>CM060369.1:116464830-117951080 GCA_030545235.1 Helianthus tuberosus | reverse complement strand
ATTAATTATTGGAATATTTGTTAAAATAATATATTTTAACTTGTTTCATTATGTATGTATACATGTATATCTTTCCCCATGGATGGGCATTACTCTTGCATTCTTAGACTTGTGTATTTTTGCCAAGTATTGGTGGCGTGTTCCGGTGTATTTATACGTACGAGAATACGTATTCTTATTGTGTTTATTAAGTATTCTTATACTTAATTTTCGTATTTATTTTTCCGAAATAATATTTCTAATAAAAATTCACCAATATATATTCTTAAAATATATATTTTTAAGAAATCATTTATAGAACTTTATTTATACTTCTTCTTGGCAAAAATATTTATATTTTCATATAAACCTCAAAAATAATATATTTTCAAGATTATCTTAGAAAATATTTATAAATCCATTTTTCACCCCAAAATAATATATTCTAATTTTATTTAAGAAAAATATATTTTCTCCAAAAATAGTATATTTTCTAGTAAATCAAGAAAACATATATATTTTTCTTTCCCAAAAATAATATGATTTCCTCTTGTCAAAAATACGATATAATTTTGTAATAATTGTAAAAATCATATTTTTGCTCTCTTGGTGTCCAAAATACCGTTTACCAAAATATACTCATGAATTTATTTCCGGAATATTTTAGTAAGTTATATTCCTTGTTCTGTTTCTCCAATTTTGGGTATAAATTATATATTTATTTCTTGGAATTTTGGTAATATTTTGTGTTATAATTCTTGGTATTTTGATGAGTTATATTATTTCAAGTCCTAAAATAATATAACTAATACACATAATATACAAGTAATCACACACATGGTGACATCTAAATATATATTCTCCTAAATACATATTTAGTCACTTTTATTATCAAAAGCCAACTTCCAATATTTTGTAATTTTTGTAACAAAAAATATGGCAAACTTTATATGAAAAATCATGGTTAAAATATACTTGCAAATACTTGTTAAATATATTTTTCTAAGTGTTTAATTTCTAGAAAAATTTTGCCATAGTTTCCCTTTAAAAATGGAGGTTTCCATGCTTTCAAAGCATATCATTTTCTTTTATAAATCATCACAATCAACAACAAATCAAACAATACTTACCAAGAGCCAAAAATCAAGCTATTTACACAACTTCATGAACTTGAAAATTTATAAAAAAAAATTGTAGTAACTTGGTAGTGTGTTTAGTAAGCTTAGTTACCCTATAAAGTGTGGTTATTTGTTTGAAAACATCATTCTTGAATATTTTAGATGTTTACAACTTGTAAAATGATTTTCTAAAAATATTTCTTTTTGAATTCTTCTTGTCATTAACATGTTTCTACACTTGATTAACCACTAAAAATGTGATTAGTTTCTTTAAGAACCAAGTTTATGTAAATCTTGTATTCTAACTTAGTTTCTTGAGAAAATTATTTTTGAAATCACATATTTACAAGACTTACATTACACTTTGATCCTCATTATTCAAGAAAAACATTTAACCTTTCAAGTTCATGTTTCACAAAAGGATGATCATCTTGATTTATGACATAATCATCCTCTCATCTTGCTAGATCATGTCTTTAATCACAATCTAGCAAGGTTCATATGATGTTTAACATCATTAACACAAACAATCAACAATCAAGAAGCATAATAACACTTAAACAACATGATTCATGATGATTTTTAGTCTTATGTTAAAGATTATGTTCTTGATCATTAGTGTTCTTCATTATTAGTGATTTACATATGCTTTTAACCAACTTAACAAGATGTAAAATGAGATTAAGATGGTCTTACTACTAGCTCAAGGCTAGGGATGATGTTCAAGAAGATGAAGATGATGTTCTTGGTGGTTAATAGCTTGTGAGAGAGGTCCTTCCACTTCCAAAAGCTCCTAGCTTCTTATCCTTGCTTCATACACCTTTTAATCACTAGAGAATGGATGGAATAAGCTTGAAAGATGGTGGTGGTGTGTGTGTTGGTTTCGGCCGAGACTAGAGGGAGAAGAAAAAGAGAGTTCAAGTGTGAAGTATGTTGTGTGAAATGAGGGGTGATCTCTTGGTTAAAGTTTATAACTTCCAACAATATTTAGTCTAAGGGTCAATATGTTCTCAAAAGTAATAGACAAGATCAAGTAAAATAAGCAAATAAAATCAAGGTGGGGGCCACCTTGTAACCGTGTTCATGAGGGGGGGGGGGGATATGGTTGGCATGTAATTGGTAGTTAAGTTAGTTAGTTAGATTTTAAGTGATTTAGTTAGGTTATAAGTTGTTATGTTGTTATATAGTGTGTTATGATGTTCAGGGACCATAACTAGCTCGAAAATGATAAAACAATGCTTCTAGTGAAAATTTGGTGTTTCGGGTAGTGTCCGGTTGTTCGGTTGGTTACCGGTTCGTTAAGGTGCTAAACTACGCAGTTTAGTGTGCTTTATGTTACCTTTTGTGACCGTTTTGATTCCCGGCACTTAGGAAAGTATTCTGGACCCTTTAACCATAATTCTGCATGATATTAAGTTGTTCAAAAGCTATTTTTTGCTGAATTCTGCAGAATTCTGCAGTTTATGTGAGTTTTAGGCACTTTCCGGCACTTAAACTATCACTAGGAAGGCAGTTTTACGATCCTTACTTTCCTACACACTATACTAGTGTGACTCTTGGTTTTTGGCTCATTCTGTGTCTCAATACCATGTCTATCTATGTACTGAACTTCCGTCAACATTTTTCTGATTTGTCTGATAACTGTGTCATCTTTGTTTCGTGCATCATTTGAGTCAATAGAGTGTTGCATGCAATAATGGTATGACATTATGAAAAATGTGATGCACATGTATGTATATGACAATAATCAGAAAGTATTCAAGTCATTAAATCAGCACAGTCATTAAGGCACTAATTACTGTTTAATCATTGTACGGATACATGCAAATTTTGACAATTGTCACAAGCTCCCCATGGCATGATATAAATGAGTAATTTAACACAAACATAAGTGTTGGGATTAAACCCTATCAAAGGAACAGATAATTAAAGCCAAAACTGGATCAGAGCAGTGGATCCAGAATAAGCAGATGTTTACTTACAAATCTCTACCCTTGAAAGTGGTTTCATATCTGCTGACCTCCTATCTGCTGATCTTACTAAGTGCTGACCTACAACTGCTGCCTTGCATCTACTGCCCAATGTCAAAGACTGATGGAAGACCAAAGCTCTGCTGATTCAATCTACTGCCTTGAGTCTAGTACTGCTGATCCGGATAAGCACTGCTGGGTTCACAGCAGTGGAAGGATGCAGCAGCTGTTTAAGTGTTTTTTATGTAATGAAATGTAATAGCAGTAGTTAGTACATCAGTGTTTGTATAGATCAGAGGTTAAAGTTTGTTAGGAGGTTAGATGGCACTTTCATGGTGACGTCAGCTAAGATGCTCAGTGGTTTGCAAGTGCCTATAAATAGTTCAGTACTTTGTACTGTTCTATTAGCTCTTTTGCAACATCGTCTTCTTTGTACGAACAAACAACTGAGCTCTGGCTGAGGGGGAGTTTGCATTCATTCATCAATCATTGTAATCGTTATTGAAACAAATTCAATCTTTCGATTCATTGTGAAAAGATGTTTGATTAAAGTATTACTCTCGTTTGATTGTATGCAAAGTTTGTTTTCATCATAATTCCGCTGCACAACTCTTTCATTTCCATCTTAATTTCAAACGAAAATACAATCAGAAACAAACTCAGATCCAACAATTGGTATCAGAGCCTGGACGATCAAATTTGATTTAACAATCATTTTGACGTAAATTGTTCGGCTCATAGCAGTTGATACTGATTGTTTGTTCGTCCGTTGAAAAACAGAGCAAGGATTAATCACCATTAAAGTTGATTTCTCAGTGTCTGTAAAACAACAAGAATGACGTCACAATCTAAGGATGATAAAAACAACATCGGCTCGCTTTTTAAACCACCTATGCTAAAAAGAAATGAGTACAACATCTGGCAGAGAAGGATGGGTCACATCCTTGCTCAACAAAGCATAGGTTGTTGGAGGTCTGTCACCTTTGGTCCCCATGTACCTTCAGTGCCAAGCGTTGAAGATGCTAAAAAGTTCGTTCCAAAACCAGTTAAAAATTATACCGAAACCGATTTTCAAAAGATCGAACTAGATGCTAAAGCGTTTAGCATCATAGCATCAGCGCTGCCCAATGAGATATATGCTGGACTGTTACACTGTAACAGTGCCAAAGAGTTATGGGACGCACTTAAGGAATAGTTTGGGGGAACCGAAGAAGTCATAGAAAACAATAGGGAAATCCTGAACCAACAGTATGAAACATTTTGTTACGTTAAAGGTGAATCACTAACGCAACAATTTGAGCGTTTCAGTTGTCTCATCAGTGAACTGAGGCTTGTTAACACCACTTTTACAAACTCAACTCAAAATAGCAGGTTCCTCAGGTCACTGCCAGAAAAATGGGACACCATAGCTTTTGTCACCCGAAACTCACCTGAGTTCAAGCATCTGACCTTGACCCAACTCCATGGTCAACTCCTGACCTACGAAAGGGAGTTGAACCAGAAAAGGAGGTTACAAGAGTCAGGAAAAGTTACTGATGATTACACTTTCGGTAATACTGCTCTTCTGGGTCAAGAAGAATCTAGGAGCAGTGGTAAGGATCAGGGTTATGATCACTTCATTGACATAACTGCTGGTGCAAATTTTAACAACCCTGATCCTCACTCTGCTAGTTATGCATTCACTGCAAACGAAAACCAGATGTCAGACAATTTAAGCTTTGAACTAAATGATTTGCAACATTTTGATCCCACTGACTTAGAGGAAATGGACATCCTGCACCAACTGGCTTTGCTAAGTGTTAGAACTAGCAAATTTTACAAAAGAACAGGGCGAAAATTCCCAGGTTTGCATGGGAATCTAAGGGTTGGGTTGGATAAATCGAAAATCAAGTGCTACAAGTGTAATAGGTTGGGACATTTCGCTAGGGAATGTAGGAGTCAAACTACTGGTCCCATAATTACTCATCCTTGCTCAAATCCTAGACCTCAAAACCAAAGCACTGTGCACTATGCCCAGTATGCCCCAGCAGCTCAAGTGAACACTGCTCACTATGCTGCTGCCCCTGTGCCAGTACACTATGTCCAAACTACTGTTCCACAAATCCAATATGTTCAAACCCCTGTTCCCCAGGCACAAGTGCAGCTTGCACCTCAAACCACTGCTCCAGCAGCAGTACAACCAGATCAACAAAGTTTTTTCACTCAAGGGTTTGTTGACTGGAGCAGTATGCCTGAAGACCTTAGTGATGAAAATTTTGCTCTCTATGCTTCTAATGATTCTTCTCATAATGAATTTTGTTTGATGGAATTAGAGTCAATACAGGAGGGGGTTGAAACTGAGGAGGAACAGCTGAGCTTTGAAACAGTGGATGAGGTGACTGAAGCAGTGGTTACTGCTGTGGCTGGTGAACTACTGTTGGGAGAAAGTTCAGGTACCCTGATTGAACCATTGACAGACCCATGGTCCAAAGAGGACAAAGAAGAAGAGAAAGAAGAAAAGGTTGGTGAAAAGAAGGTGAAAGCTGATGATGAAGAAGATCATCAATGTGATTGTGCAATGATGGCAGCTGCCAAGGTATCTCCTCAAGTTCTTGAAAAACTGTGTTCTGACAATTGCATAATTGCTTTTGCTAACATCAAAGAGGTGAATGAAAACCTTCGGGATAAAATCTTGACTGATGAGGTTAAATTTGAAAAGCCTTTAAAAGAACTTAAAAACAAATTGACTGAAAAGGAAAAAGAGATCAGCTGTCTAAAAGAAGAGCAAAGCATAACCAAAACCCAACTTCAAACTATGGTAGAAAAATACCAAGTTTGCAAAAAGGAGTTGGAATCCACCCAGATTACTTGTGAAAGATGGGTGGAATCCTGCAGAGGATATGAGGTGATGCTTGCTAAACAGATTGAAAGCAATGTGAAATTTGGGGTTGGTTATAGAAAATATGCTGATGAACATATTGCTTTTGAAAAATCTGTCCAAACCACTGATGAAGCTACTGAGCTCATCCCCACAAATAAGAATGGCCAAGAAGTGAAAATCACTGACAAACTTGGTAACAAAATCACACTTACCAGACCAATGGGATCCTCTACCTTTAAGGAGCTTGAAGATCATCAGTTTAAACCAAAATGGTCTGATGAGTGTGATATTCTTGAAAATTTCAAGCCAATGGACTTTACATCAACTGATGGTGTTAAAGCTCCAAAAGCTAAAGTCATACCTCTCAAGGACATCCCAGCAGTGGTTAAAACCTCTGCTGCAAAGGAGTCTGAAAAGAGAAAGAAGAAAGAAAAAATTGATAACTTGTTTTGTGAATTCTGTGAGAAAAGGAATCATCTAACAAAAGATTGTTTCCACTTAAAAGCTTATGATTTAAACAGAACAAGTGTCATTGTTTCAGCTGAAAGTTGCATTGTTTGTGGTAAAACAAACCACAAAACTCAAGCATGTGTGTATCTCAAAAACTTTGATGTGAAAAAGAATGAGTACATTGCTAAAACATCCTTGAGTCCATCATCATCATCATCAACATCTGTCAAATTCACCAAGAAACAACCACTGTTTGTGCCAGTTCAAACAACTGTCACAAAACAACCGAACCAAACATCTGTTAAAAGAGATGTTCAGGTTACTGATGCACCCCCTGCTAATCAATTCAGAAAAGGCAAGGAAAAATAGTCTTACCAAAGGATTCCACACGTTTATGAGGCCTACAAAAGGCCCTCTAAACCCAGAGTGAACAGGCATCCTTTTGGTTACCAGCAGATGATTGGTCAGGACCCACAACAGTGGTTAGAGAAACACTGTCCTAAAACAGTTCAAACCCCTGACCTAACCACTGTCCATCATTCTGCATCCATCCCAGACACTGTTGAGACCCCATCCAAAGCCTTGCTGGCTTTGGAGACCCTAATGAACTAATCATTTTACTTCATGTGCAGGGAGCTTCTGCATGCTTTGATAGTCTTTGGTATGTAGATAGTGGAGGCTCCAGGCACATGACAGGATGTAAAGCCCTCCTCAAAGACTTTAAAATCCATGGAGGGGTGATATATCCTTTGGGAATAATAGTAAAGGAAAAGTTCTGGGGTCCGGTACAGTGCAATCTGGAAATGTAAAATTTGAAAATGTCAATTTGATAGACAATCTAAAATTCAACCTTCTGAGTGTATCACAAATGAGTGACAAAGGGTTTGGGTCATTCTTTACAAAAGATTGTTGTAGGATTGTTGGACCAGAAATGGTCAAAAAGATTGAAGCAATAATCAAAACTGGTCAAACTAAACTTGTTGCTCAACGAAGTGGCAATGTTTATGTTGTTGACATGTCAAAAGAGTGTCCCAGAGCTGATGCCTGTCTGTTCTCAGCTGCCTCTAACAAAGAGACAGAACTTTGGCACAGAAGGCTGGGGCACACAAATCTTAAGACAATCACAGAAATTTCAAAAAATGGTTTGGTGAGAGGCCTACCACAAAAATTGTTTTCATGTCCTGAACATTGCATTTCCTGTTTAAAAGGAAAACAGCATACAAGTTCTTACAAGTCCATTGAAGAGTCCAAAACAACCCAGTGTTTGCAAATGCTACACATGGATTTGTTTGGCCCAGTTCAAGTCATGAGCCTCAAAAAGAAAAGATATTGTTTGGTTATTGTTGATGACTTTTCTAGGTTTACATGGACTTTCTTTTTACACTCAAAAGATGAGACTGCAGGCATTTTGCAAGACTTTGTGACACAGGTTGAAAAGCAATTTGACCTTCCAGTGAAAAGCTTTAGGAGTGACAATGGCACAGAATTTAAAAATAAGGAGTTGGATGCCTTCTGTGTGAAGAAAGGGATTGTAAGGCAGTACAGCATCCCTAGAACACCAGAGCAGAATGGGGTAGTGGAAAGGAAGAAGAGAACTTTGATTGAGGCTGCCAGAACCATGCTTGCAGATTCAGGTTTGCCATTAACTTTCTGGGCAGAGGCAGTAAACACTGCTTGCTATGTTCAGAACAGAGTTTTAATAAACCCCAGGCACAAAAAGACTGCTTATGAAATTCTGTATAAAATCAAACCACTGATCTCATATTTTAAGGTGTTTGGCTGCCCATGCTTTATTTTGAACTTAAAAGATTCCATTTCAAAATTTGCAGCCAAAATTGATTGTGGTTATCATCTGGGATACTCAACCACTGCCAAGGCCTACAAAGTGTTCAATACACGGACCAAGGCAGTGGAGGAGACTTTGAATGTTAAGTTCAATGAACTTTCATCAATGAAAATCCCAGCAAATCCTGCAGATCTGTTTGATCTTGAAAAATTCACTTTTGAAAATACTGCTGTCAAGACAAACATTGCAGGTCCATCAGAGGACACAACACCAGACTATGGGTATGAAATCATCATCCCTCAAAGGTCTGCCACAAAAGGAAAAGCACCAGCTGTTCAAAACAGTTGTCAAAGCTCAACCACTGCTACCTCAACAGTTGTTGACCAAAGTAGCCCATCCACCACTGCTTCCACATCCTCAAACACTGCTGACAAAAGTCCTCAAACAGTGGATAAAAGTCAGCAGTTGTCTACTTCATTACCTCCTATTCCACCACCTTTTGAAGCCACTGCTGGGTCATCAAAGTCACCAGCAGTGGTTAGCTCAGATGATACACATTTGCAACCTTCACCAACAAATGCCATCATACCATACCAAGGAGATTTAATCTTCTTGAGATCTCATCCACCTGATCAAATCATTGGCAACATAAATGAAGGGGTGCTCACAACAAGCCAAACCCAAAACATTTGTCTTTTTGCTGGTTTTCTATCACTCCATCAGCCAGTCAAGTACCAAGAGGCACTGAAAGACAATAGCTGGGTAGAGGCCATGCAAGAGGAGCTCCAACAGTTTAAAAGACAACAAGTATGGGAGCTTGTACCACTGCCAGAAGAGGTTAGTCCCATTGGCACAAAGTGGGTCTTCAAGAACAAAACTGATGAAAGGGGTATTGTTGTCAAGAATAAAGCCAGGCTTGTGGTTCAAGGTTACAGACAGGAAGAGGGGATTGATTATGATGAAACATTTGCCCCTGTTGCAAGATTGGAAGCCATTAGACTGCTCCTGGCCTTTGCTGTCAACCACAATACGAAGGTGTTTCAAATGGATATCAAAAGTGCTTTCCTTTATGGTACAATTCAAGAAGAGGTGTATGTTTGTCAACCTCCAGGTTTTGAGGATCCATTTTATCCAAATCATGTCTACAGGCTAAACAAAGCCTTGTATGGCCTGAAACAAGCACCAAGGGCCTGGTATGAAACTCTTTCCAACTTCCTACTCTCAAATGGTTTCAAAAGAGGTACCATTGATAAAACACTGTTTTTAAAGTGGAGAGGGAAGGATTTAATGATTGTCCAGATTTATGTGGATGACATTATTTTTGGAAGCACATGTAACTCAATGTGTGAAGAGTTTAGAGAACTCATGACAGCTGAGTTTGAAATGAGTGCAATGGGTGAGCTGCAATGCTTTCTTGGTCTCCAAGTTCAGCAATTGCAAAATGGAACTTTCATTCATCAAAGCAAATATGCTAAAGAACTTTTAACCAAATTTGATATGAATGATTGTAAACCATGCAGCACACCCATGGCAACAAATAAGCTGGTCATGTCTGATGAAAAAGATGAGCTGATTGACCAAACACTTTATAGAAGCATGATTGGGTCTTTATTGTACCTAACTGCATCTAGACCAGACATCATGTTTGCAACATGTGTCTGTGCAAGAAGTCAATCAGCTCCCAGAAAATCAAATCTCATTGCTGTAAAAAGGATTTTCAGATACATAAAAGGTGCTCCCACACTTGGTATCTGGTATCCAGCTAATGGGAACATCAAGCTTTCAGGTTTTTCAGACAGTGACTTTGCTGGATGTCACACCACAAGGAAGTCTACATCAGGAGGGTGCCAGTTTCTAGGTGATTGCTTAGTTTCATGGCAAAGCAAAAAGCAAGCAGCTGTTTCAACATCCACTGCTGAAGCTGAATACATTGCTGCTGCAAGCTGTACAGCCCAACTCTTGTGGCTTCAAAATCAGTTGCTGGATTTTGGTGTCACTGCCTTAAAGACACCACTCATGTTGGACAGCCAGGCAGCAGAAAATATCATCAAAAATCCAGTTTCCCATTCAACCACCAAACACATCGACATCAGACATCACTTTGTGAGGGATTGCTATGAAAAAAGTTTGATTTCTCTGCATCATGTCCCAACTAAAGACCAGCTGGCTGATGTGCTCACAAAAGCACTTGATACAGCCACTTTTGAAAGCTTGGTCTCTAGGATTGGGATGCTGAACATGGAATAACAAGCAACATCTTGTTTTTCTATGAATAAAAGCAACAAAATGTTTTCAGAAAATCAAAACTCCATCCTTGAAAAATAGCTAAAAATGAAATTTTTCATTAAAATCCTTAAAAGTCTGCCATTGACCACTGATTGTTCAAAAGTCTGCTCTACTTCAAAAGTTTGTCCACTGCTGAAAGTCAACCCCTGTTCTCTCATTCCTTTGATAAACTCTGTTATTCAAAAGCAGTGTCTTATCCACTGATATACTATCCACTGATAGTGAAAATCATCCACTGCTCTACTACCACTGCCTTCATCAGTCACTTTAATAAAAGTACTGTCCTTCACTTTCACCAGGGGTTGTCACGTGGGCAATACATATTGGTCAGACCTTTTGTAACGGCTGCCACGTCAGCATTCACTTCCTTCCCTATAAAATCCCCCACTCACCACCAAAACAAGGTTTTACTGTCGAATTGAATTCTTAAAAATTCTCTTCTCAAAGCAGGTTTTCATCTCATCTTTCACAAATTTCTTCGATCATTCATCTTCAAAATGACAAAATCGAAGTCATCTTCAAAACCCTCATCCAAATCATCATCAAAAACAGCCTCTCAAAAGGCAATCTCCACTGAAATCCCACATAAACCATCTCACAATCTCCTCGGTCTTCTCACAAAACCAGGAACCACAAATGTTTTCGATTCCATCATTGACACCATGGCAAAATCAAAGTACAAAACTTTGTTCACCGCCGATGCACCAATCTACTTGGCAACCCAAAGAGAGTTCTGGAAGAATGCAACCCTTGAAAAACAAGGAGACACTGCAACCACCATAACCTCTTCTATAAAGGGTAAAGCTGTCCAAATCACGCCACAATCCATTTCAGAGGTCTTTCAACTCGGTGATCAGGAAGGTAAAATTTCTTTCACTAAAAACGAGTTACAAACTGACTTCATTGAGAGAGGGTATGAAGCCACATTGATGAAGAAACTTACCTTACAAAAAGGTTATTTTCCTTCTGCAACCAGATTTTTATTTCATACCCTCCTACTATGTGTTTCAAACAAAACCACTTCTTTCAATGAAATCCCTTTGAAGATTCAAAATCTGGGATATGCAATTCTTCAAGGAGAAAATTTTAACTATTCTCGGGAAATTTTTAAAGATTTGGTTAATAATGTTGAAACAAAATCATTCTTACTGTTTCCAAGGTTTTTAAGTTACTATTTTGCAAAGAAATTCAGTAAGGATGATTTAGCTGTAATAAACCAAGGTGATTCTACTCAAATAAACAGTTTAATAACTGAAACTTTTTCAAGAATGCTAGCACCTTGCAAAACACAAGCAGAGGTGCCTGAGCAGATTTTAGCAGTTACAACTGCTCCTCAGGTATCTACTGCTGAGCCCACTACTCAAGGTGATCAAAGCAGCAGCACAACTGCTTTGAAACCCACACCTAAAATCTCCAAAAAGCCAAAAAGAAAAATTCAAAAACCCCCAAAACCCATCAAAAAGGCAACTCTGGAGGATGAGATACAGAGCCCCTGCCTGTGACAACACAAATGTCACAAGAAACCACTGCTGCTACTTCCTCATAGCAGTTGATACAAATATCTCAACCCATAACCGAAACTCCTCCTGCTTCTTCACAAAAAGAACAGGTTGTACAAATAGGGTCTCCACATCATGATGCTCTGGAAACACTCGTTTCTATCATCCACAGCTCAATACCCAGGGCAAATCCACTTTCTACACCACCCTTCACATCCACAATTCCCCCACCAACTAAACTGCTGTTGGATGCAATTGATTTGAACCAGGCATTAACCAGTCCTTCTCAATCACCTATCAATGAGAATATACCTCAACAACTGACTGGGTCTGATGTATCAATCTTTGCTAACCCACCAACACAACCTGAGGAGGTTAGACCCCTTGAGTTACAAGTAACTCTTGGTGGTAGTCCAAGTGAAGCAGCCACTACAACTGTTGAACCCATTGGTTTACAGTTGGACAGTGGTTACATCAATAAGACTTCCTTGGAGGCAATTCCTTTTATAGCACCTCTGCCAACCACCAGAGGATTTATTTATCCTACTGGCAACATCAAAAGGTTGTCAAGTGTTGAAGGAAGAAGACCCCAGTACCAAGAAAAAGGGGCATCAGTGGTTAATGTTTGGAGTATACTCCCTACATCAACTACTGATAAAACCACTGTTAGTGGGAAATCAGATGATCCCATTAACTTGGATGATGATTTAAAGTACCAGAAATTGACGGATCGTATTGAAAAGCTTGATAAATCTGTTGCAGAACTCAAAGATATGCTACAACAGGTGTTACAAGTACAAAAGGTACAATCAACTGCTGTTCCATCTCAAGCACCTGCTCCACAAAGGGCACCTGCTACAAATGAGCTCTGGAATTTGTTTCAACCTTTTCTCCATCAACAAGCACAATTAGCAGATCAGCAACATGAAAAACATGTCCAACAGCTGAAAAATGCAATGGAGTCAAGGTTCAAGAACACTCAGGCTGATCTAAAAGTTCTCAAAACTCAGATCTTGCACACCACTGGCACTGCTCCTCCAATAGTACTTTTCATTGATCAACTCCCAGACGATAATGCCAAAAAGGGGGAGAAAATTCAGGAGTGGAAGAAGAAAGGAATAGATGATGGTCTGTACATTGAACCTGAAAAGGATGCTATGACCAGAAAAATTCCTGTGCCAGATGGTAGTAAAAAGGTTGATGCTACTCAAGAAGCACTTGATGAAGGAGTAGCAAGTGTAAAAAGAGATAGAATGGCAAAGGATATTTCAAGGTGGAATGAGGAGAAAAGAGCCTTCATGGAGCTGTATGAGCAGGGTTGTTCTGGTTCAAAGGATACTAAAAATCCTAAGACAAAAAGGAAGCCTAAGTCCACCTCATCCAGAATTCCAAAGCATATTCCAAAACCACCATCCAAAAGTCATCAGCATCAAACCTCCACCCAAACAGCTGTTGTAACTCCTGCTGTATCAATTACTGCTGGTACCTCAGTGGTTTCAACATCTGTTCTCTCTTCAACACACACCACTTCAAAATACACCAAATCCACTGCTTTACCACCATTACCACCAAAAACAAAATCACCTCCTGCTAAAAAGCAGAAGACAGTAGTTGTTACAACATCTGCTGTAATGACAACAGTGGTTGGAACACCAGTTGTTTCAACAACTGTTAGTCAATCACAAACCACTGCCACTACATCCACCACCACTATTCCATCCAAAACATCATCAGCCCCTCCTCAAACAAAGAAGAGACGGCTAATTCTCAAAGATGATGACACTTCACCACCACAACCATCTTCAAAATCTTCAGCTCTTGTCACAATACCAAAACCTGTTCCTCTCTCTTCAGTTCCAATGTACAAGCCCTTACCTCCTGCAGGTGTTCAATTTCCTCTTGAACTAGCAGCAGTTAGAGAAGAAATAAAATCTTTTTACTATGAGGATGACCCTGCCAAATGGAGTTTGCCATCAATAAAAGGATATCCCTGGCCTAAAAATGTGGATGAATATTTGAAAATCAAGGCCAAGCAAGCAGAGGATATCTCAAAAAGAAACACACAAGGGAAATCTGACAAAGAAATTTCAAGGAACTATCAATATCTGCTCACACAGGTCAGATCCCTAGAACAATTTGCAAAAAATGTCAGTCAACAAATTTCAGAAAGAGCAGCTGAAACTTTGAAGAAAGACTACATTGAAAGCATCATGGCTCACAAGAAATACAAAGGAGAGAGATACATGTACAAAGAGTGGACTGTTCCTGAGCTTGAAGATGAAGCTGCAAGAATTCAAGACATGATCAAAAGGAAGGTCACTCACACTCCTCCTGACTGGGCAATGTTTAGAAAGAATGTACCTGACAAACAGGTAGAACTGAAAAGAATGAAAGAGGAACTGGTTGCTGCTGAATATGGGAACAAAAGACAAGTGGCTAGATGGAAAGAAGATGTGGTCAGGGCTACCTACAAGAAGTTAGAGGAACTTAGAAAGAAAGATCCAAGAGTTCCACAAAAGCCTGACTACTCCAAAGCAGAGGTCTCAAAAAGACCACCAAAGCTGCAAGCTAAAAGAACCACTGCTCCAGCTGGTGCTGCCATCTACAAAAGAAGGAGCAAAAACCAGTTGAGTACTGAAACAATTCAAGATCTATTAGCTGGAGATGCTATTGTAAAAGCAGGCATGAAAGTAATGATAAAAGAAGATCTTGAATTGGAACAATCTGCAAGTACTGCTCAGCCAGTTATGAACAGGCCAGCCTCACCAAATACCTCTGCAAATAAACATCTCCCAAGAAACCCACCAGGCTCAAAAATACAAAAGTGGGAAACTGACAAACAGACCTGCGTATTGACTTTGCTCAGGTCTGGTGGAGAAGTGGAGAAAATATCAAGGGAACAAGCTCTTGGCCTGAGTCTTGAAGATTTGCAGGATCTCCTTGATCTTCCACTTGGCAGGGATGATGAAGACACAGATGCCCTAGACTTTGAACTACAATTTAAAGGTAAGATAAGGGAACTGGTGATGAGGCAATAAAGATTTCCACAATAATGAAGAGTTTTGGCATTATCTGTTCCAGGGGGAGATTGTTGGGATTAAACCCTATCAAAGGAACAGATAATTAAAGCCAAAACTGGATCAGAGCAGTGGATCCAGAATAAGCAGATGTTTACTTACAAATCTCTCCCCATGAAAGTGGTTTCATATCTGCTGACCTCCTATCTGCTGATCTTACTAAGTGCTGACCTACAACGGCTGCCTTGCATCTACTGCCCAATGTCAAAGACTGATGGAAGACCAAAGCTCTGCTGATTCAATCTACTGCCTTGAGTCTAGTACTGCTGATCCGGATATGCACTGCTGGGTTCACAGCAGTGGAAGGATGCAGCAGCTGTTTAAGTGTTTTTTATGTAATGAAATGTAATAGCAGTAGTTAGTACATCAGTGTTTGTATAGATCAGAGGTTAAAGTTTGTTAGGAGGTTAGATGTCACTTTCATGGTGACGTCAGCTAAGATGCTCAGTGGTTTGCAAGTGCCTATAAATAGTTCAATACTTTGTACTGTTCTATTAGCTCTTTTGCAACATCGTCTTCTTTGTATGAACAAACAACTGAGCTCTGGCTGAGGGGGAGTTTGCATTCATTCATCAATCATTGTAATCGTTATTGAAACAAATTCAATCTTTCGATTCATTGTGAAAAGATGTTTGATTAAAGTATTACTCTCGTTTGATTGTATGCAAAGTTTGTTTTCATCATAATTCCGCTGCACAACTCTTTCATTTCCATCTTAATTTCAAACGAAAATACAATCAGAAACAAACTCAGATCCAACAATAAGTTTTATGGAATTAAAACTGGACAACTGGTGAACTCGCCAACTTTATGTTGATACCCTACTACATGCTTTATAGGTACTCAGTGATAGTAAGAGCTTGCTGTGACAACCCTTACAAATCCAGGTATCCGTACAATTAATTAATATTAATTTAGTGCTTAATGACTGTGCTGAATTACTTAACTGCTTTTTGATTACTGCATCATACTTACATGTGCAACACATATTGCATAATGTCACCTCATTATCACATACAAACTATATTGGCATACATGATGCACAAAGCACAGTTAGCACAGCTAACGGATAGAACGGGAATATGCTGACGGGATTCAGTACATAGACAGACATTGTTTTGAGACCCAGTATGGGCCAGGGACAAGGTACTACATTAGTATGGTGTGTAGGAAAGTAAGGACCATATAACTGCATCACTAGGTGATAGATAAAGTGCCGGAAAGTGCCTAAAACCCACTTATAGTGCAGAATTCTGCATTTTTCAGCAAAAATTCAGCTTTTTAACATACTAGTATTATGCAGAAAATTGACTAAATGATCCTGAATGCTTTCCTAAGTGTTGGGAATTAAAAGTGTCATAAAAAGTAACATAAAGATCATTAAACGGAATAGCTTGACACTTTAACGAACCGGTATCTAACCGAACAACCGGACATTACCCGAAACACCAAAATTTTACCAGAAACATTGTTTTATTATTTCTTGGCTAGTTATGATCCCCGAACACCATAACACCCACTAGAATATCTAGTAACTAACACTAGCAACCATATGCTTGGATTTGAATTATTAACTAACTAGTTACCATTCAAAATTACATTTAACCCCCCCCCCCCCTCATGATTTACGGTCCAAAGGAGGACCCACCACCATGCCCAACTAGATTTCATCCTATATTTTATTTAATTTTGCTTGATTGAGTTTCCATAATATTGAGTAGAAATCTTTATAAGTATGGTTCATGGATCCTAAAATCATTTCATTCTCACACTTCACAACTTCACTCATCTCCCTCATACTCTCTCTCTCTCCCTCTCGGCCTAGAAGTGCCGCCACCACCACCATTTGCAACCACCATTCATCCATTTCAAGCTCATCTCCAAGTGCAAGAAGGTGTTACATGGAGCTTGGTGCTTGAAGAACTTGAAGAACCTTCATTACTTGCTTTCATCCACCATTTTCATCATCATTTTCTCTTGTGTTCTTCCCTAGCTTTGAGCTAGTTGTAAGCTTCTTGTTACTAGTTTTTACTTCTCATTTTGTTGGATTAAACTTTGTAGTATATTGTTTATCACAAGAACACTAAAAGACTTTAACAAGAATCATAAACATAAGCTTACATATGATGATTTAAGGATGAAATAATGTTGTTTAAGTATTTGTATGATACTTGTTGTTGTTTATTTGAGATTGTGATGTTGATCATCATAAGGAGCTTGCTGGATTGTGATTAAACACATGATCTAGCAAGTTAGAGGATGATTATGTACTAACACAAGAAGATCATCCTCATGCATGAACATGAACTCGAAAATAAAATGATTTTTGAAAAATAGTAAATAAAGTAAGCTAGTAATCTTATGAACCGAAGATTCATGAATGATTTTCCAAGAAAACCAAGTTCAAAATATGATTTTTAGTAGAACTTGATTCTTACTTAAATGTACACTATTTTTGGTGATAAAATAAGTGTAAGAACACTTTATTTACAAGAAGAGTTCAAAAGAATAATTTTTGTAGAATATATTTACAAGTTGTAAACACCTAGTTTCTTTAAGAATGAGATTTTTAAAGAAGTAAACACACTTTAAGGGGTAACTAAACCTACTAAACACCCTACTAAGTTACTACGGGTTTTTGTGAGTGTTCAAGTTCATGTTCTTATATAAATTGTATGGTTTTTGCACTTGAGAAGTGTAAGTTGTTTAAGGATTAATTTTTTATTGTTGGGATGATTTTTGAAAAGAAAATGATATGCTTTAATAGCATGGACACCTCCGTTTTTAGGGGAAACTATGGCAAAATTTTCTGAAAATATGAACACTTAGAAAATATTTTCTAACAAGTATTTACAAGTATATTTTGATCATAAGTTTACGATATAAACTTTGCCATAATTTTTGTAACAAAAATACAAATATTGGAGGTTGGTTTTTATGAAAATGGGTAAACATATATATTTAGAATATATATACATATTAAGACACTTGCGTGATTATTTGTATACTCGGTGAAATGGTTATATTATATAACTTAACAAAGTACCGTGAAATTTATTATCCAAAGCAATAATGTTACTTATATATTTTTGGTAAATACTATTTTGGATACAAGAAATAAAAATATGATTTTGTGAATATTACAAAGTTGTATCATATTTTTGACAAGGTGAAAATATATTATTTTGGAAATAAAAATATATTTTCCTAGTATAGTTAGAAGATATATGATTTTTGGGAAAAATATATATTTTCAGGACAATACATTATTTTGGGACAAAATGAGTTTACAAATATATTTTCTAAAGTGAGACTTGGAAATATATTATTTCGAAAATTACAAATACAATAATACAATTATACATGTATAAGATACCCCATCCTTGGGAAGGAAATACAAAGTTAAATACTTGAGAAGTATTAATACAGAAATATTGTTTAAACAATTATTCCAAAACTAAATATAATTTAAGTTGAAATATCAATTATTTTGACAAATTATTATAACTCAGAATAACATATGAAACGTAACTCCAAAACATTAATACTAAGCAAAGGCACGGCCCGTTCGTCTAATAGACGTTAGTACACTGTAGGTAGTCGTGTTTGCTGACGGAGTTTGAGTTACGAGCTGAGGACGCAATACTGTGAGTTCATGTCCCCCTTTTCTTTAAACTGTTTTGTTTATTTACTTCGGGAGTGAAATACATGTTACAAAGGATTACTTACAATACAATTGGTATGGTTAGCCTGGGAAAGAACCATAGATCATGTGATTGGGTAGGCGTATACTTGAGGCCATCAATCCTCTTGTAGGACCGAGGGGCATGAGTGATAGATCTATTTGGGTGTAGCGAGCTCATACCCATGAGGCCAGGGTGGCCCATAGTGGTGACTATGTCTTCCAGCCGGAAGCCCGGTACAACTTTGCTAGGTTTGAGTCTTCCTACACCGTCACACATATCAGAGGCCTTGTAAACCATTGGTGATCTTTTCCTTGTTTGCTATCATACCGGGACTTTCATACATACATTGAATACAAAGGTTTTATACATACTCACGAACACATGAACTCGCTCAACTGTTTGTTGATATTTTTAAACTACATGTATTTCAGGGAACTAGTGGATCTGGCAAGGGTATGCATGTGTTTTCAAGCTGCGTTTAAATAAAAGATGTCATTCGGGGTAGTAGAGTTTAGAAGATGTGTCCTATTCCTGGGCGGGATACATGTTTCTAAACCCAGTTTTATTTCAAGTCTTTTGTGGAGTCTTTATGAACTCAGTTGAACATGTCATGGTTTGTAACTTAATTTGGCGTCAATGTTTTCAAGACAAGTATGTTGTGGTATTTTCTAAAGTTAATTAATGGATGAATATCTTTTGGTTTTATCATATAGCATTGTTATGATTGAATGCTATGGTATTAAGAAGTCACACCAATAACCACGCTTCCGCAAAAGTCAGGGTGTGACAACTTGGCATCAGAGCTTCGATCGTAGCAAACTAGGATTCTTCTCGAGTCTAGACTACGATCATTAGGGCTCTCACGAAAACGTTTTCATTGCATACACAAAGTGTCCAGATCCAGGAAACAAACATTTTTACAAAAAAAAAATACACAAAATACATTTCAAAGAATTCATTTCTAATTTCAGTCTAAGAGACTGGGGAGTCAGTCTGAGAGATTGGGGAGTTAGTCTGAGAGACTAGCTGGGTAGTGCAGTCTGAGAGACTGGGGAGTTAGTCTGAGAGACTAGCTGGGTAATTCAGTCTGAGAGGCTGGGGAGTTGGTCTGAGAGACTAACTGGGTAGTTCAGTCTGAGAGACTGGGTAGTCTGAGAGACTAGTTGGGGCAGTTTGGGAAACTGGGAGGTTTAGCCTGAGAGGCAGGGTAGTTCAGTTTGGGAACCTGGGAGGTTTAGTCTGAGAGACTAAGTAGTTCAGTCTGAGAGGCTGGGTGGGATAGTCTTGGGAAGACTAGGATTGCATACATGCTTACATTGTTATTACTTACATGTTTATTTGACATTTGATAATACATGTGCACACTTGGGATTGACTTGTTACAGACACCATGTCCTCTTCAGAGAGCGAAGCATCCGACACTATTGATCCCATGGCTATAGTTTCAGATGACGAGATGGCCACCGATCCCGAGATGCTTTCAGATGATACTGACGATTTTCAGCCTTTCTCCTTGCCATATTTTGGAGATGACATACCCTTAGCTGATGGTCTTCCGGGCGAGGATCTACCTCTCGTTCAGATCCCTGCTCCTCTTCCCCTTGATGCAGTTCCTCTTGAGGATCTGCCTCTTGACGCTATGTCTGACGATGACGTCGCTCTTTTGATTGAGGGTCCCCCTGAGGATGCCAAGGATGGTGGGGCTCCAGTTGACGATGATGTTGTTATCCCTCTTGTTGAGATTCCAGTTGTTGATGACATTGTTGTTCCACAGGATGAGATTCCTGTTGTCGAGGCTCCTTCTGACCATTCAGGTCCTGACTCTTTCGAGTCAGTATCTTCCAGTACTTTACATGCTTTGGGATTACAGCGATATCCCACTGATTCTGATTCGGACACAGCTATGTCTGCCGCACCCGTTGGTCCACATGGTGATGATCATGATTTTGAGTTCGAGGATGAGTTTGATCCTATCTTTCCACACGATTTTGATCCAGACTATGAGATTGAGTTTGTCCCTGATGAGCAGCCTTTTGAGGCACCTGTTGATCCTGATTTCAATCCTGAGCAGGAGATTGATTTTATTCCTGCAGAGCAGCCCATTGATGCACCTGTTTTTCCTGATGATCAACTCCTTGATGTACCCGCTGAACATGAGCTTGCTCCAGCTGACCCAGAGCCGGAGATTGCACCTGAGCCTATTCTTGCTCACGACCTTCCACCTATGCACGACCCTATCCCTGTTGATGTACCAGTTGTTGCACCACCTCTTCCTAACCCGATCCCTGCACTTTTTGATCATGCACCTTTTGCTACCCATGTAGACCCCAGATATGCTCACACCCGCAATGGGTGGATCGAGGACAATGACGACTTTCCTCCATTTGTCAGGCCAGTTACTCCCCCTCCTGTACCCACATATGCACCCATTGACTTTGCTCCATTTCACCCACGCGTATCAGATGTTCACCGCGCAGATTTACCGATCACATTTCTTCAGGATATCCCTCCTCCCCATCCCGGGGAAGGACCTTCGAATCAGCAGGCCGGTCACGTACCTTTTGTGTCAGCAGCCGATCATTTCATACCACAGTTTACACACGCTGCATCTTCTTCTTCACCCACGGGCGAGCCATTTATGTGGTTTCCGCCCAACGTCATGCCAGTTACTGATCCATACCATCCCTTCCACGTCGGATACACGAGGGATGATATACTTTTATCACTGCAGCTTCAGCAGGATATGTTGAGTCGTCGAGTCGCTGAGCTAGAGAGGATCTCGCGTCCTCCACCTAGTGCTGATCCGTCACAGTTTGCTGCTCCACTGTTTCCTTACCCGGATTTCGACATCCGATTTCTTACCATGGAGCAACAGATCAGCTGTTTGTTACATCTTGTTCATACTCTCGAGGAGGAGTTAGCGCGTATGCGCCGTTTGCTTTTCATTCCTCCACCTCCTCCTCCTCCCCCATCAGCTTAGAGGTTTTTTGTCTTATGCAGATAGACTACTTTTGATGAGAGTGCAGCTATTGAGCCAGATTGCACAGCTTTTGAAGACCACACTTTGACTTTTGACTTTTGATTATTGTAGTTGTTAGACGTTTTGGACAGGGGTGATGTGACCCTATAGTCCCATTTTGATGTATAATACAATTGTGAAACTTGTAAAACTATACTTGTGGTCTTGATATATGAAAAGCTCAATCGCTGCATTCTCATTATATGCGTTGTTGGAATTACTTGTTTGTGTTATGACATGGGATGTTATGTGTGATTGATCAATGTTATTATATACGCATACTACATACTTATACGCATACGACCTGACCTATACAATCTTCTTATAGAAGATGCCTCTGCGAAGGGAAACTCGTTTGCCCACTATTGAGGCCGAATTGCAAGAAAGGATCTCCCGAGCAATAGCAGAGCACGAGGCCTCACCGGCCGAAACTAGCGGGGGTACCTCGAGTAATAACCCACCACATAGTAATGTTTAAGTCGCTTGAGACACATAACGTTACAATTGGATATTCCATGTGTGGTTGCTAATAATGACGTTGCTTGTACAGGCTGTACCTTTAAGCAGTTTTTAGACTGTAAACCGCTGAATTTTGATGGCACCGGGGGTGCTGTGGCTTTTGTTCGATGGACATAGAAGACCGATTCGGTGATAAGGATGAGTAAATGCGCACCAGATCAGCAAGTTACCTACATCTCCGGACTGTTCGTAGACGGAGCGCTTTCGTGGTGGAATCTCCAAGTCCAGACTCTGGGAGAGGCAGCAGCATACGCTATGACTTGGAACGAGTTAAAGGAGCTCATGCGAAAGAAGTATTGCTCCAGGGCCGAAATTCAAAAATTGGAAACAGAATTTTGGAACCTCAAGATGGACGGCCCGAAGATCGCCGAATATGTGCAGAGATTTCATGATCTGTCTCACGTAGTACCATATATGGTTACTCCGGAATTCAAGCGCGTTGAACATTTCATCTGGGGGTTGGCGCCTCAGATTATGAGCATGGTAACAACGTCAAAGCCGCCAACCATTACCGAAGCTATCGATCTGAGCGTGTCACTGAGTGAAGAAGCCATCCGGTTAAACAAGTTTTCAATCTCCGACCAGAAGAAAAAGGAGACTCGCGTGGAGTCATCAGGCGAGAACAAGAGAAAGTTCTCCAACTTCAAGAAAGGTACCAGCAGTACAACCAAGAAGGATGAGACCAACACACCGGCCAAGACCAAAGGAAAGGGGTATATGGGCACTTTGCCCAAATGTGATGCGTGCCAGTCACATCACAATGGACGATGTCGAGCTGGAAAATATGAATCTTGTGGATGAGTTGGTCACTCGAAAGAAACATGATGGGTTGGTACTGGTCGTGGTAGTCAAAGGGGTTTTGGTAACAACAACCGCGGAGGTAATGGGAATGGAAACCGTCCGCAAGGAAATAATGGAGGTAACGGAAATCGTGGAAATTTTGCTAATCAAGCTGGGAGTGGAAACCGCAACCAAAACAACGCTCAAGGTGGTAACGGGAATAGATATCCTTTGCCAAGGATTGATGACCTGTTCGATCAACTACAAGGTTCGAGTTGTTACTCCAAGATCGATCTTCGATCAGGTTATCACCAGTTGAGAATTCAAGAGGAAAGTATTCCAAAGACGGCCTTTAGGACTCGATATGGGCATTATGAGTTCCTAGTAATGTCGTTTGGTCTGACGAATGCGCCAGTAGTATTCATGGACTTAATGAACAGAGTCTGCAAGCCCTACCTCGATAAGTTTGTGATCGTGTTCATTGATGACATTTTGATCTACTCAAAGACAAAGGAAGAACATGAGCAACACCTAAGGACTATCTTAGAGCTGCTCAAGAAAGAGAAGTTATACGCGAAGTTCTCGAAGTGCGAATTCTGGTTACGCGAGGTTCAGTTCCTTGGTCACGTGGTTAATGGAAATGGAATCCATGTGGATCCCACAAAGATCGAGGCAATCAAGAATTGGGAGACTCCAAAGACGCCAACTGAGATCCGCCAGTTCCTAGGTTTGGCAGGATACTACCGCAGATTCATTAAGGATTTCTCGAAAATCGCTCAACCTTTGACCTCCCTTACACAAAAAGACAAGAAGTACGAATGGGGAGACAAGCAAGAGGAGGCATTTCAGTTGTTGAAAAACAAGCTTTGCGACGCACCCATCTTATCCCTACCCGAAGGCACTGACGACTTCGTGGTATACTGCGATGCCTCGCGTCAAGGTTTAGGCTGCGTACTGATGCAGCGACAGAAGGTTATAGCCTATGCTTCACGCCAGCTGAAGGTTCATGAGAAGAACTACACCACGCATGACTTGGAGTTAGGCGCAGTGGTGTTTGCATTAAAATTCTGGCGACACTACTTGTACGGCACGCGATGCACCATCTTTACTGATCACAAAAGCTTACAACATATATTCGATCAAAAAGAGCTTAACATGAGACAGAGACGATGGGTAGAGTTGTTGAACGACTATGATTGTGAAATCAAGTATCACCCAGGGAAGGCGAATGTGGTCGCTGATGCCTTAAGTCGGAAAGAAAGAATCAAGCCCATAAGGGTTAGGGCTTTGGAAATTATCATACAAACGTACCTCTCGTTGCGCATTCGTGTAGCGCATGAGGAAGCTCTTAAAAGGGAGAATCTTGAGAATGAATATCTCGGTGGGATGGAGAAGCAGTTAGTACCCAATGATGAAGGAACGTTGTGCTTCATGAAACGAATTTGGGTTCCTTTCTTTGGTGGTCTGAGAGACGTTATTTTTTATTAGGCTCACAAGTCACGATACTCGATCCATCCAGGATCGGATAAAATGTACCAAGACTTAAAGGATTTCTATTGGTGGCCGAGATTAAAAGGCGATGTTGCAACGTATGTTGGCAAATGTTTGACTTGTGCCAAGGTAAAGGCCGAATATCAGAAGCCTTCAGGTCTTCTGCAACAACCTAAAATACCCATGTGGAAATGGGAGCAGATTTCAATGGACTTCATAACGAAATTTCCAGGGACACCCAGAGGTCACGATACGATTTGGGTAATCGTGGACCGTCTGACCAAATCTTCATACTTTTTGCCAATCAAGGAGAAAGAAAACACTAGTAAGCTTGCTGAGCTATACCTGAGATAGATTGTTGCACGATATGGAGTGCCTCTCTCGATCATTTCTGATAGAGACGGAAGGTTTGTGTCAAGGATTTGGCAATCCTTCCAAGAAGCCTTTGGTTCTCAGTTGAATCTGAGTACTGCATTCCATCCGCAGGCAGATGGCCAGAGCGAGCGAACGATTCAAACTTTGGAAGATATGTTACAAGCTTGCGTGATGGATTTAGGTGGTAGTTGGGACACTCACTTACCCTTGGTAGAATTCTCATACAACAACAGTTACCATGCGAGTATCCAAGCTGCACCGTTTGAAGCTCTTTATGGACGCAAGTGTCGATCACCGTTATGCTGGGCAGATGCGGGTGATAGACAGCTTGTTGGTCCTGAATTGGTTCAAGAGACGACTGATAAGATTGCACAGATCCGAGAGTGCATAAGGGCGGCTCGTGATCGACAAAAGAGTTACGCGGACCGTAGAAGGAAACCTCTGGAATTTGAGGTAGGAGATGTGGTTTTGTTAAAGCTTTCACCCTAGAAAGGTGTAGCACGCTTTGGGAAGCGTGGGAAGTTGAACCCGCGATACATTGGACCGTTCAAAATCCTGGAAAGGATTGGTCTTGTAGCTTACAAGTTGGATCTACCAGCAGAACTGAATGGTGTTCATGATACATTTCATGTATCTAATCTGAAAAAGAGTCCAACTCAAGAAACAGTAGTCATACCAGCCGACGAAGTCCATATTGACGACACACTCCACTTTACCGAAGAACCTGTTGAGGTTACTGATTGGAAGGTTAACAAGACGCGACGGAGTAGTGTCAAACTCCTCAAGGTTCGTTGGAACGCGCAACACGGCCCAGAGTTTACTTGGGAGCGGGAGGATCGTATGAGGGCAAAATACCCACATTTATTCCCCAAGACCCCTGCAACTAGCAGCAGAACTTAAATTTCGGGATGAAATTTTCTTAACAGGGGGAGAATGTGACAACCCTCACAAATCCAGGTATCCGTACAATTAATTAATATTAATTTAGTGCTTAATGACTGTGCTGAATTACTTAACTGCTTTCTGATTACTACATCATACTTACATGTGCATCACATATTGCATAATGTCACCTCATTATCACATACAAACTATATTGACATACATGATGCACAAAGCACAGTTAGCACAGCTAACGGATAGAACGGGAATATGCTGACGGGATTCAGTACATAGACAGACACTGTTTTGAGACCCAGTATGGGCCAGGGACAAGGTACTACATTAGTATGGTGTGTAGGGAAGTAAGGACCAAATAACTGCATCACTAGGTGATAGATAAAGTGGCGGAAAGTGCCTAAAACCCACTTATAGTGCAGAATTCTGCATTTTTCAGCAAAAATTCAGCTTTTTAACATACTAGTATTATGCAGAAAATTGACTAAATGATCCTGAATGCTTTCCTAAGTGTTGGGAATTAAAAGTGTCATAAAAAGTAACATAAAGATCATTAAACGGAATAGCTTGACACTTTAACGAACCGGTATCTAACCTAACAACCGGACATTACCCGGAACACCAAAATTTTACCAGAAACATTGTTTTATTATTTCTTGGCTAGTTATGATCCCTGAACACCATAACACCAATAGAATATATAGTAACTAACACTAGCAACCATATGCTTGGATTTGAATTATTAACTAACTAGTTACCATTCAATATTACATTTACCCCCCCCCCCTCATGATTTACGGTCCAAAGGAGGACCCACCACCATGCCCCACTAGATTTCATCCTATATTTTATTTGATTTTGCTTGATTGAGTTGCCGTAATATTGAGTAGAAATCTTTATAAGTATGGTTCATGGATCCTAAAATCATTTCATTCTCACACTTCACAACTTCACTCATCTTCCTCATACTCTCTCTCTCCCTCTCGGCCTAGAAGTGCCGCCACCACCAACACCATTTGCAACCACCATTCATCCATTTCAAGCTCATCTCCAAGTGGAAGAAGGTGTTACATGGAGCTTGGTGCTTGAAGAACTTGAAGAACCTTCATTACTTGCTTTCATCCACCATTTTCTCTTGTGTTCTTCCCTAGCTTTGAGCTAGTTGTAAGCTTCTTGTTACTAGTTTTTACTTCTCATTTTGTTGGATTAAAAGTTGTAGTATATTGTTTATCACATGAACACTAAAAGACTTATACAAGAATCATAAACATAAGCTTACATATGATGATTTAAGGATGAAATAATGTTGTTTAAGTATTTGTATGATACTTGTTGATGTTTATTTGAGATTGTGATGTTGATCATCATAAGGAGCTTGCTAGATTGTGATTAAACACATGATCTAGCAAGTTAGAGGATGATTATGTACTAACACAAGAAGATCATCCTCATGCATGAACATGAACTTGAAAATAAAATGATTTTTGAAAATTTGTAAATAAAGTAAGCTAGTAATCTTATGAACCTAAGATTCATGAATGATTTTCCAAGAAAACCATGTTCAAAATATGATTTTTAGTAGAACTTGATTATTACTTAAATGTACACTATTTTTCGTGATAAAATAAGTGTAAGAACACTTTATTTACAAGAAGAGTTCAAAAGAATATTTTTTGTAGAATAAGTTTACAAGTTGTAAACACGTAGTTTCTTTAAGAATGAGATTTTTAAAGAAGTAAACACACTTTAAGGGGTAACTAAACCTACTAAACACCCTACTAAGTTACTACGGGTTTTTGTGAGAGTTCAAGTTCATGTTGTTATATAAATTGTATGGTTTTTGCACTTGAGAAGTGTAAGTTGTTTAAGGATTAATTTTTGATTGTTGGGATGATTTTTGAAAAAAAAATGATATGATTTAATAGCACGGACACCTCCGTTTTTAGGGGAAACTATGGCAAAATTTTCTAAAAATATGAACACTTAGAAAATATTTTCTAACAAGTATTTACAAGTATATTTTGACCATAAGTTTACGATATAAACTTTGCCATAATTTTTGTAACAAAAATACAAATATTGGAGGTTGGTTTTTATGAAAATGGGTAAACATATATATTTAGAATATATATACATATTAAGACACTTGCGTGATTATTTGTATACTTGCTGAAATGGTTATATTATATAACTTAACAAAGTACCGTGAAATTTATTATCCAAAGCAATACCGTTACTTATATATTTTTGGTAAATACTATTTTGGATATAAGAAATAAAAATATGATTTTGTGAATATTACAAAGTTGTATCATATTTTTGACAAGGTAAAAATATATTATTTTGGAAATAAGAATATATTTTCCTAGTATAGTTAGAAGATATATGATTTTTGGGAAAATATATATTTTCGGGACAATACATTATTTTGGGACAAAATGAGTTTTCAAATATATTTTCTAAAGTGAGACTTGGAAATATATTATTTTGGAAATTACAAATACAATAATACAAATATACATGTATAAGATACCCCATCCTTGGGAAGGAAATACAAAGTTAAATACTTGAGAAGTATTAATACAAAAATATTGTTTAAACAATTATTCCAAAACTAAATATAATTTAAGTTGAAATATCAATTATTTTGACAAATTATTATAACTCGGAATAAAATATGAAACGTAACTCCAAAACATTAATACTAAGCAAAGGCGCGACCCGTTCGTCTAATAGACGTTAGTACACTGTAGGTAGTCGTGTTTGCTGACGGAGTTTGAGTTACGAGCTGAGGACGCAATACTGTGAGTTCATGTCACCCTTTTCTTTAAACTGTTTTGTTTATTTACTTCGGGGGTGAAATACATGTTACAAAGGATTACTTACAATACAATTGGTATGGTTAGCCTAGGAAAGAACCATAGATTATGTGATTGGGTAGGCGTATACTTGAGGCCATCAATCCTCTTGTAGGACCAAGGGGCATGAGTGATAGATCTATTTGGGTGTAACGAGCCCACACCCATGAGGCCAGGGTGGCCCATAGTGGTGACTATGTCTTCCAACCGGAAGCCCGGTACAACTTTGCTAGGTTTGAGTCTTCCTACACCGTCACACATATCAGTGGTCTTGCAAACCATTGGTGATCTTTTCCTTGTTTGCTATCATACAGGGACTTTCATACATACATTGAATACAAAGGTTTTATACATACTCACGAACACATGAACTCGCTCAACTTTTTGTTGATATTTTTAAACTACATGTATTTCAGGGAACTAGTGGATCTGGCAAGGGTATGCATGTGTTTTCAAGCTGCGTTTAAATAAAAGATGTCATCCGGGGTAGTAGAGTTTAGAAGATGTGTCATATTCCTGGACGGGATACATGCTTCTAAACCCAGTTTTATTTCAAGTCTTTTGTGGAGTCTTTATGAACTCAGTTGAACATGTCATGGTTTGTAACTTAATTTGGCGTCAATGTTTTCAAGACAAGTATGTTGTGGTATTTTCTAAAGTTAATTAATGGATGAATATCTTTTGGTTTTATCATATAGCATTGTTATGATTGAATGCTATGGTATTAAGAAGTCACACCAATAACCACGCTTCCGCAAAAGTCTGGGTGTGACACTTGCAGCTTGGGAAATGTAGTGGTTGCATGAAACCGTGTTGGGTTTTCTACAATAATTATGAACTTTAAACTTTTGTTTGAACTATTTAACTTATGCTTCCGTTGTTATCTTTAAATGTTATTTGAAACTTAAGACTTTGGACTGGGACTTAATTAGTCACTAATCGTATTGGTTTGATAAAATTGTTTTATTACTATGATTGTTCAATATGATTGGTGGCTTAATCCTGGTCGGTCACACGCCTCGCGGTGGTACTCTGCATGTGGAAATTAAGGGGGTGATAGATTGGTATCAGAGCAATTTGTTATAGTGAACTTGGTTTAAAAAAAGTCTTTTTGAGAAAAACCAGACTATAACCCATTTTGTACTAAGAGACTCGCAATGCTCAACACTTTAGACTTCGTAGCTCGGGCATGTGTTTGCTTGTTACTTATTTGGTGCATATTGTGATGATATATGTACTAGTATACTTAGCTATATATATATATGTCTATATATATATATATGTGTGTGTGTGTGTACTCGTGTGCTATGGTCAATCCTCCTTCTACTTATTCTTACGACACTACGGCGTCATTCTCATACTGTGTTTCCTGGATATGAAGACAATGAGCGGGCGCATAAGAGGCAACATTAACATGACTCAGCATCAGCTGACGAACCTAATAAACGTCGTGGCTGAGGCTTTGGCAGCCCATCCCGGAGGTAAATTTGTCGTTCTAGGATGTTTAGATCCTACTCTTGTATCATCTCATCGTTCTTAATCTGTTCACTTCGTTTTGCGCGACAGGGCAACCTGCACCCACTCAACCTCGTGTTTGCACTTTCAAAACGTTTATGGACTGTAAATCTCTCACCTTCAATAGCACTGAACGAGCCATAGGCCTTATGCACTGGATCGAGAAGGTTGAATCTGTGTTTGCTGTGTGTGAATGTCCTGCTGCTAACTGGGTGAAGTTTGCCACTGGTACACTCGAACGAAACACGCTTACTTGGTGAAAAGCACATGTTTAGATGCTCATATTGGCGGATGCCAATGCCACTCCTTGGAACGACTTCAAGAATTTGATCAAGGAAGAGTACTGTCACAGGGATGACATCCACAAGCTCGAGACCAAGTACTACGAGTTGAAAATGATTGGATCTGAGATCGAGACATACACTAAGCGATCTAACGACTATGCTACACTATGTTCCAACATGTCTCAGCCTGCTTATAGAAGAATCGAGCTTTATATCAGGGGTCTGGTTCCCGAAATCCAAAGTCTAGTGACTTCAGCTAATCTCCCCACAATCTAGCAAGTTGTTCATCTTGCACACCGACTCACTGATCAAGCTATGGAACAAGGCAAGCTGCCCAAACGAATCAGTGCTACTACTGATACTTCTGGAGATAACAAACGCAAATGGGATGGCAACCAGGGAAAAGATGCTAATCCCACTCAAACCCCAGCCTAGCAAAGGAAGCTCGAGAACAACAAGGGTCCTCAACAGCAGGGCGGTTACCAAGGTAACCGACCCAAGTGCAACAAGTGCAATAGACATCACAACGGACCGTGTGAAAGGAACTGCTGTCAGAGATGCAACAAACCAAGGCATGAGGCTAAATACTATAGAAGCCCGTACCCTGCAAGGCAAAACCAGCCACAACAGCAGCAGCAAGGAAACAACTGTGGATGTTACCAGTGTGGAGCAGTTGGGCACATGAAGAAGAATTGCCCTCAGTTGAACCAGAATCGCAACAACAACAATCAAGGCACTGGAAACAACAACAACAACAATCAAGGCACTGGAAACAACAACAACAACAACAATGGTGACAACGGTGCATGAGGAAGAGCATTCATGATCGTAGCTGGTGAAGCAAGGAATGATCCCAAGGTTGTAGCGGGTAAGTTCCTATTTGATGATCGTTACGTTTCTGTACTATTTGATTCTGGAGATGATGCTAGTTATATATCCCTACGTATTGGTAAGACACTTAAGCCTACGCTAGCACCTTTAAACTAAAAGCACGTTGTTGAATTAGCTAACGGTAGAAACATCGAGGCCTCACACGTTATCAACAATTGTAAACTTGTACTATCTGGTCAAACCTTCCTCATCAATCTCTTTCACATCGTTCTTGGAAGCTTTGGCGTTGCCAATGGAATGAATTGGTTATCCAAACATCGAGCCGAAATACTCTGTCAAGAGAAAGTTGTTCGTATTCCTCGTTCTTTTGGCGAACCTCTTATTATTCAAGGCGACAAAGGTGGTGCCGTCACAGGCATCATTTCATTCTTAAAGGCACAAAAGTGTTTACGAAAGGGGCATACCATTATATCTAGCACTCGTCACTTACGTCCAGGAGAAAGAAAGGAAGATTGAAGATTTTCCCATTATACGCGACTTTCCCAAGGTATTCCTTGAGGAACTACCTGGCCTTCCACCCCATCGTCGAGTTGACTTCCAAATCGAGCTAACTCCTAGAGCGGCACCCATAACTCGTGCACCTTATCAACTAGCCCCAGCTGAACTGGAGGAACTATCTACGCAATTGCAGGAACTATTAGATAAAGGTTTTATTTGCCTTAGCTCATCACCCTAGGGAGCCTCAGTACTCTTTGTCAAAAAGAAAGATGGAACATTTTGTATGTGTATCGACTACCACGAATTGAACAAAGTAAGTATCAAAAATCGCTACCCACTTCCACGTATCGACGATCTGTTCGACCAGTTGCAAGGGTCAAGTTTCTATTCCAAAATCGATCTCCGATCAGGCTATCATCAGGTGAGAGTCCGGGATAAGGACGTCTCTAAAACAGCCTTTAGAACCCATTATGGTCACTACGAATTCCTTGTTATGCATTTTCGAATGACAAACGCACCTGCGGTTTTCATAGATCTCATGAACCGGGTGTGCAAACTGTGTCTTGACTAGTTCGTGATTGTATTCATCGAAGACATATTGATCTACTCGAAGAGTCGAGAGGAATAAGAGAAACACCTACGTCTTACTCTGGAACTCTTACGCAACGAACAACTTTATGCCAAGTTTTTGAAATGCGACTTCTAGCCTCGAGAAGTTCATTTCCATGGGCACGTGGTCAACGAAGCTGGGATCCACGTTGATCCAGCTAAGATTAACTCCATCAAGAACTAGCCTACACCGAAAACTAAAACCGAAATCCGTCAATTCTTGGGATTGGCGGGTTACTACCGTAGATTCATCGAGGGATTTTCGAAGATCACTCAACCCCTCACAACTCTGACCCAAAAGGGTATTGCTTACAAGTGGAATGATGTTCAGGAGTTCGCGTTTAAGAAGCTAAAGGAGAAACTTTGTAGTGCTCCTATTCTTTCATTACCTGAAGGTACCGACGATTTTTTTGTCTACTATGATGTGCCGATTCAAGGACTCGGTTGCGTGTTGATGCAAAGCGAGAAAGTTATAGCTTACGCCTCTCGACAACTCAAGATTCACGAATGGAACTACACAACACATGATTTGGAACTAGGAGCAGTAGTTTTTGCACTCAAGATATGGAGACATTACTTGTACGGTACCAAGTGCAAGATTTACACCGATCACTAGAGTCTCCAGTACATACTAGATCAAAAGGAGTTGAACATGCGGCAACGCCGGTGGGTCGAACTCCTAAACGATTACGAGTGCGCGATCAAGTATCATCCGGGCAAGGCAAACGTTGTCGCCGATGCCCTCAGCAGAAAAGAAACCAAACCTAAGTGTGTGTGTGCTTTGCAGCTTACTATCCATTCGAACCTCCCTAACCAAATCCAAAATGCTTAAGTCGAAGCACTGAAAGCGAAGAACCTTCTAGTTAAATCCATGAGGGGCATGGAAAAGCAGCTCTAACTCAAAGACGAGGGTATACACTATTTCATGGAACGTATCCGGGTTCCGTCCTATGGAAATCTCCGAGAGCTTGTGATGGACGAAGCGCACAAATCTCGATACTCGATACATCCCGGTTCTAACAAGATGTATCACGACCTTAAAGCCTTGTATTGGTGGCCAAACATGAAAGCTATTATTGCTAAGTACGTTAGCAAATGCTTGACATGTGCTAGGGTCAAGATCGAATACCAAAAGCCGTCGGGCTTACTTCAACAACCAGAATTGTCAACATGGAAATGGGAACAGATTTCCATGGATTTTGTTACCGGCTTACCAAGATCCCAATGCAGAAACAATACCATTTGGGTGATCGTAGACTGTTTAACCAAGTCTGCACACTTCTTCACAAATACGAAAACCGATAAGTTTTCGAAACTTGCAGCCATCTACTTGAAAAAAGTAGTTGATAGGCATGGAGTGCAAACTTCAATTATCTCTGATCGTGACCCACCTTTTGCGTCTGATTTGTGGCAGGTTATGCACAAATCCTTTGGCTCACGGGTAGACATGAGCACCGCTTATCACCCACAGATGGATGGTCAGACTAAATGTACTATCCAACCGCTTGAAGATAAGCTGAGAGCATGTGTTATCATCTTTGGTAACAGTTGGGAACGACACTTACCTTTGGTAGAATTCTCTTACAACAACAGCAATTGTACTAGCATTCAGGCAGTGCGATTTGAGGCATTGTACGGACTTAAATGCTGGTTACCCTTGTGTTGGGCGAAAGTTGGCGAAAGCCAAATCACCGGCCCAGAACTTGGGAACGGGAAGACCAGATGATGCGCAGGTATCCCCAGTTCTTTGCAAACAAAACTTCCAGCACTGAGGCTACGACTGAATTTCAGGACAAAATTCCAAACCAACAGGGGGATGATGTAACACCCTGCGAGAACGTTTAAACACACTATCTTGTCAGTGGCTGCGCACTAAATTTCAGGAAAAAATTTCTTTGAACTTGGGGATAATGTGACACTTTGGGTTTTCCTGTACGTTTCATTTTTGTGTTGTGATCATGAAAAGTTAATGGTGTGAATATAATAAATGAATATTATGACAGAATTGTTATTAAATATATATATATATATTAGTTTGGCTTGGTGAATTTGTGTATGAATGGCCTATAAATAATGTGTAATAGAGTAATTAAGAATTCAATCCAATCGCACATTCCCTTGATCTCGTATACCCCTCTCCAAACCACACAATCTCTTTTGGGCTGCGCACTTCCTAGACCTGGCCCAACACCCAGCCCACTCTAGGAGCCGCACACTCAAGGGCGGTGGAGTGTGTGCAGCATCCTCAGCTCCGTATAAAAAATAAATGGGGCGCAAAACCCAAGGATGATCTCTAATCATTTGAACAGCCGCAATCCTAAAACATTCGCTCTCTATCTCTCTCTAACCCTCTCTCTCTAGAAATCCTAGAGTACACCAAGCTTTCTCCTCATTCCCTGGAAGATTTATGGCAGCAGCATTGAAGATTATCTGTTTTTTTTTTTTTTTGAAGCATCATTCTCTTCTTCTTATCGCACATTCTAGCTTAGAAATCCAGGTTAGTGTGTTCCTGTTTTGTGTATTATGAATATAAAGGTGCCTACTTGATTAGTGGTTGTTGTTGTGTTTAGATGATATACATGAGGATGAATGCACTTGAGTAATAATTGCTTGAATAATCCAACATTTGTTGAATAAATGCTGACATGATAGAGTGAAATGGTTCATGATATGTTTATATATGATAAGGACTTCATACTTGGTTTGATGTTTTGTATGACAAATAGGTGCACATGATTATACCTAAATTGTCACACCCCCAAAATCCACACGCGGAGTATCACCGCTTGGAGGCGTGACTGACCAGGATCAAGCCACCAATCATATTGAACAATGTAAGTAATAAATAAAAGTCATTCATCAATACGAAAGGTGTTCAAAACCATAACATAGTTAAGCGTTTAGCGGAAGCATAAATATGTAAACCCAACATAAGTTTAAATGTTTCAAATGTTTAGCATGGCACACAGCTGTCCATGTCCCACAACGACTCCTCTCCACTCCCATGCAAGCTCCATAGATACCTAACGACCTACAAGTCATGTAACAGAAAGTCAACAACAAAGTTGAGCGAGTTCACAGTTGGTTGTTCAGTAATAAGTTCGTTTAATAAGTCGTAAGTTTGTTTATAACCATGCCGTGTATTACTAGGCCATTTGTATGTTCATCTAGTGGGGGCTTCCCATGTTGTAAGTTCAATTAGTGGGGGCTTCCCATACTGTAAGTTACTAGACTAGTTGTATCCGTAAGTATCCTTCCCAACCCGAGGATAGTAGTAAGTATAAGTTTACGTAGGTTTTACGTAAGTGCCCTTCCCAACCGAGGACAGTACGTAGCGAGTACGTAGGTTTAGCGTTGGTGTCCTTCCCCATCCGAGGACAACGGTACGTAGGATTTACGTTGGTTTTAACACTAGTGTCCTTCCCAAACCGAGGACAGTACGTAGGCTTTACGTAGAGTTTGGCACAGGCATCCTTCCCAATCCGAGGACCGTGGTAAATAGTCTAGTAGTGATGTAAGTACAAGTAATCATTCAATCCCATTCCCAACCCACCGGGGAATCCCATGCCTTAGTAAGAGTGTGAACTCACCTTGGTTTGCTCGGTATGCTAATTATGTGCACACAAGAAATCAGTCAAGTCCTATATCAGGCACGTATTCTCAATCAGTTCAAGTTCGTAAAGTTTCGTATGCAATCTATGACACAAAGTGTGCTTGGCAGTTAACATCATGTATCACGTAAGCAGTAGGTCAATATTATGTAATTCATACAATCTAATGTAGTTAACCAATAACACACTTTAACAGGGTTAGCAAGTTTAACTGGATTAACATATACCAACAAGGTTACACAGTTAACAAAGTTAACATCTAACAGAACTAGTAAACTAACTGTGTTACGTGCTTAACTTAACTGAGTTAAATAGTTTAACAGAGTTAACATGTTTAACTGAATTAACAACTAACAGAGTTAACAACTAAGAGAGTTAATAACTAACAGTACTAATGTGACAAACATTGGATGAAATCAAATGCATGGCGAAAACACCCATTGGCGAAAACACACGGCCGACGAAAACCCTTTACACAAAATCTCTTTGTACGAAAACCCTTTGGTTTTCGTCAGGCCTAATTTGTGATGAAAACACAAGTGTTTTCGTGTGAACCTTGTGTTTTCGTGGTTCCTGTGTTTTCGTGAGACGATGTAACAGTTAAACCCAATCATCCCAATCATAACATCATCCACAGCCGACTCATGTATTCCTATAATTTACTATATTCGCTCTTGTCATCATTCAACCAGAACCATTTACATAATCACAACATTTACTAAATCATCATGTAATTAAAATCAACACACAATCATCAGGTTATTCCTGGAGAGGCGCAACATAATCGCATAGCATCGGATCACAAGTATCCTTATCATACAAATCAAATCAATTCAATCAAATCATCGATTCATATGCTTATCAATAGTATCTAGACAATTACCAGTAGGCCACCACCATTGACTAGCATCCACTCCTTTAGATTAAATTAAACAATTGCCTACTATATTTAACCTAAATGCACAAATAATGGTCACATGTTCACTGACAATCGCATGCAAATCACAACACAATGGCTGACAAAAATTTAAGTGATCCTTATTCAACTGACTATATACGATCACTATATCTCAAAGATTAACGAGCACCATTTAAAAATCACAAAGATCTAAACATTTGTTTATCAATCACCATCAGATCATATGATCATAACACCTCGTAATAGAAGTTAATATATGATGCCAACAAACAATTCATGATGATTTCAAACAAATATTTATCAATAGTGGATTACTAACCTAAGTAGAGAAGACAGTAAATCGATCGTCGTATGGAACTCGAGTGCTCAAAACTGCCGTCGGGTTTCAAAGGTGAACAAGAGAGTGTGTGTGAGGTGATTAGGGTTTTGCTAATTAGTTATCGATCTCAAGCACTGGATAAAACAAAACCTATATTCAATCGTTATTGGGCCAAAGCCCATTCCATGTTTTCGTTGGCCCCTTAGTGGACAAAAACAGTGTGTTCACCACAAAGGGTGTGGGTGTTTGGTCAAAGTTCCACCTTTTCGTTATAAATGTATAATCCTAATATTAATACAAAATATATTATTAATTATACACGTATCATGCACCCCATGTACCTCCAAACATCACGTATTACACATCAAGTAAATATGAAAACACACTTGCAAATAAGTAACAAGTTAAATCGAATAGAGACCTTGAAAACTCGGGTTGTCACATTATCCTCAACTTGAAAGAAATTTCGTCCCGGAATTTAGTACGCGGTTACTGAGGAAGCTAGTTGTGTTGTGTAGTTTACTGGTTTTCCTGGGGTGTCACATCATTCCCCCGTTGATTTGGAATTTCGTCCCAAAATTCTGTAGTAGCTTCAGCCTCAGTAGTGGTTGCACTGTTTCCGAATAACTGGGGATACTTGAGTTTCATTTGATCTTCTCATTCCCAGGTAAACTCTGGGCCACGACGGGAGTTCCAACGAACTCGAACAAGAGGTATTCTGGTGCGTTTGAGGACCTTAACATCCCGGTCCGTGATTTCAACTGGTTCCTCGACGAATCGCAACTGATCGTCGATAGTGAGCTCCTTCAAAGGAACTATGAGAGTCTCATCTGACAGACACTTCTTCATATTCGACACGTGAAAGATGTTGTGAACTGCACTGAGTTCTGTTGGTAGGTTTAGTTTGTAGGCCACCTTGCCTATTTTCTCAATGATTTCAAATGGTCCGACGTATCGCGGATTAAGTTTGCCCTTTTTTTCCAAAACGAACCACACCCTTCCAGGGTGAGACTTTGAGTAGAACCCGATCCCCGACCTCCGACCTGGAATTCTAGAGGTTTCCTACCCTTATCAGCGTAGCTTTTCTGACGGTCACGAGCTGCCGCAATTCGTTGTCGTATTTGAGCAATCCTTTCTGTTGTGTCTACCACAAGTTCTGGGCCAGTGATCTGACTATCCCCCACCTCTGCCCAACAAAGAGGTGATCGGCATTTACGCCCGTACAATGCCTCAAACGGAGCAGCTTTAATGCTGGTGTGGTAGCTGTTATTGTACGAAAATTCCACAAGTGGCAGATGTTTTTCCCAGCCGTTGCCAAAGTCAATTACACATGCCCGAAGCATGTCTTCTAGAGTTTGAATAGTGCGCTCAGACTGCCCATCCGTCTAAGGGTGATAAGCTGTGCTCATGTCTAATCATGAGCCGAAGGATTTGTGCATCGCTTGCCAAAGTTCTGAAGTGAAACGTGCATCACGATCGGAAATAATAGAGGTGGGCACCCCGTGCCTCGAAACTACTTCCTTCAAGTAAACGTCTGCTAAAGTAGAGAACTTGTCTGTTTCTTTGATAGCCAAGAAGTGTGCAGACTTTGTGAGTCGGTCCACGATCACCCAAATAGTATCATTACCACGTTGAGATCTAGGCAGGCCAGTAACGAAATCCATGGAAATCTGCTCCCATTTCCATTGTGATATCTCTGGTTGTTGGAGTAGGCCCGATGGTTTCTGATATTCCGTTTTGACTCTCGCACAAGTCAAACACTTGCTAACGTAAGTTGCTATATGAGCTTTCATGCTAGGCCACCAATATGTGGTTTTCAAGTCGTGGTACATCTTATCCAAACCAGGATGTACTGAGTAGCGAGACTTATGAGCTTCATCCATTACAAGCCCGCGTAAGTTGCCATAGAGTGGGACTCAGATGCGTCCCGTTACATAGTAGGCGCCGTCTGCCTTTTGTTCCAACCGTTGCCTTGAACCGCGTAGGGCTTCAGCCCTGACATTTTCTGGTTTCAATGCTTCTACCTGAGCATCTCGTATCTGAGAAGGAAGACTAGACTGAATAATGAGTTGCAACGCTCGTACACGCCTAGGTGTAGTATCCTTTCGACTGAGGGCGTCAGCCACCACATTGGCTTTGCCCGGATGGTACTTTATAGCACATTCGTAATCGTTTAAAAGCTCGACCCATCGACGCTGACGCATGTTCAACTCTTTCTGCTTGAAGATATGCTCGAGACTCCTGTGATCGGTGTAGATGGTGCACTTGGTACCGTACAGGTAATGTCTCCATATCTTGAGCGCAAAAACAACAGCTCCCAGCTCTAAATCGTGTGTAGTGTAATTCCGTTCGTGAATCTTAAGTTGGCGCGAAGCATAAGCAATGACTTTATCCCGTTGCATCAACACACATCCAAGACCCTGAATGGATGTGTCACAATAGACCACAAAATCGTCTGTGCCCTCTGGCAATGAAAGAATAGGTGCGCTACAAAGTCTATCCTTTAAGTGCTGGAATGCTGATTCATGTGTATTACCCCAACGGTAGATAACTCCTTTCTGAGTTAGTGAGGTGAGGGGTTGTGCAATCTTGGAGAAGTCTTTGATGAACCTTCTATAATAGCTCGCCAAACCCAAGAACTGGCGGATTTCTGTTGGTGTACGAGGTGCAGGCCAGTTCCTGATCGAATCAACCTTGGATGGATCAACATGAATCCCATCCTTGTTTACCACGTGGCCTAGAAAGTGGACTTCACGAAGCCAGAAGACGCATTTTGAAAACTTGGCGTACAGCTGTTCTGCTCGAAGGAGTTCCAAAATGAGTCGTAAATGCTGCTCGTGTTCCTCCTGACTCTTCGAATAGATCAGGATGTCGTCGATGAAAACAATAACGAACTTGTCAAGATAAGGTTTGCACACTATGTTCATAAGGTCCATGAAGACTGCCGGTGCGTTTGTTAATCCGAATGGCATGACCAGAAACTCGTAATGGTCGTAGCGTGTTCTGAATGCTGTTTTGGTAGCCTGACCTCAGATCAATCTTTGAATAGTAGCTCGACCCTTGCAGCTGGTCGAACAAGTCGTCAATGCGTGGAAGAGGATAGCGATTCTTTACGGTCACCTTGTTTAGTTCGCGGTAATCTATGCACATACGGAAGGTACCGTCTTTCTTCTTCACAAACAATACGGGAGCTCCCCAGGGCGAAGAGCTAGGATGAATGAAACCCTTTTCCAAAAGTTCTTGCAATTGCTTGGACAGTTCTTCCAGTTCGGTTGGCGCTAAGCGATAAGGTGCTCGAGCTATGGGTGCTGCTCCAGGAGCAAGCTCGATCTGGAATTCGACCTGGCGATGAGGAGGTAGCCCAGGTAAATCTTCAGGAAACACTTGAGGAAAGTCGCGTACTACTGGAATATCCTCTATCTTCTTCTCTTTCGTCGATGCATCAGTAACGAGCGCTAAGATAGCGGTGTGACCCTTTCGCAAACACTTCTGGGCCTTAAGGAAGGAGATGATGCCTACTACAGCACCACTCTTGTCGCCTTGAACTTCGAGAGGTTCTTTGCCAGAACGGGGAATACGAACAATCTTCTCTTTGCATAGGATCTCTGCTTGCTGTTGGGATAACCAATCCATCTCAATGACGATGTCGAAACTACCCAAAACTATAGGAATGAGATCGATAGAGAAAGTCTGACCAGCGAGGATAAGATTACAACCCTTAACTATGTGTGTGGCCTCTAGACTTTTACCATTCGCTAATTCTACGACATGCTTGGTGTTCAAAAGTGTTGGTGTGCGCTTGAGCATTTGACTAACTTTTAGAGACACATAACTGGTATCGGCACCCGAATCAAATAAAACAGTAACATAAAAGTCGTCGAGAAGAAACTTACCCATCACCACGTTAGGATCATTCCTTGCGTCAACCTGCCCTAGCACAAATGCTCGACCCCTAGCACCATTGTTTCCATCATTGTTTCCCCTGTTGTTGTTCCCATTGGCCTGATTATTGTTGTTATTGTTCTGATTCTGATTTAACTAAGGGCAGTGTCTCTTGTAGTGACCTTCAGCTCCGCACTGAAAGCATACCTTGTTACCCTGTTGCTGTTGCTGGTTCTGCGGTGCTTGTTGTTGCTGCTGACGATTCTGATGTGCAGGTTGTGAACTCCTGCAATCTTTGGCTTCATGACCCATCTTGAGACACCTCTGACAACAAACCTTGTTGCATTGACCACTGTGGTGTCTGTTGCATCTGTTGCACTTTGGGTGATTTCCTCGATATCCACCCTGCCCTTGACTACCAGAAGACTGCTGACTGGGGCTCTGGTAATTATCTGTCTTTCGCTGTTGTGCCTGGGACTGAACCGAAGTTGAACCCTTGCTAGAGGTTCCATCCCATTTTCGCTTGTTGTCACTGGGAGTAGCAGTAGTGATAGCAGTAGTAGTAGCACTGATACGTTTAGGCAGCCTGTTTTGTTCCACTGCCTGGTCTGTGAGACGATGAACTAGACGAGTAACATCTTGAATGGTAGCAAGATTTTCCGAAGTCACATGGCTTTGAATTTCTGGTACAAGACCCTTGAGGTACAGCTCAATGCGCTTGATGGGAGGATCCACCATAGTTGGGCACAAGATGGCCAGCTTGTTTGACCTTTTCGTATACGCCTCAATCTCTGACCCCGTCATTTTCAGATTAAAGAACTCCACTTCTAACTTGTGGATGTCATCACGTGTATAGTATTCTTTCTTGATTAGTTCCTTGAAATCGTTCCAAGGGGTGGCGTTAGCAGCTGCCAACCCTAACATCTGAACTTACGCATTCCACTAAGTCAGCGCAATGCCTTCTAGAGTACCAGTGGCGTACTTCACCCTGCGAGCCTCAGGGCATTCACACATCTCAAATATGGACTCGAGCTTCTCGAACCAGTGGAGGAGTCCAACTGCCCCTTCAGTGCCACTGAAAGTACTAGGACGATAATCCATGAAAGTTTTGAACGTGCATGCAGGCTGCTGAGCAAACTGGCCTCCTGCTTGAGCGACTGCAAGTGCCGCAGCAACTTGTTGGTTGATCAAAGGCGTCAGCTGGGTTTTTGTCATGTTAACGCGTCCACTCATGATCTTCACAAGTAAGAGAACACAAGTGAGAAGTGCGTCATATCAATACGCAAGTGTGGAATGACAGAAGAGTTTGAGCATACAAGATTTCAAGTAGTAGTTGTTACGTTCATCTAAGCATACTATGAGCAATGTAATTATGTATTTAGCAAATAGGTAATATAAACATAAATCGTATCACCTAGAATGTTGAGTCTTGCACGTGGAGCGAAGCGTCGTTGTGGATTGTTGAGCACTGTTCAGGTTATAGTCTGGTTTTAACAAAAACGTTTTCCCTTATTAAAACCAAGTTCTCTATAACCAATGGCTCTGATACCAATCTGTCACACCCCCAAAATCCACACGCGGAGTATCACCGCTTGGAGGCGTGACTGACCAGGATCAAGCCACCAATCATATTGAACATTGTAAGTAATAAATAAAAGTCATTCATCAATACGAAAGGTGTTCAAAACCATAACATAGTTAAGCGTTTAGCGGAAGCATAAATATGTAAACCCAATATAAGTTTAAATGTTTCAAATGTTTAGCATGGCACACAGCTGTCCATATCCCACAACGACTCCTCTCCACTCCCATGCAGGCTCCATAGATACCTAAAGACCTGCAAGGCATGTAACAGAAAGTCAACAACAAAGTTGAGCGAGTTCAGAGTTGGTTGTTCAGTAATAAGTTCGTTTAATAAGTCGTAAGTTTGTTTATAACCATGCCGTGTATTACTAGGCCATTTGTATGTTCATCTAGTGGGGGCTTCCCATGTTGTAAGTTCAATTAGTGGGGGCTTCCCATACTGTAAGTTACTAGACTAGTTGTATCCGTAAGTATCCTTCCCAACCCAAGGATAGTAGTAAGTATAAGTTTACGTAGGTTTTACGTAAGTGCCCTTCCCAACCGAGGACAGTACGTAGCGAGTACGTAGGTTTAGCGTTGGTCTCCTTCCCCATCCGAGGACAACGGTACGTAGGATTTACGTAGGTTTTAACACTAGTGTCCTTCCCAAACCGAGGACAGTACGTAGGCTTTACGTAGAGTTTGGCACAGGCATCCTTCCCAATCCGAGGACCGTGGTAAGTAGTCTAGTAGTGATGTAAGTACAAGTAATCATTCAATCCCATTCCCAACCCACCGGGGAATCCCATGCCTTGGTAAGAGTGTGAACTCACCTTGGTTTGCTCGGTATGCTAATTATGTGCACACAAGAAATCAGTCAAGTCCTATATCAGGCACGTATTCTCAATCAGTTCAAGTTCGTAAAGTTTCGTATGCAATCTATGACACAAAGTGTGCTTGGCAGTTAACATCATGTATCACGTAAGCAGTAGGTCAATATTATGCAATTCATACAATCTAATGTAGTTAACCAATAACACACTTTAACAGGGTTAGCAAGTTTAACTGGATTAACATATACCAACGAGGTTACACAGTTAACAAAGTTAACATCTAACAGAACTAGTAAACTAACTGTGTTACGTGCTTAACTTAACTGAGTTAAATAGTTTAACAGAGTTAACATGTGTAACTGAATTAACAACTAACAGAGTTAACAACTAAGAGAGTTAATAACTAACAGTACTAGTGTGACAAACATTGGACGAAATCACATGCATGGCGAAAACACCCATTGGCGAAAACACACGGCCGAGGAAAACCTTTTACACGAAATCTCTTTGGACGAAAACCCTTTGGTTTTCGTCGGGCCTAAGTTGTGACGAAAACACAAGTGTTTTCGTGTGAACCTTGTGTTTTCGTGGTTCCTGTGTTTTCATGAGAAGATGTAACAGTTAAACCCAATCATAACATCATCAACAGCCGACTCATGTATTCCTATAATTTACTATATTCGCTCTTGTCATCATTCAACCAGAACCATTTACATAATCACAACATTTACTAAATCATCATGTAATTAAAATCAACACACAATCATCAGGTTATTCCTGGAGAGGCGCAACATAATCGCATAGCATCGGATCACAAGTATCCTTATCATACAAATCAAATCAATTCAATCAAATCATCGATTCATATGCTTATCAATAGTATCTAGACAATTACCAGTAGGCCACCACCATTGACTAGCATCCACTCCTTTAGATTAAATTAAACAATTGCCTACTATATTTAACCTAAATGCACAAATAATGGTCACATGTTCACTGACAATCGCATGCAAATCACAACACAATGGCTGACAAAAATTTAAGTGATCCTTATCCAATTGACTTCACTTTCAAACATCTCACATGCAAGGGATCAGAATGATTTTACTAGTAATGATTTCACTTTCAATATGAGCCTATTAATCATGCATCAGGCTTTAATAACTATGCAACAACCTAACAATCCATACACTCGTTAATGTGCCAGCCATCAATCCAACAACATCATAGTGTTTAACAGTTATCCGGTGTTCTAGTTTATGCATTAATCAACTGACTATATACGATCACTATATCTCAAAGATTAACGAGCACCATTTAAAAATCACAAAGATCTAAACATTTGTTTATCAATCACCATTAGATCATATGATCATAACACCTCGTAATAGCAGTTAATATATGATGCCAACAAACAATTCATGATGATTTCAAACAAATATTTATCAATAGTGGATTACTAACCTAAGTAGAGAAGACAGTAAATCGATCGACGTATGGAACTCGAGTGCTCAAAACTGCCGTCGGGTTTCAAAGGTGAACGACAGAGTGTGTGTGAGGTGATTAGGATTTTGCTAATTAGTTATCGATCTCAAGCACTGGATAAAACAAAACCTATATTCAATCGTTATTGGGCCAAAGCCCATTCCATGTTTTCGTTGGCCCCTTAGTGGACAAAAACAGTGTGTTCACCACAAAGGGTGTGGGTGTTTTCGGCTAGAGGGTGTTTGGTCAAAGTTCCACCTTTTCGTTATAAATGTATAATCCTAATATTAATACAAAATATATTATTAATTATACATGTATAATGCACCCCATATACCTACAGACAGCACGTATTACACATCAAGTAAATATGAAACCACACTTGCAAATAAGTAACAAGTTAAATCGAATAGAGACCTGGAAAACTCGGGTTGTCACATAAACGATGATTGTTTCTGTGCGAAGATGTCAATCAGTAGTGAAAGGTAGATGTTAATTGTAAAGATTAGGGCTTTGTGTTGATGCTAAAGTTTAGGTCATTATGAAGGAGTATGAGATCTATTTTAGAAGGAAGAAATGTGGGTATCTGAGTTGGATTGTTAGTTGAATTAGGGTTTGAATGATTGATGCACGATGAAACATTCTAGAGAATGATTAGACTGATAAAAGGAAGAGGTGTTGAGGAATATGATGATTGTGTTATAAATCTGTGCATTTTGATCTGCTGTAAATGGATAAACATAAACAAATTCTGTTAAAACCATACAATCTGAGCACATCGCACACTTGGATGACCGTACCCTCTTGATGTACAAGTGTTGAAAGCACAAGGTACTACATACCACAGCATGTCCGCACACCCTTGAAATCATACACTCAAAATGTACAAGTTGTGACTGCACAGAGTACAAGGGTGTTAAGCAGATCACACACAGGGTTAGCCACACATTCCTTGGGGTACAAACATCTGAAGCACATGGTACAATGATTAATTGCATGATCGTACACTAGAGAGATCGCACACTTTTGTCGTACAACATATTAATGTATGTTGTACAAACCCTTACTACATGACCGCACACCAGCAAGTGGGCGCACACTTGCTGGTGGGCCGCACACTCTCTTTTGGGTCTTATAGCATATTGGATCGCACACCCTTAATGGACTGATGATTTAATTGAACGCACACTTATATACAAGCCGCACACTTCTGTATTGGGCTACAAACAGTTTGGGCCGCACACCACATTTTACACTTTAGACTACCTAAATTACTGTTTAACTGTAGGGCTGTTTACATGAAACTGTGTGAGATCCATATGTGTAATCTGATACTTGTGTGAATACCTTCATGAATACATGAATGCTTGTACATGAATCTAATTAGACATGGTAACTATAATAGGGTGTGATTGACCAAAGTTGTTTGGACAAGTAAATAACCTACCAAGCAAACCAAGGTGAGTTCACACACTTTACTAAAAGCATGTGTTCCCGGTGGTTGGGAAACAGAACAAACGACAATTTCCCAGGTTTGGGAATGCTTACTATTCCTTGTTTGGAAAATGGTTAATTACTATTTAAATTAGATGCAACAAGCGTACTAAACAAAACTCTATCACGAAAGTCCCCACTTACTATACTGATTAGTCACCTGGCCTGGCGAACGGGATATTAGTTGATAGCGCTATTAGGTTTCACCAACCTCACACCGTGCCTGGATAGGATCGGGCGTGAACTAATAGGCCTTGGTAAACCGTCAATGATGATAGACATTGACAAACGGGCAACAACGAAATGACGGTCGCAAAGTGCTGGGTATTACGTAGTTTAATAGCTTACATATAAGGTAGCTCCCCATGGCATGATATAAATGAATAATTTAACACAAACATAAGTTTTATGGAATTAAAACTGGACAACTTGTGAACTCGCCAACTTTATGTTGATACCCTACTGCATGCTTTGCAGGTACTCGGTGATAGTAGGAGCTTGTAGCTTGGGAAGTGTAGTGGTTGCATGAACCCGTGCTGGGTTTTCTATAATAATTATGAACTTTAAACTTTTGTTTGAACTGTTTAACTTATGCTTCTGTTGTTATCTTTAAACGTTGTTTGAAACTTAAGACTTTGGACCTGGACTTTATTAGCCACTAATCGTATTGGTTTGATAAAACTATTTTATTACTATGATTGTTCAATATGATCGGTGGCTTGATCCTGGTCGGTCACACACCCCGCGGTGGTACTCTGCAAGTGGAAATTGAGGGTGTGACATTCATGAAAGATGTCATAACAAAGTCTTGTGATTTGAAATAAATACAAGTAAAGTGGAATTTTAGAATTAATATATATGTATGTATGTATGTATATGGCCGAAATGTGTGAACGTGTGTATGGAAATTTGTAGATTGTTTGCATGTTCATAAATGTTAAAGTATGATACATGTGCTTGATGATATTCAATGATTGATGAATCATTGAACAAAAATTTAAGTATGGATAAGTTGTAGGATCATAATAAATGTAAGAATAAGGATATTTAATCTTGGATGATGATTATGATTTAAATATGCATTAGGTGATTGTACATAGGCTTGATGATTAAATGATCATAAGAAAATGGAAATGTTTTGGTATGATATAGATTCATACAAATCAGAATATAAACATGTAAAATGATGTTATATGTTGTTTTGATGTGAGAAAAAATATGTCATATACTTGGTAGCTTTGCATGTTGTACTTGTAGCTTGAAAAGTAGTAATTTGGGTAAATTTGCATGATTTATGTGTTATACATGAGACCTGCACTATCATGGGTATAATTACCATTTTAATCAGTAGATAATGTGTGTTATGTTAAAATATCAAGTCATGACGATTTGGGATGGTTACGGTAAAGTTCGGTACGAAACTATGCGTTAAAAACAGTAAAAATCGGCTTTTAAAGTGAATTTTGAGAGACTGTTTTAAATCTGATTATAAATTGATATTTTTTATTAAATATAAGTATTTTAACTTATATTATGTATCTTTGATGATTGGATGGTCATACGTGACTTCCGACGCCCGAAAACGCTACCGAAACGGTGAAATACGCATATTTTAACGTACGCGTGAACTTTGTGTCTTATAGATTGATATAAGAATATGAGTATGTGTAATGTGATTCGTTTTAGTGTTTGTGCAGTAGAAACGGTAAACTAGATCAAAAATCGCGTTATGTTTGTCAATCATGATAAACATGAAAAATAATGCTTGAGTTAACTTGATGAGTTATTTGGCATATTAAGTGTTTAAGTATAATATATGTGTGAAATAACGTAATATGTGAATTACGATATATATCGAATATGTCCATACTTATGCATATATATTACGAAGTGCAACTCGTAGATATATATTGTGAATAAGTTGACATAATAACAAATAAAGAGTCACTAATAAAATCGTTCATATCGCGAAAATCTTAATATGTGTGTGTGTGTGTGTCTATATATATGTATATATATAGGAGAAGGATCCGTTAGGAACCACCCTTTATTGCGAGAACCGCGAGAACCAATGTGAACACAACCAAAAATACCTAAAAAATCTAAAAAAACACATAAAAATTTTTTAATATTTTTTTATGAAAAATCGCAGCTTTTCATTATTAAAAAAGAAAATTTAAAAATAAATTATTTTTGGCCACTAAAAGGAGTGATTTAAATAAACAAAATATTAAAAAAAATTGTGTGTTTTTTAGAATTTTTAAGATTTTTTTACGTTTTTTTGGGGGGTTTAGTTTTTAGCATTTAGCTTGGGTGGGGGGTTAGCTTTTTTTTAGGTCTTTGGGAGGGCTTAGTTTTTAGTTTTTAGCATTTAGCTTGGGGGGGGGGGTAGGCTTTTCTTTGGGGGGTGGGGGTTTAGGTTTTTTTTTGGGGGGTGGGGGTTAGGTTTTTTTAGGTTTTTAGGGGTGTAGTGGATTTATTTTGTTGTGTTCACATTGGTTCTCGTGGTTCTCGCAATAAAGGTGGTTCTCGCATGAACCCTACCCTATATATATATATATATATATAGGATTAGGTTCAAACGTGAACAAAATCCCAAGAGTGAACTGCGTGAACTGATCTGCACCATTGATTATTATGATCTTGATTATTATATTGAATGGCATGATGGTAATTATTTGATTAATTGTTACTATTTAATTAAATGAATAAGGGTATATGTGTAATTTCCATTTTAAATTGATTGCATTAATCTCGTTCTCTCTCACAAATCAACATATTCAAACCTTATTCAACATCCAACTTTCTCTCTCAAAACAAACCCTCATCTCAGATCTCGCCGGCATCAAAACAACCATTCGTCTCAGTTTGCAATCGCTGAAGAGGAACAGATGTTTATCATCGGCGATAAAGAGGAACAGTGGGATCGGATTTTTATTAAATTGAATGGCATCAAAACAACCCTCATCTCAGATCTCGCCGGCATCAAAACAACCATTCGTCTCAGTTTGCAACCGCTGAAGAGGAACAGATGTTTATCGTCGTCGATAAAGAGGCACAGCGGGATCTGATTTTTATTAAATTGAATGGCAACAAAACAACCCTCATCTCAGATCTCGCCGGCATCAAAATAGCGGGATCTGATGTTTATCACCGGCGATAAACAGGAACAGATGCTAGTCCCGCATTCTGAGTTTGCAACCGCTGAAGGACCTCAACAATGGATGGTATTAAACTTTTAATGGCTCTGTTCTTGGATATCGTTTTTCTGCCTTTTTTTTTCTTTCTGAATCTATGTGTAAGTAAACCAATGGATGGTATTTGTTCATAGTTTTTAATGGCTCTGTTCTTGGATATTTTTTAATGGCTTTGTTCTTGGATATTTTTGCATTTGTTCATAGTTTTTAGGGATGGGTTTATTTTTGGATTGACTAAATTTGGAGATGATTAAGACTTTTTTAATTCCTTTTTTTGCAGGTTGCTTGGATTTGGTCGGTTTTGTGATTGTTTTTGCATACTTCTCAATTTTTGCTGCGGTAAGTTTCTGATTTTATTATATGATTAATGTGTATTCCGATTACTGGTACTGTTTTTTAGGGGAAAATGTGATGAAGATTGTACACTGGGTTGTACACATATGTACAATGTGTTTTATGTTTGTTATGTTCTGTTTTGTGGCGGGTGTACACATGTGTATTCCGTTTTTGCTCTGTTTTTAATGAGATGTACACATGTGTATAGCGTCTGTTTTTGTGATATCTCAGATTTTTTTGTGTATTGAATGTGTAAAGTTGTTGATGTACACTTGTGAATTATGCAAAGTATTAGCTGCTGAGTTTTTTGTTCAATTTTTTGATTTTGCACTGTTTTTAATGCGAAGTAAACATGTGTATTCTGATTTTCCTTTGTTTTTAATGTGATGTACACATGTGTATAGCGTCTGGTTTTGTGATATCTCATAATTTTTTGTGTATTGAATGTGTAAAGTTGTTAATGTACACTTGTGAATTATGCAAAGTATTAGTTGCTGAGTTTTTTTGTTCTATTATAGGAGATGTCGTTAACGAGAAAAGTAGAGGTGGAAGGTCGATAAGGATGATTCACGTATGAGGTCGATAAGGATGATTCACATATATTTGTTTGCTTGGTCGATAAGGATGATTCAGCATACAACGTGGCGAATAGTTGTAAAAGATTATGTTTTTTGTTTTTTCGATTATGTTGGGTTTATTGTTTTTACGAAACTGGAACTTTTAATTATATGTTTTTTTTTGTTTGGTTTGGAAAACATTATGGAACTTGTAATTTGTTAAATATAAAATAGTTTTACATGTATTGTTTCTATGTATGTATTATGTAGCTAATTACATATATGTACGATGCTGAGTACACATGTGTACTGTTCTATTTATATCCAAGTACACATGTGTATACCGTTGAAATATGAAGGTTACGTGGATCTTAAAAATCAAAATTTAAATTCTGGTGATGAAATCTAAAATAAAAATTAAAATTGAAATCTGGTGCTTTGTTGTTTGTTTTGATAATTATCTTATTAATAAATAAAACATAATGTGGATAATGAATTTAAAATAGGAAAGATGTAACTTAATTCAATTAATAAAATAATGATTTAAATCTAATTTTTTATATAATTACAATCCTACCCTTAACAACTAAAAAGGAAATCAAGGGTCCAGATCAGTTCACGCAATTCACTCTTGGGAGGTTGTTCACGCTGGAACCCTACCCTATATATATATATATATATATATATATATATATATATATAGGGTCAGGATTTAGGGAAAACGAGGAAAAGTGTGAGAACGGTGAGAACGCTTATGGATCGTCAGATCAAAATAATTTATGGACTAGATTGGCGCGGTGGCGTTTTCGTAAATAACATCAATTTTATTACTTGAACGTGCTTCATTAAGGGTAAAAAAGGGTAAACATCATTTCTTACATAAAACGCCATTAAATATAAAACGCCAACTAAATACAAAACACAAATTTTATTACTGCGTAGTATTTTCTGTGTTTTAGTTAATCTTGGCCTACAAAAACGCAATAAAATATAAACGTCAAGCTTGAAAGATGGGACGTGTTACAGACTTAACAGATAAAGCTGAGCAAAACCAGATACTTTATTAAATGCATTTACTATTATAACAATATACCGGCTAAACTACGCGCCAAAAACATCATATAAAGAGAAACTTCTCAGCACCTTCCATTGATCACACCAAAAAAACAAACACCATGGTTCATAAAAACCACTCACTGTAAAACGCCAAAAAGTTAAAAAAAAATCAATGATGGCAAACATCATTTCTTGGATATTCAGTATTTTTCTGCGTGAAGTTTCATTAAATGGTTTGTTAGATGAGGGGATGCATGAGATGGACAAATCTTCAAGAAAAATAGACTGATGACAGTCATATGTCATTTTGTCTTCTTTGTTATTAAAGAAGGCTTGGATGAGGAGAAGAGACCGATCCCAGTGTAAATGCTATTTTGGACTCCATGATGATAATGAAGATGACGGACAAATAGCATCCACCCACACAGTGTCGATCTATGTCTCCAACATCCACAAAGCCACTTCAACACACGAACAACAAAAAACCACACCAAAACCAAAACGCCATTTGTTTGTGACAGTTCTTATAGTTTCAAAATAAGAAAGAGACTGATGACAGTGAAGATTTGGAAGATAAATTGGATTCGGATTTTTCATTTATTTTTTTTTCTTTTTTTGCTTCTTTTTTTTAATTTTTTTATGTGGTTTGTTATGTAATTTTCAGCTAAGAACAAATACATTAATTCTCTAAAAATATGCTTGTGAAACGCCATCATGCAACAAACCCCAAAACTCCCAAACTATAATAAAATTACTTTGGACAAGTATTATTAAAAACTCAAAAAAAATGTATAAAACAATATGCAAGAGAATAGAACAAAGTACCATCTTTATCTAAACGCCATTAAAAATACAAAACGCCAAAATCTCAAAAAGATGGGACGTGTTACAGCCATAAACAGATGAAGCTAAACAAATAGTAAACTGAAGCGACGGAAACTTTATTACTAATATTTATTATATTAAAAGCCACTCCATGGGTAATTGAATTTATTTATCTTTTCAAAACGCCACAATTACCTGTCACATTATAGGACTGCATCCTACATGGAGGCAAAAAAAAGGTCATTGTAAAAGTAGAACAGGTAAACACAACTTAACACTCCACACATTATCTAAAACGCCACACATTGTCCAAAACACCAAACAACATAAAAAATGGCTAAGGTTATTGCATGGAGGTTTGAGAGGTCGAAGAGACGTTTCATCCTAAAGTTCTCTGATAGGAGAAGGGTGAAGGTCAAGAGAATCAAGGCCATGCTTAGTATGGATGAAGCGGTTCAGAGGGATATTCTAGCCCTTGTGATTCCAAGGGTCGACGATTGTGAAAGGACTCGAAAGGTAATAAGAAGATTGAATAGAAAATTTCCAACAGATGATGATGATGATATTGACGATACTCCTCTACCAACAGTTAGCAGTTGGGTGGTGGATAAAGAAGAAAGAACGGTTAAAGTGACTTATCGACACGGGGTAAAATATTCATTGCCGATGGTCGAAATGTTGAAGACAGAGAGGCTACATCTTCTTGAACAACTCTGTGATTTAGCAGCTTTGAACGATTCAAGATTCAAGGTTATAATGATATTTAAGTATAGGTTGCAGCAAAGAAGAGACGAGATGATGGCGTTATACGCCAATGCAAAATATGATGATGATGAATCTGAAGAAAGTGATGAACAAACTGATGGGTACATCTCTGATGTAATCCCATACACAGAAGACTACTAGTTAGTTTTGATTTCGTCTTATTATAATCTTATGAAATATTAATGAATGGTAATGAATTATTTACAACACCATGAACGCCAAAAAACTTTCCTTTATAACATATATGTGATTAATTCACCTGGGAACGCCATAACACCAAAAAAATTATCTATGTGACATAAAAACAATTAATTCAACGAGTCAGATACAAATAAAAACTAGTAAAACGCCAGGTAGTTATTGAATCTAACTAAACGCCAAAAAAATCTTAGACGCCAAAAAATAAAGCAGTATTATGACACACGAATTGGGAAAAAAGAAGATTAAAAACACAAAAAAGCCCCTCCCACCCTGATTATATCCCGTGCCACGTGTTCCATCAGGATGCGTTCTCACCGTTCTCACACTTTAGCGCGTTTTCTCCTGATCCCGCTTCTATATATATATATATATATATATATATATATATATATATATAGGGCATGAATGTATAGAAAACTTATTTGTGCTAAGAAAACCTAGGAAACCCAATCTATAACCATTGATCAAGATCATCCAATGGCTCATAAATTTTGAAGCCTTTTTGAATTAAATTTAATAGAATGATGAGGTCAACAAAAGTACTTGAAGGGTATTTAGGTAAAATCAACCATAATTGTAGTACATTATATATATTATATAATATTATGTGATTTGACATGCATTAAAGGAGGTGCACGAATATCTATAAGAACTAATCAAATACCCCAACCTCATTTCAAACATTTCAAAATACTCAACCCAAATTCATCTCTTTCTCTCTCAAACAATCGATCTTCCCAAAACCCAGCGGAGAAGAAAAGGGGCACCGGAGAAGATGATCTGACCAGAGAAGATAAGGGGGACCGGAAAAAGGTGTTTTGACCGGAGAAGATGATCTGACCGGAGAAGATGATCTGACCGGAGAAGATGATCTGACCGAAGAAGAAAAGGGGTTCCGGAGAAGATGATCTGACCGGTAAAAGTTGCCGGAAATGGAAGAAAGCAAGAACTAAGTGCAGAAGCAAGTAAGTTTGGTTCGATTTTTTATCAGTAGGTGTTTTGATCGGTGATGATTTTTTCTTTTCTCCGATCGGTAGGTGTTTTGATCGGATAAATGTTGGGTTTTCTGTTTTTTCCGATCGGTAGGTGTTTTGGTCCGATCGGTGTGTGATTTGATTGGTGGTGATTTTTGTTTTGAATGAGACTAGAAAGTGTTAATGTTGGTTTTTATGTTTTTTTTTTTTCCAATCGGTAGGTCTTTTTTGGTCCGGTCGATGGTGATTTTTGTTTTGAATGCGACTAGGAAGTGTTAGTTATTTTGAGTAGAAACAGTCTCAGGTTATTTATTATTATTATTATTATTATTATTTGGATTGCCAACTTGCCAACTGCACGTTAAAACTATTGATTTGTAACATGTGTTAAACCCGTCTTGTATACTGTCAAAAACATGTGTTAAACATGTCTTATATTTTTTATCAAAAACATATTAGGTAAACCTCTGATATTAGGGTACAAGTCTAAGGGCTCAAAAGCATATAAATATATTAGCGTAACATGTGTTAAACCTGTCTGATATTAGGGTACAAGTCAACGGACTAAAAAGCGTATAAACATATTAGCGTAACATATGTTAAACCTTCTTATTAGGGTACCATGTGTTAAACCTCCCTGATTAGGTAAACATATTAGTGTAACATGTGTTAAACCTGTCTCATTTTTATCAAATGATGTAAACGTGTGTTAAACCTGTCTTATTACCATGTGTTAAACCTCTCCTATTAGGTAAACATGTTAGTGTAACATGTGTTACACCTGTCTTATTTTTATCAAATTATGTAACATATGTTAAACCTGACTTTATTTTATCAAAAACATATTAGGTAACCTGTTTTATTTTAATGAAATTAAGTAACATATGTTAAACCTGTTTTATTTGCAGCAACAAAGAGAGTAACAAGATCGCAAACTGGTAAGATACCGAAAAAGCGAAAGAAAGTAGACGAAGAAACGGACGATGAATGGGACGAAGAAAGAGAAGAAGCTGAAGGGGAGGTCGTGTGTAGGAAAGTTGCGGATGAAGTATGCCACTCATATTCTATTGTCGCCCTCTAACACTTTGAACGACACTCATATCCTGTTGTCGCCCTTTAACAAATGGGAGCAGGAAAATGAAGGAGGTGAGAAAGTTGCGGACGAAGTATGCCACTCATAATATTCTGTTGTCGCCCTCTAACACTTTGAAAGGCAAGATAGAAGCTGCCTCATTTATGGAAGGGCGCTGAGTGTGGTAGTGTTGTCTTTTCTACAGTTTTTGTGGGATCATCTATGGTGGTTTTTGTAGTTATCTTGGGTACCACAACTTTTTTTTATAACAATTCAACTGGCTAGTGATATATGCGTGGTGGTTTTTGTAACTATCGTAGTCACCACGAATTTTGTTTATTTTAAATTATGGCCATAACCCAAAATACAATATGACCTTTCTGGTCTTCTCTGTAATATGTTGGTGTCAGGATGTTAAATAGTTATGGTGGGAAATGTATTTGGTTACCAGTTATCAGTTACATGTGTTATTAGTTAACATGTTTTATTCATTACCAATTGTAAGAAAAGTAGTAGACGGGCATTGGGTGGTCAACATATTGTTTCAATTGTAACCTTTGATACTAATTAACAAGTGTAACATGTGTTACACAGGATGAAGTAGAAAACAATGTACATACCTTTAATGTTACTTGGAAACAATAAGCAATTGTAACATGTGTTACACATCTTACGTAAGTAAATGCAGTACATGGTGGAACATGTAAGTAACATGTGTTACATACGATGTAGTGAATAAAAACAAGGCACATATATAGTGAATAACATACATATACATGTAACATGAGTAACATGTGTTACATACGATGTAGTGAATAACATACGTATACATGTAACATGAGTATATGCACCACAAAGGCATACGCATGTTACATGTGTGTATGAAACACACTTGGTATATATAAAACACATGTAAGTATCTATAGAAAACCCACTTTTATTTAGAAAACTTGGGAAACTCTAACCTCCCGAATTTAAAAAAAAATATACACATGTTATATACATGTTTTTAAGGGTTTTGGGCAAAAAAAATCAAAAAAGCGCCGAGTAGATATTTAAAAAAAATAAACAAGTTTTGGTGTAACACGTGTTACAAATATGTCAGATGAATGTAACACGTGTTACACCAAAACTTGTTTATTTTTTTAAAAAATATCTACTCGGCGCTTTTTTGATTTTTTTTTCCCAAAACCCTTAAAAACATGTATATAACATGTATAATTTTTTTCAAAAAAAAAAAAACCATCGGGAGCTTTGAGTTTCCCGGGTTTTCTAAATTAAAGTGGGTTTTCTATACATCCTTCCCCTTGTGTAACACATCTAGTAAAACAAGTTAAGGGCAACCATGCCATTGTCAAATTACAACCAAAATACATGTTGAAACACGAGCGGGATATTGTTTATGTTTCATATGAAACGTACATACGTTAAACTAAGTAACGAAGAACATACTGAGCTTCACCAATCATGTTGTACCTGGGAAAAAAGAGGGTAGGCGGTTAGCACAAAATCATGTTACATGTCGGGGGTAACACATGTAACAAGTGTCAGAACTCCAAATAAAATGCATAGTCTTATTCGAACCCTTTACATTATCTAGATACATGTCACAATGCCTGTTGTTATTTGAAAAAGATAGACAATTTTAAAATGTGTAACACATGTTACAACTACCTATTCTTTTCAAGTAACAATGAAAAAAGATATCTTTACTGTTACTTCAAAACAATATATCTTTTCAAGTAACAATGAAAAAAGATATCTTTTCAAGTAACAATGAAAAAAGATATCTTTACTGTTACATGTTACACATGTGTAAACTTTTTGTTGTAACACATGTAACATGCCTATACATGTATTACCGCCTAGTATAACACAAAAAAAACAGTTAGTATTCAGATCAAAAGCCCCAAACAAGCAACCAAACTAACAAAAACATGTAAAAACACGTGTAAAAACCATGTCAAAACCACTTGTGTAACACATGTAAAAACCATATGTAACATGTGTAATGTGGCTATACATGTGTTATCCTCTAGCGTAACATATGTTACAAACATATGTTACATATGTGCAGCTCCGTCAGTGTTAGTTTAAACATAGTAAAATTACATATGTAACAACATTACATCATCCAAAACGTCACATCAATTGATAAATAAGTAATATATGTAACTAGCAGTATATTAGACTAGTGTAACAAATTAAAGGGATAAATAGGTACACGTCATATTACATCATGTTATATTATATTTGCATATAAACACTTGTTATTCTCATGAAACTTAATAAAAAGAACATATGTGCTAACAAACATGTTTCTTGTATATGTTAGATATTGAATTGGTAAATAAAAAACCACAAAACCTAATTACATTAACAAGTGTATACTCATGTGTTAGACAAGAGGCTATAAACGCAAGTAACATCAACATGTAACATGTGTATACATGTCTAGCCCACTGGGTGTAACACATGTAACACCTTGTATGCAACATATGTAACCCTCAGTGTAACACGTGTTACAACATACATGACAAACAGTTTAGAAATTTTAGCATTAATCTTCGTAAAAATATCAATATACTCTGTACAAACAATTTAGAAAGTAAACATTAATCTTCGTAAAAAATATCAATATACTCTTCACATAAATGTAGCTGATAGAAATGTAACATATGTAGCAAATTATGCCCGTAAAAAACACGAATTTCTATTTGTAAAACAAACCCGATATCCGATTAAATTATGGACTTTCTAAAGGTAATGAAAATGTATTACCGGAGTGAATTTATTCAAAAAACAACTAAACAACAAAGAAATTTGAAACACACATCGTAAAAATTATGGATTTTCAAACTAATTATCTACCATCAATGGTGATGCTGAATTTAAACAAAACCAGAAAACAAATTAAACCAAATCCAATTTATAAACCCTAAAAAAACCCAGCTCACCCACACCCCCCCCCCCCACACACACAAAAAAAAATCCAACTAAAAGCAATCATTAACTCAAAATCGCTGGACAAACAATTTAGAAATTTAACATTAATCTTCATAAAAAATATCAATACACTTTGAAGAGAGAAATACAACATACAAAAATTTCTTCTAGATCTTGATTTAAAAAATAAAATAAACAAACTAGCTCTGATTTTAAATCTACCAAACGTTATACAAAGTATAAATCTAAACAAATTACATAAATAACAAAAGTAAGATCTTTAAACCTGTTTCTCTCTCACACACTTGTGTGTGTGTTCTTGGTGTCTAGGTGAACAAGATGAAAAATGTTGTTTCTCCTTCCAAAACATTAGCTTTCTCTCTCTAAAAAACAGAAACAAAGATGTGATTAAAATGACACCGAGCTTCCTTTTCTTTGAGAGCTTTGATGGGGCTTCGATCTTCAATGGTGGCTTCGATCTTCAGATTTGGTGGCTTCGATCACCGATGAAGTTGTTACGGAATACAAGTCTAGGAGTGTACGCACTAAGATCATCCACAAAGTCATGTGGGTCACCCATGAAACACCGATAAAAAACTAGAACTGTGTTTGAGTTTGTGTGTGAGAGAGAAAGAGATGAGAATGATCAATGGAGGGAAGATGAAGATCTCTTGAACTATAGAAAGTAAGGTGGGGTGGGAATCGAGAGAGAAAGGTGAAATCGGTGGGGGTGGGAATCAAGATGACATGGGGAGTGGAAAAGGTAGGTAAAGTACAAAAAAAGTGATTTGATATGGATAGGTTTATCAAATGACGAAATTGCCTTTTAGACATTTGAATATAGAAAGTGAGGTGGATTAATCTTGACCACACATAACAAGTTTCCCAAGTTTTCTAGATTAAATGGGTTTTCCATGGATACTTACACTATATATATATATATATATATATATATATATATATATATATATGGGATGGTTCAAATGAAAACCACTTTTATTGTGAAAACTCGAAAACTAACTAAAAAAACCTTAAAAAACACACCAAAATATTTTTTTCAACTTTTTTATAAAAATCGCAGGTTTTTATATATAAAAAATTTAATGAATCACCTAGTTTTTCAATTCTAAAAACCTAAAAAGTAAATGAAAGTGTTGCAAATGTAAGATTTATTGTTTCTTACACTAGAATTCAAAACAAAATATGGAAAATTTTCACTTTTTGTATAACCTACACATATGTAGGTTATGTGTAGGTTAAATTACCAACATGTATGTAAACTATGTGTAGGTAAAAAAAAGTATGGTTTTTTATGTATATATAATACTCATATGAATGTAAGAAACATAAAATTAAAAAAAAACATGAAACTTAAATCCCAAAATTTAGTGTTTTAAAGTTGTTCTTTTTGTTCTCGCAATAGTTAGTGTTCAGTAATGATCCTCATCCTATATATATATATATATATATATATATGTCAACATAATCAAGACAACTACTTTTCATAAAAACCTCAAAGATATGTGAAAATTCTAAGTATTGGAGAAGCTTGATGGTTTGTAGAACAATTAGTTATTAAATTATTCCTATTTAAATTAGAATATGTAGATTCGATCTGAGGGATTGTGATATTAAAAATGCACCCAAAGATGAATGTCACGAATAACCCTCTTTTTACTGTTTTATATACTGTTTTTAGGGGGAGAACACATCGTTAAAAAGAATAATGAAATGTTTTAGTGTGAAACATGCTTTTGAATAAATGTGTTTTAGTGAGTATCACTATGCCCCACTTTTACTGTTTTACATACTGTTTTGGGGAAAACACGTCGTTATGAAAGAAACGTATATGCTTTCGTGTAAAATATACTTTTGAATTATATAAAATGTATTTTCATGGAAAATATGATTTTTGGAATAACATAATATGTTTTGTGGAAAACATGGATTTGGAAAGGTGTATGACTTAAACTGTTTTCAAGGAAAACGAGTTTTATTGATATAAATATGTTTCGGGGAGAAACGGGATTTTTTTTAAATATGTTTCGGGGAGAAACGGGAAAAGAGGACGGTGTTTTGGGTAAAACGATCGTAAAATAAACTAAATTTGGTTGGGACAAGTTCACCCAGTCTCCAGGAGACAACCGAAACTTGTACAACCTACAATATTAAATTGTTATTTAATAGGTTATATGTATTAGTGAATTGAGGAGGGCACTCCAATGCATCATAGCTGTTTTTAATCACTTAAGTAAACTATGCGTGGGATTGTTGATAGATCTATTGGGTTGACTACCCCGTCGTGACCGGTAGCTCCGGTCCACATAGCGGCGAATGAATTCTTTAATTGTCTAGTATGGATTAAAACCTCAATCTTGATATATAGCTCGTACGTCTTGCAAACTTACTAAACTGAAAGTATAACCAAATTTGATATCAAAATAAAATCATGGATAATAGTTTTCATCAAGAATATTCTTGCGGGGCCAATTCGAATGATTTCTACCATGACATTTTACAAAGGAAATAAAATGATTTTTCTTAAACATATGTGAATGTTTTAAATAATTAAACTGTTCTTGTAAGAAAGTTTTTCCTTAAACAAAATTGTTACGAAATTGATATGTGAACTCACCCTCCTTTGTGTTGACACTTCATTTTTACGTGTTCTTAAGGTACAAGAATTCGGCTTCGGAGAATTTTGGCTTGCGTTGTCATGTGGTTGTGTGATGCTAATGTAATTAATTAATGTTTGGACACTTTTAAACTTATTTTGGGACCGTGTGTAATAGGACCCCTAAGGGTCAAACGACCATGACTTGGTTGTGATGAATGTGGTAACTTAAAAAACTATGTTTTTAAATAAACAAAATGTCCAAAATACTATAGGATTGACCACAAAGACTTTTATGGGTACCAACCTCCGTCACTGCCACGTTTGTATTTCCGCTGCGACGTTTTTGGGGTGTGACAGAAGTTGGTATCAGAGCCAATGGTTGTTAGTGAACTAGGTGTTTTCATAGAAAACACTAGACTTCAACCAAAGAGTTTTGAGAATTAAAAATCCCAAAATTCGTGAAGCCAAAGATTCAAAATGAAAATGAATCTTAACCATGTAAAAGAACTATGTTGGTGCATATCACAAAAGGATGAAATTGTAATCATTTTTTAGTTTAGTTTAGTTTAGTTTGTTAGTTTGTTTTGAAAAATATCAAAAATACCAAAAAGATTTCTTTTTAAAAGTGCAGTTTGAGAGTGAAGTGCAGAATGTGTGAAGATGCATAGGATCCTTCTACTACATTGTAAAGAGATATGGAAGAGTTGGAGTTTACTTACTTAATCAAAGATTGCTAGTTCAGTGATCTACAACGAATAGAAGTTTTGGAGATTGGAAGCATCAGCTAAGGGGGAGTCTGTTGATGTTAGAAACTGTGTGTAGCTGACGCTATCCAAAGAACAAAATAACACAAAATGTTTGAAGAAAAAGTTATGCTATGAAGCTATTGTAAAGGGGGAGTATGTTGGTGCATATTCTGTGATAACAACTTAATAGTTTGATTATTTAGTCTTTGGATATTTGGTAATGGGCTTAGCATATTGGTTAGTGAGTTGATTGTTGTAATGGGCTTGGAGAATGGCCTAGCCAAGTAGGAAGCCCAGTTCACAGACATGTGGTATATAAACATGTTTTGAGATTAGGGTTTTAGACGTCTTGGAGGCTAGAGAGAAAAAACGTTTTAGAGAGAGAAACAAAATTGAGAGTGAGATAAGATCACAGAGAGTGGCTGTGAGGTTGTGTAGGTATTGAATTGATTGTAAACTGCAAGTTGGATAATCAATAGAATACCGGTTTAATTATGAATTCTGTTTTCTACTATTTTCTGTGTAAATCTGATCTACAGGATTCCGCACTCTAGGTTAGATAGACAATTCTGTCAACATCCATAGGATTAAGGGACCTACAAACTATTAAGAACTTTTGTGTATACGTGTTAACTTGTTTATCTGTGCCTTATGTGACTTTATGTATATATATATATATATATATGTATGTATGTATATATATATACACACACACACATCCTAAACACGCAGTTACTTAGTACAGTTACATTGTGTCATAGATGTCGCACGTGCACGAGACTATCAAGATTCACGACTCAGAAAGTGAGCCAGAATTCGAGACCTCTCCATTGCCAGAGCCACCACACACAGTTACTCAGTCTGCCAATATGACCAGTCTTACCTCGTCATATTACACGGATTCCATAGCCTTTGCCAGTCAGATAGACACATGTTACGCTCACACTAGTAACAGGTGGATTGATGACGATGATTCCACTATTCCTTCCTCAGTCTTTGAGTTGGGACAATCATCTGGCATGGCATCGGTAGTCGATGAGTTAGACATGGGTACATCGATGATTGGAGGATCATATGGAGTAGCACCAGTAGTGGATGCCACTGTTATCATGTGTTAGGAAACTTTAATGTAAGTATTGAAGAAAAAGATGATCAACCTGATCATAAGCTGAAGATATAGTCAAGGAATATCAATAAAAAGGTGCCTACATGATAACGTGACAATAAGAAATGAAAGATACATCTTCAACTAAGTATCAGGAAGTGATCAAGACAAGGAAGACAATCAGGATAGACCATTCTGATGAAGTCTGATGATAAATCTGGCATTTATCATCAGAATCTGGTAAGTCTGATCATCAGAATTTCTGATGATCAATTTTATCAGAATTCTGGTAAGCAGGTCACCAGAAATTCTGGTCGACCAACTTGTCTTAGAGATAAGCCCTGACACAACTGAAAAGTAGCAAGTTGGCAATTGTCACACCCCCAAAATCCACCTGCGGAGCACTACCGCTTGGAGGCGTGACTGACCAGGATCCAGCCACCAATCATATTGAACAAGCATATAAGTAATTATAAAATTCGACCAATACAATTGGTGTCCAAACAAAACATAGTTTAAGTTGCAAGGGGAAGCATAATGTTTAAAACCAAGACATAAGTTCAATTGTTCAAAGTTTAACATGGCACACAGTTGTCCATGTCCCACAACGACTCTCTTCCATGCAAGCTCCAGCTAAGTACCTACTGACCTGCAAAGCATGTAGTAACGAGTCAACAACAAGTTGAGTGAGTTCACAGTTGGGTGTTCGTTTTAAGTTGTTTCGAAAACAGTTCCCTTTATCTGGCATCCTGCCATGGGGGTTACCCCATAGTTGAAAAGCGTGACTTGTTTATTCCCGATTACTCTGGCAATCCAGCCGTGGGGGCTACCCCATGTTAGTTATCTGGCATTTCGGCCGTGGGGGCTACCCCATGTATACACTAGACTCGTTACCATATCGACTACTGACTGTAGTCATGTTTATGTGCCCTGAAACTGTCAATGTCTATCAGCATTGACGTGCCCCAGATCCATTAGTTCACGCTCGTCCTCTGCGGCACGGTGTGAGGTTTGTCAGACCTAAATAGCGCTATCTAACTAATGACCCGCTCGCCATTGGCCCGGCGATTAAGTCGATATAAAAAGGAGGGACTTCGTGATAGAGTTTTGGTCTAGTACGAGTTATCTGTCCATGAGGACGAGGAATTACATTCCTGAACCAATGCTGTCCTACCCAAGGAGGACGAGGAACCCACGTTCCATAACCCCATTCCCAACCCAGGGAATCCCATGCTTTGTAGAGGGTGTGAACTCACCTTGGTTTGCTCGGCAGATACACAGAAAGGTCAATCAAGTTGTAAGTGGTCAACTACGTCCTAGCATAGATACCATTCAAGTCAGGTTCATATCCAAGTAGTGCACGTATGTTCTACACGTATACTAGCAAGTCGCATACAGGTATTATTCATGGCATACACGTATAAACATGGCGGTTTACAATAATACCTATGGGTTGAACAGTAGCATGCATGCAAGTAAACAAAACTCAAAGGCCCGGCCCAATAACTTGGCCTGTAACGGTATGCAAGTCCAAACAGTGCATGTGTACGTGGTCTCGAGCCGAGACTGTGCGGTCTCGAGTCGTACATATGAGTTCTCGAGTCGCAACCGTGGATGTCTCGAGTCGCAACAAGACTCGCAACCCTGATCTCGAGTCATGCTGTTTTGTGCTGGCATTTTGTGGTCTCGAGTCGAGACTAGAGAGTTCTCGACTCGTAACCTGTGTCGCAAATCCCCGGTCTCGAGTTGTCATGTTCATGGTCTCGAGTCGAGACCAAGGGTCTCGACTGGCACACCTGTTAATAGCCGGCAGTTGTACTATCCAATGGCATTTCGATTTCATGAGACAATGTACTATCCAACCACAATCCTTAAACATGTTTCTTTGTCTAACACTAACCGAAAATGGATCAAACATCTAAATTTCAAATATCCAAGACACATTCATATCATGTTCATGTTGTTCTTCCTATATTCAAGTAGTTCATCAATTATTCATAACACAATCAACCCTTATTCATATATTTCATCATTTGCAAGCATGTTCATTCAAACTTGTTCATCATATTTTAGGGTTTTTAGCATCAATCACAATCATATCATGAACAACAATCAAAACACTTGAACATACTCATCTAAGGGTTTCAAATCATCACATAACACCTCAAACTCGACTCTACACTAATCCGATTTCCACATACATGTAGCCGGTTTAACAAGCATTCGGTTCTTAGCACAAGAGTGTACAATCCGATTAACATGACATTATCTAATACACATATGTAAGCCGATTTCATGAACATCAACAATTAATGGTTTAAATCACATTTAGACACAAGATATCATTAGTTCATCATGCAATATATCCGAAATCAAGACATGTTAGCCGAATAGCATCATCATACACATCCGATTCACAAGAACATCATCATTCGTACAACTATTCTAGTTAAACCATGCCATCCATAACATCTAACAACAAACATCATAAAACACTAACCGGTTGATGAGGTGTGTGTGAAGGAGAGTAGGTTTGTTGTCCAAAAGTTTTCGAGTGAAGAACACAAGCGAATCCGAGAGCTTGGCTTGCTACCCTTGATCCGACACAAGGTAAGAGGGTGGTGTTGCTAGGGTTTTAGTGGGAGAGAATGTGGGAGTGTGTTTGTAGGAGAGTGTGTGTTGGTTGTCCAAAGAATGGCAAAGTTGGCTAGGAGTATAAGTTATATACTAGCTCTTAAGTTGGTTCACCCTAGTGGGTTTTCGAGTGGGGTGAAGAGGGACATGGCCCAACCGGCCCAATAGTTACACTATTCACTCGAGACCGAGTGGTCTCGAGTTGGGTTCTTGTGTTTCGGGTCACATACATACACGCATACAAATAAACACAACACATAATCACATAGAATGTTCACTTATATCATTAAACCAACAATTTAACTAGTCACATAACGTTCAAGCATGTCACATCCAGACACAATGAAGGGTTCTAAATTTTGAGTTGTCACATCATCCCCAAGTTGAAAGAAATTTCGTCCCGAAATTTGGTAAGCACTCACTGAGGAGCTAGTTAAGTTATATGGTTTTACCGGTTTTCCTGGGGTGTCACATCCACCCCCCATTGATCTGGAATTTCTTCCCGAAATTCCGTAGCTTCAGCCTCAGTAGTGGTTGTACTGTTTGCGAACAGTTGGGGATACTTTTGTTTCATCTGATCTTCGCGTTCCCAGGTGAACTCTGGGCCGCGACGTGAGTTCCAACGAACTCGAACGAGAGGTATTCTAGTGTTCTTGAGGACCTTAACATCCCGGTCCGTGATTTCAATTGGTTCCTCGACGAATCGTAACTGCTCGTCGATAGTGAGTTCCTTCAGAGAAACTATGTGGGTCTCATCTGACAGACACTTCTTCAGATTCGACACGTGGAAAACGTTGTGAACTGCACCGAGTTCTGCTAGTAAGTTCAGTCTGTAGGCCACCCTGCCTATTTTCTAGATGATTTCGAAAGGTCCGACGTATCGTGGGTTAAGTTTGCCTCGTTTACCAAAACGAACCACACCCTTCCAGGGTGAAACTTTGAGTAGTACCCGCTCCCCAACCTGGAGCTCAAGTGGTTTCCTGCCTTTATCGGCGTAGACTTTCTGACGGTCACGAGCTGCCGCCATGCGTTGTCGTATCTGAGCAATTCGTTCGGTTGTATCTACCACATGTTCTGGACCAGTGATCTGACTATCTCCCACCTCTGCCCAACAAAGAGGCGACCGACATTTACGCCCGTACAATGCCTCAAACGGAGCAGCTTTAATGCTAGTGTGGTAGCTGTTATTGTACGAGAATTCCACAAGTGGCAGATGCTTTTCCCAGCTGTTGCCAAAGTCGATTACACATGCACGAAGCATGTCTTCTAAGGTTTGAATAGTGCGCTCGGACTGCCCGTCCGTCTGAGGGTGATACGCTGTGCTCATGTCTAATCGTGAGCCAAAGGATTTGTGCATCGCCTGCCACAATTCTGAAGTAAAACGCGCATCTCGATCCGAGATAATAGAGGTGGGCACCCCGTGCCTCGAAACAACTTCCTTGAGGTATACGTCTGCTAGAGTGGAGAACTTATCCGTTTCCTTGATAGCCAAGAAGTGAGCAGACTTTGTGAGTCGATCCACGATTACCCAAATAGTATCGTTACCTCGTTGAGATCTAGGTAGACCGGTAACAAAATCCATGGAAATTTGCTCCCATTTCCATTGCGGTATCTCTGGTTGTTGGAGCAGGCCTGAGGGTTTCTGGTATTCAGACTTGACTCTCGCACAAGTCAAGCACTTGCTGACGTAAGTTGCTATGTGGGCCTTCATGCTAGGCCACCAATACGTAGTTTTGATATCGTGGTACATCTTATCCGAACCAGGGTGCACCGAGTAGCGAGACTTGTGTGCCTTGTCCATCACCAGCTCCCGTAGGTTACCATAGAGTGGGACCCAAATGCGCCCCTGTTACGTAGTAAGCACCGTCTTCCTCCTATTCCATACGTTGCCTTGAGCCGCGTAGGGCTTCAGCCCTGACGTTTTCTGGTTTCAATGCCTCTATCTGAGCGTCTCGTATTTGGGAGGGAAGACTAGAATGTATAGTGAGTTGCAATGCTCGCACGCGCCTAGGCATAGTGTCCTTTCGACTAAGGGCATCAGCCACAACGTTGGCCTTGCCAGGATGGTACTTGATTGCACATTCGTAATCGTTTAATAACTCGACCCATCGTCGTTGGCGCATGTTTAGTTCCTTCTGTTTAAAGATATGTTCGAGACTCCTGTGATCGGTGTAAATGGTGCACCTAGTACCGTACAGGTAATGTCTCCATATGTTAAGTGCGAAAACAACAGCTCCCAGTTCTAAATCGTGTGTAGTGTAGTTCTTCTCGTGAACTTTGAGTTGGCGTGAGGCGTAGGCTATAACTTTATCTCGTTGCATCAATACGCAACCAAGACCTTGAATTGATGCGTCACAGTAAACCACAAAATCGTCTGTGCCCTCTAGCAATGAAAGGATAGGTGCGCTGCAAAGTCTGTCCTTTAGATGCTGAAATGCTAACTCCTGGGCATTTCCCCATCGATAAACAACGCCTTTCTGCGTCAGTAAGGTGAGAGGCTGTGCAATCTTGGAAAAATCCTTAATGAACCTCCTGTAGTAACATGCCAATCCCAATAATTGGCGAATTTCCTTTGGTGTACGAGGTGCAGGCCAGTTCTTAATCGAATCCACCTTGGATGGATCAACATGAATCCCATCCTTGTTTACCACATGGCCTAAGAAATGGACTTCACGAAGCCAGAAATCGAATTTCGAGAACTTTGCGTGAAGCTGTTCTGTTCGAAGGAGTTCCAAAATGAGTCGTAGATGCTGCTCGTGTTCCTCCTGACTCTTAGAATAGATCAGGATGTCGTCGATGAAGACTATAACAAACTTGTCCAGATAAGGCTTGCACACTCGATTCATCAAGTCCATGAAAACCGCAGGGGCGTTTGTCAGCCCAAAAGGCAAGACCAAAAACTCATAGTGCCCGTAGCGAGTTCTAAAGGCTGTTTTAGAGACATCCTCTTCTCGGACTCTCAACTGGTGATATCCTGATCTCAAATCAATCTTTGAATAGTAGCTCGACCCCTGCAGCTGGTCGAACAAGTCGTCAATGCGTGGTAGAGGATAAGGATTCTTCACCGTCACCTTGTTGAGTTCCCGGTAGTCGATACACATTCTGAAGGTACCGTCTTTCTTCTTCACAAATAGCACTGGAGCTCCCCAGGGCGATGAGATAGGGCGAATAAAACCCTTATCCAAGAGTTCTTGTAGTTGCGTAGAGAGTTCTTCCAACTCTGATGGAGCTAATCGATAAGGTGCACGAGCTATAGGCGCAGCTCCAGGAGCTAGTTCAATCTGAAACTCGACTTGGCGATGAGGCGGAAGACCAGGTAATTCCTCAGGAAATACCTCAGGATAGTCGCGTACAATTGGAAAATCTTCTAGCTTCTTCTCTTTCTCTGAGGTGTCAGTAACGAGAGCCAAAATGGCGATGTGGCCCTTTCTCAAATATTTCTGGACCTTAAGGAGAGAGATGACGTTCTCAACAGCACTCCTCCTGTCGCCACGAATCATGAGAGGTTCACCACTGGGACCAGGAATACGAACAATCTTCTCGTTGCAAAGAATCTCTGCTCGGTGTTGGGATAACCAATCCATCCCAATGACAACGTCGAAACTACCCAAGACGATAGGGATGAGGCCGATAGAGAAGGTCTGGTTTGCAAGAATAAGTTTACAACCCTTGACTACGTGTGTGGCCTCTAAGCTCTTACCGTTTGCTAGCTCTACAGCGTGCTTGTTGTTCAAAGGTGTTGGAATACGCTTAAGCATTCGACTAACTTCTAGTGACATGTAGCTAGTATCGGCACCTGAATCAAATAAAACTGTAACATAAAAGTCGTCGAGAAGGAACTTACCCGCTACAACATTGGGGTCATTCCTTGCTTCACCTTGGCCAATCACGAACGCCCGCCCCCTGGTTCCATTGTTGTTGTTGTTCCCATTGTTACCATTCCCCTGATTGTTGTTGTTGTTCTGGTTCCTGTTCAGTTGAGGACAATCTCTCTTGAAGTGGCCTTCAGCTCCACACTGAAAGCACCCTTTGTTATCACCTTGCTGCTGCTGCTGGCGCTGGTTCTGTTGAGCTTGTTGACGATTCTGATTGACGGGGTATAAGCTCCTGCAATCCTTTGCAGCGTGACCTGGCTTGTTGCACCGATGACAGTTACCCCTGGTGCATGGCCCGCTGTGGTGCAGGCTACAGCGGTTGCATTTGGGGTGATTCCCTTTGTACCCACCATGACTTTGACCACCAGATGATTGCTGACTAGGGCTCTTGTAGTCATCAGTCTTTCTCTGCTGAGACTGGGACTGAACAGAAGTCGAACCCTTACTTGAAGCTCCATCCCATTTTCGTTTGTTGTCACTAGGAACACCAGATGTAGTTGCAGCACCTATGCACTTTGGTAACCTGTTCTGCTCCACCGCTTGGTCAGTGAGACGGTGAGCCAACTGAACAACCTGCTGGATAGTAGCGAGGTTTGCTGAAGTCACATGGCTTTGGATCTCTGGCACCAAGCCCTTGAGAAAGAGTTCAATTCGCTTAATTGGAGGGTCCACCATAGTAGGACACAGTAAGGCAAGCTCATTCGATCTCTTAGTGTACGCCTCAATTTCTGACCCCGTCATCTTGAGGTTGAAGAACTCGACTTCCAGCTTATGAATGTCATCCCGACTGCAGTATTCTTCCTTGATCATTTCCTTAAAAGTTTCCCATGGGGTGGCGTTGGCAGCAACCAACCCTAGCATTTGAACCTGAGCGTTCCACCATGTGAGAGCTAAACCCTCGAGAGTACCGGTAGCATACTTCACCCTGCGCGCCTCAGGGCATTCACACATTTCGAAAACTAACTCGAGCTTCTCAAACCAGTGGAGGAGGCCTACGGCTCCTTCAGTGCCGCTAAAAGTAGTTGGTCGACAGTCCATGAAAGTTTTAAAAGTGCACACGGGTGGCTGAGCATGCTGACATATTGTGGGCGAAAGAAAGACAGAGTTTAACACAAATGTTGGTTCACGAGAGTAGGATTCTAAGGATCCTAGAATGAGTTCGGACTGCAGGATATACCTCCTGCGTGTGCAGCTGCAAGTGCCGCAGCAACTCGTTCGTTAATCAGAGCCGTCAACTGGGCTTGTGTCATGTTAATGTGTCCAGACATGATCTTCATATCAAGAGGAACGTGAGTGAGAGGGGTTCGCGAAAATTCGAAGACAGAAGTGAGTAAGTACACACGTGTTCAAGCAACAGTAGTTATACTAACCAAGCATACCATGAGCAATGTACTATGTAACTAACAAGTAGGCAATATACACATAGATCATATCACCTAGAATGTCGAGCCTTGCATGTGGAGTGAAGCGTCGTTGTGGATCGTAGAGCACTGTACAGGTTATAGTCTGATTTTAATAAAACTTTTCCCTTATTAAAACCAAGTTCACTATAACCAATGGCTCTGATACCAATCTGTCACACCCCCAAAATCCACCTGCGGAGCACTACCGCTTGGAGGCGTGACTGACCAGGATCCAGCCACCAATCATATTGAACAAGCATATAAGTAATTATAAAATTCGACCAATACAATTGGTGTCCAAACAAAACATAGTTTAAGTTGCAAGCGGAAGCATAATGTTTAAAACCAAGACATAAGTTCAATTGTTCAAAGTTTAACATGGCACACAGTTGTCCATGTCCCACAACGACTCTCTTCCATGCAAGCTCCAGCTAAGTACCTACTGACCAACAAAGCATGTAGTAACGAGTCAACAACAAGTTGAGTGAGTTCACAGTTGGGTGTTCGTTTTAAGTTGTTTCGAAAACAGTTTCCTTTATCTGGCATCCTGCCGTGGGGGTTACCCCATAGTTGAAAAGCGTGACTTGTTTATTCCCGATTACTCTGGCAATCCAGCCGTGGGGGCTACCCCATGTTAGTTATCTGGCATTTCGGCCGTGGGGGCTACCCCATGTATACACTAGACTCGTTACCATATCGACTGCTGACTGTAGTCATGTTTATGTGCCGTGAAACTGTCAATGTCTATTAGCATTGACGTGCCCCAGATCCATTAGTTCACGCTCGTCCTCTGCGGCACGGTGTGAGGTTTGTCAGACCTAAATAGCGCTATCTAACTAATGAACCGCTCGCCATTGGCCCGGCGATTAAGTCGATATAAAAATGAGGGACTTCGTGATAGAGTTTTGGTCTAGTACGAGTTATCTGTCCATGAGGACGAGGAATTACATTCCTGAACCAATGCTGTCCTACCCAAGGAGGAAGAGGAACCCACGTTCCTTAACCCCATTCCCAACCCAGGGAATCCCATGCTTTGTAGAGGGTGTGAACTCACCTTGGTTTGCTCGGCAGATACACAGAAAGGTCAATCAAGTTGTAAGTGGTCAACTACGTCCTAGCATAGATACCATTCAAGTCAGGTTCATATCCAAGTAGTGCACGTATGTTCTACACGTATACTAGCAAGTCGCATACAGGTATTATTCATGGCATACACGTATAAACATGGCGGTTTACAATAATACCTATGGGTTGAACAGTAGCATGCATGCAAGTAAACAAAACTCAAAGGCCCGGCCCAATAACTTGGCCTGTAACGGTATGCAAGTCCAAACAGTGCATGTGTACGTGGTCTCGAGCCGAGACTGTGCGGTCTCGAGTCGTACATATGAGTTCTCGAGTCGCAACCGTGGATGTCTCGAGTCGCAACAAGACTCGCAACCCTGATCTCGAGTCATGCTGTTTTGTGCTGGCATTTTGTGGTCTCGAGTCGAGACTAGAGAGTTCTCGACTCGTAACCTGTGTCGCAAATCCCCGGTCTCGAGTTGTCATGTTCATGGTCTCGAGTCGAGACCAAGGGTCTCGACTGGCACACCTGTTAATAGCCGGCAGTTGTACTATCCAATGGCATTTCGATTTCATGAGACAATGTACTATCCAACCACAATCCTTAAACATGTTTCTTTGTCTAACACTAACCGAAAATGGATCAAACATCTAAATTTCAAATATCCAAGACACATTCATATCATGTTCATGTTGTTCTTCCTATATTCAAGTAGTTCATCAATTATTCATAACACAATCAACCCTTATTCATATATTTCATCATTTGCAAGCATGTTCATTCAAACTTGTTCATCATATTTTAGGGTTTTTAGCATCAATCACAATCATATCATGAACAACAATCAAAACACTTGAACATACTCATCTAAGGGTTTCAAATCATCACATAACACCTCAAACTCGACTCTACACTAATCCGATTTCCACATACATGTAGCCGGTTTAACAAGCATTCGGTTCTTAGCACAAGAGTGTACAATCCGATTAACATGACATTATCTAATACACATATGTAAGCCGATTTCATGAACATCAACAATTAATGGTTTAAATCACATTTAGACACAAGATATCATTAGTTCATCATGCAATATATCCGAAATCAAGACATGTTAGCCGAATAGCATCATCATACACATCCGATTCACAAGAACATCATCATTCGTACAACTATTCTAGTTAAACCATGCCATCCATAACATCTAACAACAAACATCATAAAACACTAACCGGTTGATGAGGTGTGTGTGAAGGAGAGTAGGTTTGTTGTCCAAAAGTTTCCGAGTGAAGAACACAAGCGAATCCGAGAGCTTGGCTTGCTACCCTTGATCCGACACAAGGTAAGAGGGTGGTGTTGCTAGGGTTTTAGTGGGAGAGAATGTGGGAGTGTGTTTGTAGGAGAGTGTGTGTTGGTTGTCCAAAGAATGGCAAAGTTGGCTAGGAGTATAAGTTATATACTAGCTCTTAAGTTGGTTCACCCTAGTGGGTTTTTGAGTGGGGTGAAGAGGGACATGGCCCAACCGGCCCAATAGTTACACTATTCACTCGAGACCGAGTGGTCTCGAGTTGGGTTCTTGTGTTTCGGGTCACATACATACACGCATACAAATAAACACAACACATAATCACATAGAATGTTCACTTATATCATTAAACCAACAATTTAACTAGTCACATAACGTTCAAGCATGTCACATCCAGACACAATGAAGGGTTCTAAATTTCGAGTTGTCACAGCAATAACCAATTCAATGAATATGTTAAAAAGTCACTTTGTGCAGAGCAAGTGAATGAATAAACAAATGTTTATTCATGATCCAGACTCTCTATAAATAGAGATGTCAACCTAGAAGGTTAAATGAGTTGAGCTAAGCATTTAATACACACACCAAAAACTCCATTACCCTTCGCACAAAATTCTTTAAGCACTCATTTTGTAACATCCAATAACTTTGTTTTATAAAGTCATTAATATACTTGAAAAATTCTGTAAGTTGTTTCTTGAAAGTTTGATTTCTAGTTCCGCACAACATTTTCCTCTTTGTTGAAATCACTTGCCATATTAAGTCTTGGGGTATCTCTATCTGGGATCAACAATTGGTATCAGAGCAGATTGAATAAATTATTTTCAAAAGATCAACTGCTTATAGTTTTTTATCTCCATCTCTTAAACTAAATATGGCAAACTTTCAAACCTGGAATAATGCTTTCAACATTGGGTCTATGTCAAAACCTCCGACTTTGATCAGAAAGGAGTACCCTCAAAGAAAAATCAGGATGATCAATTTCCTAAATGGACATGATCGAGCAATGTTTCACTCCATTGTGAGAGGCCCACATATACCCAATGTTGAAATACCAGCAGTTCCGGCAACTAAGCACACACCAGCTATTCCTATCTCCCTGGCTCCCAAAGGTGAAATACATTGGAGTCAAGAAGATAAGGATCTGTTATCTGCTGATGAAAGGGCCAAATCACTTCTGATTATGGCACTTCCAAACGACATATTTTCACAAGTAGATGCTTGTGCATCTGCTAAGGAAATATGGGTCAACTGGAAAATCTTTGTGAAGGAGGAGAAAGAATCAAAAGAAACAAGAGAACTAACTGTGTTTTTTCATATAAAAGATTCAAAAGTCTCCAAAATGAGACTCTTTTAGAAACATATCATAGGTTCACTAAACTTTTAAATGAGCTTATAAAATTTGGTATTGAATAATCAAATGATGAAAAGAATGTTAAGATTCTTGATGCACTACCAAGTGAGTGGAGAAGTCTCACAATGACTGATGTGCGTAAAGTGTGATAGGTATTTTAAGCTCTTTTTTTACACGTTAGTCAAGTTTTAAATTTATAAAACATGATATTTACTAACACCAAACACACGTATGGGCAAGTGCACCCATCGTGAGCGTAGTATAGTGTTGGTAAGATACTGAGGTCATCCAAGGACACAAGAGCTTTTAGTACCGGTTTATCCTCAACGTCTAATCAAATCAAAAGTTAGAAAAAAGTTTTTTAACTAGAAAAATAAAAACTAACTAAAATGCTGAAAAATAAAATAAAAGTAAAAACAGATAGACAAGATGAATCACTTGGCTCCGACTCGTGTTTAGTGTAACCTTTGATTATTTCCGCACTTTTGCACTTTTGCACTTTTTAAGAGATTATCTTAGTTATTGTAGTAGGCCCCTCTTTTGAAGGTGACGTTACCCTCAACCCAGTAGTTTGAGTCAGCAAGGATACAATCCTAAAGGGTCGGATTATTGAAAGATAATTAATTAAGTTATTAATGCATATTATGGTAGGCCCCTCTTTTGAAGGTGACGTTACCCTCGGCTAAGTAGTCTGAGTCAGTAGGGATACAGTCCTAAGTAGCCGGATTAAAGTATTAATAGTAGCTTACATATGAGGGGATCAAAGAGTTTGGAACCCCGCCATCCAATACCGGTGGGTATTGAAGGAGGTCCTACTAAATTTGACCCAGGTCCTTGAAGGATCTATACACTGAACAAGGCAAGACTCTTACTAAACCATTCCCTTAACCCCCGACCAGGTAGCCAACATACCTCCATATAGACCGTGGAGATATGAATGGTGAAAATCTTTTATTTTATATAGACAGTAAAATAATGCCAAGACACCATGGACAAACGATAAGGAAGAATCACCTTCAACATAAGAAACTAGTTATTAAAGTCATTAATACATAACCAAGTAAAAAGTGCGAAAAGATTAAAAATAAAAAGTATTACACTAGACACTTGTCTTCAACAAGTGATGTAAGAGACATAGGCAAACATGGCCTTTGATTCTCAAGAACTCTTACGATCAATATTGGATCCCGAGACGACTCACACACTCTATGATGGACAATGGATGATGGTGGTGGATGATGGTGTTGTGATGGTGGTGGGTGGTGGGTGAAGTGTGAGAGAGCTGGTGTGCCAAGGGATGGTTTGCAAATGAGCCAAGCACCCCTATTTATAGCCTGAACAGCAGCTCGGGCACGGCCCCGTGTCCATTGGGCACGGCCCTGTGTCCATCCTCTTCTCTGTCTTCATTAATTGCAGTTTGTCTGCATTAGTTGACCACGCCCCCGTGTTCGCTGGGCACGCCCCCGTGTGCAGAAGCATATCTGTACTATCAAGATTTGCCTGGATTCTGCGAATCTTATAGTTGACCACGACCCCGTGTCCGCTGAGCACGGCCCCGTGGTGGGCGATAGAAGATTCTATAGCTTTGTCTTTTGTCCTGGCACTTGGGCACGCCCCCGTGTTCACTGAGCACGGGGCGTGTTTAGCCTTCTGTTTTCTTGTTTTGCTTGGGAAGATGTTGTCGGGGAGGTCGGGCATGCCACGTTTGTTCCTTTTCTTGTATTTATGTTAGATTTAGCTGCCTTTTTGCTTCTTTTGTTCATTTGAGCTCATTTAATCCTGAAAATACAAAAGGAAGACAAAAGCACACTTTTTCAAACATTAGTAGTAAAAAAGGGTTAGTTTTATGCCACAATTGATGTAATTTATATGTTGCATTTTGTGCACATCAAATACCCCCACACTTGAATCTTTGCTTGTCCTCAAGCAAAACTCTTTAAAATGTGGCTTTACACTCCCAAATAGAATGGGTAGAAGAGAAGGTTTTTGGGGTTGTCATAGAGTGTCGGGATTTCCAAGATTCTTTATTAAGTTTTATTTTTATTTATTTATAATCCTATTCGTCATGATTTATTTAAAACATTACATAAGATAAATTACTTATTAGGGCATAACATGCCTTTTTTAAAATTCCATTTATATACAAGTTCACATACCTCACGGGGGATCACTCAACACTCGGCCGAAGATGTATTTTAGTGAATCACTCGAGAGCGGCATGGAACTTACTCCTACTATAGGCTTGCCAAGAAATCATTCCTCCTCCTTTTTAACTATATACCTTTGTAAATATCAAGAGGACTTTTGGGTGAAGGGTTAGGCTTGGGTTAAAGGTAGGTGGTTGGGTTAGTGGTTAGTAAAAGGGAGAAAGGCGTAAAAAGCGTCGGTTTTCGTAAGACTTTTTATTTTTGCAATTTTTATTTTGATGAAGCCATTATTCAAACAAAGTTATTTTGGATGAACTTGTTTGCTTATTTCTCTTTTGCTTCATCATCAACATTTTTTTTTTTTTTTGAAAAAAAGTCATAAGAAAAACCGAGCTTGCTACTAAAAGAAAGGGATTAAAGTAAAAAGGGTTTTGGTGGGTAAAAAGGGTGTTTGTTTTTGGGTTAAGAAATGAAAAGGTTTAGGCTCAAAGGGGTTAACTAGGGGGATTTTGGGTAGGCGGTAAAAAAAAGAAAAAATAATGGTGTAGAAATGAAAACGGGTTGGTCCTAATGCCTCCGTCATTTACTTACTCGGGTTTAAGTTGGTAAGGACCGGGAATGTATCGTCGTGGCAAGTTCTAGAGTCGTAAGAACCAAGCGGCTATTCACACAAGAAACGAAAAATGAGCATTTAGTTTAAAGATATGTATTTGTATGCTCAATAAAGGCTCAAAACTCACTTTTTGTGGGAATGGGTTTTTATGTGATCAAGTATATATAATCAAATTTTAATTAAACTTGTCATGCCGTTTCATAATTTTCTTATGTTGGTTCTTTTTATCACGACGCTATCGGTTGTAAATTTGTAAAAATATAACTTTTTTAGAATTTGAAATTCCCAAGTTAAACCTAGACAAGTAAAAAAAATGAAAAATTTTGAAAAAAAATTTGGGGTGATTAGCGGTTCCAATAGAGTTTTGTGTAAGGCTTGTAATTAAGACTTGCAAGATTCAAGATTTTAGCATCCCCCCCACACTTAAATTACACATTGTCCTCAATGTGTCCCAAAAATAAGTTTTTAGGTTGATTGATTGCGTAAAAAGGTGTAAAAAAGCAAAATTTATGTTACTGGGCGTCTGGACACGACCCCGTGTCGGAGTGCCAGTAATGAAAACTTACAGAAGTTGGACACGGGGGCGTGTCCAGTGGACACGACCCCGTGTCTGGCAAAAGTCTGCGGATTTAAACAAACAGCAAGTCTGGGGAAGTGAGCACGGGGGAGTGTCGGCTGGACACGGCCCCGTGTAGACAATCTGCAAAGTTGAAAAACAGGTCTCTGGCTCCGGTTTTCCTGCTCCGGCTTTAGTAGCACTAATGTTTAGTGCTCTAAGCCTCGTATCTACCTGTTTTATCAATAAACACTACACCAAACCATAGCAAACATCCTAAATTACCAAGTTCAACATCCACATCACAAAGTTAAAAAGAAAAACAAATGCAGAAAGTAAAAAGAGTTAAAGGAAAGTAAATTGTTCAACACAAGGCACGCAGGCCGGAAATTGTTCAAGATAAAATGTGACAACCTCATAATTACATGTATCCGTACGATTAATTAATATTATATTGTGCTTATTGATTGTACAAAAAAAATTGACTAAATGGTCCTGAATGTTTTCCTATGTGTTAGGAATTAAAAGTGTTATAAAAAGCTACATAAAAGACACTATACGGAATAACTTTGCACTTTAACGAACAGGTATCTAACCGAACAACCGGACATTACCCGGGACACCAAAATATTGCAAGAAACATTGTTTAATTATTTCTTGGCTAGTTATCATCCCCGAACACCCTAACACCCACTAGAATATCTATCAACTAACACATGCAACTATATACTTGAAATTGATGTATGAACTAACTAAATGGTTAAATGTTACAACTATACCCCCTCCCCCTTTTATGCAATCGGCCAAAAGAGTGGCCCCACTCCAAGATTACACAATCTCCCTAAATCCTTCCATATAATCTTCCTTGGATATGCTAAGATCATATGTGATCTTTAAGGATCTTGTAGAAGATATGTTGTGTACTTGTAAGATCTTCAAAGATTGGAAAACTAGCATATAATACTACAAGACCCTCATGTCATCTTCAACCTCCATCCATCTTCTCCCTCCCTTCAAAACTTACGGCCCAAACACCCCTATGCTACCATAATTTTTCTAGCTAATTCCCAAGTGGTCCATGGTGATTCTAAGGTGTCTTAACCCTATCTAAGAAGGTTGCAAGGAACAGAACTTGAAGGACCACTCACACAAGCTTTTATCCACTCCATTTTCATCATTGTTCTTCCCTAGCTTGAAGCTAGTAGTAAGATCCTTATTAACCTTTGTTACTTCTATTTTTAGTAGTTAAAGGATGTATTATGATGAAATAATGCTAGTATGATGTTTTCTTGTTTATGTTGGTTATTTGATGAAAACTTGTACCCTGGAAATCTGATATGAACGATGGTACTTGACACGATAAATCGGAGTTAAATAAACAATAACCGGCTGCAAGTGATGTTAAATGTCGTTGTTGATCACTAGGCATGTTAACGGAACAAATAGAACTTGCGTTAGAGCGCTATAAGCTGAAAACAGGAAGCTGTCAAACTATTACAGCCGCCTTCAATCGGTTGTAACCAGGTCATAACTTAACGAAAAATTAATTTTCTTGACTCTATAGCGTGTTATTTCGAAATACGGTTCTAATGGCACTAGAATCATAATTTTTGGACTTCGTTTGCTATTTTTAAAGGGTCGTTTTGTACAGCAGCAAAAGCTGTGTTTTTACTGCAGAAAATGTGTGTTATGTTTTTCATCATAACTTGAAATCTGTGTAGAGTTAGCTCATGAAATTTGTACTGTAGATGACCACTGATGTTGTTGTAATGCTCCAACTGGAATTTCATCAATCTGACTTACGATGAATTTTAAATGAATTTTTCCGTGGACTGCAGTCAGAAAGTGACGAATCTGATTGCAGTCCGGTGAATGATTTTTTATAAAATATTGGTAATGAATTGGGTCCCGATATTTTTACAGAATAATATTTAGATTGATTAAAACATTCTGTAAAAGTTTAGGAATTTTTCGAGTAAGTTAACTATTTTATTAAAATATCCAAAAACAGTCCAGTTTTGGATGTTCAAGCTGAAACAATATAACTAGTGATTTGCATGTCTAAATGTCGGTTATGTTATCTGAGAATGATCTAACGTGTTATATCTCAATGAAAGTGTTATGTGCAATATCGTATGCTTGCTTTTGAATGGTAATAGATGGGGAAGTTTATATGAGCGTGAACTGTTAAAGTGAGTACATGTTATGTGATAGATGCGTGTAGGAACTTCTTGCTTATTTGATGTCACTAATAAACTAAATGGTAACCATACTAGGACGTGATTGACCAACACCTATTGTTAGCTACTTTAAGAGTTCAACCGAGCAACCAAAGGTGAGTTCACACTCTTAAGGCATGGGATTCCCGGTGGGTTGGGAATGGGATTAAATAGCTAAGACGGAACTTGTACTTTCACCACTACTAGACTACTTACCACCGTCCTCGAATTGGGAAAGGCACCTGCGCTAAACCTACGTATTCTTATACGTACCTCTGTCCTCAGATTGGGAAGGACGCCAGCGCTAAATCTACGTATTCTTATGCGTACCTCTGTCCTCGGATTGGGAAGGGCACCTGTGCTAAACCTACGTATTCAATACGTACCTCTGTCCTCGGATTGGGAAGGGCACCTATATATACATCTAGTCTAGTGGTTTACAACATGGGGTAGCCCCCACCGTTTATGGTTTGGAAAATAAGGAATGTTGATTTAACCTGTAGTTGCAAACAAACTCATAGTTCTTGAAAAACTACTTTATAACGAACACCTACTGTGAACTCGCTCAACTTTGTTGTTGACTCGTTGTTACATGCCTTGCAGGTCGTTAGATACTTATGGAGCTTGCGCGAGGAGGAGGTCGTTGTGGGATATGGACTGTTATGTTCCGTTCTAAACATTTAAACTTTATGAACTTATTAAACTTATGTTTTGGTTCCACGTCTTATGCTTCCGCTGTTTAAATTTGAACTTGGTTAACTAGTTTTGAAACACCAATTATATTGCGTGGTTGGATTTTATCTATTTTAAATACATTGTTCAATATGATTGGTGGCTGGATCCTGGTCTTGTCACGCCTCCAAACGGTGATACTCCGCGTGTGGATTTTGGGGGTATGACAGATTGGTATCAGAGCCATTGGTTATAGCGAACTTGGTTTTAAAAAGGGAAAGGCTTTTTGACAAAACCAGACTATAACCTGTACAGTGCTCAACGATCCACAACGACGCTTCGCTCCACGTGCAAGACTCAACACAATACGTGGTATGATTTATGTTTATATTGTCTGTTTGATAGTTCACATAGTGCATTAGTTAACGTGATAACTGCTATTTGAACCGTGTGTGCTTACTCTCTTCTGCCGTCCCACACTTACGCACTTTCGCGAAACTTTTCTCACTTATGCCCTCTTTGATGTGAAGATCATGAGTGGACGCTTAAACTTGACTCAAGCCCAGCTGACAACTCTTATCAATGAACGAGTTACAGAGGCACTCGCAGCAGCCCCTGCAGGAGGTATAACCTGCAATTCGACCTATCCAAGGATGTTTAGATCCTACTCTCGCGAACCAACTCTCGTGCTTAATCTTGTTTATCCTTTCTTACACGACAGGTCAACCTGCTCAACCTCCTGTGTGTACGTTCAAAACCTTCATGGATTGCCGACCCAGTACCTTCAGCGGCACAGAAGGAGCGGTAGGTCTCCTTCACTGGTTTGAGAAGCTCGAATCTGTCTTCGAAATGTGTGAATGCCCTGAAGATCGTAGGGTGAAATTTGCTACTGGAACACTCGAAGGTGCTGCACTAACCTGGTGGAAAGCATAGGTTCAACTGCTAGGGCTGGCGGTTGCTAATGCCACCCCATGGAACGACTTCAAGGACTTGATCAAAGAAGAGTACTGTAATCGTGATGACATCCACAAGCTAGAGGTGGAGTTTTTCAATTTGAAGATGACGGGGTCTGAAATCGAGGCATACACAAAGAGATCGAACGAATTAGCTATCTTGTGTCCTACTATGGTGGATCCTCCTATCAAACAAATCGAGTTGTACCTTAAGGGTTTAGTGCCGGAAATTCAGAGCCACGTGACCTCAGCTAATCTTGGCACCATTCAGGAAATCATCCGGTTGGCCCACCGTCTCACTGATCAGGCAGTTGAGTAGAATAAGCTGCCCAAGCGTATTAACGCTACTACTACTGATGCTCCCAGTGATAACAAGCGCAAGTGGGATGGAAATTCGGGCAAGGGTTCTACTTCAGTTCAGTCTCAGTCCCAGCAGCGAAAGACAGATGAACACAGGAGCCCCAGTCAGAAGTCTTCTGGAAATCAAGGTCAGGGTGGATACAGGGGAAATCACCCTAAGTGCAATCGATGTAGTTTGCACCACAGCGGGCCGTGCAACAAGGGTCGTTGTCAGAGATGTAACAAGCCTGGACATGAAGCCAAAGATTGCAGGAGCTCACGTCCTGAGAATCAGAATCGACAACAGCAGCCACAAGCTCCCCAGAACCAACAGCAACACCAGCAGGGTAATAAGGGATGCTTCCAGTGCGGTGCTGAGGGTCACTTCAAGAGGCACTGTCCACAGCTGAATCAGAATCAGAATCAGAACAACAACCAAGGAAACGAGAACAACAATGGAGGCAACAACGGGGGTAACAATAATGGCAATGGCGCCCGAGGTCGTGCCTTCGTGATTGGACAGGGTGATGCTAGGAATGATCCCAACATTGTGATGGGTAAGTTTCTACTGGATGACTTTTAGGTTACTGTTTTATTTGATTCGGGTGCCGATACTAGCTACGTGTCCTTAAAAGTTAGTCAAATGCTTAAGCGCACCCCAACACTTTTGACCACCAAACACATGGTAGAGCTAGCAAACGGTAAAAGTCTTGAACCTACACACATAGTTAAGGGTTGTAACCTCGTCTTAGCTGGTCAGACCTTCTCTATCGATCTTATTCCTATCGTACTTGGTAGTTTCGACGTCGTTATTGGGATGGATTGGCTATCTCAACATCAAGCGGAGATTTTCTGCAAAGAGAAAGTCGTCCGTATTCCTCGTTCTGGTGAAGAACCACTCGTAATTCGCGGCGACAAGAGTGGTGCTGTTGTGGGCATCATCTCTTTCCTTAAGGCCCAGAAGTGTTTGTTAAAGGGTCACACTACTATCCTAGCCCTCGTTTCTGATACATCCTCGGAAGAAAGGAAGATAGAAGACATACCTATTGTACGTGATTTTCCTGAGGTATTTCCTGAGGAATTACCTGGTCTCCCGCCTCATCGTCAAGTTGAATTTCAAATCGAGCTCGCTCCTGGAGCAGCGCCCATAGCTCGAGCACCTTATCGTCTAGCTCCATCCGAACTTGAAGAATTATCCACGCAACTACAAGAACTCTTGAAAAAGGGTTTCATACGTCCTAGCTCTTCGCCTTGGGGAGCTCCAGTGTTATTCGTGAAGAAGAAAGACGGTATCTTCAGGATGTGTATTGACTATCGCGAACTCAACAAGGTGACCGTAAAGAATCGTTATCCTCTTCCACGCATTGATGACTTATTCGACCAGTTGCAAGGGTCGAGTTTCTATTCCAAGATTGACCTGAGGTCAGGCTATCATCAACTGAGAGTTCGAGACGAGGATATCTCTAAAACAGCATTCAGGACTCGTTATGGGCATTACGAGTTTCTGGTTATGCCTTTCGGATTGACGAATGCACCTGCAGTCTTCATGGATCTCATGAACAGAGTATGCAAGCCTTACCTGGATAAGTTTGTCATTGTTTTCATCGACGATATTCTGATCTATTCAAAGAGTCAGGAGGAACACGAGCAGCATCTACAACTTATTCTGGAACTCCTTCGAACAGAGCAGTTGTAAGCCAAATTTTTGAAATGTGACTTCTGGCTTCACGAAGTCCACTTTCTAGGCCACGTGGTAAACAAGGATGGGATTCATGTTGATCCATCCAAGGTCGACTCGATCAAGAACTGGCCTGCACCCCGTACACCAACAGAAATCCGCCAATTCTTGGGTTTGGCGGGCTACTACAGACAATTCATCAAGGATTTCTCAAAGATTGCGCAACCTCTCACTTCACTAACTCAGAAGGGTGTCACCTATCATTGGGGTGATGCACAAGAATCTGCTTTTCAGCACTTAAAAGATAGACTTTGTAGTGCGCCTATCCTCTCATTGCCTGAAGGCACAAATGATTTTGTGGTTTATTGCGACGCTTCCATCCAGGGACTTGGTTGCGTGTTGATGCAACGTGACAAGGTCATTGCCTACGCATCGCTCCAACTTAAAGTTCACGAAAGGAACTACACTACGCACGACTTGGAATTGGGAGCAGATGTTTTCGCACTTAAGATATGGAGACATTACCTGTACGGTACCAAGTGCACCATTTACACCGATCATATGAGTCTCGAGTATATCTTCAAGCAAAAGGAGCTAAACATGTGACAACGTCGATGGGTCGAGCTCTTGAATGATTACGAATGTGCGATCAAGTACCATCCGGGCAAAGCCAACGATGTGGCCGACGCCCTCAGTCGAAAGGATACTACACCTAAACGTGTGTGAGCGTTACAACTTACCATCCAATCTAGTCTTCCTACTCAGATACGAAATGCTCAGGTTGAAGCATTGAAAGCAAAGAACATCAGGGCGGAGTCCCTACGAGGATCAAGGAAACGGTTGGAACAAAAGGAAGACGGCGCCTACTATGTAAACGGGCGCATCTGGGTTCCACTCTATGGTAATCTACGTGGGCTTGTGATGGATGAGGCACACAAGTCTCATTATTCAGTACATCCTGGTTCGGATAAGATGTACCACGATCTCAAGACTACGTATTGGTGGCCTAGTATGAAATCCAACATAGCAACCTACGTCAGTAAATGTTTGACTTGCGCAAGAGTCAAGATTGAATATCAAAAACCATCAGGCCTACTCCAACAACCAGAGATCCCGACGTGGAAATGGGAGCAAATTTCCATGGATTTCGTTACTGGCCTGCCTAGATCTCAACGCTGAAATGACACTATTTGGGTAATAGTGGATCGATTGACTAAGTCTGCACACTTCTTGGCTATCAAGGAAACCGACAAGTTTTCTACTCTAGCAGACGTCTACCTAAAGGAAGTAGTATCAAGGCACGGAGTGCCAACCTCCATCATTTCTGATCGTGACTCACGTTTTACATCTGAGTTGTGGCAAGCTATGCACAAGTCTTTTGGCTCTCGATTAGACATGAGCATGGCATATTATCCACAGACGGATGGGCAATCTGAACGCACCATCCAAACCCTTGAAGACATGCTTAGCGCATGTGTAATCGACTTTGGTAATGGCTGGGAAAAACACCTCCCGTTAGTGGAGTTTTCGTATAACAACAGTTACCACACCAGTATCCAGGCCGCTCCATTTGAGGCATTGTACAGACGTAAATGCCGATCACCTCTTTGTTGGGCAGAAGTTGGTGACAACCAAATCACAGGCCCAGAACTTGTGGTAGACACAACCGAGAAGATTGCTCAGATACGACAACGAATGGCGGCAGCTCGTGACCGTCAGAAAAGCTACGCTGATAAGCGCAGGAAACCACTCGAGTTCCAGGTTGGGGATCGGGTGCTACTCAAAGTCTCACCTTGGAAAGGTGTAGTTCGTTTTGGAAAACGTGGCAAACTCAATCCGTGTTATGTCAGACCGTTCGAAATCATTGAGAAAATTCGCAAAGTCGCCTACAAGCTGAACCTACCGACAGAACTCAGCGGAGTTCACAACGTATTCCATGTGTCGAATCTGAAGAAGTGCCTGTCAGATGAGACCCTCATAGTTCCTCTCAAGGAGCTCACTATCGACGATCAGCTATGATTCGTCGAGGAACCAGTAGAGATTACTGATCGAGATGTTAAGATTCTCAAGCGTACCAGAATACCTCTTGTTCGAGTTCGTTGGAACTCCCGTCATGGCCCAGAGTATACCTGGGAACGAGAAGACCAAATGAAACTCAAGTATCCCGAGTTGTTTGAGAAAAGTGCAACCACTACTGAGGCTGAAGCTACTGCGGAATTTTGGGACGAAATTCCAAACCAACGGGGGGATGATGTGACACCCCAGGAAAAACCTGGAAACCACGCAACTTAACTAGCTTCCTCAGTAACCACGTGCTAAATTTCGGGACGAAATTTTCTTAACAGGGGGAGAATGTGACAACCTCATAATTACATGTATCCGTACGATTAATTAATATTATATTGTGCTTATTGATTGTACAAAAAAATTGACTACATGGTCCTGAATGTTTTCCTATGTGTTAGGAATTAAAAGTGTTATAAAAAGCTACATAAAAGACACTATACGGAATAACTTAGCACTTTAACGAACCGGTATCTAACCGAACAACCGGACATTACCCGAGACACCAAAATATTGCAAGAAACATTGTTTAATTATTTCTTGGCTAGTTATCATCCCCGAACACCCTAACACCCACTAGAATATCTATCAACTAACATATGCAACTATATATTGGAAATTGATGTACGAACTAACTAAATAGTTAAATGTTACAACTAGACCCCCTCCCCCTTTTATGCAATCGGCCCAAAGAGTGGCCCCACTCCAAGATTACACAATCTCCCTAAATTCTTCCATATATTCTTCCTTGGATATGCTAAGATCATATGTGATCTTTAAGGATCTTGTAGAAGATATGTTGTGTACTTGTAAGATCTTCAAAGATTGGAAAACTAGCATATAATACTACAAGACCCTCATGTCATCTTCAACCTCCATCCATCTTCTCCCTCCCTTCAAAACTTACGGCCCAAACACCCCCATGCTACCATAATTTTTCTAGCTAATTCCTAAGTGGTCCATGGTGATTCTAAGGTGTCTTAACCCTATCTAAGAAGGTTGCAAGCAACGGAACTTGAAGGACCACTCACACAAGCTTTTATCCAATCCATTTTCATCATTGTTCTTCCCTAGCTTGAAGCTAGTAGTAAGATCCTTATTAACCTTTGTTACTTCTATTTTTAGTAGTTAAAGGATGTATTATGATGAAATAATGCTAGTATGATGTTGTCTTGTTTATGTTGGTTACTTGATGAAAACTTGTACTCTGGAAATCTGATATGAACGATGGTACTTGACATGATAAATCTGAGTTAAATAAACAATAACCTGCTGCAAGTGATGTTAAATGTCGTTGTTGATCACTAGGCATGTTAACGGAACAAATAGAACTTGCGTTAGAGCGCTATAAGCTGAAAACAGGAAGCTGTCAAACTATTACAGCCGCCTTCAATCGGTTGTAACCAGGTCATAACTTAACGAAAAATTAATTTTCTTGACTCTATAGCGTGTTATTTCGAAATACGGTTCTAATGGCACTAGAATCATAATTTTTGGACTTCGTTTGCTATTTTTAAAGGGTCGTTTTGTACAGCAGCAAAAGCTGTGTTTTTACTGCAGAAAATGTGTGTTATGTTTTTCATCATAACTTGAAATCTGTGTAGAGTTAGCTCATGAAATTTGTACTGTAGATGACCACTGATGTTGTTGTAATGCTCCAACTGGAATTTCATCAATCTGACTTACGATGAATTTTAAATGAATTTTTCCGTGGACTGCAGTCAGAAAGTGACGAATCTGATTGCAGTCCGGTGAATGATTTTTTATAAAATATTGGTAATGAATTGGGTCCCGATATTTTTACAGAATAATATTTAGATTGATTAAAACATTCTGTAAAAGTTTAGGAATTTTTCGAGTAAGTTAACTATTTTATTAAAATATCCAAAAACAGTCCAGTTTTGGATGTTCAAGCTGAAACAATATAACTAGTGATTTGCATGTCTAAATGTCGGTTATGTTATCTGAGAATGATCTAACGTGTTATATCTCAATGAAAGTGTTATGTGCAATATCGTATGCTTGCTTTTGAATGGTAATAGATGGGGAAGTTTATATGAGCGTGAACTGTTAAAGTGAGTACATGTTATGTGATAGATGCGTGTAGGAACTTCTTGCTTATTTGAAGTCACTAATAAACTAAATGGTAACCATACTAGGACGTGATTGACCAACACCTATTGTTAGCTACTTTAAGAGTTCAACCGAGCAGCCAAAGGTGAGTTCACACTCTTAAGGCATGGGATTCCCGGTGGGTTGGGAATGGGATTAAATAGCTAAGACGGAACTTGTACTTTCACCACTACTAGACTACTTACCACCGTCCTCGGATTGGGAAGGGCACATGCGCTAAACCTACGTATTCTTATACGTACCTCTGTCCTCGGATTGGGAAGGACGCCAGCGCTAAATCTATGTATTCTTATACGTACCTCTGTCCTCGGATTGGGAAGGGCACCTGTGTTAAACCTACATATTCAGTACGTACCTCTGTCCTCGGATTGGGAAGGGCACCTATATATATATCTAGTCTAGTGGTCTACAACATGGGGTAGCCCCCACCGTTTATGGTTTGGAAAATAAGGAAAGTTGATTTAACCTGTAGTTGCAAACAAACTCATAGTTCTTGAAAAACTACTTTATAATGAACACCTACTGTGAACTCGCTCAACTTTGTTGTTGACTCGTTGTTACATGCCTTACAGGTCGTTAGATACTTATGGAGCTTGCGCGAGGAGGAGGTCGTTGTGGGATATGGACTGTTATGTTCCGTTCTAAACATTTAAATTTTATGAACTTATTGAACTTATGTTTTGGTTCCACGTCTTATGTTTCCGCTGTTTAAATTTGAACTTGGTTAACTAGTTTTGTAACACCAATTATATTGCGTGGTTGGATTTTATCTATTTTAAATACATTGTTCAATATGATTGGTGGCTGGATCCTGGTCATGTCACGCCTCCAAACAGTGATACTCCGCATGTGGATTTTGGGGGTGTGACATAAAAGAGGGTTAACCTGTGGGATCATCAACCAGCTACTCCTAACTCCGCTCCTCCCGCCTAGTCCATGTCCTCATCCTCATCGTCATCACCTCCTCCACAGTGCCCCGCTATGTACTCCCGGATATTCCCAATATCATCTTGGATATCGGATATGTTTCTCTCGATTGCTCCAACCCGGGTGTACATGTTGCTCGCCATGTTATAGGTGTTCCTGGTGTACATGAGGTTTTCCTGCAATAAATCATGTAAACTTTGGAAGTTAGGAAAACCGCCTCCTTGTGTGGAGGATTGGCCCGGATCACCGTGGGGCTGGTACTGGTACTGATGATGCTGTGGAGCGTGAAGGACGAGTGCCTCTTGCGGGTTCCATGCATGCCCCTGCATCCTTTGGAAGCTAACTGTCCCGTCTTCAGCCTCATAAATTAAGTTCATGGAGCGGCAGATGTGTACATCCACTCTTCCTGACCATGGGCTCCTTTCGAAGGACCTAGGCATGTTCACAAAATGCTTGAAGAGACGGTATATCCACCCCCCGAAGAAGATAGGGGTTGGTGGAATAGCAAGCTGGTTTAAATGCATGTTTCGGAGCAGGAGGTACGGAACATCGAGGTGTATGCGGTTATGAATGCAATGAAGGACTATCAGGTCTCTCAACCCTACAACGCCACCGCTGTCATGCCTTTGGCTAAGAGAGTAAGTGAGGACCCTATGAATGTAACGGTAAAGCGGGTCCCTCAGCTTAGTGCTCTTAGTGCTGCTCGGGTTGTAGTGCCCTTCACCAATCTGAGCCCACGCGGCTTGGCGTTCGTTTTCATCCAACTCTCGCACCCCTCCGGTGTTATCTTCATTTCCCACATCTTCCTCCGCATACAGCCCAACGATCGACCCAAATTGTGCCATCGAAATCGAGTACTTAGTTCCACCACATCGGAATCCCACCCCATCATTGTCGAAAGGGTCGCACCTTGAATTGAACGTGAATGTGCTATAGAATTCCAGATTGTACTCATGGACTGAGCGAAGTCGAGTGGTTAGGGCAACTCTTAGTGGGCCGGTAACGAGGTTGTTAAACCGGTCAAGTTGGTTCACCATTGCTAACAGATCCATGCACGCTTGTCTTGGGAATTCTTCCGGTCTGGTTTGAAGCACTTCGTATCTTGCCCTAGCATCAAGCTCATTTGCATTGAACCTCGTGAATTTCTTCGACATCTAAAAGAATACACCAAAAGTTAGCACAAAACAATGGAATTTTCGGAGAAAACTGAAAACAGCGAGCTGGACACGGCCCCGTGTTCAGCGGACACGACCCCGTGTCCAGGCGTCTGTTACTCAAAATCCTCATTTTTCGACCCGGTCCCGAAAACTTGAAAAATTTTGGTCCAATAGGTGCGGTTTCCCCTGAAAATGAAACCCCAAGTGCGGTTTTTCCCAAAACAAACTGTTTACCCCTTCGATTTTATCTTTTTCGGTTCAAAAACAAGGGTTTGAGGTTTTTGTGAGAAATCGGGTGAATCTTTGAACAATACAAGTGGATTTACTTCCTATAACATTAATCTAAACTAATGCTAACAAATTTATGCAAAAATTTGAGGTTCGATCTGGGTGAAAGTTCAAGAACCCTAGATTTTTCCCCAAATTTTTGATGTTTTAACTACATGCAAGTACCTAATCTAACTACTAATGATGATAGAATCATACCTTGATGTTGTTAGAAGCAGAGGAGACGTCAAAAATCTGCAGAAAATCACCTGACCCAGAGAGTTTTCATAGAAACGGGGTGTGTGGAATGAAGTAACTGTTATGAAAAAGGGGTTTTATCCTGACAGTCGCGCGGACACTGCCTCGTGCCGAGCAAAGTAAATTTATATATATATATATATTTAAGTGCTCGTGTGAGTGCCCTTGTTTCCCAGAAACTCGGTTAGAAGACTTACCGATTTAGATGTCAACCCATTCGTTCGTAACATACCAGGTATGATGTTGATGCTTTCATTCTTCGACCTTTTGAAGCAAGATTTCTTCCTCCTCATCCTCAATAAATCCTTGATAGATTTTCAGCCGTTGGCCATTGACTTTGAATGGAATTCCATTCCGAGATTTAATTTCTACTGCACCGTGTGGGAAAATATGGGTGATGGAAAAAGGTCCTGACCACCTAAACTTTAATTTACCAGGAAATAATCGAATTCGTGAATTAAACAATAGAACTTGATCTCCTACTCGAAATTCATTAGGTTTAATATGTTTGTTATGCAAGTTTTTCATTCTTTCCTTATAAATTTCAAAGTTTGAGTATGCATGTGACACCTGTGCCTCTGCGACCATCAAACAAATACCAAACCAATGAAATATTGTATTTCATACTTGGGATTTGTATAAATATGTGTATCTTTTGCACATATCAATTCTTGTTCGATTTCAAGCTTTAAATCGCTTTCTAGAAGGTTATACGCGCACTGGTGCGCAAATATAACCAGTTTAATGCAACGAACACTCCGGAATGGTGAAATAGGCTTAACATACCTTAAATAACCTTTACAAAACTTAGAAATAAGTTTTGGAGGGTTTGGTGTGGCGAAATCAAGTTTATTCGCTTACAGTGACTAATTTCGACAAACTACGAAAGTATGCCGATTTGTACTGTAACGAACATTCTGGAACATGACCATAAGTTAACCATACCCTAAATATCCTTTACATAGCTTAGAAATAGGCTTTGAGGGGTTCGGTGTGCTAAAATAAACTTTTTGGTCATTCAGGGACTAAAAGCGTCAAAAAGTGCATAAGTTTGCATTTTCGCGCATAACTTACGTTCTGAATACATCCGGACATCCAAAACTTTATGTAATCATTAAAATATTTTATCTTAGTGATTGGCATGATAAAATTCCATTCGTCGCGTAATTTGGATCGTTTTTCGCATTCGTTCGTGTTTCGTCGTGATTAACCGAACAGCGCAACCGTACGACCAAACGAACCGACATCCGAGATATTTTTGAGCATGTTTCATGTTCCCTATACTTTAACTTCATTTTAGAGCCTTGAAATGGGATTAACGGGGCTTAAACGTGTTAAAAATGCATCAAAAACCATGTTTTGCACATTCAGGGACCAAAATTGACATTCTGCCATAGTTATCTTAGGAAGGGACCAAAATGAAAAATCTAAATGCCAGCTTGTTCCAGCTGTTCCCCTCATTTTCACATGGTTTTAATGAAACTAGGGGCTCCCATGGTTTCACAAAACCATGGGCACATGTGTACGGATGAGATCGAAGCTCGTTTTACGATGAACGATCTTAACGGTTGTGCAAAAACTATATAAACCCCACCCCCTTTGCTCTCAAACTCACATTTGATCTGATTTTCATTCTCTAAGTTGAATTCTTGCACTTCATACCTGAGAATAAATTGGATCAAACCTCCTTGGACCTTTTGTAAGTCCTCTTTCGTTCTTTTATGCATTTTTAGCGTGTTGTTTGACTTTCTGCATTGACCAGTTTATCGTCAATACGAAGTTCGTTTGAACTTCATAACGTGAGTGTAATCACGATGGTTTTAGTCTCTTATGACTATATCTACTGATTACCACGTTATCTAGGCATAGTGGCGAGTCGTAGTTTTGGCCAAAATGTGTATTCTTGCGTATTTTGTAACCAAACTACTTTTAGGTATCAAAACCGTTTGTTTTGATACCAAACCTGTTTTCTAACTTCTTTAAACATGTTTTAACATGTTTAGCTCGTCACTTTAGGTTTAGTGCTTATGTAGAGTAGTAAGTCAAGCGGTCTAAACAACCGCTTAGACTTTCGAACTAGACCCGTTTGGTCGATCATTAGGATCTAACCAAACATGTTTAGTGACCATAGTTGTATAGGGAATAACCTTCCGAGGTTATACCATATGGTCACTTCGTTTAAGTAGTTATATGATAGGTAGTTTATATGCCTTAGGTAAATGACGAAAATGCCCTTTTTACGCATAAATTCATTTTAAGCATATGTAACCTAAATTTTGACATCTAAACCAATTAGATAAGATTATTAGACATGTTAAGGCATATATTACTTGTCATAGGACTAGTTAGGCGGTCCGAACGCGTTTTACACGAACGACGCGTTAAAGTAGCATAAGCTACCTAAACGGGTCGTAATGGGTCGTAAGCACTTAGGATAGGTTTCCTTTTAGAAAGTAGGCTTTGTTAAACCATATTACATGAGTTCCTATACTCATTTGGTTTACGAAACCTCATTCTATCCGATCTTCCGATTTAGGTCCGGTTTATTTACATAGTTACCTATATTAGGTGCCGTTTGATTCTGTGATCCCTCTAGCTTTGCTTGGTTGTTGTTCAATGTAGGATCGTGAAACGACCTAATGAGTCAATCGGAAGAGCTCTAATCTGTTTCAGAGGCGGAAACTAAGAAACAGACGTGAAAAACAGCTTGTTTCACTATTAATCGTCTTGTATATTGATTAAAATCAGTTTACAGATCAAATGACGCTTCGGCAGCAGTTCGATACCAGAACAATGAGAGTTCCAACTGAATTCGCTTGAAAGGTATATATATAGGGTTTGAGATTTCGTTTGAGGATGTCAGATGCCAGTTCAAGCGAAATCACACATAATGATTTCGCTTGAACATGTCACATGTCACTTTCAAGCTAAATCACTTCCTTCAAGCGAAATCACCTGTAATACAACCTAAAATCTCCTATTTTCTCGTACAACGCGCCCTAATCTAACAATTCTAAAACTAGACTCGATACAAGACGAAGTCGACAGACGTATGCACCAACATTCAAGACTTCTTAGCACCTTTAAGTGAGTACATAGTCCTCTCTTTTACTGTTTTCAACTGTTTTGGGGTGGAACACATGTACCTACTTGTTACTTTCATGCTTTCCATGTTTTCATATCATATACTTGTTATGTTCATTAGTACACTATTAGTACATGATTTCATTATGTTTTGCTATGTATGTTCACTTAACATGCTAGCCCATTGTTTTACATTTTGAACTGCTTGAACCATTTGTAACCTTTGATTTCTGAGAATCATTTGTAACCATTCGATGTATGGGAACCATTTGAAATCATGGGATGTATGAGAACCATTTGTAATCGTTGGATGTATGTGAACCATTTGTAATCATTTGATTGATATGAACCATTTGTAACCATTTGATATATGTGAACCATTTGTAACTGTTTGAACCATTGGGTTAGGGAAGTGATTAGGTAACGGGGCGGGTGTAATGTGTTAAAAGCATGGTGGATACGCCGCTGGTACTTCCTATATATAAGTGCTTTTAACACATTATATATCGTTGCGTTATCTAGATCACTTGGGTAAACGATTTTGAAACGATGTCACACAATGATGTTTTCTGAATAATATAAACCATACGAGTTTTGTTAACGAGTTTCTACGATATGTTTTACAATTTGATTTCATAAAACAAATGTTTTGGAGTTAAGAATCATGGCTACGAGATTTTATAAATCATATCCAACTTGATTTGAGTTGGTTAATTATGTCGCAATACTATACTTTTCAAAATAAGGTTTTTAAATAAGTATTGCAACATGTAAAACGAGCCATGAATCTGACACTCATATAAAACCTATGTACTCACCGGCATTTTTATGCTGACGTATTTTCACATGTGTTTCAGGTACAATAGTTGATGATATTTGATGATGATATTGGTGTATACTCACATAGGAATGGACGAGGCCTTAGTGACTTAATAACAATGGAAGTCTATTTTTTCTTGTTTTAATTCTAATTGCAATGTAATGTAATACATTTAATTCAATAAAACGAAACTGTTTAATCCATGGTTGTGAAACAATGATTCTGTTACAACACTCCCCGATGTTTCCGCCACGTTTTGTTGTTTTACGTGGTCGGGGTGTGACAGAAAAGTTGGTATCAGAGCCAATGGTTATAGGGAATTAGGTTATTAGTAATGCTTTGACCTAGACTATAACCTTCCTGGGACCCTAACACAAGTTATCTTGTGTTTAGTTTTAAAACGATACCGTCACTTATCCTTAAGTGACAACCACACTAAGAACATAAATTTCGAATCCGCCTTGAAAACCAATCATCTGTTCTAGGATGATTGATTACTAGGTTTTGAACCCTCTAAGTTTTCAAAATCTCGTCAAAGTTTGGTCTAAATAATGTGAACATGTGCAAACTGGAAGGGTGGGTGCCTGTACCTTGGGTCTTCTGTCTAAGGCTAGAGTGTTCATACAAATCCGCAGTATCGGACCAGTCACTCTTACCTGGGAACACTTGGGGTGAGTGTCCACTTATAGGCGAGCATGTCTTCGCGATACATTATATTGACCCATTTACTTTGATTAGTCACCGTCTCATTTGTTTGCCTTTGGTAACAAACAAATGGTCACAATCTTCATGCGTTGTTATTCTCTTTTGACTATCTTTCGCTTGTTTCCTCCTATGCCTTCCATTATCTTCAAGATGCCTCTTCATCACAACAACACTTAAATGTCCGAACCAGGTGCTGCAATTACCTAGCAAATAGGCGTCGTACTCCAGAGGACCATTGATTTAGCTATCACCATGACTCGCCTCAAGGATGAAGTCGTATAAGGGAACTGCTCCTTGGTGCAATCAATGCCACCGTTATTATTCGAATCAAATACCATGTTTCAAATGTACCCACGGTGGACGATGGGGACATTTGGTTAACATGTTCCGCTTTGCAATCCAAAGCAAAGCTGTTACAAATCTTGTTGCTGCTCAACCTTCAAATTCTGCTTCATATGTCGCCTTGGCGTATCTAGCGCCTCAACCTCATGAACTTTCTACCTTGTGTATCGACTTAAGCACGCCTAGTGCAAGGTGTCGAAACACCTCTCGTTACACAAATTCCAAAATCCATATAGGATCTTTCTATCCTCATAATTAGATCCTTGTGGATGGGTATCGTTCATCGGAGCCCTTAAATGAATTCTTTGTATGATTCAATACGTACATTACGATTCAATAAGGACAAAACCGAATTCCTATTAAGATTTTCCTATCTTCATAGATAGATTCTTGAAAATGATTAAAGTGCCAAATGAAATCCACGGATTGGATTCCTGGTGTGCTTTAAATATCCGTGTCCAAAGTTAATAAATTAAAGCTCAAGTTAAACAATTATGTGATTATGTGCTTATGTGTTACCTTTTATGTTTTTGTGTGATCCAAATTTTTGTTATCCAAATCCTCGTAGAATCTTCCATATCTTCGTATAAGGGATTCATAGTAGGATATCCAAGGGTACTATCTTGAATCCTTAATGGACTTCTACATTGTAGTTAAGTCCCTTGGGTTATGAAGTACTATTCTATAATTGGACCCCTTGAGTGGTCTAGTTAAACAGATTGATCCAAAAATCTGGTTAGGAATATCATGTGATGATATAGCTGAAAAGACTCCTTGGTGGTCTAACTAAAGAGATCACTTGTCGATCTAATTAAAAGGAACCTATGGTAGTCTAGTCACACTCATCACAGGTTTGATTTTCTTCCCCTACAAATTATGAAATGCACTGTGCGGACTGTGCAAGGAATTACGTAATTATGGACGCGTACATAATTATGGAATTTAGTGCACAGAAACCACAACAAGTTTTGTCATGTGTTTAGAGTTAACCCTATTCATTTCCATTTCTGAAGAATACCCATTGAGGAAAATGACTCATTCCATGCATTTTCGTTTCTGAAGAATACCCATCGAGGGAAATCAATATCCTTTTGTTTAATCCTTCATTTCCGTTTCTGATGAATACCCATTGAGGAAAATGACTAATTCCGTGCATTTTCGTTTCTGAAGAATACCCATCGAGGGAAATGAATATCCTTTTGTTTATTCCTTCATTTCCATTTCTGAAGAATACCCATTGAGGAAAATGACTCATTCCGTGCATTTTCGTTTCTGAAGAATACCCATCGAGGGAAATGAATATCCTTTTGTTTAATCCTTCATTTCCGTTTCTGAAGAATACCCATTAAGGAAAATGACTCATTCCGTGCATTTTCGTTTCTGAAGAATACCCAGGGAAATGAATATCCTTTTGTTTAATCCTTCATTTCCGTTTCTGAAGAATACCCATTGAGGAAAATGACTCATTCCGTTCATTTTCGTTTCTGAAGAATACCCATCGAGGGAAATGAATATCCTTTTGTTTATTCCGTTCATTTCCGTTTTTGAAGAATACCCATTGAGGAAAATGAATCATTCGGTTCATTTTCATTTCTGAAGAATATCCATCGAGGGAAATGAATATCCTTGATTTTTCTTCCTTCATTTCCGTTTCTGAAGAATACCCATTGAGGAAAATGACTCATTCTGTTCATTTTTGTTTCTGAAGAATACCCATCGAGGGAAATGAATATCCTTTTGTTTATTCCTTCATTTCCATTTCTGAAGAATACCCATTGAGGAAAATGACTCATTCTGTGCATTTTCGTTTCTGAAGAATACCCATTGAGGAAAATGACTCATTCCGTGCATTTTCGTTTCTGAAGAATACCCATTGAGGAAAATGACCCATTCCGTTCATTTCCGTTTATGAAGAATACCCATTGAAGAAAATGACTCATTCCGTTCATTTTCGTTTCTGAAGAATATCCATCGAGGGAAATGAATATCCTTGATTTTTCTTCCTTCATTTTCATTTCTGAAGAATACCCATTGAGGAAAATGACTCATTCCGTTCATTTTCATTACTGAAGAATGTCCGTTGAGAGAAATAACGGGATTATTCCTTGCATATCTTTGATGGGTTATTTTACGCAAATAGATAAACACCCTAGATTCCATGCAAGACAAATATTTAACACAGCGTCACAGACAGACTCCTACGAATAAATTTCGGGACGAAATTTCCTAAAGTAGGGGAGACTGTGACACCTATGCCTCTGCGACCATCAAACAAATACCAAACCAATGAAATATTGTATTTCATACTTGCAATTTGTATAAATATGTGTATCTTTTGCACATATCAATTCTTGTTCGATTTCAAGCTTTAAATCGCTTTCTGGAAGGTTATACGCGCACTGATGCGCAAATATAACCAGTTTAATGCAACGAACACTCTGGAATAGTGAAATAGGCTTAACATATCTTAAATAACCTTTACATAACTTAGAAATAAGTTTTGGAGGGTTTGGTGTGGCGAAATCAAGTTTATTCGCTTACAGGGACTAATTTCGACAAACTACGAAAGTATGCCGATTTGTACTGTAACGAACATTCCAAAACATGACCATAAGTTAAACATACCCTAAATATCCTTTACATAGCTTAGAAATAGGCTTTGAGTGGTTTGGTGTGCTAAAATAAACTTTTTGGTCATTCAGGGACTAAAAGCGTCAAAAAGTGCATAGGTTTGCATTTTCGCGCATATCTTACGTTCTGAATACATCCGGACATCCAAAACTTTATGTAATCATTAAAATATTTTATTATAGTGATTTTCATGATAAAATTCTATTCGTCGCGTAATTTGGATCTTTTTTCGCATTCCTTCGTGTTTCCTCGTAATTAACCGAACAACGCAACCGTACGACCAAACGAACCGACATCCGAGATATTTTTGAGCATGTTTCATGTTCCCTATACTTTAAATTCATTTTAGAGCCTTGAAATGGGATTAACGGGGCTTAAACGTGTTAAAAATGCATCAAAAACCATGTTTTGCACATTCAAGGACCAAAATTGACATTCTGCCATAGTTATCTTAGGAACGGACCAAAATGAAAAATCTAAATTCCAGCTTGTTCCAACTTTTCTCCTCATTTGCACATGGTTTTAATGAAACTATGGGCTCCCATGGTTTCACAAAACCATGGGCACATGTGTACGGATGAGATCGAAGCTCGTTTTACGATGAACGATCTTAACGGTTGTGCAAAAACTATATAAACCCCACCCCCTTTGCTCTCAAACTCACATTTGATCTGATTTTCATTCTCTAAGTTGAAGTCTTGCACTTCATACCTAAGAATAAATTGGATCAAACCTCCTTGGACCTTTTGTAAGTCCTCTTTCGTTCTTTTATGCATTTTTAGCGTGAAAGTCAAACTTTGTTTGACTTTCTGCATTGACCAGTTTATGGTCAATACGAAGTTCGTTTGGACTTCATAACGTGAGCGTAATCACGATGGTTTTAGTCTCTTATGACTATACCTACTGATTACCACGTTATCTAGGCATAGTGGCGAGTCGTAGTTTCGGCCAAAATGCGTATTCTTGCGTATTTTGTAACGAAACTACTTTTAGGTATCAAAACCGTTTGTTTTGATACCAAACCTGTTTTCTAACTTCGTTAAACATGTTTTAACATGTTTAGCTCGTCACTTTAGGTTTAGTGCTTATGTAGAGTCGTAAGTCAAGCGGTCTAAACAACCGCTTAGACTTTCGAACTAGACCCGTTTGGTCGATCATTAGGATCCAACCAAACATGTTTAGTGACCATAGTTGTATAGGGAATAACCTTCCGAGGTTATACCTTATGGTCACTTCGTTTAAGTAGTTATATGATAGGTAGTTTATATGCCTTAGGTAAATGACCAAATGCCTTTTTTACGCATAAATTCATTTTAAGCACATGTAACCTAAATTTTGACATCTAAACCGATTAGGTAACATTATTAGACATGTTAAGGCATATATTACTTGTCATAGGACTAGTTTGGCGGTCTGAACGCGTTTTACGCGAACGACGCGTTAAAGTAGCATAAGCTACCTAAACGGGTCGTAATGGGTCGTAAGCACTTAGGATAGGTTTCCTTTTAGAAAGTAGGCTTTGTTAAACCATATTACATGAGTTCCTATACTCATTTGGTTTACGAAAGCTCATTCTATCCGATCTTCTGATTTAGGTCTGGTTTAGTTACATAGTTACCTATATTAGGTGTCGTTTGATTCTGTGATCCCTCTAGCTTTGCTTGGTTGTTGTTCAAGACTTCTAAGCACCTTCAAGTGAGTACATAGTCCCCTCTTTTACTATTTTCAACTGTTTTGGGGTGGAACACATGTGCCTACTTGTTACTTTCATGCTTTCCATGTTTTCATATCATATACTTGCTATGTTCATTAGTACACTATTAGTACATGATTTCATTATGTTTTGATATGTATGTTCACTTAACATGCTAGCCCATTGTTTTACATTTTGAACTGCTTGAACCATTTGTAACCTTTGATTTCTGAGAACCATTTGTAACCATTCGATGTTTGGGAACCATTTGAAATCATGGGATGTATGAGAACCATTTGTAATCGTTGGATGTATGTGAACCATTTGTAATCATTTGATTGATATGAACCATTTGTAACCATTTGATATATGTAAACCATTTGTAACTGTTTGAACCATTAGGTTAGGGAAGTGATTAGGTAACGGGGTGGGTGTAATGTGTTAAAAGCATGGTGGATACGCCGCTGGTACTTCCTATATATAAGTGCTTTTAACACATTATATATCGTTGCGTTATCTAGATCACTTGGGTAAACGATTTTGAAACGATGTCACACAATGATGTTTTCTGAATAATATAAACCATACGAGTTTTGTTAACGCGTTTCTACGATATTGTTTACAATTTGATTTCATAAAAAAAATGTTTTGGAGTTAAGAATCATGGCTACGAGATTTTATAAATCATATCCAACTTGATTTGAGTTGGTTAATTATGTCGCAATACTATACTTTTCAAAATAAGGTTTTTAAATAAGTATTGCAACATGTAAAACGAGCCATGAATCTGACACTCATATAAAACCTATGTACTCGTCGGCATTTTTATGCTGACGTATTTTCACATGTGTTTCAGGTACAATAGTTGATGATATTTGATGATGATGTTGGTGTATACTCACGTAGGAATGGACGAGACCTTAGTGACTTAATAACAATGGAAGTCTATTTGTTCTTGTTTTATTTCTAATTCCAATGTAATGTAATACATTTAATTCGATAAAAAGAAACTGTTTAATCCATGGCTGTGAAACAATGATTCTGTTACAACACTCCCCGACGTTTCCGCCACGTTTTGTTGTTTTACGTGGTCGGGATGTGACAATGCATAATTCCTAAGTTCGTCTAATTCATTTAATTGACAAAATTGATTTCTACCGGCAAATTCTAAATCTAAGTTTACATTTTTAATTGCCCAGTAGGCCTTGTGTGGAATTTCTACTGGCAAATGACAGCTTTTTCCATAGACTAGCTTATATGGGGTTGTACCTATTGTTGTTTTATAAGCAGTTCGAAAAGCCCATAAAGCATCGTCTAATTTATCGGCCCATTCCTTTTTATTTAACCCTACGGTTTTTTCGAGTATTCGTTTTAAACCTCTATTAGTCACTTCGGCTTGTCCGTTTGTTTGAGGGTGATATGCTGTTGAGACCCGGTGATAGACCCCATATCTTGTTAAAAAAAATTCAAGTTGATGGTTGCAAAAATGGGTACCTCTATCACTTATTAATGCTTTAGGTGTTCCAAAATGAGAGAATAATTTTTTCAGAAATCTTACCACGACTCTTCCATCATTTGTTGGAAGTGCCTCGGCCTCGGCCCATTTAGACAGGTAGTCTACCGCCACAAGTATATATTTGTTTCCTTTTGACGGTGGGAAAGGTCCCATAAAGTCGAGTCCCCACACATCAAAAATTTCACAAACAAGAATGCCATTTTGGGGAATTTCGTTTTTGGAAGAAATATTACCTGTTCTCTGGCAAACATCACATGTCTTGACAAGACTTTGGGCGTCTTTGTAAATGGTTGGCCAATAAAACCCTGAATCAAATACCTTTCATGCGGTACTAGTGGCACCATGATGTCCTCCGTATGGACCTTCATGACAATGGCGGAGAATTCTTCGTGCTTCGCTACCATGTCCGCATCTTCGGATGAGTTGGTCAGCACACATTTTGAAAAGATAAGGGTCTTCCCAAACATAATGCTTCACATTAGCAAAGAATTTTTTTTCTTTGATGATGTGGCCAACCTTTTGCGACTATACCGCTAGCTAGGTAGTTAGCATAGTCGGCGTACCATGGTTCTTCTTTGTACTCCACCATTTCTAGGGACTCTGTCGGAAATTTTTCGTTGATTTGCTCGTCCTTGGTTGCCTCCAAAGCTGGGTCTTCTAAGCGCGAAAGATTATCTGCTGCGGTGTTTTCTGCTCCTCTTTTGTCTTTGATTTCAATATCAAATTCTTGGAGGAGTAAAATTCACCGAATCAAACGTGGTTTTGTGTCCTGCTTTTTGAAGAGATATCGAATGGCTGCATGATCTGTATAGACTATAGTTTTAGAAAGAACAAGATAAGAATGAAATTTATCAAAAGAAAATACCACAGCTAGTAATTCTTTTTTAGTTGTTGTGTAATTTTCTTGTGCATCGTTAAGTGTTTTACTAGCAAAATAAATTGGGTGAAAATGCTTCTCTTTTCTTTGTCCCAATACAGCTCCAACCGCAAAGTCACTTGCATCACACATGATTTCGAAAAGAAATTTCCAATCAGGCGCTATCATGATAGGTGCATTGACTAGCATTTCCTTTAGGGTTAGAAATGCTTGATTGCAATCCTTGTCAAAAATGAAAGGGGCATCTTTTTCAAGTAATTTTGTTAGAGGCCTTGAAATTTTAGAAAAGTCTTTGATAAACCGCCTATAAAATCCGGCATGTCCTATGAAACTTCTGATAGCTCTAACGGAGGACGGGGTGGTAATCGAGAGATAGTGTCTATTTTGGCTCGATCAACCTCCATTCCTTCGCTTGAGATCTTGTGACCGAGTACTATCCCCTCCATTACCATGAAATGGCATTTTTTCCAATTAAGGGCGAGGTTAGTTTCCTCACATCGGGATAGCATTCGTTCAAGGTTATCGAGGCATTGGTCGTATGAATCCCCAAAGATAGAAAAGTCGTCCATGAAGACTTCCATTGTCTTTTCTATCATGTCATGGAAGATGGCTACCATGCAACGTTGGAATGTTGCAAGGGCATTACATAGACCAAATGGCATGCGTCGATAAGCAAAAGTTCCACAGAGACATGTGAAGGTTGTCTTTTCTTGGTCTTCGGGTGCTATAGGGATTTGAAAGTAACCTGAAAAACCATCCAAGAAACAGTAAAATTTATGACCGGATAATCTTTCTAACATTTGATCAATGAAGGGCAAAGGGAAGTGATCTTTCCTTGTTGCTTCATTTAATCGTCTATAATCTATACATACTCTCCATCCTGTGACGGTTCTCGTTGGTATTAATTCATTCTTTTCATTAGTTATTACCGTCATACCTCCTTTCTTTGGAACTACTTGGACGGGACTTACCCAAGGACTATCGGAGATAGGATAAATAAGTCCGGCGTTAAGTAATTTGATGACTTCGTTTTTAACCACTTCTTGAACATTTGGATTTACTCGACGTTGTGGTTGTATTACCGATTTGTAGTCATCATTCATTAAAATTTTGTGCGTGCACATGGAAGGACTTATTCCTTTAATATCTACAAGCTTCCAAGCAATCGCATTTTTGTGTTTTTTCAAAAGATTAATTAATTTTTCTTTTTCTAAACTACTTAATTTAGATGAAATAATTACAGGTGATTTAACGTCTTTGTCTAGAAAAGCATATTCCAAACCTTTTGGAAGTTCTTTGAGCTCAAGAGGTGAGTCTTTAGGAGACTCCTTATTGGGTTGCTCATTTTGATCAAGAACTTTAAAAGTTTGTTCTATGGTGACCTCTTCTTCAACAAAGTGGTCAAACTTTTCACTTGTATCGGGTGGTTCATCTTCATCTTCAATTAGGGGGTCATTATTGCCGAATGGATATTTCATTGATCGCTCAAGATCGACACTCTTTTTAAATTCCCCTAATTGAATAGATAGATTGTGGTACTTCCGGTTTTTCAAAGCTTCGTGAGTTTTTACAAAGGGCCGTCCCACCACTAGAGGAGCGTCATCAAGGATGACAAAGTCGGTTGGGATTACCATTTGATTTGTTTGAACCAAGACATCCTCAACTACACCGATTGATTTTATTATTTTCCGATTAGATAGAAAAATGGGTATTTGAACTGGAGAAAAATCACTAATACTTAATTTTTTGAAAATGTAGTGGGGCATTATGTTAACACAAAGATCTTTATCAATTGTGACATTACTAATAAATGAATTTTGAAAAAAAAACATGGAACCGGTGTAATGTTGATTTCAAATGGGTCTTCTTTTATTAGCGAGGTTTGATCGTTAGTTAACTTAATGCTTACCATTTCGTCAATTTTAGTGTTAGTGTTTAACTCTTTTAAAAACTTAGCATGAATTGGAACTAAACAATGATTTTCAAAAGAAGGTGACAAGAGATTAATTTCTTCAAAATTAGACTCTTCTTGAATTTTAACGTTGTCGGACTCACCTTTTTCGTTGTTTAACTCATGTGTCGGTTTTTCACTTATTTGTTCTTCCATTTTTACCTCTTCAACTATCTCTTCTTTATTACAAGTTAATTCTTCTCTTGCGCGGGACTCCTCTTCCCTTGCGCGAGATTCCTTTATGTAGCGCTCGATAGTTTTAAGGTGTTCTAATATCCTATTGGTCACTTCGGCGATAGAGTAAGGATCGGGATTTTCAAAGCTTGAATCCGGTTGTTCGATCCTTTGTTCCTCATAATACTCATAGGAAGTAGATGGTTCGCACCATTGTTCTTCATTGTAAGTATATGATGGATAAGGGTCGTAATTTTGTTCTTCATAATACTCATATGAGGTGGGTTGTTCACGCCATGGTTCCTCATAGTAAGCATATGAAGGTGGTGGCTCATATCTTGGTTCCTCAAAGTATGAGTAAGAAGTCTCATACCTTGGTTCATCAAAATATGAGTATGAGGGGGGAGGTTCATACCTTTGGTCTTCATAGGATGTGTATGAAGTCGATGGCTCGTACCTGGGTTCCTCATAGTAGGTATATGAAGTGGATGGTTGATATAAGTTACAATATTGAACCGAGTGTGGGTCACCACAATTAGTGCAATAATTATTCCTATAATCATCCTCCTCATAGGTGTAGTTATAACCTCCTGAGTATTGATCCATAAGAATCACTCAGCAGACCACAACCAAGTCTCGAGACCAGAAAACAAAAATAAAAACGAAAACAAAGGCTGGACACAGCCCCGTGTACAGAATCTGTATCTGGGCGTTTAATTCAAGTTACTGATTTCGTTGAGCACGGGGCGTGTTCAGTGAGCACGGCCCCGTGTTCAAGCTCTGTATCTGGGTGTTTTATGAAAAATATGCAGCACGGCCTTGTGTTCAGTGAACACGGCCCGTGTTCAGGTTACTGTAAATGCAAAACTAAACTAAAATGCAGAAAAATGTGGGCGCGTTTTGAAAAAGTTTTGAAAAACTGATTAGGCCGTCGATTTTAAGCTTTCTTAAAATCCTTGTGTCCCCGGCAACGGCGCCAAAAGCTTGATGTGCGTAAAGTGTGATAGGTATTTAAGTATATTTTAAGCCTTTTTTTACACGTTAGTCAAGTTTTAAATTTATAAAACACGATATTTACTAACACCAAACACACATATGGGCAAGTGCACCCATCGTGAGCGTAGTATAGTGTTGGTAAGATACCGAGGTCGTCCAAGGACACAAGAGCTTTTAGTACCGGTTTATCCTCAACGTCTAATCAAATCAAAAGTTAGAAAAAGGTTTTTTAACTAGAAAAATAAAAACTAACTAAAATGCTGAAAAATAAAATAAAAGTAAAAACAGATAGACAAGATGAATCACTTGGCTCCGACTCGTGTTTAGTGTAACCTTTGATTATTTCCGCACTTTTGCACTTTTTAAGAGATTATCTTAGTTATTGTAGTAGGCCCCTCTTTTGAAGGTGACGTTACCCTCAACCCAGTAGTTTGAGTCAGCAAGGATACAATCCTAAAGGGTCGGATTATTGAAAGATAATTAATTAAGTTATTAATGCATATTATGGTAGGCCCCTCTTTTGAAGGTGACGTTACCCTCGGCTAAGTAGTCTGAGTTAGCAGGGATACAGTCCTAAGTAGCCGGATTAAAGTATTAATAGTAGCTTACATATGAGGGGATCAAAGAGTTTGGACCCCCGCCATCCAATACCGGTGGGTATTAAAGGAGGTCCTACTAAATTTGACCCAGGTCCTTGCAGGATCTATACACTGAACAAGGCAAGACTCTTACCAAACCGTTCCCTTTACCCCCGACCAGGTAGCCAACATACCTCCATATAGACCGTGGAGATATGAATGGTGAAAATCTTTTATTTTATATAGACAGTAAAATAATGCCAAGACACCACGGACAAACGATAAGGAAGAATCACCTTCAACATAAGAAACTAGTTATTAAAGTCATTAAAACATAACCAAGTAAAAAGTGCGAAAAGATTAAAAATAAAAAGTATTACACTAGACACTTGTCTTCACCAAGTGATGTAAGAGACTTAGGCAAACATGGCCTTTGATTGTCAAGAACTCTTACGATCAATCTTGGATCCCGAGACGACTCACACACTCTATGATGGACAATGGATGATGGTGTTGTGATGGTGGTGGGTGGTGGGTGAAGTGTGAGAGAGGTGGTGTGCCAAGGGATGGTTTGCAAATGAGCCAAGCACCCCTATTTATAGCCTGAACAGCAGCTCGGGCACGGCCCTGTGTCCATCCTCTTCTATCTCTTCGTTAATTGCAGTTTGTCTGTATTAGTTGACCACGCCCCCGTGTGCAGAAGCATGCATATCTGTACTATCAAGATTTTCCTGGATTCTGCGAATCTTATAGTTGACCACGGCCCGTGGTGGACGATAGAAGCTTCTATAGCTTTGTCTTTTATGCTGTCACTTGGGCACGCCCCCGTGTTCACTGAGCACGGGGCGTGTTCAGCCTTCTGTTGTCTTGTTTTGCTTGGGAAGATGTTGTCGGGGAGGTCGGGCATGCCACGTTTGTTCCTTTTCTTGTATTTATGTTAGATTTAGCTGCCTTTTTGCTTCTTTTGTTCATTTGAGCTCATTTAATCCTGAAAATACAAAAGGAAGACAAAAGCACACTTTTTCCAACATTAGTACTAAAAAATGATTAGTTTTATGCCACAATTGATGTAATTTATATGTTGCATTTTGTGCACATCAATGACCTTGGCATCAACCCTTGAATTAGGGAACATGAACTTACATGATCTTTACAGCGTCCTTGTCCTAAGAGAGGAGGAAATCTATGACAATTCAAACCACAAAGGTGGACCTATAGCTCTTGTTTGAAACACACAAAGAGAACCAATTTCAGATCCACAACCCTCCCACCGCCAGAACATAGAAAATTCTGATGTTTCATCAGATTTTTCAGCCTTTGCTGAGGCTATAGCTTTGCTCACAAAAACGTTTGAGCAAAGATTGAGAGGTGGGAGTGGCAAATTCCAGAAGAATCATAGAGGAAGATGGAAGGAAAGTCAAGAGATAAAGGGAAGGCAAAAGTTGTTTGCTACAGATGCAAATAAAAGGTCACTATGCTTCTGAATGCAAGAACAAGAAGCTGAAGGATGTGGCCTATTATGAAATGATACTTCTTCCGGATCGTCTTCGAACAATTCAAGCCGTGGTAGTGGATTTTCATCATTTCTAACTTTTGAGTTGAATACACCGATGCAAAGTCCTCAATCCTCACTGAGCTCAAACAACTATACAAGCCAAATTAATCATAATCAACACGTCATCCAATGCAACATCATTGTGAATCTATAAAATACTCAAGGTTTTAACGAATCAGCAGCAAAGGAGCACATGAAGTTTCTTGCATCCGTTCTTGAATCATATGAAAGTTTAGTTACAGGAAGGATTGGAAACCCAAATATGACCAAATAAGATTACGATCAGATAGACCCAGAAGAATTGGAGCTGATCGACATCAAGTGGTGCAAGGCTAACATAGTTCGTCGAGCATAGAGGTTTATGGAAATAACTGGGAGGAATAGTCTTGTAGGTCTGGATTCAAAGCGAGGATTTGACAAATCTAAAGTCACATACTTCAGGTGAAAAGAAAGAGGTTATTTCAAGAGAGAATGTCTAAATAAAGAAGTGTAGGGAAATAACAATTTGTTTGTTGAAGACTACTACAAGAAAGCTATCTACCGCAAGACTTCTCAACATCCACCAAGCACGTCAAGACCAATTCAAATAGAAGATGGTTCATCCAAAGCAAAGGATAAGGCATTGGTCGTGACACAGGAGGATGAGGGTTTTAACTGGAACAACTACATTCCAAAGACCGAAAGTCTTGCTATGTTGGCTGAGATTATTGAAGAGCCTGAACAGATTGTTGAGGAAGTAGTTGAAGAAGTTGGTGATGAAGTTTGTGGTGAATTTTTTTTATGAAACTCCAAATGATTATAATTCTCAATCTCATGAGATGTTACATAATGCATTCAAATCCATCATGATTATAATTCTGCATCTCATGATATATTACATAATGCATTTAAATCCATCATGATTATAATTCTGAAACTCCAGATGATTATAATTCTGAATCTCATGATATGTTCAATTCTTCTACAGGTTTCTTCAGCAACCAAGGAAATTACAGTGGAATGCATCGTGAAGAAGAGAAGAAAATACATGTGGAAGAGATCATTGATGGGTCAAAAGAAATGAATGCAGAAAATTTGGCTGACATTGCTGAAAAGGCCATGGTGGCTCAACTGAGAGAGGTAGAGAAAACCTCTGAAAAAGCACAGACGGTCGAGTCAGTCAAAGAGAATGGTGAGAGTGAGAAAATAAAGACCCAGTTTCAATGCTTGAAATGCATCGAACCATGCAAATCCTGTATTGAAAAGGATGAGAGATTTAAAGAATTGAAAAAACATACAGATAACCTGATGAGTGATTACAAAGAAACAAAAGAAGCTTATGACAAACTAAGCAGAACTATCAACCAATACTGAGATGCGAGTCGGGAAAATGAAGACACAATTTCTATGCTCAAAGCAAGTGTGATGGATAAACAAATTGCCATTAATAACTATATTGACACAAATGCAAAATTAAAACAAGAGCTAGAAAATGTAAGGATTGAGATGGAAGGGTTGATAAAAACTCATTAGTTATTCAACAGCTTCTTATGTTTTAGATCACATTCTTCCAAACCCAACCGGAAAAGATGAATTTGGGGAAGATGTGTACGGGTACGGTAATAAAGATTTGAGTTATCATCAAGTTCCACCTCCCATGTGGAATAGTTACTTACGAAAGAAACCGAAAGGGATGGAAAAGACGCTGAATCTAAAATTAAAAACTGAACAAACAAATCAAACAGACCAGTTTCTAGAGATCAAGATTAAATGTGAGAAGCTATGAAGAAAGGAGCAGGGGTGGAAATGGAATAAATGGGTAAAAATTAGGGATTTAAGCTTGAGACTCTTGATATCCCATCTTAAAATTCAATGGAAATTACGTCTTTGCCCATTCAATTTGCTTAATAATGTATTATTGATATAAATAGATTATAAATATGTAGTAAATAATTTTATTTGAAAAAATATAAATCGTGTAAAAAGACAAGAGAGAGAAATTTCATTCATTGATGAGAGATTAATCAACATAACACATACATTACTATTATATAAAGCTCAAACTTTAAAAGCCCGTAAACATTAGGCTCAGATTATGAGCCTAAATAACTCCATTTATAAAACTCCAGCTTAGACATTTTATATTATATATTATTCAACATTATACTACTGGATTATTGAAGTCCCCATGTGGCCGTTTCTTGCTATTTGGATCAGTTTTGAACGAGTTCTTAATGGTGTCTAAGAAGGTTTCGAGTATTGTTCAGCATTGTATGCAAGAGGAAACAGGGGAATGAAAGAGGCATAGTGAAAAGGCTAACAAACATCAACATCTCTCTAATTGCTACCGAAATTGTGACATATATTCATCAAGCATGACCATGTGTGACTAAAACCCTCATGATCACAACCGATTCTAGGGTGTTCAATTTTAGTTTCCAATTTATGATGGACGTGATTTCATTGCGTTTGTTAAAGGCCTTTGGCGAATTCTATGTTTCATGTGTTTATTTAAAATTGTTGGTTGTTCAAAGACGTGTATACTAAATCACTTCATGTATAAGTAGTAAGTTTATCGGTGTTTATCCGTTAAAATTAAGTATATAACAAAAGGTTATGTTAACATGATGGTATTTAATGGTGATCATCTTGTGTTGTTTAATTATATGGGTGTTAATTCTTTGTAAGCTTAGACAGATAAGCATAGGTCTTGCAATGCACATTTGACCGTTGATCTAGCAAAGTTATGTTTATATAACATTCCATTTGGTTTATAAACTCATATTACTAATTGTGTTACTGAATCTGATGTTTAGTTGTATTCATTGTTTAATTATTTACATGTCCAACTTTATTTAGTGCTAATCATTTGAATCACAACAATAAATCCAATTATATTATTTTTTTATTATGTTTTGCAATGAATAAAGTTATGTCATATATCATCCCATTTTGGTTTATCAACTCATATTACCAATTGTGCTATCGAATGTGATGCTTGGTTGTGTTCATTGTTTAATTATTTACATTTCCAACTTTATTTAGTTTTAATCATCTGAATCACAACAATAAATCCAATTATAATATTTTTTTAATTACGTTTTGCAATCATTTCACATTCTACATCAACCACTAACTCCCAATGCAAAGATCTTTTGTTAACCTTAGCAATTGTGTCTTAGGGCAATCACCGTTTTCCTTTGTGTTAGAAAAAACAAAACAAACATATGCTCTTGTTAGTAGTCGTACACGAAGCAAACGTGTAGTACCCGTTGTTGGGAAATTTCATCCTAGCACTAGTCGAAACTCAAACGGACAACACAAAAGTTGCATTGCCATTTCTTGAGATACTAGCTAATAGTGATCACGAGTCACCAAATAGGGTTGACAATAGATATCTGTATAAGACACGATTAAACCTGTTTACTGAAAAAGTACACTACTTGGTTTTGTAATTTTTTAAAAATAAATAGAATTAGGAGGCTATGATCCATCAATTCTTCTCCTTGGTACATAAAACATACAACTGTGTTACACAAATGGGATATAAAGTAGTTAAACAAGTTATATTCATGTTTAATACTTGTGTTATTCGCGTCGTAACAGACGTGTTAAACCCGATAAAACACGATTTGCCAGCCCTATCACCAAATTAACTAGATGCTAATAAAGCCAAACGTGTCCGGACAATTGACAAGTAGGTATTGGGCTAGGCGAGTATGCTACCAAATATAAAACATGAAAACCAATCATGTGTCAAGTGTGGGATAATTATATAATACATCTCGGATAAGGCTATAGTTCATTGCTTAAAAGTTGCATCATAGTCCTTCCTTCATAGCCCAGTGGTTGGGGGCCGGTTTGTCCTCCTAGAGGTCACCGGTTCGACTCCCGCTTGTGGAGAAAAGGGGTAGGACACTCGTGCGCAATGATGGTGAAAAACCTACCGAGGAGGGTTTGATCCTGAGCGTCACTCCGGTTTTCATCCGGCTGTTACTCTAGCGAGGCAACTCGTGTGGAGGCAGTACGGTTTCCGGAGGAAAGCCTTCGACCCAAGACTGGTTAACCCAGCGCTGGCCTTGCTATCTGGGCCCACGTTCTTGGCGAGGGTCCGCGATTTACGGATGTGACAATGGTCACCATTAAGAAGTTCACCTTTCAAAAAAAAATTGCATCATAAAATATTTTTTAACTTATAAATATTAACGAAAGAAAAAAAAAAGGAATGTCAATGATACCTTTGGGATTGGCCATACGACATATGGAAGGAAAAATAAAACTACCTTATTTTAAATTTATTGAATGAAAAAACTAAGCAAATTGGTCCACTTGAAAACATAAAAATGCAATTGAAAAATCAAAGCAAATTGGTCCATTTGAAGACATAAAAATGCAATTGAAAAATCAAAGCAAAAGGAATAATGCTACCATCATCTCCCCCATTACTTTAATAAAATATTTGAAGTTTTTTAGGACAATCCATTAACCCGTACACAATGGCGAAACTTGAGATTTCCGACCGAGAGTCGAAAATGTATACACCTAAAAAATTACAAAACCGGGGGTCGAAAACGTATATACCTAAACAATTCTATACGAAAACTACATACCGGATACTATTGAGCGAAAAGTTCAGATGGTCGGGCGCCCCCTGACCCCCAAAACTACGCCCTGCCCGTACATCCATGATACCATCATTACACCTTTAAAATTATTTTTTGCAACTTTACTGTATAGCTTAAATACCAATTATTTGTAGGCCATGCTAAGTGCATCGTGGTAAATATAGAAGGTTCTGGCACTATAATCTACATTTTAAAAATGATGTTGTGGCATACTAATTTTTATGTATCTTAAAAATAATAATAATACGGCATGTTTATTTTTATGTATGTTTCGATATAAATTATGTCTGAAATCGAATTTGCGTTATAATGTATAAGTAATCGAAGAATGAACGCACAAGCCGTTAAAGCTACTTTAAAGTTTTGTTTTTCTTTTTTATAGTTTTTCACCCTCTTACAACCTTTCAAATATGATATTTTATAAAATTCAGGATTTGCTATTTCTACATGCTTGTGCTTATCAGGGTTATTTTTTCAAATGTTATAGCGAAGTGGCTTGACAAACTTAATTGATACCAACTTAATAATAAAAAGAGTAAACTACAATTTACGTCCCTAAGGTAAGAGACGAGTGTCAACTCGCGTTCCCAAAGTGAAAGCTTTGCCTAATGAGTCCATGTTATTTGAAACTCGCTACAATTTGAGACTCTTCGTTAAAATTATGTTAGTTTGACCGTTAGGTCAAGGGGCATTTTGATAATCTCACAATATTTTTAAAAAAAAAATCAATAACAAATCCTAAATTCTAATTTCATATCTTTGAAGATTTGGGCTTATGTTCATCATTAATTTCATCTTCTTCATACCCAAGAACAAACCCTAAATTCTAACAAATAACCAACCCTGCTTAAATTTAAAATCTAAACAGATGAGGATCTTCATAATTCATCTAAGGCCATCCGTAGTCATAACGCCCCTTTGTGGGCGTTATGCGACACGTGGCGCGCCACGTCAGCGTGTGGGCGTTATAGGGCCTTATGCATTTAAGCCCGTAGTCATAACGCCCCTACCTCATCATTACCCAATTAATTAAATAAACCCTTAAATTATACATATATATGTATATATATATGTCTGTGTGAGTGGAGGGAAAACAAACAAGCAGCATGGCGCCGCGATACACATCGCGCCTCCCCCATTTTTCCGACTGATGGCGCCCTCCGTGGCGGTGTTCCGGCGCTATGAGGGCATACCGCCCAATTATGCCGCCCCACTACGTTCGGACTAATAAAGAGAAAAAAAAAGCCATACACTGGGTTTTGTAGTTTCAGTGTTGCTTCCAAGTAAAAGATTTTTTATTTTTCTTATCGGCGTTTGTTTTCTATCGAAGAGACAAGGCATAAAATGCCATTGATTAATTGAAAACCTACCATTCCTCCTGGTGGGTTTGGGTGTATGAATTTGGTTTCACTTTAACAAAAATTTCACTCTGGGGATGAAAGTTGACACCCGCGCTACAGACGCAAATTAGAGTTTACTTTAATAAAAATATAAACACTTTATATATTAGAGTAAACTGTCATTTTGGTCCCTAAGGTTTGGTTATTTTTGTCACTTTAGTCCAAAACTCAAACCTTTTGCATTTGGTTCCTGTGGTTTCAGTTTTATTGCCATTTTGGTCCAAAAGTGAAATCATGTCATATTTTTCTTATAAAATTCTGCTATTTTGTTTTTTTTCCTCAGGAGCAAAATACTCATTTTAATTTTTCTTAACTAAAATAATAAAATTAAATAATCCATTTATATAAAGAACTCTATTATCATCTCATCTTCTTCGACAAGAACACCCAAAACATCAAATTGATTCCTGATTGTTAGAAAACCAGATTTGCGTGTTTGAATTCAACTGATTTGAGCAAACAATGTCTGTGATTGTGTGCGGAAAGAGATCGTTCTTCGAAACAGTGAAATCATCAGCAGCGCTAAGCCTTGGGTTCGCTGGAACCTCGGTGTATGTTTTGACCAATACCCTTTACAGATTAGAGTTTTCTAAACAGGGTCTGTTTGTAAATTTAAGGTCTAACGCTTCATCATCGTTAAATATGGTTGGTTCAGGGGTTCGGAAAATCGGTGCTGCAACGTGTCGGGGGCTATTTGGACGAGGAGGAATTGGGCGGAGCAAAGTCATAACCGAGTTGTCATTTGACCAGTTTACGGGATTTATTCGTGTTATTCCTAATGGTGGACCTGGATTAGTAGGACCCAGCAACGGAACTTCTTTCCATTTTGCTCTTCAAACCGGTCAGATTTTATTACCGTGTTTTACGTTTGAAGCGATACACTAGAAATGGAATGAATGCGAACATTCGGCTGTAAAAATAGCTTTACCTTCTTTTCGTTTCATCGATCTGATGGTCAGATCTGATCTGATGGTCAAAGAAGAACGATGGTCAGATCTGATGGTCAGATATCAGATCTGATGGTCAACGAAGAACGATCTCTTTCCGCACACAATCGCAGACATTGTTTGCTTAAATCAGTTGAATTCAAACACGCAAATATGGTTTTCTAACAATCAGGAATCAATTTAATGTTTTGGGTGTTCTTGTTGAAGAAGATGAGATGATAATGGAGTCATTTATATAGAGAAAGTATAATGTACTTCAGGGCTTAACCTACATTAACATACATGACAAAATATATAACGTGCGTTATTATCATAGAACGTGCGTGATTATAGTCCCATGTGTGATTATGTGGTCTCATGCGTGATTATGTGGTCCCATGCGTGATTATGTGGTCTCATGCGTGATTATACCCCTGATCCGACGGTTACCGTTGTCTCCTACGTGATGTATGATAAGGCTTTTTGTATGTTAACCTTTCTCCATTTATATAAATGGATTATTTAATTTTATTATTTTAATTAAGAAAAATTAAAATGACTATTTTGCCCCTAATGAAAAAGACAAAATAGCAGGATTTTATAAAAAAAATATAAACTGATTTCATTTTTTAACCAAAATGGTAATAAAACTGAAACCATAGTGACACAGATATAAAAAATTTAAGTTTTAGACTAAAATGGAAAAAGTGAGTAAATCTTAGAGACCAAAATAACATTTTACTCTATATATTATTTTTATTGAGATATTAACATATATCGTATTAATAAATCAGAAAACATGATTCAAGTGCCACACTACTTAAATAAAAAGCCATCACCACTTTCCCAACTCACCTCCACCGCTCCCTCTCTCCACCGGCGGCTGTTTCCGGCCAACGTCCGCCGGTCTCCTCCCTAAACCACCGCAGCATGGGTCAAAACTTTAGCTGCAGCATCCAAGACGAACACGGCTGGTTCTCAGCAGTTCAATTTGGCGATTTGAACTCTGTGAACACCCTTTTGGAGCAAGATCCTAATCTTATAAAACGAACTACTGTTTATGATCATCATTCTGCTCTTCATATAGCTGCTGCCAATGGTCAGATCGAGGTTTGTTGGTTATGATTTGGTGGTTCTTGTGGTGTGTTTGAGCTAATTTTTGTTTGTTTATGATTTTGTGCAGATTGTTACTATGCTTTTGGAGAATAGATCGGTTAATCCTGATTCTTTGAATCGGCATAAACAGGTCTTATTATTAACTTTACCGGTAATCATGTTTTTAAATGTTTCAGTTTCTGTCGGTTAAAATAATTTAGACTATGGGGTGTGGAGGGGGTTGGACTGGGGCATTGTTAAAGCCAGCCATGTCACACCCCCGCCCACGCCAGGCTCAATCTCCATACCAGCCCGGCAACGCCGTGGCCAATGCTAGCCCGGTGTGGTCTAGCCAGCGTTGCTTGGCAACCGTCGCCCCCAACCCACACCCCACGGTCTTAGTGGTTTGAAGTCAACTTTCATCCGGTGTCTTATCTCTGAGTTCTTTTTATAAAAGTTATTTTTTTTATTCAACTACCTAAATGGAATTACAAATTTAGTAGTTGTTATTTAGCAATTTTGTTCAGCGAATTACCGTGAAGCAGGTGGTAATAATGAAAAAAATTTCAGTAAATAATAACCAAGTTTGATAACTGTTCAATTTATTTAAATTAAATTTGTAGAAAGAATCACTGGATAGTAACCGAAACTAATGTGTTTCATTTGTCTCAGTTAATATAAAAAATAACATTTATCTAAGTTTTTTTTACAAATTGAAACTCCTAATGAAAGTTATGGTATTAAGTTTTATATATGTTTATTATAAATTAAACTACAGAATAAATAACTGAGTAGTAAACAAAATTTCATATATGTTTCATTTGTATTAGTTATTTGTTTTTAGTAAATATTTATGAAAAAAATACAAATTGGAATACCTAATGAAAGTTAAGGTTATTTACTAAGTTCTATAATTTCTCAATTTAAATTAAATTGAAAAAATTAATAATAAGTAAACAGCAACCAATTTCATATATGTTTCAATTCTCTCTGTAAAAAATAAAAAAATTGGAACATTTATAAAAAAAAAAAAACGAATTGGAACGCCTAGTGATAGCTAAGCTAAGCGAATTTTGCGCATTTGGTTGATGAATGTCAGACTCCATTGATGTTGGCTGCAATACACGGGAAGATCTCTTGTGTTGAAAAGCTCATTGAAGCTGGAGCTAATGTATGTCAATTTCTTCCATTTTCATACATTCAAGATTGTTTAAACTAGACATTGATAATAAATTGTTCAAATTTGTCAGATTCTAACGTTTGATTCGTTAAACGGAAGAACATGCTTGCACTATGCTGCTTATTATGGCCACTCTGACTGTCTGCAGACCATTCTTTCCAGTGCCCGGACCTCCCACGTTTCGGCTTCATGGTCCCGTATCAATCAAATCCATATTTTCGCTCAAATTTCTTTAACTCCAATTGGGATTTCTTTCAATTTCAGGGGATATTCTCGATTTGTGAATATAAGAGACGGTAAAGGCGCGACACCGTTGCACTTGGCTGCCCGTCAACGACGCCCCGAGTGTGTTCATATACTTCTTGACAACGGGGCCCTTGTTTGTGCTTCAACCGGTGGATATGGGTACTAATTATTTCAACAAATTGATATTTTGGTTTTAAAAAGCGCGCCCGAGGAGAGCGCCTCTGTTGGTCAAAGTTGTGGGTAAGAGGCTGCTGATATGTAAAGGCAATCAAATCTTGAAAACTCCTCAGGGTCTTGAGATATGCACATATGGATCAAAATTGATCAAAGTTAGGGTGAAGAAGTTATGAATGCTTTGCTTAATAAAAAGGTTAATAAGTAAAAGAGACCAGAAAGATTTATTTGTTTGTACTAAGAGCAAGGCTTCGCATACGTGAGGCCCTCAGAGCGCCTCACGCTATTTAAAACCAAAATTGATGTATATTTATATGTTTTTTTTTTTTTTTTTACTTTCTTGTTTGCTAAGTGAACCTCCTTTTGTAGTTTTCCTGGCAGCACTCCACTTCATTTGGCTGCAAGAGGAGGCTCAATGGATTGCATCCGAGAACTATTAGCATGGGGTGCTGATCGGCTTAATCAAGATGCATCAGGGTAAGTTTTTTCATCATCAAAATAATAATGAAGTGTTATGATATTGATTTTTTTAAATAAATACAGGCGAATTCCTTACACGATTGCTTTAAAACATAAAAACCGAGCATGTGCAGCCTTGCTAGACCCTTCGTCCGCAGTACCGCTAGTGTGGCCATCACCATTAAAGTTCATTAGTGAGCTTAATCAAGATGCTAAAGCTTTGTTAGAGCAGGCTCTAATGGAGGTTAACAAGGAAAGGGAGAGACACATTTTAGAGGCTTCGGGCTGCTCGGTGTCATCTCCAGCCCGTTCTTACACCACCGACATCGATGATAACGTCTCAGAGGTAATATTTGTTTATAATTTGCATTTTTTTTTATAAAAATATTGCTTTAAGGGTTTGTTTAAAAGTTAAAACTGATCTTAAATTTCCATTTAAAGCTGTCACAATCCACTAAAAGATAAAGTTCTAAACAATCCAAAACTTTGCGGTTTATTAAAATCTGAAATGGTCATAGTTGACTATTCACTTTGATCAGGAGATATTTGTGTTGACTACACTAATATACGTTTAACGTTTGATTTGAATTAGTCTAATGAAATATAGTTTTCTCAACCAACAAAAATTGTTATTGTTTTTACAATTTGCAGGCCAGCGATTCGCAATTATGTTGCATATGTTTTGACCAACTATGCGCGATTGAAGTTCAAGATTGCGGTCATCAAATGTGTGCTCAATGCACACTCGCTTTGTGCTGCCACAACAAGCCCGACCCGGTAACTGCAACCCTACATGAACCCATCTGCCCCTTTTGTAGAAGCAACATTGCACGATTAACAGCCGTCAAGGTCAAAGTCAAAGTCAACACTGCTGACCAAGAACTCAACCTTTATTCCTCTTCTAAACTGCAAAAATCAAGAAAATCACGAAATTTGAGTGAGGGAAGCAGTAGCTTCAGGGGATTATCGGCTGTCCCGTCGTTTGGGAGAATGTTGGGCCGTGGTTCGGGTCGGGTCTCTTTTGATCGTGATTGCGATAAAACTGTGAAAGTTGAAGGATCGGGTTGAAGAGCATTCCGAGCCCAATGGGCATCATGTGTATAGAAACCTGAGTTTGATTTGTGGGACAATAAGTAAAGGAAATGATGAGTAGTATTGTTTGTTGTGTTTAGAAACCTGTCTTCAAATCTGTTCCATGTGAGTCTTTGCTTAGTTACCTGTTTGAAAAGTTTATCTTTTTATTTCTTGGAGTAAATTACGTTTTTGGCTCCTGTGGTTATATCACTTTTACTATATTAGCCCAAAATAAGAATTTTTAACATATCTACTCCCATGGTCTCTATAACTAACCATTTTGGCCCCTAAGTCTAACCATTTTGGCCCCCATGCTATAACTAACCATTTTGGTCCCCATGATCTCTAGACTTAGGGGCCAAAAAGATTAGTTATAGAGACCATGGGGCAGATATGTTAAAAATTATTATTTTGGGCTAATATAGGAAAAGTGATATAACTACATGGGTCAAAAACGTAATTTACTCTTTTTCTTATTTTAACCATGAGGCTAGAAAATTCAAAATTCATCTATGTAATGGTTTAATGAATAAACGGTGAGAGGTGGATTTTATGGAGTGTGATGGTTTATAAAATAAAAGGGTAATTTATACTTGTCGTCCTTTATGTTTGTGTCGGATTGCAGTGGATACCCTTTAACTTCAATAATTACAGTCACAATCCTTTATTTGAAAAACTCATTATATCCTATGTCATTTGACACTAATCCAGTTAAATTTATTAGTTAAATATGACATGTGACTTACACATGAGGGTAGGTAATTTAACTTGTATAAAGGATGAAAAGTGTAATTTATACATATATTTAAAAACAAAACACACAAACATAAACTAGGATTTATGTATCAAGATCTCTAATTTAGTGAGATATGTCTTACTTCTATAACTATTAGAAGTGGGAGTTGATGTAATTTGGTTTATGTAGGCTGGTGGCCATTGTTGGTTGTTAATAAAACTTGAACTTTCAAAAAAAATAAAAAGGAACTCTAATATTGATCCCATGGTTCATGCGTATTCTGATGAAAATCATATCATTCATTAATGTTTACTAGAACAACAACAACAACAACAACCATACCCAGTAAGTCCCACAAATAGCAGAACTATTTATAGGGTCTGGGGAGGGTGGGATGTAGACAGACCTTGCCTCTATCCATAGGGATAGAGAGGCTGCTTCCAGAGAGACCCCCGACTCGAAAACGAACAGCAAACGGTCACATCAAGTCAAAGAATATAGAAATGCTACAGAAAAAGGAAGTCACCCATACCAAGGAGGTGATCTGAGTGGCACAAAATAATATAATGTAAATCATGTATAATAGCATGCAACCTCAATTAGGCATAAACACAATGTACATCAAGTTAATTAGCATACAACGTCATTTGGGCATAAACACAAGAATGCAATCACCGGAAAAGTCCCTTAAAAAAATAAGAAAACCTACATCCCTGAAAAGCACCTAAGACCTTACTGCAATGTCCTCTAGAAGTCCTTAACCCTAATCCTACGCCTCCACGAAGTCCTATCATGGACCATGTCCTCAGAAAGGTGCAACTCTAGTAAATCATGTCTAATCTGCTCATCCCATGTCAGTTTGGGTCTGCCTCTCCCTCTCCTCCCCTCCACAGTAAGAGTTTCCACTACTCTAACTGGTGCCGTCGCTTCCCTCCGCTTCACATGCCCAAACCATCTCAATCTCCCCTCCTTAATCTTTTCCGATATACTAGCCACTCCTAGTCTTTCCCTAAAAACCTCATTTCTTATCCGATCTAACCTCGTGTGTCCACACATCCACCTCAACATCCTCATCTCTGCTACCTCCATCTTGCGCGCTTGTGTCTTCTTGATAGCCCAACAGTCTGTTCCATATAGCATAGCAGGCCTAACTGCTACCCTGTAAAATTTCCCCTTTAGTTTAGTTGGGAACTTCCTATCGCACAATACCCCACTGGCTGCCCTCCATCTACACCAACCAGCCTGTATGCGATGGTTAACATCCCTATCTATGTCACCATCTCTTTGCACAAACGCCCCCAGATACTTAAAACTAGTTACCTGCGGGACCAATTGATCCTCGATGGCGATTTGGGTTTCATCATCAATGGCTACACCGCTGAAATCACAATGTAGATACTCAGTCTTAGATCGACTCATCCTTAGACCCTTGCCCTCTACAGCTACTCGCCACTCCTCTATCCTCGCGTTTAGGCACTGTTTAGTCTCTGCGATCAACACGATATCGTCTGCAAAAAGCATGCACCACGGAGCTGTCTCCTGAATCAACTTGGACAACTCATCCAAGACAACCGCAAAAAGAAAAGGGCTCAACGCAGACCCCTGGTGGAGTCCTACCTCCACCGGAAAGAAGTTAGTGTCTCCTACAGGCGCGCGGACAGCAGTTTCCGTTCTATCGTATGTATCCTTAATTATGTCTATATACTTTCCCGGTAGCCCTCGACCCTCCAAACTATCCCAAATAAGTTGCCGTGGGACAGTGTCATATGCCTTTTCTAGGTCAATAAACACCATATGTAAATCTTGCTTCTTCGCTCTATATTTTTCCATTAGCCTCCTTAGAATATGTATCGCTTCTGTAGTTGACCTCCCTTTCATGAATCCAAATTGGTTTACTGAAACCTGAGTTTCTCTTCTAATTCTAGTTTCAATTACCCTCTCCCAGAGCTTCATAGTGTGACTTAACAGTTTGATTCCTCTGTAGTTCCCACAACATTGGGCGTCTCCTTTGTTCTTGTATATAGGCACCACGACGCTACTCCTCCATTGATCTGGCATTTTTCCAGTCTTGAAAATACAATTGAACAAAAGTGTTAACCATCGGACTCCTTCTTCTCCCAAACACTTCCACACCTCAATCGATATGTTGTCCAAACCCACTGCCTTGCCTCTTCCCATCTTCCTAAGTGCCATCCTCACCTCTTCATGTGTGATCCTCTCGCAGTAGCAATTATTCTGTTGTCGCCTATGAATCCTGGGATTGCTGGTAGCTTGTTGATAGGCCCTACCGTGGTTGAAAAGATTATGGAAGTAGGTTTGCCATCTCGACTTAATGTCTTGTGCCTTGACTAAAACACGTCCATCCTCTCCTTTGATAAACTTTACTACTCCTAGATCTTGTCTTCTTCGCTCCCTAGCTTTGGAAATCTTGAACATATCATGCTCCCCCTCTTTCCTTTCCAAACGTTCATACATTTGTTTATATGCTGTGTTTTTTGCCTCGGTCACCGCCTTTTTCGCTTCCCTTTTTGCCTTCTTGTATATCTCCCTTACCCTCAGCCGCTCGTCTTCATCTGTGCACATCAAAAGCTCTCTAAAACTCTGTTGCTTATCCTTTATTTTGGTATGCACGTCTTCATTCCACCACCAAGACTCCTTATGCCCAATAGTTTTTCCTGTTGTGACCCCTAGCGTCTCATTCGCCACTGTGGTGATCGTAGTCGCCATAGCCTCCCACATCCGGTTTGCGTCATCGCCTAGTTGCATCGATGTCATTGAGTTAACTTTATCTCTAAAAATCTCAATATTTTCTCCCTTCAAGTTTTCCCAACGGATCCTAGGTCGGGTTTTCCTCTCCCCCTCATTTAGCCTTACTTTTAGGGCTATATCTGCTACTAGCAAACGGTGTTGAGCCGCTGCAGTCTCCCTTGGTATAACCTTGCAGTCCATCCACATCCGTCTATCTTCCTGCCTCATCAAAAGATAGTCGATTTGAGTGTTGCGTCCTCCACTACTAAAAGTGATCAAATGAGATTCTCTCTTCCTAAAGAAGGAGTTTATAATACCTAGGCCGTTGGCTGCCGCAAAGTCTAGAAGGTCTCTACCAGGGTCATTTCTATCGCCAAAGCCAAAACCCCCATGTACCAACTCAAAGCCATCACGATCCTTACCAATGTGTCCATTAAAATCTCCTCCTATAAAAAATTTTTCCTCCCTAGGTATGGCCCTTACTACTATATCTAGACAATCCCAAAACTCTCTTTTCTCTTGTTCTCCTAGTCCCACTTGCGGTGCATATGCGCATACCACTGTCACTATTTGCTCACCTAATACTAACCTTAACACCATAATTCTATCGTTGTGTCGTATCACCTCAATTACATTCTTATGCAATTCTATAGATACCAAAAATCCTACTCCGTTCTTGGCTCCGTCCGACCCGGAATACAACAACTTGTACCCATTGCGCTCTTCCGCTCTCTGTCCTTTCCACCTAGTCTCCTAAAGGCACGCTATTTGTACCCTACGTCTTTTAAGCGCGTCTATCACTTCCAACAATTTACCACTAAGAGTACCTACATTCCAAGACGCCACGCGTAAACTACAGCCTCTAGCATTACCCTTACCTGCACCTCTCGTCCTTGAACATGATCTCAAGTTAACGTCATGGTTTCTATTGTCTATGCTTACGACTAACAACTAACAACAAGTAAGAAATAATGTGCAACACAAAGTACACAAAGGGTAGAGCTACGTACTTTTTATTTTTTGACTTTTCTTATTATTTCTAATGATTTCAGATAAATCCACAACTGTTGTATCAATTTTGAATGAATTAATATCAAATCAATTTTAATCTCTATAAATGCATAAAACACATACAAAAGACAGAAAAGTCCACAACAGTAGAATCAATTTTGAATGAATTTATAATCAGATAACAGTCTGCAAACAGAATCAACTAAGTAGATGATCGGAGCAGCAAAAAACAATTATAACAATAATAACTATAGAAATGAAACTGCAGATCGATTATACCTCAGGGGCTGCAAAATTAAGATGATCGGATAAAGAGATTTTAGTATTAACAGATATTACCGGGAACGTTGTTTGGCCGGAACTCGTCTCCGCCTGAAATTACCTTTGCCGGGACTCGTCTCTGCCTGAAATTATCTTTGCCGGAAATGGCGAGCACTTGTTTGGCCGGTGGAACGAGGAACGTTGGCCAACGTTGGTTGGGTTTTGGGTTTTGAGGCCGGCGGATTGTGGAGATGGCAAGCAGAGAGAGAGAGAGAGAGAGAGAGAGAGAGCGAGAGGGGGTAGGTGGTTCTATCTCCGCCGGCCGGCGTGTTGGTCGGTATGTAGAGAGAGGTAGAGAGAGAGGAGAAGAGGAGGAGGGAAGGAGGAGACCTCACCGGTGGTGTAGGGGTGGGCGGCCGGCCGGCGGTGGTAGCGGCACTGTAAAGGTGAACTCCGGCCGGTGATGGTGGTGGTGTTGTTACCGTTATCAGCGTAAGGAAAAGTAAAGTTGAGTTCCCGAAAGCAGCGGTGGTAGCGGCACTGTAAAGGTGAACTCCGGCCGGTAATGTTTACTAGAAGTGCTTTATAAATGAGACAATCATATCTACCAATAGGTCTATTTGTGTGGTGGTGGTGGTGGCGGTGGTAGCCGCGACAAGTGGAGAAGAAGAACAATATGAAAAGAATAAGGTTTTATTTAGGGGTAACTTTACAGAAATGTAGTCACGTTTGGCAAGTGTTCTAATTAAGTCATTACAACTTTTTTTGTCTCTTTAAAGTCACTAAACTTTAATTTAATGTTTTAATCCTTTGTAATTATCAGGTAACAATGATGATTTGTCAGGTTTCATTATTTTTTTAGAGTAAACTGTCATTTTGGTCCCTGAGGTTTGGTCACTTTTGTCACTTTAATCCAAAACTCAAACTTTCTAAATCTAAGTCCCTGTGGTTTCACTTTTATTGCTATTTTAGTCTAAAAATGAAATCACCTGATATTTGGTTAATAAAATCCAGTTATTTTGTCCTTTTCCTTAAGGGCAAAAGGGTCAATATAAATTTATTATAACACATTATTAATTAAATTAATTAAATTAAAATTAACTCACTTTAAATTAAAAAGAAAATTTGATTTAATAACTCACTTTCTCCTCGTCTCTCTCTCTCTCTCTCTCTCTCTCTCTCTCTCTCTTTTCTCTTCAATAACCCTAATTTTCAGCGTCCATAGTGTAACACCCTAAAAAAGGGTTTGGCAACCAAACCACGATTAATATTAATGAATGGGTAAAAATACCAAAAGTGGTAAAAATTAACCCGGTAAATATTAGGATTTAAATAAATAAGCCTAATATTAATTAAAAGGGAAAATAAATACTTTGAGGAAAACAAAGTTTATAAAAGGCCCGAACTAACGGGACTTAAAGTAAAACGGGTTATAACTTCCCGAACCCACAAAGTTAACTAGGAATAATTAACCTAGTTAGTTAATTATAAGCCTAGAAATAATAAGAAAACATGGTGAAAAACCCTTTATAAGAACTTGGGTAAAGTTAAGGGACTAGAGTTGGTAAGTTGCAAAATGATTTTTATTAAAAACAAAAGCTAAACACCAAAACACACACTTAAAGTGTGTGTTCTGGTCGAGATATCCACAGGAGCCAATAACTCTTGAGCTCAAAACCCTAACAAGCACAAAATCAACAAATCAGAAGGGCAAATCAAACCCAAATCGAAATTCAAGCACAAATTAGTGATCACCTCAGTGAAGGGATCACAAGGTATGTCAAAATTCACAACTTGGTTTCATCTCAAATTCTTGATAAACTTGTGAAATCGAAATCTGAACTTGATTGATTGATGTTTGAATGAAATTATGACAAATTCAGGGTTAGGAATGAACCCTAATCAATAATTTGATGCATTGATGTTCATGCATATGAAATTGAGAATCACCCATTTATGTGTTAAATGGGTTTTGTAGGATGATGAAAAACATTAGAATCTTGATCATGCAACAAGTGTTATTGATTTTTATGAAATGAATCTAGGTGTTGTTATGCATGCTAGATGTAACGAACTTGAAAATGATCTTTAATCTTGGCTAAATAGTTAGTCATGAACTTGATTGTTAATAGTATAAAATTATGCCCATAAGGTGTTTGTTAAAATGCCTAAAAGGACACCAATTTGTTAAAATTTAAAGTAAAACGCTTAATTGAATAATATGGCGAATTATGCGAAATATGATGTGATAAGAGTTCTAAATATGTCGTTGGTTGAACTCTATAGGCATGGTAATCGAATATCAAGCGGCAAATTAGAGCGGACACGCGCGCTTGAAGGATAAGCTTTGAAGGTACGTGATTTGTCGTCTATTTACACTTATGTAGATAAACCTAGTCATAGATATGTTTAATATTGATATAGCGAAAATGATTGCGTTTGGTATGTCAATGAAGTGATGTAACTCACTCGACAACCAAACAGGTCAAAATAGTTAAATAAATATGTTTGTTGATGATATTGTTTAAAATAGCCGTGTTGGGATGTCAATGAAGTGATGTAACTCACTCGAAAAACCAAACGGGTCAAATAATGGTCGAAATGGTAGTGTTCGAAGTGACTTAAACGTCACTCATTAAATTGGGTTTAAAAAAAGGGCGTAAACCATGGAATGGAAGTGATACGCTAAGGTTGAAAAGCCCGGAAATGGGTAACTATGGTTGGAAACCAATGTTGATGAATTAGGCAAGTACGTAACTACGGTTTCGTTACGTTATACCTGTTCATGTATTTTATTAGTAGCCTTTGAATATAGCATAATATATATGAAATTGGGTATTTAGTTGAAGTGACGAAGTCGCTAAATAAACAAATGGGTCAAATATTGGTTAAGATAGGTTTGGTGTGTCGCGAAGTGGTGATTTCCATTAGACAACCAAACGGGTCAAATAATTGATAAATTTATAGTGCTTGAAGTGAATTTGATAGTCATTCATAGATGGTGAATTATGGAAATGAAGTCCGTTGAACGGACGCGCCAAAAGCTTAGTTTCTCTTAGTAAGAACCCATGATATGGGTCAAAAGACACGAAACATAGTTGTTGATTTAGTAATAATGTTCATAAGTGAAATCGTTCTTAACAAACACAACATATCGCGTGCATAAATATTGAGAATAGTGGTGAAACGCTAATGTTGTCTAGCCCGGGGAAATGGGTAATTGTGTTTAGAAATCATTATTACTGAATAATGTAAGGTTTGACATATGAACAAATGGGTCAAATAAATAAAAAGGGAGATTTCTAGGTGATCAGCCTATAAACGATGTTTTATGCAAATAATGATAATAAACGGGTTCGTATTTAAATTACGGACTCGTAGGAAAAAGAATCACGAAAAACGGACTTGCGAAACAAAAGTTATGACAGTTTTAAGTTTTATTTTCGGAAAAATTGGTGCTGGGAAAAATGCAGGTCCAGAATCTGCACTTGCTGGAAAATTGTCTCCCCAGTGGCACGCGACAGGGAGCAATGGACCCGGCGCGACACGCGGGGCCGCTCGCGGCTCGCGGAAGATTAAAAGGATTCTAGCGTGGTGCGACAGACTAAATTCCAAAATTTTATTTTGTTTTTAATTATTTGATACTAGAACTTGTTTATACATGTTTTAATGTTGTCAAAACTAATATTTAACGTGGTTTTGACATTAGGTGAAGTTGGTCTTACTCCGGATGGCGATCAAGCAAGAATCCAATAACTGAACACAACGTTTTGAAGCTTCCGCACTAATCTAATTTTGTTGTAGACAATGTTCATTTTGTAAACACTTAACTTAATGTTTTCAACGTTTAAACTAGTTAGATAGTTAACTAGAATACTATCACTATGCAAACTTATCATCTTATCTAACTTTTTAAAATGATGCATTTGGTTTAAAAATGCGTACTTTTATGTAAAAATCTTAATTATACGAGACGGGTGTTACAAGTTGGTAATCAGAGCTCAAGGTTGTTAACAAAGTGTGTTCGGTTCGAAGTTTGATCAAACATCCGGTAAGAATTAGTCATTTAGTAGATTTTATTTGAATATTAGAAAAAGGAAATTGATTTGATGTGCACGGGAAGAGCGTGTTAACACACACAAAACCGGAAAGTGCACTAAACATGAATGGTTTAAGCAAGTGGTAAACTTGGCTAAACCAAAGCGAATGATGCATACGTTATAAAATGAGATGTTTAATAGTGACATAAACATTACAGATTCGAGATGTCTAGTGTTGATCAAAGATGATTAAGTAGTATAAATCCTAACCATAGATTTATTATAAACTATAAGTACTTATGAAATAAGTATATTTGAATGCCTCGTATAATAATACGGACAACATTGAATAGCAAGATTAATAATAAATTGGAAATGTTCGAATGATATGATAACCGCATCTGAAGATGACGGGAGATAAATAATCTAAATGGAGGAAGGTTCGGAAGCATGACAAAGAACATGCTAGCAAAGAACTTAAATCAAGTGATGACTTGAGACAACGGAGTGCATCAGGGCGAGTATCAATCAGGTACACGTTATAAATTACGATAAGACAAGTAGAATGCAATAATTCACATAATGAACGATAGTTGCATATGGGCATATATGATTAGTGAAATGAATGAATTATGTAAAAGAAAGATATATATTTAAGTATATATATAAATAAATAATGGTGAGTATGTGAAACTAAGGTAAAAGTAATCTCGATAAATATTGCAATGGGAAGGAGTGCGCATACACTCGAACCCGGAATTTGCAATAGTAGTAAATGGCGAAGACAAGGTTATAGACTTGGCCAAACCAAAAAGAAAAACATGTAGAGGCATCGTTTATATTGATAAACGATGTGGGAAAATTCCATACAACGACATGGAATAATAAAATGAAATGAATTGATTTTTGTATTTGTTACAATGGAATGATGTCAACCATAGTTGGTGACGATACGGTATCCTTCATGACTGAGGAGATGCACGAAAGGATCTATGGGTAAGTCGGAAAGGCTACTGAAGCCGTTTAACCCGGAATAATGGAAAGGTTATAACTCACCATGATGACAGCAAAGAAAGAAAAGATTAACGAGTTGAGAGAAAGCCCATTGGGGTGAGTATTGCAGGTACACGTATTAAAATTTCATTAAGATAACGTTGGGCAACAATTAGACAATGGATTAAGGCTAAGAATGAGAAATTAAGACTTGGGCAGAAAATATCCTTAAGGAAAACTAAATGAATGATACGTATTTTTCACCACTACGAATGTTGGTGCATACGTCTGTCGACTTCGTCTTGTATCGAGTCTTGTATTGTATTAGATAGATCAGAGCACGGAAAACGAGAAAATGTGTTTATAGGTAATTCCGTTTGAAATGGTCAACAGTCATTTCAAACGAAATTACTTGGTTAATTCCGCTTGAACTCACCTTGAGTCATTTCAAACGAAATCAGTGATTTCACTTGAAAGTGATTCCGTTTGAGACAGATTCAAACGAAATTAGCATGCCTATAAATATCTTGTGTGCTTTGTCATTTGTAACGATTCCGGTTTCAGTACCGAACTGTTGCCGAAGTGCCGACTCGCTGTAAAACGTTGTCAAATCAATATAAAGACAGTTTAAAGTGTATATCTAGCTGAATTGAACTTGATACATCTGTTTCCGTCTTTCGTATCAAGCAAAAACTCTTCTGATCAACTCGTTCGGGTCTGAAAACGATCCTACAAGTGGTATCAGAGCTCAGGTTGAAGAGTTCTTACCAATTCAGCTGCAATTTCTGATTTCTACACCTTCTTTTCAAAATTAAACAATTTTTCACGGTTAAAATCGGCTAATTTTTTCACAACATGTGATCAATTGTGTTTTAATGAATCATTGAAAGAATTGGACTAAAATTCGATCTAAATTTGGTAAAATCTGTAATTTCGTTTGAAAAACAGTTCGAGAATGATGACGTCAGCAGCATTTCATACGGAATAAGTCCTTAATTCTGCTTGAAACTTGTATTCCGTTTGAGTGATTCCATTTGAAATCCCTAATTCCGCTTTAACTTGTAATTCCGTTTGAAAATTTCACACGATATTAGTAATTCCGTTTGAAAGGGTGTTAGTTCAAACGAAATCAGGTATTCCGTTTGAAAAGGTTATTTCGTTTGAAGTAGGAATTTCGCTTGAAGTTGTCTTGAAGTTGATTCTGTTTGAACAAGTAATTTCGTTTGAGAATATAATTCCGTTTGAAAGACTGTTTTGAGAAAATCTTAAAACCGAATCATGGAAGAGGAATTTTACAACGCATTTGCTACTCTGGTTACCCCGATTACTCTTGCACAGAACACAATGTTAGAAAATGAAACTGGCACTATGCAAAAACCGCCAAAGCTTATCAACATTGAGGAGTATAAGGGTTGGGAAGAACGGTTTGAGAATTGGGTACAAGCAAACTACTTAGATGCTTGGGAATGTGTTAAAACGAAATATGTTAGACCGATGACTGATGATAAGGAGATTATTGCAATTAAAGATCTAAGTGCTGAAGAGAAAAAGAAATACAAAGATGAGAAAATGATGACAAGTTTATTGCATCAAGCTGTTAAGGAAGATATCTTGGTTTTATTGCAACACAATGGAGCTTCATATTCAATATGGAAGGCTTTAAGATCGAAGTTTGTTGGAAGCCAAGAGATGGTCAAGAACAAAAAGTCGCTTTTGAAAAAAGAATTCGGTTTATTTCGAGGTTTAAAAAATGAAAACACAAAGCAGATCATAGAAAGATATTGCAATCTTTTAGCAAACATGAAGAGGTTGAGCATCACAAAAGATAATGAGGAGTTGATTGAAAAGCTAGCTGATGCATTGCCACACAAGACTTGGGGCACATATCTCATGATGTTAAGGAACAAGAAAGGGTTTAGCAGCCTGACATTGAGCAAGTTCATTGAAAAAATTGAAGCTCAAGAGATGGAACAACGAAAGATTTCAAGAATGAAAGATTTTGACGGTGAACAAGACATTGGTCTTTATTACAAAGGTGGTGTCAGTGATAAAACCACCAACATGTCACCGAAGGTTGAAACGGCTTTCAATGCAAAGAGTTCATTGGGAGGTTCTTCTAAAGGGTCAAATAGTAAAACAAGTTTTTCATCATATCCGTCATTTGATCCAAACTTGACAACAACCAAGAATGGCAAGAAGCTACAATGCAATATTGTATTGAATCTTGAGAATGATCAAGATTATTCTGAAGAAGTTGCAAAAAGTCACATGTCTTTGTTGGGGACTGTTTTAGAGTCATATGGTAGTTTAGTTGCAGGTCGAATTGGGAATCCAATGCTTACAAAAGAGGATTACGATCAGATTGATGCTGAAGAAATGGAATTAATGGACATTAAGTGGTGTTTGGCAAGTGTGTTGAGGAGAGCCGAAAAGTTCAAACAAATTACGGGAAGAGATGATTTCCGGGATGCAAATGTTTCTACTTTAGGCTTTGATAAATCTAAAGTCACTTGTTTTCGTTGCAGGGAAAAAGGACACTTCAAGAGAGAGTGCAAAAACCGCGAAGCAAGTGGAGTTCAAAATCCTTTTGGAAACAACGATTACTATCGGAAATCGATTTATCATCAAGTTGCTCAACAGCCACATCAACAACAGATGCAAACTGCTCATGGCAGGAAGGAGATTGAAGAATCATCTATGAGAGCATGTTTGGTGAATCAAGAAAATTTCAGCTGGGACAAATATATTTCAGCCGACAATAAAGCATGCCTAATCAATCAAGATGATGAAAAGTTGCCAGAAGGTTTTAGCTGGGCAAATTTCAATTGGGATGATTATGATCCAAACAAAACTTCAAATCATAAAGCTTTTGTTGCTCGAATTGAAGAAGATAGTGATGATGATAATGATTATTATGCGAAAAGAATGGCAGCTCATTTGAAAATGATGGAAGAAAGTGATAGTGATGACGATAAAACTAAAAAGAAAAAGAAGAAAGTTAAAATACATGTCAGCAGTGATGATGAGGAAGTTCCAGTAATAAAGAGAAAGGTAAAGGAAGTTCCAAAGTTCAAAGTTGATGCAAGAAAGATTCCTGTGAATTGTGAAACCTGTGAGATCATGAAAAAGAAAAACAGCGAATTGATTAACAATATGAATAGGTTGAAGGAATCATACGATGTTCTGAACAAAGCCATGAATCAATACAATCAATCAAGTGATGAACAAGCAATAGCCATGAAAACACTTCAAGGAGCTTTCATGACAAAGCAGAAAGTGGTGAACAATTACATAGAGAAGTGTGTTGTGCTAGAACAAAAACTGGAAACACAAAGAATTGAAACTGAAAGAGTTAATCGATTAGTAAAAAGTTACTCATGTACTTCTTATGTCATTGACAGGATTTATCCAACTGTTGAAGGCATGAAGGCATTTGAGGATGATGAAGTAACTGAAGAACAGATAGTATCTGAAGAAAAGACTTCTAAAAAGAAAAAGGAAAAGAAGAAGGATACTGAAGTTAAGACATCTGGTAAGAAACAAGATGTCAGTTACAACAAGTGTCCACCCCCGCTTGAAAATGGATATTCTCCGAGAAATCCAAATTCAGAAAGAGTAAAAAAGGCAACAAATTTACAGTGGGAGTCGGAGTCTTCAGTTAACTTGCCAGAAAATATTGATGTCACTTTTACATCATCTGACACTGATCAACAATCTCAATTGATGAAGAAAGTGGTGGATCATGTGTTAGATAACGATGAAATGGAGGAGTCAAAGTCGGAGTTAAATCAGAGTCAAAGTCTAAGTCTGACACGTCAAGTCCTTCAGTCAAAAGGGAGAAACGGGTTTACAATAAAGAATTTCTTCTATCAAAATCTAATTTGAATGAAGAAACATTCAAAGTTGCATATACATTGAATGATTCCGACAAATTATATTCTGATGAGGAATTTCCAATAAGAGGTGTTAAACCAGAAATGATAAATAAGGTTTTCAAATTAACAGAAATTAATATTTTTGAAATAAAAGATGAAAATCTTTCTAAAAAACCTAATCCTTACACCTCAAGAGTTCAACAAAGGTTAAACAAGAAAAAAGGTTACAATTCTGGTTCTGGTTTTCAAAAGAGACCAAACCATAATGGTAATTACAAAAAGAAAGGTCTGGGTTTTATACCACCAGAAATTATAAAAATGAAAAACATGTTCGAGATTTTAAATCAAAAATGATATTTGTTTCAGGCACATCTTCTGAAGAGGAAAAAGAAAATTTGTTCAGAAAGCAGTCAAACAAAGAATTCCTTGCAAATAAGCAAGAAGAAATGGAGAAGATGGTTGATCAAAAGAAGAAGGAGACTCGAACCTGTTTTAAATGTGGTAGAATTGGACATCTAGCTGTGAAATGTTCATAAGCAATTCAAACCAAACAGGGAGTTTCTAAACTGAAAGAAAAAATGGTTGAGTTTGAACCACCAATTGAGAGAACTAAACTTTTCAAAAATTCAAAATTTGAAGTTGGTGAATGTTCAATGAGGTTTTACAAGAAAAGTGCAAATCTTGACAACCAAAAGTGGGTTGTTAAGAAATCTGATGATGAGTCTAGCAATGATTCTGATTTATCAAAATCAGAAGAGCTAACTTCTGGCGATGAATCTGATTCCACAAAGTCAGATGAGCCACAAATTGGGGTTAAAGATGAGAATTCAGTTCCTCCAATGGATGATGTCAATTTTCCACCATTGAAGGCTGAAAACTTTAAACAAAAAGTTGGTAAGGTTGAAATTTCAAATCAATTCTATTCTGAAAAGAAAGAATTTGATGTTGATAAGGTGTTTAATTCCAAAGTGAAACACATTTTCGGAAAAATGGTTTACAGAAAAGTCAAAGGGGTTAAAGAGTTCTATGAGAAGAAAATGAAGAAACTAGGTTTGTGACTGGGATGGAACCTATTATTCTGATTAAAATTCTGAACTTGCCGGAGCTCCCAGGTTGGTATGAGTGGAGCAGGAATCGGCATCATTCTTGACTAGATTGGTTGGTAAATCTACATGTGGTATCTTTAAATTGTTATATCTTTCTTGAGAAATTCATGAAAGTGATTTCGTTTTACAATTAGTAAATCAGGGACATTAAGCTGTACTTGATTTTCTACAAATGGTATTTGGTGTTTGAATCTAAAAATGTTAAATCTTTCAAGTGGTTGAAAGAACAAGGTGAAGAATTCCCTAACCTACAAGTGGTTTTATAAAATCAACAAAACTTATTTTCCAGAAAAACCATTTGATTAAAACAAACTTAAGTGTTTTGAAATCACAATGGGAAAATAGTTTGTTGTAAGGGGGAGTTCTGATTGTTTATGCCAAGTGGATGGCGATTTGAAGTGATTCGATATCAGTTGTCACTTTGCTTGTACAGTTTGTTTTCAAATTTCTTTAAATGATTTTGAATTTTAGGGGGAGTAAGAATTTTTCAGAAAATCCAAAAACATTTGAAAATTTGAAAATTTGAAAAAGTAAAAAACATGATAAAAACAAAAAATGAGTTTTGCTGTATAAAAGAGGAAATGATAGTACATCAGTGGACTATCACAACATGCTAAAGAATTGGAAAGTAAAAATGTGATAAACGGTCTCACTGATGATGTGTCAGGAGGTTTTTGCACATTTAGTAGATTGTGACGAGATATAAACCTAAATTTCAAACTTGCTTATATCGTGGGGAACATCTCTCGGATATATGGGTAACCCCCGAAATCTTGTTTGAAAGGTTCCTCTTTCTGAGATACTAGGTCTTTATACTCAGTGATATCTGGGGTATTATCCCGGGACTTCTGATTTTGCGGAAGCAATGGCCTAGTCCCCGTATAATACTTTCTGCTTGCTTGAAATATAGCGCCGCCCTCAGTACAAAAAATGATGAAACATTGCAAAATGCTAATCATGTGCTGTTGAAACAAAAGATCCTCTAAAGGGGACATACCAAAAGTCGAGCCATCATCTATCTGCTGAACGGAAGTTCTGACCTGAGCTCTCATGGCTTCGCAATTTAACCCTTACAGATATCATCTGTGGTATACTCACCTGTAAGACTGAATATTGGGATCTGGATACAGGAGTATATTCTGAGGTGGGACACGCGAATAAGTTTAAGTGCTTAAAACATTAATCTCGTATCTCGAAACAGTTGAACTTTGTGTGAAAATTTAAGTGGATCAATATACTGACAATCTAAGTGAATCGTTTAGAACTTAAAATGTTTAAAGCTTAACGGTGTTGATGATTTGTCTCAAAAACTGATATGATCCTCTTACACAAACTCGCAAAAATATTGTCTGTAAATATTTTTTTCTTTACTGCATTGCATTTAAAGTCAAAAATCCAAAAATATTTTCGGAGTGTTTTAGCATAAATTTTGAAAAATACAAAAAGATTTTAGACAACTGATGTTGGAGAGTTGATTTTCAAAATTCCAAGTGCTAGACATGATGAACAAATGGTTTGGGAGAGTGTGTTTTTGAAAAGGAAAATGATATTTCTTCGAGTGATTCATCAGAGATTAACATTGTAAAATCATTTGTTTGAATATCTTATCCACAAGTGGTCATCAGAAACGGTTTAAATGTTAAATCATTTTTGAGTATTGATTTTACAAGTGGTAAGCAGAGTGTAAATTTGTCAAATTTTAAATTTGTGAAATTTATTTTTGGGTAGAGATTTGTGCTGGAAAAGTAAAGCCAGCTACAGATCTTGGGATAAACAGATAAAAAGCCAGGTTTCTATCCAGAGCAGGATGTTAGCCAGGTCATGATCTTGAACCTGTGGAAGTCAGACTGCAATTCCAGCTCATTGAGAGGGGGAGTCTGAATGACAAAGAGCCAGGTTCTGATCCTGAGATTGCTGATGCTGATGAACTTAAGGAATCAAGAGATTGATCAAGAGAATTGAGAAGATAGAGCCAGATTATGATTCTGGAATTGAAGATTAGATCTACATTCAAGGGGAGGTTATTGAGGATGCTTTACAGCGTCAGATACTTCAAAAGGTTCGAGAAGACTGATAAAGACTGAAGATGCGAAGACTCGACACGCCAAAGACTTCGTCAACATCCGAGGGGGAGTCTGTTGGTGCATCCGTCTGTCGACTTCGTCTTGTATCGAGTCTTGTATTGTATTAGATAGATCAGAGCACGGAAAACAAGAAAATGTGTTTATAGGTAATTCCGTTTGAAATGGTCAACAGTCATTTCAAACGAAATTACTTGGTTAATTCCACTTGAACTCACCTTGAGTCATTTCAAACGAAATCAGTGATTTCGCTTGAAAGTGATTCCGTTTGAGACAGATTCAAACGAAATTAGCATGCCTATAAATATCTTGTGTGCTTTTTCATTTGTAACGATTCCGGTTTCAGTACCGAACTGCTGCCGAAGTGTCGATTCGCTGTAAAACGTTGTCAAATCAATATAAAAACAGTTTAAAGTGTATGTCAAGCTGAATTGAACTTGATACGTCTGTTTCCGTCTTTCGTATCAAGCAAAAACTCTTCTGATCGACTCGTTCGGGTCTGAAAACGATCCTACAGCGAATAAGAAAGTATCGTTAAATACGGATTTAGGAACTTGGGTTTGGGTAACCATCCAAGTAACACGTTATTAAGTAAATCCTTATGAGGAAGAACAATGATCACATTGATGTGTGTAATTATATAAAAGAGTAGTAAAATTAACATTTTAAAAGTGATGGAACGAAAACAGGTAAACCCCAAAAGTCATATAACAATAGTAGTGGTTTTACCGAATAAGGCTTAAGAAATGGACCTTCGTAATGTTAATAAAAGAGACGGACCTAGGGGTCACTAATAAAAAGAAAGCTGGGTGTTCAAACCAAATAAGTAAAATGTTTGATATTAAAGGAAGACGCAAAGCCGGGTAACAGGCTGTAAAGAAATATAAGTATGAACCGGACAACGGTAAGCGAAGAACAAACCGACGTGTAAATGACAAAAGAAGTCATAGAGTCGGAAGGATAATTCGAAAGAAAGCAAATGTAGCCTTAGACTACGGTCAAGGTCAAATGAAATGCAAAAGCGAAAAAAAATGATCTTAAACATAAAAGGGGTACCTTGACGCCATATATATATGCAGTTGAATAAAGATTCGTTTAAAAGATGATCTACGGGATCATCATAACCTATGGGATCATAAGTAGTGTTAAGGTCTAACGGGACCGAAAAGACTTTTGGATCACAAATAGAAAGGAACAAACTGTAGGGGTTTCCCCTAAAAAAGGTGGAAATTTAAGGAAAAAGCCTGCGAGGCTAAGTGAGAGAGCCTACAGATCAATAAGGTAAAGCGAGGAAACTGTTTGTAACTCCCCGTGTAAAATAATAACGGGAGGTAAGGTTAGTATAAAAGAGATGGGATTCGCTAAGTTAACCAAATGGGTTAAAATGAAGAGATCATGAAAGGTCTGGTTGACAAAAAAATGAAGGATTTCACTAAAACACTAAAAGAATCGGTGCAAGACGATGCATACGAAAAGAAGATTTTCAATAACTAAAAGTTTATATAAACTTAAACATGGCGTGATGCGATCAGGGTTAAGAAAAGTAATATGGAATATAACCACGTTATAGCGTGAACTAAGAAATGGGGACAATAAAAGTTTGTAAGCCTCGAGAAGGCAAAGTGGATATACCCGAGCGATGGGATATAAGGTAACCGGTGACTATAAGTCTAACCGCCAAGATAAGTAATCAATAAAGATAACGGATACAAGCTGAAAGTAACGGCCCATGAGGCCTTACGCATGAAAGACGTACGCGTCAATATAAATAAAAAAATAAAAAAAAACTTTTAACAAAAAAGAATGAATGCTTTAAAGATGAAACCAAGTTCGTTTGGTTTAAACCAATGAACTACGCAAATAAGGTTTCGGGGACGAAACCACTTTAAGAGGGTACACTTGTAACACCCCAAAAACGGGTTTGGCAATCAAACCACGATTAATATTAATGAATGGGTAAAAATAGCAAAAGTGGTAAAAATTAACCCGGTAAATATTAGGATTTAAATAAATAAGCCTAATATTAATTAAAAAGGAAAATAAATACTTTGAGGAAAACAAAGTTTATAAAAGGCCCGAACTAACGGGACTTAAAGTAAAACGGGTTATAACTTCCCGAACCCACAAAGTTAACTAGGAATAATTAACCTAGTTAGTTAATTATAAGCCTAGAAATAATAAGAAAACATGGTGAAAAACCCTTTATAAGAACTTGGGTAAAGTTAAGGGACTAGAGTTGGTAAGTTACAAAATGATTTTATTAAAAACAAAAGCTAAACACCAAACACACACTTAAAGTGTGTGTTCTGGTCGAGATATCCACAGGAGCCAAGAACTCTTGAGCTCAAAACCCTAACAAGCACAAAATCAACAAATCAGAAGGGCAAATCAAACCCAAATCGAAATTCAAGCACAAATTAGTGATCACCTCAGTGAAGGGATCACAAGGTATGTCAAAATTCACAACTTGGTTTCATCTCAAATTCTTGATAAACTTGTGAAATCGAAATCTGAACTTGATTGATTGATGTTTGAATGAAATTATGATAAATTCAGGGTTAGGAATGAACCCTAATCAATAATTTGATGCATTGATGTTCATGCATATTGTCACACCCCGACCACGTAGAACATACAAAACGTGGCGGAAACATCGGGGAGTGTTGTAACAGAATTAATTGTTTCAAATCCATGGCAATTGAAGTTTCGTTTTATTGATTAAAGGTGTTACAATGTCTTAACAAACAAAGAAATACAACATAATTAACTAGTCTTGCATCTTTTATTGTCACTAAAGCCCAAGTCTGCCTATGTGTATCTTGATCATCTTATGCAACAGCTCCTGAAAAACACATGTGAAAATAGGTACGTCAGCATAAAAATGCCTGTGAGATACATAGGTTTTGTGAAAATAGGTTCCATGACTTATGTTTGAGAAAATGTTTAGTCATGAACCTTGTAATTTGCTTTGTTTTGTAAATCATTTGAAAAACAATGAGTTCAGATGATATGTATAAATAAGTGAATAATGTATGGTTAAATGAATAACCATAGTAAAATGGGTTTGTATAAGATAAGTTGTTTGTAAAACAATGTCTTGTGAAAAGTATGTTATTTGTATAAAATGTTCTATGTCTCAAACTGAAATGATTCAAATAACGCTACGATATGTAATACCATACAAACACTTATATATAGGAAGTACCAGCGGCGTATCCACCATGCTTGTATCATATTACACACGCATCGTTACTTAATCACTTAATCAAACCAAACCAAACTATCAAGATGAAATGTTTAACAAGTATAGAAATGTTCATGTATAGTCAAATACGGTTCACAGATACAAACGGTTCACAGATACAAACGGTTCACAGATACAAACGGTTAACAGATATCAACGGATCACAGATACAAACGGTTCACAGATATCAACGGATCACAGATACAAACGGTTCATAGATACAAACGGTTCACAGATATCAACGGATCACATAGTCAAATGATTACAACGGTTCACATAGTCAAATGTTTACAACGGTTCAATATGTAGTATAATGTGTTCATATGCTGGATAAGCATATGCAACAGAAAAGCAATGTAAAACAATGTACTAAGTATGCACACAATGGACATACGTAGTATGAAATGTAAAGTAGAACGATGTACTAAGTAATGCACACAATGGGCACAACTAGCATGAAAGGTAATGAAATCATGTACTATAATGTACTAACGAACATAGCAGTATATGATGTGAAAACAGGAAAGCATGAAAGTAACAAGTAGGCACATGTGTTCCACCCCAAAACAGTTTGGAAAACAGTAAAAGAGGGGTCTATGTACTCACTTGAGATTGCTCAGAAGTCCTAGGATAACCACCAAGCAAAGATAGAGATCACGGAAATCAAACGGCACCTACTATAGGTAACTATGTTAATAAACCGGACCTAGATCGGAAGATTGGGTAGCATTAGGGTTTGTAAACCAAACGAGTGTAGAGACTCGTGTCATTTGGTTTAACAAAGCCTACATACTAAATGAAACTTAACCTGAGTGATTTCGACCCATTACGACCCGTTTAGGTAGCTTATGCTACTTTAACGCGTCGTTCGCGTGAAACGCGTTCGGACCGCCTAACTAGCCCTATGACAAGTGTTATATGCCTAAACATATTACATAATCAGTTATGTGACAAAAGTTTAGGTTACATATGCTAATTACCAATTATACATGAAAAGGGTATTCTGGTAATTTACCTAAGGCATATAAACTACCTATCATACAACTACTTAAACGATGTGACCATAGGGTATAACCTCGGAAGGTTATTCCCTACCCACTATGGTCACCTAATGTGTTTGGTCGGATCCTAATGATCGACCAAATGGGTCGGGTTCGAGGTATAAGCGATTCATTAGATCGCTTATCCTACGACCCTAGACAACGTGGTAATCAGTGGGCATAGTCCCAATGGACTATGACCAACGTGATTACACTCACGTTGCAAAGTTCAAACGAACTTCGCATTGACCATTACTGGTCAACGCTGAAAGTCAAACAAAGTTTGACTTTCTGACTCGAAAAGCAGTAAAATAAGGAAAAGAACGAAAGAATACTTACCCAGGGTCCCCGAATGCTAATCCCGATCCAAGAATCTCAGGTATGAAACAATGGTTTCAACTTAGAGTTTCTAAAATCAGAATTCTTGTAATTTATGCAATGGGGGGCATGGGGTATATATAGTTTTCGGGTAACCGTTAAGATCGTTTTTTGTAAAACGTGCCATGATCCAAGGCGTACACTTGTCGGAACCTTATGGTGGCTGAAATTAGGTTCTTATCCGCTGACTAGACGATTGAGAATGTGTGGTTGAGAATCGAACAGCTGGGACCCGCTTGTTAAAACATTGAATCTGATCCAGATAGGCAGTCGCGTAGCGCGACGGGTAAGCCTATAGGGCTCGCGCTACGCTAGCCCCCCTGAATCAGAAAAGTTTCAAAGTTGGCAGAAATGGTCCCTGCACGTGTTTAAGGCCTTTTTCGATGCGTTTGAACCCCGTTAACCTCATTTCAAGGCTCTAAAATGAAGTTAAAGTATAGGGAACTCAAAACATGCTCAAAAATATGCCGGATGTTGGTTCGTTTGGTCGTACGAACGCGATGTTCGCTTAATTACGACGGAATGCGCACAAGCGCGAAAAACGATCCAAATGACGTGACGAATGGATTTTTCTTATGGAGAACACTAAAATAAAATATTTTAGTGCTTACATAAATTTTTGGATGTCCGGATGTATTCAGAACGTAAGTTATGCGCGAAAATGCAAACTTGTGCACTTTTTGACACTTTTAGTCCCTGAATGACCCAAAAGTTTATTTTAGCACACCGAACCCCTCAAAGCCTATTTCTAAGCTATGTAAAGGATATTTATGGTATGTTTAACTTATGGTCACGTTCCGGAAGGTCTGTTACAGTTCAAATTGGCATACTTTCGCAGTTTGTCAAATTTAGTCCCTGTAAGCGATTAAACTTTGATTTCACCACACCAAACCTTCCAAAACTTATATCTAAGTTATGTAAAGGTTATTTAAGGTACGTTAAGCCTATTTCACTATTCCGGAGTGTTCGTTGCATTAAACTGGTTATATTTACGCATCAGTGCGTGTATAACCTTCCAGAAAGCGATTTAGAGCTTGAAATCGAACATGAGTTGATATGTGCAAAAGATACACATATTTATACAAGTCCAAAGTATGAAATACAATATTTCATTGGTTTGGCATTTTTTTGATGGTTGAAATGACACAGGTGTTACAGTCTCCCCTACTTTAGGAAATTTCGTCCCGAAATTAATTCGTAGGAGTCTATTTGTGACTTTGTGTCAGATAACCACCAGAGATATGTAAAGCATTATCCTGTCATTTCCTTAACGGACATTCTTCAGAACGAAAATGAACAAACGGAGTCAATTTCCTCAACGAGTATTCTTCAGAAGCGGAAATGAAGGAATAAACAAACGGGGATTCATTTCCTTAACGGACAATCTTCAGAAACGAAAATGAACAAACGGAGTCATTTTCAACAGATGCTTCCTCAGAAACGGAAATGAAAATGATAGACAAACGGATATTCATTTCCTCAACGGACAAATCTTCAGAAACGAAAATGAACAAACGGAGTCATTTTCAACAGATGCTTCCTCAGAAACGGAAATGAAAATGATAGACAAACGGATATTCATTTCCTCAACGGACAAATCTTCAGAAACGAAAATGAACAAACGGAGTCATTTTCAACGGTTGCTTCCTCAGAAACGGAAATGAAAATGATAGACAAACGGATATTCATTTCCTCAACGGACAAATCTTCAGAAACGAAAATGAACAAACGGAGTCATTTTCAACGGTTGCTTCCTCAGAAACGGAAATGAAAATGATAGACAAACGGATATTCATTTCCTCAACGGACAAATCTTCAGAAACGAAAATGAACAAACGGAGTCATTTTCAACGGTTGCTTCCTCAGAAACGGAAATGAAAATGATAGACAAACGGATGTTCATTTCCTCAACGGATAATCTTCAGAAACGAAAATGAACTAACGGAGTCATTTTCAACGGTTGTTTCCTCAGGTTCGGAAATGAAGGATTAAACAACGGATATTCATTTCCTCAACGGATAATCTTCAGAAACGAAAATGAACTAACGGAGTCATTTTCATCGGTTGTTTCCTCAGGTTCGGAAATGAAGGATTAAACAACGGATATTCATTTCCTCAACGGATAATCTTCAGAAACGAAAATGAACTAACGGAGTCATTTTCATCGGTTGTTTCCTCAGGTTTGGAAATGAAGGATTAAACAACGGATATTCATTTCCTCAACGGATAATCTTCAGAAACGAAAATGAACTAACGGAGTCATTTTCATCGGTTGTTTCCTCAGGTTCGGAAATGAAGGATTAAACAACGGATATTCATTTCCTCAACGGATAATCTTCAGAAACGAAAATGAACTAACGGAGTCATTTTCATCGGTTGTTTCCTCAGGTTCGGAAATGAAGGATTAAACAACGAATATTCATTTCCTCAACGGATAATCTTCAGAAACGAAAATGAACTAACGGAGTCATTTTCATCGGTTGTTTCCTCAGGTTCGGAAATGAAGGATTAAATAAACGGATATTCATTTCCCTCGACGGATATTCTTCAGAAACGAAAATGAACTAACGGAGTCATTTTCATCGGTTGTTTCCTCAGGTTCGGAAATGAAGGATTAAATAAACGGATATTCATTTCCCTCGACGGATATTCTTCAGAACGAAAATGCACAAACGGAGTCATTTTCGTCAACGGGTATTCTTCAGAATTGGAAATGAAGGATAAACGGATACTCATTTCCTCAACGGATATTCTTCAGAAGTGAAAAATGAATAGCTAGTTCATTTTTCCTCAACGGATACTTCATCAGAATTGGAAATGAATAGGGTTAACTTCTAGGTACATGACAAAGCTCGCTGTGGTTTCTGTGCACTAAATTCCATAATTATGTATGCATCCATAATTACGCAATTCCTTGCATAGTCCGCACAGTTTGTCTTGTAATGTTCATAAGCACATAATCACATAGTTGTTTAATTGTTATTATCTTGTTATTGATTGCAATTAACTTGGCACCTCGTACTTCGTTTCTCTTGGAAGGAACGGGTACTTAGGATTTTCGTGGAAAACGCAAGAGATCAAACAACGAAAGAAATTTGGAAGTAGTCTGTTCTTCAAGGAATGCGGTTCCTTGATTGTCGGTATTGTAGGGGATATGTTGTTTATACATACAATCACATAAATACATTTCAATGTAAATAAAAGATTTATTTATAAACAAATGATAACAACAACTGTTTCATGGATCGTGACAACAAAAGAAAATAATACATAGGACGTAATTATTTCTAAACGATGTTGTCTTCTGGTTGATCAAATGCTCATCCCTGCGCTGGATTTGCATTAGCAAGCCTTGGGCAATTCCTACGAAAATGGCCCATCTCGCCACAGTTGTAGCAAGATCCCGGTGGAAAACGAGCTTGAGCAGGATTGTTGCCAGCTTGATTTGGTGCAGCTGCGGTTGGGCAAACCCTAGCTGTATGACCTATAAGTCCGCAAACTTGGCATGTGCGGCACTTCACCCCAGCATGATGATGTAGGCCACATTGGTTGCACAAGGGTGCAGTTCCGTTGTAGGGTTTCCTGGCAGGGGGTTGAGCTGGTTGGTTGAGAACGGCTTGATCATTGTGAGCGACCACAGCGTAGTTCTGAGAAGCCTTTCGCTTCTTTGACCTCTTAGGGGATCCAGTCTGTTCATCCATGATCTTTGATTCCTCGATTGGTTTCGATTCTTCGACCGGCTTCTTGTCACCTTTTCGGAAAAGTTTACCTTTCCTGATCTTTGATTCAGTCAAGGTTGCAGATAGCTCAATGGCCTGTCTAACTGTAGTAGGGTTGCTACCAGTCAAAATGTCTTGTATTGAATCAGGGAGGCCATCAATGTACTTTTCGATTGCCTTATCCAAAGGCGTGATCATGTTTGGGCATAACAGACTTAACTCTTCATAACGGTCCGTGTAGGCTCGATGCTCACCGCTGTCTTGCTCAAGATTGTCGAATTCCCTTTCCAAAGCCCTGATCTCGTGTCGAGGACAGAATTCCTTCATCATAAGGGCCCTAAGTTCAGCCCATGTCTGTGCTAGAGCAACTTCTGCACCACGATCCCTCATAACCCCGTTCCACCACGTAAGGGCTCTCTTCTGGAACACACTCGAAGCAAACTCGACCTTGCGATTGTCAGGACACTGCATGTGGCGGAAAGTATTCTCGATGCTCTCGAACCATTGAAGAAGCCCAGTCGCTCCCTCAGAACCACTAAACTTGAGTGGTTTCGCCGAGTTAAAACTCTTGAAATTGCATGGACCATTGTTGTTGTTGTTGGCTTGATTCCATTGAGCCAAGAGGTTTGGGAATTGAGCAGCCATTTGCTGCGCAATGATTTCTGCCAACTCGGCAGTCTCTATCTGGTTTTCGCGTCGAGGAGGCATTCTAAAAGAGGAAACATGAAAGGAAACGAGTGAGAGATTTAGACGAAAAAAATGAGATGAAACAAATTTGATGAAAGCAATGGATAGTGGTCATTTGTTTGTTACTACAAAGCAACAAACGACCTCGGTGAAAAATCAAAGTAAATAGGTCAAAAATAATGTATCGCGAAGACATGCTCGCCTATAAGTGAACACTCATCCCAAGAATTCCCAGGTAAGCACAACTGGTCTCGCGTCTGGTTGAGATGTATACGAAGTGCTTGCCTAGACAGAAAACTCAGAATACAGGCATTCACCCTTCCAGTTTGCACGTGTTCACATTATTTAAAACCCAAAACCTTGACGAGATTTTTTTGAAAACTCAAAGGGGTTCAAAACCTTATAACAGAGGGTTCAAAACCTATTAATTAATCATCCTAGAACAGATGATTAGTTTTCAAAGCGGTTTCGAAAAATTATGTTCTTGTTGTGGTAGTCGCCTAAGGATAGGTGACAGTATTGTTTTACGACTAAACGCAAGTAAACTCGCGTTAGGGTCCTAAGAAAGTTATAGACTAGGTCAAAGCATTACTAATAACCTAATTCCCTATAACCTGGCTCTGATACCATCTTTTCTGTCACACCCCGACCACGTAGAACATACAAAACGTGGCGGAAACATCGGGGAGTGTTGTAACAGAATTAATTGTTTCAAATCCATGGCAATTGAAGTTTCGTTTTATTGATTAAAGGTGTTACAATGTCTTAACAAACAAAGAAATACAACATAATTAACTAGTCTTGCATCTTTTATTGTCACTAAAGCCCAAGTCTGCCTATGTGTATCTTGATCATCTTATGCAACAGCTCCTGAAAAACACATGTGAAAATAGGTACGTCAGCATAAAAATACCTGTGAGATACATAGGTTTTGTGAAAATAGGTTCCATGACTTATGTTTGAGAAAATGTTTAGTCATGAACCTTGTAATTTGCTTTGTTTTGTAAATCATTTGAAAAACAATGAGTTCAGATGATATGTATAAATAAGTGAATAATGTATGGTTAAATGAATAACCATAGTAAAATGGGTTTGTATAAGATAAGTTGTTTGTAAAACAATGTCTTGTGAAAAGTATGTTATTTGTATAAAATGTTCTATGTCTCAAACTGAAATGATTCAAATAACGCTACGATACGTAATACCATACAAACACTTATATATAGGAAGTACCAGCGGCGTATCCACCATGCTTGTATCATATTACACACGCATCGTTACTTAATCACTTAATCAAACCAAACTATCAAGATGAAATGTTTAACAAGTATAGAAATGTTCATGTATAGTCAAATACGGTTCACACGGTTCACAGATACAAACGGTTCACAGATACAAACGGTTCACAGATACAAACGGTTCACAGATACAAACGGTTCACAGATATCAACGGATCACAGATACAAACGGTTCACAGATATCAACGGATCACAGATACAAACGGTTCATAGATACAAACGGTTCACAGATATCAACGGATCACATAGTCAAATGATTACAACGGTTCACATAGTCAAATGTTTACAACGGTTCAATATGTAGTATAATGTGTTCATATGCTGGATAAGCATATGCAACAGAAAAGCAATGTAAAACAATGTACTAAGTATGCACACAATGGACATACGTAGTATGAAATGTAAAGTAGAACGATGTACTAAGTAATGCACACAATGGGCACAACTAGCATGAAAGGTAATGAAATCATGTACTATAATGTACTAACGAACATAGCAGTATATGATGTGAAAACAGGAAAGCATGAAAGTAACAAGTAGGCACATGTGTTCCACCCCAAAACAGTTTGGAAAACAGTAAAAGAGGGGTCTATGTACTCACTTGAGATTGCTCAGAAGTCCTAGGATAACCACCAAGCAAAGATAGAGATCACGGAAATCAAACGGCACCTACTATAGGTAACTATGTTAATAAACCGGACCTAGATCGGAAGATTGGGTAGCATTAGGGTTTGTAAACCAAACGAGTGTAGAGACTCGTGTCATTTGGTTTAACAAAGCCTACATACTAAATGAAACTTAACCTGAGTGATTTCGACCCATTACGACCCGTTTAGGTAGCTTATGCTACTTTAACGCGTCGTTCGCGTGAAACGCGTTCGGACCGCCTAACTAGCCCTATGACAAGTGTTATATGCCTAAACATATTACATAATCAGTTATGTGACAAAAGTTTAGGTTACATATGCTAATTACCAATTATACATGAAAAGGGTATTCTGGTAATTTACCTAAGGCATATAAACTACCTATCATACAACTACTTAAACGATGTGACCATAGGGTATAACCTCGGAAGGTTATTCCCTACCCACTATGGTCACCTAATGTGTTTGGTCGGATCCTAATGATCGACCAAATGGGTCGGGTTCGAGGTATAAGCGATTCATTAGATCGCTTATCCTACGACCCTAGACAACGTGGTAATCAGTAGGCATAGTCCCAAGGGACTATGACCAACGTGATTACACTCACGTTGCGAAGTTCAAACGAACTTCGCATTGACCATTACTGGTCAACGCTGAAAGTCAAACAAAGTTTGACTTTCTGACTCGAAAAGCAGTAAAATAAGGAAAAGAACGAAAGAATACTTACCCAGGGTCCCCGAATGCTAATCCCGATCCAAGAATCTCAGGTATGAAACAATGGTTTCAACTTAGAGTTTCTAAAATCAGAATTCTTGTAATTTATGCAATGGGGGGCATGGGGTATATATAGTTTTCGGGTAACCGTTAAGATCGTTTGTTGTAAAACGTGCCATGATCCAAGGCGTACACTTGTCGGAACCTTATGGTGGCTGAAATTAGGTTCTTATCCGCTGACTAGACGATTGAGAATGTGTGGTTGAGAATCGAACAGCTGGGACCCGCTTGTTAAAACATTGAATCTGATCCAGATAGGCAGTCGCGTAGCGCGACGGGTAAGCCTATAGGGCTCGCGCTACGCTAGCCCCCCCTGAATCAGAAAAGTTTCAAAGTTGGCAGAAATGGTCCCTGCACGTGTTTAAGGCCTTTTTCGATGCGTTTGAACCCCGTTAACCTCATTTCAAGGCTCTAAAATGAAGTTAAAGTATAGGGAACTCAAAACATGCTCAAAAATATGCCGGATGTTGGTTCGTTTGGTCGTACGAACGCGATGTTCGCTTAATTACGACGGAATGCGCACAAGCGCGAAAAACGATCCAAATGACGTGACGAATGGATTTTTCTTATGGCGAACACTAAAATAAAATATTTTAGTGCTTACATAAATTTTTGGATGTCCGGATGTATTCAGAACGTAAGTTATGCGCGAAAATGCAAACTTGTGCACTTTTTGACACTTTTAGTCCCTGAATGACCCAAAAGTTTATTTTAGCACACCGAACCCCTCAAAGCCTATTTCTAAGCTATGTAAAGGATATTTATGGTATGTTTAACTTATGGTCACGTTCCGGAAGGTCTGTTACAGTTCAAATTGGCATACTTTCGCAGTTTGTCAAATTTAGTCCCTGTAAGCGATTAAACTTTGATTTCACCACACCAAACCTTCCAAAACTTATATCTAAGTTATGTAAAGGTTATTTAAGGTACGTTAAGCCTATTTCACTATTCCGGAGTGTTCGTTGCATTAAACTGGTTATATTTACGCATCAGTGCGTGTATAACCTTCCAGAAAGCGATTTAGAGCTTGAAATCGAACATGAGTTGATATGTGCAAAAGATACACATATTTATACAAGTCCAAAGTATGAAATACAATATTTCATTGGTTTGGCATTTTTTTGATGGTTGAAATGACACAGGTGTTACACATATGAAATTGAGAATCACCCATTTAGGTGTTAAATGGGTTTTGTAGGATGATGAAAAACATTAGAATCTTGATCATGCAACGAGTGTTATTGATTTTTATGAAATGAATCTAGGTGTTGTTATGCATGCTAGATGTAACGAACTTGAAAATGATCTTTAATCTTGGCTAAATAGTTAGTCATGAACTTGATTGTTAATAGTATAAAATTATGCCCATAAGGTGTTTGTTAAAATGCCTAAAAGGACACAAATTTGTTAAAATTTAGAGTAAAACGCATAATTGAATAATATGGCGAATTATGCGAAATATGATGTGATAAGAGTTCTAAATACGTCGTTGGTTGAACTCTATAGGCATGGTAATCGAATATCAAGTGGCAAATTGGTGCTGGGCAAAATGCAGGTCCAGAACCTGCACTTGCTGGAAAATTGTCTCCCCCGCGGCACGCGACAGGGAGCAATGGACCCGGCGTGACACGCGGGGCCGCTCGCGGCTCGCGAAAATTAAAAGGAGTCTGTCGCGCCCTGACTAAATTCCGAAATTTTATTTTGTTTTTAATTATTTGATACTAGAACTTGTTTATACATGTTTTAATGTTGTCAAAACTAATATTTAACGTGGTTTTGACATTAGGTGAAGTTGGTCTTACTCCGGATGGCGATTAAGCAAGAATCCAAGAACCGAACACAAAGTTTTGAAGCTTCCGCACTAATCTAATTTTGTTGTAGACAATGTTCATTTTGTAAACACTTAACTTAATGTTTTCAACGTTTAAACTAGTTAGATAGTTAACTAGAATACTATCACTATGCAAACTTATCATCTTATCTAACTTTTTGAAATGATGCATTTGGTTTAAAAATGCGTACTTTTATGTAAAATTCTTAATTATACGAGACGGGTGTTACACATAGCCTCAATCTTTTGATATAATCCCAACCTTGTATCATGAGTACCTTCTTCAAATTTAAGGCTAAAGCTTAAGACGAATTTAGGAGAGGCAAAACCGTAGTTGAAGAATCTCGATTATCACTTATAGGAGGCTCGATTGGATGAATTCCAGCCGCACTTATATCCAATTTTGGAGGGGAAACACTTACAGGCGCGTTCTGCAAAAGTTGTTCGGTAATAGCACCTCCAATCGATTCATAAGTAGGTTTGATTTGAACACTGGGGGGGGGGGGGGGTTGTGGATGCATTCGGATAGATCAACCTACGACGGAGTTAGCATTTCACGATCACTGTAACCGCCGTTTACGATCAACCTATGGCAGAGCAACCGCCGGTATGCTAGTCCTGTCTCTACAATATTCAGTCTGTTTTCATCTTCGGCTTCCGGTTCTGCTAGCATTGAACGTTGTTCGTCAGCTTCAGATGTTCTCGATCACGAGTCTCGAGTCTCCGATATGTTACCGGTAAGTTTTTCATTCGAATTGGATTCATTTGATGTTTAGTGGGGAGTTTTGGTATGCTAATCCAGGAACCGGAGAGTTTGACGGAGCCTCGGTGCCAATACGACGTGTTCGGTTCGTTTATTACAACTAAGAAAGAAGTAGAAGATAGATACGACACCGAGCAGTCACTTACAATCTGGTCTCTATTGAAATCTTGACAATTACAACACCATAACACTAGTTGGACAGCATGTCCCCTCTGGGAACCAAAAGCTTATCCAAATGGGAACCCCAAGTCCCTGTTTATAGACAACCACCTACACCCATCTAGATGACACTATGTCCATTCGTTCAGATTGTCATCCGTCCTGATGGACTTTGACAATTACAATACCGTGTCCAACTTTCTCCTATTCTATACAATTTTCAACACGCGCTCTATCTAACTATTCGCACAGTGGCAGACGTACGAAATATGCACCAATATGGTAATGTATGAATCTGAGTTAGTTTTAGCGAACCTAGGGTTTATTATTATCTGATTACGAGTTCATCATTTGTGGATCGTTTGTTGTTAAATACATTTGTGATTCTCATTAATTCAGAATTGATTTAATTTGATATGCTTTGGAGAAGATGATTGTAGAACAGAGGGTTTGGAGAAGATGATTTTTGGGGTAATGTAATGACCATTTTGCCCCTGAGGAAAAGGACAAAATGATAGGATTTTATTAGACAAATATCAGCTTATTTCACTTTTGGACCAAAATGGCAATAAAAGTGAAACCACAAGGACCCAGATTCAAAAGGTTTGAGTTTTGTACTAAAGTGGCAAAAATGACCAAACCTCAGGGACCAAAATGGTAGTTTACTCTTTTTTTTATTATTAAAAGAGTTAATTGCCAAAATCGTCCCTGAGCTTTGTGCATGTTTGCCGTTTTCGTCCAAAATGACTTTTTGTACCAAATAGCCCCCACGTTTGTAACTTTTTTGCCATTTTCATCCAAATGCCTAATTGGGTTAGAAACAACCATTTGATGAGGTTTTTTTTTTTTTTTTTTTTTTTTTGAAATTTCACAAGTACAGGGCCTAAAATGTAATTTCTTTTTAAACCTAAAACCATCACCCTCTGCTTTCTCTCTCTACAACCTTCAAAACAAACCATCAACTACCGCTCACACCGTTACTCACCTCCACCGTGTAATGCTCATTGTTTTGTGTATTTTTGCTTGTGATTTGTAGTTTGGAGGGCTTTTGGTACCACTCACACCGTTGCTTGTTTTATCAAACTTGTAGGATACCCTCTCGCGATAGGGTGATGTTTTAGGTTTAAAAAGAAATTACATTTCAGGCCCTGTACTTGTGAAATTTCAAAAAAAAAAAACCCTCATCGAACGGTTGTTTCTAACCCAGTTAGGCATTTGGATGAAAGTGGCAAAAGGTTACAAACGTGGGGGGGGGGGGGGGGGCTATTTTGTAGAAAAAAAATCATTTTGAACGAAAATGGTTAAACATACCCAAACATCAGGGACAATTTTGGCAATTAACTCTTATTAAAATGATTATGAAAAAAAATATCGCTCCATTCTCAAATACTGAAAATAAATGGCAAAATTTGGTGGATTGTTTTTTTAATCATAAAATTTATTTACTTGAGCTTCTTCTTCATCCTACTTACACAGTGAAAGAACACCATGGCTAAACTATAAGTTATTCTCTCCCTTTTTGTTTCATATATTTTTTTACTTCATATTAATTTCCCACCTTATTCATCCTACGTTACATTTTACAAAAATGAAAGAACTCGCCGTTGTCAAGGCAGTGCCACCGTCAACCAGGGCCGGCCAACCCTTGCCGTCGCTCGAGGCCCAAATTTTTAAAGGGTCCGAAAGGTTTTTTTGAGCTTATATATATATATATATATATATATATATAGTGTGAGGTTCATTGGGGAACACTAAAAAAGTGGGGAACCGGGGAACACTCTTAAAAATTTAACTTAACATGTTAAAAATTAATTTTTTAAACATCTTTTTCGGCGCTTCTCCTTATATATACTTGTAGAAGCATTTTTAATAAAAAAAATCAAAAACTAAAAATATTAAAAAAAAATTTAAAAAAAGGCTAAATTTTTTTTTTTTTAGAAAAAAGTATTTTTTTACTCGACTAGATTCTCCTCCTTTTTATAAAGAAAAGCGCTGAAAAAAATTTAAAAAAAAATTATTTTTAACATGTTAAGTTAATTCTATAAGATATAACTGTTTTTTAAACATTTTTTTTATATTTTTAGTTTTTGATTTTTTATCAAAAATGTTTCTACTTGTATTTATAAGAAAAAGCGCCGAAAAAAAATTAGAAAAATATTTTTTTTAACATGTTAAGTATAATTTTTAAAAGTGTTCCCCCTGTTCCCCATTTTTTTAGTGTTCCCCAATGAACCCTCCCCTATATATATATATATATACACTTAATTATATATTTAATATATACATCTACTCATTAGGCAAAAAATATTGATGGTGTAGTGGAAAAACCATCTCAAGATAACCTAAAGGTCTTAGGTTCAAATCTTGACTCCACCACCAAAGTTTTTTTTTTTTTTTCATTCATTTCCCAACCACAATTTTGGGCCCAAATTGTTTTTGTCGTTAGAGGCCTAAATTTATTTGAGAGTTCTCGGGGACGGCTCTGCCGTCAACCACCGTATTCTGTCACCACCGGGGACGGTTCTTCCTCCACAAAGTTTAAAAAACTATCTCTCCTCGACTGGAGTTCCACCGATCACGCCCGATTCCGGCGAGGATCTGTTTTAAAGCCGACGATGGTGGCTGCGGTAGCGGAGGAGATGAGTACTCTGCACTTACGTTCAGAACTGGATTTCGGCAAATCCGTGGCAGGGGATCTTTTGATAGAAAGGTTGATTACAAGCTTATCAGCAGTGGCGGATCCAGGATTTTTTCCCGTGGGTTCACTATCTTTAGATGCTCCAAATTTCATAAAAATGGACATAAAAATTTCCGGGTCGGTTCGATAATTCGGGTCGGGTAAAGTTTATCACATAATGAAATACGATGGTATTTACGATTTAAAAAAAAATACCCATAGTTGTTCGGACCCTACGAGCTTTAGAGAATCATTAAAACGTCATAATGTTTATTCAATATTGCTATGGGTGCTTATTTTGCTAATTTTTCTGAAATATAACTTTGAATTTGAAATGGGAACACAAGCTCAAAAGGCTAATGGTATAACAACACAAATTTGTATACAAACCATATGTTTAGGAATGAGCAGAAAGGGAGTGAATTTTTCTTTGATGGTTGAATTCTTATATTTAACTAGTAAATTTGTTGTCTAAGACTATAGGAAGTACCCCTGATGTAGTTCATGATGGTAGAATCTATTTACACTTGCTAATGATTACATGTTAAGGGATCACTAAAGAATAAATACTAACAGATACTCTAAAGAATTAACAGAAAAATCAATTAGTGCTGAAGTTGAACTAGATTAGGGTAAATTCACTACTTTAATTCCGTTGGCAAGTAAAAATCAACAATGTTAACAATTTAGCAAATTGTAAGTTTACTTGGAAGCTTACCTAAATTCACATTATGCAATGACCCTTATCCACTGAGACACGCTTGTTTTTAAGAAAGGCTACAAGGGGATTCGAACCTGTGACACTCCGAATGAAAACAATGACCGTTATCCACTGAGACACGCTTGTTTTTTGTTTATGGGTTCATTTCTAATAATACTAATGGGTTCATTACAGTTTGGTATATATAATTTCTGTTATTATTTCGAAACGCAGTGGGTTCGTGTGAACCCGTACTATCCAGTGTAGATCCGCCCCTGCTTATCAGCGTTGGTGGTGGGCTGTCTGGCCCGCGGTTGTTTGCATGTGGCGGACGAAAGGCGTCGAGTCTCATGTCTTCAATATCAAAGAACAAGTCTCATGTGTTTCAAAAAAAAAAAAAAAACCTACAGAGTACATGTACATCTAAAAAATATATTTTATCTTTTTATTATCATTATTATTATTATTATTATAAATACCCAATCTTAGTTTCTAGATTGTTAAAAAAATTAAAAATAAATGATAACCTGATGACCTGGTAATTACACACAATTAGAACATAACGACACCATCTTGGTATAGAAAACGCCAAAAGTCGGTACTTAATTGATATTGAAAATCTTTTAGTTGGAGAAAGTCGGTACTTCTTCCCGGTACCATTTGTTCATCCCTGATAACGGGTACTGTACGAACAATAACGGTATCGTACAATTTTATTTTTTTTCTTCAACTTTTAATAATTTCTTTTTTTAGTTTAAGATGTAGGGATGAGCTCGGTGCCAACCGATACCGAAAACCGGTTATGGTACCGGTATACGAAGGTAAAAAACGGTAGCGAACCGCTACCAGGAATGCCAAAAGTCGGTACCGAATTGTTACTTAAAATCTTTCAGTTCGGGAAATCCGGTACCGATACCCAGTACCATTTGCTCATCTCTGACCACGGGTTTCATACGAAGAACATCATTAACATATAACTTTTAGTGTTTTTTTTCTACATTTTATTTTTATTCATGTCAGCGGTTTCATGCGCAACGCGCTCATAGTGATTTAAAAAAAAATACATGTAAACGTAGACTGAATAACAAAAGAGTTCACCGCAACACGACGACGGTGATAAACCTAGTTATTAGTTTTGCTTAGTTTAATAAACCATTAAAATTATTATATTCATACATAAAAATTATTATATGCAGCATAAAGATTAATTATGAGGTGTTATGCTCCTATGCTATATAATATTGTTACTGAGAGTAGTTGCGTTTTATTGCAAGCTTTTGGTCGGTATCAGTTAGGTTTGATACTATACCGGCACTCGGAATAACAACCAAAAAAGATACGTCTAAAAAGATATTGACACGTGTTTTACATCAAGCGAAAACCATAAAAACAAATACCGGTATCATTGTTGTTCGGTCGTTACAGTTCGGTTCGTCACTGTACCGTTACCGTACTGATACTCTTTATACCGTACGAACAAAAAACCCTCTATTACGAATACAACTCTATTTTCAAGGAACTTTATACATTCACGCCTAGAAAACCATAAAAACAAATACGATAACATTACCGATATTGTTCAAAAGACATTTGTTCGGTTTCTCAAATTAAGGAAAAATATTCAAATATATTTAACCCATTCGAATAAAGTTATTAATTAAAAACAAAACGTGTTTAAATGTAATTCTATTCTATATATACTCTTAAAACACAAAGTCGGTGGAAACCCCACCGGCTTTGCCTCCCTCTCCCTCATACTTTCACGATGTTTCAATTTTAGTCCCTTGACTTTAATACCTTCAAAGTTTCATAAAATGTCAAATTTAGTCCCTAAACTACTACTCCATTTTACAAATAATTTGCTTTTGACACCCCAACTTTGTGATAGTTTCCTTTTCAGCCCTAACTTTGTTATAGTTTACTTCTTACCCAAAACTTTATCAAATTTTATATTTACCATTTCTTAGCCCTTAAGTTTACGAAATGCAATTTTGAACCACTTAACTTTTTATAAACTTTGTAAATGCCACTTTGACCCCCTCGAGAGTTTTTTCCTTGACAATATAAATTTGAGTTAGTCGGGTCGTGTATAATACGTTATGATTGTACGATATAAATTCGATTTACGTTACGTTTTGATCAAACCGCAATGCAACTATAGGATACATTAAGTTCAATCGGATACGTCAAAACGTGCGTTTTCATATGGTTAATACATCACAAAATTTGGATTAATCCGTTCGATATTTGCGAAGTACACGCGCCGCAACGCGCGCGAATGTTGTTACTAGTATATTCTTAAATGTGAATGTCGATGGACCAGTCACTGACTTTACTTTAGTTAAATATTAATAATAGAAATATTTGCCCAAAAGTAAAAGGCACTTTAGTGGTTTATAAGACTGAGGGGAGTGGGGCGACCTTTTGAGGGGGCGACTTGTGTCATGAGTTGCCACGTCATCACAGAGGTAGTTTGGTAAAAAAATGGGGGTGGTGTTCATGGCAACTCAAGATGCCCAATAAAGAGTTATGATTGGTTGTTTGAAAAAGTGAGGTTTTTGATTGGTGGATGAAAAAGGAGGATGGCATCCTCTGCAAGACGCCCAAGATGAAGTTGCTATGGAAGTTGCCTAAGGGGCACGGTGTTTGAGGCATCTTGGGGCATCTCAAAGGGAGGAGTCGCCCCACTCCCCTCAGTCTAAGCATTTTCTTGAATCTTCTCTAACACCTGTTTAATTCTAGCCTTCTTGGTATAAATTCGTTTCTTTTTGTACTCCCTTGGGCAAGCCAATTCTCCTAAAATTCTCATATATATATATATATATATATATATATATATTATACATATCTTAAAATTTGAATGAAATGAACAGTGACAAAAGTTTTTGTCTTCACCTAAAAAAAAGAGACTTAGGCTATGGGGTATGTGGCTTGGGTTGGGTACAAACGACCAAGTCACCATCCCGGGTGGGCTTGGGTTTTGGCGTGGCCCCTTGGAGGGGGGGTTTCAGCCCGGGCGTTGGGCGTGCCTAGCGGTCTTCCGTGGCCGGCTTTCATTGGCTGGTTGGCAAGGCTATAGCGGCTAGGTTTAAAATTTAAAAAATAGCCAAACGGTTCGCCCAACTCCTATACGACAGCGTCCCGGGCGGTGATATAAGTCACGAAGACGTTTGATAAGTTCGCCCTGTTCGAAATCTACCTAACGCTTAATTAGGTTTTTTTTTATTTGTAATCCTTTTTTTTTTGTAGGATTTTGTAATTTTTAGGAAATTTTAATAATAATTTTAGGCTTTTTTTTTTAAATTTTGTGTGTATTTTTAATTTTAAACTTTTTTTTTTAATTTTTATAACACTGGCCAACCCACGCGGGCTAGCCACACCCCGTCATACCGACCCAACACGTCACTCACCAGCGGTGCCGCTCGAATTCCACGTGTCAATCCATGCCCCAAACCCCCGCCCCACCATACCTCACGGTCTAACTTTAAACTTTTTTTTTAATTTTTATAACATTGGCCAACCCACGCGGGCTAACCACACCCCGTCATACCGACCCAACACGTCACTCACCAGCGGTGCCGCTCGAATTCCACGTGTCAACCCATGCCCCAAACCCCCGCCTCACCATACCCCACTGTCTAACATATTTTCAACATCTACAAACAACAGTGTCGGCGGCAATAGTTGTTGGCCTTTATTAGTTGACATGGGCGGCAAGGGAACAGTGCTAGGCAGCTGCCTGGCACTCCCCTATTGGCCTAATTAATTTATGATTTTATATCCGCTTTAAAATTACGATTTTGCCATCGGTTTAAAATTGTTTATTTGCCCCCAGTTCAAAATAAAATGACACTTTTGCTCCCAGCTAAATTTCTCAATTTTGCCCTCGGTTCAAATTGATTACGGTTTTGGCCACAATTTAAAATTACGCATTTGCCCCCAGTTAAAAATAACTTTATGCTTTTGCCCCCAGCTAAAATTTAGGAATTTCCCCTCGGTTCAAAATTACGATTTCACCCTCAATTCAAAATTACGTTTTTGCCCCAGTGCAAAATAAAAATATGGTTTTCCGTAGCTAAAAATTAGGAATTTACCCTCGGGGAAAAAATGATTTTTCCCCCAAATAAAAATAAAAATATGACTTTGCACTCAGCTAAAAATCGTATCAAAGAGCTGCCTAACACTCTTTTTACTTTTTATTTGTAGCAAAACTTTGGGGCTGTTTGGCTAAGCTTTTCAAAATGACTTATTTGCTTATTTGCTTTCTGAAAAGCAAATAAGCAAATAAGTCATTTTGAAAAGCTCTATTTTAAAGCTTTTCAAAACAGCTTATTTGCTTTTCAGAAAAGCAAATAAGCAAATAAGTAGTTTTGAAAAGCTTAGCCAAACAGCCCCTATAGTACTGTTTTTTAAATTGGTTGAGAATTATTCGGCTATCGCCCCGCAACGCGGGCGGGCATTACCTAGTTATTATTAATATTAATAAGTGGATGTTTTGAACAATACAAAATATTATAATATATATATATATATATATAGGGGAAGGTTCATTTGAGAACAAATTTAATGTGAGAAGAAAAAGAAGAAAGGGTATATTAGTAAAATGCTATTTAATTTATAACTCATATCATTAATTTTTCTCTCTTTAATTAATTAGTCAATTAATTATTAATTATCCTACATATAATCTACAAAACCTACACATATCAAAATTTTTCTACATATACCCTACACATTATAGAATTTTATCCTACACAGTCGAAATTTATCCTACACACCTCGAAATATATCCTACATAACTCGTGATTTATCCTACACAACTAGTAATTTATTCTACACTTTAAATTAAGTTGTTTTTTTTTTAATTTGAAAAAAACTATATATTTTAAAAAGGAGTTACAAATTTAATTTAGCTAGTTATTAAAGGGGAAGATTGCACATTAATGATTTATTTAAGTTTACCAATATACCCTTATATTAAAATTAAATACAAATATTAAATGAAGTAAAATGAAGCATTCTTATTGGTTGAAACTTCTTTTTTCTTCTTACAAAAAAATTCTTCTCATTTGAACCTTCCACTATATATATATACTTTTTTTAATACTTTTATTATCTTGTTTACTTTTTAAGTTAGATAAGATTGTGTCAACCGGTACTGGTAGATAACTTTGTGTCAACCGGTACTGGTATCGAAAATACCAGTACGGTTATCGGTACATGAAGGTAAAAACCGACACCAGCCTGGTACAGAAAACACCAAAAGTCGGTATCGAATTGATTTTGAAAATCTTTTAGTTCGGGAAATTCGGTACTGCTACCCGGTACAATTTGCTATCCCTGATCACGGGTGTCGTATGAACAACAATGGTATCATGCAACTTTTTTTGTTGATTTTCTTCAACTTTTTATGATTTCTTTTTTTAGTTTCAGGGGTAGGGATGAGTTCGGTGCCAACCAATACCGAATCAGTACTGGTACCGAAACTACCAGTTACGGTACCGGTATATGAAGGTAAAAATCGGTAGCGAACCAGTACCATGAACGCCAAAAGTCGTACCGAATTGGTACTTAAGATCTTTCGGTTCGGGAAATTCGGTACCGGTATCCAGTATCATTTGCTCATCTCTGACCACAGGTTTCATACGAACAACATTATTACCATGCAACTTTTTTGGTTGATTTTCTTTTGGTTATCTTTTAGTGTTTTTTTCTATATTTTCTTTTTATTCTTGTCAGCGGTTTCCGTGCGCAACGCGCTCGTAGTGATTTCAAAACACATCTAAACACAGACTAAACAACAAATGACGTTCACCGCAACGCGACGATAGTAAAAAACTAGTTTTATTTATTTACATAGGCACTATATATTCTAGCGTATTATATATTAAATACTAAAACTAAATAAAATAATAAAAACTTATATTTAATTAGATGCTAATGTTATGAACGTATCGTGTGATAACAAAGTTAAAAACATGTAATGTCACGAGCTGGCATTACACGCAGTGTTGTAAGAATTGCTAGGCGCTAGTCGGGCGGTGGGGTACTGACTAGCGATTAATCGGGATTAATAGGGATTAATCGGAATTAATCGGATTGAGATTTTTATATGTAACTTTTAGTTACATATATACACACACATTTTTATATGTAGTTTTTTAAAGTAGACATGTGTTAACTACTCTTTAACCCATTTTTTAAAGTAACTGGAAGGAATTTATATGGTTTGGTCAAAATTTGGTCGGCATCTAGCCAAAATTTAGCTAGAATAGAACCGCCATTGACTGCCTAGCATTAATCGGCCATTAATCGGTGAACCTCCGATTAGTGATTAATCGGCGACTAATCGGAGACTAGTCGGGATTTTTACAACCATGATTACACGTTAATGTCATCATCGTACACTCACCTGCATTGCCTATATAGGTTACACTAAGTTAGATCGGACACATCAAAACACGTGTTTTCGTATGGTTAACACATCACATAACGTGCCACCAACTATAAACAACCAATGTCTCGCCACCGTAAAGCGCAACATATGGTAGTTTTGACGTACCTGTCGGTTTAAATTTACGTTTGAACGTACACGACTCAAGTTTTGACAAACTTTTTTCTAAAACGAATCTGGTCATATATAATATGTTTTTATACTTATTTTGTGTACATTCGTAAAATTTGTTCGAAAGCGAGTCTGGTCAAATATAATAAGTTTTCATTCGATGGAGGCATACTTTTTTTCAGAAACAAATTGGGTCACATATACACTATAAACTTAAGTTACTTTAACTTTTGATGCTGCCGCAACACACGACGGGTCAAAATCCTAGTTATAATAATAAAAATAACATATAAAACTAATTATAATATAATAAATAAGAAAAGTTAAAAGCTAAAGGGAAAAATAATATCAGTAAAAAAAATTTTTTGGTAGGAATCAAGTGGATCCTACCTCTCCTTAAACGTGGGAATTTATGAAATATATATTATATGAAGCCATGTTTCACATACACAAATTAAGAAATTCATCATTATAGATGTGACGTTTTAACATTTTCCCAATAAAAAGCAACAATTAAACAAAGCACGTGATAATGTCACAATCAATTTCATAGCTTATTTTGCAATGTCAAGAAAAGATGAAAAATATTGGTTACCAATTATAGTTATATTATTGCTCTAGAGAAAGAACACCTAATATAAATGACAAGATTATATATAAATTTGTGTAGTTATCTCATCTTCTAAATGAAAGTTCTGGATCCGGTGGGTTTAGACGGGAATTTGGAAAAGATAAAGCTAATTCGGTAGAAATCTTGTAAGAATAATTAAAAGTAGAAAGCTTCCATTAATAACGAAAGAAAATACATCATTTTACAAGGCGGAGAGAAATCAGAGGTCTCTCCAACCTTTCCTCAAAACTTATCAACTATGAACACATGACTCCCGATATATAGACATGAGACTTTGGGACGGATTACCATTTGGAGCGGATGACTCATCCGTGCGGATGAGTACCCGTCCTCTCAAAACTGTCATGTGTTCGAATCTCTCACTCAACAATACAATATATAACACAAGCTCTATCTAGCCTATTCGTACCGTGGTGGACACAAATAATCTGCACTAAAAGTTTCCTCCTAGTATGTCACTGTCGAATCTTGATCTTCAAATATGAATATTGTGTTTGAATATTCCGCAACTTCAATCAAGCATTTGACATCTTCAATTAATTCCCCCTTGATTGATGATTCGGGTTTGCATTATATCCAATATATTCCCCCTAAAATGAATCTACACTTCAGGTCTCTATTTGCATAGTTCCTGGCCTCCTGTGATTTGCTTAACTTCAATCTTCACAAATAATCACCAACATGAAATGACACAATGTAGCTTTTCTATTTCAACTTTCACCACATCTGCATTCGGTTTTTGATTTACCTCTTTAGCTCAATCTCTTAAACTTCAAACATTCATAGTCCAATCTCATAATCTTCAAAAACCCAACTTGTAATTGATAGAAACTTCAAACACCACACTGGTATACTGCAAGTTTGTGAATACCCACAAAAATCTAAAATCTCGTCTTCCGTAAACATCTTTATGCCCAACTTGAATGATTGATCAGTGCAAACGGTAATCTCCACAATCAACAAATCATCAGGTAACACATTGTGATCTAAGAAATATTATTCCATGATCAAATTCACATTCTTCCTCTTCAATCACGATAACAAATTTATAGCCTTCTCCGTTAGTACCGGCAGCAACTTAATCAACAAATATCATCATTCCCCGGCAGTTAGTCCAGAAAAACAACTCATATGCTCGAATATTAACAATTCTGACACATTAGACTATCAAAGAACTATTAGGTAATTTTTTAAAGCCCTCTGATATCTTTTAAGTATCGACAATAGTGTTGCATCCTTTTGACACTAATCCTGCTAACCGGCTTTGAAGGTTTCTGATACTCGGCCTTAACCTTAGCACAGGTTAGGCACTTCCCAACATAAATGGCAACGTCACTCTTGAGCTTTGGCCACCAATAATAATCTTTCAGATCTTGGTACATCTTGTCTGATCCTGGGTGGATCGAGTACCTCGACTTATGAGCTTCGTCAAAGATAACTTCTCTAACACCGCCATAGAGTGGAACCTAAATGCGTCCCATGAAGTATAAGGTTCCTTCCTTATTTGGCACTAATTTCTTCTCCATTTCTTGTAGGTATTCAGCCTTAAGGTTTATCTTTCTTAAGAGCTTCTTGTTGTGCGTACGTATACACGAAGTGAGATTCATCTGAATAGTCATTTCTAAAGCTTGAACCCTTATGGGTTTAACCCTTTCCTTTCGACTTAAAGTGTCTGCTACCACATTTTCCTTTCCAGGATGATACATGATCTCGCACTCATAATCATTCAGCAACTCAACCCATCGTCGTTGACGCATATTAAGCTCTTTTTGATCAAATATGTGCTGCAGACTCTTGTGATCCGTGAAGATAGTACATCGAGTACCATACAAATAGTGTCGCCAAATCTTCAAAGCAAATACCACTGCGCCTAGCTCCAGGTAGTTAGTGGTATAATTCTTCTCATGGACTTTCAGTTGGCGTGAATCATAAGCGATGACTTTTTGGCGTTGCATTAGCACGCAACCCAATCCCTGACGCGAGGCGTCGCAGTATACCACGAAGTCTTCCGTGCCTTCGGATAGGGACAGTATCGGTGCATCGCATAGCTTGTTCTTGAGCAGTTGAAAAGCTTCTTCTTGCTTGTCTCCCCAATCATACTTCTTGTCCTTCTAAGTAAGAGAAGTTAGCGGTTCAGCTATCTAGGAGAAATTCTCGATGAACCAGCGGTAGTAACCCGCTAATCCCAAAATCTGTTGAATCTCAGTCGGAGTCTTGGGAGTTTCCCAGTTCTTTATTGCTTCAATCTTTGTGGGATTCACATGAATACCACTCTCGTTTACCACATGACCAAGGAACTGTACCTCACGAATCTAGAATTCGCATTTTAAGAACTTTGCATAGAGCTTTTCCTTCTTTAGTAGTTCCAGAATGGCTCTGAGTTGTTGCTCGTGCTCCTCCTTTGTCCGCGAATAAATCAGAATATCATCGATAAATACAATCACAAATTTATCGAGATATGGCTTGCATACACGATTCATCAAATCCATAAATACCGCTGGTGCGTTAGTCAATCCGAACGACATCACAAGGAATTCGTAATGTCCATAACGAGTTCTGAACGCGGTCTTTGGTATGCTCTCCTCTTGAATCCGCAACTGATGATAACCCGACCAAAGATCAATCTTGGAGTAGTAGCTTGATCCTTGCAGTTGGTCGAATAAATCATCAATCCTCGGTAATGGATACCGATTCTTGATAGTTAACTTATTCAGCTCCCGGTAGTCGATACACATGTGAAAGCTACCATCCTTCTTCTTAACGAACAACACTGGAGCTCCCCAAGGCGAGAAGCTCGGCCTTATGAATCCCTTGTCCAATAACTCCTAAAGCTGTGTGGATAACTCTTGCATCTCGGATGGCGCAAGTCGATAAGGTGCCTTGGCTACAGGCGCGACGCCTGGAACCAAGTCAATATGGAATTCGACTTATCGTTGCGGGGGTAATCCTGGCAAGTCCTCGGGGAAGACCTCAGGATAATCTTTCACCACTGGGATATCTTCAAGCTTCGGCTCTTCGGCTTCCTTATCCACTACATGAGCTAAGAAGGCAACGCATCCTTTACGTAGACACTTCTGCGCTTTCATACAACTGATGATTCGCAAGGGTGCATCATGCTTCTCTCCATGAATCACCATCGTCTGCTCATTCGCCATCAGAATGCGAATGATCTTCTCATGACAAACTATCTCTGCACGGTTGTTAGACAACCAATCCATCCTGACCACGACATCAAAGCTTCCCAAGTCAACTGGTAGAAGATCGATAGAAAATTCGCGCTCTCCTAGTTCCAAAGTACAACCCTTAACCACCTCATTCACCTCTACTAACTTCCCATTACATAGTTCTATCGAATACGGGACGTCTAGCTTACTGGCAACTAAACCAAGTATATTCTTAAAGTCTATGGATACGAAGCTAAAATCGGAACAAGTATAAAAAAACACAGATGCATGACGTTGATTAATAGGGAACGTACCAGTAACCACATTTAGATCCTGGCGTGCTTCCCTAACTCCAATGGTGAACACCCTTCCACGAGCTTGATTGTTCTTCGGACAATCCTTCTTGAAGTGCCCCAAATCACCGCAACCATAACATCCTTGACTGCGTCCGTTCCCATTACCACCCTAGTTATTGTTGTTATTGTTGTTTCCTCCATGATTCCCATTTCCCACTTGATTTCCATTTCCGTTTATGTTTCCATTACCTCCTTGATTGTTATTTCCTCCCTGGTTTCTGTTTCCATAACCATTCCCACCACGGTTTCCATTACCGTTACCACCCCGATTTCCATTCCCACGTCCTGTTCCATACCAACACGTCTCCTTAGAATGCCCAATTTTCCTACACGATTCACACTTTCCATATCTGCACCAACCAGCATGATGAAATTGGCAGATGTCGCACTTTGGTAGGGTACCCATGTACCCTTTTCCCTTATTTTCAGCATTTGCAGCGCCAGCCTGTGCCTCAGCTGGCTGGTTGGTATCCCTACGCTTGTTGGCGTTGTTGTTGTTGCTGTTATTTGCTCTGGTGCCCTTCTTGAAATTGGTAAACTTGCTTTTGTTATCACCCGATGACTCCACACGAGTCTCCTTCTTTTTCGTTTCAGAAATCGAAAACTTTCCCAACCGAATTGCTTCCTCCGTAAGTGCCACACTTAGGTCAATAGCCTCAGAAATAGTTGGAGGCTTGGAAGCTGTCACCATGCTCAGAATCTGAGGTGCCAATCCCCACTTTATCCTTTTAAACTCTGGCTCCACCAGATAAGGAACAACTCTCGACAAATCATGAAATCGCTGAATATACACAGCCACCTTCGGACCATCCATTTTTAAGTTCCAGAATTCCGTCTCCAACTTCTGAATCTCCGCTCGAGAGCAGTACTTTTTGCGCATTAACTCCTTCAGTTCATCCCATGTTAATGCGTATGCAGCAGCTTCACCCAATGTTTGGACTTGAAGATTCCACCATGAAAGCGCTCCATCCAGAAACAACCCAGAAATATACATAACTCTTTGTTCTGGAGCACATTTACTCATCCTCAATACAGAGTCAGTTTTCTCCACCCAACGTACGAAAGCGACAGCACCCCCAGTGCCATCGAAATTAAGGGGCTTGGAGTCCAAGAATTGTTTGTAGGTATAGCCTGTAACACAAGCAACACAATTCACAATAAGCATTGGCAAAGCTCAATTGGAAATATCCAAACGAGTTGTAATGTGTCTTAGGTGACTTAACATTATAGATTGGGGGGTTATTCCCAGAGGTACCACCGCTATGTTCGGAGCGGAGGGCCTCGTGCTGATCGATAACTTGTGAGATGCGCTCTTGCAGCTCTGCCTCTGTCCTTGGTAGAGGGTTGTTGGTATCGGTATTTCTTCGAGGCGGCATCCTTCTTCTAGTAAGGTGATTCAGATGGGTTAGGCCTTATTTGTTAAATAAATAAATATTTGTCTAAGAGTCGTATGTATGTATATATATATATATATATATAGAGATAAGGGACCGCTAAAATGAGAACCACCTCGAGTTGTAAGAACCGTGAGAACTACACCATACGGGGCGAAGTGGGCCAATTTTTTTTTTCATAAACGTAGATGCATGTATTATAAACACATTTGTAAAAAAAAAAAAACAAAAAAAAATGTCGTGTGTGTAGTTTTGAGCACCACAAGTTTGTGTTTATGGGTACCGTAAATTTAACTGGAAAATTTACGGTACCTGTAAACACAAACTTGTGGTGCTCAAAACTACACACACTACATTTTTTCTTTTGAATATTTTTTTACAAATGTGTTTATAATACACGCATCTACGTTTATGAAAAAAAAATTTGGTCCACCTCGCCCCGGATCAAAAAGTTCTCACGGTTCTTACAACTCGATGTGGTTCTCATTTTAGCGGTCACTTATATATATATATATATATATATATATATAACATAAACAATCATCACAATAATCAACCACATAATAACATAATCATCGCATGAACATGTAAACCAACAATGTATTTAATGAGAACACGACTATTGAGCTTTTATTAATAACCAACCACAAGTTACATTGTTTTCAAATTGTATCATATCAAAAGAGACATAGGGTCACACTACCCTTGTCAAATAAATTTGTCAATATACAAAAGTAATAATCAAAAAGTGGTCTTCATGTCTTTGTAATCTCGGCTCAATTGTAGCGTTCTCACCAAAAGTAGAGCATCTGCATAAAACCAAAAACCTACTATACTGATTGCGGAGGAGGAGGAGGGAAAAAGAGCAAGCTGCGAACATGGGCGAGCTCCTCCTCGAGCTCATGAACTCGGCGAATCAAAAAGCTAATCTGCTGCTCAATAGTGAGAAAGCGGGCATCAAATCCCGGAATAGACGTGGGAGCAGCAGGTGGAGGTACAAATGAAGCTGATGATGAGGGTGGAGGAGCAGAAGTAGGATGAAATGGAAATGGTGACCGTCTGGCACGCTCATCGAACTCCAGCTCGAGAACTCGGCGACTTAAAATCTCGAATTGTAACTATAGTGACAAAAGTAACTCATCACGAGTATAGCCTCCATAATGAGAGGGATGATAAGGGTCAGAAATAGGCATAGTATACGGTGGGAACCATCGAAATGGCTCGTCCAGTGAAGCTGGTGTGGAAGGGGTAAAATGTGGGATCAGTGGAAAGTCAGCTGAAGCGAACGGATCGAATCTCGGCGGTTGTCCCGAGGTGCCTTCCCCTGGTTGGGGAGCTGGGATCTCCTGTAGAAAAACGATCGGGAGATCGGTACGATGAGCATCGGACACAAAAGGAGGTGGGGGAGCAACGTCAGCAGGTGGCGGCGGTGGAATAAATGGATCAACAAGTGGGGGGTCAAGTGGTGATGTAACAGGCGCAGGTATGAGTGGTGCAATATCAGGTAAACCAAATGGAACAGGGTCTGGATCAGGAATATGCTCTGGGACGTGAGGGGGTGTAGGGACTCGAACAGGGGATGACGGTGCAGCAGACATCGCAGTGTCGTCATCTGAATCGGTGGCGTAGAGCTGAAGTCCCGCAGCCCGTAGGGCCGATGAAGTTACAGACTCAAAGGAGTCTGCAACAGAATGCAAGCTAGAATCAGAAGACATCTCAATAACAGGTATAGCAGGAGGAGGTATCTCTAGCACAACCACATCGTCGACCTCCCCATCACCCTGAGCATCTACTGGGGGATCGCCCAAAAACAAATCAACATCATCGTCAAAAAGATCATCGAAGGGCCAATCCTCTGGGGGAATGACCACTAAAGGAACAACATCCAGGATGGGGGCAACAATATGTTCACCATCGGGGTGACCGATGATGAGATGGTCCTGGATAGGAGTAGGAAACGCAAAAGCGTCATCAATGGGAATGCCATCAGGAATAGGTGCATCATCTCCAAAGTCCGGTAAAGCGAAGGGCTGAAATTCGTCCTCGTCGTCGGACAACATCTCCGAATCACTCTCTGAATCTGACGTGAAGACCTCCGGCTCTTGAGCTACCTCGTCGTCGGAAACCACTGCCATAGGGTCATAGTCGTCTGATAATCCACTCTCAGACGACGACATAGGTACCTGTAACATAATAATCATGGTATGTGCACATATGTTAACCACTATCACTCGGTGTATGTAAACAAAGACATGCATCACTTTAACATGTATTCACGTCATTCCTACGTGAGGCTTTTCTAACTTAACAAGTCTACCCCATGCAAACTAAACCATCGACTGTGTCTTTGTTCGTGTTTCTTGTCTTTCCTTTGTAAAATGTTTGTTCCATGGATCGTGGCGTTTTGTAAATGCAATGGAAAATATTTTCGTGAGAGAGTCCTAATGATTGTAGCCTAGACTCGATAAGGAATCATAGTTCACTACAATCGAAGCTCTGATACCAAACGGTCACACCCTGACTTTTGTGGAAGCGTATGATGTGTGACTTGCTTAATATCATTGCATTCAATTATAACAAACAACTATATGATTAAAACCATGATGTTCATTCATTGACTACGATTCAAAATCATACAAACCACATTGTTTAATACCAAACAAAGACTTCGAGTTTAAAATACAAACCAACCAAATGTTTTAAGTTCTGTAAGGACTTTAACAAAATACATAGATAAAACAAGGCTTTGATTCATGTATCTTATCAAAGATAAGATACACAATTCAAACCCTTCAAAACATGATGACGTCACTTCTTGTAAACACCACTTGAAAACTTTGAACGCCCGCCAGATCCATATCAATTTCCTGAAATACATGTAGTTTGAAAACATCAAAAAAAGTTGAGCGAGTTCATGTGTTTTGTATGTGTGCACGAATAACCTTGAAACATTTGTAAGTATCTACTTGTAAACCGGTATGAAAGTGTCTATGAACAGATCGATTAATGATTTGCAAGGTCATTAATATGTGTGCAATGGTGCATGAAGGCTCAAACCTAGCGGATTTTGTACCGGGCTTCCGACTGTAAGACATAGTCACCACCTTCGGCCACCTCCAGCCCAGGGGTGGGGCTCGCAACACCCAAATAGATCTATTACTCATCTCCCTCAGTCCTTATACGAGGATTAATGGTCTTAAGTGTGCGCCTACCCATTCACATGATCTAACACTTCATTCCTTAGCTAATCATACCATTTGTAAACGTTTGTAAACAATTGTAACATATATTTCACCATGAAGTTATAAAACTGAAAACAGTTAAAAGAAAAGGGGGACATGAACTCACAGTCTTGTGTCCTACTGTCTCGTGTAACTCAAAGGTCCTGTCCTGAAGTCGTGCAACTACCTACACACGTGTTATGGTTTATTAGACGGCTAGATCGTGTAACGACTCTTAGTCTTATGTGTTATGACTTAATCATACTTTGAGTTACGTCTTGATGTACATTATATTATTCCAAAGTACACAATTATTGGTTAAAATAATAATTTTTTAACTTAAATTATATTTATCAGTTATTGGAATATTTGTTAAAATAATATATTTTAACTTGGTATATTATGTATTTATACATGTATATTCTCCCAAGTATGGGTGTACTTGTACTTGTGTATTTCTAGACTTGTGTATTTTGCCAAGTATTGGTGGCGTATTCCGGTGTGTATTTGTACGTACGAGAATACGTATTTTCTTGTATTTATTAAGTATTTTATACTTAATCTTGTATTTAATTTTCCGGAATAATATTTTTATTCAAATAAAAATTCACCAATTTATATTCTTAAAAGAGTTAATTACATAGTTAGTCCTTGTGGTTTGCACAAAGTAACATACTTAGGTACTAATAGTTTAAAATCACATTCTAGGGTATTAACTTTTCATTTTGTAACGTTTGGAGGTATTAACGCTATTTGTAGGTTTAAAATCACATTCTATTAGTATGTAAATATGTTAGTTTGTGCAAACCACATGGACTATCTATGTTAATAGCCTAGAAGTTAATACCTCCAAACGTTACAAAATGAAAAGTTAATACCCTAGAATGTGATTTTAAACTATTAGTACCTAAGTATGTTATTTTGTGCAAACCACAGGGACTAACTATGTAATTAACTCTTCTTAAAATATAAGCATTTTAAGAAAACTTTTATAGAAAATTATCTATAAATCTTACTTGGCAAAAATAATTATATTTTCATATAAACCTCAAAAATAAAATATTTTCAAGATTAACTTAGAAAATATTTATATTTCCATTTTTCACCCAAAATAACATATTTTTAGTTTGTTTAAGAAGACATATATTTTCTTCAAAAATAATATATCTTCTAATTGTTCAAGAAAATATATATATTTTCTCTACTCAAAAATAATATATTTTCTACTTGATAAAATATGATATATTTTGTAATAATTGTAAAAATCATATTTTCCGTTTCTTTGGTTTCCAAAATACCGTTTAACTCATTTGTCAAAATATAAATCTATTTCCGAAATATATATAAGTGTAGTCCATACGTCCGATTGTCCAATATTCGGGTATAAATTATATATTTGTTTTCTGTAATTTTGGTAATATTTTGTATTACAATTTTTGTATTTTGGTAAGTTATATTATTTTCAAGTCCTAAAATAATATAACTAATACACATAATATACAAGTAGCACACAAATTGTGACTTCTAAATATATTTTCCTAAATATATACTTGGTCACTTTTATTTATCAAAAATCAACCTCAATATTTGTAATTTTTATAACAAAAATTATGGCAAGTTTTTATTTGAAAACCATGATAAAAATTTACTTATAAACACTTGTTTAAAAATATTTTTCTAAGTGTTTAAATTCTACAAAAATTTTGCCATAGTTTCCCCTTAAAAATGGAGGTTTCCATGCTTTAAAAAGCATATCATTTTCTTTTAAAATCATCATCAATCATCAACAATTCATTCAAGACTTACCATGAGCCAAAATCATGTAATTTACACTACATCATGAACTTGAAATTTTGTAAAAGTTTGTAGTAACTTAATATGTTGTTAAGTAAGCTTAGTTACTCTTAAAAATATGATTATTTGTTTATAAATCACATTCTTGTAAAATTTAGTCTTTTACAACTTGTAGGATGATTTTTCTAAAAATAATTCTTTTGTATTTTTCTTGTTACAAACGTAAATCTTGTAAATAACTTCGGTTTCTTGAGAAAATTATTTTTGTAATCATCCATCTACAAGTCTTATAACATGTATCCATCATCATCATACACAAAAACATCTTCATTTTTCATGTTCATGTCCACATAAAGGATGATCATTTTGATTTTCACAAGATTCATCCTCTCACTTGCTAGATCATGTGTTTAATCACAATCTAGCAAGCTTCTTATGATGATCAACATCATAATCACAAGAAATCAATCATCAAGTATCACACATACACTAAAACAACTTAGATTCTTATGTTATTTAGCTTTATGTTAGTGATCATCTTGATGTTTCTTTATGATTCTTATGTTTAACCACTTACATAATCTTTTAATCATCAAAATAAGAAGTAAAATCAAGTTACAAGAGGCTTACTACTAGCACAAGGCTAGGGAAGAAATCAAAGATGAAGAAGGTGGATAAAAGCTTATGGTGGAGGTCCTTCAAGCTCCAATGCTTCCTAGCTTCTTAATCTTGCTTCTTGCACCTTAGAATCACCTTGGATTAGTTGAGACTGAAGTGAAAATGGTGGGATTGTGGGTGGTGATTGGCGGCCGAGAACAAGAAGAAGGAGAGGAGAAGTGTAAGTGTGAAGTGGTGAAAGTGAGTTAGTGTGAGGGACTTGTGGTTCTTAAAAACAAATTCTCCAACATACATTTGTCTAGTGGTTTTTGTGTTTCAAAAGAGATTAGCAAATCAAATAAACAAATGGGAAAATTCAAGGTGGTGGCCCACCTTCATAACCCTCGCCAAGGGGGGGGGGGGGGAGGTATATGGTTGGATTTCAAATGTTAGTTGGTTAAGTTAGTTAGTTTCTAAGTGTAATGTTTAGTGTTTAGAGATTATAGGATGTAGTATAATGTTCGGTGACCATAACTAGCTCGAAAATGTTAAAACAATGCTTCTAGTGAAAATTTGGTGTTTCGGGTAGTGTCCGGTTGTTCGGTTGGTTACCGGTTCGTTAAGGTGCTAAATTACGCAGTTTAGTGTGCTTTATGTTCCCTTTTGTGACAGTTTTGATTCTCGACTCTTAGGAAGGTATTCTGGACCATTAAACCATAATTCTGCATTATATTGTGTTGTTAAAAGCTGATTTTTGCTGAAATATGCAGAATTCTACAGTTTGTGTGAGTTTTAGGCACTTTCCGGCACTTAAACTATCACTAGGAAAGAAGTTTTATGATCCTTACTTCCCTACACACTATACTAGTATAATTCTTGGTTTCGGGCTCATTCTGTGTCTTAACATCATGTTTGTCTGAGTATTGAACTCCCGTCAGTACTCCTAGTGTGTCTGATAACTGTGCTAACTTTGTTTTGTGCACTAATTAAATCATATTGTGTTGCATGCAATAATGAGAAATAATCATGCAACATGTAATGCACTTGTATGTATATGACAATAATCAGAAATCATTCATGCCATTAATTCAAATCAAGCACATTTATTAAAGCACAAATTACTGTTTAACATGTACGGAATTACATAGAAAATTGACGGTTGTCACATTTTATTGTGATAATAAATATTTGTTTGTAAGTATCAAACTCGGTTTCTAACACGGATGTTGAAGATTGTTGGAAAAGGCAAAAAACAAGCCATATATTGCGAAAACCAAGCACCAGAACGAGTATGGGGGATAAAGAGCTGAAACGTCACATGTTTTGAGAAGAATCACCAGGCCGCGTCGCACGACCAGGAAGAGAAGTCCTCCTCGTGTGACACAAGGAGGCTATATTTACCTAGTTTGACTTTGTTATGCCTGTGTCACGCACTCACCACATCTTAAGCTCCTCGCGCGACGCGAGGGCTATTTTCCACAGATGTTTTATAAATTTGTTAGGGTTATGTTATAAGTTGTGTATATTGATCATAATAGAAAAGAACTCATAACCTTACGAATTAGATGAATCCATAGACGAATTTGGAGCTCAAGAAACTCAGGAAACAAATATTTTGAAGCAATGAATCATATAATTGAAGAAGCAAGGCACAAGAACAAAGAATACTAGGTTCCATCTTTCCAATTTCATGTTTCTCATACTTTTTATCTTTCACCATGAGTTCTACTCTTGAACTTTGTGTTTTGGTTGTTATGACAATGATGTTAGGCTAATTTGCATGAACTACCTAGGTTAAGATGAATATGTGTTAAAGTTTTGAATTTTATCCATATTATAAACTAGTTTTGGATTTGTCTATAAAAGTAAAGACTTGGTTTCATTGATTCGATATGTATGCATACTATTACTTGTTTGATGAATGTTTAATGCTGCACATGTTCCTAGTTGAATGTCTTTCATATAATAGGTGTGTGTTAGATCATTGACCATGTGTTCGTGATTTTTATGGTTAATTGGCCAATACACTATAGAAGTAATATCCATGAATCAAGTAGGTCTAGGTGTTCTGCTAATCTTAATAACCGTGAGGTGCGAGATTGTCGGTATGTCTAGGGTGGTAAATTGCTAGGTTTAGGTGCTTTGTTAGAAGTCCGACTTAGTTTCCTTTCCTATTCTTGCTTATCGAGTTGAATAAGGTTTACAAGTTACCCTTAATTTTCACACCGTGAGGTAGATTATCGAATTAGGGTACTTAATTAGAACAATTAGATAACCATGATGGATTCTAATTAAACCGATAATTTAACAGGCTATTAGAGTACCATAGGTGTCTTCTTGAGAAGGGTCGAGGGACATGTTCGATTTCTCAGTAGGTTTAGTACTTTATGATCCCGGTTCCATAACAATTAGTGTATGGTAGAAATCTAACTGATAACATATGGGATTCTAACCTAGGTAGTTATTTTATCAATATATGAGTTAAACCTAAGTTCCAAGTCGCGTCTTAGTTCGATTAAATTAGTTAATCTTTATTTAGTTGCATTTTAGGTTATTAGAAAACCCCCCTCTCAAAAGATAAAAACACTTTAGTCGTGTCAATCAAAAGGTCTAGTGAGTCTAGTTTACGTAATCAAAAGAGTCTCGTGGGTTCGATTTCTGGACATACTTAGCTATACTAGGGTCGATCGGTTCACTTATCTGTTAGTAGTTTAGTCTTGTTTTAGAGAGTCTATAGTTTAACTTAGTGTCTAGATTAGGGTCATTTAGTTAATAAATATTAAACTACTTTTAGCACATCATTGCGACTAAAAGAAAAGGCCGATCCCGAAGCTACCATAGAAGCTTGGACACTTAGAAGATCACGGACCATACGGCTAGAATAGGGAAATGGGGTTCCTTTTCTTTCCACCAAGCCAAAATATGAAATGCTTTAAACTCATTAGGAAGCATTGTTGATAAAAAAAAAAACTCGGTACCTTTATACCTTCCGAGCTCATTATTTGGGGTTTCGCCACACGATCATTTACAATTTTTGTTTCTCAAGTTATTATATAAATTCAGCTCAGTGTTCCCTTTCGAGCTACTCTTTGGTCCTAAAGCCATTGCCTCGTATATGGTTGATTTGGAACCATATTTTGTAAAATAATTTAAACATTTGTTAAAATTATCAGTTGTTTTGTACAAATAAGGGGTGTTCATCGTTTAAATTTAAATCCGCACAAATATCAGTAGTTAACATTTTCACCAATTAGTATTTACACATGGGTTTAACGTGGCGACACAAGTAATTACAAGAGGCATCTCTTGAAAATATTTTTTAAAATTTTTCAATCATTGGAACTGTCATTTTCTTATAAACTTCGCCTTCAATTTCAAAACCAATTTTCCACACATCAAATACAGTTGTTTAAGCACCAAACAACTAGTGGGATAATAAATCCCCGATAAAATTGTGGTTGTGGTTTTGAAAACGTCAAGAAATTCGGTTAATTTTTCATCACCATAAAAAACTTAGGGTCGAAAAACCATAACGAAACTGGTTGTCCCTAGACTGTCATAATACATTTCTAAAGTTTCTCTTTGTTGTACTGCACTATCATACATTCTCCAAGTCGAATTCCACCTTGTGGGTAGGTCAAAATTCGGTCCGAAACATGGTTTTTCCAATTGTCTACTTAAGGTTTGATATACGGTATATATTCTTTTACCATCGTTAAAAACGTCACCTAACGTTACCTTAAAACCTTCTCTTGTTTCCTTTATTTCTGGAACCACAAGTCCGTATTGCCCAACCAAATTAACGATGTGTGAATACATCTACTATTAAAAATTACCGCTTCAAATCGGAGAATATTTAATATGTAGTTTTTGAAAGGCCTTTGTATTGTTTGAGGTGTAATCAAAAGAGACATAAAATATTTTTTTGTCTCATTTAAAAGTTGAAATTACTTCATCTAAAATATAAAATAAATTTCCTCTAATATGTGGGTATTTGAATACATCAAATGCAATTATAGACTTCATTATTTGCCACGTATGTGGATCAATCCAATGTGCGGTAAGGAAATGATACGATCGCGGTAAACCATTAGAACCCGACCAAACATCGGTAGCTAAGTTAACATGGGTATTTAAATTTTCAAAACCTATAATTAATATTTTTTTGAGTTAGCAAACATTTTTAAGCAATGACGTATTGTCACACCCCTTTCTAAGGCGGAAGCACAAGGTGTGATCTTGAAAGGTTCTCATTGCATACGAATGGTAAACATACTACATGATCATAAAACAAACTCCGAGATGCCATTGACATTAAATTTTCAAAACATAATTTAAGTTTAGTGTTTACATCGCAACATAGATAATTGTCTGAAAAGTTTACAACTTATTTCAAAGACCAACATCAAGGTTTTGATCATTATATCACCACACGTGATGGAATATAACCACCAAACCCCCACAAAATAGGCATAGGAGTCTTGACACAACATAACTAAAACATAAACGACATCCAGGAGCAAGAGTGAGACCGCACGTACATCCACTTTCGTTACCTGAAATACATGTAAGTTTTGGAAAATCGTCAACATAATGTTGGTGTGAATTCATGCAGTTTTGTGTAAAACATTTAAGCATTCGTTGTAGAAAACATGGTATGTAATTGTACTGGAACAAGTATTTCTGTAAATGTAAGGAATACGAGATCGCTAATGGTTCGCGAGGCCACTAACATATGTAACGACATAGGAAGCATCCAAACCATAGACATTTTTACTTGTCGATTTACGACTAGAGACACAAAAGCACTCTTGGTAAAAGTGTGGCCAAGAGTGTGGCTGCCTGACACCCATTAGATCTTACCTTTTGTTCCCCGGTCTAGGTATATAGTTAGATTAAGGGTGCTTATGGCACCCTATTCGTGACATGATCTATAGTATCATTCCTTAGTTTTGTATTCAACATACCATAGTACATGTATTTTCCCAAAGTTTAGAAAACAAGTAAAAGTTTAAAAGTGGGGACATGAACTCACAATTTTGCGTATCCTGCGTCGTAAACTTCATCGGTTGGTTTTTATAGCGTCGTGACCTATACGTGTTCTATGTATGTTAGTCACTAGACTTGTATCACACAAGTACAAGTCACCATCTTTTGTTTATGTATATATTCTTTGTATGTTCATTCTTTGGGAGGGTCGTGCCCTTGTTTGTCGGGTCTTGCCCGTTTGTCATGTCTTTACACTTTAAATATGTATTGTTTATTTGTATGTATATATTTCACTTCTCAAATATATATTCGTTTATGAAGTCTTTGTCAAAGTAAGAAGTTGTTAAAAATAATTTTTATTTTTAACTTTCCATGTATGTTACTTATATCATTTTCCCAAAAATAAATATAAGTATTTTGTGAAATAATATTCTCAATATTATTTTTGTACAAGTATACTTAGGAAAGTATACTTGTATTTTATGTAAATACTTGTGTATTTTGTATTATTCACCAAAAATCAATACTTTGATTTTTATTTCTTTCCGGAATTATATTTCTTAAAAATAATGTATTTTTTAAGTCTTGTAGGAAATATATATATTTTGTCATGTCATAAAATATATAATCATTCTCGTTATTCACCCGATTTTGTATAAATTCCATTACTTGATAATGGTTATATATATTTGTCCAAAAATATATATATTTAAGTCCATAAGTGTCCATATATTGTCCAAGTTCAATAATACGTTAAGGAATATATTTTTGTAAATATATTTTCTTGTATTTGTCCATGTACTTCCTTGTGAGGAAATTTGTATACTTGTATACTTATGTATTCTCATTTATTTGTATCTGTATTTTGGTATTCACACTCCTTGGGAGTATTTAGTGTATTTTCAAGTTCCTAATACACTACTACATATAATACACATAATATACACTTAGCACAATATTTGGTGATCACTAAGTATATATATTTTTTCTAAAAATATACATACTTAATATAAATTTTAACTTGAAGAAATGATCATTCCTTAACTTGAAATTTTACACAAAAATTAGGGAAACCTTGCTAAATATTTTTAGGTGAATTTTTGGGGAATAAGTTTCACCACAACTTATATTTTCTAAGTGTCAAAATTTTATAAAAAAATTGACATAGTTTCCCCTAAAAATGGAGGTTTCCCATGTTTTCAAAAAATGTGTTTATTTTCTTTTCAACAGCAAAAACAATTTTCAACAATAATCAACAACATACACTAATTTCTTCATATGAAACATCATGGTGAACTTGATTCTTGTTAAAAATGTGTAGTCTTTTAGACCTACACTTTACATACAAGGATCTTTTGAAATCAAGTGTTCTTGTAAATTTTTAACCAACTTTTTATGAAACTTTATTTTACTAACCAACTTACTCATGAGTTTTATGGTCTCAAAGTCTTGAAAATAATGTTGTAAAACTATTTTTATGTTCATTAGAAAGATCACTTTGTTCAACATCATGTTTCACCATGGATCTTTCAAGATCCATGCTCAACATCTTTAGATCTTTCATAAACAAGCTTTATGTTAAACTTTTAACAAACTTTTCATGGGTTTTAGTTTCAAAAATTAGTTTACATACACTTTATTATTTCAAGATTACAAGTTTATGCATAAAAATTCATATTTCAAGTTCACATAATGCTTCATATGTTCATCTTCAAGTTTAACCATGGATCTTTCAAGATCCATTCTTAAACTTGTTAGATCTAAGCTTCTAACAAGCTTAACATACTTGATCTAAACATAAACACAAGATATAACATCAAGAACTTCATTACATACACTAAAAATTAATATAATCACTTGTTTTCTTCATGAATATGTTAGATCTTCTCATTTTTAACTTTAAAAGTTTAGTTGTTTAGATGGTGAGACTTGTACATAACATAAACATGAACTATTATAGTGATCAAGAAGCTTACTACTAGCTCTAATAGCTAGGGAAGTGGCACAAGAATGATGAAGACGAATATAGAAGAAATTAAGTGGTTAAAAGCTCCAAAGTGAGGTCCTTCAAGTTCTAGCACTTCAAGCCTCCTTAGATAGCCTCCATACACCTTCTATTGACCATGGATTAGTAGTTTGAAGCTTGAAAAAGATGGATGTATGTGGGTGTGTTTGAGCCGAGACCAAAGGGAAGGAAGGAGGAGGTGTTTGTGTTTTAGAAAGTGATGAATGATGAAGGTGTAACCTTGTGGTCCTTATAAAGTTCTTTCCAACAATTTTCTTATATCTTGGTTAATATGTTTCATAAACTCTAGACATATCACTTAAAATATTGAAATAAAATCCAACATGTGGGACCCATGTCCCAACCGGTTATGTGGGGGGGGGTGCATGGTTGGGTTTCAACTTAGTTAGTGATCTAGTTAGATTTCAAGATAATTAGTTAGGGTTATTGTGTTATGGTGTTTTAGGATGTGTTATGATGTTCTAACCCCATAACTATCTTAATAACATAAAAACAATGCTTCTAGTTAAATTTTGATGTTTCGGGTAGTGTCCGGTTGTTCGTTTCGTTACTGTTCATTAAAGTGCTAAATTGCGCAGTTTCACTAAGTATGAAGAACCTTTTGTGACAGTTTCAATTCCCGACACTTTGTAAGTTATTCTGGACACTAAATCATAAATTCTGTATGATATTTTACTGTTAAAAAACTGTTTGTAGCTGATTTATGCAGAATTCTGCATTTAAAGTGAGTTTCGAATGTCTTTTAGTGCATAGTTTAGCTTCCGGAAAGTTTATATGTTAACCCTTGTATCCACACTTGGTTTTTAATGTATTTTAAATGTTGGACCTATTCCTAGGCCCTAATTCTATTGTCTGACTGCTTTCTGTAGAAATGCTGACACAGTGTGTCTTACCGGTGAGTTTACCAGTCTTTCTGACGCAACCCTTAAAGTAATGCATAAAGCAATACTTGAAGTATAAAACATGCATGAATTCATATGTATGGCAGGTAATCACATAATGTTGACGTTTAAGCACATAATTGCAAATAATAAATGATATTAGAACAGTACGGAAATTACCGGTTTTTTGCCAGTTGTCACATTCTCCCACCGTTAAAAGAATGTCGTCCCGAAATTCTGGTTGAGTTATCTCCCGCAGGAGCTTTCTCAAACAGATGGGGGTACTTGGCTTTAAGCTGATCTTCGCATTCCCACGTGTACTCGGGTCCGTGCTTAGAGTTCCAACGTACTTTGACAAGTTTAATGCGACTCCTCCTTGTTTTTTGGATCTTCCAATCCATTACCTCAACGGGCTGTTCTGTAAATCGGAGTTTGTCGTCGATATGCACCTCATCCGCAGGGATGATAACTGTTTCTTAGGTTGGACTCTTTTTATGGTTTGACACATGGAACGTATCATGTACACCAATAAGTTCTTCCGGTAACTCTAATTTGTACGCCATGGTACCAATCTTTTCCAAGATCTTGAGTGGTCCAATGTATTGTGGATTCAACTTTCCACGTTTACCGAACCTTGCTACACCTTTCCAAGGTGAGACCTTTAGCAAAACTTTGTCTCCCACCTCGAAATCTAAAGGTTTTTGTCTTTGATCAGCGTAGCTCTTTTGTCGATCACTAGTCGCCTTAATGCGCTCTCAGATCTGCATGATCTTGTCGGTTGTCTCTTGAACAAGTTCAGGACCAATCAACTGTTTGTCTCCAGCGTCTACCCAACGGCGGCACTTGCGGCCATATAGAGCTTCAAACGGTGCTGATTTTATGCTCGTATGGTAGCTGTTTGTCTCCAGCGTCTACCCAACGGCACTTGCGGCCATATAGAGCTTCAAACGGTGCTGATTTTATGCTCGTATGGTAGCTGTTATTATAGGAGAACTCAACTAAAGGTAGATGAGTATCCCAGCTGCCGCCTAGATCCATAACACATGCGCGAAGAATATCTTCCAGTGTTTCTATGGTCCGTTCACTCTGACCGTCTGTTTGCAGATGGAAGGCTGTGCTTAGATCTATTTGAGATCCAAAGGCCTTCTGGAAGGATTGCCAGATCCTTGATACGAAACGCCCGTCTCTATCTGAAATAATCAAAATAGGCACTCCATGACGTGCCACAATTTCTTTAAGATACAGCTCAGCAAGCTTTCCAGTGCTATCTTTCTCTCAGATTGGTAGGAAATGTGCAGACTTCGTTAATCGATCAACTATCAGCCATATCATATCATGCCCTCTAGGGGTCCTGGGTAATTTCGTTATGAAGTCCATTGATATTTGCTCCTACTTCCACATGGGTATCTCCGGTTGTTGCAGTAGACCACACGGTTTCTGATATTCGACCTTAACCTTAGCACATGTTAGGCATTTTCCCACATAAACAGCAACGTCGCTTTTAAGCTTTGGCCACCAATAATACTCTTTCAAGTCTTGATACATCTTGTCCGATCCTGGGTGGATCGAGTATCTCGACTTATGAGCTTCATCAAAGATAACTTCTCGAATACCGCCATAGAGCGGAACCCAAATGCGTCCCATAAAGTATAAGGTTCCCTCTTCATTTGGCACCAATTTATTCTCCATACCTCGCAGATATTCGGCTCTAAGATTTTCCTTCTTAAGGGCTTCTTGTTGGGCGTCATGAATGCGTGAAGTGAGGTTCATTAGAATAGTCATTTCCAATGCTCGAACCCTTAGAGTTTTAACCCTTTGTTTTCGACTTAATGCGTCTGCTACCACATTTTCTTTTCCAGGATGGTACTTAATCTCACAGTCATAATCGTTTAACAACTCAACCCATCGTCGCTGACGCATGTTTAATTCTTTCTTGTCAAATATGTGCTGTAAGCTTTTGTGATCAGTGAAGATAGTACATCGAGTACCATATAAATAATGTCGCCAGATCTTCAAGGCAAATACCACCGCGCCTAGCTCCAGATCGTGAGTGGTGTAATTCCTTTCATGTACTTTCAACTGTCATGAAGCGTAAGAGATGACTTTTTGGCATTGCATGAGCACGCAACCCAATCCTTGATGTGAAGCATCGCAGTATACCACGAAGTCTTCAGTGCCTTCAGGTAGGGATAGTATCGGTGCATCGCACAGCTTGTCCTTGAGAAGTCGGAAGGCTTCTTCCTGCTTATCTCCCCATTCGTACTTCTTGTCTTTCTGCGTAAGGGAAGTCAGCGGTTGAGCTATCTTGGAGGAATTCTCGATAAATCTGTGATAATAGCCTGCTAATCCTAAAAATTGTCGAACTTTAGTTGGTGTTTTGGGAGCTTCCCAATTCTTTATTTCCTCAATCTTCGCTGGATCTACATGGATGCCACGCTCGTTCACCACATGACCAAGGAACTGTACTTCGTGAATCCAGAATTCGCACTTTGAGAACTTTGCATAAAGCTTCTCTTTCTTCAGTAGTTCCAAAATGGTCCTGAGGTGTTGTTCGTGCTCCTCTTTCGTTCGTGAATAAATCAGAATATCGTCGATAAATACAATCACAAATTTATTGAGATATGGCTTGCAAACACGATTCATCAGATCCATAAACATTGCTGGCGCGTTCGTCAATCCAAATGGCATCACAAGGAACTCGTAGTGCCCATATTGAGTCCTGAACGCAGTTTTCGGTATGCTCTCCTCTTGGGTCCTTAACTGATGATAGCCAGACCGAAGGTCGATCTTGGAGTAGTAGCTCGATCCTTGTAATTGATCGAATAAGTCGTCAATCCTCGGTAGTGGATACCGATTCTTGACAGTGAGCTTATTCAATTCTCTATAATCAATACACATCTGCAAGGTTCCATCATTCTTCTTTACGAATAAAACTGGAGCTCCCCAAAGCGAGAAGCTCGGCCTTATGAATCCTTTATTAAACAACTCCTGGAGTTGTGTAGATAATTCTTGCATCTCGGATGGTGCAAGTCGATACGGTGCCTTGGCTACAGGAGCGGCGCCTGGAACCAAGTCAATATGAAATTCGACTTGTCTTTATGAAGGTAATCCTGGAAAATCTTCGGGAAAAACATCAGGAAATTCCTTCACCACATGAATGTCTAGGAGTTTCGGCTCCTCAGCCTTCTTATCTGCTACGTGCGCCAAGAATGCAACACATCCTTTTCGCAAGCATCTCTGCGGCTTCATACAGTTGATGATTCGTAAGGGCGAGTCTCTTTTCTCTCCATGGACTGTGAGTGTTTCATCATTCGCAATAGGGATGCGAATGATTTTCTCGTGACAAACAACTTCAGCCTTATTCTTGGACAGCCAGTCCATTCCGACCACCACATCGAAGCTACCCAATTGAACAGGTAAGAGGTTGATACTAAATCTTCGCTCACCAAGTTCTAATGTACATCCCCCAACAACTTCGCTCGAATCGACAAGTTTACCATCGGCTAGTTCTATGGAATAAGGAATGTCTAATCTACTAGATTCTATTCCAAGCATGCGTTAAAATTCCACAGACATGAAACTATAATCGGCACCAGTGTCAAATAGTATAGATGCAAAGTGATTGTTAACGAGAAACGTACCGGTGACCACATTAGGGTCCTCGCGTGCGTTCCTTGCTCCAATCACAAATGCTCGAGCTTAAGCGTTGTTTTCCCTTGGGCAATCTTTCTTGAAATGCTCTTTGCTACCACAACCAAAGCATCCTTGGTTCTGCCCGGTTCCATTACCATTCCTGTTACCAGTACCATTGCCATTACCATTACCGTTTCCATTACCAGCACCGTTTCGGTTTCCATTCTCGTTTCTGTTACCATTTCCATTTCCTTAACAGTTCTCGGTGCGGTGACCCAATTTTCAACACTTTTCACATTTTGGAATGCGACAAACTCCTTCATGGTGACGCTTGCACTGATTGCATTTGAGCAGAGTGCCCTGGTATCCTCTGGTAGTAGCATCTTTCACAACCACAAGTGTTTTCGCCTCCTTAGGCAGGTTGGGGTCACGTTTCTTATTGTTTGAACCCTTGTTGCTGTTACGTGTTGCTTGACTCAGACTTGAATGCTTCCTCTTCTTGTCACCAGACGACTTAGCATGCGTCTCGGTTTTCTCAGTAGTTTTCAACGACAACTTCTTCATACGAACAACATCTTCAGTAAGGCTGACAGCCAGAGTTACAGCTTGAGTGATCGTTGTTGGTTCTGCTGCAGTCACCAAGCTGCGAAATTCCAGAGCCAATCCCCAGATGTAGCGCTCAATGCGCTTAAATTCGGGAGTCACCAGATAGGGGATCACTCTTGACAGATCATGGAGCCTTCGAGTATAACCAACAATGTCTGCACCAACCATGGACAGATTCCAAAACACAGTCTCCATCCTTTGGAGTTTAGCACGCGAGCAATACTTTTCCCTCATTCTTTCCTTCAACTCATCCTAAGTCATTCTATACGCGGCATCATCACCCAGAGTTTGGACTTGTAAATTCCACCAAGTCAAAGCTTCATCAATGAACAACCCAGTAACAAAAGTGACTTGCTGGTCCGCGGTGCACTTGCTCATGCAGATTGTGGAATCAGTTTTCTCCGTCCAGCACACAAAAGCCACTGCACCTCCAGTGCCATCGTAATTCAGTGGCTTGCAGTCGAGATACTGCTTGAAGGTGCAGCCTGGAATTCAGCCAACCAATTCACAAATGAGAAATCAATGAAACAATGAAACAAAGACCGTTCATAAATTTCATCATGTTTTATCAAATCAGCTTATGGTTACCTTGAGTTGTGTTTCCTCCAGATGAATCTCCATTCCCATTACGTCTAGTACCGCCTGATCCTCCGCTGTGCTCAGTACGGTTCGCCTCGTACTGGGCGATAGCTTCGGAAATCCTTTCTTCCAGCAGAGAGTTCAGTTCCTCAGCAGTTCTCGGCATTGGAGGAGGAGGGGGTTGATCAGAGTAGGAGTGTGGGGAGGTGTAGTGACACGAGTTGGACAAGATGGCGCAACTGACATAGCGTCATCGTCACAACCAGTCAGGTAAATTCTCAGCCCAGTAGCAAAAAGGGCCAAAGATATCACTGAGTCGAAGGAATCGACATCAGACTCAAGGTCAGAGTCGGAAGGGATATTGGTAACGAACACAACAGGAGATACCACATCATTATCCAGATCATCAACGAATGGCCAGTCATCAGCAGGGATGGCGGCAAAAGGAATAGCATGAATGGGAATAGGCTCAACGAGATGCTCACCATCGGGATGTCAATGATAAGCTGGCCATGGAAGGGGAAAGGTAAGGATAAGACATCATCAATGAAAGGGACATCGTCACCAAAGTCTGGTAAGGCGAAAGGCTGAAAATCATTGAGGTCATCATCATCGAATATCATCTCAGGGTTGGTCTCAGAGTCAGACGTGAAGATCTCGGGGGCGTGTGCTATCTCATCGTCAGATACTATCGCCATAGGATCATGTTCTTCAGTTAGGCTTCTGCTTTCAGAAGAAGACATGTGTACCTGTAACATTTTATTCATGGTATATGTATATATTAATTACTACTACTTAATTAATATACAAATAATTATACACATTGTTGCAAGTAATTCCTAGTTAAAGACAATTGCTACCCCGATGCACACTAAATCTCGTAGTGTCCTTACTTGATTTTTGATAAACAAGTTCAGGTAGTGGATATTGCGGAAAGTTTTATGCAATGAAAACGTTTGGATAATTGTTTTCGTGAGAGGATCCTAAAGATTGTAGTCAAGACTCGAGAAGGAATCCTGATTCACTACAATCGCAGCTCTGATACCAATCTGTCACACCCCTTTCTAAGGCGGAAGCACGCGGTGTGATCTTGAAAGGTTCTCATTGCATACGAATGGTAAACATACTACATGATCATAAAACAAACTCCGAGATGCCATTGACATTAAATATTCAAAACATAATTTAAGTTTAGTGTTTACATCACAACATAGATAATTGTTTGAAAAGTTTACAACTTATTTCAAAGACCAACATCAAGGTTTTGATCCTTATATCACCACATGGGATGGGATATAACCACCAAACCCCACAAAATAGGCATAGGAGTCTTAACACAACATAACTAAAATGTAGGACCGGTTTTGACTCCGAAACGATTGCGAAACGAATGTGTGACGTGCGGAAACCGTACACGAACGTGACCTAACACACAAGAAGTAATATAAACGTGACTCTATTAGAAACGTATGAAATTGTACAGCACCTGAATCACTTTCTCTCTCTAGAATCTCTCTAGATCTAGAGCTCTCTAAATGTCAAATGAGCATAAAGTTCTAATTCTAACACTAAAGGATCTATTTATAGGCCAAGGCTTTTAATGAGATTTCTCATTAATTACAAGATTGCCACCTTGCCTTTTCACTAGATAGTACATTATAACGACTTATTTTCTTCTGTTTCTTGCTACGGCTTGGATTAACGAAGGCGATAGACATAAATGCACTAACAGACTCCCCCTTGGATATTGCCGCAGTCAATCTCATAGCGTCTTGTTTTTCTCTCACTTTGAGTCTTCTTGAAGATTTAACACGTTTTCATCAACGTAGACTCCCTCTTGCTTGAACAGAATCCCCATGGATCTGTCTTCAGCTTCAGCTTCCCCTTTCTATAGACTCTTTTCTTCATCAGGCTCCCCCTTTCATCAAGCTTCCGTGCTTTGGGATCGACACCTGGCTTTCCGTATACAAGCTCCTTTAGGATGGATACATGGCTTCTTGAATCCACGCTTCCTCTTGCGTTGAGCTCGTCTTCAGACTCCCCCTTAGACACGGCTATCGGGATCGTAGTCTGGATTAGTATCTGCAACTCTCAAACATTTATAAGTACATACATTTTGAACATTCGATTATCCAGGAATTGTGACCTGGCTCTTTTTAACTTTCTAAATCAAGATCCTGGCTTTAAAATATAATAATATGAATATATCCAGGATTCACTTGATACTCTCCCCCTATCAATAAACTTCAAAGATTTTGCAGTATTAAGTATCCAAAATCGAAAACTGGCTCTTTTACAGATTTTACAGTATAAGAATCCAAAACCCTCTCAGTTAATCATCCAAGTCCAACTTAATGACCTTGGAGATATCACAAACTGTTTTTGATTTTTGATTTTAAAACTACAAGTTTCAAATTAACGAACTTGTTTTATTTTTCAGATACACAATCAGCATACTAAGATTTTAAAACTCAGCATCCCAGACATCGGTTGTCGAAAATAAAATGAAATCAAAATCTTTTTGTATTTTTCTGAAATATAAAGCAGTAAAGAAATATTTATAAACATATTTACAGACAATATTTTTGTTTGAGTTTGCGTCAGAGGATCATATCAGTTTATGACAAATCACTAGCACCATTGAGCTTTAAACACTTTAAGTTCTAAACAATTCACATTGATTGACAATATTGTTGTCCACTTAAACTCAATCTAAAAACTTTCAAAATGCTTACCGATACGTTAAGGTATATTAATTTGCACTAAATTCTTATGGACCCCACGATTGCAATACACTAACTCAAGTAATGCTTTTAAACTTTCATCAACTGTGATATGTGTAAAAACAACGCAGAATGTTTAAACATTAACAATCAGGTCGATCTTTCGATACGCAGAGAAATTCCAATGTTTAAACAAAATAAGAAATAAAAACAAGTTGAAATTGTTTAGGCTTTAACCACCAGTTCGATACTCCCGTATACGCAGAGGTGATCCAAAACTTAAACAAAACACCAAGAAAAATAAAGCAGAACGTTTAGGCAATAACATCCAGTTCGATAGTCAAGTACACACAGAGGATGTCCAATGCTTAAACAAAATAAAGAAATAAAACAAGTTTAAATCTTTGCAAAATGAAATGCACAATCACAGTGATTTTTTCAGCAAGTTGTGAAAGTTCACAAACTAACCGGTTTTTATGCTCTTTCAGCATTCAGCGATTACTGAGTAGGTACACAGTCACGAAGGATAAAACTAAGTACTATGCTTTCAACCGCGTTTCCCACTAGAACTAGGCTTTTTCATTTAAGTTTGTACGTTATCGCAAATCTACTAGTCTAGCTGAGCCTATTGTCACATCTTTAGTGAGATTGTTTATTGCTTTGTAACTTTCCATTTCTTTAGCGTACTGTGATTGTCTACTGATGTACTATCATTTCCTCTCTTTACACAAAAAACTCATTTTTGACTTTTATCATGTTTTTGACTTTTTCAAATTTTCTAATGTTTTTGGATTTTCTGACAATATTACTCCCCCTAAAATTTAAAACCATTTAAGGAAAATTTGACAAACCGACACTGATAGCTTTGTCTCGCCATCCATTTTCTACATCTCATGCTCTGTTTTGCAGAAAATATAACATGTAAAGCAGCAATTACCCCCATGATTTACAACACATTGATATTTTACAGCTTGAAAACCGTTTTTCAATATTGTGAAATTAATCATGTTTGTTCCGCCGTGAGGGTTTCGGCATATTCAAGTAACATATTTTTGAATTTATGAATTTTTGACAAATTTAAAAACAAACATATTTTTGATTTTTTTTTTAATTTTTTTGACAAAATAAAAACACATTTTTGGTTTTTAAATTTTTCAATTTTTAGGGTTTTTGAAATATTGTTTATTTATGTACAGAAATCAAATAAACTCCCTGTTTAAACCAAACACAGGGTTCAGCAGCCTCCTCTTCCCGTCGTGCCAGGCTGCTCTGTTTTCCATTTTCACAGTCTTCAGCTTTCTTGAGCACCTGCACATTCAACTAAATTGAATTATTTAAACAATTTAGCCCAGGTCTGTTTGACCTTAGGCATTTCAACACAATATGCTTCATTTAATTTCTGAAAATCTTTGTCATTTTGAACAAAGACTTTTTCAACTTTGACTTCAACTTTTTCATTATTTACCGAAGTTACTTGTTTCTTAGCACTCCATGTTTGACCTTTTGGAGTACCTCTTTTGTAAAAATGTGACTTTTTTTGAACATTTTGATGTTGAACAACAACTTTTGGTTTCCAAAACTCGTTTGGTTTTATTGCATCGACAGTTGTTTTCCAACTTTGTGTTGTTCTTAATCTGGGTGTGTGAGAATTCCAGATCTGTCTTGAATCGAACCTATTTGGGTTTGATTTCCAAGTTTGTTTTGAATCAAATCTGATTGACCTGTGTTTCACATCCTCAGATTTCTGTTTTTCCACATTATCAGACTTCTTTTTCTCAACATCAACAGGTTTTAGATTTGGACACTTGCGTGCGAGATGTCCAATTTGATCACACTTAAAACATGTTCTCTTTGAAACATCTTTGACATGTGGTTGTTGCTTTTTCTTTTGAGCATAGAACTCTTCATTAGACTGTCGTCTATATTGGAGTTCTTTCTCTTCTTCTGAACTTGTTCCATGAACAAAATTCATCTTTGTCTGATAATTTGGCGTTTCATTTTTATTTCGACTTTGTTTCTTCTTATAACCCAACCCAGCCTTCATGTTTTTCTTTTTGAAACCAGGTTTACTATAAGAAGTTTTATGACCTTTTCCAGCAAATTTTGAAATCTCAGACTTTTCAATCTCCACCATTTTGAAAACTTTGTCAATCTTTTCTGAAATCACATTCTGAATCAGGAATACAATATCTAAGAATAATTTGTCCGATCCAATCATGGTGTAAACCAATCCTTTTGAATCATCATCCAAATTTTTCTCAGATTTTGAATTTTTCAGATATCCATCATGAAAATTACCTTCATTTTCATCATGTGATTCAGATTTACCTGTTTCAACCGACTCTTCTTTCAACACACTTTCAACGACCTTAAACCTCTGAATCACTAGAATCATCAGATTTGGAATAGGTTACGTCAATGTTATCTGGCAATTGATCTACCATGTTGAAAGCTTTTTCGACCTTTTCATCATCATAAAATGCAAACTTTTCCGGTGGTGGAACTTGATGAAACTCTGAGCCAATGCCCTTTTTGTTTTGCTCAGAATTTTTTCCGTCCGGTTTTATGTTGAAAATACGTTCAAGCACATATGATGACGCATGATAACTCTTTAACTTGTTGTTATCCTGTTCTAAATCAGCAATCTGACGCTTTAGCTTAGCAACATCCTCAATGTAAGAGTTTACAACTTGTTGCTTTATTTCATACTGTCGCTTAAGCGTATTAGTTGTTTCAGGACAGTAATTTAGTCTTGACTGAACAAGTTTCATTTGACTCTTCACTTTTTCATATGACTCTTTTGTAATGTGATAAGCCAATTTTATTGAATCATATTCTTTTTTCATTTCTTGACACTCATTTTCCTTTTGAAAACATTCTTCTGTCATTTTCAAAACTTTTTCTTTCAAACTTTCATTTTCTTTTTCTAAATTTTTACATTTTTCTGAAATCTTTTCATCATTTTCTTTTAAAACCTTTTCATTTTCAAACATTTCTTTGTATTTATTTTTAAAAACCTCTTCGATTTTTGTAAATTCAAGATCTCTTGTTCTAAACTTTTCGTCTTTTTCAGTACAAGCACTGCACATTTCCATGCATTTCTTGCACTGTTCAACAGTTTCATTTAAAACTTCAGAATCAGAATTTACCTTAGTGATTGGCACCTCGGTGTTTGCTTCTGTCTGCTTCTGATCAGCATCTTCTTTCTTTTCTTCTACACCAACACCAGTATCACCAGCATCACCAGCTTCCAAATTCTCATCCTTCACTTCTTCTTCTTCTTCTACAACCTGCTGCTCTTCAATAACAGCTTCTATCACAGTTTCTTCATTCACTACATTGTTCTCTTCCTTTTCTTTCACTTATTCTACTTCTACAGCTTCAACTTTAACTTCCTCGGCGATCTTCTTCAAATCATTCACCATTTTATCAACATTCTTCTTCATTCTCTCTTCATCCCTCTTCTTCAGACTTGAAGTCATAACATCTCTAAGAAGTTTTTCAAACTTTTTCACATATGTTTTATCTTTTCCAACATTTGTATAGTATTCGATGGATCGAGGGATTACTAACAGAACATCATCAAAGATTATGTCTTTCTTGGGAACAACAGGTTCACCATTTCTGTTGACATAGCATTCTCGCTTCTTGTCCCATCTCTTGTTGCTTACTGCACTTTCATACTCTTCTTGCATTTCATCCATTCTATTCCAAGCAATGTTTCTTTCTCTGTACGTTTTCTCACTCAGAATCTCTTCTCTGGTTTTCTCTTTGACTTCAGCAACAAAAACATAATGTTTGCTTTGTGATATTTTTCTGCCATGAGCTGTGACTTTTTCATCAACACAATCACTCAGAATGTCTTCTTGACTTCCCTTTTTAATTTCAGCATCCAATCCTGAATCAGATGGAATGTATTTGTCCCAACTGAAACCCTCTGCCACTTTTTCATCATCTTGATGTATAAGTAAAGCTTTCTTCTTGGGATTATTTTCGATCATTTTTGGCTCTTCTTTGCTACGGTGGTAAATCGCCTTTCGGTACTAATCATCATTGAATGGATTTTCATTTCCATCAACTGCAGAATTATGACATTCTCTCTTGAAATGACCTCTTTGCTTGCATTTGAAACAAGTCACTTTGGATTTATCAAATCCCAGCTTAGTTGATGGACCACCGATAGACTGCTTTCCAGTAATCTCCATATATCTCTGAGCTCTGCGGATGCAACTAGCCAAACACCAGCGGATATCAATAAGTTCCATCTCTTCCGGATCAATCTGGTCATAGTCTTCTTTGGTCAATTCAAAATTTCCAATTTTGCCAGCTACTAGACCTTCATATGATTCCAGAACAGATGCAAGGAAACTCATTTGTTGCTTGGCTTCAGTGATGCTCATAGACGGAGAATTCTTCAATTTGAGAGCAATGTTGCAAAGAACTTCTTCAGAATCCTCAACACTTGCTTTTGATGAAGACGAATGATATCCCGGATTGTAGCTTGATGACCTTGTCTCAGGTTCTTTTGTCTTCACACCACTAAATGATGTTTTTGGTGATTCACTAAATGTTGTTTTTGATGAGCTTGATGAAGGTATTACACCTTTATAATAAAGACCCACAGTCTGTTGATATGAAGAACTGCTCATCTTGTTTTGCTTTTGTAGCTCAAGCTCATGACTTTCAATTTTTTCTATCAAGACATCAAGAGAAATTGTATCATATAAAGCATCATTTTTCAGTATGAATACAAACGTTTGCCACTGATCAGCTCGTGGTAACGCTTCTATGATCTTATCAATTATTTCTTCTCGAGTTTTAACAATTCCAAAACGATCAAGTTCAATTTTCAAATGACCAAATCTTTCTATCATCTGTCTCACAGTCTCTCCTTTCAAACTATCAAACAAATCAAATTCTTTTTTTAATAATGAAATTTTTTTTCTTGATTAGTTTACCCCCCTCAGCTTTAACCCGTAAAGCTTCCCAGATAGATTTCGATGACCCATCATGTTGTAGTAAAGCAAACAAATCATGTCTAATTGATGATTGGATTAAAGCAATCATTCTTTGTTCAGCTGCGAATTCAGATTTGTCTTCTTTGGGTAAGCTTTTGAGTGGGAGATCTTCTCCTTTATCATTGACTGGCCTACTATAACCAAACTCCAAACAGAACCAGCTTTCATGAGCGTAAGCTTTTGCCCAATTGATGAACCGCTCTTTCCACCAAGTGTAATCTTTAATGCTTTCAAGTGTTGGTGGTTTTGAATTTGTTCCGTAGAAATTATCATGTTTAATGTTTTCATTTATCGCTTTTGTAATGGTTTTTGGTGTGACCGTTGAAGTTTCGGAAAACTCAGATGTAAACGCGTTGTAGAACGTGTTGTAAAATTCTTCAGCCATGATGTGATCTTCTAAAATTACCTTGAATCAAACAAGCAAACAAACACAATCAGTTTAAACAATATCAAACAACAGAATCAAACTGATACTCGGACTGGTGAATATTTTGTGCGGACTGAGTTTGATGCGAACTGAGATTTAAGTTGTCAAACCGTGCGAACTGCTATGACTCAGATCAAATTCAAACGACCTGATTAAACTTCCAAACAATCTGACCCAAACTTACAAACAAACTGGATTACTTTCAAATGATCTTTACCAATTTCAAGCGACCTGACCTTATTTCCTCGTGAACCGAACACGTATCAAACGACCTGATGACTTATTTACCACTTGTTGAATGTTAATACATGACAAAAACTTATCAAATCTGATTCAACACAAATCTTAACAAATATCAAATGTAACTCACATATCAATGAAACATCACATGCAAATTCTTATTTGAAAACAATCTTGGGTTGAGAATATTGATTATTTCTATTGGACCGAAAACCTTGATTTATTATGAGTAATGTGCCACTAATTATTATCTCACATGAAATAAAAAAACTGGCCGAGAAATATGATATATTCACATGCAATATGAAATAGATTGAATGTATCAAGATGAACACGTGAATCGATTTATTGAAATAACAACTTCCTTTGCACAGTGGCCGACACAATCACATGTAAACTGATATCATCTTTTAATGCAATTAAAGTGGTCAGCAACTTCAAAATTTTCAAATGTGATTGGACCTATACACATGCAGATTACTTAACCAATTTTAGTATTCATTCACAATGGATAACCGACAACATCAATGTGTTCTTAAATCTATTGGGCCGATGAATATTGATCATGTGATGACTTTTCCAATTTCAAGATTATCAGCTGACAAGTTTAAATCTCAATACAATTTTATTGCGCCGCACAATGAATCTGACTTTTTAATGCATCTCGACAAGCTATTATTTATTATACGTTGGATTTTAATTGGACCGGCTCTGTTTGTTAATAAATGGGCCTAGATAATCACGTGACATGAACACAGTTTCACACGGAATCTATGGACTTGAATATACTATCACACGAAATGATAATTTCACACGGAATAGCTTTCAAACGAAATAGCAAATTTCAAGCAAAATAACAACTTACACGCAGAATGTCTGTTTCACACGAAATCACTTTCAAATGGAATACACACTTTTGGAACGAAATAGCTGATTTCGTGTGGAATGTTCAAACGGAATCTGATTTCGTGTGAAATCAGCAACACTTTCAAACGAAATTAGTGATTTCATATGAAATCAAAGGCAATTTCAAACGAAATTAGTAATTTCGTGCTAAACAACAGCAGTTTCAAACGAAATTAACTCCAAAAATTAATTCTGTGTGAAATGACAAGGCAATTTCGAGCGAAATTAGGTACTTTCGAGCGAAATAGCTAATTTCGTGCGAAATTAAGCTAACGTCACGCGATATCGGACACAAAATCTCATATTTCTCTCAAACGGCTAGGAATTAGGATCTGAAACTTTGTAGGGTTATAGATCAGGTATTTTCGCACAACATATCAAAAAATCAGCTAATTTGGACCGTAAAAATCTGTTCAATTTGACGAAAATCAGTTAAAAACGTGAAAAATGAAAAAGATGAAGAAATAGATGAAATCTGGATGAATTTGGATCTGAAATCGATGAACTCTTGTGCGAATCTGTGTGAATGATCAGTGCAATCGAGCTCCTGCTCTGATACCACTTGTAGGACCGGTTTTGACTCCGAAACGATTGCGAAACGAACGTGTGACGTGCGGAAACCGTACACGAATGTGACCTAACACATAAGACGTAATATAAACGTGACTCTATTAGAAACGTATGAAATTGTACAGCACCTGAATCACTTTCTCTCTCTAGAATCTCTCTCTAGATCTAGAGCTCTCTAAATGTCAAATGAGCATAAAGTTCTAATTCTAATACTAACGGATCTATTTACAGGCCAAGGCTTTTAATGAGATTTCTCATTAATTACAAGATTGCCACCTTGCCTTTTGACTAGATATTACATTATAACGACTTGTTTTCTTCTGTTTCTTGCTACGGCTCGGATTGACGAAGGCGATTGACATAAATGCACTAACATAAAACATAAACGACATCCAGGAGCAAGAGTGAGACCGCACGTACATCCACTTTAGTTACCTGAAATACATGTAAGTTTTAGAAAATCGTCAACATAATGTTGGTGTGAATTCATGCAGTTTTGTGTAATACATTTAAGCATTCGTTGTAGAAAACATGGTATGTAATTGTACTGGAACAAGTATTTCTGTAAATGTAAGGAATACGAGATCGCTAATGGTTCGCGAGGCCACTAACATATGTAACGACATAGGAAGCATCCAAACCATAGGCATTTTTACTTGTCGATTCACGACTAGAGACACAAAAGCACTCTTGGTAAAAGTGTGGCCAAGAGTGTGTCTGCCTGAAACCCATTAGATCTAACCTTTTGTTCCGCGGTCTAGGTATATATTTTGATTAATGGTGCTTATGGCACCCTATTCGTGACATGATCTATAGTATCATTCCTTAGTTTTGTATTCAACATACCATAGTACATGTATTTTCCACAAGTTTAGAAAACAAGTAAAAGTTTAAAAGTGGGGACATGAACTCACAATTTTGCGTATCCTGCGTCGTAAACTTCACCGGTTGGTTTTTGTAGCGTTGTGGCTTATACGTGTTCCACAAGTCTTTGTCAAAGTAAGAAGTTGTTAAAAATAATTTATATTTTTAACTTTCCATGTATGTTACTTATATCATTTTCCCAAAAATAAATATAAGTATTTTGTGAAATAATATTCTCAATATTATTTTTGTACAAGTATACTTAGGAAAGTATACTTGTATTTTATGTAAATACTTGTGTATTCTGTATTAATCACCAAAAATCAATACTTTGATTTTTATTACTATCCGGAATTATATTTCTTAAAAATAATATATTTTTTTAAGTCTTTTAGGAAATATATATATTTTGTCATGTCATAAAATATATATAATCATTCTCGTTATTCACCCGATTTTGTATAAATTCCATTACTTGATAATGGTTATATATATTTGTCCAAAAATATATATTTAAGTCCATAAGTGTCCATATATTGTCCAAGTTCAATAATACGTTAAGGAATATATTTTTGTAAATATATTTTCTTGTATTTGTCCATGTACTTCATTGTGAGGAAATTTGTATACTTGTATACTTATGTATTCTCATGTATTTGTATGTGTATTTTGGTATTCACACTCCTTGGGAGTATTTAGTGTATTTTCAAGTTCCTAATACACTACTACATATAATACACATAATATACACTTAGTACAAAATTTGGTGATCACTAAATATTTATATTTTCCCTAAAATATACATACTTAATATAAATTTTAACTTGAAGAAATCATCATTCCTTAACTTGAAATTTTATACAAAAATTAGGGAAATCTTGGTAAATATTTTTATCGTCTCAAAGTCTTGAAAATAATGTTGTAAAACTATTTTTATGTTCATTAGAAAGATAACTTTGTTCAACATCATGTTTCACCATGGATCTTTCAAGATCCATGCTCAACATCTTTAGATCTTTCATAAACAAGCTTTATGTTAATCTTTTAACAAACTTTTCATGGGTTTTAGTTTCAGAAATTAGTTTTACATACACTTTATTATTTCAAGATTACAAGTTTATGCATAAAAATTCATATTTCAAGTTCACATAATGCTTCATATGTTCATCTTCAAGTTTAACCATGGATCTTTCAAGATCCATGCTTAAACTTGTTAGATCTAAGCTCTAACAAGCTTAACATACTTGATCTAAACATAAACACAAGATATAACATCAGCAACTTCATTACATACACTAAAAATTAATACAATCACTTGTTTTCTTCTTGAATATGTTAGATCTTCTCATTTTTAACTTTAAAAGTTTAGTTGTTTAGATGGTGAGACTTGTACATAACATAAACATGAACTATTATAGTGATCAAGAAGCTTACTACTAGCTCTAATGGCTAGGGAAGTGGCACAAGAATGATGAAGCTGAATATGGAGGAAATCAAGTGGTTAAAAGCTCCAAAGTGAGGTCCTTCAAGTTCTAGCACTTCAAGCCTCCTTAGATAGCCTCCATACACCTTCAAGTGACCTTGGATTAGTAGTTTGAAGCTTGAAAAATATGGATGTATGTGGGTGTGTTTGAGCCGAGACCAAAGGGAAGGAAGGAGGAGGTGTTTGTGTTTTAGAAAGTGATGAATGATGAAGGTGTAACATTGTGGTCCTTATAAAGTTCTTTCCAACAATTTTCTTATTTCTTGGTTAATATGTTTCATAAACTCTAGACATATCACTTAAAATATTGAAATAAAATCCAACATGTGGGACCGATGTCCCAACTGGTTATTGGGGGGGGGGGGGGGGTGCATGGTTGGTTTTCAACTTAGTTAGTGATCTAGTTAGATTTCAAGATAATTAGTTAGGGTTATATGTGTTATGGTGTTTTAGGATGTGTTATGATGTTCTAACCCTATAACTAGCTTAATAACATAAAAACAACGCTTCTAGTTAAATTTTGATGTTTCGGATAGTGTCCGGTTGTTCGTTTCGTTACTGTTCGTTAAACTGCTAAATTGCGCAGTTTCACTAAGTATGAAGCACCTTTTGTGACAGTTTCAACTCCCGACACTCTGTAAGTTATTCTGGACACTAAATCATAAATTCTACATGATATTTTAGTGTTAAAAAGCTATTTATAGCTGGTTTATTGCTGATTTATGCAGAATTCTGCATTTAAAGTGAGTTTCGGGTGTCTTTTAGTGCATAGTTTAGCTTCCGGAAAGTTTATATATTAACCCTTGTATCCACACTTGGGTTTTAATGTGTTTTAAATGTTGGACCTATTCCTAGGCCCTAATTCTATTGTCTGACAGCTTTCTGCAGAAATGCTGACACAGTGTGTCTTACCGGTGAGTTTACCAGTTTTTCTGACGCAACGCTTAAAGTAATGCATAAAGCAATATTTAAAGTATAAAACATGCATGAATTCATATGTATGGCAGGTAATCACATAATGTTGACGTTTAAGCACATAATTGCAGATAATAAATGATATTAGAATAGTACGGAAATTATCGGTTCTGTGCCAGTTGTCACACGTATAATAGTAGTGAGACTTACCTGAAAATAAGAAGGTTATATCGTATCTTGAATAAAAGATTGTGTCATTCTTTAACGATACATGTCCTTGCTAAAATGCGAAACACCCCATTCGGTTGACATTTGTTATTGACTACGAGCCGGAACGGTTTTCAACATCTAGCAATGCTTCTCCAAATGTGCTGTCAAAGTGGACTTGGATTGGGCATTTAGAAACATACCACAAGCCTTACATTGAGCCCTTTGAGTACTGTGTGACATTTCACATAAATATACTTTTTGACCAAATCTTTTGGTTCCTCGTTGTTTTTAAGATACTAATCACAGTTGGTTTACTTGAAGGAGAACTGACATCATGTGAACCTTGAGTACTTAAGCTAGCAATTTGAGAAATTGGTTGTTTTAAAACTTGCGTTTTTAAGCCATTTTTTATTTTTTGTGTTTTTTGGAGCTAGAGAATTGGTGTGATTAAACCAACATACCTAAGACCTATTTATACGAGTCTTGTGGGGGGGGGGGGGGGGGTGTTTCAAAATGGTGAAAAATTCAGTTATCTAACAGCAATAAATGGCTATATAGTCGTTCCCAATGGCTATATATATATATATATAGGGGAAGGTTCAAATGAAAACCACTAGTTAACGCGAAAACTCGAAAACTAACTAAAAAAAAGCCTAAAAAACACACAATTTTTTTTTTTTTTTTTTTTTTTGCAAACCAAATTTCGCAGGTTTTTTTATATAAAAAAAATTTTCAAAAAAAAAAAAAAAATTTTTGTGTAGTGCACATGTGTAATACTACACATGTGTATTATTACACATGTGCACTACACAATTTTTTTTTTTAATTTTTTTTATATATAAAAACCAGCGATTTTTATTAAAAAAATTGAAAAAAAAAAATTTTGTGTGTTTTTTAGGCTTTTTTTAGTTAGTTTTCGAGTTTTCGCGTTAAAAGTGGTTTTCATTTGAACCATCCCCATATATATATATATAGGGGAAGGTTCAAGCGAAAACTCATTTTATTATGAAAACTAACTAAAAAACATAACCAAATTTTTTTACAATTTTTTTATAAATTTTCTCTACTTTTTATATATAAAAAAAAAAAATTTCAAAAAAAAAAAAATTGTAGTGCACATTTATTGCACATGTGCAGTACACATATAATGCACATGTGCAGTACAGTTTTTTATTTTTTGAAAAGAGTTTTTTTATATATAAAAAGTAACTAATATTTGTAAAAAAATGCCATGTGTTTTAGGCTTTTATAGTTAGTTTTCAAGTTGTCACTTTAACTAGTGGTTTTTAATTGAACCCTCCCATATATATATATATAGGGAGCCGCTAAAATAGAAACCACTTCCAGTTGTAAGAACCGTGAGAACCACTATCAACCAATCAGAAAAAGGGGTATTTTGGTCATTTACCCCAAATGTCAAATCTTCTCTCTCTCTCTCTCTCTCTCTCTCTTCATTTGAATTCTCTGACTTTATAAAAACCTCTCTCCTCTCTTATCTCTCATTTACATTTCTCATTTCTCCTCCTCAGATCATTCTCTCTAATATCTCATATCACAATTTCTTTCTATACATTCAGGATTTCAGAGATCAAGAGAGAGGGTGATTAGTAGAGAGAGACAAACGACGGAGATAAAGGAAGATAGCCACCCCCCCGGCGACTCCCTGGTTTCTCCGGCAGCAGCGCCGCCGTTCACAGCGGTGGTGAACAGAAGCAACAATGGACAACCAGGCGATACGACAACGGTGGGGTGACGGTCCCGGCAACGAGAGAAAGATGCCATTTTTGTTTGATGCTTTCTAGATCGATATTCTCCATTTTAGATCCAGTCCAACACCCGTTTTTTGGGTGGTTCGAAGGTGGATGGTGATGGTCGGTGGGTGGTGATGGTCGGTGGGTAGTGTTGGTGTGGTTGCAGAGGTGGGGGTGACGGGTCAAATTTACGCTCACATCAGATTTACCCATCATCAAAACCCTAAACAAAACGGGATGGTAAACAAAACGGGATGGTCTGTCACTTTTCCGGCGGCGGTGGTAAATTATTCAGCTCCGGCAGATCTCCGATATGTTTTGGGGGTTTGATCTGATGGTGGGGGTTTGATATGGTGATTTTGATGTTTTTGGTTCTGATCTTGTGTCCCTATTTACGTCTGATTTTTTTATGTTCTGGTGATTTTTTGATGTTTACGGCTGATTTTTTGATGTTTTGGTATTTTTTGATGATGCTGGTTATTTTGATGTTTACGGCTGATTTTTTGATGATACTGGTTATTTTTTATGTTTACGGCTGATTTTTTGATGTTCTGGTGATTTTTTGATAAGTGAACTATGTGGGTTTTGATCGGTTGGATTTGGGTGGTGATGATGAAAAAAACCTAGATTTTGATGAAGATGGCGCGGCAACGATGGTGGAGGGTAGGTTTTTGAACCTTCAACCCCACTTTGCAGCCTTTTGATTTACGGAAAATCTGAGCCACACTGTAAACTTTTTAACGTAAAATGTAAACTTTTTAACGTAAAACGTAAAAAGTTTAACGTAAAACCTAAAAAGTTTACCGTAAAACGTTAAAAGTTTTACGTAAATCGTAAAACGCAAAAAGTTTTACGTAAAACGTAAAAAGTTTAACGTAATACGTAAAAAGTTTAACGTAAAATGTAAAACATAAAACGTAAAAAGTTTAACGTAAAACATAAAAAGTTTAACGTAAAACGTAAAAAGTTTTACGTAAATCGTAAAACGTAAATTTTTCTACGTAAAACGTAAAAAGTTTAACGTAAACCGTAAAAAATAAAACGTAAAACGTAAAAAGTTTAACGTAAAACGTAAAAAGTTTTACGTAAAACGTAAAAAGTTTTAAGTAAAACGTAAAAAGTTTAACGTAAAACGTAAAAAGTTTAAAGTAAAGCGTAAAACGTAAAAAGTTTTACGTAAATCGTAAAACGTAAAAAGTTTTACGTAAAATGTAAAAAGTTTAACGTAAAATGTAAAACTTTTTCTACGTAAATTGTAAAACGTAAAAAACCGTGTGATAAAACGGCGCCTAAACAAGGGGCGTGAATGCGGCGCATAAAAATGCCGCGAAAAAAACCGGGACGTAAAAAACGTCGCGTTAAAACGGGACGTAAAAAACGGCGCGTTAAAAAAACGACGCTTGAAAAAGCCGAGCGTAAAAAACGGCGTGCAAAAAGCCGAGCGTAAAAAACGGAAAACGTAATTTTTTAACGTAAAACGGAAAATCGTAATTTTTTAACGCAAAACGTAAAGTTTTTAACGTAAATGACGGCGCGTTAAAAAAACGACGTCTGAAAAAGTCGGGCGTAAAAATGGGGAGTAAAAAAAAAACGGCTCTTCAAGACGTTTTCTTTTAACAAATCTTAAAAAAAATATTATAAAAATCTGATTTCAAAAAATTCTTTAACAAAAAAATATGTTTCTTAATAAAAAATAATTAAGACAAAAAGTAATTAATGAATATGACAAAAAAGGAAATTAAAAATAATATATATAAAAAGACAAAAGAAAAACAATTTTACTTATATACTCTTTAACAATAAAATATTAAAAAATAATAAGACAAAAAGTTTTTAATATTAATTTTAACTACTTTTAATCTCATCAATCCGTCTTCTTGATCTAATGGCCAGAAAGTGGGTCTCATGGTTCTTACAACTAGAGTTGGTTTTCATTGTTGCGCTCTCATATATATATATATATATATATATATATATATAGGAGCGTTAAAATGAAAACCACATACAGTTGTAAGAACCGCGAGAACCACTCTCAACCAATCAGATTATGCCAAATAAAAGGGTATTTTGTTCTTTTACCTCAAATGTCAAATCACCCCTCTCTCTCCATTTAATGCTTGTCTCTCTGTTCCTTTTTATTTCCTTTCAACACCTCTCATCTCTTCCAAAACCTCCTTTTTAAACCTTCACTTCCTTTATTCAATTTTAAAAACCCTAAATCCTCTCATCTACAGCCGCACACCCCTCTCTAGCTCTAGCAGAGATTCTGGCGACTGCTCAGGCGACCGCACAGTGACTCCGGTCACACACCCCCACCTGCAAACCCCCACCCTTCACTTAAAACCCTACCTGCAAACACACCAGTCGCACGACAACCTCATCCCTTTCTTTCCTCTCTGAAACCAGTCACTGAAGGTAATTTCCAGCAAACCTTCTGACACCTAAATCTCCCAGCTGACCAGAACCCCACCTCCCTTCTCTCGGTATCTTTCTCATAACACCTCACCCACAACCACCTCACTTGAAACCCTCTACTCACATATCAGAAATTGAGGTTCCCGGCGGCAGTGACGGCGTCAGATTGTTTCGAGCACGAGAAAATACAGAGATAGAGAGAGAGAGAGAGACAATGGAGTTGGTCAGTCAACGGTAACAGCAGTGCCGCCATCAGCGACGGCGACGACAATGGCGTGTTTTCCAGTCAAAAGGACAGCAGTGACGGGATGATGACGATGGTGATTATTTTGGGTTGCACAACTAGGCCAGATGGTGTATTGGTTCGAGTAGACGGCGACAGTGGTTATGATTGGAGGATTGCTGATTCGGGTCTCGGTTTGGGAAAGGAAGCAGCGGCAGCAGTCAACTCCAACGAGTGCCGCATACTTCCCCGATTCACAACTCTCGGTCAATAAATGACTACCTGGAACTACTTTATACTTTGTGATTTTTGATGTTTGTATATGTTTGTTGATTTTTTGAATAAAGTATAAAGTTTGCTGCAAATTGATTTGAATGATGTTCGGTTCGTTGAGGTTATAAGACTGGAGGGTATGGTGATGGAGGATGGGCCGCCACGTCACCCGCCATGTCACCAGGAGTGAAGATGGACCTAAAGGGGATGGACCAAGAGGGTGGGGGATAAGCCCCTTTATGTATATATATGTATGTATGTATTGGTATATGTGAGAGAATGAGGCATAGCGAGATCGTCCGTGAGCAGACGTAGACGACGGGGACGGGCCACGGGGGGCGGTGTTCCGGGGCGGCGCCGGGCCTCGCCGTGCCTTAGCCGTCCCCCATACCCACTAGTCTAAGATAACATGTAGAACGTGAACTTTTTAACGTAAACGTGAACTTTTTAACGTAAAATGTAAACTTTTTAATGTCAAAACGTAAAGATTTTAACGTAAAACGTAAATTTTTTAACGTAAAAGGTAAAAAGTTTACCGTAAAACGTAAAACGTAAAATGTAAAACGTAAAACCTAAACTTTTTAACGTAAAACGTAAATTTTTTAACGTAAAATGTAGAACGAAAACTTTTTAACATAAAACGTAAACTTTTTAACCTAAAACGTAAACTTTTGAACGTAAAACGTAAACTTTTGAACGTAAAACGTAAAACATTTTTTATGTAAATTTTAAAACGTAAAAAACGGCGCGTTAAAAAAACGACGCGTGAAAAAGCCGTGCGTAAAAACGGCGTGTAAAAACCGGCGAGCAAAAAAAATTTGTTTTGTTAAAAAATCTGAATTAAAATGGTTTTTTAATAAAAAAAAATTTGTTTAAAAAATAACAATTAATATAATAATACAAAAATAGTAATAAAAAATAATAAAGACAAAAAGACAAAATTGAGTAAATTTACTAAACTAATCTTTTGGATTAAAATATTAAAGAAATAATAAGACAGAAATAATTAATAATACTTTTTAATTACTTTTAATCTCATCCATTGATCTTAAAGATCTAATGGTTGAAAAGTGGTTCTCTTCGTTCTTACAACTAGAGGTGGTTTTAATTTTAGCGCTCCCCTATATATACACACACATATATATATATATATATATATATAGGGAGCGGATCATTAGAAAACTAAATCTAAATGAGAAAACTAGAAAATTAACTAAAAAAACCTTAAAAAAAAGCTAAAAAACATACCAACTTATATATTTTTTTCAATTTTTATGAAAAAATCGCTAATTTTTATATATAAAAAAATTTAAAAAGAATTATTTTTTGTTGTACTGCACATGTGCATTATATGTGTACTACACATGTGCACTATATCCGTAATAGTGCACATGAGCAGTACAACAAAAAAAAAGTTTTTGAAAATTTTTTCCATGCATAAAAACTAGCGATTTTTTTTATAAAAATTTGTAAAAAAAATTTGGTATGTTTTTAGGCTTTTTTAGTTAGTTTTTTGGTTTTCTCATTTAAACTAGTTTTCTCATGATCCATCCCATATATATATATATATATCAAACTGAGTGAACTAATCCTGGCCATACACGTGTGTAGATTAATGGCCAGGATTTGATGTTAAAATATACTAGTGTATTTTACAATTTGATAATGAGATCCTGGCCATACACATGTGTAGATCAATGGTCAGGATTTGTTCACTTAGTTCGCAAATACACTAGTGTTCACTCTAGAACCCCACCATATATATATATATATGTATGTATGTACGTACGTACGTACGTACGGGGCCGCTATAATGAAAACCACCCCTAGTTAAGAGAACCACGAGAACTAGGGCTGCAAACGAACCAAACAAACACGAACAAGTCCTTGTTCATGTTCGTTTGTTAAGAAATATACGTGTTCACGAACTGTTCATGAACACTTACCGAACAAGATTTTATGTTCGTGTTTGTTTGTTAAGGAAATGAACTTGTTCGTGTTCGTTTGTGTTTGTTTGTTAATTTTAGGCAACGAATGAAAATGAACGTTAATGAACACAAATGAGCACAACCTACGTTCATGAACACAAATACTAACAAACGAACACAAACAAACGTTCATGAACAAAATATATAATACATTGACACTCACTAAATATTTTATTTGTCGGAATTTTGAAGTATTTAAATAAAATATAAAAGCTAAGAAAACTAATGAACTATCAAACACAAACGAACACCTTACCGAACGTTCACGAAAATAAATAAACGAACGCGCCCTTTGTTCATGTTTGTTCATTTAACTAAACGAACGAAATTTCTTGTTTGTGTTCGTTTATTTAATAAACAAACGAACACAAACGAACTTCCCGCCAAACAGTTCACGAACTGTTCGCCAAACGTTTGGTTCGTTTGCAGCCCTAACGAGAACCACTTTCGAACCATTGATCTTTGGAGATGGATGGATGAGATTAAAAGTTATAAAATCAATATTAAATTCTTGTTGTTTTATTATGTTTTTAATATTTTAATGTCAAAAGGGCAGTTTAGTAAATTTGCTTGTTTTGTGTTATTGTATAATTGTTTTTTATTACTTTTTTTTGTTTTATTATTTTTTATTAAAATATTATTTTTTTTACAAAAAACAATTTTTGTTAGAATTTTTTTACAAAAAACGTTTTTATGAGCCGTTTTTTTACGATCCATTTTTTATGCGCCGTTTTTACGCCTGGTTGTACTCGCTGTTTTTTTACGCCCGGTTTTATTCACCGTTTTTTAATGCGCCGTTTTTTACGCCCCGTTTTTACGCGCCGCTTTACGCCCCTGTATTTACGCGTCGTTTTATCATCCGGGAACCGTTTTTTACACCCGTTTTTTACGTGCTGTTTTTTTACGCGCCGTTTTTTATGCCCCTTTTTTCCTCCCCATATTTACGCGCCGTTTTTTACATACACGTTTTTAAACTTTTTTTACGATTTTAAACTTTTTTTTACGAAAACCTTTTTTTACAAAAAACTTTTTTACAAAAAATCTATTTTACAATTTTTTTATAAAAACTTTTGTTTACAAAAGACAAAAATTTATAAGAAAACTTTTTTACGGTTTTAACCTTTTTTTTTTTTTTCCAAAAACCTTTTTTTACACACACGTTTTTAAACTTTTTTACATTTTTTACGAAAACTTTTTTTACGGTTTTAAACTTTTTTTTTACCAAAACTCTTTTACAATTTTTTTACAAAAACTATTTTACAAAATAAGAAAAAGAGGAAAGAGAAATTGAAAAAACTTTAAAAAGAGACTTTAAAGAGTAGAGAGAGATGGTTTGATAGTTTTGATTAAATAACTATATTACCCTTTTGGTTGTCATTATCTGATTGGTGGAGTGTGGTTCTCGTGGATATATATATATATATAGGGTTAGGATCGTGTGAGAAGCTAACGTGCGTGTGGGTGTCTATATTTTTAGTATATTTTTAGCGCCTTTTACTCGCCGATTTCAAGTTTTAAATTTATAAAACACGATATTCTACTATCACTCTACACACACGCTAGGGCAAGTATACCCATCGCGGATGTAGTATAGTGATGGCAAAATACCGAGGTCGTCCAAGGACAGAGGGGCTTTTAATGCCGGCTTATCGTTAAGGTCAAATCGAATCAAACTTTGAAGAAAAGATTTTTAAAATTATAAAAAGATAAACTAAAAAAGCAAAAGTAAAATAAGGAAAATAGATAGACAATGAGGAATCACTTGGTTCCAGCACATCTTTCATGTATCCTTTTGATGATTTCCGCACTTTGGGCATTTTAAGAGATTATCTTAGTTATAGTAGAAGGCCCCTCTTGTGAAGCCGACGTTACCCTCAACCCAGTGGTCTGAGTCAGCAAGGATACAGTCCCACTAGGTTGGATTATTGAAAGATAATTAAGTAAGTTATTTGTGACAACTCGTATAAATCCCTGTTACGTTTCGCATTACTTTGTAACTAGATGTACGTTATATGAATCGAATTTGGTGTTTGATTATATTTGAATAGTTGTGAGCGTGAAAATGCGTTATGGGAAAAGTGTTTGTATGTATGTGAATTACGTGGAAACCGAGACTTGAAACCGAAACCTTTGTAATATGTATTTTTGCGAAACTTATAAGAACCTGAAACCGCTACTTTATAAACCCAACCCTCACTCCTAATCGGCCCAACCCAAAACCCTTGGTGCGAAACAAACAAGCCCAACCCACACCCACCTTTCCCTTGCGACCCTTTAGTCCAACTCGCCCACCCCCCCTCTTTTCATTACATACGTAAGTCTAAGCATGAGAAACCAAAAACCCTAGTTCATTCTTGTGAGTTTGTACGTCGGCAGAAGCCACCCCCCCATTCACAAATCAGCAGACCGCCCCCCCCTTCACGTCGCTACCCCTACCCCATCGTGGCTGGAATCTTGCTCGAGCTCTCTCCCTCTCTCCCTCTCGCACCCTATCTTCATTCGGTTAGTACTTTGATGGTTTTGATTTCTGATTTTAGTGTTTCATTGCTGAGTTGTTTATTTGTTGTGATGAACATGATGTTATGATGCTTAATTGGTAGATTAGAAACCATGAAAAACGTATGTGAAGATTTGTGTTACGATTTAGTAGAGTATGGGTATGTGTAGTTGGATTAGGGTTGTCATGCTTTATGAGATTGGGATTATTGTATGGTAAATCTGATAGGAAACCATCTATGAACTGGCATGAATACTGTAGGTGTGTTATATGACGGTAAAACACGGTAAAGAAACCGGAGACTAGTTTCAGTAATGTTTATGCGAAAAACAGCAAGCTGATTAACATTTGCAGCCAACTTCAGTTGGCTGTAAACTGGTCATTATTTAACGAAAAATTGATTTTATGAAATCTAAATTATGTGTTTTCGAAAAACGAATCAAATGGCACTGGAATCATATTTTTTCGAGGTTGTTTACTATTTTTAAAGGTCCGTTTTGTAAAGCAGCAAAAGCTGCGTTTTTTCTGCAGAAAATGCGTGTTATTTTTTTCGTCATAACTTGAAACCTGTATAGAATTAGGTCACGAAATTGATACTGTAGATGGCCAATGATGTCATTGTAATTCTTCAGCTGGAATTTCGTCAATCGGACTTAAGTTAAATTTTAAATGAATTTTTCTGTGGACTGCAGTCAGAAAGTGACGAATCTGATTGCAGCCCGGTAAATGATTTTTATAAAATAATTAATGATGAATTGGATCCTGATATTTTGACACAATACTATTTGGATTGTTTAACACATTCTGTAAAAATTTGGAAATTTTGGAATAAGTTAACTATTTTATTAAAATGCCCGAAAACATCCCAGTTTTGGATGTTAAAGCTGAAACGACGTAAGTAGTAATTTGCGTGTCTAAATGTCGGGTAGGTTATATGAGAATGATTTAATGTGTTAGATGTCAATGAAAGTTTTATGTGCAATATCGTATTCTTGCTTTTTAATGGTTATAGACGGGATGTTTATATGGGCGTGAATTGTTAAAGTGAGTGCGTGTTATGTGATAGATGCGTGTAGGAACTTTGTGTTTTATTTAAAACCATTAACAAACTAAATGGTAATCATATTAGGACGTGATTGACCAACCCTGACCGTTAGCTATTTTAAGAGTTCGACCGAGCAACCAAAGGTGAGTTCACACTTTCTACAAGGCATGGGATTCCCGGTGGTTGGGAATGGGTAATTGATTTAAAGGAAACCTGCGTATTCTCCTTGGTTAGGATACGTACCTCAACCCTCTTAATTGAAGGGTGACAACATTAGGATACTTACCTCAACCCTCTTATATGGGAGACGTACCTCCACCCTCTTAACTGAAGGGTGACAACATTGTTACTAGACCAAAAAAACTCTATCATAAGTCCCTCATTTTTTATATCGACTTAATCGCCGGGCCAATGGCGAACGGGTCATTAGTTAAATAACACTATTAGGTTTGACAAGCCTCACACCGTGCCACAGAGGACGGGAGTGCACTAATGGATCTGGGAACGTCAATGATGATAGACATTGACTTAGGGCACCCAACTTTCTCAGTCAGTAGTCGATATGGTAACGGGCCTAGTGGGATATTCATGGGGTAGCCCCCACGGCTGGGAGCCAGAGTAAAAGGAATGGATTAATCATGTTTTTAAACTATGGGGTAACCCCCACGGCAAGTAAGCCAGCTAAAGGAAACCTATGTTTTTGAAACAACTTAAAACAAACACCCAACTGTGAAAACGCTCAACTTTGTTGTTGATTCGTTATTATATGCCTTGCAGGTCATTAGGTTTTTAGCTGGAGCTTGCATTGGAGCAGGAGTCATTGTGGGACATGAACCGCTGCGTGTTCATGAAAAACTTTATTAAATTTAAAACTTAAATTTTGGTTTTGAACCTAAATGCTTCCGCTAACTATTAAACTTGGTTTTGGACTTTGGTTTGGAGAACTTTAGACGTTTGGTTTTACTTTACTTTATTTAATGTTTATTATAATTGGTGGTATGATCCCGGTCAGTCACACGCCTCGCGGTAATACTCCGCTTGTGGATTTTGAGGGTGTGACAGATTGGTATCAGAGCCATTGGTTATAGTGAACTTGGTTTTTTTATAAAAAAAGGAAAAATCTTTTTTTGACAAAAACCAGACTATAGCCTGTTCAGTGCTCAACGATCCACAATGATGCTTCGCTCCACGTGCAAGGCTCAACACTTTAGGTGGTATGATTTATGCTTATATTGCCTACTTGCTAGTTTACTTATGCATGATGTGCTGCTTTTGGTATGCTCGGTTAGGGTAGTAGCGTGGTATCTATTAGCCCTAATGTATTCTTTTTGACGCCCAACTGTTTACTTGAAACTTGACGTGTGATGATCAAATTATTTTCCTGTTTTCTCCCCACCCCACTACGACAAACGTTTTATGCGTTCTACCTATTCATGTGATTGTCTCGACATGACATCGCCATTACACCCAGAATTTAGACCTGACTCTCCGTACATTCGGTTTGCGCGTCAGCATTCACGTAGACCAGAACCGGGCCGAATGAACTCGGATTTAGGAGGACTATATACTCACACGTCCGTGTTGACGAACCCCATCATCTCCACCTGTTGTCCTCACCGGAAATGAAGCAGTCACAACTACACGCGTTTGTCGTTTTGCAACTCAAAACCCTATCAACCAAACTGTGTTTTGAACAAATGATATACTCACGTGACCGTGATGCAACGAACTTCCCTTTCGTGCCATTGCTGCCATACACCACTACAGGAACTGCCTCTGGAGAACATATTAGTTTACGGAATTCTTCGGTTATTGTTGGATTTTTGTTTTCGCTCAACTCTTCGTATGAACATCACCAATCTCCTGTTTCTTCGATTCGTAACCAATATAACGAAGCGCTAGCAACCATACCACGATTTCCCCCGATCACAAGGTTACCCCATTACCCTGTCGGGTGGTTAATTTTTATTCCAACTTGATTTGCACCTTCGTATACCCAACTTAATAAATGGATGCCACCTAATGATGGGATAGTCTTTGGGGCATTCAAGGACGGAGATACGGATTACTCAACCTACAGATGGACACGATGAACTACACATTTACCTCTCCCCTTTCCCCCTTACACTACAAGAGTCGCGTTTTGATCCTACGATAGTTTATCTTAATTATGTGAAATCTTTTCACTAGCCTTTGTACCGACCTATGCTTGTTGATTAATGCAATGTCTAATTTATAGTATTGACTTAGACAAAACCATCATTCCTTTGCCACGGTGACACCACGTCCTCGCCTCCCCACGATGAGACACTAATACGAACTCACTCTAGTTTAGAGAATTTGAAAGGCTCGATTTTCGATCATTGGTGATCACTTCTTGAAACCCTGAGGATGGTGATGTGTTGTTGATACGATCATACCCTCTTGAACTTGTTTTCGCGTCCTTTCTTTGAAACCACTTGACTACACAGGCATATTTCAGATTCATTTTCACGACCTAAGGAAACTCCTTCGAATTTGGTTGCTTGCGGGCTCAATAAATTGCAAACTCATCTAAGTTCATGAATCAAGGTGAATCATTCCTCCTTCGCACGTAGGCGAGCTCGACAACTTTGACAGAAGTTTCAGTGAACCTTAACACTACAAACTCGTGCGACAACCATTCTTCTTTGTTTAATTCTTGTTATGTGACGTGTGCGTATATATACATAATTTTGCAATGAAATTACACAGTATTCGGTTTTAAATTTATAAAAGTGATTATTACTTTAACATCAAAACACACACGAAAGAGGCAAGTGTACCCCGTCATATATGTAGTAAAGTATCGGTTAGAACCAAGTATCGATCCAAGGAAATGGGTGGAGAAATAATACTAGACCTTTGTCACTAAACTATCGGTAAAAACATGAGTTGTTTGATTTTTAATAAACTAAAGTAAGCCTAAACAAATACTTATAAAACATAGTAAATAATAGATAAATAGCCTTGCTTAATACACAACCCAAGTGCGTCAACTAAGTCGGTTTTGGCACTAGAAGCATTCGGTCAATTTTCCATTTTAAGACAATTAGTATCCCTTTCGGGAATCCTAACATGACAATCATTCGGAAAGCTAAAACGATAAACACACTTTAACCACCTAAAACTGTTCTTAATCGTGCAATTGATAAATGTCTATGAAAATCTCTTAAAAATAAGTTAGTCATCTGTTAGGAGTTTTCTAACCGCACTTAATCAAGGAAAGCGACACCGATAAACACAATGCAACCACCGAGACAAACATAAACTAGATTAAATCACAACCGAGTTCATTTTACAAATCTTACACATAAATTCACCAAGATAGCAATTTTGGCCTAAACTACTAACTAGGTTAACAAATCATGGCAAGAATTCATAACGACACCATTTAACCCGTTTAGGTCCTTACGTGACGGCAAGCTTTCTTGATTAACAATAATTACATTTTATTAAATCACTAAGCATTTCTAGTATCATGATGCACACATTTAAACCAAGCTAAACTAGTTAACCAAGTTCAAAGTTTACTAATACAAGATTAATTAAGCTTCATTTTTCAACTATCTTAACTAACCAAATACCAATCATCCAACACAATTACTTATAATCAAGAAATCAATATCAATAACAAGGTTGCAAACTAATCATCAAAGATTAACATAGAAAATACTTCCAAATGTCATTACAAACAAAGATTAACACACTAATGGTTATAATCAAGCAAGGAATTGTTGTGTTTTTGCCCAAAGGCTACAATAATACATAAACATAAATGCTTGAAAGATTAACAAAATCATGGAAAGATTAGAAAACCAAACCATAAACAAGCATAAGATTAAGAATCTGGAAGATAACGAAGCTAATCGGCACAATGTGGCTTGAATCCGGGTGAAAGCAGAAGCCTCCGGAGCCTGAAAATCGCCAGAATCGCTTCCAAAATGTCCAGAGTTCTGAGCAGAATGTTTCTGCAGGTTGTTATATAATTTCGATGTCGCACGGTCGTGCGTCCTGTTGCACGACCGTTCACTTTAAGCAATTATTGTAGGTATGGTGCACCATACTGCATGACGTCACAGATCTTGACCAATAGTAGGTCACGCACGACCGTTCTTCATATGGCACGACCGTGCGTTTCCGGGATCATGTTGCACGGATTGCTGCACTGGTCGTTCAGTTCCAGGGTTTTGGGTGATTATCAGATCCGTACGGGGTGCAAGATATGGAACGCCCGTGCATCACCAGGATTGCCTTGATTGCCTTGCACGCCGAGTTGCATGTTCGTTCAATGCCGGACTGGCTTTCATTTGTCGGAGATGCACGGTTGTGCATTAGGTCGCACGACCGTTCCACACGCCCAGGTCAGTTTTCTAACAGAATGTTCGCAGCTTCGTCGTTTTGTCCGGAAAGTCCTCGTTTTCGCTATCATCTTGTCTGGTATGTTGTTTTAGGCCTGTAAACAAAAGTGTAGATGATTAAGCATTCGAATGACGGTTTTACGGCCGAAAACGCATAAAATGGGGATAAAATGGGGGGCTAAAATATGTGTAAATTAGCGAATATCAAATCTCCCCACACTTGAACCTTGCTTATCCTCAAGCAAGCTAAACTAAAATGCAATAAAAGATAGAATCAAACAATAACGATAATTTACACAATATTTTATTGAAACTACTACAAACGGTTAGCCGGTTTTTCGAAAGACAACATCAATAGACTCAAACCCAACAAGCATATGCAAATATATAGCGACAACCAAAAAGCTGTGACTTCACATTTAATTGACTCAACATGTTAATCTTCACACAACTCACAATGTTCACACACACTCGGTTTTATTTATGAAACATACATAAAATGTGTACGTGCAAACACTCAACGCCTCGTCAATGAAATGTGTAATACCATAAGCTTGTCATAAGATCTCGTCTCCACCAACTAACATGCGAAAAAGTGTAAATCAAGAGGTCTTTACGGGTTGTAACGTTAGGCTTGGGCGAAGGGTATGGAAATGGATATTTAAAGCGGTGAAAATGGTTAAAACTCGGTAGTAGCGTTTAACTAGCAACAAACAATACAACTATACATACAAACGCCTTAAAAAGGCGACTATTGCGCAATCGAGCTCATCAACTATATTTTAACATTTAAGCATTCAAAATTGCTCGATTTTCGTCGACTTCACCCTATTTTAGGGTGTTTTATTTTCTGTTTTTTTTAAATCAAGAAACTAGATATATAATAAACAATAAACTACAACAAACACTAGTTAAACGATTATTTTGACCGAGTTTCAACACTAAAAAGGTTTAAAACATAAAAAGGCTAAATTTGGCTAAGTGGGCGATAATGTGGGTAAACAAAGGTAAACGGGAAGGCTCGACATGGTTAATCCTAAAGGTAATGTAAGGTTTACGGGAAACACAACACAAAGAACAAGGGTAACACAAAGGGTTTTCTAAGTGCCTCTATCACTTCTACACAATTTTGCAAGTTCATGGTCTTAACAAGCATGCTAGTGACAAGTTCTAAATTACACATGACATCCGGCTCACTCCTACTCCGAAATGAACAAATATATAATAATTTCAAGGCTCAAATATGCTAACGTAACGGAAGGAATGGGTAAAAGTGTGAAAACTATCATGCAAGTCTTTCTTTGTTTGTCACGCTTTCCGGTTTTCTTTTTCAAAATTTATTTTGCTTGTCGAGTTTTTATCAAGTCCGAAGCTTTCTAAAACACAACCAACCGGTTTATTTACTAAAATATATACAAAATACATGTATTTTTGAATGATTTTTCTGATTTTCTGATTTTTTTTTACAAAGGACAAACAAAGTTAACCCCCTCCCCACACTTGAACTTCGCATTGTCCCCAATGCGAGACCCGAAATATAGAGAAAAAGGATAATAGTACTCCCCTCAAGATGATGTCTGATGAAACGAGACTTCCAAAGCTGTATCTGTCATGTGCTCCAGTCCAAGATATGTCGGATCTGCAAGTATGTCACATGTACACCAAAACAGAACAGAAACAGAATAAGCACAAATAAACCATAATGTACATAAATATAAGTACTATAATCCAAACAAATACAAGACATAAAGTAAAGTGTCTGAAAATAAAGTACATAACTGCGGGTGTTTGACATAACAACCAAAATAAACACCCGAAATAAACAAAGTACGGAAAAGATAAAACCATAAACTACCCACTCCACCGACTCCTACTCGTCATCACCATCATCGTCTCTCGTGAAGGACGGGCCTGCATCTCCATGACCAGGTGGGTTCCACGGTGGGAACTGCGGAGGATGCTGAAAGTAGTCAGGATAGGCATGATGCATCTCCCCGAACAGGTATGAGAACCCAGCACTCACCCCCTGGTACAAACTGTCCTGGTTCTGCTTAAGCTGATCCTGAGTGGCCCTGAGTTGATCCTGACTAGCTCTGATCTGGTCCTGACTAATCCTAATTTGGTCAATATAGGTCCCATGCTGCTCCTGCGTAACTCGCATCTGTTGGAACTGCTGGTAAAACTCTGGCCAGTCCTGATGCTGGTGGAATGCATGGTGCTGCGGTGAATGTGGTGGTGTCTGTGGCTGGTGCTGCTGCTGCTGCTGCTCCTGATCATGCATCGCCTCATCCTCATTTTCCTCCACAGCTGGAGGCAACGGGTCCCAGACCTCGTTGTTTAACCCCTTCAACCTATCCCCGTGAGGCAACTCAGCAATCACTCCCATCGCCTTCAGTGACCTAATGTCAACATAAACACCCTCGGTTATCAGAGTGAGACCCTGAAGTACCTCGTCAGTCATCAAATTCAGATTATAAGCAATTTCGGTCACGTACTGACCGCCGTGGATTTGACTGTTGGGTTTCCGCCCCGAGCACTTCACGAAGTATTCAGCCATCCTTGCGGCTAGGTTGATATGGACTCCCTCAACCAGCGCATAGAGAAAAATCAAATCTGGTGTTGGACAGTTCCCAAGAGTGTCCATGCGCCCGCAAATTGTGTGGCTAAACACATGACGCATCACCCGAACCAAAGGGTCTCTCAGTCATGAAGCCTTCGACATTCTCGGGTCGTAAGGGTCACCAATAGCATTTTCAGCCGAAAATTGGTTCTTATCTGCATCAGATGGAAAGGTAAACTGATCCGTGAAGACTTCGGAATCCATGTCTTCTCTTGTGTAGATCCCGAGCTTCCTACCCAATCGACCCACTGACCAAGTATGCCATCGTCCACCTAACCTGAAAGTTATCCGATCCTTGTATCGGAATTTTGGCCTTCTATGAGCAACTGGTTTTTCGTAGGCATATGTGGAGAAGAACTCTATCGTTAGCTCATGATAGACGGGTCGGTTGATAGATATTAAGCGCGAAAGTGGGAAAGTGAGCATGCTATCAAGTCTTTCACTCTGGTTTAGCTCCCCCATAACTTCCCAATCCAGCCACCTAGGGACTCTGAATTGCCCTCGCCTTGCCCATAAGGCGTCACGTCTCGGGATATAAAGAGCCTCTAGCTCATCTTCGGGATTAAATTGCAGAAAAAGATGGTCCATCAGTATGAGATATATCGTTAGAAAGATGGGATCAGGAAAAATTTTAATCGAAAACAGCCGAGCAGACAGTTCTGAAGATTCTGTGAATCTGATCTGGGCCCGTGGCACGGACGTGCGACGAGACGCACGGTCGTGCGTCGCCGATAACGAGTACCAGTAGCCCAAAGATGTCGGAACTGCACGGCGTGCGACCAACTGCACCACCGTGCAACATCGAGCGAAGTGCACGACCGTTCCATACAAGGAACGTCTGTGCGACACCTGTTCTGCAGATTTCAAACCCATGAACTTCGAATAGCCTGATTTTTTCAAAATCAACAACTTTTTTGTACAAACAGGGGTCAGAAACTTAACCGGATGTTCACGATACGAATGGTTCTTACAAGGGTTAGGGGTTCGCTTGTATTTATGAAGGGAACCCTAAAAATCCTTGAAGAAACGGATGAATATACCCTAGAAAGCGAAAAAACAGATAATCTACAAGAAGGAACGTACCGTGCGAAGTCGTGTGTGAAACCGTGCGAATTGAAACAATATCGCTCTGGAACGGCTGCAGATGGTTAGGGTTCGCGAATGAAGGGCTTGGAAGCAGATTGGGGTTTTTATAATGTGCAAAACACCAAACTGCCCCTGCCTCTCGCACGGTCGTGCGTCACCTACATTTTTCAAACCTGCAGCATGTTCTCGGAGATGCACCGGGGGTGCGACTCACCGTGCCGGCCAGCTCGGAAATGCACGGTTGTGCGATTCGTGGCATGGTCGTGCAACAGCTGCAGATCAGAATTTTCTGCAGAAGCCATTTCCAGCAACTGTTTTGGCCGTTTTTCGCCATTTTTTCAACACGCCAACTGTTTTAACAATATTGCAACACAGAACCTTCGCTCGGCACGTATGAAAATTATACAAACTAACGGAAACTACCTAACATACCTAAATTACGCTAAAACAAGAAAAACACCTAAAAAGACGATACTACCCCTAAAGTGCAAAATACGCTCTTGCTACATTTTTGATTCGCGAGTCAGTAGCGTAGACTCTCTCCTCCCCACACTTATGATGTGTGCGGGGTTTGGAGCTCAATTACCTCCAACGCCGACTCTATCGGCCCGGCAACGTACAACTTCAACCGGTGACCATTTACCTTAAATGTAACGCCATCCGCGTTCTCTACTGCAACAGTACCATACGGAAATACCTCCTTAACTGTGTATGGTCCTGTCCAGCGTGAATGAAGCTTCCCTGGAAATAAGCGCAGTCGTGAATTGTAAAGAAGAACAAGATTACCCGCTTGGAATTCTTTGTGGTCCTTCAAGCGTTTGTCGTGAAATTTTTTCGTGCGCTCTTTGTAGAGAACGGAGCTCTCATAAGCTTGTTGTCGCAGCTCCTCTAATTCATGAATCTGGAGAAACCGGGCTTCACCTCCGGTTTTAAGGTCCAAATTCACGGTTTTCAAAGCCCACATAGCCTTGTGCTCCAACTCTACCGGTAAATGGCATGCTTTTCCGTATACCAACCTAAAGGGAGTAGTCCCAATAGGGGTCTTATAAGCTGTACGGAATGCCCACAATGCCTCATCAAGTTTGTCCGACCATTCCTTGCGGTTTGCACCAACAGACCGCTCAAGGATGTGCTTAAGCCCACGGTTCGTGACTTCCACCTGCCCGCTCGTCTGCGGATGATAGGGCGTGGACAAACGGTGATGGACACCGTAACGGGACAAAGCTTTTTCAAGCTGTGTGTTACAAAAATGAGTCCCTCTGTCACTAATAAGCGCTTTCGGAGCGCCAAATCGGGCGAACAAACGTTTTAAGAATCTCACTACCACCCTGGCGTCATTTGTGGGCAAGGCTTGCACCTCCGCCCACTTTGATACATAGTCAACTGCGACCAGGATGTATTTGTTACCTCGTGAGGGGGGGAAACGGTCCCATGAAGTCTATCCCCCAAACATCAAAGACTTCACAAACTTGTATCCAGTTCTGGGGCATTTCGTCGCGTGCCGATATATTCGTCGCCCTCTGACAGGCATCGCACGCTTTTACCCAACTCTGCGCATCACGGAAAATGGTCGGCCAGTAAAACTCGGAATCCAACACCTTCTTCGCGGTGAAGTTGGCTCCGTGGTGGCCTCTGGTAGGTCCCTCATGACAATGGCGCAGAATATCGGTCGCCTCTTTCCCTGATACACATCTTCTGATCACCTGATCAGCACCCACTTTAAATAAGAAAGGGTCATCCCAAATGTAGTGCTTGAGATCCGAAAAGAATTTCCTCTTTTGCTGGTGAGTCAACCCTTTAATCAGAATCCCGCAAGCGAGATAGTTCGCAAAGTCGGCGAACCAAGGCGACTCATCGCATATCTCAACACTCATCAACGACTCGAGTGGGAAATTGTCATTGATTGAATCCCAACGCGAGTCCTCGATATCTCCATGCTCTAACCGAGATAGATGGTCAGCCGCTACATTCAACGCACCCTTTTTATCTTGAATTTCAATATCAAACTCTTGCAGCAACAAGATCCATCTGATGAGACGCGGTTTTGCGTCCTGTTTGCTGAAGAGATATCTAATGGCTGCGTGATCAGTATACACAACGGTTTTCGAAAGCACCAAATACGATCTAAATTTGTCAAATGCGAAAACAACTGCCAAGAGCTCTTTTTCAGTCGTGGTATAGTGCTCCTGAGCGTCGTGAAGAGTCTTGCTCGCATAATAGATCGGGTGAAAGTGCTTTTCTTTCTTTTGTCCTAAAACGGCCCCTATAGCGTAATCACTCGCGTCGCACATGATTTCAAACGGCAGACTCCAGTCCGGTGCAACTAAAATAGGGGCCTCAATCAACTTTTGCTTGAGAAGGTCAAAAACCCTCAAGCAATCATCTCTAAATATGAACGGAGCGTCTTTCTCCAACAAACGGGTCATAGGCCTAGCGATTTTTGAAAAGTCCTTTATGAATCGCCTGTAGAACCCTGCATGACCAAGAAAGCTCCGTATCGCTCTCACAGAGGTGGGAGGCGGAAGTTGTGAAATAACGTCGACTTTAGCTGGATCGACTTCCATACCCGCATGAGAAATCTTATGTCCTAAAACTATGCCCTCCTTCACCATGAAGTGGCATTTCTCCCAGTTCAGGACCAGATTCGTCTCCTCACACCTTTTCAACATCTTTCTCAAATTTTCCAAACAATGATCGAAGGAATCCCCAAATACCGAAAAGTCATCCATGAAAACCTCCATAGAATCCTCGATCATATCATGGAAAATAGCAACCATGCATCTCTGGAAGGTCGCTGGTGCATTACACAACCCAAAAGGCATCCGCCGGTATGCGAATGTGCCGAAGGGGCAGGTAAAAGTAGTTTTCTCCTGATCCTCAGGAGCGACAGGAATTTGGAAGTACCCAGAGAACCCGTCCAAGAAACAGTAATACAACTTCCCCGACAGACGTTCCAACATCTGGTCGATGAATGGAAGCGGGAAGTGATCTTTACGAGTAGCATCGTTGAGTTTGCGGTAATCAATGCAAACTCGCCACCCAGTGACGGTACGGGTAGGAATTAGCTCATTCCTATCATTTGAAACTACAGTCATACCTCCTTTCTTAGGTACAACCTGCACTGGACTCACCCACACAGAGTCAGAAATAGGATAAATCATCCCGGCATCCAACAACTTAATCACTTCTTTCTTCACCACGTCTTGCATATTCGGATTTAAACGCCTCTGATGCTGTGCACACGGTTTGTACTCGTCTTCCATCAGAATCTTGTGAGTACAAAAAGAAGGATTGATGCCCTTGATATCCATGATTTTCCATGCAATGGCTCTCTTATGAAGTCTTAGAACCTCGAGAAGCTGATTTTTCTCATCCTTTTCCAATGATGCTGAAATTATGACCGGTAAGCGACGCTCCTCGTCCAGAAATGCATACTCGAGATGTGGCGGGAGTTCTTTCAACTCCAAAGATGGCGGATCTTCAACCGACGGTTTTGCTTTCTCTTCTTCTACGTGGACAATTTCAAGAAATCTCTCCGGACTCTGGGAACCATCGTCACCAATCTGATAGACTGGCTGCTCGAAATCGTGGCCCTCCTGCGTAATGCCAATTAGGTCCCCACACGACAGACGTGTGTCCGAATCAATCTCGTCAACAGTACCTTGAAAATGAGAGCACACACATGCATCAACAATGTCGACATAATAAAGCATGTCATCGTGACTTTGCGGATGCTGCATCGATCTTTTGATATCGAATGTCACGTGCTCATCATTCACTCGGAGCGTGATTTGGCCAGCTGCCACATCAACAATCGTCCTCGCTGTATTGAGGAAAGGGCGTCCAAGTATTAAAGGCACTCTTGAATCCTCGTCCATGTCAAGAATAACAAAATCCACGGGGAAACAAATTTATCGATTTTTACAAGCATGTTTTCCACAAATCCACGCGGATACTTGATTGAACGGTCTGCCAACCGAATGCTCATCCTAGTAGGTGACGGCTCACCCAGATCCAGTTTAGTAAAAACCTTATAAGGCATAAGGTTGATACTCGCACCCAAGTCAGCCAATGCATGGCTAACAGACATGTTTCCAATCAAACACGGGAGCGTAAAACTACCCGGATCTCCCATTTTCATGGGCAGACGGTTTTGTAGAACGGTAGAACAAGTTTCATTCATCACCGCACATGATATATCCTCGAGCTTCTGTTTATTCGAGAGGATATCCTTAAGGAATTTCGCATACTTTGGCATCTGGGCCAAGGCTTCAACAAACGATATATTAATGTGTAGTTGCTTAAACAACTCAAGGAACTTACCGTATTGTTTGTCATTCTTCTGCTTCTTCAGCCTGCCTGGATAAGGTACTGGAGGAGTGTAATATTTAGCCGGCTCCTGGACTTGTGCTGTACTTGCTGGGCGTAGCTGTAACATCCCTATTTTTACCATAGGTTTGATTAAATTTATTAACCATTAGTAACTAGTAACTAGTAAATAATTTATTTTAATATAATTATTCAACCCAAATAGTGTAAACACTATTTTATATAGTTGGTTCAAATAATATAATTAATTGGCTTGTATATGGGTGACCTTTCTAAATAAAATAAAAGTATATAAAAACTTATATTATTAGACGGGTAAATTACGGGTAAGTTAACTGTAAGAAATATGAAGTACCTAGACGGGTCTAGTGACCGTATACTAATTAAATTATAAAAATACATTGTATTTTGAACCTACTCTATTTTTAATGAAACCTAGACCCAAATGTAGACAAAAAAAGATTCTCATTCTGATGACATAATTATTATTTTATAAAACGTTATATTTTAAAAGTTATAAGCGCCAAATAAGTGAAGTACTTAAATTAATTATAATTTATAAATTAATAAAATAATTAAAACTTAAAAGCAATTATCGTATATGTGTTGATATCTAGTTATAATTATACTTTACAAATTTTAGGCTATAGGATTTTAATTATGCTTATAAATTTAATCTAAAAATTTAACTATATCTGTCAATATAAAATGAAAATCGTTGAGTAAGAAAATGATTTAAATAGTGGCTACTGCAACACACAATTATATAACCTCATTTATATATTAGGCTAGAATGTTCATACTTCTAATATATTCTATTTTGAGATGAGTCACTGTCTCATGTATTAAATGCCAGTGTATACGTGTTGTCAAATTATGGTAAAAAGGAAACTTCCAACGAAAGCTTAAAATGAGAATTCATCTATAAATAGAATATGGTGGAAACCATTTCAGATTGCCAAATTCATTTCTACTCCCTCTCTCCCTCGCAATTAAATTTACTTTTTATTATTTCACTAATAATAATAAGGCTCTGCCTCGTTTTAAGTATTGTAACTTCCGTTCACCGCTACCCTTTCCGATTGATCTGAGCCCATAACGCATGTCAGGGCCCTGCCCGACTAAGTTCGTTGAGGTTCTGTCTCGGGACATCGGGATAAGGTTGAATTAGGGGTACTATACTTAAATTACAAATATATATTTTATTTCTACCAAACACACACTAGCTCTAATTCTGCTACGATACAGGGTATTAACTTAATCGCTATTACGATTCATTTTCCGACCGATCAATATATCCAATGGATGTTTAAGTGCCGCCCACACTAGGGTTATACTTTATCGTTCGTCATTAATTTGACGGATCATCGTTAATTCGATGGATGAAGTATTATACTTTGTCGTTCGTCATTAATTTGACGGATCATCGTTAATTCGATAGATGAAGTATTGCACTTTGTCGTTCATTGTGAGAATTTGCTCTCTTGAGTTATCGTAATTATTGTATTAAGTTACCTACCTAGTTCGTATGCACTAGGTTACAAGGCAAAATCAATAGGCTAAGCCCTGCCTGTATAAATCTGCAATATATCAAGGCTTATCTGTAGACTAAATTCTGTCCGTATGAATCTGCATGATTATCTGTGAGTCATTCTCTCTTTTTATCAAATCTATTTACAAAATCATGTTATTTTCAAAGTTATAATTACGGGGATTAAGTCTTTGTAATCACCAAGTTACAGCCGGTATGTGGGGTTTTGTATACATTACTTGATAATCGTCACCATTGGGGCAGCCAATGGGGGATATGACCATAGTCACAGACACCATTGGACGAATGGGCCAATGGGTCGAGTGACAAATACCGTGGGTAGTTGGCTTGATATCAGAAACATTGTAATCACCTCTTAATACTGTAAATTATAACAAACGTGTTGTTTTATTAAATAGAATGATTCACTCAGTATTTCCCGCTGACAAAACATTTTTAAAATACTTTTCAGGTAATTGCAATAGATGGAAGTAAACGTTGGATACGGCACTGAAAGGCATCAAGAAGTGGCTTATTTTATTAATTAAATCAAATTAAGAAATATGGTTTTATGTAATCAAATTTATCTTAATTAAAGCTACCATTGTAAAACATGGGTTTATCCCATTTATTTAATAAATAAAATCCGGTGTTTCTAAACTCTGATATTTTTCCTAACTCACGGTTCTGATGAAATTTCCGCTGCAACGTTTTAAAAATAATCACCGGTACCACTGGGCTGTTCGCGGCTTCCGATTCCGTCCAGGGTGGGTCGGGGGTCGTGACAGTAGCCTGGCTTGCACCTCGTCCGGTGCGTCAGTCGGGACCGCTTCAGTGATCGGTGATGAGTCCGATATGACGGGTCCGGTAGTTTTTCCACTCCTGGTCATGATCGCATTCACATGCCCACCCGGGTTTGGTTCTGTATTGCCCGGAAGACCACCTGGGGGTCTTTTTGACATCATTTGCGCCAGCTGACCAACCTGATTCTCGATATTCTGAATCGAGGCCTTGTGACTCCTCATTTCTCCCTCATGAGAAAGAAAACGATCCTCGCTCTGCTGGTAGCATTTTTCAGCCAACTGATTTGCACTCGAGGAGCTAGTAAGAAGCTGAGCCATCATATCCTCCAGCTAGGAACTAGACTGAGGGGCCTGCTGCTGGGAGCTACTCCCAGTGCCCTGATTCTGATATGAATATGGACGCTGCTGGTAAGATTGGTTGTATTGCTGGAACTGCTGACCCTGACCCTGATGCGGTGCTGGAGCCCGCGGATTGAACCCCAATGGGTTTTGATTTCCTGTATTCGCTCGCCACCCAAAGTTTGGGTGATTTCTCCAACCGGGATTATAGGTGTTGCTGTACGGATTGTTCTGCGGCCTCACCTGATTACTCACGAAATCTACTTCTTTGTGGCCCTCATATACGACTCCCTGAAAACACGCACCAGGCTCGTGTGACACTCCACACTGGCCACATCCCGAACCAGCTTGTGCAATCATCTAGGACCTGTCGAATCTCGATGCAAGAGCCGAGATTTGTGCAGTAATGGCCGTGTAATTGTCCACCGCGTGTACTCCTGCGCGAGATGATGATGATGTTGCCCGACCTCTATCTCCTTCCCGACGCGAGCTGGATTTCAACGCAGCTTTTTCTATGATAGCATACGCTTCAGTCGGCGTCTTAGTTCCTAGATCGCCTCCTGCGTTCACGTCTAATCGCTCCTGCGTGTTGTAACAGAGCCCCTGATAAAACGTCAAAACCAGCTGTCTCTTGGAGAAGCCATGATGTGGAACATCTATCATCAAATCTTTAAATCTCTCCCAGGCCGCATGCAACGACTCGCCCTCGTCCTGGCGAAAGGAAACAATTCGGTTTCGTAGCTTGTTTGTTTTCTCAGGTGGAAAATATTTCTGCATAAACTGCTCCGCCAACTGATTCCAGGTCCTGATGGACCCGGCTGGAAGTGACATAAGCCAAGCTCTAGCTTTGTCACGCAGTGAGAAAGGAAACAGTCTCAACCGAATTGCATCCTCCGAAACACCAGTAATCCTAAATGTCGAACAAATAGCAAGAAATGCAGCGATATGCCTCCCGGGATCCTCATGCTCTCGCCCGTTAAACTGTACTGAATTCTGCACCATATTAATAATACTAGATCTAATTTCAAAAGTAGGTGCATCAACAGTAGGTGGAAGGATACTCGGCTCCAGGCCGGTTCTTCCGGGCTGATTTGTCTCATTCAAAGGTCGCTCATCGTCCGCCATGGTTCTGTCTCCTGCTGCCCCGAAGCCTTCGACTTCAGCGGGTACCACCTGCTCCTGCTCACTAGATGCGAGCAGTAGCCCAACCGCACGCCCTCTCGCGCGAAGACGTCTCTTCAGATCACGCTCGGGCTCGTCTGACGGTTCAACAACTTCTGGAGCGGGGGTCGAGAACATTAACCTGCAAACGAAAAATTGACACAATGAATATTTTATTAATATAATAATGCTGTTTTTTTTTACTGAAAAGAAACAGAATATTATTTTAAATGAGCTGAAAATTTTATAAAAATCCGAAAATGGGCCCGAAATTTTATAAAAATCAACACAATAAAAATAATCGAATTAGCTAATACAAAAATGATTTTAAGGTGCCGAAAACCCAAAGAATAAATGAATAAATAAATCCGAATCGAATAAATAAATGGAACAAAAATATACACGTATACAAAATATTAACGAAAACGAATAAATTGAATTAAAAGCAAGAAATATTAACAAATAAATAAACAAATAAATAATCAAGAAAGTATACACAATTATTAACAAGTATATACGCCGATAACACAATGACTCGGGTCGTTCCTAAAACGCGCCATATCCCCGGCAACGGCGCCAAAAACTTGACGTGTGCGTATATATACATAATTTTGCAATGAAATTACACACGATTCGGTTTTAAATTTATAAAAGTGATTAGTACTTTAACATCAAAACACACACGAAAGAGACAAGTGTACCCCGTCATATATGTAGTAAAGTATCGGTAAGAACCAAGTATCGATCCAAGGAAATGGGCGGAGAAATAATACTAGACCTTTGTCACTAAACTACCGGTAAAAACATGAGTTGTTTGATTTTTAATAAACTAAAGTAAGCATAAACAAATACTTATAAAACATAGTAAATAATAGATAAATAGCCTTGCTTAATACACAACCCAAGTACGTCAACTAAGTCGGTTTTGGCACTAGAAGCATTCGGTCAATTTTCCATTTTAAGACAATTAGTATCCCTTTCGGGAATCCTAACATGACAATCATTCGGAAAGCTAAAACGATAAACACACTTTAACCACCTAAAAGTGTTCTTAATCGTGCTATTGATAAATGTCTATGAAAATCTCTTAAAAATAAGTTAGTCATCCGTTAGGAGTTTTCTAACCGCACTTAATCAAGGAAAGCGACACCGATAAACACAATGCAACCACCGAGACAAGCATAAACTAGATTAAATCACAACCGAGTTCATTTTACAAATCTTACACATAAATTCACCAAGATGGCAATTTTGGCCTAAACTACTAACTAGGTTAACAAATCATGGCAAGAATTCATAACGACACCATTTAACCCGTTTAGGTCCTTACGTGACGGCAAGCTTTCTTGATTAACAATAATTACATTTTATTAAATCACTAACCATTTCTAGTATCATGATGCACATATTTAAACCAAGCTAAACTAGTTAACCAAGTTCAAAGTTTACTAATATAAGATTAATTAAGCTTCATTTTCCAACTATCTTAACTAACCAAATACCAATCATCTAACACAATTACTTATAATCAAGAAATCAATATCAATAACAAGGTTGCAAACTAATCATCAAAGATTAACATAGAAAATACTTCCAAATGTCATTACAAACAAAGATTAACACACTAATGGTTATAATCAAGCAAGGAATTGTTGTGTTTTTGCCCAAAGGCTACAATAATACATAAACATTAATCTAAATGCTTAAAAGATTAACAAAATCATGGAAAGATTAAAAAACCAAACCATAAACAAGCATAAGATTAAGAATCTGGAAGATAACGAAGCTAATCGGCACAATGTGGCTTGAATCCGGGTGAAAGCAGAAGCCTCCGGAGCCTGAAAATCACCAGAATCGCTTCCAAAATGTCCAGAGTTCTGAGCAGAATGTTTCTGCAAGTTTTTATATAATTTCGATGTCGCACGGTCGTGCGTCCTGTTGCACGATCGTTCACTTAAAGCAATTATTGTAGGTATGGTGCACCATACTGCATGACGTCACAGATCTTGACCAGTCGTAGGTCACGCACGACCATTCTTCATATGGCACGACCGTATGTTTCCAGGATCATGTTGCACGGATTGCTGCACTGGTCGTTCAGTTCCAGGGTTTTGGGTGATTATCGGATCCGCACGGGGTGCAAGATATGGAACGCCCGTGCATCACCGGGATTGCCTTGATTGCCTTGCACGCCGAGTTGCACGTTCGTTCAATGCCGGACTGGCTTTCATTTGTCGGAGATGCACGGTCGTGCATTAGGTCGCACGACCGTTCCACACGCCCAGGTCAGTTTTCTAACAGAATGTTCGCAGCTTCGTCGTTTTGTCCGGAAAGTCCTCGTTTTCGCTATCATCTTGTCTGGTATGCTGTTTTAGGCCTGTAAACAAAAGTGTAGATGATTAAGCATCCGAATGACGGTTTTACGGCCGAAAACGCATAAAATGGGGATAAAATGGGGGGCTAAAATATGTGTAAATTAGCGAATATCATTATGATTGTTATATCCACGTGACATCCCTATTTGACAAACGACATTCTTTGTTTTAACCATGTACAACTTGCGTACGATTAACTTATACCCTCAACATTTGGTAAACCCCTGCTATGGATCCTTACGCGCTTACGCATCGACTGTGACTACCCTTTTTGCATGTTTCCACACCCATTCGTGATATACTTCTCGAATTCTATGATCCTTATCCTAACAACATTCTTCGCAAACTCTCGCTTGGAGGGGTTACTCTCTACAAACGTTACTCGAAAAGCAATGGGCCATGAATATCACATATATGGAGGTATCACGAGAACTGTCCTTAGAACTCGATATGACCGAGATAGGTTCCCAGTCACGACATTCGAATTTAGCCTACCTTGACGGATATGCCACTTGTTTTCTTTCTCGACATCCGAATCTACTCCAAGAACTAGTAGAACGCTACCTACGCCTTACCATGGATCTCCTGCGACACAAACAACCTTATGTTAAGTTTCCAACGTACGAATTTTGACGTCACGAAGCCCGCTTTTCTTTATCGTATGCACAAACCCTCGCATCTCTAACTCGAAAGATTGCTCAGGAATCTGCGTTCCAACGGTTGAAGGTGAAACTCTGTAGTACGCCCATTCGTTCGTTACGTGAAGGCACAGACAACTTCGTTGTTATTGTGACGCGTCCATCAAAGGAGTTAGTTGTGTGTTGAAGCAATGTGAGAAAGTCATTGCTTACGCATCACACCAACTCAAGGCTCACAAAAAGAACTACACTACCCACGATTTGGAGTTGGGAGCAGTAGTGTTTGCACTCAAGATATGGAGACATTACTTGTACGGTACCAAGTGCACCATCTACACAGATCACAAGAGTCTCTAGCATATCTTCGATCAGAAGGAGTTGAACATGCGACAGCGTCGATGGGTCAAACTCCTCAACGACTATGAGAGCGCAATCAAGTACTATCCAGGCAAGGCCAACGTGGTGGCCGATGCCCTCAGTCGGAAGGAAATCAAACCTAAGCGTGTATGTACGTTACAGCTTACTATTCCCTCTAATCTTCCTCCCAGGTCCGCAACGCTCAGGTTGAAGCATTGAAAGAAGAGAACCTCTTAGTTGAGTCCATGCGGGGCATGGAAAAGCAACTCGTATGCAAGGAAGATGATACTTACTATTTCATGGAACATATCTGGGTTCCATCCTATGGAAACCTACGAGAGCTTGTGATGGACGAAGCACACAAGTCTCGTTACTCGATGCATCCCGATTCTGATAAGATGTACCAAGACCTCAAGACTCTATACTGGTGGCCCCACATGAAAGCTAACATAACGACTTATGCTAGTAAATGCTTGACCTGTGCTAGAGTAAAGGCTGAATACCAGAAGCCATCAGGCCTACTTCAACAACCAGAGATCCCAACATGGAAATGGGAGCAAATTTCCATGGATTTTGTCACTGGCTTACCTATATCTCAGCGAGGAAACGACACCATCTGGGTGATCGTGGACCGACTGACAAAGTCTACACACTTTCTGGCAATCAAGGAAACTGATAAGTTCTCTACACTCGCAGACATCTACTTGAAGGAAGTGGTCACTAGGCACGGGGTGCCAACTTCCATCATTTCTGATCGAGACTCATGCTTTACATCTGAATTGTGTCAGGCGATGCACAAATCTTTTGGCTCACGTCTAGGCATGAGCACATCTTATCACCCTTGGACGGATGGGTAGACTGAACGCACCATCCAGAATCAAAAGGACAAGTTTCGAGCATGTGTCATTGACTTTAGTAACAGCTGGGAAAGACACCTACCCTTGGTGGAGTTTTCATACCACAATAGTTACCACCCCAGTATCAAGGCTGCTCTATTCGAGGCTTTATACGGGCGGAAATGCCAATCACCTCTATGCTGGGCAGAAGTTGGCGACAGCCAAATCACTGGCCCAGAACTTGTATCGACACAACGGAAAGGATTACCCGAATTAGATAAAGAATGGCAGCAGCTCGTGACTGTCAGGAAAGTTACGCTGATAAGCATAGGAAACCTCTCGAGTTCCAGGTTGGGGATCGAGTGCTATTCAAAGTCTCACCTTGGAAAGGTTTGGTTCGTTTTGGCAAACGAGGCAAGCTTAATCCGCGTTATGTCGGACCTTTCAAAATAATGGAGAAAATCGGCAAGGTGGCGTACAGACTGAATTTTCCCGAAGAACTCATTGGTGTTCACAACGTTTTTCACGTGTCGAATTTGAAGAAGTGTCTGTCAGATGAGACCATCATTGTTCCTTTTCAAGGAACTCACTATCGACGGCCAGTTGCACTTCATCGAGGAACCGGTGGAATTTATGGATCTGGGAATCAAGACTCTTAAACGAACCAAAATACCTATTGTTCGAGTTCGTTGGAACTACCGTCGTGGCCCAAAGTTCACTTGGGAACGAGAAGACCAGATGAAACGCAAGTACCCCCAATTGTTTAAGAAAGGTGAGTCCAGTACTGAAGCTACTTCGGAATTTCGGGACTAAATTCCAAATCAACGGGGGGATGATGTGATACCCCAGGAAAACGCACAACACAACTAGCTTCCTCAGCGACTGCGTGCTAAATTTCGGGACAAAATTTCTTTCAACTTGGGGATGATGTGACAACTCGTATAAATCCCTGTTACGTTTCGCATTACTTTGTAACTACATGTACGTTATATGAATCGAATTTGGTGTTTGATAATATTTGAATAGTTGTGAGCGTGAAAATGCGTTATGTGAAAAGTGTTTGTATGTATGTGAATTACGTGGAAACCGAGACTTGAAACCGAAACCTTTGTAATATGTATTTTTGCGAAACTTATAAGAACCTGAAACTACTACTCTATAAACCCAACCGTCACTCCTAATCGGCCCAACCCAAAACCCTTGGTGCGAAACAAACAAGCCCAACCCACACCCACCTTTCCCTTGCGACCCTTTAGTCCAACTCGCCCTCCCCCTCTTTTCATTACATACGTAAGTCTAAGCATGAGAAACCAGAAACCCTAGTTCATTCTTGTGAGTTTGTGCGTCGGAAGAAGCCACCCCCCCATTTGCAAATCAGCAGATCCCCCCCCCCTTCACGTCGCTACCCCTACCCCATTGTGGCTGGAATCTTGCTCGAGCTCTCTCCCTCTCGCACACTATCTTCATTCGGTTAGTACTTTGATGGTTTTGATTTCTGGTTTTAGTGTTTCATTGCTGAGTTGTTTATTTGTTGTGATGAACATGATGTTATGATGCTTAATTGGTAGATTAGAAACCATGAAAAACGTATGTGAAGATTTGTGTTACGATTTAGTAGAGTATGGGCATGTGTAGTTGGATTAGGGTTGTCATGCTTTATGAGATTGACATTATTGTATGGTAAATCTGATAGGAAACCATCTATGAACTGCCATGAATACTGTAGGTGTGTTATATGACGATAAAACACGGTAAAGAAACCCGGAGACTAGTTTCAGTAATGTTTATGCGAAAAACAGCAAGCTGATTAACATTTACAGCCAACTTCAGTTGGCTGTAAACTGGTCATTATTTAATGAAAAATTGATTTTCTGATATCTAAATTATGTGTTTTCGAAAAACGAATCAAATGGCACTGTAATCATATTTTTTCGAGGTCGTTTACTATTCTTACAGGTCCGTTTTGTGCAGCAACAAAAGCTGCGTTTTTTCTGCAGAAAATGCGTGTTATGTTTTTCGTCATATCTTGAAACCTGGAAAGAGTTAGGTCACGAAATTGATACTGTAGATGGCCACTGTTGTTGTTGTAACTCTCCAACTGGATTTTCATCAATCGGACTTAATATGAATTTTAAATGAATTTTTCGGTGTACTGCAGTCAGAAAGTGACGAATCTGATTGCATCCCGGTAAATGATTTTTATAAAATAAATGGTGATGAATTGGATCCCGATATTTTGACACAATAATATCTGGATCGTTTGAAGCATTCTGTAAAATTTTGGGAGTTTTTGGAATAAGTTAACTATTTTATTAAAATGCCCGAAAACAGCCCGGTTTTGGATGTTAAAGCTGAAACGACGTAAGTAGTAATTTGTGTGTCTAAATGTCGGGTAGGTTATCTGAGAATGATCTAATGTGTTAGATGTCAATGAAAGTGTTATGTGCAATATCGTATTCTTGCTTTTTAATGGTTATAGACGGGATGTTTATATGGGCGTGAACTGTTAAAGTGAGTGCGTGTTATGTGATAGATGCGTGTAGGAACTTTGTGTTTTGTTTAAAACCATTAACAAACTAAATGGTAATCATATTAGGACGTGATTGACCAACCCTGACCATTAGCTATTTTAAGAGTTCGACCGGGCAACCAAAGGTGAGTTCACACTTTCTACAAGGCATGGGATTCCCGGTGGTTGGGAATGGGTAATTGATTTTAAAGGAAACCTGCGTATTCTCCTTGGTTAGGATACGTACCTCCACCCTCTTAATTGAAGGGTGACAACATTGGAACCTGCGTGATCTCATTATACGGGACACGTACGTCCACCCTCTTAACTGAAGGGTGACAACATTGTTACTAGACCAAAAAAACTCTATCATAAGTCCCTCAGTTTTTATATCGACTTAATCGCCGGGCCAATGGCGAACGGGTCATTAGTTAAATAGCGCTATTAGGTTTGACAAGCCTCACACCGTGCAGCAGAGGACGGGAGTGGACTAATGGATCTGGGCACGTCAATGATGATAGACATTGACTTAGGGCACCCAACTTTCTCAGTCAGTTGTTGATATGGTAACGGGTCTAGTGGGATATTCTTGGGGTTGCCCCCACGGCTGGGAGCCAGAGTAAAAGGAAAGGATTAATCATGTTTTTAAACTATGGGGTAACCCCCACGGAAAGTAAGCCAGCTAAAGGAAACCTATGTTTTTGAAACAACTTAAAACAAACACCCAACTGTGAACTCACTCAACTTTGTTGTTGATTCGTTACTATATGCCTTGCAGGTCGTTAGGTTTTTAGCTGGAGCTTGCATTGGAGCAGGAGTTGTTGTGGGACATGAACCGCTGCGTGTTCATGAAAAACTTTATTAAATTTAAAACTTAAATTTTGGTTTGAATCTAAATGCTTCCGCTGACTATTAAACTTGGTTTTGGACTTTGGTTTGGAGAACTTTAGACGTTTGGTTTTACTTTACTTTATTTAATGTTCATTATAATTGGTGGTATGATCTCGGTCAGTCACACGCCTCGCGGTAATACTCCGCTTGTGGATTTTGAGGGTGTGACATTATTAAAGAGAAAAGTGGTGGGCCCCTTCCAGGCAGCGATCACCCGCAACCGTTTGGTCTGAGTCAGCAGGGATACAGTCCTTGCAAGGTTGGTTTAAAGTTTTAATAGTAGTTTATAGATAAGGGATTCAAGCATTTGGCACTTCTCCGGTATGGGGGGTGGAACCCCGCCCTACTCGGGAAGTGTTACTAAGCTTGAACCAGGTTCTCGCAGGATCTATACACTGAACGAGACATAAAATTTACCCAACCACACTTCTAACCCCCTTCCAGGCAATTAACGCACAATATATAGACCGTAAAGACACACATATGTGAATCAACAACATATGAAGAATGATTAGATAAATTTTCCTTCAATATAAAAAACTAGTTATTAAAGTCATTAATCCATACCCAATTAAAAAGTTGTCAAAGATTGGAAATCAAAAAAGAAATACATAAAAGATTTGTCTTTACCAAGTGATGTAAGAGTTTAGCCAAGCATGGCCTTTGTTTGACAAAGACTCTTACTATCGATCTTCGATCCCGAGACTACTACACGGACTCTAAATGATGGAAGATGGATGATTGTGTTGTAGTGGTGGTGGAGTGGTGGTGGAGTGGTGGCAAGTGAGAGAGAAGTGGTTTGCCAAGGGATGAGTTAGAATGAAACCAAGCACCCCTATTTATAGCTGAAATCAGAACCTCAACATGGCCCGTGCCCACCTGACACGGTCCCGTGTTGGTCATTCTATCTCTTCTTCAATAACTGTATTGTCAGGTCTTGTAATAACACAGCTTGGTGTTTCAACGGCACGGCCTCGTACCCATTGTACTTGCTTGTACTTGTTGTACTATCCAAGATTCTAGGAATCTGGGAGTTGACCACGGCCCCGTGTCCATTTGCCACGACCCCGTGTTGGCAGTCTGCTTCTGTGTGTCTTTTTTTTTTCTCATGGAATCTGGAGTTGGGCACAACCCCGTGCTAAACTGGCACAGCCCCATGTCAGCCTTCTTAATTGTTGTTTTTGGTCTTGGGGTGAAGCTTGGAGGGTCGGTATGAAGTGTTAACTTCTCTTCTTTTGTATTTATGTTGGTATTTGCCGTTATTTTGCTTCTTTTGTGCGTTTAAGCTCTTTTGACCCTGTAATTAAAAAGAAACAAAGAAACATGCTTTTTCCAACATTAGTACCGAAAAGGGTTGATTTTATGCCATATTTGATATAATTTATATATTGCATTTTACGCATATCAAATACCCCCACACTTGAATATTTGCTTGTCCTCAAGCAAAACTCTTTAATGTTGCTTACACACCCAAATGGAATTGGTAGAGAAGAAATTTTCGGGTCTTGTTTGTAGAGTGTTGGGAATCCAAGTTCTTTATTCTTGTTTTTATATTGTTTACAATCCTATTCGACATGATCTATTTTGAACCTTTTTTAAGAAAAATAAATATTTTTGGGCATAACAAACCTTTATAAAATTTCATTTAGCGATATACAAATTCACACACCTCACAAGTGATCACTCAACACTCGGCCGAAGATGTATAGGTGAAACGCTCGATACCGGTATGGAACTTACTCCTACCATAAGCTTGACAAGTAATCAAACCTCCTCCTTTTTTAACATAATCTTTGTAAATATCAAGAGGACTTTGAAATGGTAGGTTTTTGGCTAAGGGTAGGATAGTTTTATTGAAAAGTGGCTAAAACGTAAAATGTCGGTTTTCTTTTGAAAATTTATTTGTTTGTGACTTAGTTATAAACTACATATTTATAAGCAATGATTTCTGCTTATTTATTTCAATTAGCTAGAAAAAAAAATTCTTTTTTCCCTTTTTTTTTTTTCTTTCTTTCTTTCTTTTGTTTTTTTTTTATATAAAACTAAGTCACCTCTTTTTATATGATTTTCAAAATAACCGCATTTTACTAAAAACAAGAGGTGTGAAAATAAAAATTGGTTTTGGGGTGATGGGTGGTTGTTTTTACAAAAATATATTTTTCCAGATTTAGAAATGAAAGGTTTAAGCTCAAAGGGGTTTAACTAGGGGAATATTTTTGTTGTTTTTGTTTATGGTGGGGAGATAAAGAGAAAATAAAGTTAAAGATCAAAAAGAGGGTTTAAAATCCTAATGCCTCCATCATTTACTTACTTGGATTCGTCGGTAAGAACCGGGAATGTATTGTCTTGTCAAATTCTAGATTCGTAAGAACCATACGAGTATTCACACAAAAAAAGAAAGATGAGCAGTTAGTAAATATATATGAATGAATGCTCGATGAAGGCTCAAAACTCACATTTTTGTGGGAAAAAGGGTATAAGTGTGAAATTATATATACAATCAAATTTTACAAAGAATTGTCATGCAATTTTTATAAATTGTTATTGTATGGTTCTTTTTATCATGTCACTATCGGTTGTAAACTTATAAAAACTTGAACTTTTTAGAACTTGGTTTCTAACTTAAACTATAAATAAGACAAAACAAATAAAATTTTTGAAAAAAAGATTTGGGGTGTTTTAGCGGTTCCAAGTAGAGTTTTGTGTAAGGCTTGATTTAGGATAAACAATTTCAAGTTATTGAGTCCCCCCCCCCCCCCCCCGCTTAAATTACACATTGTCCTCAATGTGTTCAAAATAGGTTAAATTGATTAAATGTGTAAGATGTGTGTTAAAAATAACAATTTTTTTTTTGCAAAGCAAACACTTGACACGACCCCGTGTGTGGGAGCCACGGCCACGTGTCAAAAGTGTCAGTACCAATTTTTCCAGAAATCAAACACGGGGGCGTGCCAATGGGACATGGCCTCCGTGTCAAGGTTCCAGAATCAAAATTGTTACAAGAGACATGGGGTACGGGTGCGTGCTTACCTGATACGGCCCCGTGCTACACTTACAGAATTGAAGATTTTTAGTCGAGAGTCGTCTGTTTTCAAGCATAGGGTGTTGGGTCAACGTCCTTTCGCCTTCTCACCATCCTTTTGAGTGTGTTTTATTTCTACTAAAAGAAAAACTCAAAAATAAAGCTTAAAAGTTATACTAAGATTAAAACTACTTTATTATTGGATAGTCCATGGAATGCCTCCATGGTGCGCCACGTTAATAAGTGTCCTTAGCTAGACCCATTTTATCGGGTGGTTCTGGCTCATCTTCAATTAGGGGGTTGTCATTTCCAATTAGATATTTCATTGATTGATCAAGATTGACGTACCTTTTGTTGGCCCCTAATTGAAGCAGTAGGTTGTTTTGCTTCAGTTGGGTCAATGTTTGATGGGATTTTAGAAATGGTTGTCCCAACACGAGGGGGTATCATCTAGGATGATAAAGTCGGTTGGGACTACCGCTTGGCTTGTTTGAATTAAGACATCCTCAACCATTCCCGTGGCGTTAATCGATTTTCGGTTAGAGAGAAAAATAGGAATTTTAAGAGGAGAAAAATCACTAGTACCCAATTTTTCGAAAATATAGTTTTACATTATGTTAACACATAGATCTTTATCAACTAGCACGTTACTAACAAAGACGTTTTGAAAAACAACATGGTATCGGTTTTATGTTTATTTCATGGTATTCATCTTTTATTAGCGAAGTTTGATCATTTGTTAACGTGACACTTACTAATTCTTCGATTTTAGTAGAAGTGTTTAACTCTTTTAAAAACTTAGCATGTGGAGATACCAAACAATGATTTTCAAAAGAAGGTTGTAAAACATGAATTCTAAAAAAGTTTGATCTAGTTTAAAATCGCTTTTTTTTTGTTTATAGACTTACCTGCTTCTTGGTTTAGTTCATGCGTGAGTTTTTCATTTTGTTCTTCTATTTTACCTCTTCGATTATTACCTCTTTAGTACAAATCACCTCTTCTTTTTCTCAAGATTTCTTAATCAGGAGTTCTACATTTTTGAGATTTTGTATGACTCTTTCGGCTTCGGGAGTGATTGTTTATGGTGTGTCGTAAGTTTCAAACGGATTGGCATCACAATCAAAGTTTGACTTTGGAAGCTCGAACCTTGGTTCTTCATAAGTGGTGTATGAAGAACTTGGTGTGGTGTATGAGGTTGATGGTTTAAAATGGTAACAATGTTGTACCGAGTGGGATCCTCCGCAAATGGTACAATAAGGTTCCTCGTAATCATCCTCAATATAATAGGTATAGTCTTCTGAGTAGTAATCCATTGTTTTGGAAGATACCCAGAAGAATAACGAGTCTCGGGATCAGAAACAGAATTTAAAAAATTAAAAGATGATTGAGCAAGGCTCCGTGCTGAACCAGCACGGCCCCGTGGGCAGCTCTGTATCTGAACGTTTAAAAAGATTTTAAGAAAAAATTGCAGCACTGGGGCGTGTCCCAGTAACACGGCCCCGTGTTAAACCTACTGTAAACAGAAAAAAGTTTTAAAAACAGGCGCGCAGTTTTCAAAAATGTTAGAATTTGATTAGACCGCTAATTTTATGCTTTCTTAAAATCCTTGTGTCCCCAGCAACGACGCCAAAAACTTGACGTGCGTGCGGGTATCTATATTTTTTAGTATATTTTAGCTCTTTGTACTCACCGATTTAAAGTTTTAAATTTATAAAACACGATATTCTACTATTACTCTACACACACGCTAGGGCGAGTATATCCATCGCGGACGTAGTATAGTGATGGTAAGATACCGAGGTCGTCCAAGGACACAAGAGCTTTTAATACCGGCTTATCGTTAACGTCTAATCGAATCAAACTTTAAAGAAAAGATTTTTAAAGCTATAAAAAGATAAACTAAAAAGAAAAAATAAAATGAGGAAAAATAGATAGACAAGGAGAAATCACTTGGTTCCGACTCAACTTTCATGTATCCTTTTGATGATTTCCGCACTTTGGGCATTCTAAAAGATTATATTAGTTATAATAGTAGGCCCTTGTTGTGAAGGCGACGTTACCCTCGACCTAGTGGTCTAAGTCAGCAAGGATACAGTCCCACTAGGTCGAATTATTGAAAGATAAGTAAGTAAGTTATTAATGCGAAAAGTGGTGGGGCCCCTTCCAGGCAACGATCACCCTCAACCCTTTGGTCTGAGCAAGCAGGGATACAGTTCTCGCAGGGTTGGTTTAAAGTTTTAATAGTAGTTTATAGATAAGGGATTCAAGCGTTTGGTACTTCTCCCGTATGGGGGGTGGAGCCCGCCCTACTCGTGAGGTGTTACTAAGCTTGAACCAGTTTCTCACAGGATCTATACACTGAACGAGACATAAAATTTACTCAACCACCCTGCTAACCCCCCTTCCAGGCAATTAACGCGCTTTATATAGACCTTAAAGACACAAATATGTGAATCAACAACATATGAAGAATGATTAGATAAATTTTCCTTCAATATAAAAAACTAGTTATTGAAGTCATTAATACATACATGTAACACCCCGAAATTTAAAAAGGCTTTATATTAGCATTATATAAAGTATAAAATAAACGAGAATGAGCTAACTAAGAATAAATAACCTAGTTAGTTAATTGTCCCGTTTTAAAACATGAATGGATTTAAAATGCCAAAGATATAAACTAAATAAAAGTGGAGGGGCTTATGTTGTTAAAACCTAAACTTATATTATTAAGTTTAATATAAATAAAAACCAAATACACCATTTAGGTGCCTAGTTCGATCAAAACAGGAGAAGGGCGACCCCCACTCTCAAAACCCTAACACTTCACTTATCTAACAAATTGAAGGCTCAAACCAAGTTAAAATCGAAAATCGAGCATAGATTACTGATCCCCATTGCAAGGGGGTTGTAAGGTATGTAAAATTTGATGTTAATTCTGCCCGTTAAGTGTTTGAAAAAATGCCCCAAAGAAGGCTCGAAATTGAAATTTAAAGTTAAAACGCATGATTGTGATGATTTGGCAAATTATGCGATATATGATTTAAAAGGAGTTCTAAACGAATCGTGATTGAACTCTATAGGAAAAGATACCGGAGCGTCGGGTGGACAAGCCGGTGGCGATTTGCGTTTGAAGGGCGTGCACTAAAGGTATGTAACTTGACCCGTTACATTAAGTGAATTGTTATTAAATTATGTATGGATACAATGTAAAATAGAAGTTGTGTTGATTGTAGCGATCATGTTCGTTATGTAAATGAATAGGTTAAGATTTGGCTAAGAGTCGTTTGGTAGTCATTATAATGGTGGACTCCATAAATGAGCCAAACAGATCGAATAATCTATTAATGTGAGGCTATTACTTCGATATATGATTATTTAGTCTTTTGTTAATGTTAATATTAGATATACTAAAATACGAGGAACTAGCATTTTGGGTTGCTTAAATGATGAACCCCATAAGGGTAAACTAAAGGGGTTATTAAGAGAAGCTAGGAATTGGATAACGGTAGTACCTTACTTGTAGATTTTGAGCCCGGGTGATGGGTAGCGACTTACTAAACACGCAAACCGGTGATGGGAGCGTAGTGTTGAAAATAAAGAACCCATGATTGGGATCTTCTTATTTAAAAAAAAAGATATCCCGTTCATGGAAGTTTGGGTGAAATGAATAAACGGATCAAACAACAATGTTACAGAGTCTACCGTAAGTTACGGTCTCTACCGTAACTTACGGTGGAGAACAAAAGGGTTACGGTGGTTCACTACTGTCTTACGGCAGACCAGGATCATACAGCATCTACCGTAACTTACGGTAGATACCGTAAGTTACGGTACAGTCCAGAAATATTTGTGAAAATTTTGCATATCTTAATTACTTGAATCCGTTTCTGAGCATAGTTCAATTATGCAAATTATCTAAGAATACTAATACAAATATTTGTCAAAATCTCCAGTTTTTAGGTATTGCAAGCACGTGGATGATGATCAAGACAATGCTCGCGAACCGAACACAATCTTTTGAAGCTTCCGCACTAGACTAATTTTGTTTTAGACAATGTTTATAATGTAAACAAATTTATTAATCATGTTTTGAATGACATAACTAGTTAAGTAATTGTCTAGAAGGTTATCACACTTAAACTTGAATTTGGTACATCTTTTGGAGTAAGGTACCGTCTAAAGTAAATTCATGTGTATTTACATTAAATTCCTATAAAATTTGGAAGGGTGTTACAATACCTAATTAAAAAGTTTCCAAAGATTGGAAATCAAAAAAGAAATACATAAAAGATTTGTCTTCACCAAGTGATGTAAAAGTTTTGCCAAGCATGGCCTTTGTTTGACAAAGACTCTTACTATCGATATTGTATCCTGAGACTACTACACACACTCTAAATGATGGAATATGGATGATGGTGGTGGATGATGGTGTTGTAGTGGTGGTGGAGTGGTGGAAAGTGAGAGAGAAGTGGTTTGCCAATGGATGAGTTGGAATGAAACCAAGCACCCTTATTTATAGCTGACATCAGAACCTCAACACGGCTCGTGCCCACTTGACACGACCCTGTGTTGGTCATTCTCTCTCTTCTTCATTAACTGCAGTGTCAGGTCTTGTAATAACACGGCCCAGTGTGTCAACGGCACGACCCCGTATCTATTGTACTTGATTGTACTTGCTATACTATCCAAGATTCTGGGAATCTGGGAGTTGACCACGACCCCGTGTCCATTTGACATGACCCTGTGTTGGCAGTCTGCTTCTGTGTGTCTTTTTCTTCATGGAATCTGGAGTTGGGCACAACCTCGTGCTGAACTGGCTCAGCCCCGTGCTGAGCTGGCACATCCCCGTGCTGATCTGGCATAACCCCATTTTTCCCTCTTCTGAATTGTTTTTTTTGGGTCTTGGGGTGAAGCTTGGAGGGTCGGTATGAAGTGTCAACTTCTCTTCTTTTGTATTTATGTTGGTTTTTGCCGTTATTTTGCTTTCTTTGTGCGTTTAAGCTCTTTTGACCCTGTACATTAAAAAGAAACATGCTTTTTCCAACATTAGTACCGAAAAAGGGTTGATTTTACGCAGTATTTGATATAATTTATATGTTGCATTTTACGCATATCAGAAGCACTAGGCTAATTGAGAAACTTGAGAAGCATTCTGGACCACACATTTTCCCTAAGTTATTCGTAATATAAACATATGTGTAATTTAAAATTGACTATATACATATGTGTATATAATGAAAAAATTAGGGAAATGTGTGGTCCAAAATGTTTCTTAAGATTCTCATATATGGTGGACTTCTCTTATAATCCATACCCTATATATATATATACATCTGTGGTTCATGCGGGAAGCACCATTTATCGTGGGAACCACGAGAACCACTTGTGAACACAATCAAAATAAACCCAAAACAAACAATAAACCCCCCACCCCACCCCACCCCACCACTACCCATAACCTCCCTCCACCCCTACCCCCCAAAAAAATAAAATCAAAAATAAAACCTAAACCCCGTATTCCCACCTCCCAAGAACCTACTCCCCACCCAAGCTAAATGTTAAAAACTAAACCTCGTGATAACCGGTGGTTCCTAAATGATATTCACCATATATATACAAATACATACATTATATATATATATATATAGGACAAGGATCATTTCAAAACCCTAAATATTTACAGAACTCCCAGAACTCTTAATAAACAATCTTTTTATTTATATATTTTTATATTTAGAATAACTTTATCATTTATTATAACTACTTTTTATCATTACATACATCTTAAGAGTAATTTTATGTTTACATATACACAAACTAGGATTTTTACATATATGTAATAAGTTAGTACACATATATATAATTTGACTATTAACATATACGCAAACTAGGATTTTTACAACTCATCCCTTGGCAAACCACTTCACTCTCACTTGCCACTACTCCACCACCACTACAACACCATCATCTACCACCATCATCCATTTTCCATCTTTTAGAGTGTGTGTAGTAGTCTCGGGATCCAAGATTGATAGTAAGAGTCTTTGTCAAACAAAGTTCATGCTTGGGTAAACTCTTACATCACTTGGTGAAGACAAATCTTTTATGTATTTTCTTTTAAGATTTCCAATCTTTGGCAACTTTTTAATTGGGTATGTATTAATGACTTTAATAACTAGTTTTTTTTTATATTGAAGGCAAATTTATCTAATCATTCTTCATATGTCGTTGATTCACATATGCGTCTCTTTACGGTCTATATAAAGCGCGTTAATTGCCTGGAAGGGGGTTAGAAGGGTGGTTGGGTAAATTTTATGTCTCGTTCAATGTATAGATCCTGCGAGAACCTGGTTCAAGCTTAGTAACACCTCATGAGTCGGAGCGGGCATAAACCACCACGGGAGAGGTGCAAAACGATTGAATCCCTTATCTTTAAACTACTATTAAAACTTATAACCAACCCCGCGAGGACTGTATCCCTGCTTACTTAGACCAACGGGTTGAGGGTGATCGCTGCCTAGAAGGGGGCCCACCACTTTTTGCATTAATAACTTACTTAATTATCTTTCAATAATCCGATCTAGTGGGATTGTATCCTTGCTGACTCAAACCATTAGGTTGAGGGTAACGTCGCCTTCACAGGAGGGGCCTACTACTATAACTAAGATAATCTCTTAAAATGCCCAAGGTGCGGAAATCATCAAAAGGATGTATGAAAGATAAGTCGGAACCAAGTGATTCTTTCTTGTCTATCTGTTTTTACTTTTATTTAATTTTCTGTTTTTAGTTTATCTTTTTGTAGTTTTAAAAGTCTTTTCTCAAAGTTTGATTCGATTAGAAGTTGAAGATAAGCCGGTATTAAAAGCTCTTGTGTCCTTGGACGACCTCGGTATCTTGCCATCACTATACTACGTCCGCGATGGGTGCGCTTGCCCTAGCGTGTGTGTAGAGTGATAGTAGAATATCATGTTTTATAAATTTAAAATTTAAAATCGGCGAGTAAAAAAGAGCTAAAAATATACCTAAAAATATATACACCCGCACGCACGTCAGTATGTGGCATTTTTTTATCTTTTTTTTTACTGAAACAAGTGATTTTTTATGACTTTTGAGAAAAAATCAAAAAAACCTTTTGGATGGCCTGGTTCTCACAGTTCTCACAACTTAAGGTGGTTCTTAGTTTAACCCATCTCTGAGTCGAAGGAATCGACATCAGACTCAAGGTCAGAATCGGAAGGGATATTGGTAACGAACACAACAGGAGATGCCACATCATTATCCAGATCATCAACGAATGGCCAGTCATCAGTAGGGATGGCGGCAAAAGGAATAACATGAATGGCAATAGGCTCAACGAGATGCTCACCATCGGGATGTCGATGATAAGCTGGCCATGGAAGGGGAAAGGTAAGGATAAGACATCATCAATGAAAGGGACATCGTCACCAAAGTTTGGTTAGGCGAAAGGCTGAAAATCATTGAGGTCATCATCATCATCGAATATCATCTCAGGGTCGGTCTCGGAGTCGGACGTGAAGATCTCGGGGGCGTGTGCTATCTCATCGTCAGATACTATCGCCATAGGATCATGTTCTTCAGTTAGGCTTTTGCTTTCAGAAGAAGACATGTGTACCTGTAACATTTTATTCATGGTATATGTATATATTAATTACTACTACTTAATTAATATACAAATATTTATACACATTGTTGCAAGTAATTCCTAGTTAAAGACAAGTGCTACCCCAGTGCACACTAAATCTCGTAGTGTCCTTACTTGATTCTTGAAAAACAAGTTCAGGTAGTGGATGTCGCGGAAAGTTTTATGCAATGAAAACGTTTGGATAATTGTTTTCGTGAGAGGATCCTAAAGATTGTAGTCTAGACTCGAGAAGGAATCCTGATTCACTACAATCGCAGCTCTGATACCAATCTGTCACACCCCTTTCTAAGGCGGTAGCATGAGGTGTGATCTTGAAAGGTTCTCATTGCATACGAATGGTAAACATACTACATGATCATAAAACAAACTCCGAGATGCCATTGACATTAAATATTCAAAACATAATTTAAGTTTAGTGTTTACATCACAACATAGATAATTGTCTGAAAAGTTTACAACTTATTTCAAAGACCAACATCAAGGTTTTGATCCTTATATCACCACATGGGATGGGATATAACCACCAAACCCCACAAAATAGGCATAGGAGTTTTAACACAACATAACTAAAACATAAACGACATCCAGGAGCAAGAGTGAGACCGCACGTACATCCACTTTAGTTACCTGAAATACATGTAAGTTTTGGAAAATCGTCAACATAATGTTGGTGTGAATTCATGCAGTTTTGTGTAATACATTTAAGCATTCGTTGTAGAAAACATGGTATGTAATTGTACTGGAACAAGTATTTCTGTAAATGTAAGGAATACGAGATCGCTAATGGTTCGCGAGGCCACTAACATATGTAACGACATAGGAAGCATCCAAACCATAGGCATTTTTACTTGTCGATTCACGACTAGAGACACAAAAGTACTCTTGGTAAAAGTGTGGCCAAGAGTGTGGCTGCCTGAAACCCATTAGATCTAACCTTTTGTTCCGCGGTCTAGGTATATAGTTTGATTAATGGTGCTTATGGCACCCTATTCGTGACATGATCTATAGTATCATTCCTTAGTTTTGTATTCAACATACCATAGTACATGTATTTTCCCCAAGTTTAGAAAACAAGTAAAAGTTTAAAAGTGGGGACACGAACTCACAATTTTGCGTATCCTGCGTCGTAAACTTCACCGGTTGGTTTTTGTTGCGTCGTGGCCTATACGTGTTCTATATATGTTAGTCACTAGACTTGTATCACACAAGTACAAGTCACCATCTTTTGTTTATGTATATGTTCTTTGTACGTTCATTCTTTGGGAGGGTCGTGCCCTTGTTTGTTGGATCTTGCCCGTTTGTCATGTCTTTACACTTTGAATATGTATTGTTTATTTGTATGTATATATTTCACTTCTGAAATATATATTCGTTTATGAAGTCTTTGTCAAAGTAAGAAGTTGTTAAAAATAATTTATATTTTAAACTTTCCATGTATGTTACTTATATCATTTTCCCAAAAATAAATATAAGTATTTTTTGAAATAATATTCTCAATATTATTTTTGTACAAGTATACTTAGGAAAGTATACTTGTATTTTATGTAAATACTTGTGTACTTTGTATTATTCACCAAAAATCAATACTTTGATTTTTATTACTATCCGGAATTATATTTCTTAAAAATAATATATTTTTTAAGTCTTGTAGGAAATATATATATTTTGTCATGTCATAAAATATATATAATCATTCTCGTTATTCACCCGATTTTGTATAAATTCCATTACTTGATAATGGTTATATATATTTGTCCAAAAATATATATTTAAGTCCATAAGTGTCCATATATTGTCCAAGTTCAATAATACGTTAAGGAATATATTTTTGTAAATATATTTTCTTGTATTTGTCCATGTACTTCCTTGTGAGGAAATTTGTATACTTGTATACTTATGTATTCTCATGTATTTGTATGTGTATTTTGGTATTCACACTCCTTAGGAGTATTTAGTGTATTTTCAAGTTCCTAATACACTACTACATATAATACACATAATATACACTTAGTACAAAATTTGGTGATCACTAAATATATATATTTTCCCTAAAAATGTACATACTTGAAATTTTACACAAAAATTAGGGAAATCTTGGTAAATATTTTTAGGTGAATTTTTGGGGAATAAGTTTCACCATAAGTTATATTTTCTAAGTGTCAAAATTTTATAAAATTTTTGACATAGTTTCCCCTAAAAATGGAGGTTTCCCATGTTTTCAAAACATGTGTTTATTTTCTTTTCAACACCAAAAACAATTTTCAACAATAATCATCAACAACATACACTAATTTCTTCATATGAAACATCATGGTGAACTTGATTCTTGTTAAAAATGTGTAGTCTTTAGATCTACACTTTACATACAAGGATCTTTTGAAATCAAGTGTTCTTGTAAATTTTTAACCAACTTTTTATGAAACTTTATTTTACTAATCAACTTACTCATGAGTTTTATGGTCTCAAAGTCTTGAAAATAATGTTGTAAAACTATTTTTATGTTCATTAGAAAGATAACTTTGTTCAACATCATGTTTCACCATGGATCTTTCAAGATCCATGCTCAACATCTTTAGATCTTTCATAAACAAGCTTTATGTTAACCTTTTAACAAACTTTTCATGGGTTTTAGTTTCAGAAATTAGTTTTACATACACTTTATTATTTCAAGATTACAAGTTTATGCCTAAAAATTCATATTTCAAGTTCACATAATGCTTCATATGTTCATCTTCAAGTTTAACCATGGATCTTTCAAGATCCATGCTTAAACTTGTTAGATCTAAGCTTCTAACAAGTTCAACATACTTGATCTAAACATAAACACAAGATATAACATCAACAACTTCATTACATACACTAAAAATTAATACAATCACTTGTTTTCTTCATGAATATGTTAGATCTTCTCATTTTTAACTTTAAAAGTTTAGTTGTTTAGATGGTGAGACTTGTACATAACATAAACATGAACTATTATAGTGATCAAGAAGCTTACTACTAGCTCTAATGGCTAGGGAAGTGGCATAAGAATGATGAAGATGAATATGGAAGAAATCAAGTGGTTAAAAGCTCCAAAGTGAGGTCCTTCAAGTTCTAGCACTTCAAGCCTCCTTAGATAGCCTCCATACACCTTCAAGTGACCTTGGATTAGTAGTTTGAAGCTTGAAAAAGATGGATGTATGTGGGTGTGTTTGAGCCGAGACCAAAGGGAAGGAAGGAGGAGGTGTTTGTGTTTTAGAAAGTGATGAATGATGAAGATGTAACCTTGTGGTCCTTATAAAGTTATTTCCAACAATTTTCTTATTTCTTGGTTAATATGTTTCATAAACTCTAGACATATCACTTAAAATATTGAAATAAAATCCAACATGTGGGACCCATGTCCCAACCGGTTATTGGGGGGGGGGGGGTGCATGGTTGGTTTTCAACTTAGTTAGTGATCTAGTTAGATTTCAAGATAATTAGTTAGGGTTATATGTGTTATGGTGTTTTAGGATGTGTTATGATGTTCTAACCCCATAACTAGCTTAATAACATAAAAACAATGCTTCTAGTTAAATTTTGATGTTTCGGATTGTGTCCGGTTGTTCGTTTCGTTACTGTTCGTTAAACTGCTAAATTGCGCAGTTTCACTAAGTATGAAGCACCTTTTGTGACAGATTCAATTCCTGACACTCTGTAAGTTATTCTGGACACTAAATCATAAATTATGCATGATATTTTAGTGTTAAAAAGCTGTTTATAGCTGATTTATGCAGAATTTTGCATTTAAAGTGAGTTTCGGGTGTCTTTTAGTGCATAGTTTAGCTTCCGGAAAGTTTATATGTTAACCCTTGTATCCACACTTGGGTTTTAATGTATTTTAAATGTTGGACCTATTCCTAGGCCCTAATTCTATTGCCTGACAGCTTTCTGCAGAAATGCTGACACAGTGTGTCATACCGGTGAGTTTACCAGTTTTTCTGATGTAACGCTTAAAGTAATGCATAAAGCAATATTTCAAGTATAAAACATGCATGAATTCATATGTATGGCATGTAATCACATAATGTTGATGTTTAAGCACATAATTGCAGATAATAAATGATATTAGAATAGTACGGAAATTGTCGGTTTTGTGCCAGTTGTCACACGTATAATAGTAGTGAGACTTACATGACAATAAGAAGGTTATATCATATCTTGAATAAAAGATTGTGTCATTCTTTAACGAACCATGTCCTTGCTAAAATGCCAAACACCCCATTCGGTTGACATTTGTTATTGACTACGAGCCGGAACGGTTTTCAACATCTAGCAATGCTTCTCCAAATGTGTTGTCAAAGTGGACTTGGATTGGACATTTAGAAACATACCACAAGCCTTACATTGAGCCCTTTGAGTACTGTGTGACATTTCACATAAATATACTTTTTGACCAAATCTTTTGGTTCCTCGTTGTTTTTAAGATACTAATCACAGTTGGTTTACTTGAAGGAGAACTGACATCATGTGAACCTTGAGTACTTAAGCTAGCCATTTGAGAAATTGGTTGTTTTAAAACTTGCGTTTTTAAGCCATTTTTTGTTTTTTTACGTTTTTTGGAGCTAGAGAATTGGTGTGATCAAACCAACATACCTAAGACCTATTTATACGAGTCTTGTGGGGGGGGGGGGGTTTCAATATGGTGAAAATTTCAGTTATCTAACAGCAATAAATGGCTATATAGTCGTTCCCAATGGTATGTGTATATATATATATATATATATATATATATATATATATATGGGAAGGTTCAACCGAAAACTCATTTTATTATGAAAACTAACTAAAAAACATAACCAATTTTTTTTTACAATTTTTTTTGTAAATTTTCTCTACTTTTTATATATAAATTTTTTTTTTCAAAAAAAAAAAAAATGTAGTGCATATGTGCAGTACACATATATGCACATGTACAGTACAGTTTTTTATTTTTTGAAAAAAGTTTTTTATATATAAAAAGTAGCTAATATTTGTAAAAAATGGCATGCTTTTTAGGCTTTTTTAGTTAGTTTTCAAGTTGTCACTTTAACTAGTGGTTTTTAATTGAACCCTCCCATATATATATATAGGGAAAAGATCAAATAGGAAGATTAATTTCGCTAGGAAGGATAGGAAGCAATAAGAGGATGACATGTGGCAACATTTAAAATAAAGAAAAAGGGTATTTTAGTCAATCCAACCCTTTCTTCTTCCTTTTTCAAAACCCAGTAACTTCAAAACCCACCATTTTCAAAACCCACCATCTTCAACCATTTCTTCACTTTCTATCTCAATAATCACTACATTATAGTGCGATTTTCATCACCAATCAATGATTCAAACCCCTGATCAACGTGTTCTTCAGTTTTTTTTTGAAGAAAACCCAGTTTAATTTCATACAAAATCTCGTTTTTTCCGGTGATTTTGAAGATAATCACTCGATTTGTTCGATTCAATCGCTGATAAGTGTTTCTATCATTTCAAATTTCGTCAATTGATGAAGAAACCGGCTTCGATCCATGTAAGAAATTCTTTAATTTCGTTTTCACGATCTGGGTTTTTATTTAGTCATTGCGTTTTACGATCTTGGCGGGGGTCCGGGGGCGGCAGCCCCCGGTAGCAGGGTCCCAGGGGCGGCAGCCCCTGGCGGGGTCCAGGTCAGCTCGGAATTTTTTTTTTTCGATTAAATTGCTGTACTAAAAACGCATCAGAAAAATTAATTTTCCAGAAATTGGCTCATTTCGAAGACAGTAATTCGTAGACAATTCAGACAGTTCACAGACAATTCACAAACAGTTCAGAAACAGTTTTATGTGTCCATTGCGTTTTAGAAATAAGAGAGTTTTATGTGTTTTCTGGCTATTGCGTTTTAGAACAAACACATTTTTAAGTATCTTTAGTCATTGCGTTTTAGGTAAAACACATTTTTGAAGTATTTTTAGTCATTGCGTTTTAGGTAAAACACATTTTTAGGTGTTTTCAGTCCATTGCGTTTTAGGTAAAACACTTTCTTTTGTTTTTTTAGGTCATTGCGTTTTAGAAATGAGGCATTTTTAAGTGTTTTCTGGCCATTGCGTTTTACAAATAAAACATTTCTTTGTGTTTTCTGGCCATTGCGTTTTACAAATAAGACATTTCTTTGTGTTTTTTGTGCATTGCGTTTTAGGTAAAACACTTTTTTATGTGTTTTCAGTCTATTGCGTTTTAGAAATAAGACATTTTTTTGTGTTTTCTGGCCACATTGCATTTTACAAATAAGTCATTACTTTGTGTTTTTTGTGCATTGCGTTTTAGAAAAATGTCATTTTTTAGGTTTTTTTTTCATTGCGTTTTACGTAACTGGTGGTTTTTCTATTGCGTTTTACACAACTGGGTTTAAATTTTTTTTTTAAAATATAGCAATAGTATACTCGTTTTAAAGATAAAAAAAACGCTCGTTTTTTTGGTGCAATTTTTATAAAAAAATAATGTCGTATGAAAGAGTTATTAACGTTTAAAAAATTGGGGGGAATTGGAGGAGAGAGAAACTATTGGCTTGGATTGACTAGAATGCCCTTGAACAAACTCACGCGCCTCTTTTCTTCTTTTCAATTTCCCTGATTTAATCTTAGCCCTTGATTAACTAAATGGATGGTCAAGATCACTTCCTAGCCTTCCTAGCCAAATTAACTTCCTATTGTATCTCCACCCTATATATATATATATATATATTGGGAGCCGCTAAAATAGAAACCACCTCCAGTTGTAAGAACCGTGAGAACCACTATCAACCAATCAGAAAAAGGGGTATTTTGGTCATTTACCCCAAATGTCAAATCTTCTCTCTCTCTTCATTTAAATTCTCTGACTTTATAAAAACCTCTCTCCTCTCTCCTCTCTAATCTCTCATTTACATTTCTCATTTCTCTTCCTCAGATCATTCTCTCTAATATCTTATATCACAATTTCTCTCTCTCACACATACATTCAGGATTTCAGAGATCAAGAGAGAGGGAAACGACGGAGATAAAGGAAGATGGCCACCCCCCGGTGACTCCCTAGTTTCTCCGGCAGCAGCGCCGCCGCTCACAGCGGCGGTGAACAGAAGCAACAATGGACAACCAGGCGATACGGTAGCGGTGGGGTGACGGTCCTGGCAATGAGAGAAAGATGCCATTTTTGATTGATGCTTTCTAGATCGATTTTCTCCATTTTAGATCCAGTCCAACACCCGTTTTTGGGGTGGTTCGAAGGTGGATGGTGATGGTCGGTGGGTGGTGATGGTCGGTGGGTAGTGTTGGTGTGGTTGCAGAGGTGGGGGTGACGGGTCAGATTTACGCTCACATCATATTTACCCATCATCAAAACCCTAAACAAAATGGGATGGTAGGCGGCGGCCGGCAGCGACGTATCCCATTTTCAGATCTGTCACTTTTTCGGCGGCGGTGGTGAATGATTCAGCTCCGGCAGATCTCCGGTATGTTTTGGGGGTTTGATCTGATGGTGGGGGTTTGATATGGTGATTTTGATGTTTTTGGTTCTGATCTTTTGTCCCTGTTTACGTCTGATTTTTTTTATGTTCTGGTTTTTTTTTACGTTTACGGCTGATTTTTTGATGTTCTGGTGATTTTTTGATGATGCTGGTTATTTTGATGTTTACGACTGATTTTTTGATGATGCTGGTTATTTTTTATGTTTACGGCTGATTTTTTGATGTTCTGGTGATTTTTGATAAGTGAACTATGTGGGTTTTGATCAGTTGGATTTGGGTGGCGATGATGAAAAAAAAAACCTAGATTTTGATGACGATGGCGCGGCAACGATGGTGGAGGGTAGGTTTTTGAACCTGCAACCCCACTTAGCAGCCTTTTGATTTACGGAAAATCTGAGCCACACAGTAAACTTTTTAACGTAAAACGTAAACTTTTTAACATAAAACGTAAAGAGTTAAACGTAAAACGTAAAAAGTTTACCGTAAAACGTAAAAAGTTATACGTAAATCGCAAAACGTAAAACGCAAAAAGTTTTACGTAAAACGTAAAAAGTTTAACGTAAAACGTAATACGTAAAAAGTTTAACTTAAAACGTAAAACATAAAACGTAAAAAGTTTAACGTAAAACGTAAAAAGTTTTACGTAAATCGTAAAACGTAATTTTTTTTACGTAAAACGTAAAAAGTTTAACGTAAAACGTAAAAAGTTTAAAAAGTTTAACGTAAAACCTAAAATGTAAAAAGTTTAATGTAAAACGTAAAATGTAAAAAGTTTAACGTAAAACGTAAAAAGTATAACGTAAAACGTTAAAATTTTAAAGTAAAACGTAAAAAGTTTTACGTAAATCGTAAAACGTAAAACGTAAAATTTTAACGTAAAACGTAAAACTTTTTCTACGTAAATTGTAAAACGTAAAAACCCGTGTGATAAAACGGCACCTAAACAAGGGGCGTGAATGCGGCGCATAAAAACGCCGCGAAAAAAAATCGGGACGTAAAAAACGTTGCGTTAAAACGGGACGTAAAAAACGGCGCGTTAAAAAAACGACGCTTGAAAAAGCCGAGCGTAAAAAGCGTCGTGCAAAAATGACCCGTTAAAAAACGATGCATTAAAAAGCCGGGCGTAAAAACGAAAAACGTAATTTTTTAATGTAAAACGTAAAGTTTTTAACGTAAATGACGGCGCGTTAAAAAAACGACGTCTGAAAAGGCCGGGCGTAAAAACGGGGAGTAAAAAAAAACGGTTCTTCAAAACGTTTTTTTAAACAAATCTTAAAAAAAATTATTATAAAAATCTGATTTCAAAAAATTCTTTAACCAAAAAATCTGTTTCTTAATAAAAATAATTAAGACAAAAAGTAATTAAAGAATATTACAAAAAAGGCAATTAAAAATAATATATATAAAAAGACAAAAAATTTTTTTATTTATATACCCTTTAACAATAAAATATTAAAAACATAATAAGACAAAAAGTTTTTAATATTAATTTTAACTACTTTTAATCTCATCAATCCATCTTCTTGATCTAATGGCCAGAAAGTGGGTCTCGTGGTTCTTACAACTAGTTGTGGTTTTCATTGTTGCGCTCTCATATATATATATATATATATATATGGGAGCGTTAAAATGAAAACCACATCTAGTTATAAGAACTGCGAGAACCACTCTCAACCAATCAGATTATGCCAAATAAAAGGTATTTTATTCTTTTACCCCAAATGTCAAATCACCCCTCTCTCTCCCCATTTAATGTTTGTCTCTCTCTTCCTTTTTATTTCCTTTCAACTCCTCTCATCTCTTCCAAAACCTCCTTTTTAAACCTTCACTTCCTTTATTCAATTTTAAAAACCCTAAATCCTCTCATCTACAGCCGCACACCCCTCTCTAGTCCGAGCAGAGATTCTGGCGACTGCTCCGGCAACCGCACAGTGACTCCGGTCACACACCCCCACCTGCAAACCCCCACCCTTCACTTAAAACCCTACCTGCAAACACACCAGTCGCACAACAACCTCATCCCTCTCTTTCCTCTCTGAAACTAGTCACTGAAGGTAATTTCCAGCAAACCTTCTGACACCTAAATCTCCCAGCTGACCAGACCCCCACCTCCCTTCTCCCGGTATCTTTCTCATAACACCTCACCCACAACCACCTCACTTGAAACCCTCTACTCACAGATCAGAAATGGAGGTTCACGGCGGAAGTGACGGCGTCGGATTGTTTCAAGCACGAGAAAATACAGAGATAGAGAGAGAGACAATGGAGTTGGTCAGTCAACGGTAACAGCAGTGCCGCCATCAGCGACGGCGACGACAATGGTGTGTTTTCCAGTCAAAAGGACAGCAGTGATGGGATGATGACGATGGTGATTATTTTGGGTTGCAAAACTAGGCCAGATGGTGTATTGGTTCGAGTAGACGGCGACAGTGGTTATGATTGGAGGATTGCTGATTCAGGTCTCGGTTTGGGAAAGGAAGCAGCGGCAGCAGTCAACTCTAACGAGTGCCGCACACTTCCCCGATTCACAACTCTCGGTCAATAAATGACTACCTGGAACTGCTTTATACTTTGTGATTTTTGATGTTTGTATATGTTTGTTGATTTTTTGAATAAAGTATAAAGTTTGCTGCAAATTGATTTGAATGATGTTCGGTTCGTTGAGGTTATAAGACTGGAGGGTATGATGATGGAGGATGGGCCGCCACGTCACCCGCCATGTCACCGGGAGTGAAGATGGACCTAAAGGGGATGGACCAAGGGGGTGGGGGATGAGCCCCTTTATGTATATATATGTATGTATGTATGTATTGGTATATGTAAGAGAAGGAGGCACAGCGAGATCGTCCGTGAGCAGACGGAGACGACGGGGACGGGCCAAGGGGGCGGTGTTCCGGGGCGGCGCCGGGCCTCGCCGTGCCTTGGCTGTCCCCCAAACCCACTAGTCTAAGATAACATGTAGAACGTGAACTTTTTAACGTAAACGTGAACTTTTTAACGTAAAATGTAAACATTTTAATGTCAAAACGTAAAGATTTTAACGTAAAACGTAAATTTTTTAACGTAAAACGTAAAAAGTTTACCGTAAAACGTAAAATGTAAAACGTAAAACCTAAACTTTTTAACGTAAAACGTAAAACGTAAATTTTTTAACGTAAAACGTAGAACGAAAACTTTTTAACGTAAAACGTAAATTAATGGCCAGGATTTGATGTTAAAAACGTAAATTTTTTTAACGTAAAACGTAGATTTTTTAACGTAAAACGTAAAACGTAGAACGAAAACTTTTAAACGTAAAACGTAAATTAATGGCCAGGATTTAACGTAAAACGTAGCGATTTTTTTATAAAAATTTGTAAAAAAAAATTTTGGTATGTTTTTTAGGCTTTTTTAATTAGTTTTTTGGTTTTCTCATTTAAACTAGTTTTCTCATGATTCATCCCCTATATATATATAGGGAGGAGCTCATGCGAGAACCACCCTTATTGCGAGAACCGCGAGAACCAATGTGAACACAACCTAAAATAGCTAAAAAAACCTAACCCCCCCCCCCCCCCCAAAAAAAACCTAAACCCCCCACCCCCCCCCCCCAAGCTAAATGCTAAAAACTAAAACCCCCAAAAAACCTAACCCCCCCTCCCAAAACCTAAACCCCCCTCCCCCACCCCCCAAAAACCTAAACCCTCCCCCCCAAGCTAAAATGCTAAAAACTAAACCCCCAAATGTCACACCCCGATTTCCACGTGTCACCGGTGGGGAGTATCGTGACGTGGTTGGCAACATAATAGTCAAACAACACAATATTTAATATGCACAGCGGAAGCAAAATGTAAGATATAATTCAACCGAATTTAATATTGTAATATCAATGTCACAATATTCGGAAGTTTATCCACAGACGGATCGAAAATAAAATGGAAACAATAGTTCATCAGACTTTAGGCATCTTAAGCTTGCGAGACTTCTATTGATGCTAAGGAGAAATCCCAGCCAATTACGCTTAGTACCTGCATTTAATCTTTTTGGGAAAATACGTCAGTTTACACTGGTAAATATAATCAACTGACTCATTTTGGAAAATGATTGAAAATTGATTTGGATGCACGTGGCATAACATTTTGTTTAACTTGGGAGAATTATTTAAATATATAATCTTGTGAACGAATTACATGTTCCTTGTGCGTTCAGTAGCCCGGATCTTGTCCGGGTTAAAGATCAATAGACACACCACATTATTCTTTTGTGCACTGACGGGTGTACGCCTACACCCCGCGCTTAAGTCGTGGCCATTTCGTAAAATGATGCCAAGGATATCCGGGACATGGTCATTAACCCCCCAAAGGCTTTAAGTAACAAGACTGTTTAAACGAGCCGATCAAATTATTCAATTAACCACCCAACGATGGAAGATTTGATGCCCGATCAAGCGGTATGCTATATACCGTAACCCAAGCCCGTATAGGGAAAATAAGTTAAAAGTATTTACCTGAGCAATGTATAAATCACAATAAGAAAACGCAAGTAGCTTTTACTGGTAATCCTAATCTGGAACGAAGGTTTATAATAACCTATTAGAATCCTAACGGGTCTTTAATTAAGCTTAAGCTTAGACCGGCTAGTTTCAAAGATACGGTTCGTACGTACGATTAAGCGAAGACCGGATAGAATGTGATTTAGACCCGACAAGTTCAGAGACTTGTTTAATATGGGTTTATTATTCACATTCTGGATTTTGAGATAAAACAGTTAAGGTTTGACCCGTTTCGGCTAATTTATGTAAACTTGTTACATAAACCGAACCGTACGCGTAATAAGCGTGACGGGTATTCATGAGAGCTATATACAGGTCTCCTAAGTTAATTATGCCTCAAATATGTTGTGACATCAGTAAGATGTCTTTCATTATGCCCGAAACGTGTTTAAACACAAACTAGGCCCCGTAGGGGTAGTTTGGTCATTTAAAAGTTTATAAAAGAGTTTAAGTAACAACCTGAGTTACAGGTCTGATGTAATCAGCAAAAATACATAATTTTCTAAGTTATATCAGTAGGATAAAGTGTATAAGTGAAATTTATCAATTATAACCAAACTATGCCCCGTAGGGGTATTTTTGGTAATTTCACATAAGCCGAAAAGCTCAAAACTGAAGACTGAGTTTATCAACCTTTGCTTACTGTTAAAATATTATAATTTGCCTCAAATATCAGTAGGTATCAACCCTTGTATGTTTATTAGAGTTATAGCACATACTATGCGTTAAAAAAACGCTTAAAAAGGCGATTATAGGCCATTTCCGGGTTTGATACATAAATCTGATATTTTTATATTTCCAGAAGGCTTAAAATAATTTATTTATCATATGTGATCAGTAGCAAAAGGTTTGAAGTCGTTTAGATATGTAGAACTCATTTTATGGCCCGTAAGGCAAAACCGACAATTACCCGATTAAGCCTACGACTATGAGTTATGCTCAGCCTAAAATTAATTAAAAATCTTTAAAAATCCCAAAATAATATATTACATCAGTGGGTACTAAGTTTGATATCAAAAATTATGTTTAAGTAGGCTATACGCTAAATACGCCGTTTAATTAACATAAAGCTTTAATTTTACGCTAACGAGCATAACTCTTAACCTACACCTCAAACTGATGTCAAATTTTGTATGCAAGTTTATATATCAGTAATTAGGGTTTCTACTCTTTTACATTTCCAAAAATCACGTTTTAAGGTGAAAAGGGCATAATGGTCAACATATGAGCAATTAACGGAAACATGCATATTAATTGGATAACTAATGAACCAAGGGGTATGATCACAGAGGGTTGTACTAACATGTAACCTAGTCCAATTAAAGCTCTGAGGCATTTCTAAAACATGCCTGAATGGGTCAGAACTGAAAGTCAAAGTGAAAGTCAAACTATGTGACTTTCGGTTCCGAATCAGGTCTTTACAGGAAATTGTCGGGTTGAACATGTTTAGACATGTTCTTACACTTATTACCAAGTTATAACAATGATCAAACAGGTTGTATATGATCTACATTGCTAATTATGCATAAATTGTAATTTAAACATTCAGTTGACTTTTTCTTAGCAAGTTTGACCCGACTTTTGACCTGGTTAGAGTGGTAATCAGGGGGGACCCTTTTGAGGGTTTATTACCCACATAATTACCAACTTATGACTACTTTTGATTCGACTAATCACTGGACCATTAGTGATTAATCTTAAAGTCAACCGTTAATTACGACGGTTTGACTTTTAAGCTATAACTAAGCTAAAACTTAATTTAGAAAGGATTAGCAAACTTACAAGAGTCCTATGCACGAATTATGATCACTTGAGGCTGCTTGGGAGCTCTAGAATTGATCAGGAATGCAAATGAAGGTGTGAGGAATGAGTTGAAGTCTTGTGGCCTTTTATAGTGGATTAATCACCACAAAACATTGACAAACAAGTCTATCAACTGACCACAACATTCCACCAAGTGTCCCTAGTGTCTAGGACTGTTTAGGGGTCGCCCACAATGCAAAGATATCGCTTAAAGATCGGATACCCGCGAATACAGGAGCCTGTCCACGTTTTCTGTATCTGGCGTCCTGACGTGGCCCGCCTAAGGTGTCTTTAAGGTCTACGCGGTCCGCGTAGACCCTCTGATCAGACTCAAACGTTTTTGAGTTGTTGCATCACATCTCTTGGCCTTTCGAAAGGTCAAGCAAGCTTTTATTTGCACTTTGAGCCCTCTATATTGACACATAAGGGCCTCTAGACATATACCCACTTTGCCAAGTCCCTGGACATTTCCGGTTAACCCGAAAAGTCATAACTTTCAATGTTAACGCTTTAACCCCTCGCACACGAATTTGATCATAACTTTCTCATACGATAACGAAACTTTACAAAATTTATATCGTGCATTCTAGTGAGCATAACCAACAGTTACAAAGCTTCGGGTTTGTCAAAAGGTCACTCAGAGGTATAACTTAAACATGTTGACACATTTAACCCCTGTGGTTTGTAATCTCTCACTTTTAGCTTCGTATGATCCATGATTTATTCGTTTGATGATATGAACATCATGTAGGGTTATTATGAAGTATATTTATTCACCGTTGACATTTAGAACCCGTATAATCACGTACTTTCCATGTTTGTCAACTTTAGTCCTTTTATAACATTCTTTCACACGTTTAAACATGTGACACGTGTCAGCTTATTATAGGACGTGAATTTTTGAGGTGTTACATCCTCACCCCCTTAAAATAAATCTCAACCCGAGATTTACTGAAATAAATAAGGGTACTTTTCTTTCATCGTGGATTCAACTTCCCACGTGTATTCGGGACCTCTACGGGCATCCCATTTGACCTTTACAATCGGTACATGCTTCCTTCGAAGCTTCTTTACCTGTCGATCTTCAATCGACAAAGGTTTTTCCACAAACTTCAAGCTCTCATCTATATGCACATCTGTATGTGGTATAACCATTGATTCATCAGCGAAACACTTTTTCAGATTGCAGATGTGGAACACATTGTGAATTCCACTGAGCTCTTCCGGTAAGTTTAACTTATAGGCAACTGACCCGACACGTTCGATAACCTCGAAAGGTCCTATGTATCTCGGGCTTAGCTTGCCTTTCTTACCAAATCGCATCACTCCCTTCCAGGGTGACACTTTTAGCAACACTTTGTCACCTACTTCGAAGTGAAAAGCTTTACGCTTTGGATCTGCGTAACTCTTCTGCCTATCCCGGGCAGCTTTGAGACGGTCACGAATCTGGACAATCTTGTCCGTCGTTTCGAACACTATCTCTGGTCCTGATAATTGGACATCTCCAACTTCCGCCCAACAAACGGGCGATCTACACTTTCTACCGTATAATGCCTCGAAGGGCGCAGCCTTAATGCTGGTATGGTAGCTATTGTTGTAGGAGAATTCGATTAGCGGTAAGTTCTTATCCCAACTACCACCTAAATCGATCGCACATGCTCGTAGCATGTCTTCCAACGTTTGAATAGTACGCTCACTCTGACCGTCAGTCTGGGGATGATAAGCCGTACTAAAATTCAGACGTGTGCCCAACGATTGTTGGAAACTCTTCCAAAAATGTGACGTGTATCTAGTATCTCGGTCAGAGATAATAGACACAGGTATGCCATGTAAGGCTACAATCTTATCAACGTACAACTGGGCTAACATGTCGGAGCTATAAGTCTCCTTGATGGGTAAGAAATGTGCTGACTTAGTCAGTCTGTCAACTATAACCCATATTGTATCATTTCCTTTTCTTGTTTTGGGTAACTTGGTGATAAAATCCATAGTTACCATTTCCCACTTCCAAGTAGGAAGTTCAGGCTGTTGTAGCAAGCCTGACGGCTTTTGATGCTCGGCTTTGACTTGCGCACATGTCAAGCATTTAGCTGCATAGGTGGCTACAGACTTTTTCAAGCCTATCCACCAATAATTTGCCTTTAGATCCTGGTACATCTTATCAGCTCCAGGATGAACGGAGTATTTGGAACTATGGGCTTCTTGGAGGATGACATCTCGAAGTCCTCCATAAATTGGAACCCATATTCGTCCATTTAATCTTAGAATTCCGTCCTTGCTAAGAGTTAACTGCTCCTCAGTTACTCCTAACTTTTCTTTAGGATAGTTAGCTTCCAACACAGCTTCCTTCTGTGCAGCTAACAACATTTCAATCAAATTATTCTTTATCACCATGCGCTTGGCATTGATTCGGATGGGTTTCACCCTCTCCTTTCGACTCAAGGCATCGGCGACTACATTCGCCTTGCCGGGATGATATCTGATTTCACAATCATAATCATTTAAAGTTTCCATCCAACGGCGTTGCCTCATGTTTAATTCTTTCTGATTAAACAGATGCTGAAGGCTCTTGTGATCAGAATAGATCACACACTTGATTCCATAAAGATAATGCCTCCACAGTTTTAGTGCGAATACAACCGCACCCAACTCCAAGTCGTGGGTGGTGTAATTCTTTTCGTGCACCTTTAACTGTCGTGATGCGTAGGCAATAACTTTGCCTTTCTGCATAAGCACGCACCCCATGCCAGTGTGTGATGCATCGCAGTAAACCACAAAATCTTCTATTCCATCTGGCAATGTCAGTACTGGGGCGTTGCTCAACTTTTGCTTCAGAATATCAAAGCTGCTTAGTGCCCCAAACGAACTTTACTTTCTTCTTGGTCAAGGAAGTCAGGGGTGCAGCAATCCTTGAAAAATTTTCAATGAAACGCCGGTAATATCCTGCCAATCCCAGGAAGCTACGAATCTCTGTAGGCGTCTTTGGCTCTTTCCAGTTCATAACTGCTTCAACCTTAGCGGGATCCACTTGGATACCACGCTCACTAACCACGTGTCCAAGGAATTGGACCTCTCGAAGCCAAAATTCACACTTGGAGAATTTGGCATAGAGCTTCTCCTGATGCAGGAGCTTGAGAATACAGCGAAGATGTTTCTCATGGTCAACTTGATTCTTCGAATAGATAAGAATGTCGTCGATGAAAACGATGACGAACTTGTCTAAGTAAGGCTTGCAAACGCGATTCATGAGATCCATGAACGCGGCAGGTGCATTAGTGAGCCCAAAAGGCATCACTAGGAACTCGTAATGACCATAACGAGTCCTAAATGCTGTTTTGTGCACGTCTTCATCTCTAACCTTCAGTTGATGGTAGCCTGACCTCAAATCAATCTTCAAGAAATAACTTGATCCTTGTAATTGATCGAATAAGTCGTCGATCCTAGGCAAAGGATACCTATTCTTTATCGTGACCTTATTAAGCTCACGATAATCGATGCACAGACGCATCGATCCGTCCTTCTTCTTGACAAACAGGACTGGTGCTCCCCAAGGAGACGAACTAGGTTTTATGAAACCCTTGGCTAGCAATTCGTCTAGCTGTGTCCTCAATTCTTTCATCTCCGTTGGAGCCAACCTATAGGGTGCTCTGGCAACTGGTGCTGCTCCGGGGATGATATCAATCCTGAATTCCACTTGCCTATCTGGTGGCAAACCAGGTAGTTCTTCCGGAAAAACTTCTGGGAATTCAGAGATGACAGGGATGTCTTCTATCTTCGGTTTAGGCTCATCAATAACCACTTGTGCCATGTAGATGACACAACCCTTCTTTAGACATTTAGAAGCCTTGAGCATAGTCACTTGCTCAGGCAGTCCATACTGGGTATCTCCCCGAATGGTAAGTGATTCACCAGACGGAGTCTTTATTACCACTTGTTTCTTGTTACAGACAATTTGGGCCTGGTTATGAGATAACCAGTCCATACCCAGAACTATGTCAAAACCGGCCAACTTAAAGGGAAGCAGAGACAGAGGAAAAGAATGGTTCTTAATGGATATAACACATCCATCTAACACAGTAGAGATGGTTTCTAAGGTGCCATCTGCTAACTCCACCTCATAATTCACATTTAAGGTTTTGACAGGTAATTTCAGCAATTCACAAAACTTCTTATCAACGAAGGACTTATCAGCGCCTGAATCAAAAAGTACTCTTGCATAGACGTCATTTACAAGGAAAGTACCTGTAATAACGTTCTCGTCTAGAACCGCTTCCTTTGCGTCCATTCTGAAGACTCTGGCATTAGTCTTCTTGGCCTCCTCAAGCTTCTTGGTGTATTTAGGGCAGTTGGTTTTAATGTGGCCCTTTTCATTGCAACGGTAGCACGTTGCGTCTTTCATCTTCTTGCAATCCAAGGTTTTGTGATCCGTGGACTTGCATATACCACAAGCATAGGTTTTTGACTGAGTCTGTGAGTTCGACTCAAGTCTGCACTTTCCAAAGTGCTGTTTCTTGCATATCTTGCATTTGGGCTTTTCACCAGAATGATGCCCCTCTTTCCTTGACTCAGATCCTTTCTTGCTATCACCGTTCCCACGGTATTTCTTGTTCGATCTCCGTGAACCATCATCTTCACGTTTTCTCTTCTCAGCCTCCTTATTCCTCAGCGATCTCTGCCTGACCGCATCCAAAGTGAGGGACAAGGATATGTCAGCTACAGATCTAAAAGTAGCTGGCCGAGAAGCCTTTACGCTTGCCTTGATTTCCGGGGCTAAACCACCGATAAAACGAGCTATTCTTTTTGGTTCCGGGGTTACCAGATAAGGAACCAACCGGGACATCGTGTTGAAGCTCGTTAGGTAAGCTTGACAGTCAAGGTTTGTCATCACCAATGATAGAAAATCAGACTCTATCTTCTCCACCTCATGCTGAGGGCAGTAATTTTCCTTGATAAGGGCAACAAATTGATCCCACGACATGTTGTACAATGGGATTTTTCCGGTGTCTTGAATCAGAGATCTCCACCATGCTAAAGCTTCACCCTTAAAAGACTGCGACACAAACTTGACCATGTCTCTCTCAGCGCATCCGCTGATATCCACAACCGTATCCATCTCATCCAGCCACGTCATACAGTCAATGGCTCCCTTCTCCCCAGTGAAATCCCGGGGTTTGCAGGAAACGAAATATTTATAAGAGCAACCCTTGTCACGGGGTCCCTGGTTTAGTACAACCTGCTGAGATGGAGCACTGTGGTTCGAGGAGTGTCGATCATCATCTTTCTTCGAGTCGTCCTTCTTGGACGGTGGCTTTGAAGGCTGTGTAGTTAGGGTCTTACTACGAGTCCCACTATACTCTTCGTACTTCCTTTCCAAGGCCTGTGTAACTGCGCCGTCTATTATTGCTTTCAATTCAGCACCCGTTAAATTAATTCGGGCGTTCTCGTTATTCTCCACTGGATAACTATTACCCTCGTCCGAGTTAGCCATTTTAATTGAACTGTTGCAGAAAACAAGGACAATAGTTTATTTGGGAGTTTATTATGGAATTGCCCCTTAGGGAAATTCATTAACCATGGTAAACAGAGACCATATTTGGTTAATTTATTAATCATATTTATTTAGGATTTCTATAATAATTTATCCTAATTATAAAACAATAACAGTTTTATTTGTGACACAAAAGGCCTAGTCACATGGACATTTTTAATCTATAAGCTATGATTTCAGAGAATCAAAACCTGAAGGTATATTGGCACAATAGGCCTAGTCACAAGGACGTTTATAAATTATAAGCTATGATTTCAGAGAATCAAAGCATGAAGGTTTGAACCTAGTTCATTACCTTTATCTGACAGGGAGTCATCGCCACCACTGTCTTTTGGCTCATATGGAAATGATCAGGGCCCGTAGGCACCATATTACTACGTATGGTTAAATTATGATCATCTTAATTGATGACCTAAACCCATGATTCAGAGATCATACAATTGGGTTAGGAATCTTTAGAAAGATCCTTTTATATAAAAATGACGTGTGTGATTTTAACGAATGACTTCTGCCAGGAGTGTTAATATGTTTTCAGATGTTAACAGGGATACGAATCTCTTAAACAGGTCTTACCATCTTGGCCCGGCCTTATAATGACCCGAAGGCTAGGTTTCACACTTTAAGATTCTTATTTAAAAATTTACATAGGCAGATCTTATTTCAAAAGGAATGATTTTAATTTAATTTATTTCATATATAATTTATATATGCACATAATGGCAAACATGAAATTTATAAAACAAACATTCCATTAATTTATTATAATATTACATGCTGCCCTAAACGGGTCTTTTCAACAACAATTGCCCACGCAGGGGTCAATCAACATACTAGTCCACGCAGGGACTTTAAACAAACATACATCATACCCACGCAGGGGTTAACGGAAAATAGACCCACGCAGGGGTCAAAACAAACACACATACATACCCACGTAGGGGCTAATACAGCAAATACAGGCCCACGCAGGGGCTTAACTGATACAAGGAAAAACAACAGTGGAAGGATTCAATGATCCCTCTTGCTCTTCCCTTTGATCAAGCTTGTTAATCCTTGGAAGAAGGTCTGTCTCTCCCTGCGGTCCCTGTGAACTTCTCGTTCAACTTGATTCAACCTCTGAAGGAGTTCTTCATGCTCAGGTGGGGAGAACCTAGGCGGCTGCGATTGAGTCCGAATAATTGGCCTAGGAGGTATCTGGTACCCATGTGTTGGGTACCTTACTCCCCATGGAACTCCGTATGGTCCTTCCGGGTGCAAGGCGTTATAATTAGCCGCTACCATGTAAGGGTCGGCCTCTGCGTAACCGTAGTTGTGTTGAATCGGTGGTTCAAACGGGTTGTATGCCATGGAACCAGTGTATGCTGGAATTGGGTTGTCAAAACCCATTGGTGGCGGCTGCGGTACAGCTGGGTTAGAGGGTCCACCCATTTGTGGGTCCTCCTGATGTGGCGGATAGTGGCTGCCACTGGATTGACGTGGGGAACTGAAATGGAACTCCCCTGCTCGTGACGACATGCGCGCACCAGTTCTCCTTCGCCTCGGCGGTTGCGGAGGTGCCGGCTGCACTGGCGGCAGTGGAGGCGGTGGCGTGACTGCCACGAATCTGGAATCCACAGAGGGATCCTGTTGCTGCTGCGGCTGCTGCTGCTGAGGAGGCGACGAATGGTGAGGAGGTGTATAGTACCACTCGTGCCTGTTGAACATGGCTTGGAAGCTGTCTGGACCAACATAGGGTGATCCGTGGAACGAAGATCCGTCGGAGATCTCGATGGGATGATTTGGCATACCACTAGCAGGTTCGACGGGATCCGTGTCCTCGTCCATATCCTCCGCGTGATCTCTGGAGTAGTGATCTTCTGGCCCCAGTGGGTTAAAACCCACGGGTTCTTGGATGTAATTGGCCGGGTTAAACCGGCCCCTGAAAGCAGGTGTGGGGTCCCCGAAAGAATGATGCGATAAAGATCGCTGTAATGGTATATATGAGGGTTGAGGGTTGTTGGGCTCGTACTCCGGCTGAGGCCCATAAGGGTTAGGAGGTGTTGAACTATGTGAGACCGACCGTCTAGCCGACTCAAAGAGGTTTCTCCGGTTCTGCCGGGGATCGTCACTCTCCGTTGTAGATGGAGCTCGCACATTTGAAGGTCCAGCTTCATTATCATTGGGGGCGGTGATTGGCCCCTTGCCTCTTCCTCTTCTCCTGAAGAATCTTGGCGGCATTTTTGTTAATCCTGTCAATATAGCATGAGATAACAAAACAACATATATAAAAATTTAAAGGACAAAACAAAAACCAAATAAGGTAGAATTTGTCCTATGTTATATGTCTAGACTCGAAAGTTTAGAATTGTGCAATTGTGTAACTGAGATTAAACACAAAAGGCTAGTGTTTAATTCACTCATTGTTGGCTCTGATACCAACCTGTCACACCCCGATTTCCACGTGTCACCGGTGGGCCCGGTAGGGAGTATCGTGACGGGTTGGCAACATAATAGTCAAACAACACAATATTTAATATGCACAGCGGAAGCAAAATGTAAGATATAATTCAACCGAATTTAATATTGTAATATCAACGTCACAATATTCGGAAGTTTATCCACAGACGGATCGAAAATATAATGGAAACAATAGTTCATCAGACTTTAGGCATCTTAAGCTTGCGAGACTTCTATTGATGCTAAGGAGAAATCCCAGCCAATTACGCTTAGTACCTGCATTTAATCTTTTTGGGAAAATAAGTCAGTTTACACTGGTAAATACAATCAACTGACTCATTTTGGAAAATGATTGAAAATTGATTTGGATGCACGTGGCATAACATTTTGTTTAACTTGGGAGAATTATTTAAATATATAATCTTGTGAACGAATTACATGTTCCTTGTGCGTTCAGTAGCCCGAATCTTGTCCGGGTTAAAGATCAATAGACACATCACATTATTCTTTTGTGCACTGACGGGTGTACGCCTACACCTCGCGCTTAAGTCGTGGCCATTTCGTAAAATGATGCCAAGGATATCCGGGACATGGTCATTAACCCCCCAAAGTCTTTAAGTAACAAGAGTGTTTAAACGAGCCGATCAAATTATTCAATTAACCACCCAACGATGGAAGATTTGATGCCCGATCAAGCGGTATGCTATGTACCGTAACCCAAGCCCGTATAGGGAAAATAAGTTAAAAGTATTTACCTGAGCAATGTATAAATCACAATAAGCAAACGCAAGTAGCTTTTAATGGTACTCCTAATCTGGAACGAAGGTTTATAATAACCTATTAGAATCCTAACCGGTCTTTAATTAAGCTTAAGCTTAGACCGGCTACTTTCAAAGATACGGTTCGTACGTACGATTAAGCGAAGACCGGATAGAATGTGATTTAGACCCGACAAGTTCAGAGACTTGTTTAATATGGGTTTATTATTCACATTCTAGATTTTGAGATAAAACCGTTAAGGTTTGACCCGTTTCGGCTAATTTATGTAAACTTGTTACATAAACCGAACCGTACGCGTAATAAGTGTGACGGGTATTCATGAGAGCTATATACAGGTCTCCTAAGTTAATTATGCCTCAAATATGTTGTGACATCAGTAAGATGTCTTTCATTATGCCCGAAACGTGTTTAAACACAAACTAGGCCCCGTAGGGGTAGTTTGGTCATTTAAAAGTTTATAAAAGAGTTTAAGTAACAACCTGAGTTACAGGTCTGATGTAATCAGCAAAAATACATAATTTGCTAAGTTATATCAGTAGGATAAAGTGTATAAGTGAAATTTATCAATTATAACCAAACTATGCCCCGTAGGGGTATTTTGGTAATTTCACATAAGCCGAAAAGCTCAAAACTGAAGTCTGAGTTTATCAACCTTTGCTTACTGTTAAAATATTATAATTTGCCTCAAATATCAGTAGGTATCAACCCTTGTATGTTTATTATAGTTATAGCACATACTATGCGTTAAAAAAACGCTTAAAAAGGCGATTATAGGCCATTTCCGGGTTTGATAAATAAATCTGATATTTTTATATTTCCAGAAGGCTTAAAATAATTTATTTATCATATGTGATCAGTAGCAAAAGGTTTGGAGTCGTTTAGATATGTAGAACTCATTTTATGGCCCGTAAGGCAAAACCGACAATTACCCGATTAAGCCTACGACTATGAGTTATGCTCAGCCTAAAATTAATTAAAAATCTTTAAAAATCCCAAAATAATATATTACATCAGTGGGTACTAAGTTTGATATCAAAAATTATGTTTAAGTAGGCTATACGCTAAATACGCCGTTTAATTAACATAAAGCTTTAATTTTACGCTAACGAGCATAACTCTTAACCTACACCTCAAACTGATGTCAAATTTTGTATGCAAGTTTATATATCAGTAATTAGGGTTTCTACTCTTTTACATTTCCAAAAATCACGTTTTAAGGTGAAAAGGGCATAATGGTCAACATATGAGCAATTAACGGAAACATGCATATTAATTGGATAACTAATGAACCAAGGTGTATGATCACAGAGGGTTGTACTAACATGTAACCTAGTCCAATTAAAGCTCTGAGGCATTTCTAAAACATGCCTGAACGGGTCAGAACTGAAAGTCAAAGTGAAAGTCAAACTATGTGACTTTCGGTTCCGAACCGGGTCTTTACAGGAAATTGTCGGGTTGAACATGTTTAGACATGTTCTTACACTTATTACCAAGTTATAACAATGATCAAACAGGTTGTATATGATCTACATTGCTAATTATGCATAAATTGTAATTTAAACATTCAGTTGACTTTTTCTTAGCAAGTTTGACCCGACTTTTGACCTGGTTAGAGTGGTAATCAAGGGGGACCCTTTTGAGGGTTTATTACCCACATAATTACCAACTTATGACTACTTTTGATTCGACTAATCACTGGACCATTAGTGATTAATCTTAAAGTCAACCGTTAATTACGACGGTTTGACTTTTAAGCTATAACTAAGCTAAAACTTAATTTAGAAAGGATTAGCAAACTTACAAGAGTCCTATGCACGAATTATGATCACTTGAGGCTGCTTGGGAGCTCTAGAATTGATCAGGAATGCAAATGAAGGTGTGAGGAATGAGTTGAAGTCTTGTGGCCTTTTATAGTGGATTAATCACCACAAAACATTGACAAACAAGTCTATCAACTGACCACAACATTCCACCAAGTGTCCCTAGTGTCTAGGACTGTTTAGGGGTCGCCCACAATGCAAAGATATTGCTTAAAGATCGAATACCCGCGAATACAGGAGCCTGTCCACGTTTTCTGTATCTGGCGTCCTGACGCGGCCCGCCTAAGGTGTCTTTAAGGTCTACGCGGGCCGCGTAGACCCTCTGATCAGACTCAAACGTTTTTGAGTTGTTGCATCACATCTCTTGGCCTTTCGAAAGGTCAAGCAAGCTTTTATTTGCACTTTGAACCCTCTATATTGACACATAAGGGCCTCTAGACATATACCCACTTTGCCAAGTCCCTGGACACTTCCGGTTAACCCGAAAAGTCATAACTTTCAATGTTAACGCTTTAACCCCTCGCACACGAATTTGATCATAACTTTCTCATACGATAACGAAACTTTACGAAATTTATATCGTGCATTCTAGTGAGCATAACCAACAGTTACAAAGCTTCGGGTTTGTCAAAAGGTCACTCAGAGGTATAACTTTAACATGTTGACACATTTAACCTCTATGGTTTGTAATCTCTCACTTTTAGCTTCGTATGATCCATGATTTATTCGTTTGATGATATGAACATCATGTTATTATGAAGTATATTTATTCACCGTTGACATTTAGAACCCGTATAATCACGTACTTTCCATGTTTGTCAACTTTAGTCTTTTTATAACATTCTTTCACACGTTTAAACATGTGACACGTGTCAGCTTATTATAGGACGTGAATTTTCGAGGTGTTACACCAAAAAACCTAAAAAAATCTAAAATTTTTTTTAATATTTTTTATGCTCGAATCGCTACTTTTAGTGGTCAAAAAAATTTTTTTTTTTTTTTTTTAAAAAAAATTTAATTTTTTTTTGGCTTCGAAAAGTAGCGATTTTTATATAAAAAATATTAAAAAAAAAAATTTTGAGTGTGATTTTTCGCTATTTTTAGGCATTTTTGGTTGTGTTCACATTGGTTCCCGCGGTTCTCGCAATAAGAGGTGGTTCTCGCATGATATTCTCCCTATATATATATATCAAACTGAGTGAACTAATCCTGGCCATACACGTGTGTAGATTAATGGCTAGGATTTGATGTTAAAATACACTAGTGTATTTTACGATTTGATGATGAGATCTTGGCCATACACGTGTGTAGATCAATGGTCAGGATTTGTTCACTTAGTTCGCAAATACAGTAGTGTTCACTCTAGAACCCCACCATATATATATATATATATACGTATGTTTGGGCTGCTATAATGAAAACCACCCCTAGATAAGAGAACCAAGAGAACCACTTTCGAACAATTGATCTTTGGAGATGGATGAATGAGATTAAAAGTTATAAAAACAATATTAAATTCTTTTTGTCTTATTATGTTTTTAATATTTTCATGTCAAAAGGGCAGTTTAGTAAATTTGCTTGTTTTGTGTTATTGTATATATTGTTTTTTATTACTTTTTTTGTTTTATTATTTTTTATTAAAATATGATTTTTTTTTTTACAAAAAACAATTTTTGTTAGAGTTTTTTTTTACAAAAAACGTTTTTACGAGCCGGTTTTTTTACTATCCATTTTTTACACGTCGTTTTTACGCCTGGTTTTACTCGCTGTTTTTTTATGCCCGGATTTATTCGCCGTTTTCTAATGCGCCGTTTTTTACGCCCCGTTTTTACGCGCCGTTTTACACCCCCGTATTTACGTGGCGTTTTATCATCCGGGAACCATTTTTTACGCCCCGTTTTTACGCTTCGTTTTTTACACCCCGTTTTTTACGTGCTGATTTTTTTTTACGCGCCGTTTTTTATGCCCCTTTTTCCGCCCCCTATTTACGCGCCGTTTTTTACATACACGTTTTTAAACTTTTTTTACGATTTTAAACTTTTTTTTATTAAAACCTTTTTTTACAATTTTTTTTTTTTATAAAAACTTTTGTTTACAAAAGACAAAAATTTATAAGAAATTTTTTTTACGGTTTTAACCTTTTTTTACACACACGTTTTTAAACTTTTTTTTACATTTTTTACGAAAACTTTTTTTACGGTTTTAAACTTTTTTTTTTTACTAAAACACTTTTACAGTTTTTTTACAAAATAACAAAAAGAGGAAAGAGAAATGTGAAAAGAGAGAAATTGAAAAGACTTTAAAAAGAGACTTTAAAGAGCAGAGAGAGATGATTTGATAGTTTTGATTAAATAACTATATTACCCTTTTGGTTGTCATTATCTGATTGGTGGAGAGTGGTTCTCGGGGATATATATATATATATATATATATATATATATATATATATATATATATATATATATATATATATATATATATATATATATATATATAGGGTTAGGATCGTGTGAGAAGCTAACGTGCGTGCGGGTGTCTATATTTTTAGTATATTTTTAGCTCCTTTTACTCGCCGATTTCAAGTTTTAAATTTATAAAACACGATATTCTACTATCACTCTACACACACGCTAGGGCAAGTATAACCATCGCGGATGTAGTATAGTGATGGCAAAATACCGAGGTCGTCCAAGGACACAAGGGCTTTTAATGCCGGGTTATCGTTAAGGTCTAATCGAATCAAACTTTGAAGAAAAGATTTTTAAAGTTATAAAAAGATAAACTAAAAAAGCAAAAATAAAATAAGGAAAATAGATAGACAAGAAGGAATCACTTGGTTCCAGCTCATCTTTCATGTATCCTTTTGATGATTTTCGCGCTTTCGGCATTTTAAGAGATTATCTTAGTTATAGTAGAAGGCCCCTCTTGTCAAGCCGACGTTACCCTCAACCTAGTGGTCTGAGTCAGCAAGGATACAGTCCTACTAGGTCGTATTATTGAAAGATAATTAAGTAAGTTATTTGTGACAACTCGTATAAATCCCTGTTACGTTTCGCATTACTTTGTAACTACATGTAGGTTATATGAATCGAATTTGGTGTTTGATTATATTTGAATAGGTGTGAGCGTGAAAATGCGTTATGGGAAAAGTGTTTGTATGTATGTGAATTACGTGGAAACCGAGACTTGAAACCGAAACCTTTGTAATATGTATTTTTGCGAAACTTATAAGGACCTGAAACCGCTACTTTATAAACCCAACCCTCACTCCCAATCGGCCCAACCCAAAACCCTTGGTGCGAAACAAACAAGCCCAACTCACACCCACCTTTCCCTTGCGACCCTTTAGTCCAACTCGCCCCCCCCTCTTTTCATTACATACGTAAGTCTAAGCATGAGAAACCAAAAACCCTAGTTCATTCTTGTGAGTTTGTACGTCTGCAGAATCCACCCCCCATTCGCAAATTGATTTAACGAAAAATTGACGAAAAATTGATTTTATGAAATCTAAATTATGTGTTTTCGAAAAACGAATCAAATGGCACTGGAATCATATTTTTCGAGGTCGCTTACTATTTTTAAAGGTCCGTTTTGTACAGAAGCAAAAGCTGCGTTTTTTCTGCAGAAAATGCGTGCCATGTTTTTCGTATAACTTGAAACCTGTACAGAGTTAGGTCACGAAATATATACTGTAGATGGCCAATGATGTCGTTGTAATTCTCCAACTGGAATTTCGTCAATCGGACTTAAGATGAATTTTAAATGAATTTTTCCGTGGACTGCAGTCAGAAAGTGATGAATCTAATTGCAGCCCGGTAAATGATTTTTATAAAATAATTGGTGATGAATTGGCTCCCAATATTTTGACACAATAATATATGGATCGTTTAAAACATTCTGTAAAAATTTGGGAATTTTTGGAATAAGTTAACTATTTTATTAAAATGAACGAAAAGTTTTGGATGTCAAAGTTGAAACGACGTAAGTAGTAATTTGCGTGTCTAAATGTCGGGTAGGTTATCTGAGAATGATCTAATGTGTTAGATGTCAATGAAAGTGTTATGTTCAATATCGTATTCTTGCTTTTTAATGGTTATAGACGGGATGTTTATATGGGCGTGAACTGTTAAAGTGAGTGCGTGTTATGTGATAGATGCGTGTAGGAACTTTGTGTTTTATTTAAAACCAATAACAAACTAAATGGTAATCATATTATGACGTGATTGACCAACCCTGACCGTTAGCTATTTTAAGAGTTCGACCGAGCAACCAAAGGTGAGTTCACACTTTCTACAAGGCATGGGATTCCCGGTGGTTGGGAATGGGTAATTGATTGAAAGGAAACTTGCGTATTCTCCTTGGTTAGGATACGTACCTCCACCCTCTTAATTGAAGGGTGACAACATTGGAACTTGCGTGATCTCATTATTTGGGAGACGTACCTCCACCCTCTTAACTGAAGGGTGACAACATTGTTACTAGACCAAAAAAAACTCTATCATAAGTCCCTCATTTTTTATATCGACTTAATCGACGGGCCAATGGCGAACGGGTCATTAGTTAAATAGCGTTATTAGGTTTGACAAGCCTCACACCGTGCCACAGAGGACGGAGTGGACTAATGGATCTGGGCACGTCAATGATGATAGACATTGACTTAGGGCACCCAACTATCTCAGTCAGTAGTCGATATGGTAACGGGTCTAGTGGGATATTCATGGGGTTGCCCCCATGGCTGGGAGCCAGAGTAAAAGGAAAGGATTAATCATGTTTTTAAACTATGGGGTAACCCCCATGGCAAGTAAGCCAGCTAAAGGAAACCTATGTTTTTGAAACAACTTAAAACAAACACCCAACTGTGAACTCGCTCAACTTTGTTGTTGATTCGTTATTATATGCTTTGCAGGTCGTTAGGTTTTTAGCTGGAGCTTGCATTGGAGCAGGAGTCGTTGTGGGACATGAACCGCTGTGTGTTCATGAAAAACTTTATTAAATTTAAAACTTAAATTTTGGTTTTGAACCTAAATGCTTCCGATGACTATTAAACTTGGTTTTGGACTTTGGTTTGGAGAACTTTAGACGTTTGGTTTTACTTTACTTTATTTAATGTTTATTATAATTGGTGGTATGATCCCGGTCAGTCACACGCCTCGCGATAATACTCCGCTTGTGGATTTTGAGGGTGTGAAGGATTGGTATCAGAGCCATTGGTTATAGTGAACTTGGTTTTTTTTTTAAAAAGGAAAAATCTTTTTTTGACAAAAACCAGACTATAGCCTGTTCAGTGCTCAACGATCCGCAACGATGCTTCGCTCCACGTGCAAGGCTCAACACTTTAGGTGGTATGATTTATGCTTATATTGCCTACTTGCTAGTTTACTTATGCATGATGTGTTGCTTTTGGTATGCTCGGTTAGGGTTGTAGCGTGGTATTTATTAGCCCTAATGTATTCTTTTTGACGCCCAACTGTTTACTTGAAACTTGACGTGTGATGATCAAATTCTTTTCCTGTTTTCTCCCCACCCCACTACGACAAACGTTTTATGCGTTCTACCTATTCATGCGATTGTCTCGACATGACATCGCCATTACAGCCAGAATTTAGACCTGACTCTCCGTACATTCGGTTTGCGCGTCAGCATTCACGTAGACAAGAACCGGCCCGAATGAACTCGGATTTAGGAGGACTATATACTCACGCGTCCGTGTTGACGAACCCCGTGATCTCCACCTGTTGTCGTCACCGGAAATGAAGCAGTCACAGCTACACGCGTTTGTCGTTTTGCAACTCGAAACCCTATCAACCAAACTCTGTTTTGAACAAATGATATACTCACGTGACCGTGATGCAACGAACTTCCCTTTCGTGCCATTGCCGCCATACACCACTACAGGAACTGCCTCTGGAGAACAGATTAGTTGACGGAATTCTTCGGTTATTGTTGGATTTTTGTTTTCGCTCAACTCTTCGTATGAACATCACCAATCTCCGTTTCTTCGATTCGTAACCAATATGTTGGTGCATACGTCTGTCGACTTCGTCTTGTATCAAGTCTTGTATTAGATTGAATAGATCAGGGCACGAAATACGAGAAATTAGGATTTTAGGGTATTTCGCACGAAATAGGAAACATCTATTTCGTACGAAATCAGTTGGGTATTTCGCACGAAATCACTATTTCGTGTTAAACTGATTTCGCACCAACTGTTTCGTGCGAAATAGGACAGCCTATAAATACCTGTTGTGCCATTTCGTTTGTAACTTTCCGGTTTCAGTGTCGAACTGCTGCCGAAGTATCTACTCATTGTAAAACGTTGTTATATCAATCAAAAGACAGTTTAAAGTGAGTCTCAAGCTGAATCAACTTGATACGTCTGTTTTCGCCTCTCGTATTGAGCAAAAACTCTTCTGAATGACTCGTTTGGTCGTCAAAACGATCCTACAATTGGTATCAGAGCTCAGGAGGAAGAGTTCTTACCGATTTAGCTCAAAATTCTGATTTCTACACCTTCTTTTCAAAATTAAACTAGTTTTGTCGGTTAAAATGGTTTGAATTTCACACATTATATGCGGAACTGTATTTTAACAAAGCCTTGAAACTTTCAGACCTAAAATTGAAATTAAACCTGGTTAATTGGACAAAAATCTGTTCAACATGATGACATCAGCAGTATTTCTCACGGAATAGATCCTTCATTTCGCACGAAATCAGTATATCGGGTGAGCTATTTCGTACGAAATCACTATTTCGTACCAAAGTGTCCTTATTTCGTGTGAAAGTTTGTTATTTAGCACGAAAGCAGCTGAAATTTTGGTTCATTTCGTACGAAAGCATCTCATTTCGTGTGAATTCATTTCGCTTGAAGTTGTCTTGCAGGTCATTTCGTTTGAACAGGGTATTTCGCTTGAAAAGACCATTTCGTGTGAAAGCTGATTTCGTTTGAAAGTGTCTGATTTTGAGAAAATTGTTATCAAATCATGGAAGAGGAATTTTATAACGCGTTTGCTACTGCCCCGACTACTCCAGCTACCATTACTCAGAGCCTGAACATGGAAAATGAAACTGGAACTTTGCAAAAACCCCCTAAGCTAATGGGCATTGAGGAGTATTATGGTTGGAAAGATCGATTTGAAAACTGGGTTCAAGCTAATCATTTGAGATCTTGGGAGTGTATTGAGAAAAAGTATGTCAAACCTCGTACGGATTTGGGTGTAATCAAAACAATTTCTGAACTGACAGATAAAGAACGAGACATGTACAAAGTAGAAAAAATGATGATTAGTCTACTCCAGCAAGCTGTGAAAGAAGACATCTTCGTATTGCTTCAACACGACAATACTTCACGTTCGATTTGGGAAGCACTTCGAATTAAGTTTGAGGGAAGTGAGAAGATGATTAGGAGTAAAAAATCATTGCTAAAGAAAGAGTTTGATTTGTTTTCGAGTTTGCCAGGAGAATCTTCAAAGAAATTGATCAAAAGATATTGTCACTTAGTGCGATCTATGTCTTTGTTGGAAATAGTCAAAGATCAAGAAGAATGGGTTGACAAATTTGCTGATGCTTTACCACAAAAAGAATGGAGTACCTATCTGATGATCTTGAAGAACACTGGAGAATATGACAAATTGACAATTTCTCAGTTCATTGAAAAGATTGAAGGTCAAGATCTTGAACAGCAAAAGATTTCAAGGATGAACAGTCCAAGTGGTCAACAAAACATCAAAATGTATTACAAAGGGAGTGTTCCGGATGTTGAAACTAGTCCGAAAGTTCAAACTGCTTTCAGTGCAGAAAACTCATCTGGATCAGTGAATCAAAGTCCAAATAGTAGCAGTGGATTTTCTTCATATCCAAGTGTTAGTCCAAAGTCAACCTCAAGTCATCTGTTCCAAAGCTCAAACAGTAGTAACAGTCATGTTTTAAGCTGCAACATCGCGTTGCACCTTCAAAATGGTCAAAATTTCTCTGAAGAGGTTGCTAAAAGTCACATGTCATTACTAGCTACAGTGTTAGAATCATATGAGGGATTGGTTGCAGGTAGGATCGGAAATCCTATGCTGACAAAAGAGGATTATGATCAGATTGATGCTGAGGAGATGGAGCTTATGGACATTAAATGGTGTTTAGCTAGTGTTTTGAAGAGAGCTGAAAAATTTAAGTTGATTACAGGAAGAGATGATTTCAGAGATGCTAATGTTTCTACTTTGGGTTTTGATAAATCTAAAGTTACTTGTTTCGATGCAGGGAGAAAGGACATTTCAAGAGAGAATGTAAAAATCAAGAAGCAAGTGGAGCACAGAATCCATTTGGAAATAATGATTATTATCGGAAAGCCATATATCAACAAGTTGCTCATCAACCGTATCAACAAAAAGAACCACAAACTGCACATGCTAAAATGATCGAAGAAGCAAATAAGAAAGCTTATTTTGGCATAATTGATCAAGATGATGAAAAAATGGCAGAGGGTTTCAGTTGAGACAAATATATTCCACCTACTTCAAAAGTGGTAGGTCTCACTGCACAAATAGTTCAAGAACCAGATTTGATGAAGGAATGGATGAAAGGGATTGCTAGTGATGAGAAGAGCCAAGATGGAGAGTTTGTTTCTTCAGACGATAGTTCAAAAAGTACTCAAGTCTTTGATGAATCATCATCTGATGACAGTGATGATGAAGAAGAATCACAAATAAATATTGGAAAATCTATGTTATCTCCTGAAAGTTTTCAATTTTATTTTGCAGATAGATAGGAGAAGCTGAAGGAGAGACGAGCAGCAAAAGAACAGAGAAAAAAGAAATGTGAGAGTGTTGCTCAAAAAGAGAAGTCTAAACTAAATGAAAAAGTTAAAGTTGCTGAACAGGTGTTTGAAGCTGAGAAAGTGGTTGAAGTTGAAAAGTTTATTGAAGTTGAAAAGATTGTTGAGGTCATAAAACCGTGTATAAAGTGTTCAGAATCTTGCAAACACTGTGAAGAAAAAGAGGAGAAGTTGAATGAGCAAGATAAGATGAAAGAAAAATTATTGTTTGATCTCAATTATGTGAAAGAATCGTATGATGTTTTGAATAGAACAGTGAATGGTCTACAAAAGACAAATTCTGAAAGAGAAGACGCATTAACGATGATGAATGAAGTAATGATGTCAAAGCAAAAGGCTATCAATTATTACATTGAAGAATGTGCAAAGCTGAAGCAAGAGTTGGAAACTGAAAAGATAGAGAATGAAAGAATCAGACGATTACTGCAAAGTTATTCTAGTTCTGATTATTTGATTGACATAATTTATCCAACTGTTGCAGGTTTTGAAGCATTTCAAGACAAAAAGCCTGAAGAGAAGGATACTGGTAAGAAACAAAGTGTAAATTATAACAAGTGTCCGCCTCCGATCTGGAAAGGTTATTCTCCCAGAAAATCAAATGAGGAGCAAGTCAAAAAGGCTGTCAATATAAAGTTAAAGTCCGAAATAACTGATGAATTACCAGAAAACATTGACGTCACATTCACATCTTCTGACACTGATCATGAGTCTGAGTTAATAAAGAAAGTGGTCGATCAGGTGTTGGATAAAGATGAGGAGTCAGAGTCAAAGTCCGAATCCGAGAGTTCGAGTCCATCAGTTGACAGTCAAAAGTCGTCGGTTAAAAGGGTTTACAATAAAGAGTTTTTGTTATCAAAATCTAATTTAAATGACGAATCAATCAAAGTGGCATATACTTTGAATGATTCAGAAAAATTATATTCTGATGAGGAATTTCCAATAAGAGGTGTTAAATCTAAAATGATTAAAAAGGTTTTTAAATTAACAGAAATTAATATTTCTGAAATAAAAGATATAAATCTTGCTGAAAAACCTAAACCTTACACCTCAAGAGTTCAACAACGTTTAAACAAGAAAAAAGGTTACAGTTCTGGTTCAGGTTATCGAAAGAAACCAAACCATAACAGTAATTTCAAAAAGAAGGGATTGGGTTTTATTCCACCGAAAAATCATAAAAATGAGAAAACTTATAAAACAAAAACTGTATTTGTTTCAGGAGCAAGTTCGGAGGAAGAAGAAAAGAGCTCATTCTGGAAGCAATCAAACAAAGAGTTCTTTGAAGAAAAACAAAAGTTTGAGAAGAATGGAGTTTATAAGAGAAAAGAGACAAGAACCTATTACAAATGTCAAGAAGTTGGTCACATCGCCTGGAATTGTCCAATGACTACCAACACTAAACAGGAAGTTGTTTCTAAACTCAAAGAAAAGATTGTTGATAAAACTATACCACCAACTGAAAATTTCAAAGTGTTTAAAAACTCAACATATGAGGTTGGTGAATGTTCGAAAAGATTTTACAAGAGAAGAGTGAATCTTGACAACCAAAAATGGGTTGTTAAGAAATTTGATGTGAAATCTGGCGATGAATCTGACTCGTCAAAGTCAGAGGAGCCACCAATTGAGCTAAAAATAGAAACGTCAGTACCGTCAATGGATGATGTCAATTTTCCAACATTGAGGGCTGAAAATTTTAAACAAAAAGTTCGAAAAGTGGAAATTTTAAATCAATTCTATTCTGAAAAGAAAGAATTTGATGTAGAAAAAGCTTTCAATGGGAATGTTAAAAAGATTTTTGAGAAAATGGTCGAGGGAAAGGTCAAAGGGGTAAAAGATTTATTTGAAACAAAGAAGGCAGCTTACACCCCGAGTGAAACTGAAGAGGTCACATCCAAGTTCGGTCAGGCTTGGATGTCTGTTTTTCATAGGTAAAAAGTATGATTTGCCGGAGCTTCCAGGTTGGTAAGTGTGGAGCAGGTATCGGCATCTTTCTTGAGAAATTCACAAAAGTGACATTTCAACTTACAAGTAGTAAATCAGGGACATTAAGTTGTACTTGAATTCCTACAAGTAGTATTTGTTGATTGAATTTAAAATTGTTATATTTTTTTCAAAATGTTGAAGACGAAAGAACAAGGTGATGAATTGATCCCCTAACCTACAAGTGGTTTTATGAAATCAGCAAAACTTATTTTCCGGAAAAACCATTTGATTAAAACAAACTTAAGTGTTCTGAAATCATAATGGGAAAATAGTTTGTTGTCAGGGGGAGTTCTGATTGTTTATGCCAAGTGGATGGCGATTTGAAAGTAATTCACAACAGTTGTCATTTTATTTGTACAGTTTGTTTTAAAATTTTCTTTAAATGGTTTGGTATTTTAGGGGGAGTAAGAAATTTCAGAAAATCCAAAAACATTTGAAAATTTGAAAAAGCCAAAAACGTGATAAAAATCTAAAATCAGTTTTGTTGAAAAAAGAGGAAATGATAGTACATCAGTGGACATTTACGACATGCTAAAGAATTGGAAAGTTAAGATGTGATAATCGGTCTCACTGATGATATGCCAGTAGGTTTTTGCACATTTAGTAGACTGTGTTCGAGATATAAATCTAAATTTCAAACTTGCTTATCTCGTGGGGAACATCTCTAGGATATATGGGTAACCCTTGAAATCTTGTTTGAAAGGTCCCTCTTTCTGAGATATTAGGTCTTTATGCTTAGTGATATCTGGGGTATTATCCCGGGACTTCTGATTTTGCGGAAGCAATGGCCTAGTCCCCGTATAATACTTTCTTCTTGCTTGAAATATAGCACCCCGCTCAGCATAAAAAATGATGAAACGTTGCAAAATGCTAATCATGTGCTGTTGAAGAAAAGATTCTCTAAAGGGAACACACCAAAAGTCAAAGCAATCATCTCTCTGATTTTGCGGAAGCAATAGACTGAGCTCTCATGGCCCTCGCATTTTAACCCTTTACAGATATCATCTAGGTATACTCACCTGTAAGACTGAATATTGGGATCTGAATACGGGAGTATATTCTGAGATGGGACACGCGAATAAGTTCAAGTGCTTAAAACACTAATCTCGTATCTTGAAACAGTTGAACTTTGTGTGAAAATTTAAATGGATCAATATACTGACAATCTAAGTGAATCGTTTAGAAAATAAAATGTTTAAAGCTTAACGGTGTTGGTGATGTGTCTCAGAAACTGATATGATCCTCTTGCACAAACTCACAAAAAATATTGTTTGTAAATATTTCTTTACTGTATTTCGATTAAATACAAAATCCAAAAAGATTTTCAGTATGTTTTAGCATAAATTTTGAAAAATCAAAAAGATTTTCGACTACTGATGTTGGAGAGCTGATTTTCAAAATTCCGAGTGCTAAATATGATGAACAGGTTTGGGAAAATGTGTTTGAAAAGATTTACCTACAAGTGATACATCAGAGATTAAAAATGTTAAATCATTTTGTACGATACTTGTGAATAATGTTTTAAGTTTGTGTCTACGAGTGGTAAGCAGAGAATAAATTTGTCAAATTTTATATTTGTAAAATTTATTGTGAGGTAGAGATGTGTGCAGGTTAGCCAGGTTCCTGATTCTGAACAGAATGTGAGCCAGATTACGATCTTAGTACTGCTGATGCTGATGAACTTAAGGAATCAAGAGATCTGATTAAGAGAATTAGAAAGATAGATCAACATCCAAGGGGGAGATTAGTTGATAGAGAGAAAAGAGAGAATTGAGGATGTTTTACATTGTTAGATGTTTTGGTGAGAGAATGAGAAGATTGATAAAGACTGAAGATTTCGAAGACTCGACACTGAAGACTTCGTCAACATCCGAGGGGGAGTCTGTTGGTGCATACGTCTGTCGACATCGTCTTGTATCGAGTCTTGTATTAGATTGAATAGATCAGGGCACGAAATACGAGAAATTAGGATTTTAGGGTATTTCGCACGAAATAGGAAACATCTATTTCGTACGAAATCAGTTGGGTATTTCGCACGAAATCACTATTTCGTGTGAAACTGATTTCGCACCAACTGTTTCGTGCGAAATAGGACAGCCTATAAATACCTGTTGTGCCATTTCGTTTGTAACTTTCCGGTTTCAGAGTCGAACTGCTGCCGAAGTGTCTACTCATTGTAAAACGTTGTTATATCAATCAAAAGACAGTTTAAAGTGAATCTCAAGCTGAATCAACTTGATACGTCTGTTTTCACCTCTCGTATTGAGCAAAAACTCTTCTGAACGACTCGTTTGGTCGTCAAAACGATCCTACACAATATAACGAAGTGCTAGCAACCATACCACGATTTCTCCCGATCACAAGGTTACCCCATTACCCTGTCGGGTGGTTAATTTTTATTCCAACTTGATTTGCACCTTCGTATACCCAACTTAATAAATGGATGCCACCTAATGATGGGATAGTCTTTGGGGCATTCAAGGACGGAGATACGGATTACTCAACCTATAGACGGACACGATGAACTACACATTTACCTCTCCCCTTTCCCCCTTACACTACAAAAGTCGCATTTTGATCCTACGATAGTTTATCTTAATTATGTGAAATCTTTTCACTAGCCTTTGTACCGACCTATGCTTGTTGATTAATGCAATGCCTTATTTCTAGTATTGACTTAGACAAAACCATCATTCCTTTACCATGGTGACACTACGTCCTCGCCTCCCCATGCAGAGACACTAATACGAACTCACTCTAGTTTAGAGAATTTGGAAGGCTCGACTTTCGATCATTGGTGATCACTTCTTGAAACCCTGAGGATGGTGATGTGTTGTTGATACGATCATACCCTCTTGAACATGTTTTCGCGTCCTTTCTTTGAAACCACTTGACTACACAGGCATATTTCAGATTCATTCACACGACCTAAGGAAATTCCTTCGAATTTGGTTGCTTGCGGGCTCGATAAATTGCAAACTCATCTAAGTTCATGAATCAAGGTGAATCATTCCTCCTTCGCACGTAGGCGAGCTCGACAACTTTGACAGAAGTTTCAGTGAACCTTAACACTACAAACTCGTGCGACAACCATTCTTCTCTGTTTAATTCTTGTTATGATTGTTATATCCACGTGACATCCCTATTTGACAAACGACATTCTTTGTTTTAACCCTGTACAACTTGCGTACGACTAACTTATACCCTCAACATCTGGTAAACCCCTGCTACGGATCCTTACGCACTTAAGCATCGACTGTGACTACCCTTTTTGCTTGTTGCCACACCCATTCGTGATATACTTCTCGGATTCTATGATCCTTATCCTAACAACATTCTTCGCAAACTCTCTCTTGGAGGGGATACTCTCTACGAACGTTACTCGAAAAGCAATGGGCCATGAATATCACATATATGGAGGTATCACGAGAACTGTCCTTAGAACTCGATATGACCGAGATAGGTTCCCAGTCACGACATTCGAATTTAGCCTACCTTGACGGATATGCCACTTGTTTTCTTTGACGACATCCAAATCTACTCCAAGAACTACTAGAACGATACCTACGCCTTACCATGGAGCTCCTGCGACACAAATAACCTTATGTTAAGTTTCCAACGTACGAATTTTGACGTCACGAAGCCCGCTTTTCTTTATCGTATGCACAAACCCTCGCATCTCTAACTCGAAAGATTGCTCAGGAATCTGCGTTTCAACGGTTGAAGGTGAAACTCTGTAGTACCCCCATTCGTTCATTACGTGAAGGCATAGATGACTTCGTTGTTATTGTGACGCGTCCATCCAAGGAGTTAGTTGTGTGTTGAAGCAATGTGAGAAAGTCATTGCTTACGCATCACACGAACTCAAGGCTCGCGGAAAGAGCTACACTACCCACGATTTGGAGTTGGGAGCTGTAGTGTTTGCACTCAAGATATGGAGACATTACTTGTACGGTACCAAGTGCACCATCTACACCGATCACAAGAGTCTCTAGCATATCTTCGATCAGAAGGAGTTGAACATGCGACAGCGTCGATGGGTCGAACTCCTCAACGACTACGAGAGCGCAATCAAGTACTATCCAGGCAAGGCCAACGTGGTGGCCGATGCCCTCAGTCGGAAGGAAACCAAACCTAAGCATGTACGTACCTTACAGCTTACTATTCCCTCTAATCTTCCTCCCAGGTCCGCAACGCTCATGTTGAAGCATTGAAAGAAGAGAACCTCTTAGTTGAGTCCATGCGGGGCATGGAAAAGCAACTCGTATGCAAGGAATATGATACTTACTATTTCATGGAACATATCTGGGTTCCATCCTATGGAAACCTACGAGAGCTTGTGATGGACGAAGCACACAAGTCTCGTTACTCGATGCATCCTGGTTCTGACAAGATGTACCAAGACCTCAAGACTCTGTACGGGTGGCCCCACATGAAAGCTAACATAACGACTTATGTTAGTAAATGCTTGACCTATGCTAGAGTCTAGGCTGAATACCAGAAGCCATCAGGCCTACTTCAACAACCAGAGATCCCAACATGGAAATGGGAGCAAAATTCCATGGATTTCGTCACTGGCTTACCTAGATCTTAGCGAGGAAACGACACCATCTGGGTGATCGTGGACCGACTGACAAAGTCAACACACTTTCTTGCAATCAAGGAAACTGATAAGTTCTCTACACTCGCAGACATCTACTTGAAGGAAGTGGTCACTAGGCACGGGGTGCCAACTTCCATCATTTCTGATCGAGACTCACGCTTTACATCTGAATTGTGGCAGGCGATGCACAAATCTTTTGGCTCACATCTAGGCAGGAGCTCAGCTTATCACCCTCGGATGGATGGGCAGACTGAATGCACCATCCAGACTCTAAAGGACAAGTTTCGAGCATGTGTCATTGACTTTAGTAACAGCTGGGAAAGACACCTACCCTTGGTGTAGTTTTCATACCACAATAGTTACCACCCCAGTATCAAGGCTGCTCCGTTCGAGGCTTTGTACGGGCGGAAATGCCAATCACCACTATGCTGGGCAGAAGTTGGCGACAGCCAAATCACTGGCCCAGAACTTGTATCGACACAACGGAAAGGATTGCCCAAATTAGATAAAGAATGGCGGCAGCTCGTGACCGTTAGGAAAGTTACGCTGATAAGCATAGGAAACCTCTCGAGTTCCAGGTTGGGGATCGAGTGCTATTCAAAGTCTCACATTGGAAAGGTGTGGTTCGTTTTGGCAAACGAGGCAAGCTTAATCCGCGTTTTGTCGGACCTTTCGAAATCACGGAGAAAATCGGCAAGGTGGCGTACAGACTGAATTTGCCCGAAGAACTCATTGGTGTTCACAACGTCTTTCACGTGTTGAATCTGAAGAAGTGTCTGTCAGATGAGACCCTCATTGTTCCTTTTCAAGGAACTCACTATCGACGGCCAGTTGCGCTTCGTCGAGGAACCGGTGGAATTTATGGATTGGGGAATCAAGACTCTTAAACGAACCTAAATACCTATTGTTCGAGTTCGTTGGAACTACCGTCGTGGCCCAAAGTTCACTTGGGAACGAGAAGTCCAGATGAAACGCAAGTACCCCCAATTGTTTAAGAAAGGTGAGTCCAGTACTGAAGCAACTTCGGTATTTCGGGACTTAATTCCAAACCAACGGGGCGATGATGTGATACCCCAGGAAAATGCACAACACAACTAGCTTCCTCAGTGACTGCGTGCTAAATTTCGGGACGAAATTTCTTTCAACTTGGGGATGATGTGACAACTCGTATAAATCCTTGTTACATTTCGCATTACTTTGTAACTACATGTACGTTATATGAATCGAATTTGGTGTTTGATTATATTTGAATAGCTGTGAGCGTGAAAATGCGTAATGTGAAAAGTGTTTGTATGTATGTGAATTACGTGGAAACCGAGACTTGATACCGAAACCTTTGTAATATGTATTTTTGCGAAACTTATAAGAACTTGAAACCGCTACTCTATAAACCCAACCCTCACTCCTAATCGGCCCAACCCAAAACCCTTGGTGCAAAACAAACAAGCCCAACCCACACCCACCTTTTCCTTGCGACCCTTTAGTCTAACTCGTCCCCCCTCTCTTTTCATTACATACGTATGTCTAAGCATGAGAAACCAAAAACCCTAGTTCATTCTTGTGAGTTTGTGCGTCAGAAGAACCCACCCCCCATTCGCAAATCAGCAGACCCCCCCCCCCTTCACGTCGCTACCCCTACCCCATTGTGGCTGGAATCTTGCTCGAGCTCTCTCCCTCTCGCACCCAATCTTCATTCGGTTAGTAGTTTGATGGTTTTGATTTCTGGTTTTAGTGTTTCATTGCTGAGTTGTTTATTTTTTGTGATGAACATGATGTTATGATGCTTAATTGGTAGATTAGAAACCACGAAAAACGTATGTGAAGATTTGTGTTACGATTTAGTAGAGTATGGGCATGTGTAGTTGGATTAGGGTTGTCATGCTTTATGAGATTGACATTATTGTATGGTAAATCTGATAGGAAACCATCTATGAACTTCCATGAATACTGTAGGTGTGTTATATGACGATAAAACACGGTAAAGAAACCCGGAGACTAGTTTCAGTAATGTTTATGCGAAAAATAGCAAGCTGATTAACATTTACATCCAACTTCAGTTGGCTGTAAACTGGTCATTATTTAATGAAAAATTGATTTTCTGAAGTCTAAGTTATGTGTTTTCGGAAAAACGAATCAAATGGCACTAGATTCATATTTTTTTGAGGTCGTTTACTATTTTTAAAGGTCCATTTTGTACAGCAGCAAAAGCTGCGTTTTTTTCTGCAGAAAATGTGTGTTATGTTTTTCATCATAACTTGAAACCTGGAAAGAGTTAGGTCACGAAATTGATACTGTAGATGACCACTGATGTCGTTGTAATTCACCAACTAGAATTTGATAAATCGGACTTAAGATGAATTTTAAATGAATTTTTCGTGGACTGCAGTCAGAAAGTGACGAATCTGATTGCATCCCGGTAAACGATTTTTATAAAATAAATGGTGATGAATTGGATCCCGATATTTTGACACAATAATATCCGGATCGTTTGAACCATTTTGGAAAATTTTGGGAGTTTTTGGAATAAGTTAACTATTTTATTAAAATGCCCGAAAACAGGCCAGTTTTAGATGTTAAAGCTGAAACGACCTAAGTAGTAATTTGCTTGTCTAAATGTCGGGTAGGTTATCTGAGAATGATCTAACGTGTTAGATGTCAATGAAAGTGTTATGTACAATATCGTATTCTTGCTTTTTAATGGTTATAGACGGGATGTTTATATGGGCGTGAACTTTTAAAGTGAGTGCGCGTTATGTGATAGATGCGTGTAGAAACTTTGTGTTTTATTTAAAACAATTAACAAACTAAATGGTAATCATATTAGGACGTGATTGACCAACCCTGACCGTTTGCTATTTTAAGAGTTCGACCGAGCAACCAAAGGTGAGTTCACACTTTCTATAAGGCATGAGATTCCCGGTGGTTGGGAATGGGTAATTGATTGAAAGGAAACCTCTGTATTCTCCTTGGTTAGGATACGTACCTCCACCCTCTTAATTGAAGGGTGACAACATTGGAACCTGCGTGATCTCATTATATGGGACACGTACCTCCACCCTCTTAACTGAAGGGTGAAAACATTGTTACTAGACCAAAAAACTCTATCATAAGTCCCTCATTTTTAATATCGACTTAATCGCCGGGCCAATGGCGAACGGGTCATTAGTTAAATAATGCTATTAGGTTTGAACCGTGCCGCAGAGGACGGGAGGGGACTAATGGATCTGGGCACGTCAATGATGATAGAAATTGACTTAGGGCACCCAACTTTCTCAGTCAGTAGTTGATATGGTAACGGGTCTAGTGGGATATTCTTGGGGTTGCCCCCACGGCTGGGAGCCAGAGTAAAAGGAAAGGATTAATCATGTTTTTAAACTATGGGGTAACCCCCACGGCAAGTAAGCCAGCTAAAGGAAACCTATGTTTTTGAAACAACTTAAAACAAACACCCAACTGTGAACTCGCTCAACTTTGTTGTTGATTCGTTACTATATGCCTTGCAGGTCGTTAGGTTTTTAGCTGGAGCTTGCATTGGAGCAGGAGTCGTTGTGGGACATGAACCACTGCGTGTTCATGAAAAACTTTATTAAATTTAAAACTTAAATTTTGGTTTGAACCTAAATGCTTCCGCTGACTATTAAACTTGGTTTTGGAGTTTGGTTTGGAGAACTTTAGACGTTTGGATTTACTTTACTTTATTTTATTTAATGTTCATTATAATTGGTGGTATGATCCCGGTCAGTCACACGCCCCGCGGTAATACTCCGCTTGTGGATTTTGAGGGTGTGACATTATTAATGAGAAAAGTGGTGGGCCCCTTCCAGGCAACGATCACCCGCAACCCTTTGGTCTGAGTCAGCAGGGATACAGTCCTTGCAAGGTTGGTTTAAAGTTTTAATAGTAGTTTATAGATAAGGGATTCAAGCGTTTGGCACTTCTCCGGTATGGGGGGTGGAACCCCGCCCTACTCGGGAAGTGTTACTAAGCTTGAACCAGGTTCTCGCAGGATCTATACACTGAACGAGACATAAAATTTACCCAACCACCCTTCTAACCCTCTTCCAGGCAATTAACGCACAATATATAGACCGTAAAGACACAAATATGTGAATCGACAACATATGAAGAATGATTAGATAAATTTTCCTTCAATATAAAAAAACTAGTTATTAAAGTCATTAATCCATACCCAATTAAAAAGTTGTCAAAGATTGGAAATCAAAAAAGAAATACATAAAAGATTTGTCTTTACCAAGTGATGTAAGAGTTTAGCCAAGCATGGCCTTTGTTTGACAAATACTCTTACTATCGATATTCGATCCCGAGACTACTACACGGACTCTAAATGATGGAAGATGGTGTTGGAGTGGTGGCAAGTGAGAGAGAAGTGGTTTGCCAAGGGATGAGTTGGAATGAAACCAAGCACCCCTATTTATAGCTGAAATCAGAACCTCAACACGGTCCATGCCCACCCGACACGGCCCCGTGTTGGTCATTCTCTCTCTTCTTCAATAACTGTATTGTCAAGTCTTGTACTAATACGACTCGGTGTTTCAACGGCACGGCCTCGTACCCATTATACTTGCTTGTACTTGTTGTACTATCCAAGATTCTACGAATCTGGGAGTTGACCACGGCCCCGTGTCCATTTGCCACGACCCCATGTTGGCAGTCTGCTTCTGTGCGTCTTTTTTTTTTTCTCATGGAATCTGGAGTTGGGCACAACCCCGTGCAAAACTGGCACAGCCCCATGTCAGCCTTCTTAATTGTTGTTTTTGGTCTTGGGGTGAAGCTTGGAGGGTCGGTATGAAGTGTTAACTTCTCTTCTTTTGTATTTATGTTGGTTTTTGCCGTTATTTTGCTTCTTTTGTGCATTTAAGCTGTTTTGACCATGTAATTAAAAAGAAACAAAGAAACATGCTTTTTCCAACATTAGTACCGAAAAAGGGTTGATTTTATGCCGTATTTGATATAATTTATATATTGCATTTTACGCATATCAAATACCCCCACACTTGAATATTTGCTTGTCCTCAAGCAAAACTCTTTAATGTTGCTTACACACCCAAATGGAATTGGTAGAAAAGAAATTTTCGGGTCTTTTTTGTAGAGTGTTGGGAATCCAAGTTCTTTATTCTTGTTTTTACACTGTTTACAATCCTATTCGACATGATCTATTTTGAACCTTTTTTAAGAAAAATAAATATTTTTGGGCATAACAAACCTTTATAAAATTTCATTTAGCTATATACAAATTCACACACCTCACAAGTGATCACTCAACACTCGGCCGAAGATGTATAGGTGAAACGCTCGATACCGGTATGGAACTTACTCCTACCATATGCTTGACAAGTAATCAAACCTCCTCCTTTTTTAACATAATCTTTGTAAATATCAAGAGGACTTTGAAATGATAGGTTTTGGCTAAGGGTAGTATAGTTTTATTGAAAAGTGGCTAAAACGTAAAATGTAGGTTTTCTTTTGAAAATTTATTTGTTTGTGACTTAGTTATAAACTACATATTTATAAGCAATGATTTCTGCTTATTTATCTCAATTAGCTAGAAAAACATTTTCTTTTTTCCCTTTTTTTTCTTTCTTTCTTTTGTTTTTTTTTTTTTTTTTGATATAAAACTAAGTCACCTCTTTTTATATGATTTTCAAAATAACCGCATTTTATATGATCGGGCTATCATCAGCTGAGAGTCCGAGATGAGGACGTCTCTAAAACAGCATTCAAAACTCGTTATGGGCATTACGAGTTTCTGGTTATGCCTTTCGGATTGACGAATGCACCTGCGGTTTTCATGGATCTCATGAACCGAGTGTGCAAGCCTTACCTGGATAAGTTTGTCATAGTGTTCATCGATGACATCCTGATCTATTCTAAGAGTCAGGAGGAACACGAGCAGCATCTGAGGCTTATGCTGGAACTTCTTCGAAAAGAGCAGTTGTATGCCAAGTTTTCGAAATGTGACTTCCGGCTTCGCGAAGTCCACTTTCTAGGCCATGTAGTAAACAAGGATGGGATTCATGTTGATCCATCCAAGGTAGACTCGATCAAGAACTGGCCTGCACCCCGTACACCAACAGAAATCCGCCAATTCTTGGGTTTGGCAGGATATTATAGAAGGTTTATCAAGGATTTCTCAAAGATTGCGCAACCTCTCACTTCACTGACTCAGAAGGGTGTCACCTATCGTTGGGGTGATGCACAAGAGTCCGCTTTTCAGCACTTAAAAGATAGACTTTGTAGCGCGCCTATCCTCTCATTGCCTGAAGGCACAGATGACTTTGTGGTTTATTGCGACGCTTCCATCCAAGGACTTGGTTGCGTGTTGATGCAACGTGACAAGGTCATTGCCTACGCATCGCGCAAACTTAAATTTCACGAAAGGAACTACACTACGCACGACTTGGAATAGGGAGCAGTTTTTTTCGCACTTAAGATAATGAGACATTACCTGTACAGTACCAAGTGCACCATTTACACCGATCACAGGAGTCTCGAGCATATCTTCAAGCAAAAGGAGTTAAACATGCGACAATGTCGAAGGGTCGAGCTATTGATTGATTACGAATGTGCAATCAAGTACCATCCGGGCAAAGCCAATGTGGTGGCCGACGCCCTCAGTCGAAAGGATACTATACCTAAGCGTCTACGTGCATTACAGCTTACCATCCAATCTAGTCTTACTGCCCAGATACGAGATGCTCAGGTCGAAGCATTGAAAGCAAAAAACATCAGGGCTGAGTCCTTACGTGGATCGAGGCAGAGGCTAGAGCAAAAGGAAGACGTCGCTTACTACGTAACAGGGCGCATTTGGGTTCCACTTTATGGAAACTTACGCGAGCTTGTGATGGACGAAGCGCACAAGTCTCGTTATTCAGTACATCCTGGTTCGGATAAGATGTACCATGATCTCAAGACTACATATTGGTGGCCTATCATGAAAGCCCACATAGCAACCTACGTTAGCAAATGTTTGACTTGTGCGAGAGTCAAGACTGAATACCAGAAACCATCAGGCCTGCTTCAACAACCAGAGATCCCGATATGGAAATGGGAGCAAATTTCCATGGATTTCGTTACTGGCCTACCGAGATCACAACGCGGAAACGATACCATTTGGGTGATCGTGGATCGACTGACCAAGTCTGCATTTTTTGGCTATCAAGGAAACGGATAAGTTTTCTACTCTAGCAGACATTTACCTAAAGGAAGTAGTATCAAGGCACGGAGTGCCAACCTCCATCATTTCTGATCGTGACGCGCGTTTTACATCGGAACTGTGGCAAGCCATGCACAAGTCTTTTGGCTCACGTTTAGACATGAGCACGGCATATCATCCCCAGACGGATGGCCAATCTGAACGCACCATCCAAACCCTTGAAGACATGCTTAGGGCATGTGTAATCGATTTTGGTAATGGCTGGGAAAAACACCTCCCGCTAGTGGAGTTTTCGTATAACAACAGCTACCACACCAGCATCCAAGCCGCTCCGTTCGAGGCATTGTACGGACGTAAATGCCGATCACCTCTTTGTTGGGCAGAAGTTGGTGACAGCCAAATCACAGGCCCATAACTTGTAGTAGATACGACCGAGAGAATTACTCAGATACGACAACGAATGGCGACAGCTCGTGACCATCAGAAAAGCTATGCAGATAAGCGACGAAAACCACTCGAGTTCCAGGTTGGGGATCGAGTGCTTCTTAAAGTCTCACCTTGGAAAGGTGTAGTTCGTTTTGGCAAACGAGGCAAACTCAATCCGTGATATGTCGGACCGTTCGAAATCATTGAGAAAATTGGCAAGGTGGCCTACAGGTTGAATCTACCTGAAGAACTCAGTGGAGTTCACAATGTTTTCCATGTGTCGAATCTGAAGAAGTGTCTGTCAGATGAGACCCTCATAGTTCCTCTCAATGAGCTCACTATCGACGACCAGCTGCGATTCACCGAGGAACCCGTAGAGATTACTGATCGAGATGTTAAAATTCTCAAGCGCACCAGGATACCTCTCGTCCGAGTTCGTTGGGATTCCCGTCGTGGCCCAGAGTATACCTGGGAACGAGAAGACCAAATAAAACTCAAGTACCCCCTGTTGTTTAAGAAAAATGCAACCAATACTGTGGCCGAAGCTACTGCAGAATTTCGGGACGAAATTCCAAATCAACGTGGGGATGATGTGACACCCCAGGAAAAGCCAATAAACACCGCAACTTAACTAGCTTCCTCAGTAACTACGCACTAAATTTCGGGACGAAATTTTCTTAACAGGGGGAGAATGTGACAACCCTCGTAATTCCATGTATCCGTACAATTTATTAATGATAATTAAAGTGCTTGATGACTGTGCTGAATCATTTAACTGCTCTCTGATTACTGTGTTATACTTACATGTGCGTGTTAACATACTAGTAGTATACAGAAAAATTTACTAAATGGTCCTAAATGTTTTCCTATGTGTTAGGAATAAATTGCGTTATAAAAATATATATAATAGACACTTTACGGAATAATTAAACACTTTAACGGAACAGTATCCGACCGAACAACCGGACATTACCCGGGACACCAAATATTTGCCAAGTATATTGTCTTATTATTTTTTACTAGTCATGATCCCCGTTTGCCATAACACCCACTAAAAACCCAATAACTAGCATATATCATCGCATCACTTACAATCAAACTAACAATTACCATTTAGTTGAAAATTTTGCAAACAAGCCCCCCCCCCCCCCCAACCGAATTTTTGGTCCCCATGGACCCACAAATCATCTTAACCATACTTCCTAGATTATTCTCTATATTATATTAGATAGTTTACTTGCATGAATGAACAAGATATGTGATAAGTGATTATAAGTATGGAACCTCTAGATCTTTCATCATTTCATATCATTCTCAATCTTTCACCTCTCTCATCACTCTCCTCTCTCTCACTTTCGGTTCACCCCAAAACCGCCACCATCACCACCATTTAACCACCATCACCCTCCATTCAATCAAGTTCCATTCAAGCTTCAAAGGTGGTTCAAGGAGGCTTGCATCTTGTGGAACTTCAAGGAGCTTCTTTCACTTGCTTTTCACCATCATCTTCTCCATCTTCTTCACTAAGAATCATCCCTAGCTATAAGCTAGTAGTAAGTTCCTTATGTCACCTTTGTTCATCTTGTTTCATGATTAAAAGTCGTAGTATGATGAAGGTTACAAGAACACTAAAAGGGTTTAAACAAGAAGATGAACATAAAAGTTACATGAAGATTTACATGATGAAATGTTGTAGTGAGATGTTGTAGTGAACATGTTGTTGATTACTTGATGATTTACTTGCTAATATTGATGTTAAATGTCGTTATGGATCTCTAAACATGTTAATGAAACCAATATAACTCGCTTTAGAATGTTAAACACTGAAAACAGAAAGCTGTTTAGTGATTACAGCCAACTTCAGTTGCCTGTAACCAGACCATAACTTAACGAAAAACTGATTTCTGAAGTCTAGATTTATGTATTATGAAATACGGTTCTAATGGCACTGGAATCATAATTTTTGGACTTCGTTTACTATTTTTAAAGACCCGTTTTGTAACAGCAGCTCAGGCTGCATTTTTACTGCTGAAAATAAGCGTTCTGTTTTCTATCATAACTTGTATTCTGTGTAGAGTCAGATCATGAAATTTGCACTGTAAATGACCACTGATGTATTTGTAATTATCCCACTGGAATTTCATAAATCGAACTTACGAAGAATTTTTAATAAATTATTCCGTGGACTGCAATCAGAAAAAGATGAATCTGATTACAGTCCGGAAAATGAAATTTTATAAAATATTGGTGATGAATTGGATCCCGATATTTTTACACAATAATATTTGGATTGTTTAAGATATTCTGTAAAAATTCTGGAATTTTTGGATTAAGTTAACTATTTTATTAAAATCCCCGAAAACAGCCCAGTTTTGAAGATTAAAGCTGAAACGACATAAGTAGTGATTTGCGTGTCTAAATGTCGGGTAGGTTATCTGAGAATAATCTAACATGTTATATGTCAATAAAAGTGTTATGTGCAATGTCGTATGTTTGCTTGTGAACGGGAATAGATGGAAGCTTATATGGGCATAAACCGTTAAAGTGATGCATGTTATGTGATAGATACGTGTAGGAACTTTGTGCTCTATTTGAAAACCACTAAATGGCTAACTGGTAATCATACTAGGACGTGATTGACCGACCTTGACTGTTAGCTATTTTTGAGAGTCAAACCGAGCAACCGGGGTGAGTTCACACTTTCTACAAGGCATGGGATTCCCGGTGGTTTGGGAATGGGTTAAGAAACTAAAAAGGAATCTACATATCCTCCTTGGGTAGGATATGTACGGCCATCCTCCATAGGTAGGATGCCAATAATAATTCTGCGTATTCTCCTTGGGTAGAATATGTACGTTCGTCCTCCTTGGGTAGGACAACACCCTTAAAACTTACTAGACAAAACTCTATCATTAAGTCCCTCATTACATATCGACTTAATCGCCGAGGCCTATGGCAAGCGGGTCATTAGTTAATAGCGCTATTAGGTTTAACAAACCTCACACCGTGTCGTCCGAATGGGCGTGTACTAATGGTCTATGGCAAACTGTCAATGATGATAGAACATTGACGTAGGGCATAACTATTGTTCGTAGTAGTCGATATCATACAGTCTAGTAGTTTACATGGGGAAGCCCCCACTAATTATGGATATGGTTTGTGTAATAAAAAGGATCTGGTTAAACATACTTTCAACTACGTGGTAACCCCCACGGCAATAGGCCAACGAAAGTCAAACCACGTTTTCAGAAACAACTTAAAACAAATCAACCAACCGTGAACTCACTCAACTTTGTTGTTGACTCGTTGTTACATGCCTTACAGGTCGCTAGATGCTTATGGAGCTTGTACGAGGAGGATGTCGTTGTGGGATACGGACTGTTATGCTCCGTGCCTAATATTTAAATCCTTATGAACTTATTAAACTTACATTATGGACTTTAAACTTATGAACTATGAATTTATGTTTTGAACTTACGTTTTATGCTTCCGCTGTTAACTTAAAACTGGTTACTGTCTTATGGTCACCAATTGTATTGTGGTTGGTTTCACTTACTTAATTTCGTTGTTCAATATGATTGGTGGCTCGATCCTGGTCATGTCACGCCTCCAAGTGGTGATACTCCGCATCGTGGATTTTGGGGGTGTGACAGATTGGTATCAGATCCATTGGTTATAGTGAACTTGGTTTTAAAAAGGGAAAAGCTTTGTGGATAAAACCAGACTATAACCTGTACAGTGCTCAACGATCCACAACGACGCTTCGCTCCACGTGCAAGACTGAACACCATAGGTGAAATGGTTCATGCTTACATTGCCTGTCTATTAGTTTACATAGTACATTGCATGCTTAGTTAATATAACAACTGGTAATTGAAACCCTGTGTGTTTACTCTCTTCTGTCATCCCACACTTACGCACTTTCGCGACACTTTTCTCACATACGTTGCTTCGTTCTGAAGATCATGAACGGACGCGGAGGACGTATCAACCTAACTCAAGCCCAACTAATGGCTCTAATCAACGAACGAGTGGCCGAGGCACTCGCAGCAATTCCAGCAGGAGGTATAACCTGCCATTTCGACCTATCTTAGGATGATTAAATCCTACTCTCGCGAACCAACTCTTGTTTTTAACCTTGTCTTTTATTCTCGCGTAATAGGTCAGCATGCTCAACCTCCTGTATGTACGTTCAAAACCTTCATGGACTGCCGACCTACTACTTTCAGTGGCACTGAAGGAGCTGTAGGCCTTCTCCACTGGTTTGAGAAGCTTGAGTCTGTTTTCGAGATGTGTGAATGCCCAGAGGATCGTAGGGTGAAATATGCTACTGGAACGCTTGAAGGTGCTGTGTTAACCTGGTGGAAGGCGCAGGTTCAACTGTTGGGGCTGGCGGTTGCAAATGCCACCCCATGGAATGGCTTCAAAGAACTGATCAAAGAAGAATACTATAGTCGCGACGACATCCACAAGCTAGAGGTGGAATTTTTCAATCTAAAGATGACAGGGTCTGAGATTGAGGCGTATACGAAGAGGTCAAACGAGCTGGCCATCTTGTGTCCTACTATGGTGGACCCTCCCATCAAACGTATTAAGCTGTACCTCAAGGGTCTTGTACCCGAGATTCAGAGTCACGTGACTTCAGCTAACCTGGGTACCATTCAGCAAATCATCAAGTTGGCCCATCGTCTCACCGATCAAGCAGTTGAGCAGAACAAACTGCCCAAACGTATCAGTGCCACAGCTACTCCTGATGCACCCAGCGACAACAAGCAAAAATGGGATGGGAATTCCAGTAAAGGTTCTACATCAGTTCAGTCACAGCAGCAAAAGACCGATGACTACCAGAGTCCTGGTCAGCAATCTTCCGGTAGTCAAGGACAGGGTGGATACCGAGGGAACCACCCCAAATGCAACCGGTGCCACAAGCATCATAGCGGGCAGTGCAACAAGGGTAATTGCCTGAGGTGTAACAAGTTTGGTCATGAGGCAAAGGATTGCAGGAGCGCATGACCAGCAAATCAGAATCGCCAACAACAACAACAAGCTCCACAGAACCACCAGCAGCAACAACAACAGGGCAATAAAGGATGCGTTCAGTGTGGCGCTGAAGGCCACTTTAAGAGAAACTGTCCTCAGCTGAACCAGAATCAGAACAACAACAACCAAGGAAACGGGAACAATAATGGAGGCAACAACGGGGGTAACAATAATGGCAATGGTGCCAGGGGACGTGTTTTCGTGCTAGGTCAGGGCGACGCGAGGAACGATCCCAACGTTGTGATGGGTAAGTTTCTTCTGGATGATTTCTTTGTTACTGTTTTATTCTATTCGGGCGCCGATACTAGTTATGTGTCCTTAAAAGTTAGTCAAATGCTTAAGCGCACTCCAACACTTTTGAACACCAAACACACGGTAGAGCTAGCAAACGGTAAAAGTCTCGAGGCCACGCACATAGTCAAGGGTTGTAACCTCGTCTTAACTAGTCAGACCTTCTCTATCAATCTTATCTCTATTTTACTTGGTAGTTTCGACGTCGTTATTGGGATGGATTGGCTATCTCACCATCAAGCAGAGATTATTTGCAAGGAGAAAATCGTCCGCATTCCTCGTTCTGGTAAAGAACCTCTCATGATTCATGGCGACAAGAGTGGTGCTGTAGTAGGCATCATATCTTTCCTTAAGACCCAGAAGTGTTTACGAAAGGGCCACACTGCCATTCTAGCACTCGTTACTGATGCATCACCGGAAGAGAAGAGAATTGAAGACATTCCTATTGTGCGCGATTTCCCTGAGGTATTTCCTGAAGAATTACCTGGTCTTCCGCCTCATCACCAAGTAGAGTTTCAAATCGAGCTAGCTCCTGGAGCAGCACCAGTAGCTCGAGCACCATACCATCTAGCTCCATCAGAACTTGAAGAACTGTCCGTGCAACTACAAGAACTCTTAGAAAAGGGTTTCATACGCCCTAGCTCTTCGCCTTGGGGAGCTCCAGTGTTATTCGTGAAAAAGAAGGACGGTACCTTCAGAATGTGTATTGACTACCGCGAAATCAACAAGGTGACTGTGAAGAATCGTTATCCTCTTCCACGTATTGATGACCTATTCGACCAGTTGCAAGGGTCGAGCTTCTACTCTAAGATTGACTTAAGATCGGGCTATCATCAGTTGAGAGTCCGAGATGAGGACGTCTCTAAAACAGCATTCAGAACTCGTTATGGGCATTACGAGTTTCTGGTTATGCCCTTTGGATTGACGAATGCACCTGTGGTTTTCATGGATCTCATGAACCGAGTGTGCAAGCCTTACCTGGATAAGTTTGTCATAGTGTTCATCGACGACATCCTGATCTATTCTAAAAGTCAGGAGGAACACGAGCAGCATCTGAGGCTTATGCTGGAACTTCTTCGAAAAGAGCAGTTGTATGCCAAGTTTTCGAAATGTGACTTCTGGCTTCGCGAAGTCCACTTTCTAGGCCACGTAGTAAACAAGGATGGGATTCATGTTGATCCACCCAAGGTAGACTCGATCAAGAACTGGCCTGCACCCCGTACACCAACAGAAATCCGCCAATTCTTGGGTTTGGCAGGATATTATAAAAGGTTTATCAAGGATTTCTCAAAGATTGCGCAACCTCTCACTTCACTGACTCAGAAGGGTGTCACCTATCATTGGGGTGATGCACAAGAGTCCACTTTTCAGCACTTAAAAGACAGACTTTGTAGCGCGCCTATCCTCTCATTGCCTGAAGGCACATATGACTTTGTGGTTTATTGCGACGCTTCCATCCAAGGACTTGGTTGCGTGTTGATGCAACGTGACAAGGTCATTGCCTACGCATCGTGCCAACTTAAAGTTCATGAAAGGAACTACACTACGCACGACTTGGAATAGGGAGCAGTTGTTTTCGCACTTAAGAAATGGAGACATTACCTGTACGGTACCAAGTGCACCATTTACACCGATCACAGGAGTCTCGAGCATATCTTCAAGCAAAAGGAGTTAAACAAGCGACAACGTCGATGGGTCGAGCTATTGAATGATTACGAATGTGCAATCAAGTACCATCTGGGCAAAGCCAATGTGGTGGTCGACGCCCTCAGTCGAAAGGATACGATACCTAAGCGTGTACGTGCGTTACAACTTACCATCCAATCTAGTCTTCCTGCCCAGATACGAGATGCTCAGGTCGAAGCATTGAAAGCAGAAAACATCATGGCTGAGTCCTTACGAGGATCGAGGCAACGGCTAGAACAAAAGGAAGACGGCGCTTACTACGTAATAGGGTGCATCTGGGTTCCACTTTATGGAAACTTACTCGAGCTTGTGATGGACGAAGCGCACAAGTCTCGTTATTCAGTACATCCTAGTTCGGATAAGATGTACCATGATCTCAAGACTACATATTGGTGGCCTAGCATGAAAGCCCACATAGAAACCTACGTTAGCAAATGTTTGACTTGTGCGAGAGTCAAGACTGAATACCAGAAACCATCAGGCCTGCTTCAACAACCAGAGATCCCGACATGGAAATGGGAGCAAATTTCCATGGATTTCGTTACTGGCCTACCGAGATCACAACGCGGAAACGATACCATTTGGGTGATCGTGGATCGACTGACCAAGTCTGCACATTTTCTGGCTATCAAGGAAACGGATAAGTTTTCTACTCTAGCAGACATTTACCTAAAGGAAGTAGTATCAAGGCTCGGAGTGCCAACCTCCATCATTTCTGATCGTGACACGCGTTTTACTTCGGAACTGTGGCAAGCCATGCACAAGTCTTTTGGCTCACGTTTAGACATGAGCACGGCATATCATCCCCATACGGATGGGCAATCTGAACGCACCATCCAAATCCTTGAAGACATGCTTAGGGCATGTGTAATCGATTTTGCTAATGGCTGGGAAAAACACCTCCCGCTAGTGGAGTTTTCGTATAACAACAGCTACCACACCAGCATCCAAGCCGCTCCGTTCGAGGCATTGTACGGACGTAAATGCCGATCACCTATTTATTGGGCAGAAGTTGGTGACAGCCAAATCACAGGCCCAGAACTTGTAGTAGATACAACCGAGATAATTGCTCAGATACGACAACGAATGGCGGCAGCTCGTGACCGTCAGAAAAGCTATGCAGATAAGCGACGAAAACCACTCGAGTTCCAGGTTGGGGATCGAGTGCTTCTTAAAGTCTCACCTTGGAAAGGTGTAGTTCGTTTTGGCAAACGAGGCAAACTCAATCCGCGATATGTCGGACCGTTCGAAATCATTGAGAAAATTGGCAAGGTGGCCTACAGGTTGAATCTACCTGAAGAACTCAGTGGAGTTCACAATGTTTTCCATGTGTTGAATCTGAAGAAGTGTCTGTCAGATGAGACCCTCATAGTTCCTCTCAAGGAGCTCACTATCGACGACCAGCTGCGATTCGTCGAGGATCCCGTAGAGATTACTGATCGAGATGTTAAAATTCTCAGGCGCACCAGGATACCTCTCGTCCAAGTTCGTTGGGATTCCCGTCGTGGCCTAGAGTACACCTGGGAACAAGAAGACCAAATGAAACTCAAGTACCCCCAGCTGTTTAAGAAAAATGCAACCACTACTGTGGCTGAAGCAACTGCAGAATTTCGGGACGAAATTCCAAATCAACGGGGGGATGATGTGACACCCCAGGAAAAGCCAGTAAATACCGCAACTTAACTAGCTTCCTCAGTAACTACGCACTAAATTTCGGGACGAAATTTTCTTAACAGGGGGAGAATGTGACAACCCTCGTAATTCCATGTATCCGTACAATTTATTAATGATAATTAATGTGCTTGATGACTGTGCTGAATCATTTAACTGCTCTCTGATTACTGTGTTATACTTACATGTGCGTGTTAACATACTAGTAGTATACAGAAAAATTTACTAAATGGTCCTAAATGTTTTCCTATGTGTTAGGAATAAATTGCGTTATAAAAATATATATAATAGACACTTTACGGAATAATTAAACACTTTAACGGAACAGTATCCAACCGAACAACCGGACATTACCCGGGACACCAAATATTTGCCAAGTAAATTGTCTTATTATTTTTTACTAGTCATGATCCCCGTTTGCCATAACACCCAATAAAAACCCAATAACTAGCATATATCATCACATCACTTACAATCAAACTAACAATTACCATTTAGTTGAAAATTTTGCAAACAACCCCCCCCCCCCAACCGAATTTTCGGTCCCCATGGACCCACAAATCATCTTATACTTCCTAGATTATTCTCTATATTATATTGGATAGATTATTCTCTATATTATATTGGATAGTTTAATCGCCGAGGCCGATGGAGAGCGGGTCATTAGTTAATAGCGCTATTAGGTTTAACAAACCTCACACCGTGTCGTCCGAACGGGCGTGTCCTAATGGACTATGGCAAACTGTCAATGATGATAGAACATTGACGTAGGGCACAACTATTGTTCGTAGTAGTCGATATCATACAGTCTAGTAGTTTACATGGGGAAGCCCCCACTAATTATGGATATGGTTTGGGTAATAAAAAGGATCTGGTTAAACATACTTTCAACTACGGGGTAACCCCCACGGCAATAGGCCAACGAAAGTCAAACCCGTTTTCAGAAACAACTTAAAACAAATCAACCAACCGTGAACTCACTCAACTTTGTTGTTGACTCGTTGTTACATGCCTTACAGGTCGCTAGATGCTTATGGAGCTTGTACGAGGAGGAGGTCGTTGTGGGATACAGACTGTTATGTTCCGTGCCTAATATTTAAATCCTTATGAACTTATTAAACTTACGCTATGGACTTTAAACATATGAACTATGAACTTATGATTTGAACTTACGTTTTATGCTTCCGCTGTTAACTTAAAACTGGTTACTGTCTTATGGTCACCAATTATATTGTGGTTGGTTTTACTTACTTAATTTCATTGTTCAATATGATTGGTGGCTCGATCCTGGTCATGTCACGCCTCCAAGCGGTGATACTCCGCATGGTGGATTTTGGGGGTGTGACAGAAGCAGTAGGTTGTTTTGCTTCCGTTGGGTCAATGTTTGATGGGATTTTAGAAATGGTTGTCCCAACACGAGGGGGGTATCATCTAGGATGATAAAGTAGGTTGGGACTACCGCTTGGCTTGTTTGAATTAAGACATCCTCAACCATTCCCGTGGCGTTAATTGATTTTCGGTTAGAGAGAAAAATAGGAATTTTAAGAGGAGAAAAATCACTAGTACCCAATTTTTCGAAAATGTAGTTTTACATTATGTTAACACACATATCTTTATCAACTAGCACGTTACTAACAAAGAGGTTTTGAAAAACAACATGGTATCGGTTTTATGTTTATTTCATGGTATTCATCTTTTATTAGCGAAGTTTGATCATTTGTTAACGTGACACTTACTAATTCTTCGATTTTAGTAGAAGTGTTTAACTCTTTTAAAAATTTAGCATGTGGAGATACCAAACAATGATTTTCAAAAGAAGGTTGTAAAACATCAATTTCTGAAAAAGTTTGATCTAGTTTAAAATCTTTTTTTTATAGACTTACCTTCTTCTTGGTTTGGTTCATGCGTGAGTTTTTCATTTTGTTCTTCTATTTTACCTCTTCGATTATTACATCTTTAGTACAAATAGCCTCTTCTTTTTCTCGAGATTTCTTAATCAGGAGTTCTAGATTTTTGAGATTTTATATGACTCTTTCGGCTTCGGGAGTGATTGTTTATGGTGTGTCGTAAGTTTCAAACGGATTGGCATCCCAGTCAAAGTTTGACTTTGGAAGCTCGAACCTTGGTTCTTCATAAGTGGTGTATGAAGAACTTGGTGTGGTGTATGAGGTTGATGGTTTAAAAAGGTAACAATGTTGTACCGAGTGGGATCCTCCGCAAATGGTACAATAAGGTTCCTCATAATCATCCTCAATATAATAGGTGTAGTCTTCTGAGTAGTAATCCATTGTTTTGGAAGATACCCAGAAGAATAACGAGTCTCGGGATCAGAAACAGAATTTAAAAATTTAAAAGATGATTGACCAAGGCTCCGTGCTGAACCGGCACGGCCCCATGGGCAGTTCTGTATCTGAGCGTTTAAAAAGATTTTAAGAAAAAATTGCAGCACTGGGGCGTGTCCCAGTAACACGGCCCCGTGTTAAACCTACTGTAAACAGAAAAAAGTTTTAAAAACAGGCACACAGTTTTCAAAAATGTTAGAATTTGATTAGACCGCTAATTTTATGCTTTCTTAAAATCCTTGTGTCCCCAGCAATGACGCCAAAAACTTGACGTGCGTGCGGGTATCTATATTTTTAAGTATATTTTAGCTCTTTGTACTCATCGATTTAAAGTTTTAAATTTATAAAACACGATATTCTACTATTACTCTACACACACGCTAGGGAAAGTATACCCATCACGGACGTAGTATAGTGATGGTAAGATACCGAGGTCGTCCAAGGACACAAGAGCTTTTAATACCGGCTTATCGTTAACGTCTAATCGAATCAAACTTTAAAGAAAAGATTTTTAAAGCTATAAAAAGATAAACTAAAAAGCAAAAATAAAATGAGGAAAAATAGATAGACAAGGAGAAATCACTTGGTTCCGACTCATCTTTCATGTATCCTTTTGATGATTTCCGCACTTTGGGCATTTTAAAAGATTATATTAGTTATAATAGTAGGGCCCCTGTTGTGAAGGCGACGTTACCCTCAACCTAGGGGTCTGAGTCAGCAAGGATACAGTCCCACTAGGTCGAATTATTGAAAGATAAGTAAGTAAGTTATTAATGCGAAAAGTGGTGGGGCCCCTTCCAGGCAACGATCACCCTCAACCCTTTGGTCTGAGTAAGCAAGGATACAGTTCTCGTGGGGTTGGTTTAAAGTTTTAATAGTAGTTTATAGATAAGGGATTCAAGCGTTTGGTACTTCTCCCGTATGGGGGGTGGAGCCCGCCTTACTCGTGAAGTGTTACTAAGCTTGAACCAGTTTCTCGCAGGATCTATACACTGAACGAGACATGAAATTTCTCCCTTATGGGGGGTGTATACTTGCTGACTCAAACCATTAGGTTGAGGGTAACGTCGCCTTCACAAGAGGGGCCTACTACTATAACTAAGATAATCTCTTAAAATGCCTAAAGTACGGAAATCATCAAAAGGATGTATAAAAGATAAGTCGGAACCAAGTGATTCTTTCTTGTCTTTCTGTTTTTACTTTTATTTAATTTTCTGTTTTTAGTTTATCTTTTTGTAGTTTTAAAAATCTTTTCTCAAAGTTTGATTCGATTAGACGTTGAAGATAAGCCGGTATTAAAAGCTCTTGTGTCCTTGGACGACCTCAGTATCTTGCCATCACTATACTACATCCGCGATGGGTGCACTTGCCCTAGCGTGTGTGTAGAGTGATAGTAGAATATCATGTTTTATAAATTTAAATTTTGAAATCGGCGAGTAAAAAAGAGCTAAAAATATACCTAAAAATATATACACCCGCACGCACGTCAGTATGTGGCATTTTTTTATCTTTTTTTTTTTACTGAAACAAGTGATTTTTTTACGACTTTTGAGAAAAAATTCGGAAAAGCCTTTTGGATGGCCTGGTTCTTATGGTTCTCACAACTTAAGGTGGTTCTCAGTTTAACCCATCTCTGAGTCGAAGGAATCGACATCAGACTCAAGGTCAGAGTCGAAAGGGATATTGGTAACGAACACAACAGGAGATGCCACATCATTATCCAGATCATCAACGAATGGCCAGTCATCAGCAGGGACGGCGGCAAAAGGAATAGCATGAATGGGAATAGGCTCAACGAGATGCTCACCATCGGGATGTCAATGATAAGCTGGCCATGGAAGGGGAAAGATAAGGATAAGACATCATCAATGAAAGGGACATCGTCACCAAAGTTTGGTAAGGCGAAAGGCTGAAAATCATTGAGGTCATCATCATCGAATATCATCTCAGGGTCGGTCTCGGAGTCGGACGTGAAGATCTCGGGGGCGTGTGCTATCTCTTCGTCAGATACTATCGCCATAGGATCATGTTCTTCAGTTAGGCTTCTGCTTTCAGAAGAAGACATGTGTACCTGTAACATTTTATTCATGGTATATGTATATATTAATTACTACTACTTAATTAATATACAAATAATTATACACATTGTTGCAAGTAATTCCTAGTTAAAGACAAGTGCTACCCCGGTGCACACTAAATCTCGTAGTGTCCTTACTTGATTCTTGAAAAACAAGTTCAGGTAGTGGATTTCGCGGAAAGTTTTATGCAATGAAAATGTTTGGATAATTGTTTTCGTGAGAGGATCCTAAAGATTGTAGTCTAGACTCGATAAGGAATCCTGATTCACTACAATCGCAGCTCTGATATCAATCTGTCACACCCTTTTCTAAGGCGGAAGCACGAGGTGTGATCTTGAAAGGTTCTTATTGCATACGAATGGTAAACATACTACATGATCATAAAACAAACTCCGAGATGCCATTGACATTAAATATTCAAAACATAATTTAAGTTTAGTGTTTACATCACAACATAGATAATTGTCTGAAAATTTTACAACTTATTTCAAAGACCAACATCAAGGTTTTGATGCTTATATCATCACATGGGATGGGATATAACCACCAAACCCCACAAAATAGGTATAGGAGTCTTAACACAAAATAACTAAAACATAAACGACATCCAGGAGCAAGAGTGAGACCGCACGTACATCCACTTTAGTTACCTGAAATACATGTAAGTTTTGGAAAATCGTCAACATAATGTTGGTGTGAATTCATGCAGTTTTGTGTAATACATTTAAGCATTCGTTGTAGAAAACATGGTACGTAATTGTACTGGAACAAGTATTTCTGTAAATGTAAGGAATACGAGATCGCTAATGGTTCGCGAGGCCACTAACATATGTAACGACATAGGAAGCATCCAAACCATAGGCATTTTTACTTGTCGATTCACGACTAGAGACACAAAAGCACTCTTGGTAAAAGTGTGGCCAAGAGTGTGGCTGCCTGAAACCCATTAGATCTAACCTTTTGTTCCGCGGTCTAGGTATATAGTTTGATTAATGGTGCTTATGGCACCCTATTCGTGCATGATCTATAGTATCATTCCTTAGTTTTGTATTCAACATACCATAGTACATGTATTTTCCCCAAGTTTAGAAAACAAGTAAAAGTTTAAAAGTGGGGACACGAACTCACAATTTTGCGTATCCTGCGTCTAAACTTCACCGGTTGGTTTTTGTAGCGTCGTGACCTATATGTATTCTATGTATGTTAGTCACTAGACTTGTATCACACAAGTACAAGTCACCATCTTTTTTTTATGTATATCTTCTTTGTACGTTCATTCTTTGGGAGGGTCGTGCCCTTGTTTGTTGGGTCTTGCCCGTTTGTCATGTCTTTACAATTTGAATATGTATTGTTTATTTGTATGTATATATTTCACTTCTGAAATATATATTCGTTTATGAAGTCTTTGTCAAAGTAAGAAGTTGTTAAAAATAATTTATATTTTAAACTTTCCATGTATGTTACTTATATCATTTTCCCAAAAATAAATATAAGTATTATGTGAAATAATCTTCTCAATATTATTTTTGTACAAGTATACTTAGGAAAGTATACTTGTATTTTATGTAAATACTTGTGTATTTTGTATTATTCACCAAAAATCAATATTTTGATTTTTATTACTATCCGGAATTATATTTCTTAAAAATAATATATTTTTTAAAGTCTTGTAGGAAATATATATGTTTTGTCATGTCATAAAATATATATAATCATTCTCGTTATTCACCCGATTTTGTATAAATTCCATTACTTGATAATGGTTATATATATTTGTCCAAAAATACATATTTAAGTCCATAAGTGTCCATATATTGTCCAAGTTCAATAATACGTTAAGGAATATATTTTTGTAAATATATTTTCTTGTATTTGTCCATGTACTTCCTTGTGAGGAAATTTATATACTTGTATACTTATGTATTCTCATGTATTTGTATGTGTATTTTGGTATTCACACTCCTTGGGAGTATTTAGTGTATTTTCAAGTTCCTAATACATTACTACATATAATACACATAATATACACTTAGTACAAAATTTGGTGATCACTAAATATATATATTTTCCCTAAAAATGTACATACTTAATATAAATTTTAACTTGAAGAAATCATCATTCCTTAACTTGAAATTTTACACAAAAATTAGGGAAATCTTGGTAAATATTTTTAGGTGAATTTTTTGGGAATAAGTTCACCACAACTTATATTTTCTAAGTGTCAAAATTTTATAAAAATTTTGACATAGTTTCCCCTAAAAATGGAGGTTTCCCATGTTTTCAAAACATGTGTTTATTTTCTTTTCAACACCAAAAACAATTTTCAACAATAATCATCAACAACATACACTAATTTCTTCATATAAAACATCATGGTGAACTTGATTCTAGTTAAAAATGTGTAGTCTTTTAGACCTACACTTTACATACAAGGATCTTTTGAAATCAAGTGTTCTTGTAAATTTTTAACCAACTTTTTATGAAACTTTATTTTACTAACCAACTTACTCATGAGTTTTATGGTCTCAAAGTCTTGAAAATAATGTTGTAAAACTATTTTTATGTTCATTAGAAAGATAAATTTGTTCAACATCATGTTTCACCATGGATCTTTCAAGATCCATGCTCAACATCTTTAGATCTTTCATAAACAAGCTTTATGTTAATCTTTTAACAAAATTTTCGTGGGTTTTAGTTTCAGAAATTAGTTTTACATACACTTTATTATTTCAAGATTACAAGTTTATGCATAAAAATTCATATTTCAAGTTCACATAATGCTTCATATGTTCACCTTCAAGTTTAACCATGGATCTTTCAAGATCCATGCTTAAACTTGTTAGATCTAAGCTTCTAACAAGCTTAACATACTTGATCTAAACATAAACACAAGATATAACATCAACAACTTCATTACATACACTAAAAATTAATACAATCACTTGTTTTCTTCATGAATATGTTAGATCTTCTCATTTTTAACTTTAAAAGTTTAGTTGTTTAGATGGTGAGACTTGTACATAACATAAACATGAACTATTATAGTGATCAAGAAGCTTACTACTAGCTCTAATGGCTAGGGAAGTGGCACAAGAATGATGAAGATGAATATGGAAGAAATCAAGTGGTTAAAAGCTCCAAAGTGAGGTCCTTCAAGTTCTAGCACTTCAAGCCTCCTTAGATAGCCTCCATACACCTTCAAGTGACCTTGGATTAGTAGTTTGAAGCTTGAAAAAGATGGATGTATGTGGGTGTGTGTGAGCCGAGACCAAAGGGAAGGAAGGAGGAGGTGTTTGTGTTTTAGAAAGTGATGAATGATGAAGGTGTAACCTTGTGGTCCTTATAAAGTTCTTTCCAACAATTTTCTTATTTCTTGGTTAATATGTTTCATAAACTCTAGACATATCACTTAAAATATTGAAATAAAATCCAACATGTGGGACCCATGTCCCAACCGGTTATTGGGGGGGGGGGGGTGCATGGTTGGTTTTCAACTTAGTGATCTAGTTAGATTTCAAGATAATTAGTTAGGGTTATATGTGTTATGGTGTTTTAGGATGTGTTATGATGTTCTAACCCCGTAACTAGCTTAATAACATAAAAACAATGCTTCTAGTTAAATTTTGATGTTTCGGATAGTGTCCGGTTGTTCGTTTCGTTACTGTTCGTTAAACTGCTAAATTGCGCAGTTTCACTAAGTATGAAGCACATTTTGTGACAGTTTCAATTCCCGACACTCTGTAAGATATTCTGGACACTAAATCATAAATTCTGCATGATATTTTAATGTTAAAAAGCTGTTTATAGCTGATTTATTGCTGATTTATGCAGAATTCTGCATTTAAAGTGAGTTTCGGGTGTCTTTTAGTGCATAGTTTAGCTTCCGGAAAGTTTATATGTTAACCCTTGTATCCACAGTTGGGTTTTAATGTATTTTAAATGTTTGACCTATTCCTAGGCCCTAATTCTATTGCCTGACATCTTTCTGCAGAAATGCTGACATAGTGTGTCTTACCGGTGAGTTTACCAGTTTTTTCTGACGCAACGCTTAAAGTAATGCATAAAGCAATATTTGAAATATAAAACATGCATGAATTCATATGTATGGCATGTAATCACATAATGTTGACGTTTAAGCACATAATTGAAGATAATAAATGATATTATAATAGTACAAAAATTATCGGTTTTGTGCCAGTTGTCACACGTATAATAGTAGTGAGACTTACATGACAATAAGAAGGTTATATCGTATCTTGAATAAAAGATTGTGTCATTCTTTAACGAACCATGTCCTTGCTAAAATGCCAAACACCCCATTCGGTTGACATTTGTTATTGGCTACGAGCCGGAACGGTTTTCAACATCTAGCAATGCTTCACCAAATGTGCTGTCAAAGTGGACTTGGATTGGGCATTTAGAAACATACCACAAGCCTTACATTGAGCCCTTTGAGTGTTGTGTGACATTTCACATAAATATACTTTTTGACCAAATCTTTTGGTTCCTCGTTGTTTTTAAGATACTAATCACAGTTGGTTTACTTGAAGGAGAACTGACATCATGTGAACCTTGAGTACTTAAGCTAGCCATTTGAGAAATTGGTTGTTTTAAAACTTGCGTTTTTAAGCCATTTTTTGTTTTTTGCGTTTTTTTGTTTTGTTTTTTGGAGCTAGAGAATTGGTGTGATTAAACCAACATACCTAAGACCTATTTATACGAGTCTTGTGGGGGGGGGGGGTTTCAAAATGGTGAAAATTTCAGTTATCTAACAGCAATAAATGACTATATAGTCGTTCCCAATGGCTATATATATATATATATATATATATATATATATATATAGGGGAAGGTTCAAGCAAAAACTCATTTTATTATGAAAACTAACTAAAAAACATAACCAATTTTTTTTATAAATTTTCTCTACTTTTTATATATAAAAAACTTTTTTTTTCAAAAAAAAATTGTAGTGCACATGTGCAGTACACATATAATGCACATGTGCTGTACAGTTTTTTTTTTTTTTGAAAATTTTTTTTTATATATATAAAAAGTAGCTAATATTTGTAAAAAATGGCATGTTTTATAGGCTTTTTTTAGTTAGTTTTCAAGTTGTCACTTTAACTAGTGGTTTTTAATTGAACCATCCCATATATATATATATATATATATAGGGAGCCGCTAAAATAGAAACCACCTCCAGTTGTAAGAACCGTGAGAACCACTATCAACCAATCAGAAAAATGGGGTATTTTGGTCATTTACCCCAAATGTCAAATCTTCTCTCTCTCTTCATTTAAATTCTCTGACTTTATAAAAACCTCTCTCCTCTCTAATCTCTCATTTACATTTCTCCTTTCTCTTCCTCAGATCATTCTCTCTAATCTATTATATATAATAAATAAAAAAATTTGGGACACGTGTCGTAATATTAGGGCTTCTTAGATTTGGTTTTGGCGGGAAACTGGATGGGTATTAAAATTGAACGCGGATCACCGTTTTAATGTGATCCGACCCGTGTTATGACCCGGGTATATAATTCATCTAAAAAACCTAAATTCATGTCGCTCAATCTTTTCCTTCACTGCTTCACACGAAACCCTAGCCTCCCTCTTCCTTTGGCTTGAAGCTTCTACCATATGCTTTCCTGAAATCTTGAACTATCATACGCTTCTTCTTCTTCTACCTGCATCTCATTCTCTCTGAATCGCTTATGTGAATGGCTTAACAAAGGATTCCAAAATCAAGGTTATTCACTTCCAGGTAATCCCCATTCTAACCCTAGCCTCCATTTCCTCTTTCTTCTAGATCAATCATCACCATCTTCACCACTGATTAAGGATTAATTAGATGTTGGTCAATCACTACAGAAATGAAAAACAAATCTATCTGTTCATGCCATAGATATGTAGACAGCGGCGGAGATAAGTTAAATTTGATGAACCGTTTCTTCATTCTATAGAATTTTTCATGGTATGTTCTTTGTTTGATTTTGCATATAGTCGGATTTTTTTGGTTGTTTCCGACGTTTCTTACTTGATTATGATTTACGGATTTTATTGAAGTTTTCTTTACTGGATTCGTTGGTGGATGATTGGGGGTTTAAAGGGTGGTTGTGTTGTATTTCACAACAAAAATACGTTCACGACGTGTGACCATACAAATAAATTCTATGCAGGGTCCTTTGGTGAAAATTGATCTGATCAACTCAGCTAATTGGACTGGAAATTGGTCTCAGCTCTGTCCTACTTGCAAGGTTCTGTTAAAGTCATTTTTATACTTCATGTTAGATGAGTAGATTCACTAAACATTATATTAGGTGACGAATAGAAAGATGTTGGTGGTCGATTGATAACGGGTATCGTTAAGGTTGTTGATGTCTTATAAAATGACCCGTGGAATCTTTGATATGAACTAATGAGTGTTCAATGCGTAATACTGGAATTCATATGTAATACCTACTTTCATGGATGTTGTAAAATTATGTTTGATCAGATTGGAGGATGCGGGCTATGTCGTTGGAGTACGAGTTTTGGAACTGCTGTGCCACAGGGAAAAGGTAGTGTTTTGCAGTTGATGTATATTTGAATTTTGACATGACCTAATAGTCGAATGCTCGCTTTATCGTTAAATAGCCGAAATAAATCAGACCTGATATTTCTATATGCATATTCATGCTTGCTGTCAGGTTTTGTTAAGAAATGAATGTTTTTGTTTTGCATTTCTTATGCCTTGATATGAAGAAAAGGAGGTTATAATAATTAAGAATCATCTAGAAATCGAAGTAGAAAAAAAGTTGATATTTCAAAAAAAAAAAAAAAAAGAAATGTGTTTTAGTTGTTATTAGTTAGTCATGGTACTAAAAAGTTCAATTTTTCTGCTATAAAAAGTTTTTTTTTTCTGTTGTATCCTTTTTTTTCTATGGGTTCACAATATAAAATGAACCGTACTGCTTTGTTTTCATGTATTAATGACCCTGGATGTTAACAATTACTGAACCAAGTAAGTATTGTCTTAAATTGATTGTTTCCTGCTATAATTTACAGCATGTATGGTTATTGATCCAACCAAACCACATGAAGATGGTAGGGCCACTAATGACCAAGATGGAGATGGTTTGGGATGCTGATGAAGGTATATACTGAGTAATAGTTGCCACTTAATTTGATGAAGGTATATACTGAACATGATGAGCATGATAATAGTTGTGAATTTGGTTTTGTTACCTGCAAGCTTTCTGTTGAAGAGGTCAAGTGGGTAATTTTTATTGAACTCATGAAATGGGTAAGAAGTCACAATAAAAATGTGTAATATTTATTGAACGGGTCAAGTGCGTAATTTCTATTGAACATGTCAAATGGGTCAAGTGACGCCACTCGCCTACTTGATATGCCTTGGGATTGGGTCAGATGGCCTTCCCCTTATTTTTATCGTTTTCATTTAATTCATATTAAAAAACTAAAAGTTCTTTTATCACTACGTATATAAAACAGTGAAGGGTGGCCTATATTATTAGATACCCTATGGGGTGTTTTTAGTTACCATATTATTATTGGTGAATTGTATGTGGATAATAGACGGCCAGAGGATTGGGACGAGATTTCAAGATAGGAAAAACCAGTAAAAAATTGATGACGTGTGTGACGATTCCTTTTCGTCTTCAATATTTTTTGTCATGTTCATGACGTCTTCAATTTTTATAATATAAAATATCCATTTTTTTATTTTCAATGGGTAGAATAGTTGAAGAAGCTAATCAGTGCTCATGCTTAGATCGAGTGTAGCTCAAAAACACAGAACGTGACATTTCATTATAACGAATCATATTGAAAATCTTTATAACTCGAATGAAACAGGCTTCAAACTGGTTTATAAATGCATGAGTTCGTTTATATGCCAAGAAGAATATGCATATGCTCCTATAGACTCCAATTCTTCATTATAAATCACACCTAAAAGGACTTCATTTAATGGCAAGCTCGAGTTGACATTGTCAAGTTTGTAATTGAAGGTAATTGTTAGAGATCTAACATAACTCCAATTAACATGTTTATAAGTAGATGGTTTGGTGCTATTCGATATGTGGTAGTTAATGAAAAGCTTAGAACTTAAGATAGAATTGCCTTATTGGTTGGTGTTCTTAGTTGTGGTTTTTGTAATCAGCAATTAAATAGTCGTTGTCACTTTGTTTATTATTTATGAAGTGACTTCAAGGATATTAAATTTCAGATGTTTGTTAAATCAAAGAGGACTTGCATCTACAACGTTGGATGCGGCGGGGCGCGCTATACCAACCGGACCGAGCTCATGTTACTTTCAGTAAATTAAATTGTAAATGTAAAATTATTTGTCTTATTTCTTGATTTTTTTTTGTACACAACTTAAAAAGAAACCTTCATACCTAATGATACAATCCACTTTTTTAGTAATTTATGTAATATGTCATTTTATTTGCATTAATTATATATATATATATATTATTAATGTAATTTAAAATTTTCTGTCCGGGAAGCAATCTTGGGTGATAAAATTACCGGACCGTGTATGCATTTATGAATGATAGTATTTACTTAAGTTGTTATTGTTAACATAAATGAAGACATTTTTTAATTTATTATTGTATTAACAATAACAATTATTCAATGTCGTGTAAAAGTTTGATGAGATAATATGTACATTTTAATAAAAATACATGTTTATTAACTAAAAAAATTAAACTACCCGGGAAGCAGTCCCGGGTGATAACCTAGTATCTTATATCACAATTTCTTTCTCTCTCACACATACATTTAGGATTTCAGAGATCAAGAGAGAGGGTGATTAGTAGAGAGAGAGAAACGACAGAGATAAAGGAAGATGGCCACCCCCCCCCCCCGGCGACTCCCTGGTTTCTCCGGCAGTAGCGCCGCCGCTCACAGCGGCGGTGAACAGAAGCAACAATGGACAACCAGGCGATACGGCAGCGGTGGGGTGACGGTCCCGGCAACGAGAGAAAGATGCCATTTTTGTTTAATGTTTTCTAGATCGATTTTCTCCATTTTAGATACAGTCCAACACCCGTTTTTGGGGTGGTTCGAAGGTGGATGGTGATGGTCGGTGAGTGGTGATGGTCGGTGGGTAGTGTTGGTGTGGTTACAGAGGTGGGGGTGACGGGTCAGATTTACGCTCACATCAGATTTACCCATCATTAAAACCCTAAACAAAACGAGATGGTAGGCGGCGGCCGGCAGCGACGTATCCCGTTTTCAGATCTGTCACTTTTCCGGCGGCGGTAGTGAATGATTCAGCTCCGGCAGATCTCCGGTATGTTTTGGGGGTTTGATATGGTGATTTTGATGTTTTTGGTTCTGATCTTGTGTCCCTGTTTACGTCTGATTTTTTTATATTCTGGTGATTTTTTTATGTTTACGGCTGATTTTTTGATGTTCTGGTGATTTTTTGATGATGCTGGTTATTTTGATGTTTACGGCTGATTTTTTGATGATACTGGTTATTTTTTATGTTTACGTCTGATTTTTTGATGATGCTGGTTATTTTTGATGTTTACGGCTTATTTTTTGATGTTCTGGTATTTTTTGATAAGTGAACTATGTGGGTTTTGATCGGTTGGATTTGGGTGGCGATGATAAAAAAAAAAACAAGATTTTGATGACGATGGCGCGGCAACGATGGTGGAGGGTAGGTTTTTGAACCTGCAACCCCACTTAGCAGCCTTTTGATTTACGGAAAATCTGAGCCACACTGTAAACTTTTTAACGTAAAACGTAAACTTTTTAACGTAAAACGTAAAAAGTTTTACGTAAATCGTAAAACGTAAAACGCAAAAAGTTTTACGTAAAAAGTTTAACGTAAAACGTAAAAATTTTAAGGTAAAACGTAAAAAGTTTTACGTAAATCGTAAAACGTAAATTTTTTTACGTAAATCGTAAAACGTAAATTTTTTTACGTAAAACGTAAAAAGTTTAACGTAAAACATAAAAAATAAAACGTAAAAAGTTTAAAAAGTTTAACGTAAAACCTAAAATGTAAAAAGTTTAATGTAAAACGTAAAAAGTTTAACGTAAAACGTAAAACGTTAAAAATTTAAAGTAAAACGTAAAACGTAAAAAGTTTTACGTAAATCGTAAAACGTAAAAAGTTTTACGTAAAACGTAAAATTTTAACGTAAAACGTAAAAAACCGTGTGATAAAACGGCGCCTAAACAAGGGGCGTGAATGCGGCGCATAAAAACGTCGCGAAAAAAAAATCGGGACGTAAAAAACGTCGCGTTAAAACGGGCCGTAAAAAACGGCGCGTTAAAAAAACGACGCTTGAAAAGCCGAGCGTAAAAAACGGCGTGCAAAAATGGCCCGTTAAAAAACGATGCATGAAAAAGCCGCGCGTAAAAACGGAAAACGGAATTTTTTAACGTAAAACGGAAAAACGTAAAGTTTTTAACGTAAATGACGGCGCGTTAAAAAACGACGTCTGAAAAAGCCGTGCATAAAAACGGGGAGTAAAAAAAAGGCTCTTCAAAATGTTTTTTTTAAACAAATCTTAAAAAAAATTATTATGAAAATCTGATTTCAAAAAATTCTTTAACAAAAAAATCTGTTTCTTAATAAAAAAAATAATTAAGACAAAAAGTAATTAATGAATATGACAAAAAAAGGCAATTAAAAATAATATATATAAAAAGACAAAAAAATAATCTTACTTATATGCCCTTTAACAATAAAATATTAAAACATAATAAGACAAAGAGTTTTTAATATTAATTTTAACTACTTTTAATCTCATCAATCCATCTTCTTGATCTAATGGCCAGAAATATATATATATATATGGGAGCGCAACAATGAAAACCACCTCTAGTTGTAAGAACCGCGAGAACCACTCTCAACCAATCAGATTATGCCAAATAAAATGGTATTTTGTTCTTTTACCCCAAACGTCAAATCACCCTTCTCTCTCTCCATTTAATGCTTGTCTCTCTCTTCCTTTTTATTTCCTTTCAACACCTCTCATCTCTTCTAAAACCTCCTTTTTAAACCTTCACTTCCTTTATTCAATTTTAAAAACCCTAAATCCTCTCATCTACAGCCGCACAACCCTCTCTAGTCCGAGCAGAGATTCTGGCGACTGCTCCGGCGACCGCACAGTGACTCCGGTCACACACCCCCACCTGCAAACCCCCACCCTTCACTTAAAACCCTACCTGCAAACACACCAGTCGCACAACAACCTCATCCCTATCTTTCCTCTCTTAAACCAGTCACTGAAGGTAATTTCCAGCAAACCTTCTGACACCTAAATCTCCCAGCTGACCAGACCCCCACCTCCCTTCTCCCAGTATCTTTCTCATAACACCTCACCCTCAACCACCTCACTTGAAACCCTCTACTCACAGATCAGAAATGGAGGTTCACGGCGGCAGTGACGGCATCGGATTGTTTCGAGCACGAGAAAATACAGAGATAGAGAGAGGGGGAGAGAGAGAGATAATGGAGTTGGTCAGTCAACGGTAACAGCAGTGCCGCCATCAGCGACGGCGACGACAATGGCGTGTTTTCCAGTCAAAAGGACAGCAGTGATGGGATGATGACGATGGTGATTATTTTGGGTTGCCCAACTAGGCCAGATGGTGTATTGGTTCGAGTAGACGGCGACAGTGGTTATGATTGGAGGATTGTTGATTCGGGTCTCGGTTTGGGAAAGGAAGCAGCGGCAGCAGTTAACTCCAACGAGTGTCGCGCACTTCCCCGATTCACAGCTCTCGGTCAATAAATGACTACCTGGAACTGCTTTATACTTTGTGATTTTTGATGTTGTATATGTTTGTTGATTTTTTGAAAAAAGTATAAAGTTTGCTGCAAATTGATTTGAATGATGTTCGGTTTGTTGAGGTTATAAGACTGGAGGGTATGGTGATGGAGGATGGGCCGCCACGTCACCCGCCATGTCACCGGGAGTGAAGATGGACCTAAAGGGGATGGACCAAGGGGTGGGGGATAAGCCCCTTTATGTATATATATGTATGTATGTATTGGTATATGTGAGAGAAGGAGGCACAGCGAGATCGTCCGTGAGCAGGCGGAGACGACGGGGACGGGCCAAGGGGGCGGTGTTCCGGGGCGGCGCCGGGCCTCGCCGTGCCTTGGCCGTCCCCCATACCCACTAGTCTAAGATAACATGTAGAACGTGAACTTTTTAACGTAAACGTGAACTTTTTAACGTAAAATGTAAACTTTTTAATGTCAAAACGTAAAGATTTTAACGTAAAACGTAAATTTTTTAACGTAAAACGTAAAAAGTTTACCGTAAAACGTAAAAACGTAAAACCTAAACTTTTTAACGTAAAACGTAATTTTTTTAACGTAAAACGTAGAACGAAAACTTTTTAACGTAAAACGTAAATTAATGGCCAGGATTTGATGTTAAAAACGTAAATTTTTTAACGTAAAACGTATATTTTTTAACGTAAAACGTAAATTTTTTAACGTAAAACGTAGAACGAAAACTTTTTAACGTAAAACGTAAATTAATGGCCAGGATTTAACGTAAAACGTAGCGATTTTTTTATAAAAATTTGTAAAAAAAAAATTGGTATGTTTTTTAGGCTTTTTTAGTTAGTTTTTTGGTTTTCTCATTTAAACTAGTTTTCTCATGATCCATCCCCTGTATATATATATATATATATATATCAAGCTGAGTGAACTAATCCTAGCCATACACGTGTGTAGATTATTGGCTAGGATTTGAAGTTAAAATACACTAGTGTATTTTACGATTTGATGATGAGATCCTGGCCATACACGTGTGTAGATCAATGGTCAGGATTTGTTCACTTAGTTCGCAAATACACTAGTGTTCTCTCTAGAGCCCCACTATATATATATATATATATATATATATATATATATATATATATATACATATATGTATATATACATATATGTATGTATGTATGTATGTATGTATGTATGGGGCCGCTATATTGAAAACCACCCCTAGTTAAGAGAACCACGAGAACCACTTTCGAACCATTGATCTTTGGAGATGGATGGATGAGATTAAAAGTTATAAAAACAATATTAAATTCTTTTTGTCTTATTATATTTTTAATATTATAATGTCAAAAGGGCAGTTTAGTAAATTTGTTTGTTTTGTGTTATTGTATATATTGTTTTTTATTATTTTTTATTAAAATATGATTTTTTTTTACAAAAAACAATTTTTGTTAGAATTTTTTTATAAAAAACGTTTTTACGAGCCGGTTTTTTTTACTTACGATCCATTTTTTACGCGCCGTTTCTATGTCTGGTTTTACTCGCTATTTTTTTTACGCCTGGTTTTATTCGCCGTTTTTAAATGCGCCGTTTTTTACGCGCCGTTTTACGCCCCCGTATTTACGCGTCGTTTTATCATCCGGGAACCATTTTTTACGCCCCGTTTTTACGCGTCGTTTTTTACACCCCGTTTTTTACGTGCTGTTTTTTTTTTTACGCGCCGTTTTTATGCCCCTTTTTTCCGCCCCATATTTACGCGCCGTTTTTTATATACATGTTTTTAAACTTTTTTTACAATTTTAAACTTTTTTTTACGAAAACCTTTTTTTACAAAAAAACTTTTTTACAATTTTTTTTTATAAAAACTTTTGTTTACAAAAGACAAAAATTTATAAGAAACTTTTTTCCGGTTTTAACCTTTTTTTTCCAAAAACCTTTTTTTACACACACGTTTTTAAACTTTTTTACATTTTTTACGAAAACTTTTTTTACGGTTTTAAACTTTTTTTTTTACTAAAACTCTTTTACAATTTTTTTACAAAAACTTTTTTACAAAATAACAAAAAGAGAAAAGAGAAATGTGAAAAGAGAGAAATTGAAAGACTTTAAAAAGAGACTTTAAAGAGCAGAGAGAGATGATTTGATAGTTTTGATTAAATAACTATATTACCCTTTTGGTTGTCATTATCTGATTGGTGGAGAGTGGTTCTCGCGGATATATATATATATATATATATATATATATATATATATATATATATATATATATATATATATAGGGTTAGGATCGTGTGAGAAGCTAACGTGCGTGCGGGTGTCTATATTTTTAGTATATTTTTAGCTACTTTTACTCGCCGATTTCAAGTTTAAATTTATAAAACACGATATTCTACTATCACTCTACACACACGCTAGGGCAAGTATACCCATCGCGGATGTAGTATAGTGATGGCAAAATACCGAGGTCGTCCAAGGACACAAGGGCTTTTAATGCCGGCTTATCGTTAAGCTCTAATCGAATCAAACTTTGAAGAAAAGATTTTTAAAGTTATAAAAAGATAAACTAAAAAAGCAAAAATAAAATAAGGAAAATAGATAGACAAGAAGGAATCACTTGGTTCCAGCTCATCTTTCATGTATCCTTTTGATGATTTTCACACTTTGGGCATTTTAAGAGATTATATAAGTTATAGTAAAAGACCCCTCTTGTGAAGCCGACGTTACCCTCAACCTAGTGGTCTGAGTCAGCAAGGATACAGTCCCACTAGGTTGGATTATTACAAGATAATTAAGTAAGTTATTTGTCACAACTCATATAAATCCCTGTTACGTTTCGCTTTACTTTGTAACTACATGTACGTTATATGAATCGAATTTGGTGTTTGATTATATTTGAATAGTTGTGAGCGTGAAAATGCGTTATTGAAAAGTGTTTGTATGTATGTGAATTACGTGGAAACCGAGACTTGAAACCGAAACCTTTGTAATATGTATTTTTGCGAAACTTATAAGAACCAGAAACCGCTACTTTATAAACCCAACCCTCACTCCTAATCGGCCCAACCTAAAACCCTTGGTGCGAAACAAACAAGCCCAACCCACACCCACCTTTCCCTTGCGACCCTTTAGTCCAACTCGCCCCCTCTCTTTTTATTACATATGTAGGTCTAAGCATGAGAAGCCAAAAACCCTAGTTCATTCTTGTGAGTTTGTGCGTCGGCAGAAGCCACCCCCCCCCTTCACGTCGCTACCCCTACCCCATCGTGGCTGGAATCTTGCTCGAGCTCTCTCCAACTCGCACCCTGTCTTCATTCGGTTAGTACTTTGATGGTTTTGATTTCTGGTTTTAGTGTTTCATTGCTGAGTTGTTTATTTGTTGTGATGAACATGATGTTATGATGCTTAATTGGTATATTAGAAACCACGAAAAACGTATGTGAAGATTTGTCTTACGATTTAGTAGAGTATGGGCATGTGTAGTTGGATTAGGGTTGTCATGCTTTATGAGATTGACATTATTGTATGGTAAATCTGATAGGAAACCATCTATGAACTACCATGAATACTGTAGGAGTGTTATATGACGGTAAAACACGGAAAACAAACCCGGAGACTAGTTTCAGTAATGTTTATGTGAAAAATAGCAAGCTGATTAACATTTAAAGCCAACTTCAGTTGGCTGTAAACTGGTCATTATTTAATGAAAATTTGATTTTATGAAATCTACATTATGTGTTTTCGAAAAACGAATCAAATGGCACTAGAATCATATTTTTCGAGGCCGTTTACTATTTTTAAAGGTACGTTTTGTACAACAGCAAAAGCTGCATTTTTTCTACAGAAAATGCGTGTTATGTTTTTCATAATAACTTGAAACCTGTATAGAGTTAGGTCACGAAATTGATACTGTAGATGGCCAATGATGTCTTTATAATTCTCCAACTGGAATTTCGTCAACCAGACTTAAGATGAATTTTAAATGAATTTTTCCGTGGACTGCGGTCAGAAAGTGACGAATCTGATTGCAGCCAGGTAAATGATTTTTATAAAATAATTGTTGATGAATTGGCTCCCGATATTTTGACAAAATAATATTTTGATCGTTTAAAACATTTTGTAAAAATTTATGAATTTTTGGAATAAGTTAACTATTTTATTAAAATGCCCGAAAACAGCCCAGTTTTGGATGTTAAAGTTGAAACGACGTAAGTAGTAATTTGCGTGTCTAAATATCGGGTAGGTTATCTGAGAATGATCTAATGTGTTAGATGTCAATGAAAGTTTTATGTGCAATATCATATTCTTGCTTTTTAATGGTTATAGACGGGATGTTTATATGCGCGTGAACTGTTAAAGTGAGTGCGTGTTATGTGATAGATGCGTGTAGGAACTTTGTGTTTTATTTAAAACCATTAACAAACTAAATGGTAATCAAATTAGGACGTGATTGACCAACCCTGACCGTTAGCTATTTTAAGAGTTCGACCGAGCAACCAAAGGTGAGTTCACACTTTCTACAAGGCATGGGATTCCCGGTGGTTGGGAATGGGTAATTGATTGAAAGGAAACATGTGTATTCTCCTTGGTTAGGATACGTACCTCCACCCTCTTAATTGAAGGGTGACAACATTGGAACCTGCGTGATCTCATTATATGGGACACGTACCTCCACCCTCTTAACTGAAGGGTGACAACATTGTTACTAGACCAAAAAAACTCTATCATAAGTCCCTCATTTTTTATATCGACTTAATCGCCGGGCCAATGGCGAACGGGTCATTAGTTAAATAGCGCTATTAGGTTTGACAAGCCTCACACCGTGCCACAGAGGACGGGAGGGGCTAATGGATCTAGGCACGTCAATGATGATAGACATTGACTTAGGGCACCCAACTTTCTTTGTCAGTAGTCGATAAGGTAACGGGTCTAGTGGGATATTCATGGGGTTGCCCCCACGGCTGGGAGCCAGAGTAAAAGGAAAGGATTAATCATGTTTTTAAACTATGGGGTAACCCCCAGGACAAGTAAGCTAGCTAAAGGAAACCTATGTTTTTGAAACAACTTAAAACAAACACCCAACTGTGAACTCGCTCAACTTTGTTGTTGATTCGTTATTATATACCTTGCCGGTCGTTAGGTTTTTAGCAGGAGCTTGCATTGGAGCAGGAGTCGTTGTGGGACATGAACCGCTGCGTGTTCATGAAAAACTTTATTAAATTTAAAACTTAAATTTTGGTTTTGAACCTAAATGCTTCCGCTGACTATTAAACTTGGTTTTGGACTTTGGTTTGGAGAACTTTAGACGTTTGGTTTTACTTTACTTTATTTAATGTTTATTATAATTGGTGGTATGATCCCGATCAGTCACATGCCTCGCGGTAATACTCCGCTTGTGGATTTTGAGGGTTTGACAGATTGGTATCAGAGTCATTGGTTATAGTGAACTTGGTTTTTTTTTAAAAGGAAAAATCTTTTTTTGATAAAAACCAGACTATAGCTTGTTCAGTGCTCAACGATCCGCAACGATGCTTCGCTCCACGTGCAAGGCTCAACACTTTAGGTGGTATGATTTATGCTTATATTGCCTACTTGCTAGTTTACTTATGCATGATGTGATGCTTTTGGTATGCTCGGTTAGGGTAGTAGCATGGTATCTATTAGCCCTAATGTATTCTTTTTTACGCCCAACTGTTTACTTGAAACTTGATGTGTGATGATCAAATTCTTTTCCTGTTTTCTCCCCACCCCACTACGACAAACGTTTTATGCGTTCTACCTATTCATGCGATTGTCTCGACATGACATCGCCATTACAGCCAGAATTTAGACCTGACTCTCCGTACATTCGGTTTGCGCGTTCGCATTCACGTAGACCAGAACCGGCCCGAATAAACTCGGATTTAGGAGGACTATATACTCACGCGTCCGTGTTGACGAACCCCATCATCTCCACCTGTTGTCGTCACCGGAAATGAAGCAGTCACAGCTACACGTGTTTGTCGTTTTGCAACTCGAAACCCTATCAACCAAACTCTGTTTTGAACAAATGATATACTCACGTGACCGTGATGCAACGAACTTCCCTTTCGTGCCATTGCCGCCATACACCACTACAGGAACTGCCTCTGGAGAACATATTAGTTGACGGAATTCTTCGGTTATTGTTGGATTTTTGTTTTCGCTCAACTCTTCATATGAACATCACCAATCTCCTGTTTCTTCGATTCGGAACCAATATAACGAAGCGCTAGCAACCATACCACGATTTCCCCCGATCACAAGGTTACCCCATTACCCTGTCGGGTGGTTAATTTTTATTCCAACTTGATTTGCACCTTCGTATACCCAACTTAATAAATGGATACCACCTAATGATGGGATAGTCTTTGGGGCATTCAAGGACGGAGATACGGATTACTCAACCTATAGACGGACACGATGAACTACACATTTACCTCTCCCCTTCCCCCTTACACTACAAGAGTCGCGTTTTGATCCTACGATAGTTTATCTTAATTATGTGAAATCTTTTCACTAGCCTTTGTACCGACCTATGCTTGTTGATTAATGCAATGCCTCATTTCTAGTATTGACTTAGACAAAACCATCATTCCTTTACCACGATGACACTACGTCCTCGCCTCCCCATGCAGAGACACTAATACGAACTCACTCTAGTTTAGAGAATTTGGAAGGCTCGACTTTCGATCATTGGTGATCACTTCTTGAAACCCTGAGGATGGTGATGTGTTGTTGATTCATACCCTCTTGAACATGTTTTCGTGTCCTTTCTTTGAAACCACTTGACTACACAGGCATATTTCAGATTCATTCACACGACCTAAGGAAACTCCTTCGAATTTGGTTGCTTGAGGGCTCGATAAATTGCAAACTCATCTAAGTTCATGAATCAAGGTGAATCATTCCTCCTTCGCACGTAGGCGAGCTCGACAACTTTGACAGAAGTTTCAGTGAACCTTAACACTACAAACTCGTGCGACAACCATTCTTCTATGTTTAATTCTTGTTATGATTGTTATATCCACGTGACATCTCTATTTGACAAACGGCATTCTTTGTTTTAACCCTGTACAACTTGCGTGCGACTAACTTATACCCTCAACATCTGGTAACCCCTGCTACGGATCCTTACGCGCTTACGCATCGACTGTGACTACCCTTTTTGCATGTTGCCACACCCATTCATGATATACTTCTCGGATTCTATGATCATTATCCTAACAACATTCTTCGCAAACTCTCGCTTGGAGGGGTTACTCTCTACGAACGTTACTCGAAAAGCAATGGGACATGAATATCACATATATGGAGGTATCACGAGAACTATCCTTAGAACTCGATATGACCGAGATAGATTCCCAGTCACGACATTCGAATTTAGCCTACCTTGATGGATATGCCACTTGTTTTCTTTGACGACATCCGAATCTACTCCAAGAACTAGTAGAACGCTACCTACGCCTTACCATTGAGCTCCTGCGACACAAACAACCTTATGTTAAGTTTCCAACGTACGACTTTTGACGTCAGGAAGCCCGCTTTTCTTTATCGTATGCACAAACCCTCGCATCTCTAACTCGAAAGATTGCTCAGGAATCCACGTTTCAACAGTTGAAGGTGAAACTCTGTAGTACCCCCATTCGTTCGTTACGTGAAGGCACAGACGACTTCGTTGTTATTGTGACGCGTCCATCCAAGGAGTTAGTAGATTGTTGAAGCAATGTGAGAGAGTCATTGCTTACGCATCACACTAACTCAAGGCTCACGAAAAGAACTACACTACCCACGATTTGGAGTTGGGAGCAGTAGTGTTTGCACTCAAGATATGGAGACATTACTTGTACGGTACCAAGTGCACCATCTACACCGATCACAAGAGTCTCTAGCATATCTTCGATCAGAAGGAGTTGAACATGCGACAACGTCGATGGGTCGAACTCCTCAACGAGTATGAGAGCGCAATCAAGTACTATCCAGGCAAGGCCAACGTGGTGGCCGATGCCCTCAGTCGGAAGGAAACCAAACCTAAGCGTCTACGTACGTTACAGCTTACAAATCCCTCTAATCTTCCTCCCAGGTCCGCAACGCTCAGGTTGAAGCATTGAAAGAAGAGAACCTCTTAGTTGAGTCCATGCGGGGCATGGAAAAGCAACTCGTATGCAAGGAAGATGATACTTACTATTTCATGGAACACATCTGGGTTCCATCCTATGGAAACCTACGAGAGCTTGTGATGGACGAAGCACACAAGTCTCGTTACTCGATGCATACTGGTTCTGACAAGCTGTACCAAGACCTCAAGACTCTGTACTGGTGGCCCCACATGAAAGCTAACATAACGACTTATGTTAGTAAATGCTTGACCTGTGCTAGAGTCAAGGCTGAATACCAGAAGCCATCAGGCCTACTTCAATAACCAGAGATCCCAACACGAAAATGGGAGCAAATTTCCATGGATTTCGTCACTGGCTTACCTAGATCTCAGTGAGGAAACGACACCATCTGGGTGATCGTGGACCGACTGACAAAGTCTACACACTTTCTGGCAATCAAGGAAACTGATAAGTTCTCTACACTCGCAGACATCTACTTGAAGGAAGTGGCCGCTAGGCACGGGGTGCCAACTTCCATCATTTCTAATCGAGACTCACGCTTCACATCTGAATTGTGGCAGGCGATGCACAAATATTTTGGCTCACATCTAGGCATGAGCACAGCTTATCACCCTCGGACGGATGGGCAGACTGAACGCACCATCCAGACTCTAAAAGACAAGTTTCGAGCATGTGTCATTGACTTTAGTAACAGCTGGGAAAGACACCTACCCTTGGTGGAGTTTTCATACCACAATAGTTACTACCCCAGTATCAAGGCTGCTCCGTTCGAGGCTTTGTACTGGGGGAAATGCCAATCACGTCTATGCTGGGCAGAAGTTGGCGACAGCCAAATCACTGGCCCAGAACTTGTATCGACACAACGGAAAGGATTGCCCAAATCAGATAAAGAATGGCGGCAGCTCGTGACCGTCAGGAAAGTTACGCTGATAAGCATAGGAAATCTATCGAGTTCCAGGTTGGGGATCGAGTGCTATTCAAAGTCTCACCTTGGAAAAGTGTGGTTCGTTTTGGCAAACGAGGCAAGCTAAATCCGCGTTATGCCGGACCTTTCGAAATCACGGAGAAAATCGGCAAGGTGGCGTACAGACTGAATTTGCCCGAAGAACTCATTGGTGTTCACAACGTCTTTCACGTGTCGAATCTGAAGAAGTGTCTGTCAGATGAGACCCTCATTGTTCTTTTTCAAGGAACTCACTATCGACGGCCAGTTGTGCTTCGTCGAGGAACCGATGAAATTTATGGATCGGGGAATCAAGATTCTTAAACGAACCAAAATACCTATTGTTCGAGTTCGTTGGAACTATCGTCGTGGCCCAAAGTTCACTTGGGAACGAGAAGACCAGATGAAATGCAAGTACCCCCAATTGTTTAAGAAAGGTGAGTCCAGTACTGAAGCTACTTCAGAATTTCGGGACTAAATTCCAAACCAATGGGGGGATGATGTGATACCCCAAGAAAACGCACAACACAACTAGCTTCCTCAGCGACTGTGTGCTAAATTTCAGGACGAAATTTCTTTCAACTGGGGGATGATGTGACAACTCGTATAAATCCCTGTTAGGTTTCGCATTACTTTGTAACTACATGTACGTTATATGAATCGAATTTGGTGTTTGATTATATTTGAATAGTTGTGAGCGTGAAAATGCGTTATGTGAAAAGTGTTTGTATGTATGTGAATTACGTGGAAACCGAGACTTGAAACTGAAACCTTTGTAATATGTATTTTTGCGAAACTTATAAGAACCTGAAACCGCGACTCTATAAACCCAACCCTCACTCCTAATTGGCCCAACCCAAAACCCTTGGTGCGAAACAAACAAGCCCAACCCACACCCACCTTTCCCTTGCGACCCTTTAGTCCAACTCGCCCCCCTCTCTTTTCATTACATACGTAAGTCTAAGCATGAGAAACCAAAAACCCTAGTTCATTCTTGTGAGTTTGTGCGTCGGAAGAAGGCACCCCCCACCATTCGAAAATTAGCTGACCCCCCCCCCCCTTCACGTCGCTACCCCTACCCCATTGTGGCTGGAATCTTGCTCGAGCTCTCTCCCTCTCGCACCCTATCTTCATTCGGTTAGTACTTTGATGGTTTTGATTTCTGGTTTTAGTGTTTCATTGTTGAGTTGTATATTTGTTGTGATGAACATGATGTTATGATGCTTAATTGGTAGATTAGAAATCATGAAAAACGTATGTGAAGATTTGTCTTACGATTTAGTAGAGTATGGGCATGTGTAGTTGGATTAGGGTTGTCATGCTTTATGAGATTGACATTATTGTATGGTAAATCTGATAGGAAACCATCTATGAACTGCCATGAATACTGTAGGTGTGTTATATGACGATAAAACACGGTAAATAAACCCGGAGACTAGTTTCAGTAATGTTTATGCGAGAAACAGCAAGCTGATTAACATTTACAGCCAACTTCAGTTGGCTATAAACTGGTCATTATTTAACGAAAAATTGATTTTCTGAAGTCTAAATTATGTGTTTTCGAAAAACGAATCAAATGGAACTGGAATCATATTTTTTCGAGGTCGTTTACTATTTTTAAAGGTCCGTTTTGTTCGGCAGAAAAAGCTGCGTTTTTTCTGCAGAAAATGTGTGTTATGTTTTTCATCATAACTTAAAACTTGGAAAGAGTTAGGTCACGAAATTGATACTGTAGATGGCCACCGATGTCGTTGTAATTCGCCAACTGGAATTTCGTCAATCAGACTTAAGATGAATTTTAAATGAATTTTTCCGTGGACTGCAGTCAGAAAGTGACGAATCTGATTGCATCCCGGTAAATGATTTTTATAAAATAAATGGTGATGAATTGGATCCTGAATTTTTGACACAATAATATCTGGATCGTTTGAAGAACTCTGTAAAAATTTGGGAGTTTTTAGAATAAGTTAACTATTTTATTAAAATGCCCGAAAACAGCCCAGTTTTGGATGTTAAAGCTGAAACGACGTAAGTAGTAATTTACGTGTCTAAATGCCGGGTAGGTTATCTGAGAATGATCTAACGTGTTAGATGTCAATGAAAGTGTTATGTGCAATATCGTATTCTTGCTTTTTAATGGTTATAGACGGGATGTTTATATGGGCGTGAACTGTTAAAGTGAGTGCGTGTTATGTGATAGATGCGTGTAGGAACTTTGTGTTTTATTTAAAACCATTAACAAACTAAATGGTAATCATATTAGGACGTGATTGACCAACCCTGACTGTTAGCTATTTTAAGAGTTCGACCGAGCAACCAAAGGTGAGTTCACACTTTCTACAAGGCATGGGATTCCCGGTGGTTGGGAATGGGTAATTGATTGAAAGGAAACCTGCGTATTCTCCTTGGTTAGGATACGTACCTCCACCCTCTTAATTGAAGGGTGACAACATTGGAACCTGCATGATCTCATTATATGGGACACGTACCTACACCCTCTTAACTGAACAACATTGTTACTAGACCAAAAAACTCTATCATAAGTCCCTCATTTTTTATATCGACTTAATCGCCGGGCCAATGGCGAACGGGTCATTAGTTAAATAGCGCTATTAGGTTTGACAAGCCTCACACCGTGCTGCAGAGGACGGGAGTGGACTAATGGATCGGGCACGTCAATGATGATAGACATTGACTTAGGGCACCCAACTTTCTCAGTCAGTAGTCGATATGGTAACGGGTCTAGTGGGATATTCTTGGGGTTGCCCCCACGGCTGGGAGCCAGAGTAAAAGAAAAGGAAACTATGGGGTGACCCCCACGGCAAGTAAGCTAGCTAAAGTAAACCTATGTTTTTAAACAACTTAAAACAAACACCCAACTGTGAACTCGCTCAACTTTGTTGTTGATTCGTTACTATATGCCTTGCAGGTCGTTAGGTTTTTAGCTGGAGCTTGCATTGGAGCAGGAGTCGTTGTGGGACATGAACCACTGCGTGTTCATGAAAAACTTTATTAAATTTAAAACTTAAATTTTGGTTTGAACCTAAATGCTTCCGCTGACTATTAAACTTGGTTTTGGACTTTGGTTTGGAGAACTTTAGACGTTTGGTTTTACTTTACTTTATTTAATGTTCATTATAATTGGTGGTATGATCTCGGTCAGTCACACGCCTCGCGGTAATACTCCGCTTGTGGATTTTGAGGGTGTGACATTATTAATGAGAAAAGTGGTGGGTCCCTTCCAGGCAGCGATCACCCGCAACCCTTTGGTCTGAGTCAGCAAGGATACAGTCCTTGCAAGGTTGGTATAAAGTTTTAATAGTAGTTTATAGATAAGGGATTCAAGCGTTTGGCACTTCTCCCGTATGGGGGGTGGAACCCCGCTCTACTCGGGAAGTGTTACTAAGCTTGAACCAGGTTCTCGCAGGATCTATACACTGAACGAGACATAAAATTTACCCAACCACCCTTCTAACCCCCTTCCAGGCAATTAACGCACAATATATAGACCGTAAAGACACAAATATGTGAATCAACAACATATGAAGAATGATTAGATAAATTTTCCTTCAATATAAAAAACTAGTTATTAAAGTCATTAATCCATACCCAATTAAAAAGTTGTCAAAGATTGGAAATCAAAAAAGAAATACATAAAAGATTTGTCTTTACCAAGTGTTGTAAGAGTTTAGCCAAGCATGGCCTTTGTTTGACAAAGACGCTTACTATCGATCTTCGATCCCGAGACTACTACACGGACTCTAAATGATGGAAGATGGATGATGGTGTTGTAGTGGTGGTGGAGTGGTGGCAAGTGAGAGAGAAGTGGTTTGCCAAGGGATGAGTTGGAATGAAACCAAGCACCCCTATTTATAGCTGAAATCAAAACCTCAACACGGCCCGTGCCCACCTGACACGGCCCCGTGTTGGTCATTCTCTCTCTTCTTCAATAACTGTATTGTCAGGTCTTGTACTAACATGGCTCGGTGTTTCAACGGCATGGCCTCGTACCCATTGTACTTGCTTGTACTTGTTGTACTATCCAAGATTCTACGAATCTGGGAGTTGACCACGACCCCGTGTCCATTTGCCACGACCCCGTGTTGGCAGTCTGCTTCTGTGTGTCTTTTTTTTCTCATGGAATCTGGAGTTGGGCACAACCCCGTGCTAAACTGGCACAGCCCCATGTCAGCCTTCTTAATTGTTGTTTTTGGTCTTGGGGTGAAGCTTGGAGGGTCGGTATGAAGTGTTAACTTCTCTTCTTTTGTATTTATGTTGGTTATTGTCGTTATTTTGCTTCTTTTGTGCGTTTAAGCTCTTTTGACCCTCTAATTAAAAAGAAACAAAGAAACATGCTTTTTTCCAACATTAGTACCGAAAAGGGGTTGATTTTATGCCGTATTTGATATAATTTATATATTGCATTTTACGCATATCAAATACCCCCACACTTGAATATTTGCTTGTCCTTAAGCAAAACTCTTTAATGTTGCTTACACACCCAAATGGAATTGGTAGAGAAGAAATTTTCGGGTCTTGTTTGTAGAGTGTTGGGAATCCAAGTTCTTTATTCTTGTTTTTATATTGTTTACAATCCTATTCGACATGATCTATTTTGAACCTTTTTTAAGAAAAATAAATAGTTTTGGGCGTAACAAACCTTTATAAAATTTCATTTAGCTATATACAAATTCACACACCTCACAAGTGATCATTCAACACTCAGCCGAAGATGTATAGGTGAAACGCTCGATACCGGTATGGAACTTACTCCTACCATATGCTTGACAAGTAATCAAACCTCCTCCTTTTTTAACATAATCTTTGTAAATATCAAGAGGACTTTGAAAGGGTAGGTTTTGGCTAAGTCTAGGATAGTTTTATTGAAAAGTGGCTAAAACGTAAAATGTCGGTTTTCTTTTGAAATTTTATTTGTTTGTGACTTAGTTATAAACTACATATTTATAAGCAATGATTTCTGCTTATTTATTTCAAGTAGCTAGAAAAAAATTTCTTTTTTCCCTTTTTTTTTTGATATAAAACTAAGTCACCTCTTTTTATATGATTTTCAAAATAACCGCATTTTACTAAAAACAAGGGGTGTGAAAATAAAAATTGGTTTTGGGGTGATGGGTGGTTGTGTTTACAAAATATATATTTTTTCCAGATTTAGAAATGAAAGGTTTAAGCTCAAAGGGGTTTAACTAGGGGAATATTTTTGTTGTTTTTGTTTATGGTGGGGAGATAAAGAGAAAATAAAGTTGAAGATGAAAAAGAGGGTTTAAAATCCTAATGCCTCATTCATTTACTTACTTGGATTCGTCGGTAAGAACCGGGAATGTATTGTCTTGTCAAGTTCTAGATTCGTAAGAACCATACGAGTATTCGCACAAAAAAAGAAAGATGAGCAGTTAGTAAATATATATGAATGAATGCTCGATAAAGGCTCAAAACTCACATTTTTGTGGGAAAAGGGGTATAAGTGTGAAATTATATATACAATCAAATTTTACAAAGAATTGTCATGCAATTTTTATAAATTGTTATTGTATGGTTCTTTTTATCATGTCAGTATCGGTTGTAAACTTGTAAAACTTGAACTTTTTAGAACTTGGTTTCTAACTTAAACTATAAACAAGACAAAACAAAGAAAATTTTTGAAAAAAAGATTTGGGATGTTTTAGCGTTCCAAGTAGAGTTTTCTGTAAGGCTTGATTTAGGATAAACAATTTCAAGTTATTGAGTCCCCCCCCCCCCCCCCGCGCGCTTAAATTACACATTGTCCTCAATGTTTTCAAAATAGGGTAAATTGATTAAATGTGTAAGATGTGTGTTAAAAATAACAAAAAAATTTTTTGAAAGCAAACAGTTGACACGACCCCGTTGTGGGAGCCACGGCCACGTGTCAAAAGTGTCAGTACCAATTTTTTCCAGAAAGCAAACACGGGGGCGTGCCAATGGGACATGGCCTCCGTGTCAAAGTTCCAGAATCAAAATTGTTACAAGAGACATGGGGCACGGGTGCGTGCTTACCTGATACGGCCCCGTGCTACACTTACAGAATTGAAGATTTTTAGTCGAGAGTCGTCTGTTTTCATGCATAGGGTGTTGGGTCAACGTCCTTTCGCCTTCTCACCGTCCTTTTGAGTGTGTTTTATTTCTACTAAAAGAAAAACTCAAAAATAAAGCTTAAAAGTTATACTAAGATTAAAACTACTTTATTATTGGATAGTCCATGGAATGCCTCCATGGTGCGCCACGTTAATAAGTGTCCTTAGCTAGACCCATTTTATCGGGTGGTTCTGGCTCATCTTCAATTAGGGGGTCATCATTTCCAATTAGATATTTCATTGATTGATCAAGATTGACGTACCTTTTGTTGGCCCCAAATTGAAGCAGTGGGTTGTTTTGCTTCCGTTGGGTCAATGTTTGATGGGATTTTAGAAATGGTTGTCCCAACACGAGGGGGGTATCATCTAGGATGATAAAGTCGGTTGGGACTACCGCTTGGCTTGTTTGAATTAAGACATCCTCAACCATTCCCGTGGCGTTAATCGATTTTCGGTTAGAGAGAAAAATAGGAATTTTAAGAGGAGAAAAATCACTAGTACCCAATTTTTCGAAAATATAGTTTTACATTATGTTAACACATAGATCTTTATCAACTAGCACGTTACTAACAAAGACGTTTTGAAAAACAACATGGTATCGGTTTTATGTTTATTTCATGGTATTCATCTTTTATTAGCGAAGTTTGATCATTTGTTAACGTGACACTTACTAATTCTTCGATTTTAGTAGAAGTGTTTAACTCTTTTAAAAACTTAGCATGTGGAGATACCAAACAATGATTTTCAAAAGAAGGTTGTAAACCATCAATTTCTAAAAAAGTTTGATCTAGTTTAAAATCGTTTTTTTTTTGTTTATAGACTTACCTTCTTCTTGGTTTGGTTCATGCGTGAGTTTTTCATTTTGTTATTCTATTTTACCTCTTCGATTATTACCTCTTTAGTACAAATAGCCTCTTCTTTTTCTCGAGATTTCTTAATCAGGAGTTCTAGATTTTTGAGATTTTGTATGACTCTTTCGGCTTCGGGAGTGATTGTTTATGGTGTGTCGTAAGTTTCAAACGGATTGGCATCCCAGTAAAAGTTTGACTTTGGAAGCTCGAACCTTGGTTCTTCATAAGTGGTGTATGAAGAACTTGGTGTGGTGTATGAGGTTGATGGTTTAAAAAGGTAACAATGTTGTACCGAGTGGGATCCTCCGCAAATGGTACAATAAGGTTCCTCATAATCATCCTCAATATAATAGGTGTAGTCTTTTGAGTAGTAATCCATTGTATTGGAAGATACCCAGAAGAATAACGAGTCTCGGGATCAGAAACAGAATTTAAAAATTTAACAGATGATTGACCAAGGCTCCGTGCTGAACCGGCACGACCCCGTGGGCAGTTCTGTATCTGAGCGTTTAAAAAGATTTTAAGAAAAAATTGCAGCACTGGGGTGTGTCCCAGTAACACGGCCCCGTGTTAAACCTACTGTAAACAGAAAAAAGTTTTAAAAACAGGCGCGCAGTTTTCAAAAATGTTAGAATTTGATTAGACCGCTAATTTTATGCTTTCTTAAAATCCTTGTATCCCCAGCAACGACGCCAAAAACTTGACGTGCGTGCGGGTATCTATATTTTTTAGTATATTTTTAGCTCTTTGTACTCACCGATTTAAAGTTTTAAATTTATAAAACACGATATTCTACTATTACTCTACACACACGCTAGGGCAAGTATACCCATCGCGGACGTAGTATAGTGATGGTAAGATGCCGAGGTCGTCCAAGGACACAAGAGCTTTTAATACCGGCTTATCGTTAACGTCTAATCGAATCAAACTTTAAAGAAAAGATTTTTAAAGCTATAAAAAGATAAACTAAAAAGCAAAAATAAAATGAGGAAAAATAGATAGACAAGGAGAAATCACTTGGTTCCGACTCATCTTTCATGTATCATTTTGATGATTTCCGCACTTTGGGCATTTTAAAAGATTATATTAGTTATAATAGTAGGCCCCTGTTGTGAAGGCGACGTTACCCTCAACCTAGTGATCTGAGTCAGCAAGGATACAGTCCCACTAGGTCAAATTATTGAAAGATAAGTAAGTAAGTTATTAATGCGAAAAGTGGTGGGGCCCCTTCCAGGCAACGATCACCCTCAACCCTTTGGTCTGAGTAAGTAGGGATACAGTTCTCGCAGGGTTGGTTTAAAGTTTTAATAGTAGTTTATAGATAAGGGATTCAAGCGTTTGGTACTTCTCCCGTATGAGGGGTGGAGCCCGCCCTACTCGTGAAGTGTTACTAAGCTTGAACCAGTTTCTCGCAGGATCTATACACTGAACGAGACATAAAATTTACTCAACCACCCTTCTAACCCCCCCCCCCTCCAGGCAATTAACGCGCTTTATATAGACCGTAAAGACACAAATATGTGAATCAACAACATATGGAGAATGATTAGATAAATTTTCCTTCAATATAAAAAACTAGTTATTGAAGTCATTAATACATACCTAATTAAAAAGTTTCCAAAGATTGGAAATCAAAAAAGAAATACATAAAAGATTTGTCTTCACCAAGTGATGTAAAAGTTTTGCCAAGCATGGCCTTTGTTTGACAAAGATTCTTACTATCGATATTGTATCCTGAGACTACTACACACACTCTAAATGATGGAATATGGATGATGGTGGTGGATGATGGTGTTGTAGTGGTGGTGGAGAGGTGGAAAGTGAGAGAGAAGTGGTTTGCCAAGGGATGAGTTGGAATGAAACCAACTGACATCAGAACCTCAACACTGCTCGTGCCCACTTGACACGGCCCCGTGTTGGTCATTATCTCTCTTCTTCATTAACTGCAGTGTCAGGTCTTGTACTAACACGACCCAGTGTGTCAACGGCACGACCCCGTATCTATTGTACTTGTTGTACTATCCAAGATTCTGGGAGTTGACCACGGCCCCGTGTCCATTTGACACGACCCTGTGTTGGCAGTCTGCTTCTGTGTGTCTTTTTCTTCATGGAATCTGGAGTTGGGCACAACCTCGTGCTGAACTGGCTCGGCCCCGTGCTGAGCTGGCACATCCCCGTGCTGATCTGGCACAGCCCCATTTTTCCCTCTTCTGAATTGTTGTTTTTGGTCTTGGGGTGAAGCTTGGAGGGTCGGTATGAAGTGTCAACTTCTCTTCTTTTGTATTTATGTTGGTTGTTGCCGTTATTTTGCTTTCTTTGTGCGTTTAAGCTCTTTTGACCCTGTACATTAAAAAGAAACATGCTTTTTCCAACATTAGTACCGAAAAATGGTTGATTTTACGCAGTATTTGATATAATTTATATGTTGTATTTTACGCATATCAGAAGCACTAGGCTAATTGAGAAACTTGAGAAACATTCTGGACCACACATTTTCCCTAAGCTATTCGTAATATAAACATATGTGTAGTTTAAAATTGACTATATACATATGTGTATATAATGAAAAAATTAGGGAAATGTGTGGTCCAAAATGTTTCTCAAGATTCTCATATATGGTGGACTTCTCTTATAATCCATACCCTATATATATAGGGGACCGCTAAAATGAGAACCATCTAGAGTTGTAAGAACCGTGAGAACTACACCGTACGGGGCGAGGTGGACCAAATTTTTTTTTTCATAAACGTAGATGCGTGTATTATAAACACATTTGTAAAAAAAATTCAAAAAAAAATGTCGTGTGTGTAGTTTTGAGCATCACAAGTTTGTGTTTACGGGTACCGTAAATTTAACCGGAAAATTTACGGTACCCGTAAACACAAACTTGTGGTGCTCAAAACTACACACACGACATTTTTTTTTTGAATTTTTTTTACAAATGTGTTTATAATACACGCATCTACGTTTATGAAAAAAAATTTGGTCAAACTCGCCCCGGATCAAAAAGTTCTCACGGTTCTTACAACTCGAGGTGGTTCTCATTTTAGCGGTCACTTATATATATATATATATATACACACACATCTGTGATTCATGCGGGAAGCACCATTTATCGTGGGAACCACGAGAACCACTTGTGAACACAATCAAAATAAACCCAAAACAAACAATAAACCCCCCACCCCACCACCACCCATAACCTCCCCCCCACCCCTACCCCCCAAAAAAAAATAAAACCTAAACCCCGTATTCCCACCTCCTAAAAACCTACTCCCCACCCAAGCTAAATGTTAAAAACTAAACCTCGTGATAACCGGTGGTTCCTAAATGATATTCACCATATATATACATATACATATATATATATATATATACATATGTGTATATATAGGGCAAGGATCATTTCAGAACCCTAAATATTTACAGAACTCCCAGAACTCTTAATAAACATTCTTTTTATTTATATATTTTTATATTTAGAATAACTTTATCATTTATTATAACTACTTTTTATCATTACATACATCTTAAGAGTAATTTTATCATATTTTATATGTAATTTTATGATTACATATACGCAAACTAGGATTTTTACATATATGTAATAAGTTAGTACACATATATATAATTTGACTATTAACATATACGCAAACTAGGATTTTTACAACTCATCCCTTGGCAAATCACTTCTCTCTCACTTGCCACTACTCCACCACCACTACAACACCATCATCTACCACCATCATCCATTTTCCATCTTTTAGAGTGTGTGTAGTAGTCTCGGAATCCAAGATTGATAGTAAGAGTCTTTGTCAAACAAAGGTCATGCTTGGGTAAACTCTTACATCACTTGGTGAAGACAAATCTTTTATGTATTTTCTTTTATGATTTCCAATCTTTGGCAACTTTTTAATTGGGTATGTATTAATGAATTTAATAACTAGTTTTTTTTTATATTGAAGGCAAATTTATCTAATCATTCTTCATATGTCGTTGATTCACATATTCGTCTCTTTACGGTCTATATAAAGCGCGTTAATTGCCTGGAAGGGGGTTAGAAGGGTGGTTGGGTAAATTTTATGTCTCGTTCAATGTATAGATCCTGCGAGAACCTGGTTCAAGCTTAGTAACACCTCACGAGTCGGAGCGGGCATTACCCACCACGGGAGAGGTGCAAAACGCTTGAATCCCTTATCTATAAACTACTATTAAAACTTATAACCAACCCCGCGAGGACTGTATCCCTGCTGACTTAGACCAACGGGTTGAGGGTGATCGCTGCCTAGAAGGGGGCCCACCACTTTTTGCATTAATAACTTACTTAATTATCTTTCAATAATCCGATCTAGTGGGATTGTATCCTTGCTGACTCAAACCATTAGGTTGAGGGTAACGTCGCATTCACAAGAGGGGCCTACTACTATAACTAAGATAATCTCTTAAAATGCCCAAAGTGCGGAAGTCATCAAAAGGATGTATGAAAGATAAGTCGGAACCAAGTGATTCTTTCTTGTCTATCTGTTTTTACTTTTATTTAATTTTCTGTTTTTAGTTTATCTTTTTGTAGTTTTAAAAATCTTTTCTCAAAGTTTGATTCGATTAGACGTTGAAGATAAGCCGGTATTAAAAGCTCTTGTGTCCTTGGATGACCTCGGTATCTTGCCATCACTATACTACGTCCGCGATGGGTGCACTTGCCCTAGCGTGTGTGTAGAGTGATAGTAGAATATCATGTTTTATAAATTTAAAATTTGAAATCGGCGAGTAAAAAAGAGCTAAAAATATACCTAAAAATATATACACTCGCACGCACGTTAATATGTGGCATTTTTTTTATCTTTTTTTTTACTGAAACAAGTGATTTTTTTATGGCTTTTGAGAAAAAAATCGAAAAAAACCTTTTGGATGGCCTGGTTCTCACAACTTAAGGTGGTTCTCAGTTTAACCCATCTCTGTCTAAATATATACACACACACACATATTAATTTGCGCTTCGGTTAACTAGTTTCATGTGAGTTAAAAAGTTTAAAATTACCAGTTAAAAACTATCACACTTCTAATACATAAAACCGGTTATTTTTATATCGGTTCAGTTTTTCTTACCGTCTTTTTGTGTACATCTAATAACCAGCAAGGGTAGACTCAATTATTGGTAATTGCGATTAAGAGGTTGTTTGGCTACCTCTGAATCAGTTAGCATTAGTGTGTTTGTATCACCAATAAGGACACATCTGAATCAGGCAGCAAACTTTTTACCCATTGAGTTTCAAAATGACGCTAGATAGAAATTTTACCGCTTTGTCCCTTCATCTGGGTTCATAACCCTCACCCAACCACTCTCACGCCAACGCCTCGGCCCACCATTAAGCAATACCACATCGCCGTACTCTTACGGGTTCAAAACTTACTAGATCAGAGTCTCTTAGCCAGTCAGATCTCTTGCTGGTTCAACACTTACTTACACAAAGTTATCAAACAGTCACTAAGTAATTTCTAAGAAACTTTTTGTAGTGTTATCTGTAATATATGAATTATGCTTCCAATTCACTTTACATAATCAGTAAATAAACATGATAAAAAAAATTAGGTCCACATTACAAGTTGTATAGCATATGTGAAGTATTTGTCGCAAAAGGACAAATATTATAACATATAAAGTAAGTAATCATAAGATATATAAAATCACCTTTAATTTTATATTTGTCTAATTAAACCATCATGGTTGTGTGGTCCAACACTCATAATTCTTGTAAGAATTCATTATTATAATTTACTTTAAAGCCAAATAACCCACAAGTGTTGGTAATCTAGCTCATCATATCATGTGGTCCCATAATTTAATTAACAGTTCCATATATTTTAGGAGTATTTGAAATTTTTTTACACCTTTTACACAATTCATATATAAGTTATTATTACCTCTTTAAGTTTGTAATCGTTAATGTAAAGAACTTTCCTCCCACCAATAAAGATACATGTTGAACCCCCTACCATGTAAGTGATATTTTGGTAAGATTTACAAATGATCAAATAAGTATTTCTCTAAATATTGATGTATGGTATCCCTCTTGAGTAAATAAATTGAACAAATGTAAATTGAGCTTGTTCATATTCGTTCGATTAATTTTAACTAAACAAACAACAAACATCATGAGCAATCAAACAAAGGAATTTGTGTTCCTACGCTAAGAAAATAAACATGTTCATGTTTGTCCGTTTATAAATTATAAGAAACAAATAAACATTAGTAAACATCCAAACACAACCGTAATCATTACGTCTACCATTAACCTGATCCGCTTTTGAGTGGCTTGTTGATTATTGTAGTATAACTGGATTGACTTGTTGTCTAAAGCGTTTAATCATATACATCAAACAAGTCTAGATAGTGCGAAATGCATGCTTATTTGAGTTTGTAATTATTATAACTATTTTGAACCTCATTTACTCTTAGGGGAGAAACCCCTAAGTAAGGGGGTTCCCTTGGCGGGGATCTAGGGACAGTGAACCTTGAAGTAGGGTCCAACGGGCGGTAGCCTGGCACGGGGGAGGAGGGGTCTAAGAACCAAGAGAACCAGTCTGGATTGCTCATCTTGTTTGACTTTTTCTTTCTTATTTAAAGAATTAAATGTGTAGTTTAGTTATTTTGAAAAGTGATCAGCGACGCCATCGATTCCTTCACTAGCCGAGGAAACACGTTTTCTCCGTAGTTGTTCCTCAACATTGCCTTCAATAATGTTAGATTGTACCGTAGCATTCATAAGTTTAGATATGAACACCTTCGACACAGTCGATCAGTGGCGGACCCATGATTTTTTTCCTAGGGGTGCGTAAATTTTTTAAAGATTTTAGACCGCTAGCTATATAAAAAAAATCGGTTCATAGCGGGTCGGATCGGGTCGGGTCATGTAAAACAAGTAAAAACAAACAAACAAAGTTTCATAGCGGGTCGAATCAGATCGGGTCGGGTCCATTTCAATTCTCAAACAATCAAACCCTAGTTCCTAACTTCCTATCACATTAACAAACAAAAAAAAACATCTACTTTTATTTCTCATAATCATTCAATAAAAGAACAAAACTAGTAGTTGGGTTGGGCTTGAATTGGTATTAAGTTATTGGGGTTGATGGATTGAATTTAAGTTTTATTAAAGGGGTTGGTAGGCTAACTTATTTACATAATTTGATCGGGTTTCAATCCGTGTCCACAATTTTTTTTACATAAATTCCTAACATTTTTTTCTAAGGGGTGCGGACGAAAATTTCCAAGGGGTGCGGTCCGGATTTTTCGCGAAAAATACCACTAAATTTTTTTTTCAAGGGGTGCGGCCGCCCACCCACCCCATAACTTGGGTCCGCCCCTGCAGTCGATCCCTGTGGTATTATCCTAGGTCATGCCTCTCGCATACTACTCCAATACCTGCAAATTCATCTCCACATGGAAGCGATCATATCGTTCTAATGAAGCCAGTTGGTTCCGGTAGATCTATTCACAACGGTGGTGGACTCGGAGGGTCCGTTCGTAGTTTAGGCTTGGCTTGGCACTTAGATTCGGCTCACATAACCCTAACATGTACGAACATGATGATTCGACGATGGTGGTTCTAGTTAGAGACAAAGATGATGATTCAGGATGAAGATGATATATGTACATAACAAAAAAGTTGCAAACATCGTCTCATATAATTAGCTTCACGAGAATCTAAACACTAGAATACATATTTCACGGTAACATATTTAACTAAGGGTGTAAGGAGTGGTTAAACACTTTGGAGTGGCAAACCAAAAAACCGACCAATCAGAGCGCGCCATGTCAATCAGTCAAAAGTGTTTAAACTTTGGTGAAAAGTGTTGGCAATGGTTTAAACACTTGGTGAAGTGGTAAACTATTTAAAAAAAAAAGGAAAAAGTTGTGATTGGTTGAGATAGGAATGGACCCCACCCACAATACCCACACTCTCTCAATCACCTTCCCCGCATCGGCTTCCCCTCCCGCACCACAACCTTCGCCGCGTCGGCAAAACCTCGGCGGCAGTGTTTGCCGCTCGGCAAAACGGTTTGCCGAGTTTTGCCTACTAACGCTCCGCACACCCTAAACAAGTGAGGTTGACTTGAGAGGTTCAATGGTTGACCCATTAGTTTCGATAATTCTTAAAAAATGTTTTAAGATCACAAATGAAACTAATAAAAGATAAACAAGAGATGAGCACAAGGTTCTATAGTGTATCCTTCATCAATCAGAATATCATTATTCCATATATAAATAAGTAACTTTTTCATGCATACACTTGTGTTTTGGGGATTTTTCAAAAAAAACTTGAGTTTTTAGTTTTAACCCAAAGGTTTTTACCTTTTGCAATTTTAACCCTACAAAATTTGTTTTTTTTAACTTTAACTCAAAACTTTTCATTATTTGCAATTTAACTTCACAACTTTTGTCAATTATACTTTTCGTCTTTGGTTTAACGTTTTTACGTTTCGTTACGTATAGTTCTAAATTTTTCGAGTTAATACGACGCAACGTACGAGTGTGGTTCAACTTTTTTATGTTTTGTTTTAAATTTCACAAGTTAACACGGCGCAACGTGCATGTGTGGTTCAACGTTTTTACCTCTATTTTTTCATGTTTGACAGGTTTGTCGCAACACGCAGATCCTAGGTCGAGTCAGTGTTGGTGGTTGATTACGGTTGTGCGACATTAGTACTATTTGACACCGTTTTACGCCCCGCCGCAACGCGGGGTGTGCTTTGGGGGTTTTTGTGACAACCCTCACCAAACCAGGTATCCGTACGAACTAATTAATATTTAATTAATGCTTAATTACTGTGCTTGCTTACAGATGTGATTAAACTGCTACTTGAATTCTGATAAATACACATACTCGCATCATACTTTATTAACTGTCACTCTATTAATTACATACCGAACTTTAGTGACAAACTTGATGCACAAAAGCACAGTAGCACAATGAACGGATAACCCAGTAAACGTGCTGACATAGCCAGCACCAGGCAGACACTGCCTCTAAGGCCTGTATGAGCCGGGAATAGTTTACTACACTAGTAGGAAGTGTAGGGAGGTGAGGATTGTAGAACTGCGTCACTAGATGTTAATTATAGTGACCGGATGTGCCTAAAACATATTCTAAGTACAAAATTCTGCACTTATAAAAAAAATTAGCTTTAAGCTAACTAGTAAAGTGCAAAAACATGGGAAAAATATTACTAGGCACTTTCCAAAGTGTCAGGAATTCATTGCGCCACTAAAACAAATATTAACGGCACTTTAAATACTTATTTAGCACTTTAACGGAGTAATATCCAACCGTACAACCGGACTTAACCCGGAACACAAAAATATTGTCATTGACATTGTTTTTCTTTTTCTGAGCCAGTTAGGGTCCCCGAATACCCTAACATTCGTTATAACACATAGCACACAAATAACTAATCATAATTTCTAACTAACTAACTAACTAGTGTTTAACTAGTTAGTTAAATTCTAACCACAAACAACCCTCAAGACCTGATCGGTTCCCTCTTAGGGAACCACCATTCTTACAAAACTTTGATTATTTTATTCTTATGTTAAATATCTTCACTACATATTGTCTTTTGGTTAATGTTGGATAGAGATTATATATAGGCACATGGGATAAGACCAAGCACACACCCACACTTTAAAAAAAAAAAAAAAAAAAAAAACAATTCTCTTCCCCTTGCCATAAGCTTCGGCCGAACACAACCATCTTCACCACACCATTTTTCAATTCCAATCTTACCATTCCAAGTGCACTCAAGTGTGAAGGATCGCATACGAGGGAGCCCGGTGCTTGCGGATTGCCAAGGACCTCTCTACGGCGCTTTTAACCACTCGTTTTTCGACTAGTTTCTTCCCTAGCCTCGAGCTAGTAGTAAGTGACTCTAATCGCCTTCTTGATCTATTCTAAAGTGGTTAATAAGAGTTTTGTCGGTTAAAATTCATGATCATGTAAGAACAAAATTAAAAGTCTACTAAAGAAGATGAACAAGGTGGTTAATGGTTGAATATTGGTGTAAAACTTATACAACTTGTTTTGTTATGATTATTTAGTGTTGTTTTATGCTAGTGTTAGTTCGGATCGTCATCTAACCCGACTAAGTCATGTTCATAGAACATGACCTAGTGTATGTTAAAGTGTGAAAAGTGGTTAGATGAAGAACACTACTACTTATAACCATGAACTTGTGTAAAAATAATTTTTCTTATGAAACGGAGTTCTAAACTAGTGGATCTAAAGATCTACAAGTGGTATTTTCAAAGGACCAAGTGTCAAAAGAAATCATATTTTTAAAGCCGGATCTTTCCTAAACAAAGGTGATTTTTGTAAACACACAAGTGTGTAGACACTTGTGTGACAAAAAGTTTTAACAAAAGAATTATTTTTGAAATTTTGACTAGAAGATGTACAAATGCGTTTTCTGTAAAAATAAGATTTTCGAGAAACCGATTCCATTTATAAAAGTAGAAAGATCTATTAAAAATAATGGGAAGTTACTACACACTTTTACACAACCCACAAGTTCATTCGTTTGTGATATTTTTGAACTAGTATGATGTTGGAATATTGTTTGTTATTGATGTTGGGAACATTGTTGATTTGAAATTTTAAAAGAAAATGATACGCTTGTAAGCGTGGCCACCTCCAGTTACAGAGGAAACTCTGACGAAATTTTTCCAAAAATCTAACACTTGTAAATATTTTTATCACAAGTGTTATCGATATATTTTTAACTTGTTTTCCCAAATAACTTTCGCCACGATTTTTATTACGAAACTTCCAAGTGTCGGAGGTGGGATTTCCACAAAATAAAACTTGCTAAAATATATATTTAGAATATATATTTTCATAACAACACTTGTGTAAATTTTTGTGATTATTTTGCGAACTACGTAAATATTGTTTTTATGGTAAAAATAATATTACTAAATATTAACGGCTCCAAAAATAATACGAACGCCTTCACAATAAATATTTAAGTTACACCGGTATTATTAATAGCACCCGAACCTTACAACGTAACTTACGTATTTTCAGAAAATACACATAAGTGTGTATTTTGACAAAGTATTATTTTGGAAAATGGTATGTAATAAAATATAATATTTTTGGGAAAAATATTTATATTTTGGGAATAAAGTATTTTAGACAAATGAAATAAAATATATTTTATTAAGTGAGACTTAATAATATATTTCGAAGTTATACGAACGCACATGTATTAAATCCCCCATCCTTGGGAAGGAATATATTTACCAAATAATTACGAAGTGTAATTATGAAATAGTTGCCTAACTATTTCCCAAAGACATTAAACCTTAAGCTAAGGCACGGCCGTCCGTCTAATAGAAGTTAGTATGTGTAGGTCGTCGCACAGCAGATTGACCAGGAGTTTACTTTTTAGAGACGCACTTCGGTGAGTTCATGCTCCCCCTTTTCTCTTAACTGTTTTCAGTTTTTAAACTGCGGGGGTGAAATACATGTTACATTTACTACAAACATTTTATACACGGTATGATTAGCTAAGGAACTTACTACTAGATCACGTGAATGGATAGGCTATTATCGTAAGACCATTAATCCTTGTATAAGGACCGAGAGGCATGAGTGATAGATCTATCGGGTGTTGCGAGCCCTACACATGGGCCAGCGTGCGGCTGCGTGTGGTGACTATGTCGTTCCGCCGGAAGGACCGGTATAAAATACGCGTTACAGGTTTGAGTGCTTCCTAGTCCATGTCACTTATTAATGTATTAGCTACACATTAATCGATCTCTTTTTCCTTAATTGCTACATACCAGGGATTTTCATACATACAGACTTGTTTACAGAGGTTTATATATACTCACTTACACATGAACTCGCTCAACTTTATGTTGATTTTTCAAACTACATGTATTTCAGGGAACTAATGGATCTGGCACGGTATGCACGTATTTTCAATCTGCGTTTGAATAAAGGAGTCATTCAGGGTTTAGAAGGTGTAACCCCTTCCTGGACGGGTTACATATCTCTAAGCCTAGTATTGTTTAAAGTCTTTTGCTAAATCTTTATAAACTCAATTAAATCAAGTTAAGGTTTGTAACTTATTTTGTGATTGTTGAAAAATGGGATTTTTCTAAACTTTATTAATGGATGAATATCTCATGTTTTTATCATATAGCATTGTTATGATTGTTGCTATGGTATTAAGAAGTCACACCAGATAAACCCACGCTTCCGCAAAGCCAGGGTGTGACAGCTTGGTATCAGAGCCTCGATCATAGCGAACTAGGATTCTTTCTCGAGTCTAGACTATGATCACTAGGGCTCTCACGAAAACATTTTTACACTGCATACCACTTAAGTCCAGATCCAGGTCACAAAACGTGTTTACAAACAAATGTTGAGCACATTTTATTTGTTAGCTAGGGAGTCAGTCTGGGAGGCTGAGAGAATAATCTAGTGGGACTAGGGAGTCAGTCTGGGAGGCTGAGAGAATTATCTAGTGGGACTAGGGAGTCAGTCTGGGAGGCTGAGAGAATTATCTAGTGGGACTAGGGAGTCAGTCTGGGAGGCTGCGAGAAGTATCTTGTGGGACTAGGGAGTCAGTCTGGGAGGCTGAGAGAGTTGTCTAGTGGGACTAGGAGATTCAGTCTGAGAGGCTGGGAGATTAATCTAGTGGGACTAGGAGATTCAGTCTGAGAGGCTGGGAGGTTAATCTAGTGGGACTAGGAGATTCAATCTGAGAGATTGGGAGATTATAGTCTGAGAAACTGAGAAATTCAATCTGAGAGATTGGGAGATTATTGTCGGAGAGACTGGGTAGGATAGTCTGGGGAAGACTAGGATGATTACATGCTTACATTGTGGTTACTTACACGCTTAATTGCTGATTTTTGATATACGCGCATCTAAATATTTGCATACACAAATCGTTAATGATTACTATGGGTATACATGTTACGCACCGGCACATATGTCACTCTAAGTAGAAAGCGAGTTATCAGACATCGATAACCCTACGACCACCGCCACGGATAAGGAGACTGCATCTGCGCCAGAGATATTTACGGCAGGCACTGAGAGTGATCCTGATATGCCGATCAAGGACGAGGATGACTTCTAACAGTCCGTGCTACCAAATTCTGGTAATACTTTACCCTTGCTGATGGCTTCTCTGACAAGAATCCTTCTGTCACTCCTGTTTCGATCCATGACCACTTCATCACTGGTCATCCCGATGGTGAGCACACTATGGATCCGATCCTAGACAATGCGCCTCTTGTGGACATCCCTTCCGAAGGACGGTTACTCGACGAACAATTGATAACGATATTGACGCAATACTGATGGTCCTTCCAATAACGCCCATAATGATGGAAAGTTAGACGAGAACGTTATTACCAATTTCACTTATTTGAGACCCCTGTTAACAAGCTATCCTCTGATTCTAGCATGCATTCAGACTCCTTTGAGTCTGTGGCATCTGCAGCCCTACAAACAGCTGGATTACAACATTCCGCTACTGACACAAGACGACGATGACATGGCTGCTGCTCTATCACCTGCTTGAGGCACCACACCGTTACACGACCCAGGGCCTGCTGCTGAGCTAGCCTCTGCACCTTTTGAGTCAGCCTGATGTTGCAACTGCTGGTTCTACACCCTTGCTTGATTGTGACCCTGTTTCCTTTGGTCTGCCAGACATTGCGCCCCTTATATTTACCTGCATCGGGCAATCTCCTCATTTGTTGAGATGTTTGTTTTTACACCCGCAACCGCTGACGTTGCTCCTTTTCCCTATGAAGACCGACTTCCATTGCAACAAGGTGCCTATAGAAATCTTTCAGAATATAAGCGCACCCTGGGAAGGTACTTCAGGTCAGCACTCGCATAACGATTCATCTGCTACAACAGCATTTTCCCAACTACACTGGTCGCACCATTTACTACTTTCACCTCTACATCGCTGGTCGAGCCGATTTGATGGTTCCTTTAATACACTACGATAATTTTAGACCCTTACCATCCCTCACATTATGAAGGCCACACGCAAGATGAGTTGCTCCTATAACGTCAACTACAGTTTGAGGATATGAGTCGCAGAACATTGGAGCTTGAGCTGACACCACAATTGGCAAGTTCAAATGCAGAACATTACATAACCAAAAACATGATTTAAGTGACTACATCACAAGACAACATATTGTCTAAAAAGTTTATGTAAGACACCCCGTCCTCCACCCTGTCTATTGCCAGCATATTTTGATTCGTCACATACGTCAAAGTTCCTTTTGCGCTCTCGACCGTTGCTATTACCCCGCTCCCAGGATTCTGATACTTATTTCTTTACTATCGAGCGGCAGAGCAGATAATTACTTCGACGTATATACAAGCTCGAGGAGGGACTCACACACGTTAACAGTTTACTTTTCTTTCCTCCTCCTCCTCCGCCACCAGTATAGTTGGTTTCTGGATTATGCGGATTGCATTACACTTGGGTAAAGACACTAATGATAAGCCGGGATTGCGGAGACTTTTGAAGACCACTTCTGATTGCGAAATTTTGATGCACTAATATACTTATTGGACAAGGGTAGGGTGACCATGTGTCCCTTTTGATGTGATACACTTTGTTTGACACAGTGATTGTGGCCGAAGGATAATGAAAGCCCAATCATCTTTAAACATGCGACAACACTTTGTGGCCAATAACCAATGAAAGCTCAGCCGCTAGGTTTTCGCTAAGCACGTCATTGATCTATGTGTGTGTGCTATAATTATAATACTACGTGCTTACTTGCTATATTAACGAATTATTTGGTCATACTATGACTATACTATTATTTGATTGGTTAATATGATAACCTGTTATGTGTATGTACTTATGACCACTAAACAAATGCACGCACGAAGCAAATTAGACCTGACCTAACCGACCTTCTTCTAGGAAGATGTCGACTCGAGGGAACACCGATATCAACAACCCTCTACCGACAACAGAGGCAGAAATGCGAGAGCGCCTCTTACAGGCCATCGCACAGTACGAGGCCCATCGCTCCGAGCGCAACGGAGGTACCTCAGGAAATAACCCACCCAACGGTAATATTTGGTCCTTTAAGACACATTACAAACGTTTGGACAGTTCCTCAAGTGCTTTGCTAATACCTTACGTGAATAATGTCGCTCGTATCGCAGGCTGCACCTACAAGCAGTTCTTAGGCTGCCAGCCCCTACATTTCGACGGCACTGGGGGTGCCGTAGCCTTCGTGCGCTGGGTTGAGAAGACGGACTCTGTTTTGTGTGCGAGCAAATGCGCCCCAGAGGATCAGGTCATGTACATTTCCGGGCTGTTCCGAGATGGGGCTCTGTCATGGTGGAAACTACAGGTTCAGACAATGGGCGAGGCTGCTGCGTATGCTTTATCATGGGACGAGCTGAAAGAGCTAATGCATAAAAAGTATTGTTCGAGAATAGAAAGCCAGAAGGTGGAGACTGAGTTCTGGAACTTGAAGATGGAAGGTCCAAAAATAGTTGAGTATGTGGAGAAGTTCCAAGTTCTGTCGCGTATTGTTCCTTACATGGTAGATCTGGAGTTTAAGAGGATTGAGCATTTCATTTGGGGATTGGCACCTCAAATCATGAGCATGGTGACGACATCAAAACCTGCAACGATCGCTGAGGCCATCAATCTAAGTGTGGCCTTGACTGAAGAGGCAATCAGGATGAACAAATTTTCAACCTCTGAGGAGAAGAAGGAGACTCATGTAGAGTCATCTGGGGACAACAAGAGAAAGTTGGCAAATTTCAAACAGGGTACCCAGTCGAGTAGCAACAACAAGGCCAAAAAGAGAAAAGAGTACATGGGTAAGCTACCTATATGCGACAGGTGCCGACGCCATCATACCGGGCGATGTAAAAATGGGAAGTGTGACAACTATGGCAAAGTGGGACACAACAGAGAAACGTGTTGGCGTGAGACGAAGCGTGGAAAGAAAGGAAAGGGGAAAGATAAGGGATGTTATACCTGCGGGGATATGAGGCACTATTGGAAAGATTGCCCAAGGGAGATAAAGCAAAATCACGGGGAAGATGTCTAACGCCGGAGCCAGGGAAGCACGCCAGGAATCCAAGCATGGATATCGGTACGTTCCAAACTACTCAATGTTATGCATCTGTATTACCAAATAATGTTGCAAATCTTACGATTCGCACCTCTAGAGTTCAAGAGTATAATTGGTTTAAGCAGCGAGTAAGTAGATATTCCAGTACCCATTAGGACTAGCTTAGGGGAAGCTAGTGGAAGCCAACACAGTAACTGGAATCGGCAAGATAGAACCCGGGAAGCGTAAGATTACACTTGATCTACTGCCAGTGAATTGGGAGACTTCAACAAGGTAGTTGGAGGGATTGGTTGACAAATGATCAATAGGAGATTGATATCCGCACCATGATGGCGAACGAAGAAGTGATCTTGACTCATGAAGCGGGATACGCCTCTGCAAATTACAAATCGCTTGAAGGCACAAAGGATGTTGCGTAAAGAATGTGTTGTTTTCTTGGCTCATGTCGGGGACAAGGGAGTCGAAGAACTAAAGCCCGAAGATACCCCCGCGATCAGAGGATATCCTGATGTCTTCCTCGAAGACTTGCCGGAATCGTCTCCTCAACGATTAGTCGAATCTCGCATCGATTTAATACCAGGCACCACACCTGTAGTCGATGCACCGTAGCGACTTACATTTTCGGAGATGCAAGGATTGACAGTGTAGTTTCAGTAGTAAATAGAGAAGGAAGATAACAGACCAAAATTCCCTTTTGGGTAACCCCAGTTCCCCTTATCAAGAAAAAGGACGATGACTTTCAAATGATTGGAAGTCGGACGAGCTAGCCAACCAGGGTCGGTGGCCCTTGCTAAGGATTGACGAATTACTTATTTGACTAACTGTGAGGGTCCGACTACCATTACACAATGGATCGACGATCGAGTGTCATTGGCGGTAAATTCAGTAAGAAAGTATACCGAGGAAAAATTGTGGGACAATGATTAGTTCTTAGACGTACACAAAAACGGTGCTTCCTACACAATGTACAAATCGGATCCACACGGGACACGAAATCTGGAGGATTTAGAAAACATATATTTAGGACCTTTGGGAACCCAGGTCCAAACTCGTATGGGTTTTTATTTAGGAACCATATCTGTCAACTCAATCAACCATCATTAACCGGGCGCATATGCCAGTTCTGTTGACCAAACCGGAGGTACTTGAATTTCTTTTACTTCTAGCAAGTAGACGTTTGCATCTCTACTCCCCTTTAATGGTAGTTGCATCACACAAGTTTTCTCCGCTGAGAGCGAACACACATTTGTTTTGATACTGGGTCATTTCTTCATTTTAGCAAGCACTCATTGCTTCAGTACTCGGAAACTTTCATGACACACATGCATCATTTGCTGCGCATGTGATTTCGTTCTGAACAAACACTTCATTGGAATTTACATATTATTTGCTAAACCTAATTACTGATTCCTGATTCGAGTAACCTACATTACTGTTATTGTTGGCTCTTTCGTTACCAAGCCAACACACTTTCTTGAAACCGCTTTCTTTCAAGTTACATTCATGGGTTATTTTGCTACCATGCCGAGAATTCCTTGTTGATACATACATTGTCGAGTTACGTTGAAACCAAGTTCAATTGCTTGAACTTATCCAGTTCACAGGTTTAACTTGAAACGCTATATGATGTATTGGGAGCATCATATTCAACTATTTTTGCAGAGATTCTTTCATTTCGAGTCATAGTAGATTTGGTTGGTCTACGACTCCACTAAAACGTTTGATTTGTTTCGATACTTTGCGGTGATATTTTCACAAAATTGAAGCTTGCGTTAATTTGGTAACTTACTTCGTACACGGATTCAATTCCCTATTTAGTTGTTAACAATCCATATTGAATCTTCACGACCAAAGCGGTCCCAACACAATTGTGTGTTAAGGCAATGGTACATATATTCATTTCATAAGCACAATGTACCTCCTAACGATTCTTTCATTGTCAATCAAGTGCCTTGCGATACTTATTACTTTTCATTCTTCGATTGGAAACGGTGGTTCTTTGATGTTCCTTATTTAATTGGAAACTCTATAACATGGTATAAATCAAATCTTCAGAATGTCTCAGTACACTTTCATTTTATTTCAAACGCGGTGAACTTGTTCAGTCACCACTATTATTGGGTAATGCCATTGCGACACCTTGTGGTGTCATCATAAACTTGTAGCTTGTGCTAATCATGGTAACTGTTTTATAGGAGACCACACATACTTTTGTTTGATTTATCATTTAAACATTTCTGATGCAACTACGAATCAAGACAATGATACACCAGATTCGCTTGTATTCCATTCGGTGTATCTTCACCATTCAAAAATGTCAACACACTAAACCTTACCAGACAGTTATTCAGGAGTTGACAGGTCATTTTACTATTACGCTGAGGTGATGCTTTTAAGTTCATATAGCGGGTGCTATGGTTTGTGAAAATTCGGTTGCATATTGCAACCGATCGTTTAAGAATCTTATTAGTCAAAACTCCACTTTTGTGGAACCCCTGCTAGCTAGATTACACTAGATTATACGTCAAATGCGTCTTGTACCTTTGACACCCAATGCTAGCAGCACACACACCTTTCAACCCTAGGATTCGGGTTGCTATATATTCTTGGACTCACCTAATGTGAGTAATGTTTGTTTCGATTTGATGATTATCTACTTCGATATTACTCTTACACATACGTGTGTGACTTAATCATAAGGAGTAAGGTAGTACAAATTTCGAGGACGAAAATTTTCTAACGGGGGGAGAATGTGACAACCCTCACCAAACCAGGTATCCGTACGAACTAATTAATATTTAATTAATGCTTAATTACTGTGCTTGCTTACAGATGTGATTAAACTGCTACTTGAATTCTGATAAATACACATACTCGCATCATACTTTATTAACTGTCACTCTATTAATTACATACCGAACTTTAGTGACAAACTTGATGCACAAAAGCACAATAGCACAATGAACGGATAACCCAGTAAACGTGCTGACATAGCCAACACCAGGCAGACACTGCCTCTAAGGCCTGTATGAGCCGGGAATAGTTTACTACACTAGTAGGAAGTGTAGGGAGGTGAGGATTGTAGAACTGCGTCACTAGGTGATAATTATAGTGACCGGATGTGCCTAAAACATATTCTAAGTACAAAATTCTTCACTTATAAAAAAAAAAAATTAGCTTTAAGCTAACTAGTAAAGTGCACAAACATGAGAAAAATATTACTAGGCACTTTCCAAAGTGTCAGGAATTCATTGCGCCACTAAAACAAATATTAACGGCACTTTAAATACTTATTTAGCACTTTAACGGAGTAATATCCAACCGTACAACCGGACTTAACTCGGAACACAAAAATATTGTCATTGACATTGTTTTTCTTTTTCTGAGCCAGTTAGGGTCCCCGAATACCCTAACACCCGTTATAACACATAGCACACAAATAACTAATCATAATTTCTAACTAACTAACTAACTAGTGTTTAACTAGTTAGTTAAATTCTAACCACAAACAACCCTCAAGACCCGATCGGTTCCCTCCTAGGGAACCACCATTCTGACAAAACTTTGATTATTTTATTCTTATGTTAAATATCTTCACTACATATTGTCTTTTGGTTAATGTTGGATAGAGATTATATATAGGCACATGGGATAAGACCAAGCACACACCCACACTTAAAAAAAAAAAAAAAAAAAAAAAAAAAACCAATTCTCTTCACCTTGCCATAAGCTTCGGCCGAACACAACCATCTTCACCACACCATTTTTCAATTCCAATCTTACCATTCCAAGTGCACTCAAGTGTGAAGGATCGCATACGAGGGAGCCCGGTGCTTGCGGATTGCCAAGGACCTCTCTACGGCGCTTTTAACCACCCGTTTTTCGACTAGTTTCTTCCCTAGCCTCGAGCTAGTAGTAAGTGACTCTAATCGCCTTCTTGATCTATTCTAAAGTGGTTAATAAGAGTTTTGTCGGTTAAAATTCATGATCATGTAAGAACAAAATTAAAAGTCTACTAAAGAAGATGAACAAGGTGGTTAATGGTTGAATATTGGTGTAAAACTTATACAACTTGCTTTGTTATGATTATTTAGTGTTGTTTTATGCTAGTGTTAGTTCGGATCGTCATCTAACCCGACTAAGTCATGTTCATGGAACATGACCTAGTGTATGTTAAAGTGTGAAAAGTGGTTAGATGAAGAACACTACTACTTATAACCATGAACGTGTGTAAAAACAATTTTTCTTATGAAATGGAGTTCTAAACTAGTGGATCTAAAGATCTACAAGTGGTATTTTCAAAGGACCAAGTGTCAAAAGAAATCATATTTTTAAAGCCGGATCTTTCCTAAACAAAGGTGATTTTTGTAAACACACAAGTATGTAGACACTTGTGTGACAAAAAGTTTTAACAAAAGAATTATTTTTGAAATTTTGACTAGAAGATGTACAAATGTGTTTTCTGTAAAAATAAGATTTTCGAGAAACCGATTCCATTTATAAAAGTAGAAAGATCTATTAAAAATAATGGGAAGTTACTACACACTTTTACACAACCCACAAGTTCATGCGTTTGTGATATTTTTGAACTAGTATGATGTTGGAATATTGTTTGTTATTGATGTTGGGAACATTGTTGATTTGAAATTTTAAAAGAAAATGATACGCTTGTAAGCGTGGCCACCTCCAGTTACAGAGGAAACTCTGACGAAATTTTTCCAAAAATCTAACACTTGTAAATATTTTTATCACAAGTGTTATGGATATATTTTTAACTTGTTTTCCCAAATAACTTTCGCCACGATTTTTATTACGAAACTTCCAAGTGTCGGAGGTGGGATTTCCACAAAATAAAACTTGCTAAAATATATATTTAGAATATATATTTTCATAACAACACTTGTGTAAATTTTTGTGATTATTTTGCGAACTACGTAAATATTATTTTTAGGGTAAAAATAATATTACTAAATATTAACGGCTCCAAAAATAATACGAACGCCTTCACAATAAATATTTAAGTTACACCGGTATTATTAATACCACCCGAACCTTACAACGTAACTTACGTATTTTCAGAAAATACACATAAGTGTGTATTTTGACAAAGTATTATTTTGGAAAATGGTATGTAATAAAATATAATATTTTTGGGAAAAATATTTATATTTTGGGAATAAAGTATTTTAGACAAATGAAATAAAATATATTTTATTAAGTGAGACTTAATAATATATTTCGAAGTTATACGAACGCACATGTATTAAATCCCCCATCCTTGGGAAGGAATATATTTACCAAATAATTACGAAGTGTAATTATGAAATAGTTGCCTAACTATTTCCCAAAGATATTAAACCTTAAGCTAAGGCACGGCCGTCCGTCTAATAGAAGTTAGTACGTGTAGGTCGTCGCACAGCAGATTGACCAGGAGTTTACTTTTTAGATACGCACTTCGGTGAGTTAATGCTCCCCCTTTTCTCTTAACTGTTTTCAGTTTTTAAACTGCGGGGGTGAAATACATGTTACATTTACTACAAACGTTTTATACACGGTATGATTAGCTAAGGAACTTACTACTAGATCACATGAATGGATAGGCTATTATCGTAAGACCATTAATCCTTGTATAAGGACCGAGAGGCATGAGTGATAGATCTATCGGGTGTTGCGAGCCCCACACATGGGCCAGCGTGCGGCTGCATGTGGTGACTATGTCGTTCCGCCGGAAGGACCGGTATAAAATACGCGTTACAGGTTTGAGTGCTTCCTAGTCCATGTCACTTATTAATGTATTAGCTACACATTAATCGATCTCTTTTTCCTTAATTGCTACATACCAGGGATTTTCATACATACAGACTTGTTTACAGAGGTTTATACATACTCACTTACACATGAACTCGCTCAACTTTATGTTGATTTTTCAAACTACATCTATTTCAGGGAACTAATGGATCTGGCACGGTATGCACGTATTTTCAAGCTGCGTTTGAATAAAGGAGTCATTCAGGGTTTAGAAGGTGTAACCCCTTCCTGGACGGGTTATATATCTCTAAGCCTAGTATTGTTTAAAGTCTTTTGCTAAATCTTTATAAACCCAATTAAATCAAGTTAAGGTTTGTAACTTATTTTGTGATTGTTGAAAAAATGAGATTTTTCTAAACTTTATTAATGGATGAATATCTCATGTTTTTATCATATAGCATTGTTATGATTGTTGCTATGGTATTAAGAAGTCACACCAGATAAACCCACGCTTCCGCAAAGCCAGGGTGTGACAGTTTTCCAAAGAAAAAATGGATATGCATATGGTTGTCGTAACCTTGGCTTTAGAGATTTTTTCAAAAAAAAAAGATTTTTTTTTACTTTTCACCCAAAAGTATTTCATAAATTACTTTTAACCCAAAACTATTTTTTTTTTACTTTTTAACCCAAAACTTTTTATCTTTTAAATTCTATCCTCGCAACTTTTTTTACTTTCAACTTTGATCCTTTATAGTTTTCATTTTCCGCAAATTTTCCGCTTTATGCTTGGTTCTAAATTTTGTGACTTAATACATCGCAACGTGCGTCTTTGGTTTAACGTTTTTACGTTTCGTTCTAAATTTTGCGAGTTAATACGACGCAACGTGCGTGTATGGGTGAACGTTTTTACATCGTCTATTTTTTCCCGTTTGACAGGTTTAACATAACGGATGGGTCCTAGGTCGACTTAGTTATAACTAAAGAATCCCCGCCGCACTGCGGCGGGTCTCAATTCTAGTTACATAAAATAATAAAAGAGTTAATTACTGTTTTCGTCCCTGTGGTTTGTTAAAAATCACTATTTCAGTCCATTAGTTTAAATATTGCGATTTCAGTCCCTGTGGTTTCACTTTCGTAACCATTTCAATCCATTTATTCTGTTAGCACAGGGACTGAAATGGTTACGAGGTAGACTGAAATGGTTACGAAATTCAAACCACAGGGACTAAATCGCAATTTTTAAACTAATGGACTAAAATATTGATTTTTGACAAATCACAGAAACGAAAACAGTAATTAACTCAAGAATAAAATAAACTTTTGTGTATCTTGGTCATGTCCATCTCAAGGTACTTTTTGTCATGTTTGGGTTTATGTCTTTTATAACATTCAAATTCATCTAACATGACCGACTTAACAATCCTATTTTTATATATATTTTTACGAACTAACATAAATAGTAATTTTAATTTTAAAATAATATGTAGCATTTTGATGTTTTATTATATCAATATATTCTTTTATATAATTACTTTTAACATATTTTTCAGTTTATCCTTTTATTATTATATTTACTTTTTAGCTTTTAACATATTTTCATTTTTTCCTTTTCTAAAACCATATTTCCTTTATCATTTATTTTTGTTTTAATAACTCTTTTCTCTTTTTTTTTTATTTCATCTTTGCTTTCTCAGTTAGTTTGATATTTCTTTAATAACTTATGTTCGTTATTTTTTTAAGCTTAAGTACATAGTTTTGTTTAATTTTTACCCTCGATCAGTATAAGTTTTATTAAAAATGAAGAGTAAACTGCCATTTTGGTCCCTGTGGTTTGGCCAGTTTTGCCACTTTAGTCCAAATCTCAAACTTATTACATCCAGGGCCCTGTGGTTTGCATTTTGTTGCCATTTTAGTCCAAAACTCAAATCAGGTCAGATTTCTCAAAAAAAACCCTGCTATTTTGTCCTTTTCTGAAGGGGCAAAATGGTCATTTAAAAAAAACCCTGTCTCTCTCTCTCTCTCTCTTCTCTCTCTATCTGCAGATCATTGTTAAAATCTTCAACAATCATCTTCAACTACAGAAATCATCTTCATCTCCGTTTCACCATCCACCGATCATCAACCTGCAACCTGTTCCCAGTCATCTTTATCACCTTCGTTCAACCTGCAACCATCTCGTTCATCGTATTCAACAACAGAAATCACCATCATCGACATAATCATCATCGTCTTCAACAACAGAAATCACCATCATCTTCAATCAAACAATATAAATTAACAAAACTACCTACCATCATCGTCTTCAACAACAGAAATCACATAAATCATCATCGTCTTCAACAACTGAAATCACCATCATCTTCAATCAAACAACATAAATTAACAAAACTACCTACCATCATCGTCTTCAACAACAGAAATCACATAAATCATCATCGTCTTAAACAGCAGAAATCACAAAAATCAGTCTCTAGAACCAAATTAACTTCAAAACAACATAAAATCTGTAAGCACAAACACTCTAACAGCATCAATTAACAAAACTACATACCAAAATAAAAAACCCTAAAAACTGAAACCCTAGATGAAACAAAACAAAACCTAAACAGAGGAAGTAGATGGCGGCGGCGGCGGCGACGAGGAGGACGGTGATGGCGGAGGAGATGTAACGACGGCATGTGCGGTGGCCGGAGGTGGAGCAGACTTTTGTGCTTATTTCGTAAGGTATGGTGGTGGAGGAAAGTGAAGGGTGGAAGCGGTGATGATCTGTTCGAGACGATGATGATTATGTCGATCAAGTCTTCGTAGGGTATTGATGTTGTTGTTTGATTTGGAGGAGGAAAGTGAAGAATGAAGAATGCAGAGGAGAGTGAAAGAAGAAAAGGAGAGAGGGGTGTGGGTGGGGGTGGGTGGCAAAATGACCAAAATGCCCTTCAGAAAAGGACAAAATAGCAGGTTTTTTTTGAGAAATCTGACCTGATTTGAGTTTTGGACTAAAATGGCAACAAAATGCAAACCACAGGGCCCTGGATGTAATAAGTTTGAGATTTGGACTAAAGTGGTAAAACTGGCCAAACCATAGGGACCAAAATGGCAGTTTACTCAAAAATGAATTTATATTCAAAAAATGTATTTATTTGGTATCGTAATACGGTACGATTATATCTGAACCGATTCTAACGGTTAGGCTTTCTAAACAACATGCTACATTTTCAAATAACGTTTGTTTTACATTATCATTTGCTACGTTTCGCGGCAACGCGCGACTTAAAGAAAACCTAGTATGAATTATTGTACACACCGGTTATAATTTTAAATTTATAAAACAGTTACAAACTATAATGTAGATAAGTAAAATATCTTATACATCTAGCATTTTGTGTTGTCGGTGTGAAGATTAAGGCACAGACCCCTTTAACTCATATGAATTTAATTTGACTTATTTTTTTCCCTAATAATGCACGTTCATTACTTTAAAAAGAAACTTAAATACGTCATTGTGTTTATTTTTGTTCTCAACTAGTATTAAACACCCCCCGCGTTGCGGCGGGGGCGAGCACTAATGTCACACTATTGTCAGCGACCATCGACACTGAAGTTGCGGTGTTAATGCGAAGAACTTAAACCGGAACGTCAAAACGTAAAATATAGAATAAAATAACTAAGTTGATCTAGAACTCGCGCGTTACGATGAACCCACGTCAATTTTTTCTCGTTTGACAGGTTCATCATAATCTATATATAATATATATCATTAGCACTATACAAACAATAATGCATACATTACAAAAACCATTGCATCAATATGTTGCAAATTATATTTATACAAGATTTGGCTTAAATTAATTAGATTATTATAAATAATAATAATTTACAAATAAAACAACACAACTTTGAATGGATCAAACCGAACGAATATTGTAAGATAATGAAACCATGATTTGATTAGGGTACAACCACTTAAGTACAATTTTCAACCATACATGCATACAAAACAGATTGAATTTGGTAAGGTAATGAAACCATTATTATTTGATTAAGATACAACCACTTAAGCACAACTTACAACCTATATTTGATTAAGGTACAACTATTTAAGCACAACTTACCACCAAATATGCACACAAATATTTAAAATTAATAGTATATAAATAAATAAACTAAATTGGCTTAAAATACAACCCACAAATGCATTAACAAATAACAAAGCATAGTGTACAACTATCATTGCACAAATATTTTCTAAATTGATAGTATATAAATGTTTCGGTATGAATTTCTTAAATACGGAGTTGTAGTCAAAATAAATTCTTTTTTTATCATAAGCTATATCGAGTGTCAGTATTGTACCGGAGACATGACGAACCAGACCGATTCCAACCAAACAATGTTGAAAATGGAGTTGTATACAATATCGTAAGCTATAGCAAGTGCTGGTATAGTACTAGTGCGGTGAGGAGCCGAATATTTCCGTCCAAACATCCAGTGGCGGATCTAGAAAATCTTCGTAGCGGTAACGTTTTATGAAAAAGCGGTAACGAAATCGAAAAAAGTGAAAAAAATGTCAAATTTTCCAATATTTACACTACCGCTGGATCGTCAAACGATAGCGGATGCTACCCCTTCCCTTAAGGTAGGTCCGCCCCTGCAAACATCATTAGTATTAGTATCATTATTATCGGAACTGGTACCTATATTCGTTTTTATGGTTTCGATCTAAATATAAAGCATGTGTCGATATCTTTTGGGTATATCCAAGCCTTTTTTTAGATTTTCTTATTTAATTTTTAGTTTTTTTTAAACCCAATACCAATATGATATCTATACCAACTGAATTTCTACCGAGTAATATATGTTACTAATTATCATCCATTGGGAAAGACGGAGTTCAAATCCTAAAACTACCGGAATAAATTTTTTTTTACCGTTCACAAAAGAAAAAAAAATCATCACACGTGTCTCCCTAAATACTTTACAGTTGATCTAAAAATCTAATCACTACCTAAATACTTTACAGATGATCTAAATATCTAATCAGTATATATATTACTAATATTATACACGCATGAAGAATACTTCAAAGATTATAAGAATAACATGGTCCCCTGGTCAATCATCCTGATCGTTTCCTATATGTGCGGTCACTAAAATGGTGGCGTGGGGGTTGGGGAGAGGTGTTTGACAGTTGACCGGTAAACCCAATTGGCGGCTATTCCAATTCTTCCGTTGAAGTAGTAAACACACGACTCTCGTATTCATCCCAGTTCACACTTGTTTAACCCAAATTGGTCCACTTTACTATTATTTTATGTGTCGAGATGTGATCTTGCATGTCTGTTGTTCCTAGATTTCCATTGTTTCTAGATAGTCGTTGCACGACCAACCAATTGAAAGGTTAGTTATTAGTTTGGTTTTGTGATTATTATAATTGGATGCGCACCAGTTGTTTGAATAAATGCCTGACTGACCCAAAAATATGGTTTTTCGTTGAAGGAAGTTTTTTCTGTTGCTTTAAGATCAAGTTCAAGATTATCTCAACTGGGTATGATTTGTTATCAAGTTTTGGAATATATTAATGTTTAAAATTGGAGAAAAAGATTTGGTTTTTAACAGGTTGGGTGGTTGTAAAGTTGAAACTTTTGTGTCATACAGGTGCTTGATTGGTGAAATTTGATCCAGAGGTTTGGGATAACAGTAATTGGGTTCGATAATCAAAAAGTTTAGATGGCGAAAGTGTTGTGGATAGAAGATGAAGAGGGGTTTAATCAGAGTCATCGGTCTCATCCGGGATGCATGTCGGGCATATTTCATGCTCTTGATTACCATTACTGGCACTCTAATGTCAAGAAGATACTTCCACACCGAAAACATGAAGACTTCATCAAACATACGAAACGTGAGCACAATATTTCGTTGTTGATGTACTTTTAAGTTTTCTGTGAATCAAGTTCACTGGTCATAAAAGACAATCATAGTAGTTATAGGCCCTAGGGGTGTTCACGGTCTGGCTAACTACTTGTAAAATACAAACCGAACCGGCCGGTTGGTTGGTTGGGTTGGGTTGGGTTGGGTCGGCCGAACCGACCGGTCTTCACGGTTTTGCAGTTTGACAGATCTGTTTTGTGGTTTTAGAGAAATTTTTTTTTTTTTAAAAGCATAATTTTGTAAAATATTTTAAAGTGATACGGATGTTCATTAATATAACTTGTATAAAAGTAATTAAATATAATATATAAACATAACTTTATATGCTTAACATAAAAGTACTTAAATAATGAATGTTAAACGGCCGTTCCAAGTTCAAACCGTAAACCTGCAAACCATCAAAACCGAAGCGTGAACTGGACTGTACATATATCAAACCGGCCAAACCTTCGGTTTGGGTGGTTCGGTTAATTTTGACAGTTTATCAACACCCCTACGCACCTCGTCCGCCGTTGACAACTATGTAGACATGTGATAGATGAATATAATGTTCTGTTTCTTTAGATTTTACAAGGATTTGAAAGTACTTTGTTTCATTTTGCATAGGTAATAGAAGGTACCAGAGGTTTTCTGGTGATCAAGATTCTTTTGAAGTTTTAAGACTATTAGATGCCAAAACAAGTCATATACAGATGGATCAAAGAAATAGAAAAACGAGTTCTACCCAGAAGAGGTCGCTAAAAGCACGTATAAAGGCCTTAGTTTCCGAACATAACGATAAAGAACAAGATCAAGATTTAGTACCTAGTCCGAAGTTGTATAGGACCTTTTCAATTCATCATTTAGAAACCGACGAATGGGTCCATCCGATCATTTTCTTTCCCGAAAATGCGACAGAAAGTCCCGTGAGTTCCAAAACACAGAGTAACGTTACACGTCCTGAAGTTAACGATTCTCAAGATATATTAGACATGTTTGAAGTTGACAAAGAGCTGTTCATCAATACGTTACAAGATCGGGTTCAACCTTCTGTTATAAGACCAACGTTGTCCAAATCCGGCTCGTTTCCTACTGCTTACAAGTCGTACGGTAGAACTAGAAGCTTGATGCCTATGAAGCTCAAAGATAAGCTGAATGAAACTTGCACCACATCAAAAGCCGAGAAGATAAAGAACTCAAAAGATGATCTCAACAATAACGATATCGTTCGCCTCAGAAGGATATCTTCACTCAATGAATCTGCAGATAGATATACACAATTGTTTGATTTTAGTGTCGGTAAAGAGGCCACTCTGTGTTCTTCAAGAAGCTTGAAGTTAACATACAGAAGTGAGAGCATTTTAAGCTCTCAACAACCGAGTTCTTTAAGAAGGAATAATCCAATTCAAGAATCTCATGACGCTTATTACTGTAGAAGCTATAGTCAAAATGAAAGAAATCCAGTTTCTTTGCCTGTAGATAAAGATGAATATGCAGAGTTGAATTTTGCACAAGATAAATGTGATGATCCACACGATTTAGAAGCCGATGAAGATAATCATCAGATTTCACAAGAGATCACTCGCCAAAGCCCTGTTCTTCTTGTTGAGTACAGTCCACCAGATGAAAAAGTTCAAATTTCAGAAGGTAACTTAGCGTTTGTGTGTGTTAATGTATATGCTAAAGGTTGCGAAAGGGGCTGGTCAGGTGGGTTGGTTAACAGGTTAAACCAGGTTTGGGTAATATTGTACAGGTCGAAGAAGATTGACCCGGAACACATTTTCTTCGGTTTATAATTTTTTTTAGCAAAAACAGTTATTAGTGTGCTAAATATGATTAAAATTTTAGTATTATTTTCTCCGATTTATATTTTTTTTTTTTTGTAAAAATTGTTTGATTTTTAGTTTTTCTTAACACAGGGATATTTTAGTCTTTTCACCAAAAACTTAACTTTAAATTGGATGCGGTTAATGGAGGTGGACTCCAATTGTTACAAAAGTGAAAGTAGTGATACTGTTTTGGCAATTTTTAAACTAATGGATTGTAATGGTAATTTTCAACAAACCACATGGACGAAAAACGTTTTAACTCTAATCTTTTTTTTAATTAAACTTGTTTAAGAGGTTTTCTGCTTTAAAAAACATTATGGAAAGATATGGACCTGCTTTTTATAATAAACGAATCCTACTAAATTTCCTCGTTCGACCGGTTAGAGATAAAACACAACCCAAATTAACGTGTTCATTAATAAGTGAATCAAAATTGCCACTTCTTGTATGTATTGTCATGCTTACAAGCCGCTGCTTATTAATTTGTTAATGATTCGCAGATTTGGATTTGTTAATCAACTCACATGAAAATCTAAAGAAGGAAATCAAGACTGTCAACAGTAAGCAACACATGGACTTATCAATGAAAGATGACGATTTCACTTATGTGAAAAAGATCCTAGAACAGTCCGGTTTCCTTAACAACGGATTTCAACAAACATGGTATTCATCCTACCAGCCATTAGACCCTTTCTTGTTTCAAGAACTCGAGTCTCAATATGTCCATGATCCAGAACTTTTTGCAGAGGAGATTAATGAATTATCTCATCGTTTACTCATCTTCGATCTGGTTGATGAAGTTTTGCTTACTATCTATGAAAGATCATTGACTTACTACCCGAAAAAACTGTCATCTTTCTGCCACGTTCGTCCTGCCCCAACTGGATCACTTGTTCTTGATGAAGTTTGGACCTGTGTGAGCCAGTTGATCAAGTTGAAGCATGATATAAACGAATCTTTAAACGATATTGTGTCTCGAGATTTGGGAAGTGATGATGGTTGGATGAATTTGCAGTCGGATTCGGAGTGTGTTGGACTTGATTTGGATGATTTGATTCTTGATGAAGTTTTAGAAGAATTGTTAATTGAATTGTTTTGATGATAGTAGTAGAAGTTTTGAAATATTATGCATTTTTACTGTATAGTTTCTTAGGTTGCGGGTGTACTTGTAAATATAGATTTGAACGTATAATAAATGAGAGTGATTTTCGTTACTTTTTTATATTTTTTTTTTTTTTTGTAAATTGGATTTTAATAATCTAAAGGATTATGCGTTGGTCGTTAATAATCCATACTGATCATTGAAGTAGTGACACTCCAAACTTTCACTTTCGTTGTTAAGATCAATCCCTCTCACATAATATTAATAGATTTATACTTGATGTTGTTTACAAAAAAATGTGCGTTTCCCCATTTCGCTCATAATCATATAATCATTCTCTAGTGGGGGGGGGGGGGGGGGGGGTCATTAGTTAAATTGTTAGTAAAGTTTAGAGTAAAGTACAATTTTGGTCCCTGGGGTATACACCCACTTGCACGTTCAACCCCTATTTGCAAAAAATCAACAATCAGGTCCTTGTGGTTGTCGATTACTCGCAATCAGGTCCCTCTATCAATTAACCGTTAGTTTGTTGTTTAGTTATTTAACAAAGTGAATGGCAGTTTGGTCTTTTCAACAAAACTTGACCCGGGCTAGCTATTTAATCCTCTAGCTTCTTTGAGAAGCACAATTTCGATCCCTTTTCAACCTGCACGCTCTATCGACCATCTCCAGGCGATCGTATCAAAAGAGCTCCGATCATTTAATTCATGAAGCAATATGCGATAATCTTGCTGACTTTCCATGTTATTGGTACGACATAGTGTTAATTTTGATTAAAATCGATGATTTAGTTATGTGTGCGATGTATATAATCTGCACTAATCTGAATGTTGGGTTGCTTTTATTCGAATTCCAGTTAGAATCCGCGTTCAAGTCACCAGACGTCTCATTCGGATCCAATACCGAGTTCTCTTGAGAACTGGAAGGGGGTTCAAGATCGAGCACTGTTTTAGCCGTCGAGCATGAAGATGGTGGTGCTTGGTTCAGGCTGTACATATTATATCTAACTATTAGGTTAATTATAAAGCTTTAAAAAGGGTTAATTTTGGACTGAAGCCTATCATTTTTAGGTTTTTGATGTTTATGATCAGGCTTTAACCTTGTTTTGTGATCTTTAGTAGGATGCTTATTAAACTGTTTTGTTATGTTTTGTGGGATGCTTATTAAACTGTTATTGATGGTTATTGATGCTTATTAAAGTGTTTATGACTTACAAAGTGTATGCTCATTGTGGTCTTTAATGGTTAAATGAACATGAAAAGCTTTAAACATTAAAGACTATGACTGCTGATGGGTATTGATGCTTATTAAAGTGTTTATGACTTATAAAGTGTATGCTAATTGTGGTCTTCAATGGTTAAATGAACATGAAAGGCTTTGAACATGTAAGACATTTGACTTGATTATGACTGTTGATGGTTATTGATGCTTATTAAACTGGTATTGATGGTTATTGATGCTTATTAAAGTGTTTTTGTTTAGATTACTTATAAGGCTTTGAACACGAACAACTTTGTACATGAAAGACTTGAATGCACATAATGGTTATGATGGTTGATGATTATTGAAAGACTTGAAAGACTGTTATGTTTAGATTACTTATAAGGCTTTGGATATGCAACATTTAAATGGACATTGTTGATCCTAGATAACAATGCTCTTTTCTAAATTTGGCAAGTAATTTCAACAAATGTGAAAATAATGTGCGGAACTAGAAATCAAATGTAGGAACGTGTTAGGACCGATCACGATCTTCTCTGATGTACAAATAATTGCTATGATCTCGTAGCTTGTGCGGAATCCAAGTACGAGATTGACTTGAACATGAAAAAGTAATTAAAATGATTTCTATTGATAATTTGTAAGTACAAAACTGTGAAATCGGTTGGACAGAGTTTCCACACTCAAGTCCATAAAGATTGCTCATGAACAAGACCCAAGACACCTATATATAGTACATGTCCATCCGCACAAACAATAAACACGGATGTGCTCAGGTTCGTGCGAACCAACATGTGAGGATCAAGACTAACCCTAATTGTGCACGTGGATTCGTGCGGATTTGCATTTGCGTGGATCCATCTGTGCGGACCTACTATGTAGGTATATGTGGATGTACTTTATCATCACAAACCCTAGTCTTGTTCACTCTATTAGCTATGACTTGATATATTTGACGTTTAAACACGTGATTGACAGAAGCGATAGACATAGGTTAATCCTCTAGCTTCTACAACAAATCAAGAGGCCACCAAGACTCCTCAAATTCCATACCCCGGTAGGTTAAATCGTCAAAAGACTGATGAGCAATTCGCGAAGTTCGAAAGTTTACTAAAACAATTGCATGTTAATATTCCTTTTATTGAGGTCCTAACCCAAATGCCTAAATATGCAAAATTCATGAGGGATTTCCTCACTCACAAAAGGAAAATTGAATCATTGCAATTAGTTAACTTAGGCGAAGAATGCTCAGCTCTAGTACTCAACAAACTTCCACAAAAGAAAATCGACCCCGGGAGCTTCACAATCCCTTGTTCGATTGGAAAGTCCCCCGTCAGAAATGCTTTAGCCGATCTTGGGGCTAGCATCAACCTCATGCCCACATCAATGTTCAAGCGACTCGGCCTAGGAACAACAAGCCCTACAAAGATGAGCATACAACTCGCCGACAGGTCCGTCAAATTCCCACAAGGTGTCGCCGAAAATCTGCTCGTTAAGGTTGACAAATTCGTCTTTCCAACCGACTTTGTCATCCTAGACATGGAGGAAGACACCGATGTCCCTCTCATCCTCGGGAGGCCATTTCTAGCCACCGCCCAAGCGTTGGTAGATATGAATGACGGAACTCTTACATTGAAGTTTGGGGATGAGGAAGTGAAATTTGAATGTGGAAAGCGAGTAGAGGAAGAAGATCCGGTCAACTACATGAAGGTCATAGACTCAAGCTTGGATGACGCTCTCCGACAGTGTAACATGGGATGCAACACATCCCACTTGGGTAACATATGACCAGGCTTTGGGTCTAGCCAAGGACCCTTATAAACGTGGCGCACCATGGAGGCATTCCACGGAACTATCCTTAGTTTTATTTAGATTAATTTTTATGTTTTTTTTTTAGTTAGTTTAACTTTAATGAATAAAACACACTCATGGTGGTAAAGGATGAAAAGGGGAACGAGAAAAATGAACCCATGCACAAGAACAAGGCAACCCGACAATTCTCACCATTTCAGAAGGTTCAACACGGGCCGTGCCCAACCAACACGGCCCCGTGCTGAGCACCCTGCAGAAAACGCCCAGTTCAGGTAACTGGACACGGGCCGTGTTCACCCAACACGCCCCCGTGTCCAGGCTTCTGTTTCTCTTGTTTTAATTCTGTTACTGGCACTTGAACACGGGGCCGTGCCCGGACAACACGGGGCCGTGTTCAGTGCCCAGTAACACAAATTTTTGCTTTTTAAACACTATTTTACACATCTAATCAACCTAAAAATTTATTTTTGGGACACATTAAGGACAATGTGTAATTTAAGTGTGGGGGGGATGCTAAAACCTTGAATTTTGCAAGTCCTAAATACAAGCCTTACACAAAACTCTATTGAAACCGCTAATTACCCCAATTTTTTTTCAAAAATTTCATTTTTTTACTTGTCTAGGTTTAACTCGGAAAATTCAAGTTCTCAAAAAGGTTATATTTTTAAATTTACAACCGATAGCGTAGTGATAAAAAGAACCAACATAAGAAAATTATGAAAAGGCATAGCAAACTTATTTAAAATTTGATTATATATACTTGATCACATAAAAACCCATTCCCACAAAAGTGAGTTTTGAGCCTTTATTGAGCACACAATTACATATCATTTGACTAAATGCTCATTTTTCGTTTCTTGTGTGAATAGCCGCTTGGTTCTTACGACTCTAGAACTTGCCATGACAATACATTCCCGGTCCTTATCAACTTAAACCCGAGTAAGTAAATGATGGAGGCATTAGGACTAACCCTTTTTATTTCTACACCATTATTTTTCTTTTTCTTTTACCACCTACCAAAAAATCCCCCTAGTTAGCCCATTTGAGCCTAAACCTTTTCGTTTCATCACCCAAACAAAAACCCTTTTACCCACCAAAACCTTTTTCATTTTTAACCCTTTATTTTAGTAACAAGTTCGGTTCTTCGTAAAAAAAAAAAATGTGATAATGATGAAGCAAAAAAAAAAAAAAAAAGAAAATAAACAAACAAGTTAATAAAAAATAACTTAGTTTGAATAAAAGTTTCATCAAAATAAAAAGTTGCAAAAATACGAAAACCGACACTTGTTACGCTTTTAGCCCTTTTTCTACTCACCACTAACCCAACCACCTACCTTTAACCCTAGCCTAACCCTTGACCCACAAAGTCCTCTTGATATCTACAAAGGTATAAAAGTTAAAAAGGAGGAGGATTGATTTCTTGGCAAGCCTATGGTAGGAATAAGTTCCATGCCGCTCTCGAGTGATTCACTAAAAATACACCTTCGGCCGAGTGTGAGTGATTTCCCCGTGAGGTATGTGAACTTGTATACAAATAGAATTTTAAAAAGGCATGTTATGCCCAAATAAGTAATTTCTTTTATGAAAAGTTCTAAATAAATCATTACGAGTAGGAGTGTAAATAAATAAAAATAAAACCCAAAAAGATCTTGGAAATCCCGACACTCTACGACAAGCCCAAAACCTTCTCTTCTACCTATTCCATTTGGGAGTGTAAGCCACATATTAAAGAGTTTTGCTTGAGGACAAGCAAAAGTTCAAGTGTGGGGGTATTTGATGTGTGTAAAATGCAACATATAAATTACATCAAATAAGGCATAAAACTAACCCTTTTTAAGTACTAATATTGGAAAAAGAGTGTTTTTGTCTTCCTTTTGTATTTTCAGGATTAAATGAGCTCAAAAACGCAAAAGAAGCAAAAAGACAGCTAAATCCAACATAAATACAAGAAAAGGGATATTAGTGGACTGCCCGACCCCTCAACGGCACCTTCCAAAGCAAATTAGAGAAATCAGAAGACTGAACACGCCCCGTGCTCAGCCAGCACGAGGCCGTGCCCAAGAAGCAGCAGAAAGGACAAATCTATAGAAGCTTCTATTGCCCATCACGGGGCCGTGCTCAGCGGACACGGGGGCGTGTCGAAAGTACAGCAGGCGCATTTATTGTAATTGCGAATTACAATTAATGAGGAGAGAGATTGTCAGACGGACACGGGGCCGTGCCCAGCGGACACGGGGCCGTGCCCAGCTCTCTGTTCAGCCTATAAATAGGAGTGCTTGGATTCATTTCATCTCATCCCTTGGCACACCACCTCTCTCACACTTCATCCACCACCCACCACCATCACAACACCATCATCCACCACCATCATCCATTGTCCATCGTAGAGTGTGTGAGTCGTCTCGGGATCCAAGATTGATCGTAAGAGTTCTTGACAATCAAGGCCATGTTTGCCTAAGTCTCTTACATCACTTGGTGAAGACAAAGTGTCTAGTATAATACTTTTTATTTCTAATCTTTTGCACTTTTTATTTGGTTTTGTATTAATGACTTTAATAACTAGTTACTTATGTTGAAGGTGATCTTTCCTTATCGTTTGTCCGTGGTGTCTTGGCATTATTTTACTGTCTATATAAAATAAAGGATTTTCACCATTCATATCTCCACGGTCTATATGGAGATATGTTGGCTACCTGGTCGGGGGTTAAGGGAACGGTTTGGTAAAGGTCTTGCCATTGTCCAGCGTTTAGAGGTCCTGCAATGGACCTGGGTCAAATTTAGTAGGACCTCCTTCAATACTTCACGGTATTGGATGGCGGGGGTCCAAACTCTTTGATCCCCTCATAAGTTAACTACTATTAATACTATAACCCGGCTATTTAGGACTGTATCCCTGCTGACTCAGACTACTTAGCCGAGGGTAACGTCACCGCCAAAAGCGGGGCCTACCACAATACTGCATTAATAACTTAATTCATTATCTTCCAATAATCCACCCTTTTAGGATTGTATCCCTGCTGACTCAAACTACTGGGGTGAGGGTAACGTCACCTTCAAAAGAGGGGCCTACTACAATAACTAAGATAATCTCTTAATTATGTGCAAAAGTGCGGAAATAATCAAAGGTTATACTAGATACGAGTCGGAACCAAGTGATTCATCTTGTCTATCTGTTTTTCTTTTATTTTTATTTTCAGCATTTTAGTTAGTTTTTAATTTTCTTAGTTTAAAACATTTTTCTAAACTTTTATTTTGGTTAGACGTTGAGGATAAACCGGTACTAAAAGCTCTTGTGTCCTTGGACGACCTCGGTATCTTACCAACGCTATACTACACTCAACGATGGGTGCACTTGCCCATATGTGTGTTTAGTGTTAGTGAAATATCGTGTTTTATAAATTTAAAACTTGGCTAAAATAAGTGTTAAAAAAAGGGCTTAAAATATACACCTAATATATATAACACTTCACACGCATCAAGTTTTTGGCACCGCTGCCGGGGACACAAGGATTTTAAGAAAGTTAGGAATCAACGGCCTAATTATTTTTTTTATTTTTTTTAGGTTTTTTCTTAGTTTTTCAGCTTCTGCAGAGCTCAGCACGGGCCGTGCCCGGTCAGACACGGGCCGTGCCCAGCATCATCACTGGCAGTTTTTATTTTCTGAGTTACAGAGAGCTGAACACGGGGCCGTGTCGGTGCAACACGGGGTCGTGTCCAACTCCCAGTAACTGGGAATCCAGAAAACAATTACTGTATCTCTGACCACGGGCCGTGTTCACTGAGTACGGGGCCGTGGTGAACTTTCTGACCAACGTTCTTTTCTGTTTTTATTGCAGGACTTGGAACCCAGGTGCCACATTTGACCCTCCTACGTAGTGCATGAGCTCCAGTTCTAGTAGAGACATAAAAGAACACTTAGAAGAACCCGAACGCTTTCTCAGAAAAAGACTTAAAGCTAAAAATCAAGAGAAAGCTTCGGGGGACCCAATTCCAATGGCGGACCAACGTACCCTCATGGATTACCTACGGCCTACCGTAGGCAATCTCGGCGCCGCTATCAATGCACCAAATGTCGAGGCCAACAACTTCGAACTTCGGCCGCATTTGATACAAATGCTCCAAAACTCCGCAACCTTCCACGGGCTTGCGGACGAGGATCCCCATCTACATATTACTAACTTCTTAGAAACATGTGATACCTTTCGGATCAATGGAGCATCAAATGACGCCATCCGCCTTCGAATGTTTCCTTTTTCACTAAAAGACCGAGCTAAGGCTTGGCTTAACACCCTCCCAGTTGGATCGGTAAACACCTGGGATGAACTCGCCCAAAAGTTTTTGTATAAGTATTTCCCTCCTGCTAAAACGGCTAAATTAATGACTGAAATTAATACATACTCACAAGAGGATGGGGAATCCTTATATGAAACTTGGGAAAGGTTCAAGGAGCTTCTAAGAAAGTGTCCTCACCACGGTCTAGCGGTATGGCAACAAGTATCCACTTTCTACAATGGATTGTTGCCACACACAAGACAAACACTTGATTCAAGCTCCGGGGGACTTTTAGGTAATCGTCGTCCAAATGAAATATATAACCAAATTGAGGAAATTGCTCAAACCAATTTTCAATGGCACACTCCCCGAGGTAATAAATCCATTGCCCCGGGCGCCCATAAGGTTGATGAAAGCACCTCTTTACAAGCCCAAATCGAGGCCCTCTCTTCAAAAATCAAAAAGCTAGAAATGACAAAAACGGCCTCGGTTATGGCTTGTGAAGGGTGTGGTGGGTCACATGAAAATTGGAGTTGTATGAAAGAATTAGATGAATAAACTGAAACGGTAAACTACATGGATAATAGACCTAGGCCGTCGGGTCCTCCAACGGGTACCTACAACCAAGGATGGCGTAACCACCCAAATCTTGGTTGGAGAGATCCCGGCAATAGTAGTAACCAACAAAACCAACGAACTAATTTTCAACAACCGCAAAATTTTTCTCAACAACAAGGTGGAAGAGAAAGGCTTGAAGATACTATATCTCGCCTCATCTCTGACACTGAAAAGAAAAACTCGGATCGATTTCAACAATTGGAATCGAATTTTAGAAATCAACAAGCTAGCATTCAAAACGTTGAAAAACAATTAAATCAACTAGCTCAAAATTTCTCCGAGAGACCACAAGGCGCGTTACCTAGTAATACCGAAACGAACCCGAAGGCACAAGTACATCTCATCACATTAAGAAGTCGAACCGTGGGACCCGAGGATGCTCCATTACCGCCAACTGAAAGAAGCCATTCTGACCAGCCTATGGCTCCTCCTGCGCCAGAAAAAGCTTCTACAACAAATCAAGAGGCCACCAAGACTCCTCAAATTCCATACCCCGGTAGGTTAAATCGTCAAAAGACTGATGAGCAATTCGCGAAGTTCGAAAGTTTACTAAAACAATTGCATGTTAATATTCCTTTTATTGAGGTCCTAACCCAAATGCCTAAATATGCAAAATTCATGAGGGATTTCCTCACTCACAAAAGGAAAATTGAATCATTGCAATTAGTTAACTTAGGCGAAGAATGCTCAGCTCTAGTACTCAACAAACTTCCACAAAAGAAAATCGACCCCGGGAGCTTCACAATCCCTTGTTCGATTGGAAAGTCCCCCGTCAGAAATGCTTTAGCCGATCTTGGGGCTAGCATCAACCTCATGCCCACATCAATGTTCAAGCGACTCGGCCTAGGAACAACAAGCCCTACAAAGATGAGCATACAACTCGCCGACAGGTCCGTCAAATTCCCACAAGGTGTCGCCGAAAATCTGCTCGTTAAGGTTGACAAATTCGTCTTTCCAACCGACTTTGTCATCCTAGACATGGAGGAAGACACCGATGTCCCTCTCATCCTCGGGAGGCCATTTCTAGCCACCGCCCAAGCGTTGGTAGATATGAATGACGGAACTCTTACATTGAAGTTTGGGGATGAGGAAGTGAAATTTGAATGTGGAAAGCGAGTAGAGGAAGAAGATCCGGTCAACTACATGAAGGTCATAGACTCAAGCTTGGATGACGCTCTCCGACGGTGTAACATGGGATGCAACACATCCCACTTGGGTAACATATGACCAGGCTTTGGGTCTAGCCAAGGACCCTTATAAACGTGGCGCACCATGGAGGCATTCCACGGAACTATCCTTAGTTTTATTTAGATTAATTTTTATGTTTTTTTTTAGTTAGTTTAACTTTAATGAATAAAACACACTCATGGTGGTAAAGGATGAAAAGGGGAACGAGAAAAATGAACCCATGCACAAGAACAAGGCAACCCGACAATTCTCACCATTTCAGAAGGTTCAACACGGGCCGTGCCCAACCAACACGGCCCCGTGCTGAGCACCCTGCAGAAAACGCCCAGTTCAGGTAACTGGACACGGGCCGTGTTCACCCAACACGCCCCCGTGTCCAGGCTTCTGTTTCTCTTGTTTTAATTCTGTTACTGGCACTTGAACACGGGGCCGTGCCCGGACAACACGGGGCCGTGTTCAGTGCCCAGTAACACAAATTTTTGCTTTTTAAACACTATTTTACACATCTAATCAACCTAAAAATTTATTTTTGGGACACATTAAGGACAATGTGTAATTTAAGTGTGGGGGGGATGCTAAAACCTTGAATTTTGCAAGTCCTAAATACAAGCCTTACACAAAACTCTATTGAAACCGCTAATTACCCCAATTTTTTTTTCAAAAATTTCATTTTTTTACTTGTCTAGGTTTAACTCGGAAAATTCAAGTTCTCAAAAAGGTTATATTTTTAAATTTACAACCGATAGCGTAGTGATAAAAAGAACCAACATAAGAAAATTATGAAAAGGCATAGCAAACTTATTTAAAATTTGATTATATATACTTGATCACATAAAAACCCATTCCCACAAAAGTGAGTTTTGAGCCTTTATTGAGCACACAATTACATATCATTTGACTAAATGCTCATTTTTCGTTTCTTGTGTGAATAGCCGCTTGGTTCTTACGACTCTAGAACTTGCCATGACAATACATTCCCGGTCCTTATCAACTTAAACCCGAGTAAGTAAATGATGGAGGCATTAGGACTAACCCTTTTTATTTCTACACCATTATTTTTCTTTTTCTTTTACCACCTACCAAAAAATCCCCCTAGTTAGCCCATTTGAGCCTAAACCTTTTCGTTTCATCACCCAAACAAAAACCCTTTTACCCACCAAAACCTTTTTCATTTTTAACCCTTTATTTTAGTAACAAGTTCGGTTCTTCGTAAAAAAAAAAATGTGATAATGATGAAGCAAAAAAAAAAAAAAAAAAAGAAAATAAACAAACAAGTTAATAAAAAATAACTTAGTTTGAATAAAAGTTTCATCAAAATAAAAAGTTGCAAAAATACGAAAACCGACACTTGTTACGCTTTTAGCCCTTTTTCTACTCACCACTAACCCAACCACCTACCTTTAACCCTAGCCTAACCCTTGACCCACAAAGTCCTCTTGATATCTACAAAGGTATAAAAGTTAAAAAGGAGGAGGATTGATTTCTTGGCAAGCCTATGGTAGGAATAAGTTCCATGCCGCTCTCGAGTGATTCACTAAAAATACACCTTCGGCCGAGTGTGAGTGATTTCCCCGTGAGGTATGTGAACTTGTATACAAATAGAATTTTAAAAAGGCATGTTATGCCCAAATAAGTAATTTCTTTTATGAAAAGTTCTAAATAAATCATTACGAGTAGGAGTGTAAATAAATAAAAATAAAACCCAAAAAGATCTTGGAAATCCCGACACTCTACGACAAGCCCAAAACCTTCTCTTCTACCTATTCCATTTGGGAGTGTAAGCCACATATTAAAGAGTTTTGCTTGAGGACAAGCAAAAGTTCAAGTGTGGGGGTATTTGATGTGTGTAAAATGCAACATATAAATTACATCAAATAAGGCATAAAACTAACCCTTTTTAAGTACTAATATTGGAAAAAGAGTGTTTTTGTCTTCCTTTTGTATTTTCAGGATTAAATGAGCTCAAAAACGCAAAAGAAGCAAAAAGACAGCTAAATCCAACATAAATACAAGAAAAGGGATATTAGTGGACTGCCCGACCCCTCAACGGCACCTTCCAAAGCAAATTAGAGAAATCAGAAGACTGAACACGCCCCGTGCTCAGCCAGCACGAGGCCGTGCCCAAGAAGCAGCAGAAAGGACAAATCTATAGAAGCTTCTATTGCCCATCACGGGGCCGTGCTCAGCGGACACGGGGGTGTGTCGAAAGTACAGCAGGCGCATTTATTGTAATTGCGAATTACAATTAATGAGGAGAGAGATTGTCAGACGGACACGGGGCCGTGCCCAGCGGACACGGGGCCGTGCCCAGCTCTCTGTTCAGCCTATAAATAGGAGTGCTTGGATTCATTTCATCTCATCCCTTGGCACACCACCTCTCTCACACTTCATCCACCACCCACCACCATCACAACACCATCATCCACCACCATCATCCATTGTCCATCGTAGAGTGTGTGAGTCGTCTCGGGATCCAAGATTGATCGTAAGAGTTCTTGACAATCAAGGCCATGTTTGCCTAAGTCTCTTACATCACTTGGTGAAGACAAAGTGTCTAGTATAATACTTTTTATTTCTAATCTTTTGCACTTTTTATTTGGTTTTGTATTAATGACTTTAATAACTAGTTACTTATGTTGAAGGTGATCTTTCCTTATCGTTTGTCCGTGGTGTCTTGGCATTATTTTACTGTCTATATAAAATAAAGGATTTTCACCATTCATATCTCCACGGTCTATATGGAGATATGTTGGCTACCTGGTCGGGGGTTAAGGGAACGGTTTGGTAAAGGTCTTGCCATTGTCCAGCGTTTAGAGGTCCTGCAATGGACCTGGGTCAAATTTAGTAGGACCTCCTTCAATACTTCACGGTATTGGATGGCGGGGGTCCAAACTCTTTGATCCCCTCATAAGTTAACTACTATTAATACTATAACCCGGCTATTTAGGACTGTATCCCTGCTGACTCAGACTACTTAGCCGAGGGTAACGTCACCGCCAAAAGCGGGGCCTACCACAATACTGCATTAATAACTTAATTCATTATCTTCCAATAATCCACCCTTTTAGGATTGTATCCCTGCTGACTCAAACTACTGGGGTGAGGGTAACGTCACCTTCAAAAGAGGGGCCTACTACAATAACTAAGATAATCTCTTAATTATGTGCAAAAGTGCGGAAATAATCAAAGGTTATACTAGATACGAGTCGGAACCAAGTGATTCATCTTGTCTATCTGTTTTTCTTTTATTTTTATTTTCAGCATTTTAGTTAGTTTTTAATTTTCTTAGTTTAAAACATTTTTCTAAACTTTTATTTTGGTTAGACGTTGAGGATAAACCGGTACTAAAAGCTCTTGTGTCCTTGGACGACCTCGGTATCTTACCAACGCTATACTACACTCAACGATGGGTGCACTTGCCCATATGTGTGTTTAGTGTTAGTGAAATATCGTGTTTTATAAATTTAAAACTTGGCTAAAATAAGTGTTAAAAAAAGGGCTTAAAATATACACCTAATATATATAACACTTCACACGCATCAACATACTTGTTGCTATTTTTAAAGGTTCAGATTGATCATGAGACCAATCAGGAAAACCTTCACCAGATTTGTGAAACTCAATCACATCTGGAATTTCCTCATGTCTTTGGATCAAACTGGTGTATGACCCTCTATGAGTTGTTGAGAAAAGCCTATTTTCCTCTTCCAAGTTTTCTTGATCAGTTTCCTGATCTCCACCTGTTGTTGTCTCAATTTCCTCCTCACCAATTGATTTGGAGTTAAGACGTATGGGAAAACAAACATCCTCTTCAACTATTGCATCATATTTTCTGGCAATAAATTTATAACTAACTTGAACAGATTCATTAGAATCAGAATCTGTTGGGTTTCTTGCAATATTTAGAGAAGGATTAAGAGCACCTATTTCAGTTTCATACGCCATTTCCATCTGTTGATTTTTTTCCTCTTGTTCATCAGTTTCCATAGGTTCTAGTGAAAATCTGGTGCCTTGTTGATGAACATCAGCTACTTCTTCTACATCTGGTGCCCTTGACATCTGATCATCATCTTCTGGTGATGAACTGTTATCAAATACTTCCACATGATCCTCCGTCAGATTGAGAATGTCATCATGTATCTTCTGATATGGTGAATCCTCAGCTATCAGACATAGCATACTTTCTAGTAAAGTAGGTACATCTTTAGCAGAGGTCTAACCTTGACATCCGCACCACAGCTTCTTGGTTGGTGACTTCCATATGTTTTCTGATTGAGGCAGTTCCACATTCTTTTCTTCGAAGGTTTTAGCAATAATGATTGATCAGAATCTTGGATGTGGTAAGTGTGAGGTAATTCTTCCAGACTTTGTGAGGACTGATTTTTCATCATGTTAAATATCTCTGTTCCATTATCGATGTTGTACCCGCTAATGAGCCCATACATGATTGTGAGAATAGAGGTATTTATTTGATCTGCTCCTCCAATTTTTGAGGTCAGGCATTTATTCAATGTTTCCTTCATAATTTGCTAGAAAGCAGGCAATTTGTTCCTTTTGACATCTCCTATCTTTGTGACTCGTTCTTTGTATCTAAGCTCTCTGAACTGTCTCATGAGTTCATCCTTTTTCAGTGCTTCCATATAACTAGCTTTGATTGGAAGTTCTAAACAATCTCTAATCTTTCTCGGAGTTATTGTTACTGAAATACTTCCCCAGAGATGAGCTTTAACCTAATCGTCACCGGTCTCGTTGAGTGTATTAACAAGCTATTGTATGATGCTTTCAGGCACCTCCTTGGTCTTCGTCATGGCTTGGGTAATCAGACAGTTCAATAGAAATTCAACTAAAAGTTGGCATCTTTGATCATACAATGAATGTTGAGTGGTCATCTTTAGATTGTTTTCTTTGATGGCCAGAAATTCATCTTCTTTGATGAATGGAACCTCGTGTTCCACTACTGGTATGTTGTTATTGAGTTATCCTCTGATACTAGTTTACACTCCGTTTCAGATTCCTTTGAGTCTGTGACATCTTCAGCTTTGCAGGCGGTTGGATTACAGCGCTATGCCACTGATTCTGATGATGATACTGCGATGTCAGCTGCACCATCTCCTCCACACGATCCCGAGCTTGATCCTGAGCTAGATCTTGATCCTGTTGATCAGCTTGATGTTGCACCTACTGATCCTGAGCCCATACCTGATCATGGCCCTATTCCTTTTGGCATACCTGACATTGCACCACTTATTCTTGACCCAGTTCCTGCACCTGTTGACCCTCCTTTTGTTGAGCCAGTTGTTCCTCCACCCACACCCGTTGATGTTACTCCTTTTCCCCCTATGGAGTTCGATGTCCATCGCACTGACTTACCTATTGTCTTCCTTCAGGATATACCCGCACCCCGTCCAGGGGAAGGTACTTCACGCCAGCAGCCTAGTCATGATCCTTTAGTTTCAGCAGCTTTTCCACAGATCCCTCAGTCTACACCATTTGCTCCTTTTACTTCTTCACCACTTGATGAGCCATTCCGATGGTTCCCACCGTATTCTATGCCCATTTCAGATCCCTACCATCCTTCTCATTTTGTTGGCTATACACGGGATGAGTTACTTTTATCACTTCAGCTTCTGTATGAGATTATGAGTCGCAGGATTTTGGAGCTTGAGCTGACTCCGCGTCCCTTACCATGTCCGTGTCAGCCTGCTTTTGTTCCCCCTCGATCATCACCGTATCCATTTTCACATCCACCTGCTCCTCTTACTCCTTTTCCAGAGTTTGATGCTCGATTTATCACTGTCGAGAAGCAGATCAGTTAACTGCTGCGTCATGTATATGAGCTCGAGGAGGAGCTTGCGCATGTGCACAACTTGCTTTTCTTCCCTCCACCTCCTCCTCCACCACCACCATCAGCATAGTGGTTTTTAGTTTTATGTAGGTTGCATTACTTTTGATGAGAGCACCACTATTGAGCCGAGCTTGTGAAGCCTTTTGGAGACCACCTTTTGATCGTATGATTTTGTATATTGACAGACTTATTGGACAAGGGTAGTGTGACCCTGTGCCCCTTTTGATGTGATACTTTGTAAACAATGTAACTGTGGTCGATGGTTTAGAAAGCTCAATTGTCATGTTCTCATTAAGCATATTGTGGATTACTTGTTTATGCTATAATTGTGTTGATTACCTGATTGCTTGCTATAATGAATGCTATTACATATACGTACTATATATATATTTATTATACAAATAAGGCCTGACCTATCTGATCTTTCTTAGAAGATGCCTCCTCGAAGGAACACTCAGTTGCCCACAACCGAGGCAGAACTACAGGAACGCATTTCGCAGGCAATCGCACAACATGAGGCCCTTCGCCCCGAACACAGCGGAGGCACCTCAGGGAATAACCCACCTAACGGTAATGTTTAAGTCACTTAAGACACATTACAATATGTTTGGACATTTCCAAGTGCGTTTTGCTAATGCTTTCTGTGAATAATGTTGCTTGTACAGGCTGTACTTATAAGCAGTTTCTGGACTGCAAGCCTCTGAACTTTGACGGCACTGGAGGCGCCGAAGCTTTTGTGAGATGGGTTGAGAAGACAGATTCTGTGTTGCGGATGAGTAAATGTGCGCCAGAGCACCAAGTCACTTACATTTCTGGATTGCTTCTCGATGGAGCTCTGTCATGGTGGAACCTTCAGGTTCAGACTCTAGGTGAGGCTGCAGCGTATGCTATGACTTGGGATGAGTTGAAAGAGCTGATGCGTAAGAAGTATTGTTCGAGGGCAGAAATTCAGAAATTGGAAACTGAATTTTGGAATCTGAAGATGGATGGTCCTAAGATAGCTGAGTATGTGCAGAGGTTCCATGATTTGTCTCGCGTGGTCCCCTACTTGGTAGAACCAGAGTTCAAGAGGATTGAACGTTTCATTTGGGGATTGGAGCCCCAGATTCTAAGCATGGTGACGACATCCATGCCCCTAACAATTACTGAGGCGATCGACTTGAACGTGGCACTGACAGAGGAAACCATTAGACTGGGGAAGTTCTCAATTTCTGAGACCAAGAAGAAAGAGACTCATGTGGAGTCATCTGGGGAAAACAAGAGGAAGTTTTCAAATTTCAAGAAGGGTACCCAAGGACATAACAACAATGCTAATAAGCGGAGAGATGCGAACCCACCAGCCGAGGTCAAGACTGGTGCTACCAATGCTGAGGGCAGAGGAAAAAGGTATATGGGCACCCTGCCTAAATGTGATGTATGTCAGTTTCATCATGCTGGTCGATGCAGAGTTGGAAAGTGTGAAACATGTGGAAAAGTTGGTCATTCCAAGGAGACATGCTGGTATGGAATCGGTCGTGGAATTGGTGGTCAAAGAGGAAATGGAAATGGTAATGGCAATGGCAACCGTGGTGGAAACGGTTATGGGAATAGGAATCAAGGAGGAAACAATAATCAGGGAGGTAATGGAAACCGAAATTGAAATGGGAACCAGGCGGGAAATGGAAACCGCGGAGGGAATAATAACAACAATCAAGGTGGAAATGGGAATGGGCGCGGCCAAGGTTGTTTTGATTGCGGTGATGTAGGGCACTTCAAGCGGGATTGCCCAAAGAACAACCAAGCTCAAGGAAGAGTATTCAACATTGGAGCTAGGGAAGCTCGCCAAGATCCGAACGTAGTCACTTATACGTTCCCTATTAATCAACATTTTACATCTGTGCTATTTGATACCGGTGCCGACTGTAGCTTCGTATCTCTAGAGTTTAAGAATATACTTGGGTTAGTTGCAAGTAAGTTAGATATTCCGTACTCGATAGAACTAGTTAATGGGAAGCTAGTAGAAGCTAATGAAGGGATTAGAGGCTGTGTGATAGAGCTTGGAGAGCGGGAGTTTTCGATAGATCTTCTGCTAGTTGAGTTGGGAAGCTTCGACGTAGTAGTTGGAATGGACTGGTTGTCGAGTAATCGAGCTGAGATTGTTTGCCATGAGAAGATTATCCGTATCCTGATGGCGAATGAAGAAACGATCGTGATTCACGGGGAGAAGTAGGATACGCCTCTACGGATTATTAGTTGTTTGAAGGCACAGAGGTTTTTGCGTAAAGGATGTGTTGCCTTCTTAGCTCATGTCATGGACAAAGAGGCCGAAGAACCGAAGCTCGAGGACATCCCTGTGGTAAGGGAATATCCTGAAGTCTTCCCCGAAGACTTGCCAGGACTACCGCCTCAGCGACAAGTCGAATTCCATATTGACTTGGTTCCAGGCGCCACACCTGTAGCTAAGGCACCTTATCGACTTGCGCCTTCAGAGATGCAAGAGTTGTCAGCGCAACTCCAGGAGTTGCTAGATAAGGGATTTATAAGGCCAAGCTTCTCACCTTGGGGAGCTGTAGTACTGTTCGTCAAGAAGAAGGAAGGTGGTTTTCGTATGCGCATTGACTACCGAGAGCTGAACAAGCTAACCATCAAGAATCGATATCCCTTGCCGAGGATTGATGATCTATTCGATCAACTTCAGGGTTCGAGCTACTATTCCAAGATCGATCTTCGATCAGGTTATCACCAGCTGCGGATTCAAAAAGAGAGTATACCGAAGACTGCCTTCAGAACTCATTATGGACATTACGAGTTTCTAGTAATGCCGTTTGGTTTGACAAACGCGCCGGCAGTGTTTATGGATTTGATGAATCGAGTTTGCAAGCCATATCTCGATAAATTTGTGATTGTATTTATCAACGATATTTTGATCTATTCGCGGACAAAGGAAGATCATGAGCAGCACCTCAGAGCCATTTTAGAGCTAATTTATTCAAAAATGAAGTTTATAAATAAACAACCACACTTTAAAGGGTAACTAAGCCTACTAAACACACTAGTAAGTTACTACAAATTTTTGTAAATTTTCAAGTTCATGAAGTAGTAATTTATGTATGATTTTGGGAAATTGGTAAGTGTTGGTTGGTTTATTGTTGATTGTGTTGATTTATAAAAGAAAATGATATGCTTTGAAAGCATGGAAACCTCCATTTTAAGGGGAAACTATGGCAAAAATTTTCTAGAAATTTAACACTTAGAAAAATATTTTAAACAAATATTTACAAGTATATTTTAAATCATGAATTTTCATATAAAGTTTGCCATAATTTTTGTTACAAAAATTATAAATATTGGAGGTTGGTTTTTGTAAATAAAAATGACTAAATATGTATTTAGGAAAATATATATTTAGATGTCACAATGTGTGTGATTAATTGTATATTATGTGTATTAGTTATATTATTTTAGGATTTGAAATAATATAACTCACCAAAATACCAAAAATTACAATCCCAAAATATTACCAAAATTCCAAGAATATGAATATACAAATTATACCCAAAATATTGGTGAAACCAACCAAGGAATATAACTTACATAAATATTCCGGAATTAAATTCATAAGTATATTTTGGTAATTAGTATTTTGGACACCAAGAAAACAAAAATATGATTTTCACAATTATTACAAAATATATCATATTTTTGACAAAGAGAAAATACATTATTTTTTGTAAGTAAAAATATATATTTCCTTGGAAATTATTAGAAGATATATTATTTTTGGGAGAAAATATATATTTTCTTGAATAAACATGAAATACATTATTTTTGGGTGAGAAATAAGTTCATATATATTTTCCAAGTCAAACTTGAAAATATATTATTTTTGAGATTTATATGAAATTTATAAATATTTTGCCAAGGGAAAATTATAAATAATTTTTCTATGTAATATTTCTTAAAATATATATTTTGAGAATATATATCACTACTAGAAAACAGGGGGATTTCCTACCAAAATTTCCGACAAAACTAATTTGGTCGGAAAATTCCGACAATTTTCCGACAAAATAACAACTAAAAAAATAATCTGGTTTTACCGACTATTTTCCTACAATTTACCGACAAAAAAAAATGGTCGAAAATTTGAAGGAAACTTCCGATTAAGTTCCGACCAAAGAATAAAAGAAGAAAAAAATTGGTCGGAAAATGGTCGGAAATTTCCGACGACTTACCGACGAAACATAACATTTGGTCGGAAAGTGGTCGGAAATTTCCGACCATTTTCCGACTAAAACATTTATTCTTTTGTTATATAATCATGTGGGGGTATATGTGTGTACGTAAATGTATATGCTTGTGTCTATATGTATGTATGTATGTATATATATATGTATGAGTATGTGTTTGTCCAAGTGTACACACACGCATACATACACACATACATATATATATACACATACTTAGCCTGTTTTAATTAATGGGTCCCGATAGTGTACATACACGTATAAACGTGTACAATGCGTATAAGTTGGTAAAGTAAAAGTATTTCATGTATAATTAATGTGTACAAAAGATAGAATGGAAAAACGATGTTTAAAGGTTGAAAAAATGAAAAAAACGAAAATTGGTGTCGGAAAAAGGTCGGAAATTTCTGACCACTTTCCGACGAAACACAACATTGGTCGGAAAGTTGTCGGAAATTTCCGACCTTTTTCCGAGTAAACCTTTATTGGTCGGAAAGTAGTCGGAAATTTCCGACCAGTTTCCGACTAAAACATGTATTCTTTTCATATTTACTTATTCGAAGGTGTTTATCCGTATATATAAACGTATTTCTTGTGTCTATATGTATGTGTATGTGTGTAAAAGTATGTAGTTGTGTCGGTGCATACACATACATATAGATATATACACACTTATACAATAGTAAAGCCTAGTTTAAGTAATGGGTCCCGATAGCGTACACGTATGTATGACTGGTTATAATTATACGTATAGTTTGGTAAAGTAAGAACTTTTCATGTATAAATAAGGTGTACAAAATACGTAACGAAAAAACCATGTTAGAAGGTTGAAAAACTGAAAAAACGGATGTGGGTGTCGGAAAATGGTCGGAAATTTCCGACCACTTTCCGACGAAACACAACATTGGTCGGAAAGTTGTCGGAAATTTCCGACCTTTTTCCGAGTAAAACCTTTATTGGTCGGAAAGTAGTCGGAAATTTCCGACCAGTTTCCGACTAAAACATGTATTCTTTTCATATTTACTTATTCGAAGGTGTTTATCCGTATATATAAACGTATTTCTTGTGTCTATATGTATGTGTATGTGTGTATAAGTATGTAGTTGTATCGGTGCACACACATACATATAGATATACACACACACTTATACAATAGTAAAGCCTAGTTTAAGTAATGGGTCCCGATAGCGTACACGTATGTATGACTGGTTATAATTATACGTATAGTTTGGTAAAGTAAGAACTTTTCATGTATAAATAAGGTGTACAAAATACGTAACGAAAAAACCATGTTAGAGGGTTGAAAAACTGAAAAAACGGATGTGGGTGTCGGAAAATGGTCGGAAATTTCCGACCACTTTCCGACGAAACACAACATTGGTCGGAAAGTTGTCGGAAATTTCCGACCTTTTTCCGAGTAAAACCTTTATTGGTCGGAAAGTTGTCGGAAATTTCCGACCAGTTTCCGACTAAAACATGTATTCTTTTCATATTTATTTATTCGAAGGTGTTTATCCGTATATATAAACGTATTTCTTGTGTCTATATGTATGTGTATGTGTGTATAAGTATGTAGTTGTATCGGTGCACACACATACATATAGATATATACACACACTTATACAATAGTAAAGCCTAGTTTAAGTAATGGGTCCCGATAGCGTACACGTATGTATGACTGGTTATAATTATACGTATAGTTTGGTAAAGTAAGAACTTTTCATGTATAAATAAGGTGTACAAAATACGTAATGAAAAAACCATGTTAGAAGGTTGAAAAACCGAAAAAACGGATGTGGGTGTCGGAAAATGGTCGGAAATTTCCGACCACTTACCGACGAAACATGACATTGGGCCGAAAAGTTGTCGGAAATTTCCGACCAGTTTCCGACTAAACCATTTATTATTTTCATATTTAATTATGCGTAGGTGTTTATCCGTATATATAAATAAATTTAATTAAGAAATGGGTTATTATGTGTTATATACTTATTAAGAAATGGGTTATTCTTTTCCGACTAAACATTTATTCTTTGTATGTCATTTTATTTTATAGACTTATTATGTTTCTTTTAATATGATTTTCAAGTTAATTTTCACTTCTATTATATATTTATTATTCAAATACTTAACTCCTTTATACACAAAGTGAAAATGATATTAAGACTATGGGGTGTGGAGGGGTTTGGGTTGAGGGCATTGCCTACATTGAACCCGCCAACAACAGCCCGCAATATCACCCAGCCCTCCGCCCCACGCCAGGCAGAATTTCCACGCTAAGCGGACAACGCTGACCAAAACGCTAACCCGGGGTGGAGCACCCGGTGGGTGTTTAGAGTAAAGGATATTTAAAATTATTATTCTAGAACATAACCCAAATTAATTTGGTATGACTTGTTATTATTATTTAAATTCAAAGATCAGTTATATATATTTGTTGACAATTAGTTTGAAATAAAGTGTATAAACAATACAGAAGGAAATCAACAATAAGAAACCTTAGAAAAAAAACGAAGTATAAAAGCAACGCACAGAGGGATTGAATAAAAAATAATGAAACTTGAAGGGCTAAAGAAAAATACACAGGAAGAACATAACATCACTGACCTTCATTTTTAAGTTCTAAAATAGATCTGAAACCCTAGCCGCAACTCGCACAACTCACCGTCTCTCTGATCTCTCCTCCGTTCTCCGCTGAACCGACTCCACACCTAAACTTCCGACCACCGTTCTCCGCTGCCACCGGCGACCGCCGACAGTTCCGACTCTTTTGAGGCTGGTTAGTTTTTCGAGCCCCCTTAGATGCGGTTTGTATCTATATATATACTATTGTTTGTAGTGATTAAAGTGAACAGAACAATCTTTAGAATATGTTAATATATTTGTTTATGGAGAATCTACTGCACGTGTATAGGATTGTGGTCCCAAGTGTGGTGGATGATTTTTAATTAGTGGTCCCAGGTGTGGTGGATGATTTTAATTACTTTATCGCATTTGTAAACTGGAACCAGGGACCTAGCTTTAAATATAATAAATTAGTTTATTCTTTAATTTGTTTGTATCCTTGTAAATACTACCCACCCAGCTTCACATATTAGTTAACATAGTTATATGCATTATTCATACCTGTTAGTGTAAAACAATATGTTAGTCGAATCTGTGTTAATTGAACCCATGTATTATTGCATTCATCATGTATGTAAGTTATACAAGAAAGCAAGAAACTTAAATATAATATTTTTAGAAAAACATTGTTTATGAGTAAAAAATATATCAAGTTAAAAACAAGGAAAAGGTTTTGGACGCTAAAAATTTGAAGTTAAAGATGGCATATATGAAATTTTAAAGTTTTAGAGGAATGAAGGGTAAAATGGTCCTTTTGTTCACTGTATATGCGTATGTATTTGTATATATTTATATTTATTTGTTTGTATATGTTTAGTAAAAATCATAATTTAAGAATTTTATACCCTTTCTAAGTTCTAACCAAATTGGGAATTATAGTTATAGATCGATAAAAATCATGTCGTCTAATAGAGATTGGATGTACACGACGAGAACCTCTAATGGTCTTTTTAATCCGGCATTTCGATCTCATGTGACTTACTTCTTGGACTTTGCGTATGCCAACGCTACCAACATTCGAAGCCGAACTATAGAAGGGGTGGATGTGTTGGAAATTAGATGTCCATGTGCCATATGCAAAAATCGGGTATACAAGAGGAGAGATTTGGTCGAGTATGATATATATATAACAAAGGATTCATGAAGAATTATTTGATATGGTATTGCCATGGTGAATCATTGCCTACCCAAGATGCCGGTCAATGCTCAAACGCCGTACCATCTCAACAAGCTGGTGATTTTACAAGATGTGATCAAATGATTTTCGAAAGCATGCACCAAAATCAACATCCTAATGGTGAGCAAGGACCACAAGCCCCAAATCAACAAGCCGAGGCATACTATACCATGTTAAGGCAAGCCGATGAGCCTTTATGGAATGGGTGTAAAAAAGCTACCACACTCTCTATCACCACCAGACTATTGCACTGGAAATCAGAGTGCAATGTTTCTGACTCGGCTTATGATAAACTACTTCCGATAATGAAAGATTGTCTACCCGACGGTGAAAAGCTACCTCGAAACTTTTATGAGACCAAGAAAATGTTAAAGCCATTAGAGTTGCCATCACAACAAATTCATGTTTGTAAAAACCATTGCATGCTATTCAATGGACAATTTTATGATCTGGATCATTGTATAGTATGTAATGAGAATAGATACAAGAGAAGAGGGAACAAAGTGCCTGAGTTGGTGATGACTTACATGCCTATTGGACCAAGACTTCAAAGATTGTTCTATTCAAAGAAGACTGCTGAGCATATGACGTGGCACGCACTTCATCACACACAACCGGAAAAGATGAGTCATCCTAGTGAAGGTCGGGCTTGGAACCATTTTGACTCGGTTTATCCTGATTTTGCACATGAGACACTCAATGTTTGCATAGGGTTGTGTACCGACGGGTTCAGTCCAAATAATTCAAACGGGGCCACGTATTCATGTTGGCCCGTGTTTATTACAGTCTACAACCTACCTCCTTGGTTGGCCTTAAAAAAGGAGTACATACAAATGCCTGTGCTCATTCCTGGTCCGAAGAATCCTACACACAATCTCGATGTTTTTCTACAACCTTTGGTAGAAGAGCTGAAATTGTTGTTTATAGAGGGCATTGAAACTTATGACGCTTATCGAATGAATAATTTCCAAATGAAAGTCGTACTACTATGGACAATTAGTGACTTTCCTGCTTATGCAATGTTATCTGGATGGAGCACACATGGAAAGTTAGCTTGTCCTTATTGCTCGGATAAAGCAGGTTCCTTCCAACTTCAATTTGGAGGCAAACCGTGTTGGTTTGACTGTCATAGACAACATCTTCCGGAAAGACACACTTTTAGGAAAGATAGGGTTAACTTTCTGAAAGATGTAATTGTGAGGGACGTAAAATCTATTCCGGAGCCAACCGGAGAGGAAATATGGCAGATTGTCCGACATATCTCGACCGTTTACGAAGGTAGCCCTTATTGTAAAGAAAATGAAAAACCCAATGGTTTCGGGGAGACACATAATTGGGTAAAGAGAAGCATCTTTTGGGAACTTCCATATTGGCGTAAATTGTTGATTCGACACAACCTCGACGTAATGCATATCGAGAAGAATATATTCGATAATCTATTTCACACAATTATGGGCACCAACAAATCAAAAGACAATATGAAGGCAAGGAAAGATATTGAGCTTCTTTGTGACCGACCTCTTTTAAACATCATCCATGGTAACAATGGGAAGATGACCAAAAATAGGGGAGATTACACTCTTCAGAAATGCGACGTTAAACGAGTTTGTGCATGGATGAAAGAGCTTAAGTTTCCGGATGAGTATGCGTCAAATATTGGGAACTGTGTTAACATAAAGGATAACTTTTTTTATAGTTTCAAAAGCCATGATTGTCACGTGTTTCTGCAACGGTTGCTTCCACTTGCTATCAGAGGGTTTGTTTCAAATGATATATACGAGGCTGTCACAGAGTTGTGCATGTTTTTTCGGGTCTTATGCTCGAAAACATTGCATCTGGATGACTTGTATAAAATGAAGTGCACTATTGTTCAAATTGTCTGCAAGCTGGAGAGAATATTCCCTCCTAGTTTCTTTGATTCTATGGAACACCTAGTCATTCATCTAGCTGATGAAGCTTTTCTTGGTGGTCCGGTGCAATATAGATGGATGTATCAATACGAGAGGTAATCACACTATTTGTTAACATATAGATCAAACGTTTTTTTTCTAGAATCTATTCGGTATTCCTAACACATTCTTTATAATTTCTAAATGTAGGAAAGTAGGCTTGATCAAACGAAGAATTAGAAACAAAGCAAGGGTTGAGGGTTCAATTGTTAGGGAGCACTTAGTGAATGAACTACCAGCGCTCGCAAGAGGAGGTATTATTAATATTATTTATTTTTTATCATTATTTATTATTATTATTATTATTATTAATGTGTATGCATAGGGGTGGGTTTCTAAATTTAACTAGGGGTATTCAACGTCGCGCGTTGCGGGACATGATGGTGTACTGTTATAATAACGACATGTTTTCATACAGTAAGCCGTTGCGCGGCCGGGGCTTTACGAACTAAGGCGCAAAGCATACAAACGTTCGATGGAACCCAAATTCGTTCCAACAAAAGTCGTTTTTTACTTTTGTTGACTCGAACCCGTTTGGGCCAATAAAAGTCGTTTCTTACTGTAACTAGAGTTAAATAAACGAAAATAAAATAAATAAAAATAACAAACAAAACTACAAACATTTTTTCAAATGGTAATATTTTCATTTAAAAGTTTCTTAATTGGTAAGATTTTATCACAAGCAATTTTATTTTCTTCTGTGAAAAAAAAAAAACAACACAGTTTCTTCAATGGCATTTGCAAAAGTCACACAGAAATGTAAAACAATATATTTGTAAACAACACAAGTCACAATATGAATGATATCAAATTACACACATATGTGTGTGTGGATTATTTATCTATATATATTTCTTGAAATATAAAAAATTATCATCTTTTGTGGAAGGTTGACTGGATTCTTTTCTTGACTCCATTTTAGTAGGGGTGTGCACGGACCGGTTCGGTTCGGTTTTGAGCCGAAACCGAAACCGTAACCGCTATAATCGGTTTTTACATTTCTATAACCGATCGGTTTCGGTTATTACGGTTCGGTTTTTTTCGGTTTCGGTTCGGTTTCGGTTAAATAACCGTTTTTTTTTTCTTTCTCCTATTGAGTTTCACTGTGTTGTTGCTGGGAAACTTTGATATGCAATATTACTAGAAACTAATAACTAAAAGAACACCAGGCTTTTGTTTCTTAGGTTGTAGACAACAACTCTTACAAATAAGGTTAACCATATCTTCATTTTTAACTGGTTGTATATCAATACTTCTTTTTTATTTTATCATTCTGTTGCATTTTTATTAGTTAATTAATGGTTGAATAGATGTAGTCAGCGTGTTTATTAAGAATATTAACAGCACTTTATAAATTTATGTTCTAAAAACGTTCTTTTTAATTTTTTAAAAGCTATTCTTTTAATATTTTTAGGAGGGGGTTGCAGCTACAGGGTACAGATTTCTAATGTTATGTATTGGGCTGGGCTACTAGTATGGATTAAAGGCTAACATATTAACAACTAGTATGGGTTAAAGGCTTAAGGCTAATAGATCCAACTTAAACATAAAACATATCGATTGGGCCTTGTAACCTATCGGTTCGGTTTTTATCGGTTATTGGAAATGGATATCCAAAAACCGAACCGAAATTTTCGGTTATTAAAAATCCGAAAACCGAACCGTCGGTTTTTGTTTCGGTTCGGTTTTTTCGGTTCGGTTATTTCGGTTATTCGGTTACGGTTCGGTTATTTCGGTTTTCTTGCTCACCCCTACATTTTAGTGTGAAAGAAGACCCAAAGGGTTTACAGGGACTCACTACATATATATGCATGGTGGATGCATATTGTATATATTATATAATATTAATATAATGTATAATATTTAATTTATTATAAAAAATATTAAAGTGATCTGAAACATTCTATTGATTTACATCATTTATGTGACGACTGACGAATAAAGATGTTCTCACATTGATAAATTATCTCTTACAATATTTGTCTTGTATGGCTGATCACCGTACAAAATATATGTACAATAGTTGAATTGTAAGTATAGCGTAAAAGATGATACTTTGATAAAACTCTTTTTTTGTACCGAATAAAGATTCTTATCCATTTTGATTATAAACTTCTATATATATTTGTTTTTTTTATAATATTATGTTTGTTGTTAAAAATTATATAGGTGCGGAACTTGCAATCCCAGGTGGAAAGGTTAAATAAACGATTCGAAGAGGTGCAACAATCCCACGTTGACATGTTACAAAACCGAGTCGAAGAGATGCAACAACAAATGAGAGAAGATATGCAACGACAAATGGCCGAGTTTATGAAACAATTTGGTAATCCTAGCAATCCTCCACCATAGTTTAGTTTCTGTTTGTTGTCTTTTGCGGTTGAACTTGTAATTTGACAACAGTGTCATATTTTGTGGTTGAATTTGTAATTTGACAACCGTGTCATATTGTGGTTGAACTTGTAGTTGGAAAACCATGTTGTATTTTGTGGACGAACTTTAGTTCCTAATGGTATCGTATTTAGGATTTTTATTGGATTTTTTTCTGCATTTTTAGTAGAAAAAATCTGGATTTTTTACCTTTTTTATATTTTTTTTTATTAAAAAGTTTTTAGTCGGAAATTGGTGGGAAGAGAAGTTAGAAATTCTGGTCGGAAAACAGTAGGTACACTTTTGGTCGGAAAATAGTAGGAACACGGCTGTCGGAAAGCTGTAGGAAAATTGTAGTTGGAACCTTGTCGGAAACTTTCGGTCGGAAAATAGTAGGAAAACGGCGGTCGGAAAGCTGTAGGAAAATTGTAGTCGGAACTTTGTCGGAAACTTTTGGTCGGAAAATAGTAGGAACACGGCTGTCGGAAAGCTGTAGGAAAGTTGTGGTCGGAACTTTGTCGGAAATAGTAACCTCTTTTTTTTGTCGGAAATTTGTCGGAAATTTAGTCGGTTACTTGTCGGAAATATTTTTCCTACAAGGCTTTTTCCTACAAACGTATTTCTGTCGGAAACTGGTCGGAAACGCCGTTTTCCGACAGGTTTCCGACAAAAAACCTTGGTCGGAAATGAGCAGTTTTCTAGTAGTGTATTGATGAACCTTTATTAGAAATATTATTCCGGAAAAGTTAATACAAAAATTAAGTATAACAATACTTAATAATTACAAGAAAATATGTATTCTCGCACGTATAAATACACACCGGAATACGCTACTGAAACTTGGCAAAAATATACAAGTATAAGAATACGAATATAAATACACCCTTCCTTGGGGAATTATTCGTGTACAAATACTTAAGTGTGACAAGTTAAAAATATATTATTTTAACCATTATTCCAAAATTTAATAACTTGGAATAATTTTGATGACACAATAAAACGTAACTCAAAGACACTAATTAATACTAAGTCAAGGCACGACCCGCTCGTCTAATAAACCATAGTACGTTGTAGGAAGTCTTGTGAACGAGTATCAGCTGTGAGTTACATTGGATTGAAGAACGCAAAACTGTGAGTTCAGGTCCCCCTTTTCTTTTAACTGTTTTTGTTTTATAACTTTGGGGGTGAAGTACATGTTACCAAATGTTTACAAACCATTACAATTGGTATGGTTAGCTAAGGAATGTACTGTTAGATCATGTGAATGGTTAGGCGCACTCTTAAGACCATTAATCCTCGTATAAGGACCGAGGGACATGAGTGTAGATCTATTTGGGTGTAGCGAGCCCACACCCATGTGGACCGGGGTTTGGCCCATGAGGTGACTATGTCTTATAGCCGGAGGCCCGGTACAAAATCTGCTAGGTTTGAGCCTTCCTACGCCGTTGCACACATGTTAATGGCCTTGCAAACCATTAATTGATATGTTTCCTTGTTTGCTTTCATACCAAGATTTACAAATACTCACATACATACAATGACTTCAAAGGGTTTATTCGTGCACACATACAAACACATGAACTCACTCAACTTTTGTTGATGTTTTCAAACTACATGTATTTCAGGAAATTAAATGTGGATCTGGCGGACGTTTGGAAGTTTCAAGTGATGTTGGGAATAAAAGATGTCATCCGTGTCCAAAGGGTTTGGGGTTGTGTATCTTATCATGGATAGGATACATAGTCCAAAACCTGGTTTTTAGTAGTATCTTTCGTCAAGTCCTTATGGAACTCTAAAACAATTTGCATGGTTTGTAATTTGGAATTTGAAGTCTGTGTTTGGATTTCTAGATAATGTTGTTTGTGATGTTTTAAAACTTAATCAATCGGTGAACATCTTCGTTTTATCATATAGTTGTTTGTTATGGTTGAATGCAATGATATTAAGCAAGTCACACATAATCACGCTTCCGCAAAAGTCAGGGTGTGACATAACTGAGATGGTTTTGGATGCTTAACTGTCAAATATAGAGTTATTTGATAGGGGGAGTAGAGTCAGGAAATACTGGGTAATTACATACTGTTTCATCTATACTTAGAGCCAGGTTACTAATTCTGAATATCTGTGTTTAAGGGCCAAGTCATCAATCTTGGGAAAACCTAAATAGCTTGAACTGTTAAAAATTTGTGTTTAGAGCTAGGTTTTTGATACTGAATTTAAATTGCCAAATATCTTACAATTGTTTTGAAATTGTTAGTTTTCCAGATTACGATCCCGATAGCTGAGACTAAGGGGGAGTCTGAAGACGAGCTCAAAGCAAGGGGGAGCTTGTAACCGAATAGCCAGGTGTTGATCCTGAAAAGCACGAAAGCTTAACGAAAGGGGGAACCTGAAGATAGACTTAACTAAAAGGGGAGTAGCTGAAGTTGTAAGTAGATCCACGGGGAATCTGTTAGAGCTAAGGGGGAGTCTGTGGTATTGAAGTTGTCAAAGCTTCATGAAGACTCAGAGAGAGACAGAAAGCTACGAGAATGACTGCAGTAATATCCAAGGGGGAGTCTGTGAGTGCATAATGTCTATCACTTCCGCCAATCACGTATCGTAGCTTGATCAGATGAGACAAGACTGGTGCTGAACAGAGAAAAACATAAAGTTGACATATGTAAATAGTCAGCTTCGTACGAAGGGACATACCAGCTTCGTACGAAGGGAGAATCAGTAGCTTTGTACGAAGAGACTCACTTCGTACGAACCGGAGTCATTTCGTAGTTAGCTTCGTATGAAGCTGAGCTGCCTATATCTATGTGTGTTGGGTCATGTTCATTGGGTATCTTTTGTGACTTGAGAGGGGAAACTCTTGTCGTTTGATTTTGTGGTTTTGTACTTGTCAAAATATCAATAGAAATCAACAGTTAATTACTTATTTGTGTCTGATCCACACATGTACTTGGATCCCGCACAAGATATGTGTTCATTGCATTCATCGGTCAAGGAATCGATCCTAGGATCGAATTCACAATCTAAACAAATCGGATTTTCATTCGAGAACACTAACCGCCATTTGTTACATTTTGCCTCTTGTGGGGCCCCTTTTTAAGAAAAGGTCCACTTATATTCCTTTTCGAAACCTGACACCTTCTGAGCAGGTGTACATCCTTCCCCCTTTTTGAAAGGCAAAAATTCAACTTTTGATGATGTCATCAGAAATTATATCCAAAACTTCCTTCATCAGAAATTCTTTCCTTCTTATAATTTATTACAAAATCATCAGCCACGTGTCTTCCCTCTTGATAGTGTGCAGAGATTGTTTTTTTTTTTTTTTTTTGGTTTTTTTAGATGAGAGGGAATGAGTCTAGAATCATAAAAGATACTTACATGTGTGCTTCTTGTAGATCTTCTTATCCTTCTTTCTTAAAAATTTGTTGTTTTCAAGGATAAAAATTAGTTTTGACAGGATAAGGAGAAATAATCATGAGAAGTGTTTTGTGTGATTTGAAACAAAGTTTTGATCGGACACTTCTGATGAAATTTTTTTGGCTTAACAGATCTACCAGAATTTTGTTCTACTACATTACATTTTACCAGATTTGCAAAACAACTGATCAGATTTTATCAAAAATAAACATTAATTTCATCAGAATGTTTGAAACTTTTGATATTAAATGATATTCTATCTGATATTCTTAATGCTTAGTTGTTTTGATATAAAACTTTTAACTTTTCCCTTGACTTGTTTTAGTTCCCCTTATTTTTGTTTTAGAACATAATTGTAGAAAAGGAAATATATAGAATATATATATATAGAAAAAGATAAAACTATAAAGAAGGAAGAAAAAAAAACTTAGTCTAAAATAAGTTCAACAAAAGCCCAGAGATGAGTCTCAAGCCCCCATATGATTGGTAGTTGGCACCAGGTGTGCATTGTGGAAGTTTTCATGAAAGATCATCTCAGCCCTAGGATACTATACTGGAACTCCTTCGAAGTTTAGCTGATTTGTGATCACCCTCATTAAGAAACGAGGATAGACCAAAAATGGTCTGCTAGAGTACAAATTACTTACAAAATCTCTCATTATAGATAATGAGAGAAGTTGTATGGAACATCATGCACTAATGCATGCACAAATTCCATGAGCTTGTAAGAGATCCTATTGAAGTTCACAATCTTCTTTGAGAAGCATATCCCGAGCTGGGTTACAAGAAACTACCATGGTTGGATAAAGACAGATTTGGCAATGGGTTAGTGTGTTGTTTAACTCTTGGTGGGTGAAGGTCAACACGTTGATAGGTCCGTATAGGGCTGTAAACAAATCAAACGTTTGGCGAACAGTTCGTGAACCGTTCGGCGGGAAGTTCGTTTGTGTTCGTTCGTTTATTAAACAAACGAACACGAACAAGAAATTTCGTTCGTTTAGTTAAATGAACAAACATGAACAGAGGTCGCGTTCGTTCGTTTATGTTCGTGAACGTTCGGTAACGTGTTCGCTTGTGTTCGATAGTTCATTAGTATTTTTAGTTTTTATATTTCTTTAAATATATCAAAATGCTGACAAATTAAATATCTAATAAGTGTCAGTGTATTATATATTCTGTTCGTTTGTGTTCATTTGTTTCCATTTGTGTTCATGAACATTAGTTTGTGCTCATTAGTGTTTGTCAACGTTCGCTGCCTAAAATTAACAAACAAACACAAACGAACACGAACAAGTTCATTTCCTTAACAAACGAACACAAACATAAAATCCCGTTCGATAAGTGTTCGTGAACGGTTCGCGAACACATATATTTTTTAACAAACGAACACGAACAAGGTCTTGTTCATGTTCGTTCGGTTCATTTACAGCCCTAGGTCCGTAGGATCCAGTTTCAGTCTCGGTTCGGTAAACGAGAGTGAGACGGGTGATTTTGAGCCATAAACTAACAAGAAAGATAGAAACTTTAAGGATTGTAAAAAGGATAATTTCATTGAAAGTGATGAACAAAATACAAAAGATAATCATCCACCACGGGCGAGCTCCCCAGAGGTGGTAGCTCACAAATGCACATCCTACAAGTGAGGTGTAGTCCACTATTTATAGATCCTTGAGCCTTGTCCTCCAAGCAAGCGGCCTCTTCCTAGGAAAACCTACTAAACTCACTAAAATATACAATAATAATAATTATGCTCGCTACATCATACGAACAATTTTAATTCTGAAATTTTGGTGTTCATGATGGTGCTTTTTTTGTATTTGGGTGATCATGAGTTAATACTCCTTAGAATTGTTATAAAATTGACTTGAAAAACATAAAGTGTTGATTACTTACAATATCCTTTTTATACTAAAGTGGGGAATGAATATATCTTAGTCACAAGGCACAACTGGTGTTAATATTCAGTTATATTTTATTAACTTATGACTCACATGCATTCATGGTTTGGTTTGGCCGGTTTTAACAATAATTCTGGGCTGAATAGCTAACTAGAGTTCCAAATTTCACTTCAATTTGGGTGCGAACAGGTCTTAAATTTCAAATTTGTTAGTTTACATTAAATTTCTAAAACAAATAAAGATGGTCCATGAAAATTAGAAATATGCATAATGCATATTCCAAAAAACAATAGATTCTCCAAATGTGGAGGTTGCAGAGATTGACACTAGGGTACCTTTTTTATCTGTCAAGGATGATGCAAGTCTGTTCCGTCAAAGTGCAATTTTAGGTGAAAGAATCACCATCAACAAAACAAAGCCTCATTCTGCTGAGGTAAGACTAAGTAGTTTCCATCTTTTTGGTTTTTCTATAACAATGGGACATGTTGATTTATGTTTTGAAACTGGTTTATATCTGGTTATAGCGAATTGGCTATACCACTATTATTTAGGGGTGAAATAGTCTGTTTTGGTTTTACAATTATCTAAAGTGTATCCAAACAATATTTAGCCTGTTTTGTTAATTTATCTAATTCTGATCATTAATTACTTTAATCTTTGCCAACAAGTATCTTTCTTGATATTTGTTCTTTAAAAAAAAAAATCTTGGCAGGCAAACTAACTAAGAAAACTTATCAATTGGTATATTTTTTGCAGCTTGACTATATGTTAGGAGATAGCCTAATGAAGATGTCTTATATGGTAGGATATGGGCACCAACTGCCCAAGAAGAATTCATCATACAGGGTCCTCATTACCCTCAGCAACTCGCCCACAATCATTTGGATGCATAGGATATGACACAAACTACATGCAAATAAAAAGCAAATCTCAAATTCCTTTTCCCAGTTAAATTGTGTTTTTTTCCGATATCTACATATACAAACATAAAACGTTATACGCTATCTAGATATAGACATAAGACGTTATACCAACATCTATAGAAGGCTGGGCCAATAGGCTTAAGACCCTAGGCCCAAGCCTAGGGCCACAAATTTCTTATGAGTTTTCTTTATACTAGGCCTATTTAAATTCTATTACAGTAAACATCCTACGCCAAATCATCCATATATTGTAGTCCACTTACCCAAGCCATGAAGAAACCTTAAAACGCGGCGCTGTTCAGACGTGTGAAGAATAAGAAGTTCGAATGAATCGAGGTCATAAAGAAACATGAAATCAAGGCGTTGATTTAGTAACCCAAGATGTAATAATCGCAATTAGGGCGGTGTCCGACTTTAGGGCATTTAGATTTGGGGCTAATGATCACATGGATGGCAATATCAATTGAAGAACACAGAGGTAACATTGTAACAATGGCTATTTGGGCGTAATCAGTATATATTGCTCAAACCCTCAAAGAGAAACTGGAATCAGTTTAATCTTGTGGGCAATTTAATCTTGTTGTTTGCTTGCTTGGAACTTAGATCATCAGTTTAATCTTGTGGATGATTTAAAGTTAGTTTAATCTTGTGGGTGAAATCAGTAACAACGGCTATTTGGGCAATTTAATCTTGTGGCTGGTTTGAAACTTGGAAGACAGTGGCACTCAAGTTAGATATCTGATTATCCTCATTTGTTGTTTAAGGTGTATTTGTTGATTTCATTTTAAATCTCTTGTTTAGGGAATTAGGGCGTATAACTTTAAAAAAATAACTTCGCCAGTTATAAACGTTTTAGATTATGATTGTCAGTTCCAAGCCTAGGTAAAGGAGGAGTGTTTTGTTACTAAATATGTTGAAAATGATAATTTTTCAAAAGGACCTCCACTTCGTAGTTCGCTTAATGTCTCCAAAAACGTAGGAATGGCCATGTATCTACATGTAGACACATTTACTTAATCATCGCTATCAAATTACTTAGCTTTTACGCCGCCGCAAACGAATAACTATCGAAATTACTATGTTTTTACTCCGCCGCAACGCGCGGTAAGTAAAACCTAGTTATAACAGTATAACAAGCAATTTGAGTAGAAAACTAGAACAAATTATGTTACAAATAAATATGACTTTGGAGAGAATTCTTGTTACTTGTGTTCACTAGTTTTGAGCTCTCCTCTTTTTTATTTAATGGAAAACGAAAGTTCATCGTCTAGAGAAAATCAAGGGGCAAAAGCATGTTAATGATTTATGGATATGATTTGGTTTTCAGATTTTTCGGTCGTTTGCGCACCTGGGTAGACCGGTAGATAGTTCAAAAAAACGTCAAGAGTTCATGAATGATTTAAAATCTTAATTACATTAATCATGTAAAACATGTGATTCTATTATGCACACAATGTACCTATCAAAACTAGAACAAACAATTAATCTTTTTTCCTTTCTAAAACTACTATATATCGATACGTATTTTAGATACAAAGCAATGAACAAAGTTTTTGTCTTGTGTCAAGATCGCCACCATTGGGTAAAATATACAGCTTCGACTTTCCATTGTTCAAGCATGTCAAGTTTAGTTGATTACCTGTTCGAATCGACTGAAAAACCAAAATAAAAATCAAACCTGTCAATGATCACATAACAAGTAACTTAAATAGTAACATACTTTACATTTATTACCATTTATATTTCACAAAAATTATCAACTTGTGTTTTTTGATATACTTTTAGTAAACAATAAATGGTAATACAATGATCGTAAAATATGTTATTAAACGCGAGTAAAGGAAAAATAGGTTGATATTTCGTGCAATTTCCCTGACTAAATTGTCGCAAAATCTTACATTACATTGCGGATCGCAGCTCCATAGAGGTGTAGGCACGCAACTTAGATAATGACACCAAGAACAATAATTGTTTCCATCAATTTTCCGATAAAGGAACACAAAGCCGGTTGTAAATCTGCAAATGCACAAACCAAACTTGGTATCTCGTGTGCATAATGCGAAGAATGAGAGATATGATCAAGACTTACATCACAATTAGAGCGATAACTGAGAGGACGATTAAGATGTATTGATATAACTTGTATTGTGGTTTCATAGGGTGCCCATAGTAACCGGGAGGAACAATCCAATCGAGTTGTGGTCGAGCCAAAAGTATAAATCCGAGAAAAAACCCTGTGATAAATCCTCCTATATGCGCAAAATTGTCTACGTGTGGGAGAATCCCGACCAACAGATTCATGAGGATCATGAGAACGAGCATCACCAATGCTGCCACCTGTCCATATATGATAAACCCTAACATGACTCATATGTATATGTTGGCTAATGGACGTCTAAACCAGGGTGGCAGTGTATATCGTTTTCTTATTAATTTATCGATATGAGCAGGGGCGGACCCACATTGAACGGGTCAGGGTCTCCGGACCTAATGTTTTTAAAAAAATTAGTAGATCGGGTATATTAAATTTTATAAGGACCTCATAACTACAATTAGGTGGACATTATAAAAAAAAATAGGAAAGCTGGTGTAGTGGCAAACTCCTCTTTTTATCAACAACAGGTCATGGGTTCAATCCTTGTATAACCCATTTTTTTCTGTTTTTTTTTTGTTTTTAATTCAATTCAAACCTCGCTCTGACCCGACCCGAAAATTTTAACGTTTCATTATGAAAATTTTAAACACCGAAAAATAGACCCCATTGTGAAAATATCATGAATCCGCCACTGGATATGAGTTATGTTTTATCGTCCCAGATGACTAAATAAAAAAGCAGTTAACAGGAAAATAGGTAAAATGAGTTTCACATGTAAAAAAAGTCAAAAGTCATCGAAAATATAACATTAATGCATACAAATACAATCATTCAATCAATACTATGAAAATATAACTTTTGTAATATAATTAGCAAACTAATTGTTTATAAAATGTTAGACAAAAGTGTTCATAACTTTTGCAAATAACTAATCTATGTAAGGACATATAATGGTGTAGGTTTATGCCTATCTTTATCAAACACAAATATAGGCTATTGGGCTTAGCCTTGTAGTGGGTTAGATACTAATGGAATAAGCCATGTGGGCTAAATTAGTGATTTGGGTCTGTTTTATTATTATTTATGCATGTGGGCCTGGCCCATCTTGTAACTAAGTCACCTATGTAACTATAAATAGGGTGAACCTAGGTCATTATTAGGTTAGCTGTTCATTCCATTGTTCTTCCTAGCAATTTCGAATTCTTGTTTGGTGTACCAGACGGTTCCTAGAAACCGTGTGTACGTTGATTATTCAATCATTCAAGTTCTTGTTCTTTACCACTTTCATCAGTATTCCGCGCTTTTGATTGTGATTTTGATATCCGATTGGTAGTTTTGGGACTTACAATTGTTATCAGAGCCTAAGAAGTCTTTCGTAGGCTCGGTTCGTTGGATATCATTCGAAGAACAAGATTTTTTTTTGAAGATCGAAGAACACGAAGAACAAACTTGAAGATACAAAGAACAATTTTAATTTCCGTGTCTGATCTGTTTTGGGAAAACAGTCAAAGCGTTTGCTATTATTTAGGAAAGTTATTGGTGGAAAAATCTCTCAAAATTAAATTTCGAAATCTGTTCCTTATTTTTCGGGATTTGAAAGTTGATTGGTTTAAAATTTAGTGTGAGAATTATTTATAAGGGTGCAACCGATAAAAGTTGAAGTGTGAGACGTCATTCATCAGTCATCATCATCATTGCTTCATCTTTCTTGTGCGATCAAGTCTCCTTCAAATCAAGTTCAAATTGTGCGATCACAATTATTCTTGTGCGACTACAAAAACAGATATTGTGCGATCCAACAGATCTTGTGCGACCGAACTATATCTTGTGGGACTGAAACATTATAGTGCGACCATAAGATAACTTTGCGACATCAAACCATAACAGTCATCATCATCCGTGCACCATCATCAACTCCGGCAACCATTACCATCGTTTTATTATCTCCAGCTTCATCGTTTATCTTTCATCTCCACAGTTTCGAATCATCCATCATCATTCTCCAATTTCATCATCGTCATTCACATTACCAGTTATAAACATCACTTCCAATCTCAGCCGTACCGACTCCGAACCCGCACAACATTTCGAGTTCATCGTCTTCTCCGATCAACACCGATAACCGTTACCGTTCAACTTTACCATCACCTTACAGTTCATCATCTTCACAAACACCACTCTCGAATACCACCTCCACCTCACTGTCATTACACGAACAACCGTCTTCTCCGTCTCATCACCAAACCAGTTCCGGTTTTTCTCCGACAATCATCGATTGTTAGAACCACCAGCGTCATCTCCATCACGTTACCATCGAACAAATTACTCCATTCCGTTCACCGTCGTTTTCATCATCTCCGGCAGACCCTTTCAAACAACCTGCAACTCGTCATCACCACTTCCGACCACCATACATCTTTCATCTTCTCACCTTGGCGGCTGTTTTTTTAAAAATTGGTGTTTGGTTCTTTCGTTTTACGAAGGAGAAGGAAACTTCTTTTGTTTTTAGGGTTATCTTTAATGGGTGGAGATACAATAGGGTTTATTTGGCTAGGAAGGTTAGGAAATGATCTTGACCATCCATTTAGTTAATCAATGGCTAAGATTAAATGAATGAAATTGAAGCAAAAAAAAAAAAAGAGACGCGTGGGTTTGTTAGGGGCATTCTAGTAAATCCAGCACAATAGTTTCTCTCTCCTCCAATTCCCCCCATTTTTTAAACGTTAATAATTTTTTCATACGACATTATTTTTTTTATAAAAATTGTACCAAAAAAACGAGCGTTTTTTTATCTTTAAAACGAGTATACTATTGCTATATTTTCTAAATTTTTTTTTGAAAACCCAGTTGCGTAAAACGCAATGAAGAAAACCCAGTCGCGTAAAACGCAATGAAAAAAAAAAAAACGTAAAAAAATGACTTTTTCTAAAACGCAACGCACCAAAAACACAAATAAATGTCTTATTTCTAAAACGCAATGACCAGAATACACAAATAAATGTCTTATTTCTAAAACGCAATGGACTGAATGTGTTTTACCTAAAACGCAATGCACCCAAAACACTTAAAAATGTCTTATTTCTAAAACGCAATGGCCAGAAAACACTTACACATGTCTTATTTCTAAAACGCAATGGCCAGAAAACAATTAAAAATGTCTTATTTCTAAAACGCAATGGCCAGAAAACACTTAAAAATGTATTATTTCTAAAACGCAATGTATAGAAAACACATAAAAATGTCTTATTTCTAAAACGCAATGGCCTAAAAACACAAAAGAAACTGTTCTCTCTAAAACGCAATGAACTGAATACACATAAAAATGTGTTTACCTAAAACGCAATGAGTAAAAACACTTGAAAAATGTTTTATTTCTAAAACGCAATGACCAGAAACTGTTGTTCACAGAACCAGAAACTGTTGTTCACAGAACCAGAAACTGTTGTTCACAGAACCAGAATCTAACTAAAACGCAATGACCAAAACCTGTTATTTACAGAACCAGAAACACTGTCTACGAATGAAGTTTTCCAGAGGCAATTTACAGAAAATTAATTTTTCTGATGCAGCTCAACCCCAGCCAGGGGCTCTGCCCCTTGGACCCCGCCAGGGGCTGCCGCCCCTGGGACCCCGCTACCAGGGGCGCTGCCCCCAGACCCCCGCCAAGATCGTAAAACGCAATGACTAAATCAAAAACCTAGATCGTAAAAATGAAATTAAAGAATTTCTTACATGGATCGAAGTGATTTCTTCAACAATTGACGAAGTTTGAATGATAGAAACACTTATCAGCGCTCGAATCGAACGAATCGAGTGATTATCTCCAAAATCACCGGAAAAAACAAGATTTTTTATGAAATTAAACTGGGTTTTCTTCAAAAAAACTGAAGAACACGTTGATCGGGTGTTTGAATCATTTGATTTGTAATGAAAATCGCACTATAATGTAGTGATTATTGAGATAGAAAGTGAAGAAATGGTTGAAGATGGTGGGTTTTGAAAATGGTGGGTTTTGAAGTTACTAGGTTTTGAAAAGGAAGAAGAAAGGGTTGGATTGACTAAAATACCCTTCCTCTTTATTTTAAATGTTGCCACATGTCCTAATCCTATTGCTTCCTACACTTCATAGCCAAAATAAACTTCCTATTTGATCTTTTCCCTATCTTTAATAAAAATAATAATAATAATATCATACCACACAAAAAAGGCCAATTACAAAGCAATGACAGGTAGTCGGGCAACAAGTTTATAAAAAAAAAAAAAAAATTATAATCATCCAATCATTAAGCAATCATTACCTAATTATTAATAAAATATAATAAATATTAATAGTAATTACTTTATATTTAAAATAAAAATAGTAGTATTAATTAATAAAAGTTTTTAATAATAATATAGTATTATTTTGCTTTTAAAAAAATTTATTAAAATATAAAGGGGGGGGGGGGCTTGGTTATTGTTTGGTAATAAGTTTTGAAGGCGCGGTACAGGATCATATATTCGGGGGATCACATCTTTGGGGGATCACATTTTCGGGGTATCAAAGTATAGCAACTTAGAAATGTCTTCTCAGGATGATGTGATTAATCGACATCTTGAAGGTTTTAGATACTGTCCTGGTGAATCTACAGAATTGGAAAATTTGTTGAACTGCTCACTGATATGAAGAAGGCTGAAATTATGGTGCCAAGTCATATGAGCAACAAAAGGCTTCTAGATGTTCTGAAAAAGATTCCAGATCAGCCCAATATTAGCTGGTTTTGGAATGTGAATCAGATCATCTTGACAACCAACTATCTTAATATGAAGCCGGATGAGCTGATCTCACTCATCAAATCATATGACAATGCTGACAAGCAGTCTACTCAAGGCAACACATTTGATGCAGTTTGCTCACCCACTCTTACTCCTAGTGCTCCATTGCCTGATGCAGTTTGCTCATCCACTTCTGTTGATTCATCACAAAATTCAGAATCAGGTCGCTGTACGGGTAGCCAAATTCATGACTTCACTCCCACAATTACAGAGGTATGTGTAGACGATATCTGTTGTACTCTTAAATGTAGGGAAAAGGTTAAAGGGTTCAAAGCGTAGGCAGACTCGCTCGTTATGCAACTTCATTATACAAGATCTAACAATTATGAAATTAAAAAGAAACTGAACGGGTACAAAGATATGGTGGAGGCGCAAAAGCTTGATATCCATAAGTTGCATAACGATCTGAGTGAGGAAAATTGTAGATATCTCCACATCAAAGAATTATTTGAAAAATTAACTGTTGAACTTGATAATTTCAAATCAACTTTTGAAAACACAGAATTTAATTTCAAGAAATTTGACGTGTCTAGTGAGAAAGTTGAAAATATGATCAATCAACAGTTAAAATACAGTAAGAAGGAAGTGAGGAATAAGGGATTGGGATTCGTATGTATACCTCCATCATACAATCACAATTACACTTCACTTCCCATGACTGAAGAGGATATAGATAATCTGCCTAAAATGGAGTATGGAAAACCCAATGACATCAAGGTTGAGCCGGTAAAATCAACAAAAGTTAAAATCTCAAAACCTAAAAGAAATGAAACAAAGACAACTGAACCAGCATCTGCACCTGTCTTTGTAAAATCAAATGACGTCTCTAAGCAAACAGAGACATTGAGTTTTGAGAAAAATGAAGAATTGGCAAATACACCAACTGAGCAAGTTGCTCCATCTGATTCCAAATGTGAATCACCTGAAGCAACTGATTCTGAGAAATTGGAATCAGTTGAATCTTGTGAATCTAACTGTGAATCTTCTAGAGCAGCTGACTCAGCAGAAGAAGATTCAGCAGAGCCACTACAAAAGGAATGTAACTCAAGTGTTTCAGCTGAATCAAGCAGCGAAGCAGTGACTGAGCCCACAACGTCTAAAATTGAAACAACAAGACCAGTCCCTGATCTTAATTGTGTGAACGTTACTGATGCTTCTACTTCATGTGCAGATGAGGTAATAATTGAGGATTGGGTTGAGGGGGATGATATTGTTTGTTAAAAAGCTGACGATGTTTGTTTAAAAACATCAAATTTATCTGCTGATGCCCCTCCATATGTGAGAAAGGCTGTTTCTAAGCCAGCTTTGAGTAGCCCTTCAAATAAATATGTGCCTCCAAAGCCAACAGTTAGAAATGAGAATGTTAAATCAAATGAATGTGCTAACTGTTGTAAACAGGGACATAGGAAGCAGAGCACAAAGTTTGAGAAGTCTACAAATAAATCATCCAACAAATGTTATAACTCATACTCAGCATCAGTTGGATCGAATGGATCGGGATATGCTCCTAACGTGAAAAAACAAACCTGCTACAACCGCGGCATACCGGGTCACATTGCAAGAAACTGCACACATCGTCCCTATGTGCCATACTATGCACATCATCAGAAGTTTACATCTAGGGATAGATCTTATTCTAAGCCGATGAAGGTTGAAAAACCCAAGGCAATGATGAATAAGAGTCCCAAGGTTAAATCATCTGATGGGGACTGGAATACTGCGAAAACTAAACGAAAACAAGCTTTGAAACCTAAACAAGTTGTGAAAAATAACAAGGTTGAAAAGCAAACAGTTTTGCCAAAGGCACCTAAGAAATTAGAGAAGCCTAAACAAGTTTGGAAGGCAAAACATAAAGCAGCAACATCACCAGTCCTTGAATCAAAAGGGGGCATGTGTTTTCGAGAAGTGTCTTACGTTGATGCTTCAGGAATACCCAGGACCACGATGGCCTGGGTACCAATGTCTTACTACTCTCCTTACTTTTCAGGGACAACCAAGGAGGAGTTGTTGACAATCCTTGGATGTTGATAGCGGTTGTTCCAGAGACATAACGGGTAACATTTCACTGTTGCATAAAGTTTTAATTCTTTACAGTTGATATGTTTCATTTGAAGGAGATAAAGGAGGTAAGACAAGATCAGCAAAAAGGTACAAAATTTGAATTTCGTATTCTCAATTCGATATTGAGTAATCTTAAATCTTATGATGGAACGGTTAGGCAAAAACCACAAAAATAATTTTTATTCTCTTTCGTGTTTCTCCTTGTACATACGTTTTCATTGTTAGGTAAATTTACGCGTAAGATTTACGCACAAATTTAGGGGGATATCTAGAGATATCTGTAAATAGAGAAAATACAAAAACATTCGAAAAACAGAAAAATCAAAAATATTTTGTTGCAAACATGGGAAATGAAATATTTTCATTATGTGGATTAAGACTGACTCATGTAAGACCAATATTGAAACGGTCTGAATCTAGAGCGATGTGTTGGTAGGCTTTATCCTGATGGCTGGATTCTTTGACTGGTTCTGTGCAGAACACTAATATTATTCTATGACCTCAGGAAAGAACGTTCACTTGGAATTAGAGCATGGCTATTTGAATGCGTGTATGACGTCCCGATACACACAATTTTGTTCTAGTTCTGAAATCTTTTCTGTCCAACTCGTGTATCTCATCTGTTTTGCGTGAGCAAAGAGCTGGAGGTGCTAGGCAACGTCAGCTTCTGTTTTGCGTGAGCAAAGACCTAGTTGTACGTTGTCGCGCTATAGATCAATTACACCCAAAAGAGGCCCTCTAGTGCCCAAAAGAAACTCGAAAAACCTATATCAAACTAAGAAAACTCATTTGATCTGTATATTATATCCATCTCTGCAAATGATCTATTATGTTCTTTTCTCAATCCAGTCCCAGTCAAGGTTTCAGAATCCTAGAACGGGCTTGTGAAATATGTGGTAGGAAAACTACATGTATGATAGCATGTTCAAATTAAAAATTCTGGGAATTGATTGTGATTAAATTGAGTGTTCATATTAATTTAAATTGGAAAACATGATAAATCAGTTGCAGTCCGTCACTTGAAAAAGGCCTAGGGAGATAAGTTTAAGGGGTCAAACATACTGGCAATTGCTCGGATCACCCAAAGTAAATTAGTGTTGATAAGAATAGTCTAGCCTGAAACACTGTGATTTGATCCCATTGTTAGTCTTTCTTTGTTTATTTTTGTTTTAGTTTATATTGTTAGTCTTTATAAAAATCAAAAATCCAAAAAATAGAGTGTTTATTTGTTTTATTAAAATTTTAACCGTTCTTGAAGATTTGATTGATCATCATAAGTTGAATGAAATTTGAATTGTGAAATCCGAGTACAAATACTTGGATGTACCGAGTGTTCATGTGGTACTTTCCGTCTGTTGTTTAGAAATGTTGCTTATGAATTTCTGAGCATGTGCAGAATTTGATTTAAATCAAGAAACAGAGATTATTGAAGAATGATATGCTGTTGGCTGCTGATAAAGCATGAAGCATCACAACAACAAGATGTGCCTGAGTCAGAAGAACCAGATATAAGTCATCATCTGACAGTGATAGTGTATTTGAAGAAGTACCTGTGAACCTGCTTGAAACTGAAGACATTGACAAAGAAAAGAGTTGCTGAGAATCCTCCGCTTGCATTCTTTTCAACGAGATTCTCAAGCAAAGTTGATCGTAATTAAAAAGAACAAAAGGCCCAAGTTTGAAGATTACAAGATGAAGTATCTTCCCACGGAGACATGAGATAGACAACAGTTTGATAAAGACAACATAAACCTAGGGGGATATTGTAAGGCCATATAATGGTGTAGGTTTACGCCTATCTTTATCAAACACAAATATAGACTATTGGGCTTAGCCTTGTAGTGGGTTAGATAGTAATGGAATAAGCCATGTGGGCTAAATTAGTGATTTGGGCCTGTTTGGTTATTATTTGTGCATGTGGGCCTGGCCCATCTTGTAACTAGGTCACCCTATGTAACTATAAATAGGGTGAACCTAGGTCATTATTAGGTTAGCTGTTCATTCCATAGTTCTTCCTAGCAATTTCGAATTCTTGTTTGGTGTACCAGACGGTTCCTAGAAACCGTGTGCACGTTGATTATTCAATCATTCAAGTTCTTGTTCTTTATCACTTTCATCAGTATTCCGCGCTTTTGATTGTGATTTTGATATCCGATTGGTAGTTTTGGGACTTACAATCTATTTTGCCACCTATACCATGATCAAACGACTACATACCTTTTTTTTTGTAAAAGGTTATACCCTGGTGATTTGTATTACTATCAAACCCATCAAACGACTACATACCTTATTGGCGTAAATAGCCCAATTGGTAAGTAATTCGGAAAGCATTGCTCCTAGCAAACCGAATAGGGCTCCGGACGCACCAACAGAGATCGTTTTCCGAATAAACAACGATGACAATAAACTACCACCGATTCCGGATACTATATATAGTAATCCGATTCTCGCTACACAAAAACAATTCAAATGAAAACTTGATCATTCAAACGACAATTCTTTGAAGGTTCAAATGTAAAAATCCACTCACCAAATCCAAACTCTTGCTCGAGGCGAATTCCGACACTGAGAAGACTCAACATATTCGTGAAGATATGGAACACGCCAGCATGCAACCACATACACGTAAAGATCCGCCATCGTTGTCCTTGAATCACTTTATTTGCATCCAAAGCTCCCATTTGTAGCAGCCTAAAACAAAATTTGAGGTAAAAATATTATAATTTTATGTTGTGACGAAACCAGAATCTTTTAGTCTAGAAGGTCATCTTTTGTAACAGGTCCAACTCATGTTTCTTTAAAACAAAACTCAAGCTTTATATAAAAATTCAAATGAAGTCTTTTATGGTGTCCAACTCATGTTTTTTTCAAAAGAAAACTCCGGCTTTATATATAAAAGCCAAATAAATTCTTTTATAAGGTCCAACTCATGTTTTTTTAAAACAAAACTCAAGTTTTATATAAAATTCAAATGAATTCTTTTATGGTGTCCTACTCATGTTTTTTTTAGAAGAAAACTCCGGCTTTATATGTAAAAGCCAAATAAATTCTTTATAAGGTCCAACTCATGTTTTTTTTAAAACAAAACTCAAGTTTTATATAAAATTCAAATGAATTCTTTTATGGTGTCCAACTCATATTTTTTTCAAAAGAAAACTCCGGCTTTATATATATAAGCCAAATAAATACTTTTATAAGGTCCAACTCATGTTTTTTCAAAAGAAAAGTCAGGTTTTATAAGTTGGATATCAACTGATTTGTGGTTAAAAAAATGAATTATGATGACCGGGGCAGCAGACCCTCTAACCCCTTGGTTTCGACCCTGATTTCGTGAATCAAACATTTAAGATGATCGAATTAAACGATTGATAACATACGTCGAGGTGGAAGGGCCGAGAAGGGGGTTTTCGTGGATATTTTCGAAGGCGAACCGATAAAGGCTTTGGATGCCAACGCAACTCCGGGAATGGGCGGGGCAGTTGTTGATATACATGGATAATATGAAGAGGGCTACATTGATAATGAATATGGTCGGAACTAGCCAGGGGAACCATTCCTCCGGCGCATTGTTTTGATTAGGCGGTTGAGATGAGGATTGCGCGGCAGCTGCAGGGGTGCTATGGACATTGATCTCAATCTCCGGTGAATCCTTGCGCACCATGACAGTCAATGCTTTGTAATATTTGGGGTGGTGGTTTAATGTTCATTGGTTGTTTTTGATGTTTTGTTGAAAATGTTTATGTGAATGGGTGGCGGGGAAATTCTGGTGGGTGTGTCGTGAAATTTTTTTTCATCAATGTTTTTTATTAATTTGATTAGAACAATTTTAACAGTAATTCACATTATTGAATTAGATTTCTATTGTTAGACTAATGTTGTGTGGAGGAGGTTAAACATTTTATTAAGAGGCCCCAAACGTGTATAAAAACAATGACCAAACCATAACTTCTTATTTAAAGGGTTGATAAATAATTATTTATTGTATAAGAAACTAGTACAGAGGGTTGATAAAGAATTATTTATTTGTTTTATATGAAAACTAGCTTAAGATCTCGTGTGTTACACGAGTTGGTAAAAGAAATTTCTTCATTAATACCGCTGACATTAAATATTATACTTTTATACACGTTAAAACACAAACGAATATATTAGACTACAACGACAAATTGAAATACATGAATATGCAACGATCACAATTCGTTGAAAATCTCTTTATAAACCACATTGGTAGTTTTATCTGAAGGTTTGTTGTTGTCAAGTATTGGTATTTTGACTCCATCTCGTGTTTTTACCCTTGATAAAGCAACATACAATTGAACATGAGAGAAGATAGGTTGTTTCAAGTACAAAACAACTTTAAAGGTGGTCCAGTTTATTTTGTCATAATTTGAAAAGCTTTATATACTACATTTGTCGTTTTATTAGTAGGTTTGCCGTCGTTGTCCAAAATCAAAAGTTTAACTCCTTGTCTGTTTTTACTCTGGATAAAGTAAAATACAACTGACCATGGGTGAAAACTAGATGTTTCAAGTACAGACCAACTCTAGACAGTGATTGGCCCTGGCTCTTGTTGATTGTCATTGCGAAACATACAACCAACTGAAACTGTCACATTTGAAACTCAAATGGAATCTTTTTATCTAAAATTCAAAAGCTTAAACTGAAATGCGAAATAAAATAAAACGTTTAAGTTATTGTGCCCTCTAGGCAATGATTGGCCCTGGCTCTGGATAAGCTAAACACATACTTTGCAAAAATAAAATAAAACATTTAAGTTATTGTGCCCTCTAAATTCACTATTAGGTAAACTTTAAAGCCATACCTAAACATGAAATATATCAAATAGGTAATCTTTACATTACTGCTCTAGGTCTTCCAAACCCGTTGAGTAGAAAACAAAAATTGTTGACAGGTCAAACTAACCCATTTTGACCCGATAGAAAAAATACTCATCAAATATGAAATGACTGTAGGTACTACATTATGGGCAGACACCGGGTCATCCTAACAAGTATCAAATGAGATTCTTTATAGAAATATAAAACATGTAAACTTTTTTTTTCTGAATTTTGAATAATATAAGGTCACCCATTAAAAGAGCTAATGGAAACCATATTCATAATTTAAAACAGTACATATAAAAGAAACAATGACTCGTCGAGATCTTCAGATTGTTGAGCCGGTTCTCAGTCTAGGTACTGCTAGAGAATTATGTGGTCATCTTCGTGCATAACTCATACTAAATAAATTTGTTACCATATATGATAAGGATATGACCCTGAAAATAAAATTCCAGTTAAGTTAGATAAGGTACAAATTACCAAGAAAATAAGTTTTCACATAAGAGAAAAGGCAATATACCTGAAGTGGCAGAGAGTATGAACACTAATGTGGACTTTAGAGGTGCAGAAAGATTGAACTTGACACTTAAATCCTAATAAATCTATTTCTTGTAGGAAGGCCATTGATTCAAAGTATACATAGGAAGGATTTAGCAAACTAAACTCACTTGACATTTGAATCCTTAACACCCTTTTACATGAAAGAAAGAATTGACACTTGAATACTTAAGGATCTATGGTAGAACACTTTACTGGATCACGGGTCAATTTTAGTTCCTTTTAATCTCATAATCTCACATGAGTCAAATGAGCTGAATCTAAAAGTTTAACTAATAAGAGGACAGGTCAAACAGGTTGAAGGTTTCCCAATGTCTATTTCTAGTGCATACAAAATCCTGAATCTTTCTATATAAAGATCCAGATTATTATTGTAAATGTCACACCCCGAAATATCAGAGCATTGGCGTGACTGGACTGGTATCTTCATTGCACAGCGGAAGCAAATAAGCTAAGACTTCTAGAAAACGAAAACCCGCTAAGTACTCGAATCTCCAATGGTTCTCCTATTCCAACCGCGCCATGATTTGAAAAAGCAACCTGAGAAAGAAACATGCGAAAAATCAACATAAAGTTGAACGAGTTCATAGTTTGTTTGTAAAAGATTTGAAATAAATCTTTTTGAATAACCGGTTTGTGAAATATTATTGAGAAAACGAATTTAAAAATCATTTTCTTGTCAAGTTATATGGAAACTTTGTATTTGTAACGCATTAAGTTTGAAAAAAACCATGTATTTGTAAACTCTGTTATTTGTAAAGTTTGTGTAACCGTCAATGTCCACCCTGACATTGACAACATGCATGCATAATCCTATGCTTTGAATTTGTATAAAACATGGTATGTAATTTGTAAAGACGTATTGAAACTGAGTTCTGTAAATGTAAGGAATACGAGATTGCTAATGGTTCGCGAGGCCACTAACATATGTAACGAAATAGGAAGCCACCAAACCTAGGCATTTTTGTCGAGATCGATTGAGACACAAAAGCACTCACTGGTAGAAGTAGGCCAAGAGTGGGGTCGCCTGAAACCCATTAGATCTAACCCTTCTGTTCCGCGGTCTAAATGTATACGTTGACTAATGGTGCTTATGGTACCCTATTCATCACGTGATCTATGTACCATTCCTTAGTTTAATGTACCTCTTTGTACTTGTATTTTTCCGAAATTTAGAAACTAGAATACATGTGTATGCACATTTCGAAAAATACGCTTGTTTGAAAAACTGGTACAGAACATAAGTTTTTCGTAAACCATTTGTGTTTATAAAAATTTCACAACCATTTGTGATAGTTAAAGCTTGTCTGTGAAATGGTTTAGAAATACGTAGTTTATGTTTATAAAAAATCTTGTATGTTTTGCAAAAGTGCATGTCTTTACACCCCGAAAACATTTAGAAAAATGTAAAACCGTAAAAGGTGGGGTTATGAACTCACCTGGACTTCCATGTGCAAAGCTAGCTAATTATGATTCCGTAATATCATTTCCAAGACGTGATTCGCTAGCGTGCATTCTACAATATTCCTAACACGGAATATCTCATAAGTTTCTAATAAACGCTGTAACTAAACTACGTGTCACCGAGCTCTACCAAATCGTTAATCGAACGATTTGACGGTACGTTGATAACTAAATAGTAACGATTTAGTTATACTCGTTAAGTTTCGCCTAATGTCGGTAATAGTTTACTAAGTCTTTGAAATACACTTAGTTTTCGTGAGACTTAAAATGTATGAATATTTGTATAAATATATCGGTAGAATCTCGTTAGTCGTCTTGAGAAGTCGTTTGTGCATGTAATAAATATTTATATGAAAATAACATGTAACAAACTCGTACGTGATATATATGATATATAATGTGCCGTTTAGGAGTTTTGAAAAATATAAAAAGTTATATTTATTTTATAAAAGGGATCCTCGAGTTGTTTGAAATTTGAAATAAATATAAAACTATATTTATTTTTATAAAGGAATCCGTGTGGTACGATATTTGAAATAAATATAAAAACTATATTTATTTTTATAAAACGAATTCGTGTCGTTTGATATTCGAAATAAATATATGAATTATATTTATTTTATAAAAGAAGCCGTATTGTTTGTTATTCGAAATAAATATATCAACTATATTTATTTTTATAAATGAATTGTTGAAACTTTCGAAGTTTAAAATAAACATAATAACTATATTTATTTGTCGTAAATAATTTCCGAAGTAAGTACAAAAACTATTTTTTTGTTTTTATAAGAGAATTCGAGTCGTAAAACGTTTGGAAATAAATATAAAAATTATTATATTTATTTTGTAAAATACTTAGCGTTATTGACACATTTGTAAATTATAAAGTGCCGTTGAGATAATATGCTTCCGCGTCTTGTTTTATGGAAGTCGTTTGAATAAAAACGTGTTTTCGTTTTACGAGTTTTCTCGAAAAAAAAAAACGGGCAGAGTTTCCTCTGTTTTTAGACGACCCCGACAACGCAAGTTGTCGTTATTTTATCAAAATTCAATCAATGTTCAATAATCAATATAAAAAACTTTTGTAAAAGCGACAAAATGAAATCTAAATATTAATCCGTTCGGTTCGAGCTCGTTTCACGTGATATAACTATAGAAATAACGAAATAAATCGCGCCGTAAAATCTTTACCAATCCTCGCGTCGATACGTTAACTGAGTTGACCGAGTCAACCGGGTTGACCGAGTTGACTCGCTGAGTTGACCAGGTTTGACCGGGTTGACTCGGTTTGACTGAGTCAACCAAACCGGACCGTCTGACCAAGCCGCTTGACCCGAACAATGAGCTGACCAGTTGACTCGAACCCATCTGTTGACTGAGTTGACTCGGTTTGACCGAGTCAAACCGAGTTGAACCAAACATTAACCCGAACACCGAACTCGAGCCTTTGACCAGTTGGCTAACTTTGCCTGTTAACCCAATCCGTTAACCCGAATAATGAGCTGACCCGAACTCGAAATCTGAGACGACCGAGCCACACATCCACGCCACTGTCATCATCATCTTCTTGGGACAGAAACGGAGAATAAAACCAAATCTCTTACCAGAAACACGTCGGATAATGATACGGACCGCCGGACTTTGACACCGACCGCCGGACCGTGACGCGGACCGCCGGTCCTAGATGCCGACCACCGTCTGTGGTGGTGCCGCCGCCGCTGGAGTTCATCGGAGGGGGGGTGTGTATCGTCGGTGGGGAAGGAGGGTTTGTGTTTTTGGGGGTGTCTCGCCGGTTAACCGGCGCCGGAGAAGGAGAGGAACCGGAACAAGGCTCCCTGGTCTCCTGTGTTCGATCGAGAGAGAGGGTAGGTACCGCTGGTTCACCGTGAAAAGCCTCCTCCACCGCTACCGTGGCGGCGGCGCCTGCCGACAACCACCACCGGCTCCGCCTGTCTTGCCGGCCGGAGTCCGGTCATTTTTTACCGGTGAAATGGAGAGAAAAGTGTGGGTGTGTGTGTTTGGTTTCTCTGCATAAATGAAGATCAAGGGGGTGTGGCCCCTTTTATAACTAGGATTTGCTAATGGGCTTTGGGCTTGGGCCCAAGGCCCACAAGCCCAAATCTCGCGTTTTAAGTGGCCCGTTAAATCCTACGAACCCGTCTTTGAAACCCGAAATTACCGTAACATAGTAAAATAAAATTTTTAGATTTTAAAAACATGTAAAATAGTGCCAGTAGATGTCGTTTGCGCGTTCGTTCGTTGATAACGTAAATTCGCGTGATTTTCGTCATTTTCGACCGTTTTTCGATCCGGTTTCGGCTACGGTAGATAAAATTTAATTACGAACTAAATATATCGTAAAAATTCAATATTTGTCGGCGTTGTCAGTATTTTGCACGGTTTCAGTTCGTTACCGTTTAATATTCCGCAGATTTCCCGCAAGACCGTCGTACGCGTACTGTAGAACCGAATAGGCGTTCCTAGGCACTCCAAAGGCCTAATTAAGTTAATCTACGTCTTAAACACTATATATTATCGTCCTAATGTTTGTAAATCGCGTAATTAGGAGCCGTAAATCACCGGTTGTCACAGTAATAGTATTGTTTTTATAACCATATTTAGTGCATTAGTTGTTTATAAAAATAACACCAAACATACTCGGTATGAAAAAAGAAAAAAATAATAATAAAAAGAAAGATGAAAAAAAGGTTAGCAAGTCAACCTAACCCGGCTAAAATTTATCCATACCATATTCTACCGGAACCTATTTTGACCCGTTACCCAACCCGCCCACTAATTATAATTTAAATCACTTGAGAACCAACAATTCTTTCAAATAAAAACCAACTTACTTTGACTCTAATACACTCAACTTTAGCATCTTGAAATCCGTTACCATCAATACGAAATCTGTAACATAAGAAAAATGTAAGCTAGTTGCTTTAATGTTGCATGGCTCTTTTTTTTAATTATACGGCTATGATGTGTGGGGGCTCCATGGGGCTCCATCCCCGCCACGTCACCATCCATCACCACACCCTCCAAGTGAAGAGGGGGGCGCCATTGATGGGGCTCCATCCACACCTCATAGCCTAAGCACAATCACAATATAGATAGCTTTCTCTTTCTCTTTCTCTATATCATTGTCTAAATTAACTTAGTTTAAATAAATTTTGGTTTAAAACTACTATTTGCAACCATTTGATCCAATACTGCAAAGATATATTAAAAAGTGGTGATGCACTTGGAACCGACACCTTATCTAATGAAACTGATCCGTTAATGCTGACATCATCATCATTGTCAGATGCAACTTTGAACCCTCTACAAATGTAGCAAAAGATATTTATATTGTTTAAAAAACGAACATTAAAGTTTGCATGTTAAATATTAAAGTTCCATCAAACTCACCCTATGACTCATGATTGAGTTATCTATTTAAAAGGACATCGGCATCATATATTAGCGTTTTACAAATGAATCAAAGTTTATGTTTATTGTTCTTGTTTTAAAAAGAAGAGCAATTTTTTCAACAAAAAACACCAAAACGGCTGCTTTTTTTCGACAAAAAACCAAAAAAAAAAGCCGCTTTTTGCCCGAAAAAAACTGCCCAAAATACTGCAGTTTTTTCGACTAAAAATGCCCAAAACTCTGCATGTTTTTTCGTGTAAAAACTACCAAAAAATCTGCAGATTTTTACAACTAGAAACCCCCAAAACTGCATGTCTTTTCGACTAAAAACTGCCCAAAACTCTGCAATTTTTCGTGTAAAAACTGCCTAAAACTCTACAGATTTTTGCGACTAAAAGCACCCCAAAACTGCATGTTTTTTGCTTGAAAAATGCCCAACAAAATGCAGTTTTTTTCGACGAAATAGTGCAGCGTTTTAAATAAATTCTACAGACCGGTTTTTTTCTGCATGTTTATTTCTGCAAACCAGTTTTTTTCGACGAAACTGCCCAGCAAGTTTTTTCTGCTTTCGACTAAAAACTGCCCAAAACTGCATGTTTTTTCAACTAAAAGCTACTACTTAAATGGGTTGAAGGTTGCTCAAAGTCTATATTCAATGGACACACACGCCTTAATCTTTCTATTAAAAGAGATAGATTATAATTATAATTGTAATAGTATTGTTTTAGTAATCATAATTGCATTAGTTGTTTATATAAAAAAATAGAAAAGAAGGTTAGTGAGCTAACCCAACCCGGCCGGTTGTTAGCCGTACCAAAATATAACCCATTTCCACCGGCACCCGTTTTCCAGCTCAACCCACTAACTACCGGTAATTTTCATGCCCTGTAGCGTAGTTAAATTTGTGAGATAATTTAAAGAGTTTTAAGAAGTTATGTATGACATACACGTCCTCAATGGCTTACCATCTCCCTTGAACCGAGTCAATTAGGTGGTGAGGTATTAAGAAGGCTGGTACTGAAGCCTGAATAGAATCCTCTGCTTGGCCATGCTGGTAAATGATGTAGCTTTAAAGTTGATTCTATCGAGCTAATACTTGGCGATTAACCTATTTTTAAGGGCATGCCTACACCTCATTTAGTTGACTTGTTGATGAATGACATACATTGGATAAGCTCCATAAGCTGCAGCATACATACTTGGGTCATTGAGTGGCGTCATCGCGTACTCATAGCCATCATAAATATGCCCTCCATAGTATAGTGTGGCCTGGCCATAAATTTTGAGAGATTGGTTTAAAGAATGTGTATACGTGACATCCTCTGTTAACATAAAAGAAATTAATAAAATGGTCAATGTTTTAACGTAGTCAAAGATAAATGATTCAAACAGGCCAAGTAAGTTTCATCGGGTCAAAGTCGCCTATGTTCATGTAAATGCTTATCTTATCTTAAATCATTTTATTTAGAAGAAGTTAATATGACATTTAGGCTAAACTAATCAGAATCAATCGAATTCAGTAATTCCTAGACCTCAAACTTACACTTGAAACTACAACATCCGCGTAGAGCCAAACCAGTTTCGAATTTTGATTTTTCTTTCAAGCTTCAAGTCGGGTGATTTTTTTTAAGTATGGCCGAACTAAGAAGGATATATATTAATAATCAACTAACTTCAAATATTGTTGGTTGAAATTGATGAGACCACAGTGAATCAAAACAAAGTTGCTTGGATTGAATTGAGAGTCGTATGATAACTATCAGAATGAACTATTTGATCGGTATACTCAAAAGTTCGAACGGATTAAACTCAATTCGTAACAAGAACAGGATTGTATCTTTGAGATGTGAAATTACCGTATGTATCCAGAGGAAGTTGAATAAGCCGTTTTTTCTGTGTTTTATTTTCTTTCGAAAATCTTCTTCCAATCCCACAAAATTCGGATCAGTTATATTAACCATCCAAAAATAACGGCTATGCTATTTTAATTGAGTAGATTTATGCTACCAAATATTTGATACATCTTAATTAATTTAAATATGTATCCCTTGGTTACACACATCAGCACGTTATAATAATCACATATATTACCATTAATACATATATTAATAGTAATATACCACCATCAAATATTAACATACTAATAATTAATATAGCCGGCTCATTTGATATTAAACTATATCAAGTTACTTAAGCCCATTCAATAAAGATATTTGGCCCAGATATGGTTACACACATCAGCACGTTATAATAATCAAGTCCGCCATTCCTGCATCACCTAACTTAATTAATTTACAAAGGGCTTGCCTATTCAATGAGTTAATCCAATATCACTATAGAAGTCAATAATCTCTAAAATTACCAACATTTCTCCCCCATTTTAGTGATATCCATGATTAACCCAACTCAATTCTCAAAGATCTCAAACTCATGAATAAATGAAAATGTCATGAGGATTGAATTTCCATCTTAGTAAATTACGCGATCCAAATATTCGAATATCGGGGTGTCGCTATGGATTGAACCCTTGCTATCCATTTGAATACTTGAAGGTAAAATACACATAAGTTTACAACCCATATGTTCTTACATGACACTATATTTTACTAGCCTATGTCCAATCCTTCAAAGAGTATATCAAAGCCAAGTCCAAACTTCTTGAAGCGGCTAAACTGCATACTCTTATAGGTAGTTTCTTTATTCTTGCACCTGCAAATGCAATTTATCAAAGAACTATTAAGAAGTTATACTTCAACCTACTTTATCTTGCAGTCTGAACACAAACCTTGGGATGATTCTAACGTTGTGTTCCAATATCTTTATGACAAGCTTTCCACATTGAATTCAGCATCTAACGTTGTATTAGATGGGAATTGGGTGTCTTGGCATAGGATATTAAAGTATGGACTTTAAACCCATCCCTTTGGCTGATTTGTTCACGAGATCTCTTCCTAACCCTTTAGTTAGATGATCAGCCATATTATACGCAGATCTTACAAAATCAACAGATATCACTCCATTCATGATTAATTCTCTAATCATGCTATGTCTAACACCTAGGTGTCTACACTTTCCATTTTACACTTAGCTATAAGCCTTAGCCAAAGTAGCTGCACTATCACATCTGATAGATATAGGTGATATCGGTTTTGGCCACAAAGGAATCTCATAGATCAAATTTCTTAGGCATTCAGCTTCTTTACCAGCTGCTGCTAAAGCTACAAATTCAGATTCCATTGTTGAATTTGTGATGCAAGTTTGTTTCTTTGATGCCCAGGAGATAACACCTCCACCAAGTAAGAACACCCATCCACTTGTGGAAGAATGATCTTCCTTATTGTTTATCCAACTTGCATCAGTAAACCCTTCAAGTACTAAGGGGAAACCTGAATAGCACAAACTATAATTCATAGTTCCTTTCAGGTACTTAAACAATCTGTTTATTGCCTGCCAATGATGTGTGATCGGGTTACTTGTAAATCTACTAAGTTTTCCCACCGCATAAGCAATATCAGGCCTTGTGCTGATCATAGCATACATCAAACATCCTATTGCTTTGGAATATTCAAGTTGAGATATGAGGCTACCTTGATTTGGCATAAGCCTAATGTTAGGATCAATAGGAGTTCCAACTGGAGAACAATTTAAACTGTTGAATCTCTTCTCAATATAATGTGATTGAGAGATTGATATACCATTGTTCCCTCGAGTGATCTTTATACCAAGAATCACCTCTGCCTCCCCCATATCTTTCATGGCAAACTTTGATGACAAGAACTCTTTGGTTTTAACAACTTGACCTAAGTCAGTACCAAATATCAACATGTCATCCACATATAGACAAATTATAACTCCTTTTCCTGAGGAGTCAAATTTGCTATATACACATTTGTCAGCTTGATTAAGTATAAAACCATCTGACAACACCACATCATCAAATTTTTTAATGCCACTGTTTAGGAGCTTGTTTCAAGCCATATAATGACTTAACTAGCTTGCAAACCTTATGTTCATTTCCTGGCATAATGAAACCTTCTGGTTGTTTCATATATATTTCTTCATCCAATTCACCATTTAGGAATGCAGTCTTTACATCCATTTGATGAATTACAAGATTGTGGATAGCTAATCGTGGATATTCTTGCTACTGGAGCATATGTATCAAAGAAGTCAATTCCTTCTTTTTGTCTAAAGCCTTGTATCACTAGTCTGGCTTTAAATTTATCAATGCTTCCATCCACTTTCATTTTCCTTTTGAAAATCCATTTACATCCTAATGGTTTACATCCAGGAGGTAAATCGGTCAACTTCCAGGTCTTATTCTGCATGATAGAATCAATTTCATCTTGAATAACTTCCTTCCAAAATGAAGCATCCCTTGAAGCCATTGCTTCACTGAAAGTTTTCGGATCTTCCTCAATATTGAAACAATATTGATATTGATATTCAATTTTATCTCTCGATCCTTCAACCAAATAAAGTTGGAAATCATCACCAAAGTTCTTGGCTTTCCTTACCCTAGTACTTTTCCTTGGTTCTGTACTAGTGGAAAATCTTTCGTATTGGAAGGGTTTCTGTTGGATCTGAGTTTGGTTTTGATTGTGTTTTTACGTTTGAATTAGATGAAGATGGATGAGTTGTGCAGCGGAATTAAGATGGAAACAAACTTTACACACAATCAAACGAGAGAATTGCTTTGATCAAACATTTTTCACAAAGAATCGAAAGATTGAATTTATTTCAATTACGATTACAATGCAATGCTGAATACAAACTCCCCCTCAGCCAGAGCTCAGTGTTTGTTCGTGCAGGAAGAGAATTTTGCAAAGAGCTAAATAGAACAGTACAGAGCACTGTTCTATTTATAGGCACTAGCAAACCACTGAAGCATCTAAGCTGACGTCACCATGAAAGTGACATCTAACCTCCTAACAAACTCTAACCTCTGATCAATACAAACACTGCTATGCTAACTACTGCTATTACATTTCATTACATAAGGACATTTAAACAACTGCTGCATCCTTCCACTGCTGTGAACCCAACAGTACTTATCCGGATCAGCAGTGCTTGACTCAAGGCAGTAGATTGAACAGCAGAGCTTTAGTCTTTCATCAGGCCTTTACTTGATCAGCAGTTTGTAGGTCAGCAGTTTGGACGATCAGTAGATAGGAGGTCAGCAGATGTTGAAACTACTTTCAAGGGGAGAGACTTGTATGTAACATCTGCTTATTCTGGATCCACTGCTCTGATCCAGTTTTGGCTTTAATTATCTGTTCCTTTGGTAGGGTTCAATCCCAACAGTTTCTTTTAAAATCTTTTAGACTCTGAGGCACATCTTTAAGTCTGGGTACTGAGGAGAACCTATCCTCATTTCCAAAATCTCCATCTCTTGACTCAATTACTGTGTGAACTGACACGCAATCATTTGGTTCTGTCACATAGAACCTATGAGCTGGAGAATGTTCAGCATATCCAATGAATATGCAATCGATGCCTCTCTCACTCGAGGTTTGCATCTTAGGTTCAGTGAGTCTCACTACAGCTCTACAACCCCAAACTTTAAGGTGACTTAAGTTTGGTGCCTTTTTGTGCCAGAGCTCATATGGGGTTACGTTGGTCTTTTAATTTAGGACCCTATTCAACAAATAGCAGGCTGTCAACATAGCCTCACTCCAAAATCCTTCACTCGAACCCCGAATAGGACAGCATGGAATTAACCATTTCTTTTAATGTCCTATTCTTCCTCTCAGTTACACCATTTTGCGGTGGTGTATAAGGAGCAGTGGTCTGATGTATGATACCAGTAGATTGGAAATAAACTGGATCATAGTATTCACCACCTCTATCTATACGAAGATTTTTAATCAAATCCTTTTGATGCAATTCTACTTCTTATTTATATATTTTAAATTTATCTAACGTTTCATCCTTTGCATGTAACAAGTAAACATAACAAAACCTAGAAACATCGTCAATAGAGGTCACAACATATTTCTTATTTCCAAGCGACGGAGTATTGTGAAAATCACATAAGTCAGAATAAATGAGTTCTAAAACCTTAGATTCTCTTTTGACATCTTTAAAAGGTTTTCTTGTTATCTTGGTTAACTTGCAAGTGTGACATTGATTATTGTTCATATCAAAGGCGGGTATCAAGCTCATTTTTGACATGTCTTTCATTCTAAAATAATTAACATGTCCTAATCTAGCATGCCTTAACTTTGATTCTTTATCTACTTTATTACTAGAAGAAGCAATACACACGGATTCTTTAGCAAACGGAACATGAACATTTAACTTAAACATACCATTAGATAAATATCCAAATCCTACAAAGGTTCCATGTCTAGACAAGATAAACTTGTCAGACTCAATGACCAGTTTAAATCCATAATTATTTAATACAATACCCGACAATAAATTCTTCTGAATACCCGGAACATACAACACATAATCTAGTAATAAGTGTTTTCCAGAAGTAAATACAAGCTTGACTTTCCCGACACCTTTGATAGGCTCGATTGCTACATTTCCCATTCGTAATTTAGATCCATCATCAATAGGTTTGCACTCTTCAAACCACCTTAGATCTTTGCATACATGCACCATAGCTCCCGAGTCTACCCACCATGCAAATTCATCATCCTGAACACAAAATGATTCAGTGATAAAGGAAACATAATTCACAACCGGTACATTTAAATTCACATTATTATCTGAATTTTCCGTTAACCGTGTATTGGTCGAGCCACAATAATTATGACAGTTTGGTGTTAAAATTGAGCCCACCAATTGACTATTATTCTCATTCAGTTTGTGACCCAAAAGTCCATCATTTTCCACATTTGGTTCAGTTAGAACCCAGTTCACCAAACTGAATTTATTTGGCCTTTTATGATCCTTTAATTTATTTGATGGCCCACCATGATCTATTTGATCATGCCTTCCAATAACATTTAATTTGTTAAAGCCAATATTTGGTGTTTTATTCACATCCACCAGGTTGGTGTTTTCATGTGGCCCACCACTATCTTTTTGACCCAATGAGAGTCCATGACTCAAAAAAACTTTTCCATTTAAATCACAGGCCGTAGGCCAATTTAATTGTGGGACAAAATTGCTAGATTTTCCTATGTATTGTGAGACCAAATCAATTTGGTCATTTCTATTTGGTTTTGTATCGGACCCACTGCAATCCAAGCCCAAAGGTATTGGGCCTTTAAATGACGATGGACTCTTTTTTCTAAATGTAACAGTGGGTTGGTTTGGATTTCCAAAATCAATTTGTGACTTATTTTTACAAAATTGCAGTTCATATTCACAACCACTTAAATTATTGTCACTTAAAAATTTTGGATTGCACAAATTATTTTTACAGTCAGTATGCACACATGTAACCTTTTCTATGACCAAACAATCACTAGACTTAGCCAAATACAAATAAGAATTAGAAGACATACCCGTTTGAGTTGGTGGATCCTTGGACCCACTTGGACCCGCTCCACTCGAACCCTTGTTGTTTCCCGTAAGCTTCACCCGACAATCCTTTTTGAAGTGTCCCACTTTGTGACACCTCCAACATGTCTTTTTGGCTTTCTTGTTTGAATTTTTATCAACATGATCAAACTTGCATTTTTTGCCTTTAAACTTGGTATAATTACCCGATTTCCCATCATGCTCCACCATATTGATTGAAGATTGACCAACCACATTTTTGCCCTTATTTTTACCAACTTCTTGAACCCAAAGAGATTCTTCGATTCGAATATGACTTCCCAATTGAACCAAAGTCAATTCTTCTTTTTGATGTTTAAGGGTATGTTTAAAATCTTTCCATGATGGAGGGAGTTTATCAATGATGCTTGAAACAGAAATTGACTCATCCATATACAAATTGTGTTGAGTATATTGACCCAATATGTGCAATAATTCATTATATTGCTCCATAACCGGTCTATCATCAACCATTTTGTAGGAATTAAAATTACTTACCAGAAATTTTTTGCTAGATGCATCCTCTGCCATATATTTGGATTCAAGAGAATCTCAAAGATCCTTGGCTGACACTGCATTCTGGTACAAGTCAAATAACCCATAACACATTCCATTCAATATATGCCCTCTGCATATATAATCATCATTTTACCACTTCAACCTTTTCTTCTGTTGATCAAGGGGTTCGTTTCCCCCCCTCCCCTTCTTCAGGCGTCGGTGTACTCAGAACGTACACAACTTTTAGTGTGGTTAACGAGAAGTGCATCTTCTTCCTCCAACGCCTAAAATCCTACCCTTCAAATTTCTCCAACTTCATGAATTTGCTTGTCATGTCGCTTGCAGATTCACCAGTCATGTTGAAATAGTTCGTTCTTTGCTGGTTGAAATTGATGAGACCACAGTGAATCAAAATAAAGTTGCTTGGATTGAATTGAGAGTCATATGATAACTATCAGAACGAACTATTTGATCGGTATACTCAAAAGTTCGAACGGATTAAACTCAATTCGTAACAAGAACAGGATTGTATCTTTGAGATGTGAAAATACCGTATCCAGAGGAAGTTGAATAAGCCGTTTTTTCTGTGTTTTATTTTCTTTCGAAAATCTTCTTCCAATCCCACAAAATTCGGATCAGTTATATTAACCATCCAAAAATAACGGCCATGCTATTTTAATTGAGTAGATTTATGCTACCAAATATTTGATACATCTTAATTAATTTAAATATGTATCCCTTGGTTTGTGACATTCGCAGACAAAAGTCCAAGCCCAACATCTGGATATTTGAAACACATATATTACCATTAATACATATATTAATAGTAATATACCACCATCAAATATTAACATACTAATAATTAATATAGCCGGCTCATTTGATATTAAACTATATCAAGTTACTTAAGCCCATTCAATAAAGATATTTGGCCCAGATATGGTTACACACATCAACTCGTTAAAATAATCAAGTCCGCCATTCCTGCATCACCTAACTTAATTAATTTACAACGGGCTTGCCTATTCAATGAGTTAATCCAATATCACTATGGAAGTCAATAATCACTAAAATTACCAACAAATATGAGGATCATGGACAACACAAAGACCAACCTATATTCTGCAACATCTATGTCTTCTCATCTCGTTTAGTCTAACCTTCAACCACTTGCACCTTGAGCAACGGTGGTGCCATGTCACCAGCCCACTGAGCATTTGGAATTTGAGCAGATCATTGGTCACCCATACCAAGTGCACCTGCTGCAGGAACTGCCACATAATCATCGACATGTTCAATTACCAGAGAATTGTGCAAATAATTGAGCATTTTAGTGAAAAAAAATTACTAACTTTCATGCCTCTAATGCAATAATAACATCAAATACCGTCTACTCTTCAGCCAAATCTTCGGTTCACATAGTTGTACCCAGACATTTTTATAATATTCAACTTGTAAAAAGACATATATCAAAGGAAAAATCAAAGTGTCTTTTACTCCAAGCTTCAAAATTAATGCCACGCATATGCTTGTTGAAGAAGAACAATTTTTTTTGTTCCTGTGCCTGTGGATGGAAATCAAACATCAATAATATCCCGATACAGATTGTTTCACAAAATTTCTAAATCTATTTATAAACATGCGAATAGTAAGATCACGGAACAGTGGATCCCTCTGTACTATTGATTCAAAAAAATAAACAGCAACATCATGTGCTTTGGGATCTTACAAATAGCTTAGAATGTTCTCGATTAATATAATGTATCCCAAAACTGACCCAACCTGTAAGAAGCGGGTCAATTTGGGTGAGTTTTCCTTACCATGTGGGTTGATTTGGACAACTCTAAAAAAGGTGTATCAGTCAAACGGGTCATGTAGATTATATTACAAATGATAGAAGAGGTCGCAGAAAACCACCAGCTATCAACATTAGAATTAAAGGATTTTTATTTTTTAAGACCTTACCGACCCTGCATACTACCATAGCCGAGGAACTGGCAACCACATTACCGGTGAGACCACGTTTGGTAACCCATGATTCTGGTATTTGTGACAGCGCGATGCTGCATATTTGTGTATTAAGCAAACCCGTGTATTGCGTCTCGCTAGATTGCTGAAGAAAATAATGTTCCCGAAACTTTAAATAGAAAAGCTTAAACCATGAATAATAGATTATATTATACAAATAGCTTAGCATATAACTTAGAATGTTCTCGATTAATATAATGTCTTGCAAAACTGACCCACCCTTTAAGAAGGGAGTCAATTTGAGTGAGTTTTCCTTACCTCGTGGGTTGATTTGGGCAACTCTAAAAAAACGTATCAGTCAAGCTGAATTTTGGTCTCTAGATGGTTGATGACCGGCCAACACTTAAACTTGTCATGACAGAAGCTTTTGAATCTTTCCTTAAGACATACATGTACAACAAAGGAGGAACCATCATACATATAATTAAATACGAAGCTAGAACAGAACTAATTCTATTTACTCGTAAGCACTCAGAAGAAATGAAAAATAGACAAACCTGGATGACAAAAGCAGTTATGATCAATTGACAGGGTATAGCAGCATATGTTTTCACTTTTTGTGAAGAAGTGATTATCGTTAACTCAACTCGACTGAACTCTCATTCATCTAAACAAACATTTAATCAACACTTAGCGGGCAAACTTTAGGGATCACTATCAAACGTTTAACATCCCAAATCTGACTATAAATCAGGTTAATTTCAAGAAACAATAAATAAAAAATGTAGAGCACTACTCAATGGAGTGTGGCAGCAACTGAGAGAACAATTCAAATAAGCGATTATATATTCCAAACCAACAAATTGCGAGTCTGATTAAAATTGAGTGGCATTAGGTTAGAAAATTGATGCGTAAACGTAATCAGTTTAATGCGAAAAACACTTCGGAACATCAATATATGTTTAACATACCTTAAATAACCTTTACATAACTTAGAAATAAGTTTTAAAGGGTTTGGTATAGCAAAATCAAGTTTATTCGATCGCAGGGACTATTTGCGTCAAACTGTGAAACTATACCGATTCGTGTGGTAACGAACATTCCAGAACATGATCATAAGTTAAAAATACACTAAATATCCTTCATATAGCTTAGAAATAGGCTTTGAGGGGTTCGGTGTGCAAAAATAAACTTTTTGGTCAATCAGGGACTAAAAGCGTCAAAAAGTGCATAAGTTTGCATTTTCGCGCATATCTTACGTTCTGAATATATCCGGACATCTAAAATTTTTTTAATCATTAAAATATTTATTTTAGTGATTGGCATGCTAAAATTCCATTCGTCGCGTTATTTGGATCGTTTTTCACGTCCGTTCGTGTTTCGTCGTAATTAACCGAACATCGTGACCATACGACCAAATGAACCGACATCCGAGATATTTTTGAGCATATTTTAAGTTCCCTACACTTTAACTTCATTATAGAGCCTTGAAATGAGGTTAACGGGGCTTAAACGTGTCAAAAATGCATCGAAAAGCAAGTTTTTCACATTCAGGGACCAAAACTGACATTTTCTGAAAGTCAGTTTAGGAGGGGCGCGTAAGAGGAGACTCTATCTTACGTGGGGCGTGACAGCTGCCTAGATCAGAAACTCAGTTTTCTGATTTCAGCAGCTGGTTTCTGGTTTTGGACATGGTTTCTTCAATCTTTGAGCTTGTTTTAGGCACCCATAATATAACAAATTAGTGGGCACACATGGAGGGCCAAGATCCAAGCTCGCAATCCAAGAAAAGATCTTAACGGTTTTGGAAACCCTTTATAAACCCATCATGACTCTTTGCATCCTCACACCTTGATTCAATTTCTGCTCTAAGTTGGGGTTTCCACACTTCATACCTGAGCAACTTGAATCAAATCTCCATTTCTTGGACCTCTTGTAAGTTTCTTTCATGCTTTTATGCGTTTTTAAGAACGAAAGTCAAACAGTTTTGACTTTCTGCTTTGACCAGTCAATGGTCAACACAAAGTTCGTTTGAACTTCACAACGTGAGCGTAATCACAATGGTCATAGTCCTTTGTGACTATACCTACTGATTACCACGTTATTTAGGCATAGTGACGAGTCATAACTTCGGTCAAAATACGCGTTTATGCGTATTTTGCAACCAAACTATTCTAGGGTATCAAAACCCTTTGTTTTAATATCAAACTTGTTTTCTAACTTCGTTAAACATGTTTTCAGTTTAGTGCTTATATAGGGTCGTAAAGATAAGAGGTCTAAACAACCGCTCAGACTTTCGAACCCGACCCGTTTGGTCGATCATTAGGATCCGACCAAACACATTTTGTGACCATAGTTGTATAGGGAATAACATTCCGAGGTTATACCTTATGATCACTACGTTTAGTTAGTTGTATGATAGGTAGTTTATATGCCTTAGGAAAATGACCAAAATGCCCTTTTTGCGCATAAATTCGTTTTAAGCTTATGTAACTTAAATTTTGACATCTAAACTGATTAGGAAACATTATTAGACTTGATAAGGCATATAATACTTGTCATAGGACTAGTTAGGCGGTCCGAACGCGTTTTACGCGAACGACGCGTTAAAGTAGCGTAGACTACCTTAACGAGTCATAATGGGTCGTAAGCACTTAGGATAGGTTTCGATTTAGTATGTAGGCTTTGTTAAACCATATCATATGAGTTCTAATTCTCATTTGGTTTACGAAACCTCATCCTATCCAATCTCCCGATTTAGGTCCAGTTTATTAACATAGTTACCTATATTAGGCGCAGATTGATTCCTTGATCCTTCTAGCATTGCTTGGTTGTTATTCAAAGAGGTCAAAGCATTCTCAAGTGAGTACATAAACCCCTCTTTTACTGTTTTTCAAACATTTTGGGGGTGAAACACATGTGCCTATTTGTTACTTTCATGCTTTTCATGCTTTCATAACATATACTTGCTATGTTCATTAGTACGCATATAGTACATGATTTCATCCATGTTTTATGCTATGTATGTTTAATTAACATGTTAGTACATTGATTTCATAAACACATTTTGTTTCATATGTTCATTTCAGCATATGTACACATTGATTTACATCATATTCATGCTATATATGTTCATTTTTTGCATACTTAGTACATTATTTTCACATAACATGCTTACGTTTGGTATGACATTTGGTTAGTTTAACGGGACAAAAGTACGTTCATTAACATTGGCCACGCCGCTCGGTAGTAAGTAGTGGTACCATAGGAATTGACAACTCCCATTCCCGACTTCCTAGGTTTGTTTGGAAGTAGGAAATGACTGAATCCGATATTCATAAATTTAGATAAACCTTTAATTTGTTTAAGAGTTTGTCGCCACAGTCGCAAGGCTTGAATGTATGCGTTTTAACATTTCCGCATAGATGTTTGTATCAATAAAGCATTAATTTTACAAAACATAACTTTTGATTTAAACTATGATTATTCAAATACATTGTTTTGTACATTTTACATTTGATTATACATGAACATGGTTTACATTTGGCAAATTGACATTGTTTACACATAAACATTTTGACATTTGTTTAAACAAGACATTTTGGTAGTTTGTTTGGGTAAGTGATTTAAATAACGAGGCGTGTGTAATATTATAAAAGCATGGTGGATACGCCGTTGGTACTTCCTATATATAAGTGCTTTTATGATATTACATATCGTAGCGTTATTTAAACCATTCCAATTTAGACATATTACATATTATACAAAGGACATAACTTTACAAAACATTGTTTTACAAATAACATAACTTATACAAATTCATTTTTACTTGGTTATTTATTTAACCACACACCTTTCTTTTATATCATCTAAACTCTTATTGATTTTTCATATGATTTATAAAAGAAAACACTTTTAATAAGATTCATGACTAACTTTTTGTTAACCATTCCTTTCAAATACAAGTCATGAATCCTAAATCAATAAACCTATATATCTCACAGGCATTTTTATGCTGACGTACCTATTTTCACATGTGTTTTCAGGAGCTGATGCATAGGAATGATCAGGATACACTTAGGCGGACCTGTGCCTTAGTGACATAAAATGAAGCTAGAATAGTTTAATTATGTTATGTACTATTTGTTTCCCTTGTCTTAAAACAATATAACTACTTTGTTAATAAATAAAACAAAACTTTAATTACCATGGTGGTGAAACAATAATTCTGTTGCTCGACTCCCCGTCGTTTCCGCCGCGGTTTGTCGTTTTACACGGTCGGGGTGTGACAGAAGAGTTGGTATCAGAGCCAATGGTTATAGGGAATTAGGTTATTAGTGATGCTTTAACCTAGACTATAACTTTTCTAGGACCCTAACACAAGTTGTCTTGTGTTTAGATCTTAAAACATACTCGTCACCTATCTTTAGGTGATTTCCAAAACAAGAACACAATTTTCTAGAACGATTTTTGAAAATCAATCATCTAGTCTTAGATGATTTGTTATAAGGTTTTGAACCCTCTAATTTTCCAAATCAATTTTGAAAATTTAATCATCCGTTCTTGAATGATTCTTTTGGCTTAATGCCTTCTAAGTTTTCAAAATCTCGTCAAAGTTTTGGGTCTAAATAATGTGAACACGTGCAATCTGGAAGGGTGGGTGCCTATACCTCGAGTTTTCTATCTAGGCTAGAGTGTTCGTACAAATCCACATAATCGGACTAGTCACTCTTACCTGGGAATTCTTGCGGTGAGTGTCCACTTATAGGCTAAAGCATGTCTTCGCGATGCATTATTTTTTACCCATTTACTTTGATTAGTCACTGTGTGTCATTTGTTTGCTTTGTGGTACGAACGAATGACCACCATCTTTGCTTTTGTCGATTTGTATTATTTCATTTTCCATCTAATCATCTCACTCGTTTTCTCTCATGTTTCCTCTTTTAGAATGCCTCCTCGACGCGACAATCAGATACCTAATTCCGAACTGGCAGCAATCATTTCACAGCAAATGGCTGCTACACTCCCAAACATTATTGCTCAAGTAAACCAAGCCAACAATAACCATAATGCTCCATGCAACTTTAAAAGTTTCAATTCGGCTAAACCGCTCAAGTTTAGTGGTTCCGAGGGAGCAACTGGGCTCCTATAGTGGTTTGAAAGCATTGAGAGTACCTTTCGTCATGTTCAGTGTCCTGATAATCGCAAGGTTGAGTTCGCTTCTAGTGTGTTTCAAAAGAGGGCTTTTACTTGGTGGAATGGAGTCATGAGGGATCGTGGTGCTAATGTCGCTTTGGGTCAGACATGGGAAGAGCTTAGGGCTCTTATGATGAGGGAATTCTGTCCTCGTCATGAACAGAGGGCGTTGGAAAGAGAGTTTGATGACCTGAAACAGGATAGTGCTAAACATCGGGCTTATACCGACAGTTACAAGGAACTGAGCTTGTTATGCCCTACAATGGTTACCCCACTCGAGAAAGCAATTGAGAGGTATGTCGATGGTCTACCTGACCCCGTGCAAGACATCGTCACTGGTAGCAATCCTACCACAGTTCTTCAGGCAATCGAGTTAGCTGCGACTTTGACTGAGTCGCAAATCAGAAAAGGTAAGCTTCACAGGAAAGGTGACAAGGATAAGAAGCAATCGTCTGATAAGGGTGAGAACAGGAAGGGTAAGAAATCTGGTTCTTCGAAAAGGTCAAGGAAGCGCAAGGCTTCCCAGAACTTCGCTGTTACCGCGCAAGCCAATCAGGCAGCTCCCAACCAGCCCGCGCAACCACTGGTAAAGAAAGAATATGCTGGTAAGGCTCCGTTGTGCAACAGATGCAATAGTCACCATCAACCGCAAGTTCAGTGTCGTTTCTGTGCTAATTGTGGAAAATTGGGTCATCTTGTCGATGTTTGTCGTTTTGCTCCAAATCAAGCCGCACAAAACCCAGCTCAGCAAGCTGCTCAACCACCTGCTCAACAACAGGCTCAGGCTGCACGACCTCACTATCCTCCTGGTTCGTGCTACAATTGTGGGGATCTGACCCACTACAGAAATCAGTGTCCGAGGTTAGCCAATGCAAATCAGGAGCAGGCTCATGGTCGAGTCTTTAACATGAATGCTAATGAGGTGCGAGCAGACAACGAGGTGGTCAATGGTACGTTCTTTGTTAACAATTAGCCCGCATCTGTTCTTTTTTATTCGGGTGCCTATAAGAGTTTTGTGTCTTTATCATTCGAGCCTTTGCTTAGCATGTCTAGAACGAAACTAGGAAAGCCTTTGACAGTAGAAGTTGCTAGTGGTGAACCCATTGTTCTTGATTCTGTTTTCTGAAATTGCCAGTTGAACCTTAATGACCGTCTTTTTCCTATCGACCTCACACCGATGCAACTTGGAAGTTTCGACATTATAGTAGGAATGGATTGGTTGGCCAAGTACCACGCATAAGTAGTTTGTTTTGAGAAGATTGTTCATGTGCCTCTTTCGTCAGGTGAGATCCTAGAGGTTCGTGGTGAGAAACCTGCTAGTAGTCTTAAACTCATGTCTTGTACTCAAGCTCGGAAGTATCTGCGCAAGAACTATGTTACTTTCTTGGCACATGTCGTAGAGGAGAAATGCAAAGGTAAATCTATCCAAGATATCCCTGTTGTTCGGGATTATCCAGAAGTGTTTCCTGAAGAATTACCTGGTTTACCCCCAGCTCGTCAAGTTGAGTTCCGTATTGACCTTGTACCTGGTGCTAATCCTATTGCTAGATCTCCGTATCGTCTTGCACCGTCTGAGATGCAAGAGTTATCTAAGCAGCTTTAAGAGCTTTCTAACAAAGGTTTTATCCGTCCTAGCTTTTCACCTTGGGGTGTTCCCGTTCTTTTTGTTAAGAAGAAAGATGGATCATTCAGGATGCGTATCGATTATTGTGAGCTTAACAAGCTTACCATCAAGAATCGATAACCCCTACCTCGCATTGATGATCTCTTTGATCAGTTACAGGGTGCTACTTGTTTTTCAAAGATTGATCTACGTTCTGGGTATCATCAACTTCGTGTGCTTCAAGAAGATATTCCCAAGACTGACTTCCGCACAAGATATGGGCACTATGAGTTCACTGTTATGCCTTTCGGTTTGATAATGCTCCTGCGGTTCTCATGGACTTAATGAATAGGGTTTGTAAGCCTTATTTGGACAAGTTCATCATCGTTTTCATTGATGACATCTTGATTTATTCTAAGACTCGAGCCGATCATGAGCAACAACTTCGTCTTACTCTGGAACTCCTGAAGAAAGAACAACTTTTTGCCAAATTCTCCAAGTGTGAATTTTGGCTTAGGGAAGTTCAATTTTTGGGTCATATCGTTAACGAACAAGGTATTCATGTAGATCCCTCCAAAATCAGTGCAATTAAGGATTGGGATACACCTACTACTCCTACTGAGGTTCGTTCATTTCTTGGTCTTGCGGGTTATTACCGCCGCTTCATTGAAAAATTCTCAAAGATTGCGGTTCCTCTCACCGCTTTAACACAGAAGAATAAACCCTTTGAATGGGGATCTAAACAGGAAGAAGCATTTCGGACCTTGAAACAGAAACTCTGCAATGCACCTATTCTATCTTTACCTGAGGGCAACGACAATTTTGTCGTATACTGTGATGCATCCAAATTAGGTCTTGGTTGTGTTCTCATGCAAAGGAACAAAGTCATAGCTTACGCATCAAGACAGTTGAAGGTTCACGAGAAGAACTACACGACTCATGATCTTGAGTTAGGTGCAGTTGTATTCGCTCTCAAAATCTGGAGACACTATTTGTATGGTACAAAATGTGTGGTTTTCACTGACCCCAAAAGTCTTCAGCATATCTTCAATCAGAAAGAACTTAACATGAGGCAATGACGTTGGGTTGAACTTCTAAACGACTATGACTGCGAAATTCGCTACCATCCTGGTAAGGCGAATGTCGTAGTTGATGCATTGAGTCGTAAAGAGCATGTCAAGCTTCATTGTGTTCAAGTTCGATCTGATATTCAAACCCGCATTTCTCAGGCTTAACATACTTGTGTTTCACAAGACTTGATGGGTAAGGAACTACCATTTCATATTAAGCCCGATCTCGAGCTAAAGGAGAATGGATTATATTATTTCATGGACCGTTTGTGGGTCCCAAATCAAGACAATCTTCACACCTTGCTAATGGATGAAGCTCATAAGTCTCGTTATTCTATTCATCCTAGTGCAGAAAAAATGTATAAGGATCTTTGAACCCAGTTTTGGTGGCCCGGTATGAAGAAAGACATTGCCTTGTACGTATCCAAATGCCTTACTTGTCTTAAGGTTAAGGCTAAACATCAACATCCCTCTGGATTATTGGAGCAACCAGAGATTCCAGTTTGGAAATGGGAAAACATTGCTATGGATCTTATTACTAAACTTCCACGCACTAAAAGAGGTCATGATGCCATTTGGGTAGTTGTTGATCGTCTTACCAAATCAGCGCATTTCTTGCCAATCCGTGAGGATTTATCTGCCGACAAGCTTGCTAAAATCTATGTGGATGAGATTGTATCCCGTCATGGCGTTCCTTTGAACATTATTTCTGACAGAGATTCTCGATTTTCGTCTCGCTTTTGGAGAACCATGCAATCTGCTATGGGGACCCAACTTAATTTAAGCACAGCTTATCATCCGCAATCAGATGGTCAATCTGAAAGAACAATCCAGACTCTGGAGGATATGCTTAGAGCTTGTGTGATTGATTTTGGTGGTAGTTGGGATTTGTATCTACTGTTGATTGAATTATCCTACAACAATAGTTATCACTCCAGCATCAACATGGCTCCTTTCGAAGCTTTATATGGTCGAAAATGTCATTCACCGGTCTGCTGGAATGAGATCGGTGAGGCTCAGCTTACTGGACCTGACCTCATTCTAGAGACAACAGATAAGGTTTAGAAAGTTCGCGATAACCTTCAGACAGCTAGAAGTCGTCAAAAGAGTTACGCGGACCGACGACGCAAGCCCTTGTAATTTCAAGTCGGTGATCGCGTTCTACTCAAGGTATCACCTTGGAAAGGTGTGATCAGATTTGGAAAGACAGGAAAACTTGCACCTAGATATGTTGGACCATTCAAGATCGTCGAAAGAATCAGAAAGGTAGCCTACAGACTTGAGTTACCTCCTAAACTTGGAAATGTTCATCCAACCATTCACGTGTCCAATCTCAAAAAGTGTTTAGCTGATGAGAACCTCCACATACCGCTTGATGAAATTCGTGTTGATGACACGATGCATTTTGTTAAAAAAACCTGTGGAAATCATGGAACGTGAAGTCAAATGGCTCAAACGCAAGCGCATTCCACTTGTCAAAGTTCGCTGGGAATCTAAACGTGGACCAGAATTTACTTGGGAACGTGAAGATCAAATGAAGGCGAAATATCCACATCTATTCTCACAAGTTTCCTCTAAATAAATTTCGGGACAAAATTTCCACAAGTAGGGGAGACTGTGACATTTGTGCTTGTAATCATTGTATAAACTCTAACTAGTTCTGTTATCAATAAAACAATGTTATTTGACGCCAATATTTGTTTATTCATGTTTGACATTTTGCATGTTTTGACTTTTGTTCAATTTCAAACTCTATATCGCTTTTTGGAAAGTTATACGTAAACTGATGCGTAAACGTAATCAATTTAACGCGACAAACACTCCGAAACATCAATATATGTTTAACATACCTTAAATTACCTTTACATAACTTAGAAATAAGTTTTAAAGGGTTTGGTATAGCAAAATCAAGTTTATTCGATCGCAGGGACTATTTGCGTCAAACTGTGAAACTATACCGATTCGTGTAGTAACGAACATTTCGGAACATGATCATAAGTTAAACATACCCTAAATATCCTTCACATAGCTTAGAAATAGGCTTTGAGGGGTTCGGTGTGCAAAAATAAACTTTTTGGTCAATCAGGGACTAAAAGCGTCAAAAAGTGCATAAGTTTGCATTTTTGCGCATATCTTACGTTCTGAATATATACGGACATCCAAAAATTTTGTAATCATTAAAATATTTATTTTAGTGATTGGCCTGCTAAAATTCCATTCGTCGCGTAATTTGGATCGTTTTTCACGTCCGTTCGTGTTTCGTCGTAATTAACCGAACATCGTGACCATACGACCAAACGAACTGACATCCGTGATATTTTTGAGCATATTTTAAGTTCCCTACACTTTAACTTCATTATAGAGCCTCGAAATGAGGTTAAAGGGGGCTTAAACGTGTCAAAAGTGCATCGAAAAGCAAGTTTTTCACATTCAGGGACCAAAACTGACATTTTCTGAAAGTCAGTCTAGGCGGGGCGCGTAAGAGGAGACCCTATCTTATGCTGGGCGCGACAGCTGCCCAGATCAAAAACTCAGTTTTCTGATTTCAGCAGCTCATGGTTTCTTCAATCTTTGAACTTGTTTTAGGCACCCATAGTATTACAAATCAGTGGGCACACATGGAGGGCCAAGATCGAAGCTCGTAATCCAAGAAACGATCTAAACGGTTTTGGAAATCCTACATAAACCCATCATGATTCTTTGTATCCTCACACCTTGCTTCAATTTCTGCTCTAAGTTAGGGTTTCCACACTTCATACGTAAGCAACTTGAATCAAATCTCCATTTCTTGGACGTCTTGTAAGTTTCTTTCATGCTTTTATGCGTTTTTAAGCATGAAAGTCAAAGAGTGTTTGACTTTCTGCTTTGACCAGTCAATGGTCAACACGAAGTTCGTTTGAACTTCACAACGTGAGCGTAATCACAATGGTCATAGTCCTTTGTGACTATACCTACTGATTACCACGTTATTTAGGGATAGTGACGAGTCATAGTTCCGGTCAAAATACGCGTTTATGCGTATTTTGTAACCAAACTATTCTTGGGTATCAAAAACCCTTTGTTTTGATATCAAACTTGTTTTCTAATTTCGTTAAACATGTTTAACTCGTCACTTTTAGTTTAGTGCTTATATAGGGTCGTAAAGATAAGCGGTCTAAACAACCGCTTAGACTTTCGAACCCGACCCGTTTGGTTGATCATTAGGATCCGACCAAACACATTTTGTGACCATAGTTGTATAGGGAATAACCATCTGAGGTTATACCTTATGGTCACTACGTTTAGTTAGTTGTATGATAGGTAGTTTATATGCCTTAGGAAAATGGCCAAAATGCCCTTTTTGCGCATAAATTCGTTTTAAGCTTATGTAACTTAAATTTTGACATCTAAACTGATTAGGCAACATTATTAGACTTGATAAGGCATGTAATACTTGTCATAGGACTAGTTAGGCGGTCCGAACGCGTTTTACGCGAACGGCGCGTTAAAGTAGCGTAGACTACCTTAACGAGTCATAATAGGTCGTAAGCACTTAGGATAGGTTTCGATTTAGTATGTAGGCTTTGTTAAACCATATCATATGAGTTACAATACTTATTTGGTTTACGAAACCTCATCCTATCCAATCTCCCGATTTAGGTCCGGTTTATTAACATAGTTACCTATATTAGGCGCCGATTGATTTCGTGATCCTTCTAGCATTGCTTAGTTGTTATTCAAAGACTTCTAAGCATTCTCAAGTGAGTATATAGACCCCTCTTTTACTGTTTTGCAAACATTTTGGGGTGAAACACATGTGCCTACTTGTTACTTTCGTGCTTTTCATGCTTTCATAACATATACTTGCTATGTTCATTAGTACGCATATAGTACATGATTTCATCCATGTTTTATGCTATGTATGTTTAATTAACATGCTAGTACATTGATTTCATAAACACATTTTGTTTCATATGTTCATTTCAGCATATGTACACATTGATTTACATCATATTCATGCTATGTATGTTCATTTTTGCATACTTAGTACATTATTTTCACATAACATGCTTACATTTGTTATGACATTTGGTTTGTTTAACGGGACAAAAGTACGTTCATTAACATTGGCCACGCCGCTCGGTAGTAAGTAGTGGTACCATAGGAATTGACAACTCCCATTCCGGACTTCCTAGGTTTGTTTGGAAGTAGGAAATGACTGAATCCGATATTCATAAACTTAGATAAACCTTTAATTTGTTTAAGGGTTTGTCGCCACAGTCGCAAGGCTTGAATGTATGCGTTTTAACATTTCCGCATAGATGTTTGTATCAATAAAGCATTAATTTTACAAAACATAACTTTTGATTTAAACTATGATTATTCAAATACATTGTTTTGTACATTTTACATTTGATTATACATGAACATGATTTACATTTGGCAAATTGACATTGTTTACACATAAACATTTTGACATTTGTTTAAACAAGACATTTTGGTAGTTTGTTTGGGTAAGTGATTTAAATAACGAGGCGTGTGTAATATTATAAAAGCATGGTGGATACGCCGTTGGTACTTCCTATATATAAGTGCTTTTATGATATTACATATCATAGCGCTATTTAAACCATTCCAATTTAGACATATTATATATTATACAAAGAACATAACTTCACAAAACATTGTTTTACAAATAACATAACTTGTACAAATTCATTTTTACTTGGTTATTTATTTAACCACACACCTTTCTTTTATATCATCTAAACTCTTATCGATTTTTCGTATGATTTATAAAAGAAAACACTTTTAATAAGATTCATGACTAACTTTTTGTTAACCATTCCTTTCAAATACAAGTCATGAATCCTAAATCAATAAACCTATGTATCTCATAGGCATTTTTATACTGGCGTACCTATTTTCACATGTGTTTTCAGGAGCTGATGCCTAGGAATGATCAAGATACACTTAGGCGGACCTGTGCCTTAGTGACATAAAATGAAGTTAGAATAGTTTAATTATGTTATGTACTCTTTGTTTCCCTTGTTTTAAAACAATGTAACTACTTTGTTAATAAATAAAACAAAACTTTAATTACCATGGTGGTGAAACAATAATTCTGTTGCTCGACTCCCCGACGTTTCCGCCGCGGTTTGTTGTTTTATGCGGTCGGGGTGTGACAAAGTACATTCAGATCACATTTTCATAAGAACCTCAGTTCACAATCGAGTTGCATCAGGTATATAATATGGGTATATGTTTTAATTATCAGAAACAAAAAAAAACCCTAATTTTTCATCCGATTTAAGAGAAATCAAATTATAAAATACATAATCAAAAATTTTGACCTAAAAGGCGACAAATCGCACACTTCATAAACCCTGGGTCATAAATCAATCTACCGATTCAGTTTCTCTAACCAATTTGATAGAAAAAAGAACACATACATCAGATTATTGTTCAAGATCTAGATGAAATCGAATAATGAAAGCGTACCTTTGGAATCGCCCAAGTAGAATACGGAGGGATTTAGGGTTCTTGATTAGAAGAAGCTTCAATTTCAATTAAATAGGAGAATAAAAAAGGAAACTCAGAGGGACGACCGCGTGAATGAAAAAGAGGAGAAATCAAAATCCCGCCCAAAACCAATTATCAGCCTTTAGAGCATGTCCACATCATCAAAATGATTGGCTAAGAATAGGCCATGTGGCTAAGGAGAATTCTTTTAGTATATAGTAGATAGAGAGTAGGTTTCTTTCCTCATATATCTGCGAGAAATGTATCTCACAAAATAATAAGAAACTAGTAGACTTTCCTCAAGATATCATTGGAAACGTATGTAACAAAATAATAAGAAACTAGTAGAGAGGGTTGATAAATAATTATTTATTTATTGTATAAGAAACTAGTAGGTTTCTTTCCTCACGATATCATTGGAAACGTATCTCACAAAATAAAAAGGTTAAAAAAGATGTTAGTTAGTTAGAAATAAGGTACCCTCGTGAACCGTTAGTATCGAATTTGTAATTCCACTGCATTTTAAATAAAATTCATATCACTTAGATCGAAAAGGTACATTACAACGATATATTCAAATTTGTAACTCGAAAACCTGAAAAATCAAACTAAGAAAAATGTCAATAACATATTCAGATTCGTGTTTCGAATATTTGAATTGAACCTTAACCAAACCGAACAATTTGTTTTCAATCATATGCAAACCTATGATTCTGAACTGAACACTATACTCAGAACAATGTAAAACATCATATATGAAAAGATACAAAAGGAAAAACAAGATTGTATTGACAAAAAGAACAAAAAAATCAATTGTATTTGATCCGTTTGGTGTAAATAAAAGTTTTATCAAAACATATATTTGGAACTTCGCAATGGTATATTTGAAACTTTATAAGGTGCGGGTTCTAATGTTTAAACAAAGGTATTTCACAAATTTATTTGGAACTTTAGATAAAAAAGAAAAAAAAACATAGTAATCTCTTACCTAATTGAATCTTGAATTTAATTTTAACCGGAATTAACACTATTGTAGGTTTTACGACGTCCGAGTCAAGTTAAGATTTATGTTGTGACGACACTTTGCTATTAAGGTGCGGGTTTGGATATTTTTTACTCTTTGTATTGATATTGACATCTTTACGTTTATTGATATGAACCACTTGGCCTTCGAGCAATTATTTTGTCTTTGAAGCTCTTCGACTGATATTCTGATTTGATATTCAATCTCTGTTAAAATTCTGCTTTTTCATTATCAATCCTACCATCTCACCACTATTGTTTTTTCTGTAACTAAGCAAGTTTTGGCTCAACTGCGTTTCTTTTTGTCATTATCCTTTGTTATGTGATAGGCACTAAAAGAAATCGTGAGGATGTGTGAAGATAAGCAAAAGAGTTAAGAGAATTTAAATGGACATTGTAATGAGTTAATAAATTAGGTTTTTTGGATTCTCCGTCAAGACTCAAAATGCTATAATCTTATGTTTTGATATGATATTCTGTAATAGTGGCATGTCACCTCTAGTCAGGCAAGGGTATTACAACAAGTCTCACTTGTTTATAAAGTGATGTAAAGGGGTGGATATGTTAGCATCTTATTAGTGATATTCAATTTTTGAGGTGTGTTAACGTTGCATCCGGTCGCCGAACAAGGCAAAGACAAGGGTGAAAAAAGACTCAACAGGCGTGAGATAGACAGGAAGGGGAAAGAGAGAAAATGACCCAAAAGGTGTGAGATAGTGAGGAAGAGAAGAGGGAGATAGGTTACATGACTGACTAAAAAGAGCCAATAGTAGAAAGAGGAAAACAAATGAGATGGATGGATCCGAAAGAGAGACATGTGGAGATCAAGATGAGACAAACTAGGGTCAAAATTTTAAGTCTTCATATCTCTATTTTTTTAATAATCCCTGCCTCTAAATTAAACTAAATTACATCAAATTTACCCATATTTTTTACAAGGTTAGGTCACAAATTTTTTTCTTTTTTATTTATTTTTTGATGAATTGAGTCGGTCAATATAATTTTATTGGTGTTTTAAGTGTATATACATGGTATTTAATTCGATTTGGTCCGTGTGACTTTTTTAAGGTGATTTCACTTTTTTCTTTTTAAGAAATTGCCTATCACGATCAGAAAACTTTGTTCATAAAGAAAGTATTACCCATACGTATATTGACTGTTGTTCTTACCCTCTATACTATAGGGCTGTTCGAAAAGTTCGCGGCTCGGAACTCGCTCGGAAAAAGCTCCCTTGATGTAGCTCAGTTTAAAAGTGAGCCGAGCCGGCTCAGCTTGGTTAGAAAGCGAGTCTAGCTCGGCTCGGCTTGTAACGAGCCAAACTGGCTCGGTTTAGCTCGTATACCAGCTCGGCTCGGCTTAGCTCGGATTATTTCACTTTTAATATATTTTATTTTTATATACATTATAATATATCACAAGAACTATTATTATTTACATGTGATTAGGAGTGCAATTTGATATCTATACCACATATAATGGTTGATTACCATGCTAATGAACTTATATTGTATTTCGTTGAAATTAAGAACGCATTTTGTGTTGTTAAACTTGATTTTGCCTTGTAATGTAGGTTGAGCTTATTTTGGATATGTTCTTTTGAATTATTGATTAATATTTTAGAATACTGAATTTTGAGAGTCATGTATTAATTTTTCTTTTTAAAATCGAGCCAAACCAAGCCGAGCCTGTTCGGTTTAAAACCAAGCCGAGCCCGAGCTTAGATTTCCAGCTAGTTTCAAATCCGAGCCGAGCCAACTCGGTTTATAATCGAGCCGAGCCCGAGTTTTGCCCTAGCTCGGCTCGGTTCGGCTCATGAACAGTCCTACTATACAAAAGATTATACTAAAGATTCGAGGTTTCAAATATGATTTTTTAATTTTCATTGTACTCAAGTGTCAAAAGTAAATAAAGAATAAAGAAAAATGAGGCTTCTATGATTTGAATCCGAATATTTCTACACTGACCAGTGCGGGGTAGTGCCTCATGCCACATTGGCATAATGTTTCCCCCAACATTGTCCCGAGCTCGCGAATTAGGGGGTATCCATGGCTCTGTGAACTGGTTGATGAGCGCCAGGTGTTGCGTGAATTGAATGTTGTTTTGAACCATTTTTTATAAAAGATTTTTTATTTAATTTAAAAATATACCTTTCCCAATTAACCTATATTTTGGACCTTTTTATAACGGTAACATTTAAAAAAGAGTAAAGTACAGTTTCAGTGACCTTGGGTTTTACACCCAATCTCAAGTTCAACCCTCATTTGAAAAAACTCAACACTCTGCTCCCTATGGTTGTCGATTGCTCGCAATCAAGTCCCTCCCACTAACGTTCGTTAGTTGACCGGTAGGATTTATGTTAAAAGACCTTAATGCCCCTTAAGGACTGAAAGTGAAAGTCAAATTAGTCTTGTCTTCTTTATAAAGAACCCACATATCTTCATCCTCATCATCAAAGAACCCAATATCTTCATTTCTCCAAATCAAAGAACCACCACCGACCCTGCGTTACACCACCACCGCCGCTGCCCCTTCCAACCATCATCACCATTGCCCCCTCCAAACACCGCCGCCGGTGGTTGTGTTATCTGTTAAGTAAGCTGGTTGAATGTTTAGGTCCTTTGTTCTGGGTCAGTTTTGTTCAACTTTGAGCAGGTATTAATCTGGACCCAAAATATGAATATGGACCCAAAATATGAGTTAATTTCACTTTTTATTTCTTTAGAGTTAATTTGGGTGGTGGTGTGGTGGGGTGGGGTGGGGGTGGGTGTTTAGGTTTTGAGTGGCGGTGTAGTGGGTTTAGGTTTTAGGTTATTGTACACTTGTCACTGTATAAAGCTTTCTTACGATTCTTACAATTAGGAGCCTTTGTAGAATAACTTAACCCTACTTATAATATAGATGAAATGGTACCTCTCTTAATTGTTCAAGAAAAGTAATTTTTTTTCATGTTGGGTAAAGTTGTGATCTTGGTTAAATGCGAGTTATTTTAACTTTTGTTTGCTTTAAATTCAAAGTTTGATTGGGGGAAATCGATTCAACTGGGTAGTGGATATTTATATGATAATCAAATTGTTCATGTTTCATGTTGAATAAAATCGTGATTTTGGCTAAATTTGATTTATTTTGATCATGTTTTAAAGTCAAAGTTGATATGGGCATTTGATTGGGATAACTGATTCAGGTGTGTAGAGAATGTGTGTTATATATGAAATGCTACTTCTCTTGATTGTTCAAGCAAGTTGGATAAAGTTATGATTTTGGCTAAATAGGAGTTATGTTGACTTTTGTTTGCTTCAAAGTCAAAGTTGAGATGGGCCTTTTGATTGGGTAGTGTTGAGGTCAATTTGTGTTATGGTTTATCTAAACGATAAATTATGTTATAACAATTTCGAAGTTGAAATGTAGGATATTTGACCTAAAAAGTCAAACAGTATGTCATTTGATCAAGAAAATACATGCACAGACTAATGTTGTAAGATTTGGGCAATGTCCACTTGATTATTATACAGATGAACCGCAATAAGCGAATTACCTGATTCATTTGGATGTTATTTCTCCAAATCAAAGAACTAGACAGTGAATGGAGAAGATGGAGAAGATGGGAGGACAGGATGGTTTAATATGGGACTTTGAGAGGGATGGCATCCGCTATATTAGGTTAGAAAATACGAAATGACGATATTGTCCTTCCTTTTTTAAATCGACAACCACAGGGACCGGAGTGTTGAATTTTTTCAAATGAGAGCTGAACCTGAGATTGGGTGTAAACCCCAATGACTTTCAAATGAGGGCTGAACCTGAGATTGGGTGTAAAACCCAAGGACTGAAACTATACTTTATTCTTAAAAAAACGATTTTATATTTATTTTTAAAAATATACCATTCCATATTAACCTATATAACATAACCATGTTTAACTAATTTTACTACACACCTCCTACAAAACTTCTTTCATCTCTACAAAAAAATTCTCTTATCACAATGTTTTCTAACAACAACATCAGCACCGACGCCCGGATTTTGTTCATTTTGCCGTTTTGACCCTTGTTCGCGCATCCCGAACTTCCCAAATCGTAACATAACATTATTCCAAGCCCCCAAGTCATTCTAACTGTCACATCCCAACCGATGGCGGAAACATCGGGGTGCGGCACGAAGCGTTCAGATTGCTCAAAAGTTTCCATAACACTAGATATTTTGATATAGATTAAATAGATTCAAACATTGTCTAAATCCAACCAAAATCAACCAACAAGTATTGAGAATTACATCAAGTTTCAAATATTGTTCATAACTTAATTAAATTAACTAGGTGAGTTTCTAAGCATCATCCTAGCTTGATTCCTGAATCCAGCATCCTATCTGCCTGCAACATGTATTAAAATAAAGTCAATACAATAATGTACTGGCGAGTATACAAGTTTGAATATATAGCATAATAGTTTAAAAGACTCATATCCATCATGTATACGATAAAATAGTTTCAGCCATGCTAGTGTTCGCAGTCCAAGTGATAGCCCAAGTGTCCCAATGCATTTACCACTTTCCCAAGAATCAAGGAAAGCAAATAGAATCCTCCTAACAATACCCCCGAGAATAATGGGGAGGTGCATTCTCCTATAGCGCTACTATTGTTAAGGCGGAACTACACACAAGGATTAAACGTTCACATAGCATAAAGAATCAAGAATCCAAAAGTATCAAGTTTCACATTTACCGAGGATAGAGTTAGATTTCAAATAGTTTCAAGTTTCATAGAATACATGTTGCATCCTAAAAGTTTAAAACGAAAAGGGATCGAGTATACTCACAGTGGGTGCTAAGTATCGACACCTACTACTTGGATTAAAGGGAGCTCTGAGGTTAGCCTGATTATAGATTAACAGATAAGCGTCGGCAGAATAACGAGAATCGTGCAAAGTGTCGGATCAGTCTTCTGATCGGATGGCCATCCGGACAGATGGTCATCCGGTCAGATGACTTGTTAGGTCCCAACGGACCACCATTCGATCCAAATGTGGGTTTCAAAAAATGTTAAACTTTTGAAGTGTTCATTGTAGCAAGATACCAAGTCATTCGATCAGATGGTCATCCGATCGGATGACCGTTCGGTCGAATGACCCTTCGAGTGTAAGTTTCAAAGTTCAAAGTTCTTATTCAAAATAGTTCAAGTATTGAAGGTTGTAAGGCACATCGTTTGGTCGGATGGCTGTTCGATCGGATGGCAGTCCAATCGGATAGCCATTCGACTGAAATAATCTTGTTCCTTTTTGCAACCTTGTAAAGTTTCTAAGTTTCGAGTTTAACGTTGACAACATGGTACGTATTGAGACAACGGAAAACACATCAAGGCTCAGCCAGTCTGATCGGATGGGAATCACCCCGTCCAATCAGGTGTCTGTTTCTTGACGGTATTCATGTCCGAATCCGTAATCCGGTCATCTTCTCTGGCGTAAATCCATTTCCAAGCCGACTCCAGACTAATCATCAAGTCTACAGTCCGTTTGGGTCCGGATTCCACTAGTTTAGGTAAAAAGTTAAGAAAGTTTGAAGAATAACATGAGTTTAGCTGAAAGTGTGTAGAACTAGTAAAGATTTAAGATAAAACACATAAAAATCCCTTAGATCTGAGCTAACACTTGACGGAAATGACATCACGCAGTCGGTTGTACAAACCGCCATGATGACGTCACCTTCAAGAGCTCGAATCTTAGTGATTTCATGGTGAAAAGTGTGATTTTGAAGAAGAATCATGTGAGGAATAGTGTAAAGATCATGGTTGTACAAGAATCTAAGAGAAAACTTACAAGAATTGGCCTAGAATCGAAGAAAATTGCTGAGAATGAAAGTGCGTGCGTCTGGATCGGAGGGCTCTGTCACATCAGTGAAGAATGATGTGACAGGTCCTATTTATAGTGTCAGAGGAGTAGTAAGGCGGTGCAACAGATGGATCAGATGGCTGTTCGATCGAATGGCCGTCAGATCGGATGGTCATCCGATCGGATGTCCATTCGGACAGTCCAATCCGTTTTGCAATTTTTCCATCTTTGGTTCGTTTTGCGAGTTAGATTAAGCGTTGCGTTGCGTATTATTGTGTAATATTATCACATAACAAGATTATTCGATTAGCACAAAAGTTTCCAAGTTTCCGAGTTTACATAAGTGTCAAGTCTCCAGTCTCTCGTTTAACCAAGTCTCAAGTTTCACGAGTCTCAAGAGTCAAGCACCAAGTATCAAGTATCAAGAATTAAGCCTCAAGTGTCAAGAATCAAGTATCATGAATCTAGTATTAAGAATCAAGTATCTAGAGTCAAGCATCAAGAATCAAGTATCTAGAATTAAGCATCAAGAATCAAGTATCTAGAATTAAGCATCAAGAATCAAGTATCTAGAATTAAGTATCAAGTATCACCAAGATTCAAGTTTCATAGCATTAAGATTCACAAAGTATCATAAGTGTCAAGAATCACATAGTATAAGGACTAGAATTGACAAAAGCTAAAAGTCTCGGGACGCAGGCGTTACACTAACACTTAACCCCATGTCCCCATAATCAAATCTATACTTTCCTGATTTTGACCCGTTTGATTTTACCAAGTTGTTTTCGACTTAGTCAACTACTTTCGACCCTCCTACAACAGTACTTATCTTAGTACTTCCATTTATTACATATTCTTACATGATTCCCCACATTCATAGATATCAAAACTCTCTATATTTACTAAGAAGTGAGTCAGAAATTACTTACCTTAAGCGTCCGTGTTCGTGCTTGCTTTCTCGCCTCCCTTTTGACCCGTTAGCCTTCCATGCTTGAGTCCGTGCTAATGTAGTTCCTATCCTTTCGTCACCACATCCATATTCTTCGTTAGCATACAAACTCATACATATCATCCATCATTTCCAATTCATACCTTACATTAGACTTTCATCAATCAATTTTAACAACATAAGGCATAGATCAACAATCACATCTTTTCGAGCACATATAATTCTACATGTCATCATACACAACACATAATGATATAACATATACCGTATGAGTTCCCAAGTCTTACATTCATGTTAGGAAGCCTACCATACTATTCTCACCTTTGTTGACTTTCTAGAAAGTCAACTATTAAACATGCAAGTTTACATCCTTATAATCATACGTTTACGTTGATAAAGTTAATCATACTAATAACACTATATGCATTTCATACTCATGTTCTAGGACACATGTACGCGCATATAATTACTTACACACACATATATGTAATACATTCCATTCATACTAGCATTTTCATGTCTCTACAACTAACACTATAACACATATTAGCTAAACCAATATCGTTCCGATATTACCCCTTTATACAAATCTCATATGCTTCACATTTAGTGTACATTTACTACATAATTTCAGTTACGAAATTATTCAAACATATGGTGAACATCATACCACTTCAATATAGAGCACAACTTTCTAATATACACTTTTTTTACCAAATCATATAACCAACCAAAAATCATACATGTATTCCATCTAAAATACATTTCTCATTTTCAATTACCACCAAATGCATGACATCCAAAAGTTATACATTTTCATCCATTACATGCATTCAATCTCATCTAGAAAGCTCACCTAGACATTTCATCAAACACTTGGTGTGCATACCACTATCTAAGCATAATGTACAAGTATTTCATGCTTCACTCCATACTTCATGATTTGATTCAACAACACCACTAAACATCAAGTAAACTGACATCATGCTCAATTTATCTAACAAGAATTCATCATATACCACATCATACATCAAAATTACACAAGAATTGAACATGGATAATTCATTCATATCACCATCCTTACCACTACAAGTGGGTTTTATGTCAAAGCATCAAATGACATCAAAATCTTGTATAATTCATGTTCTATATGATGCTTATAATATATATTTACACTTAATTCATACTAATTCGTGACTCCATCATAACCCACTTCATACAAAATTACCAAACTAAATCATACAACTTACCAAGTGATTGTTAGGGCTAGATGATGTTATTTCTTCGTTCATGCAAGAGGTTAGCTTCCAATTTCACCTTCAATTTCTTGTAGTTAGGGTTGTTTGAGAGTTCTCTTCCTCTCTCTCATGTATGTCGATACACACACACTGAACTCTGCACTTTCTTTTTAATTAAAACTCCAACCCAAAACCTTCACCTTTAGTCCCTCTTGTTTGCTACTAAAACATTACTGACACAACTTTCCTCCTTTACTAGTTTTACTATATATTTAACTAGGTTAAATCGCCTAGTTATTTTATTTCATACTATAAATATAAACACATACTAGCGAATTTAACAATTCAAGTTTTGGGGTGTTACACCAACTTCAATAGCATTTACAATAACATGATGAACAATCGTCCAAGAGCAAGTAGTTCAAGCGATATGGATGTCATGACCGCGTTCCATAAAGAGTTTAGACTCCAATACGGATGCGGGTCTTCAAGGATACCTTCTTGGGAGCTTTTTTGCCAATCTCCAAAATGGCATCTTGTATCACCGTTTAACCCAAATACCACCGGCTGATCGTCTAAACGCTTGAAGTCAACTTCTACCACACCCGACTCTAAAGGTGCTTGGGACGCTCATTCGACTTTAAACATAAACGACGACAATTGTGAGTTTGATTTTGAAGAACCACAAGAGTTTGCACGCCCTCCAAGGAGAGATAGAAGCAAAGCCGCTAGAAGAAAGACCCGATCAAAAACTAATCCCCTGGGTCAATCCACTAATCCCTTGGGTCGATCAAGATTGGATGAGTTGGAAGCGCAACTCTCTGTTTAGTCACACTTAAGGAAGAAGAGAACGAATACCTTAAGGAAAAACAAATGCCAGAAGATTTTAAGTTTCTTGAAAAAGACTTTTCGCATTGCTCGCCAGCGGACCAGGCAATCTTCGAAGCTAAGAATCAGCAAATCCGAGCAAAATATCCAAACATGGACAAGGCGTTGTTTTTTTTATTGGCTGTTTTAGTACTTTTTTATTTATTTTTTGTAGTTTAATTTTTATTCTAGATTATGGTAATTTTCTTTTTATGTCTTAATTGGTTTTTTTAAGTAAGGTTATTTTAATCTTAATCTATTATGTTTATAATAAAAAACAAAACTAAATTAAAAATAACGATTGATTAATTATGACATGGCTTTATCACACTGCAAGCTAGTTAACAATGGAGCTCCTTGTACAGTTAGCGCTGGCGTGTCGCCGATGCGTCGTGATAAAGCCCCTAGGTTTGGTATGTAAAGAAAACGTATTATACTTGCATTGACTCGAAACATATTATAATTGCACGGACTCGTTTCCCAAGAAAAGTTTTTGTCTAAACATAGGTCAACTCGAATTTATATGATACGTACATAAAAATCCGCACGTAAAAAGTTATTGTTTTAAAGTAAAAGAACAGAATGTTCAAAGTCAAAACTTTTAAAACTCAAGGAGGTTAACAACAAATTAGTTCTTAAAAAAGAAAGTAGCGAAAGAAATTCATTAAAGAAAATAATACTAAAAACACATATTATATTGGTACATGGGTAAAGTTGGAATGTTAAAAAATTGAGGGATTAAATGTTTTCGTTTGCAAAGTGACTAAAATTGCAATGTTGTGAAACATTGGGGATAAAACACTAAAGGAAGAGCAAAGAGAGTTAAAATGCAAACTTTGAAAGTATAGTGGGTGCCGGTAAAATGAAGTTGGGGCTAAAAATGCCATTTCGCAAAGTTGGGGGTGGATTTATCATTTTGTATAGAGTAAGGGCTAAAAATATCATTTCTCAAATGTTGGGTCGGCCTTGTATTTTATTTAAAAGTGGAGGGTCGGTGGCATAAAAGCCACTGAATTTGTGTTTATGGATTGAATGAATAGTATGGCTACTGGGAGCAGTCACCTGCTCATGGACTACACGGCCCGGTAGTTCGATCAAATGCCTGAACCAAACCCATTAGTCTGGAACACTGATCAGAAGTGTGTAACAGAACCATGAACCCAACAAGACGAAAATGCAGCGGATCTCTTCAAAAACAGGTCGTCAGAATCTGTTGGTTGTTTCAGATTGTTTTGCTCACCCGTTTGTGATACGGGTTTGTGCATAGTTAATGGAGCATATTAGGATATACATTCATGGGTTACTGTTTAAGGTTGGTTTTCAGTTAGATACTTTGAAACTGCCTGTATTGACCCGTTACATGACCCGACCCGACCCGCCCGTGTTGCCAGGCTTAAAATCAACGTTTTTATACGACATAAAAAAACGAAATCCTGCTGTGTTAAAAAAATGGCTATTCGTTCAATCCACCAGCTATTGTACAATCATGGAAATAAAAAATTTGAAGTTCAAAAACAGGAATAGCAAAACGTCAGACTTAGTTTGTGCGATTTTGTTCACACGTCGTGTAAACAAATCCCCAAATTTTGAAGATGGGGAGTACCGACTACTCGACAAGTGTCACAATCTTGAAACATCAGAAGTGTGCCAAGCTGTATACTAGGGTCCAAGCCAGCTTTAAGAAAGAGCATAAAGATTGTAAGATTCAGCAAACCGATCAAAATGTTTGATCTTGGTAAAAATAACGGGATCAATGGATATACCAGAAAGAGGGTGAAAGAAGCAAAAAGACCCTCTTGGAGAAGCGGTCCATGACCACCAAATTCTTCTTCGTCAACCTTGAGTATGATTGCGTAACATCCATAGATGATACCAGATGAAATAAGCAAAAACCTGAAACCATTGCGTCTATTATATTATGCAAAATAAATTCTAGAAAAACTCTTATTCAAAAAGAAAAAAAATCAAAATCTTCAAGTTACGGGTTTTTGTACAAAATGTCTCAAAGTTCAAATTTAATCAACCTTTTCATCCATTGGTATCAATGAACACATTGATTCAGCTCAAAACCATAAACCGAATAGTTTGAGAAAATGGTCTTAAAAGTGCAAATCATGTTGGAAGTGCATAGTAATAGCTATAGATGATGCAAAAGAAATAAACTTACGCGAGAACCCAGATACCCCCAACCAAAGGAAACGCACCCCAGAGTAACCCGCATACAAGGCCACTATTTTCCGAATCCAATGAAGTACGTCTCCTAATTGATCCTGCAGTAAAACAAACAAGATGCTTATTATCTCAAAATATAGGTCATGTTAACATAGTCCATGGCACCAGTGGAGGGATTCGAACCCCAACACCGTGGTTTGTAACCACGTGTGCGGAAGCCTGCAGTGGCTAAAGGAACCCCTGCTGTTAGTAGGCAGGTTTCACAAGGTTGCGACAAACACTATCTTTCATGCTATAACAAGTCTCAGTTTCATAACTCAGACAACCAAAGTAAACCTAGGATCCTTCAAAGCGTAGGGCTGATATAAATGCTTTACCGAGTTGAGTTAAGATGGCCAAACAGCAACATAATGTTTTTCTTTTTAATTGACATACATCGAGCTTTTTGCAACTATGGAGACTATCTTTAAGTATAGTAATCACTTTAAGATACAAAGTACCATGGTAACTATCTTCATCATTAAGCAAAACTGTAACTTTTTTAAGTTACTAAAATCCACAGTTTTTGTACGCAACTTTCACTGATCTACTCCTAACAACATCGGGATCAATGGTAATGGTAGCTACTAATCTGAACCAAAATAACAACATTTTGAATCATCATAGATTAATGAATGTCTAAGATATGAATTAAGTTCTCAACCAGTAAAAGGTCTGAACCATTAAGTACTGAACCAGTAAGAGGTCTGAACCACTAAGAGCCTGTATAATGCTTAACCGTTCAGAGGCAAATGTCTGACCAATTCAGATTAGAGGTCTTAACCATTCAGACTCTGTATAAATTTTAACCATTTAGAGGCAAATGTCTAAACCATTCAGACATCTGCTCATGAAACAAATAGTCTGAACCTTTAAGTGCTGAACCAGTAAGAGGTCTGAACCATTAAGAGGTAAACAAACAGCTCCTTAAGAGGCAAATGTCTGAACCATTCAGATATCTACTCGTGAAACAAACAGTCTGAACCATTAAGTGCTGAACCAGTAAGAGGTCTGAACCATTAAGAGCCTCATTAAGGGGTAAACAAACAACACTCGGGTAGTGGTTATTCTGGTCCCTAACTATTTAAACCCACCCCCCGAATCTAAAATCTTATTTAAAGAACTATGAAACCCTGATAGACAGGAAAACTTTTCACCTCAGATACTCCTACTAATCACAATGCAATGCAATACAAAGATAAATTCAAACATATATACTTTTGATCACTTGTTCAATCTCAATTCAGGAACTGCTTTATTCAGGTCAATTAACAAACAGAACCAAACCTTGTCCCAATCAGCTTCCGGATCAAGCAATTTGGCAAATTTGAACGGAGATAAGTGACCGTTCTGATGCTATTTTAACTTTGTAGATTTCTTCTCTTTGATACTCATCGTACGATTGTGGAACAAAATCAACAGTTGTGAAATTGATGAGAGCAAACTAGGGTTTGATTGGAGAACAGAGAAACTGAGAGTGTTTGTTGTAGATGAATGATTGAATTGGGGATTATGGTATCTAGGGTTTGTGATCGGGATCGATTAAAGTGAATAGGGTTTGATTGATCTGAAGTCATGTTTGTCACATTAGAAAAGCTGATGGTGATCATAAATCAAGAATGCAACTAACGTTTGGTTGCTTGGATGTGGTTTGCAAAGATTAGTGTAAAGTGCAATTTTACCCTTTGGGGTTTAAGTCAATTGGCACTCTGACTCTCTTTCTGGAAAAAATTGCAATTTGTCCCCCAACATTGTTGTTATGTTGCAAGATTACCCCCTGTTAACAGTTAACGGTTGTTTGACTGTTATAGATAAGGGTATTTTGGTAATCTTACCCCATTATTATTATTATTATTATTATTATTATTATTATTATTATTATTATCATCATTTCACACCACAAACCATCTCACAACTTCCTTTAAGTCTTAAAATTTGTTCTTCATTTAAGAGCTTCAAATCAACACCATCATCTTTGTTTCCATCTTCCCTTGCACACAATCCTATCTTCTTTACCCACACTGAACACACACTCTCTCTTCTTTATCTCCCCTCTCAACCCCCTATCAATTGCAGACGAATCGGAGCCCCAATCTTCCCCCAAAAACCCTCCGATCTCCCTCTGCAAAATTCCATATTTCCTCATGGCCTTTTTAGACAAATCTCCCATCCCCGATTTCCTATATTCACCGTCTTCATAAACCAATTTACTCATCTCCAGAGCTACCAACCATTCATCATTTTCTACTACTTCACCATTACGGACGGGAGCAACTTCGTGGTTCCGGCTCCGAGCAAGCCGTTCGGCAACCCTAGCCACCACTTGAATTGGGGTTGCTGACCGCCGGTGCGGTGACCGAACAACCCTATACAACAATCGTTGTTGCAAATTAGGCCGACACTCCAACTTCTACATCATCTAATAACCCAGATCTGGAATAGGAACCATCTCACTTTGTTTGTCTCTCTAAAAACCCCGTCATTGTCTCTCTCTACAATGAGATGGTGGCGGTGGTGAGATAGGGGAAAAAGGTGGTGGCTGAGTTGATGGTGGCGGTGGTGAGAAAGGGGAAGGAGGTGGTGGCTGAGTTGATGGTGGCGGTGGTCAGGAGAGGAGAAGGAGGTGGTGGTGGAGTTGATAGTGGCGGTGGTCAAAAGAGGGGAATGAGATGGTGGTGGTGATGAACTTGAGAGTACGAATCTGGGAATGAAGTATGAACTGATGATGATGAACTTGATGTAATGGATTTGGTTGATTCTTGATTTTTTTATATAATTTTAATAAGATAGGGGTAAAAACGACTTTTCACACGTTATTAACAGTCAAACAAATGTTGACTTGACAGAGTTGGGTGCCAGGGGGTAAGAGAGCAGCGTTTCCCATTAGTTGGGGGGGGGGGGGCAAAAGGCATTTTTTTCCAGGGATGGAGTCAGTGTGCCAATTGGCTTAAACCCCAGGGGGTAAAATTGCAGTTTACTCCAAAGATTATTATTTTTGTAACACTAACCAAAACGAAGGTTGGAAAACTCGTTAGTTGGCTGGTGGTGAGAATTAGTGACTATTCGGGATTACTCGGGATTAATCGGATGAGGATTTTTATATATGTAGTCCAAAGGTTTCATTTTTTCGCATTTGGATCCAAAAAAGTTTCATCGTTGCCATTTTGGTCCAACTGACTTAACCTCATCCATATCTGTTAAGTTAGCCAAGGGCATTTTAGTCATTTCATTTTTCTTTTTATTAACCCTTTATTCTTATTTTTTTTCTTTTAACTAATTAAACCTTTATTGTTATACGGACAATTGGCTTGTAACACGGACAATTGGTTTATAACACGGACGATTGATTTATAACACGGGCGATTGAACGATTGGTTATAACAACGACAAATGGTTTTGAACGATGTCACGCAATGATTTTCACTTAAAGATATAAACCATACAATGTTTTCTTTTAAATTGATTTATTACTCGGTTTTACAAAACAAATGTTTTGGTCAAGATTCATGGCTACAAGGTTTTCACAAACTTAAACCAGCTTGTTTTAGTTGGTTAAATATATTGCAATATCAAACACTTTTTGATACAAGGTTTTCATTTATCGACTCGTAGTACCAACGACGATATCCACCATGCTTTTATCATATCACATACGTCTCGTTATTTAAATCACTTTCCAATAACCACCAAATAATGTCTTGTTTAAACCAATGTCAAATGTCATGTATAAACCATGTCCAATGTCAAGTATAAACCATGCCTTGTACTTCCTATATATAAGTCCTTTAGCCACTGCAGGCTTCCGCACACGTGGTTACAAACCACGGTGTTGGGGTTTGAATTCCTCCGGCCCAAAATATGCCACTGGTGCCATGGACTATGTTTCTTGAAGTGTCGCACGCCTTTCAAATTTGATCATCTACCTTCACACAATCAGTTACGTCACTTATCTCTCGTTTGTAATATGGATAATTGGTTTATAACACGGACGATTGATTTATAACACGGACGATTGAACGATTGGTTATAACAACGAAAAATGGTTTTGAACGATGTCACGCAATGATTTTCACTTAAAGATATAAACCATACAATGTTTTCTTTTAAATCGATTTATTACTCGGTTTTACAAAACAAATGTTTTGGTCAAGATTCATGGCTACAAGGTTTTCACAAACTTAAACCAGCTTGTTTTAGTTGGTTAAATATATTGCAATATCAAACACTTTTTGATACAAGGTTTTCATTTATCGACTCTCATAGTCGGACGAGGTATTGCAATAACAAATACAAAGCCATGAATTTGATACACACAAAACCTATGTACTCGCCAGCTTTTTATGGTGGCTGACTTTTCACATATGTTTCAAGAGCCAATGTTTGATGATTTGATTGCATATTTCACATAGGATGGATGTGGGCTTTAGTGACTTTAAACTTGAAAGATAATTTATTTGCATTTTGTTTATGTTATCTAAGACAATGTAACAAATTAATTCAATAAAACAAAACTTTAAATACCATGTGTTGTGAAATAATTTCCTGTAACGTGACTCCCCGACCTTTCCGCCGCGGTGTTAGTGCAATATGTGTCTATCGCCTCCGTCAATCAGAACCGTAGCAGAAAATGAAAAATACTAGACTTTATGATGTAATAGTTAGTAAAAAGGGCAAGGTGGCGTTATTGTAAATAAGGAAAACCTCCTTATAACCTTGTGCCTATAAATAGAGCATTAGACTTAAGAATTAGGACTTTTGCCATTTTAGAGAGTTTGGAGCTTGGTGCTTAGAGAGAGAAAGTAGAGAGAGAAAGTTCTCTAGGTGATTCACGGTTCTTGTACGATTTCAGATTTATCAAAGAATCACGTTTATATTACGTCTCGTGTGTTTCGGTCTCGATCGTTCACGGATTCCGCACGTCGAACGGTCGGTTCGCAATCGTTTCGGAGTCAAAACCGGTCCTACAAGTGGTATCAGAGCTCAGGACGAGGAGTTCATACCATAGCAGCTTTATATTACCGGATTCTCTACTTTCTACTCAATTCTTTTCATACTTTTTCGAACTGAAATTGTTCCAACGGTCGAAATGGTCTGATTTTCGAGTATATTGTGTAAAACATAGTATTATCAAACCCTAGAAAGAATCAGGTTAAATTTTGGACTAAAAATGATAAAAACAACCTAAAAATCAGATTTCGCTTGAAAGAGTTCGAAGTAAAAGATCAATTTCGCTTGAAAATCAAAGGATTTCGCTTGACAAGTTCAAGCGAAATTGATTTGCTGGATTTCGCTTGAATTGTTGGACTTGTATTAGACAATTTCGCTTGAAAATTTCAAGCGAAATAGGTTCTTGGATTTCGCTTGAACTAATTGTTTCAGATTGACAATTTCGCTTGAAAGTCAAAGCGAAATAGGAGATTTCGCTTCAATAGTTTAGTTTCGCTTGAACTTTTAATACTTGTTGATTTCGCTTGAAGTGATTTCACTCCAAGTGATTTCGCTTGAACTTGCTGATTCTTCAAAACCTAAAAATTTTCTAAGTGTTTGACTGATTTTTCAGGTACGTACAAGATGGATGATTTATTCTTGAACCTGTTCAGTGACATGTACGCATTTGCTGGAAACTCGGGAGACGATTCATCTTCAAGCAACAACAATGATAACCCGCCGAAAGAGAAGAAAAAGGAAGCTTGGGAATCGGAAAGTGCTTTCGGAACATTCAATAAACCTCCAAAGCTAATGGCTATTGAGGAATACAGTCAGTGGTCCAGAAAGTTTGAAGATTGGATGATGGCATTTGCATTTCCAAGTTGGAAAAGTCTGAAGAATGGTTATGAAAACGGAAACAAGAATGGTGAAGCCTTAACATCTACTGATGAGATTGAATCATTCGTAGCCGAACAAAAGTGTGTGGCATTGTTATTTCAGTCTGTTCGGGAGGATATCATCTCATTGATAGATTATTCAAATGCTAAAGATCTTTGGGCAAAGTTAGAAAAGAAATGTTTAGGAAGTACTGAAATCGTGAAAAACAAAAAGAAACTTCTTAGAAAAGAGTTTGATATGTTTGGATGTTTAAAGAATGAATCAGTATAAAAAATGATCGAGAGGTTTGGGCATCTAAAGCTGGAATTAGATAGACATGGAATTCAATATCCTGATGATGAGCAAGTAGACAAGTTGTTAGATTCGTTACCAGACGAGATGGAGTGGAGATATTATGCTCTCATGCTAAAGAACACTATTGTTCCTGAAAAGTTGAAACCAGATTTGGTGATTAAGAGACTTGAAAGTCATGAACTGGAATTGAAAAAGACGTACAAAGTCAATCACTCATCTTATCAATAAAATTTGGATTTGTATTATCCAAAGAGCATGATGCCAAAAGCAACTTCTCCCAAGACTGCGTTTTCTGCTGAAAATGTGTCGACAGCTGGCAAAGAAAGTCAAAGCAGTCAAAGCAGTGGAAGTCACGGTGGTTATCACAGTGGATCTTCATCATCTGGAAATCATCCAGATGCAAAGAATCGTTTTCAATGTAACATCGCAATAGACTTGAAGAATGCTCAGAATTTTGATGAGGAGTCGGTCAAGCAGCAGATGATCTTCCTAGCATCGGTGTTGGAATCATATGAAGGGTTAGTAGCTGGGAAGATAGGCAACACCAATCTGACGAAAGAAGATTATGATCAGACTGATCCAGAAGAAATGGAACTGATCGATATTCGTTGGGCTATGGCAAGTGCTGTTCGTCGAGCACAGCGTTTCATGGAAATTACCGGCAGGAAGACAATTGGTGGTCCATCTACCAAGCTGGGGTTCGATAAATCCAAAGTGACATGCTTCAAGTGTAAGCAGAAAGGTCACTTCAAACGAGAATGTAGAAACGCTTATGCTGATGAGTCGTAGAATCCTTTCAGAGATGATTACTACAAGAAGGCAATCTATCATCAGAATAAATCCGAGCCGCCTAGATTGAAGCAGGTTGAAGACAACAAAGAGAAATCTAGAGCTCTTGCGGTGATTTACGATGATGAGGGGTATGATTGGAGTCAAGAGGTTCTACCGGAAGAAGATGCGGTTGGTTACGCATTCATGGCGAAAAATGAACCTATTCCGTGGAAAGATGATAGAACTGAAGAGCAGAAGTATAGATACAGAAAGATGATTTCGGAAAACAAAATTATTAGACTTTCTGGTATCTATTTGGAAGCAAAGAGAGCGAAAAGATGGGATCCAGACAGGGAGTGTTATCTTGATGAGTATGGAAATATTGCGATCGATCACAAAACTCTCGATCTGGAAGCCTTAATCAAGGAAATGAAAGATGAGGATGAGTATTGGCAACACAAATGGTGGGGAACTCCAACCGAGAAAATGAAAGAAGAAGAGAAAGAGAGGAAAGAGAAAGAAGTGATCGAAAAATCAAAGAAGATTGATACTGGAGTTATCGATACAACGCAGGAGTTGACTGCAGAGAACCTGGGAAAAATGGCTGACAAAGTGCTGGCTGCTAAAGCACCTGAGGTAGATTCTAACTCCGTGTCTGAGTCAAAAGGCCAGGTCAGTCCAAACTCGTCAACAAATGCGTCAGGTAAAAAGATCGAAGGAAATGCTGATTGCAAAAATTGCAACAAAGAGTGCAAATTTTGTAATACTGTCACGTATCTCAACGGTGAGAAAATTAAAGATCTGACAGCAAATGTCAGAAGCGTTGAGAATCAGATTCTTGGTCGTGACAAAACAGTTAAAGCTTCAACTGAATGGATAAGAGAATTAACTGCTCAAATTGAAACTGATAAAATTGATCATGACAAAATTAAACAAGAAAATGAAAAGTTGATTCTTGAAAACCGTCAGATTGTTGAAAAATTTGAAAAACTCAAAAGCACAATGAAAGATTGTGATGATCGAAATGGTAAAACTTTTAAAGAAAATGAACACTTAAAAGCAGTGATTAGAGTAAAAGAAGAATCAATCAACCAACAACTGGATGAAATCGCTAAACTAAAACTTAAATTTTAAGAGGCTGAAATTGAAAACAAGCGAATCCAGTTGAAGCTTAACAGTTACAGCTCCGCAAGCTTTGTTTTGCAACACATTATTCCCAAACCCATTGGGAAAGACAAAGCGGGCGAAGATGTGTATTGTGATGGAACTGGGGTGGGGTTTCATCAAGTACCACCACCTGTTCTTGATAACTACACGAAAAAGCAATCTGGGTTGGTTGAAATTGAGGAAGAAAGTGTAGTTAACCTTCCAGAAAACATTGATGTCACATTTACATCTTCCAATGACGATAGTGTCCAAAATGATATTGTAAAAGGTGTTGTTGAAAATGTGTTAAAAATGGATAGTGACACTACTGAGGAAGATGGGTGTTTCTTAGACAAGTACATTCAGAAACCAAAATCCAAAAACAACTTAAATGATGAACCAAGTCTTGTGATGTACAAGATGGCTGGATCTGATAAGTTGTATTCGGATTCTGAGTTTCCCATTGAGAATGTTAATGTGAAAAAGTTGACAAATGTGTTCAAATTGATTGAAGTTGAGTTGTCAGAAGTGAACAGTTTGAGTCAAACAAAAAGGCAAATGAATTTTGAGAAAGATAAAGCTTATTACAAAAAGCCTGTTGTTCCACCACGTTTTTATAATAACAATCGAAACAATTGGTCGGGTGGTTATCGGGGTGGTAATAGTTATCAGAAGAAGAGTTTTCAAAACAAAAGATTTGCAGAAAAGAAGGTGTTTGTGAACGGTTAAAGTTCACTTTCTGATGAGGAAAAGGAAATTTTTTCAAAATCAAATAAAGAGTTCTTTGAGAAGAGGGTTTCACAACCTCAGTCTGAAGGTACAAGTCGAGTTGTTGATACTCGTACATGTTTTAGATGTAACAAAGTTGGTCACATTGCAAGAAATTGCACCAACTTCAAGCCTAAGACAGAAGTTGTTGACAGACAAAAGAAGAAAGTTGATGTGAAGGGTAAAGCACCAATCATTGTTGAGAAAAAGAATGAGAAAAATGACAACATCAAAATGAAAAATGAACCCGTGAAGAAAGTGGTAACTAAAAGCGACAAGTTTTATAAAAGGGTTACTTTATCTCAGCAAGTTTGGAAACCAAAAACTGAAATGAAAATTTCAACTTCTGAAGTGAAAAAGGCTGAAGAATCAATTTCGGTTGATTATGATGCAAATTTTCCACCTTTGAAGGCTGAAAATTTCAAAATTCAAATTGCGAGGGTCAAGGTTACACCTAAGGCTGATGAGGCCTGGGTGGACACCATGTTCAACTAAGCAGTTTGAATTGTCGGAGCTTCCTTGATCGCGAAGCATGAATCGGCATCTTTATTGTAGTTGGTTAATTTGAAGTTTGTTTTTGTGCAGGATCTTCCACAACTTGTATCCAGATGGATCATGGATAGTGGAGCATCTCGACATATGACAGGGAAGACTGCATTGCTGTATGATGTGAGAAACATTAATGGTGGTTACGTAGGATTTGTTGGTCATGAAGGTGGTCGAATTATTGGTGAAGGAACATTATCCAACGGGATTGTGACGTTTGAGAGAGTTAACTACATCACTGAGCTGGAGAACAATCTACTTAGTAACTCGCAGATTTGTGACAATATGTATACTACTCACTTCACTGATAAAGAATGTTTGATATTGAAACCAGGATTTGTTGTTCCTGAAGAATGGATTATCATGCGGGCACCCAGAGTGAATGATTTATATGTGTTAGATATGAGTGTAGCAACTACAACTACTGGTCAAGCACATTGTTTTGTTTCTAGAGCAACTGAGAAAGAATCAAGATTGTGGCACCGCAAGATGGGGCATATTCACCTAAGGAAGATGAATCACTTGGTGCACAATGATTTGGTATTGGGTGTTAATATCAAAGGTTTTCATCTGGAAGGGGAGTGCATTAGCTGCATCAAAGGCAAGCAGAAGAAAAAGTCACACCCTACAAAGCAAGTCAATTCACTTTCGAGACCTCTGGAAAGACTTCACATGGATTTGTTTGGTCCGGTGAATGTCAAAAGTATTACAGGAGATTACTATTGTTTGGTCGTTACTGATGATTATTCCAGATTTTCGTGGGTTTCTTTCTTGAAGACGAAAGATGAAACATTTGACAGTTTGATGGGGCTGTTCAGGAAAATTGAGAATCTGTACCAAAGGCGTATCAAAAGAATTCGAAGTGATAATGGTACTGAATTCAAGAACAGTAAGATGGAAGAATTTTGTGATGAAAGAGGTATATTGCAAGAGTTTAGTGCTCCGTATACTCCGCAGCAGAATGGAGTCGCAGAACGCAAAAACCGGACACTAATCGAGACGACTAGAACTATGCTTGCAGATTCAAAGTTACCGATAAACTTTTGGGCTGAAGCTGTTTCCGCCGCATGCTATACGCTCAACAGGGTTCTCACTGTCAAGAAGTTCAACAAAACATGTTTTGAGCTAATCAATAACCGCAAACCGAATTTGAAGTATCTAGAACCGTTCGGCTCACCCTGTACTGTTATAGAGCCTCATGGAAAGTTTGGTCCGAAGAGCATTGAGGGTATATTTGTTGGTTATGCAAATCCGTTGCGACGTGTCTTCGTTCCAAGTGAGAAGCGGATTATTGAAGCTGCAAACGTTGAATGTCAAGGTTATACTATGCCGCCACAGAATCCTGGTGATTCATGGCGTTATCATTATGACAAACTGTGGGATTCGTTTGACATGAGAGAAGAATAAGAGGATAATGAAGATTTCTTTGATGAGTTGGATATTTTGCGTGAATATGAGTCGCAGCTAAGGTTCCCAGCTGAGTATTCGAGGAGACCACAGGAAACTTCCAATGACTATGAAGCAGGTCCGAGTAATGCTGGTGAACATGATGATGTCCAACAGAATGAAGTTGCTCAGGATAATCAGTCGGCTCAGAATGATAATCTAGAAGCTGAAAACATGCCAGTATTTGATCATGGTGATTCAGATTCTGAGGGGGAGCAAATTCAGATTTCAAGTCAAACAAACCAAGTTGGTGAACAAGATGCAGAACAGAATGTTACTAATCTGGAGGGAAATGTAGATGTTCCAAGTGAAGTGATGCCGCGAACTTTTTCATATCATCCAGAGGAGTTGATTATAGGAGAATTGTAGACAGGCGTTCGCACTCGAAATCAGATTGATAAAGGGCTTACATGTTTTTATACAAAAGTTGCTCCTTTGCAAACTGAATTCTCATTGAGTTGTTTTATCTCGCAGGTTGAACCAAGAACTTACAAAGAGGCGCTTACTGAAGACTCTTGGGTCAATGCAATGCAGGAGGAACTTAGTCAATTCGAGAAATTAGGAGTGTGGAAGTTAGTTGATTTGCCGGATGGTCAGAGAAAGATTAACACCAAGTGGGTGTTCAAGTGCAAGAGGGACGATAGAGGAGTTGTTGTAAGGAACAAAGCTCGACTTGTTGTTCAGGGATTTAGTCAACAGGAGGGGATTGATTTTACCGAAATCTGTACTCCTGTAGCACGACTAGAGGCAATCAGAATTTTCCTAGCATTTGCATCTTGGAAGAACTTCAAAGTTTATCAGTTGGATGTTAAATCGGCGTTTCTTTATGGGAAGGTTAAAGAGGAGGTTTATGTCGGTCAGCCACCGGGCTTCACCGATCCAATCCACAAAAACAAGGTCTACTTGTTAGACAAAGCGCTGTATGGTTTACACCAAGCCCCGAGAGCTTGGTACGAGACTTTGTCTCAACATCTACTAGCCAACAAGTTTATTCGTGGAAAAGTGGATGCCACTCTCTTCACTAAAGAGGTCGATGGTCATCTTCTGATAGTTCAGATTTATGTGGACGATATAATCTTTGGGTCGACAAATGAAAGTCTATGCGAAGATTTTGAATCAGTGATGAAGCAAAAGTTTGAAATGTCATCAATGGGGGAGATGAAATTCTTTCTGGGATTACAAGTTGAACAACTTCCTGAGGGAATTTTCATTCATCAGACAAAGTACGTTCATAATATTCTAGAGAAATTTGGGATGTCAAGTTCTACTCCAGCTGCTACCCCACTTGCAACAAATCAGGGGATTCACCCAGATCTCACCGGAGACAGGGCCGATGAAACGTTCTACCGATCCATGATAGGTTCTTTGATGTACTTAACAGCTTCACGTCCTGATATCATGTACCCAACGTGCCTCGCAGCAAGATTTCAGTCTAACCCGAGAGCATCGCATATGATCATTGTGAAGAGGATATTGCGCTACCTGAAAGGAACTCCTTCATTGGGGTTGTGGTATCCTAGGAAAGGCGACTTTACGCTCAAAGGGTATTCCGATTCGGATTTCGGATGCTGCAAAGTAAATTCCAAATCAACAACTGCAGGATGCCAGTTCTTTGGTCCTAGATTGGTTACCTGGCAGTGTAAGAAACAAACGTCTGTGGCGTTATCTACATGTGAAGCGGAGTATGTTTCTGCTAGCAGTTGCTGCTCTCAGATCTTGTGGATACAGCAACAGATGCGCGACTACGGTTTGCAGTTTCTTAACATACCTCTTTTTGTTGATAATGAAGCCGCAATAAATATAACAAAGAATCCAGTACATCACGCTAAAACTAAACACATAGAAATTCGTCATCACTTTATTCGTGATTGTTTTGAGAAAAAGTTGATACGAATTGAGAAAATCCACACTGACGAACAGAAAGCTGATTTACATACCAAAGCTTTTGATAAAAATCGGTTTAAATACTTGTTAAAACTGAATGGTATGAAGCTTCTTTCGGTGTCGGATGGAATTGTGGGCGTTGATGAAAGTACTGTTGCGGATGAAGACGAGAAACAATCTGCAATGGTTTGTCGATTTTTTACTTGTTTTGGTATTTAGGGGGAGTAGATATTTGTATATAGTTTATATTTTCAGAAAATACAAAAACAGTAAAAAATGCAAAAATACAAAAACATGATAAAATCTGAAAAAGAGCTTGTGTATATAGGGAAAATGATAGTACATTGGCTAGACGATTACAGTATGCTAAAGATTTGTAATGTATAAATGAGTTAAACAGTCTCACTGATGATGTGTCGATAGGTTTTCGCACATTTAGTAGATTTATTCGGGATATAAACCTAAATTTCAAACTTGCGAAATTCGTGAGGAACACTACTTGGATATATAGGTAACCCCTGAAATCTCGTTTGAAAGGTCTCATAATCTGATATACTAGGTCTTTATACTCAATGATGTCTGGGGTATTATTCCGGGACTTCTGCTGAACGGTGGTTCTGACCTAGTCCTTGGCTAATACTTTCTGCAAATGCTTGAAACATAGCATTAAACCCTCAGCATGCCGATGAAACAATAAAATTGATAGTCGCTGCTGTTGTAAGCAAAAAGATCCTCTAAAGGGGACATACCGTTAAGTCGAAGCTGATATCTCTCTGCGTATACGGAAGTATCGACCTGAGATCCCTCGGCCCTCGCATACCTAATTTATATACAGATATCATTGTAGTATACTCACCTGTAAGACTGATTATTGGGATTCTGGATACGGGAGTATATTCAAGAGGTGGGACACATGAATGAGCTAAGTTCATAATTCATCTAATTCGTATCCTGAGTAAATTGAAATTTGTGTGGGAATTTAAGATGGATCAGTATATCGACAATCGAGGTGAATTGTTTAAGTCTGAGTATGAAATGAAGCTTAATGGTACTTGTGATTTGTCTGAAAAGCTGATATGATTCCCTGACACGCTCGAAAAAAATTTGTTTGTAAATAGTTTACTTTGTTTACTTTCTGCAATTTAAGTTTTCTGTATTTCATTTTTTAGTTTAGAACACTTTGATAAAATCCAAAAAGATTTTATTTCTGCTTTATTTTCTGACAAACCAAAGTGGAGAGTTGATTGTTGGATTCTCAGATGATTGAAGCAGATGCAGGAGATTCTGAATTGAAGAATGAGGAGAGCTTACTTTGATGAAGTTTGAATTTTTGGAAAGTCAAAAACAAGTTCATTAATTTGATACTTGTTATTTTCAGAAAATGTTTGAAATTGTTGTTTTAAATCAGTTTGATTTGTCAAAAGATCAACCAAGGTCATTAATTTGGACTTGGTAGATTAATCAAGTGATCAGGGTCATTAACTTGGACCTGAATACTTGAGTGGATTGTTAAAACTGATTGAGTTTGTGATTTACTGTTGAAAAGATAGAATTGTAATGGTTATTGGTTGAGTAACAGGATTGGACTTCATTATTCCCAATGGAAGCTAATTGTCAAAGCTTGAACCAGATATCTCAGATTCTAGCATATCGAGAGGGGGAGTCTGTGAAAGGGGGAGTCTGGATCAACGGTCAAAGGGAAGATTGAAGTTTAAAGTTTGAAGATAAAGATTGAAGAGAGTTTTTACAATGTTTGAAGAGTGATAAAGACAAAGACTTGAAGCCAAAGACTTCATCAACATCCAAGGGGGAGTCTGTTGGTGCATTGAATGTCTGTTGATTACATCTTAATCAAGTCTTGTGTCTAGATAGATTGATTGAACACACAATAGGGTTAATAGTTAGGATTTTATGTGTTAAAGTAGAAGATTTCGCTTGAAAGATGTCATGTGTAGTTCAAGCGAAATCAGAACATGAGATTTCGCTTGAAGTGAACATGACATGTTCAAGCGAAATCTACTACTTATATATAGGTGTGTGTTGTTCATTTGAGAGGGACTTGGTCATTGTGTGTGAGACGAAGTGCCGTCGGATTTGTATCAGATTACATTGTAAAAGCACGAAAATCAATCAGAAAAGAAAGATTAAAAGGAAATTAGTTGTTATGACTTTGTTTACGTTGATTCCGCCTTCGTACTCAAAGATGAACTGCCTTAACTGACGTTTCAAGGTCGTAAAACGGTCCAACACGCGGTTTGTTATTTTACGCGATCGGGGTGTTACAGAGATTGGTATCAGAGCCATGGTTATAGGAATTATGTCACACCCCGACCACGTAGAACATACAAAACGTGGCGGAAATGTCGGGGAGTGTTGTAACAGAATTAATTGTTTCAAATCCATGGCAATTGAAGTTTCATTTTATTGATTAAAAGTGTTACAATGTCTTAACAAACAAGGAAATACAACATAATTAACTAGTCTTGTATCTTTTATTGTCACTAAAGCCCAAGTCTGCCTATGTGTATCTTGATCATCTTATGCAACAGTTCCTGAAAAACACATGTGAAAATAGGTACGTCAGCATAAAAATGCCTGTGAGATACATAGGTTTTGTGAAAATAGGTTCCATGACTTATGTTTGAGAAAATGTTTAGTCATGAACCTTGTTATTTGCTTTGTTTTGTAAATCGTTTGAAAAACAATGAGTTCAGATGATATGTATAAATAAGTGAATAATGTATGGTTAAATGAATAACCATAGTAAAATGGATTTGTATAAGATAAGTTGTTTGTAAAAAAATGTCTTGTGAAAAGTATGTTATTTGTATAAAATGTTATATGTCTCAAACTGAAATGATTCAAATAACGCTACGATATGTAATACCATACAAACACTTATATATAGGAAGTACCAGCGGCGTATCCACCATGCTTGTATCATATTACACACGCATCGTTACTTAATCACTTAATCAAACCAAACTAACCAATGTAAGAAGTCTATGTTTAAATCAATTGTCAAATGTATTGGGTAATATGTCAAAGTGGTCATGTCAAGATGTAAATCATATCAAAATGTCTATGTCAAATATCCATGTCAAATGTCTATGTCAAATATCCATGTCAAATGTCTATGTCAAAATGTCATGTATGGCAAGTGAAATGTCTCAACTAAACCATATGCACAAAACAAAGTATTGAAGTAAAACTTGGTTTAAATCAAAGTTATGTTTTGTGGGAAATGCATGATCAAATGTCAATCATGTTAAAATGTCTATGCCGAAATGTCTATGTCGAATGTCTATGTCAAAATGTCATGTAAAACGATGTACTAAGTAATGCACACAATTGGGCACACCTAGCATGAAATGTCATAAAATCATGTACTATAATGTACTAACGAACATAGCAGTATATGATGTTAAAACAGGAAAGCATGAAAGTAACAAGTAGGCACATGTGTTCCACCCCAAAACAGTTTGGAAAACAGTAAAAGAGGGGTCTATGTACTCACTTGAGATTGCTCAGAAGTCCTAGGATAACCACCAAGCAATGCTAGAGATCGCGGAATATCAAACGGTACCTAATATAGGTAACTACATTAATAAACCGGACCTAAATCGGAAGACTGGGTAGCATGAGGGTTTGTAAACCAAATGAGTGTAGGAACTCATGTGATATGGTTAATCAAAGCCTACATACTAAATGAAACTTAACCTAAGTGTCTACGACCCATTACGACCCGTTTAGGTAGCTTATGCTACTTTAACGCGTCGTTCGCGTGGAAACGCGTTCGGATCGCCTAACTAGTCCTATGACAAGTGTTATATGCCTAAACATGTTACAAAATCAGTTATGTGACAAAAGTTTAGGTTACATATGCTTAATTACCAATTATACATGAAAAGGGTATTCTGGTAATTTACCTAAGGCATATAAACTACCTATCATACAACTACTTAAACGATGTGACCATAGGGTATAACCTCGGAAGGTTATTCCCTACACTATGGTCACCTAATGTATTTGGTCGGATCCTAATGATCGACCAAACTGGGTCGGGTTCGAAGGTATAAGCGATTTATTAGATCGCTTACCCTACGACCCTAGACAACGTGGTAATCAGTAGGCATAGTCCCAAGGGACTATAACCAACGTGATTACACTCACGTTGCGAAGTTCAAACGAACTTCGCATTGACCATTACTGGTCAACGCTGAAAGTCAAACAAAGTTTGACTTTCTGACTCTAAAAGCAATAAAAATAAGGAAAAGAACGAAAGAATACTTACCCAGGGTCCCCGAATGCTAATCCCGACTCAAGAACTCAGGTATGAAACAATGGTTTCAACTTAGAGCTCTCAAAATCAGAATTCTTGTAAGTTTAGCAATGGGGGTGGATGGGTATATATAGTTTTCGGTCCACCGTTAGGATCGTTTCATGGAAAAGGAGGCATGATCAATACCGTACACTTGTCGGAATGTTATGGTAACACATATGCCACTAACCATAGGAAATCAACACTTGGCAAGGAGTTTGGAAGTGGTTAACAGCTGAAAACAGGCTGTTAAGTACTCTGCATCTGGTCTGAAGACCCCTAGCGCACCGCTACGCTAAAAGTGTAGCGCACCGCTAGGCTTAAGTTTGGCAGATTTACACTTTTGGTCCCTGTCATGCATTCAGCCCATTTTCGACACGTTTAAGGCCCGTTAACCCCATTTCAAAGCTCTAAAATGAAGTTAAAGTATAGGGAACTTAAAATGTGTTCAAAAATATCTCGGGTGTCGGTTCGTTTGGCCGTACGAACGCGATGTTCGCTTAATTACGACGGAATGCGCACAAGCGCGAATAACGATCCAAATGACGCGACGAATGGATTTTTCTTAAGGCGAACCATAAAATATAATGTAGTCATGCTTACATAAATTTTTGGATGTCCGGATGTATTCAGAACGTAAGTTATGCGCGAAAATGCAAACTTGTGCACTTTTTGACACTTTTAGTCCCTGAATGACACAAAAGTTTATTTTAGCATACCGAACACCTCAAAGCCTATTTCTAAGCTATGTAAAGGATATTTATGGTATGTTTAACTTATGTTCATGTCCCGGAATGTCTGTTACAGTTCAAATTGGCATACTTTCGCAGTTTGTCAACTTTAGTCCCTGTAAGCGATTAAACTTTGATTTCACCACACCAAACCTTCCAAAACTTATATCTAAGTTATGTAAAGGTTATTTAAAGTATGTTAAACCTATTTCACTATTCCGGAGTGTTTGTTGCATTAAACTGGTTATATTTACGCATTAGTGCGCGTATAACCTTCCAGAAAGCGATTTAGAGTTTGAAATCGAACAAGAGTTGATATGTGCAAAAGATACACATATTTATACAAGTCCAAAGTATGAAATACAATATTTCATTGGTTTGGCATTTGTTTGATGGTTGAAATGACACAGGTGTTACAGTCTACCCCTACTTTAGGAAATTTCGTCCCGAAATTTATTCGTAGGAGTCTGTCTATGACTTTGTGTCAAATAGTCATCAAAGATATGTAAAGCATAATCCTGTAATTTCTCTTTAATTAACATTTTTCAGAAATGAAAAATGAACAGAGTTATTTTCAACAGGCATTCTTTAGAAACAAAAATGAACGGACTAGTCATTTTACATCTTCAGAAACAAAAATGAACAGAATAGACATTTTACATCTTCAGAAACAAAAATGAACCGAATGAGTCATTTTACATCTTCAGAAACAAAAATGAACGGAATAGTCATTTTACATCTTCAGAAACAAAAATGAACCGAATGAGTCATTTTACATCTTCAGAAACAAAAATGAACAGAATAGTCATTTTACATCTTCAGAAACAAAAATGAACCGAATGAGTCATTTTACATCTTTAGAAACAAAAATGAACAGAATAGAGATTTTACATCTTCAGAAACAAAAATGAACCGAATGAGTCATTTTACATCTTCAGAAACAAAAATGAACGGAATAGTCATTTTACATCTTCAGAAACAAAAATGAACCGAATGAGTCATTTTACATCTTCAAAAACAAAAATGAACAGAATAGACATTTTACATCTTCAGAAACAAAAATGAACCGAATGAGCCATTTTACATCTTCAGAAACAAAAATGAACGGAATAGTCATTTTACATCTTCAGAAACAAAAATGAACCGAATGAGTCATTTTACATCTTCAGAAACAAAAATGGACAGAATGAGTCATTTTACATCTTCAGAAACAAAAATGAACCGAATGAGTCATTTTACATCTTCAGAAACAAAAATGAACAGAATTAACTCTAGATACATGACAAAACTTGCTGTGGTTTCTGTGCACTAAATTCTATAATTATGTACGCGTCCATAATTACGTAATTCCTTGCACAGTCCGCACAGTGCATTTCATGATGTGTAGGGAAAGAAAATATCAAACCTGTGATGAGTGTAACTAGACTACCATAGGGTCCTTTTAATCAGATCAACACATGATCTTTTTAATTAGACCTCCAAGGAGTCCTTTCAGCTATATCATCACATGATATCCCTAGCCAGATTTTTTTTTTGGATCAATCTGATTACCTAGACCACTCAGGGGTCTAATTATGGAATAGTACAATATAATCCAAGGATCTTTACTATCACGTAAAAGCCCATTGAGGATTTAATATAGTACCTTTGGATATCCTACTACGAATTCCTTATACAAAGATATGGAAGATTCTTCGAGGATTTGGATAACAAAAACTTGGATTACACAAAAACATAAAAGGAAACACATAAGCACATAATCACATAGTTGTTTAACTTGTTTATTAATTTGTTATCTTTGGACGCGGATACTTAAAGCACACCAGGAATCCATTCCGTGGATTTCATTTGGTACTTTAAACATTATCAAGAATCTAACTATGAAGATAGAAAGATCTTTAAAAAGAAAATTCAATTTCGATTATAAAGAACCGAAATGTTTGAATTTAGATACATAAGGAATCCAATTAAGGACTCCGATGAATGATAATCATCCATAAGGATCAAATTATGAAGATAGAAAGATCCTATTTTGGATTTTGGAATTTTGTGTAACGAGAGTGTTCCGACACTTTGCACTAGGCGTGCTTACGTCGATACACAAGGTAGAAAGTTCATGAGGTTGAGGCGCCAGATATGCCAAGCGACATATGAAGCAGAGTTTGAAGGTTGAGCAGCAGCAGGATTTGTAACAGCTTTGCTTTGGATTGCAAAGCGGCATATGTTAACCAAATGTCTCCATCGTCCACCGTGGGTACATTTGAAACAAGGTATTTGATTTGAATAATGACGATGGCATTGATTGCACCAAGGAGCAGTTCCCTTATACAGCTTCACCCCTGAGGCGAGTCATGGTGATAGCTAAGTCAACGGTCCTCTGGAGTACGACGCCTATTCGCTGGGTAATTGCCGCACCTGGTTCGGACATTGTTGTTGCGATGAAGAAGCATCTTGAAGATAACGAAAGGCATAGGAGGAAACAAGCGAAAGATAGTCAAAAGGAAATGACAAGGCATGTAGATTGTGACCATTTGTTTGTTACCAAAGGCAAACAAATGAGAGAGTGACTAATCAAAGTAAGCGGGTCAATATAATGTATCGCGAAGACATGCTCGCCTATAAGTGAACACTCATCCCAAGAATTCCCAGGTAAGCACAACTGGTCTCGCGTCTGATGAGATGTATACGAAGTGCTTGCCTAGACAGAAAACCCAGAATACAGGCATTCACCCTTCCAGTTTGCACGTGTTCACATTATTAAAAACCCAAAACCTTGACGAGAGTTTTGAAAACTCAAAGGGGTTCAAAACCGTATAACAGAGGGTTCAAAACCTTACAATAGAGGGTTCAAAACCTAGTAATCAATCATCCTAGAACAGATGATTAGTTTTCAAAGCGGTTTTGAAATTTATGTTCTTGTTGTGGTCGTCGCCTAAGGATAGGTGACGGTATTGTTTTATGACTAAACGCAAGTAAACTCGCGTTAGGGTCCTAAGAAAGTTATAGACTAGGTCAAAGCATTACTAATAACCTAATTCCCTATAACCATTGGCTCTGATACCATCTTTTCTGTCACACCCCGACCACGTAGAACATACAAAACGTGGCGGAAATGTCGGGGAGTGTTGTAACAGAATTAATTGTTTCAAATCCATGGCAATTGAAGTTTCATTTTATTGATTAAAAGTGTTACAATGTCTTAACAAACAAGGAAATACAACATAATTAACTAGTCTTGTATCTTTTATTGTCACTAAAGCCCAAGTCTGCCTATGTGTATCTTGATCATCTTATGCAACAGTTCCTGAAAAACACATGTGAAAATAGGTACGTCAGCATAAAAATGCCTGTGAGATACATAGGTTTTGTGAAAATAGGTTCCATGACTTATGTTTGAGAAAATGTTTAGTCATGAACCTTGTTATTTGCTTTGTTTTGTAAATCGTTTGAAAAACAATGAGTTCAGATGATATGTATAAATAAGTGAATAATGTATGGTTAAATGAATAACCATAGTAAAATGGATTTGTATAAGATAAGTTGTTTGTAAAAAAATGTCTTATGAAAAGTATGTTATTTGTATAAAATGTTATATGTCTCAAACTGAAATGATTCAAATAACGCTACGATATGTAATACCATACAAACACTTATATATAGGAAGTACCAGCGGCGTATCCACCATGCTTGTATCATATTACACACGCATCGTTACTTAATCACTTAATCAAACCAAACTAACCAATGTAAGAAGTCTATGTTTAAATCAATTGTCAAATGTATTGGGTAATATGTCAAAGTGGTCATGTCAAGATGTAAATCATATCAAAATGTCTATGTCAAATATCCATGTCAAATGTCTATGTCAAATATCCATGTCAAATGTCTATGTCAAAATGTCATGTATGGCAAGTGAAATGTCTCAACTAAACCATATGCACAAAACAAAGTATTGAAGTAAAACTTGGTTTAAATCAAAGTTATGTTTTGTGGGAAATGCATGATCAAATGTCAATCATGTTAAAATGTCTATGCCGAAATGTCTATGTCGAATGTCTATGTCAAAATGTCATGTAAAACGATGTACTAAGTAATGCACACAATTGGGAACACCTAGCATGAAATGTCATAAAATCATGTACTATAATGTACTAACGAACATAGCAGTATATGATGTTAAAACAGGAAAGCATGAAAGTAACAAGTAGGCACATGTGTTCCACCCCAAAACAGTTTGGAAAACAGTAAAAGAGGGGTCTATGTACTCACTTGAGATTGCTCAGAAGTCCTAGGATAACCACCAAGCAATGCTAGAGATCGCGGAATATCAAACGGTACCTAATATAGGTAACTACATTAATAAACCGGACCTAAATCGGAAGACTGGGTAGCATGAGGGTTTGTAAACCAAATGAGTGTAGGAACTCATGTGATATGGTTAATCAAAGCCTACATACTAAATGAAACTTAACCTAAGTGTCTACGACCCATTACGACCCGTTTAGGTAGCTTATGCTACTTTAACGCGTCGTTCGCGTGGAAACGCGTTCGGATCGCCTAACTAGTCCTATGACAAGTGTTATATGCCTAAACATGTTACAAAATCAGTTATGTGACAAAAGTTTAGGTTACATATGCTTAATTACCAATTATACATGAAAAGGGTATTCTGGTAATTTACCTAAGGCATATAAACTACCTATCATACAACTACTTAAACGATGTGACCATAGGGTATAACCTCGGAAGGTTATTCCCTACACTATGGTCACCTAATGTATTTGGTCGGATCCTAATGATCGACCAAACTGGGTCGGGTTCGAAGGTATAAGCGATTTATTAGATCGCTTACCCTACGACCCTAGACAACGTGGTAATCAGTAGGCATAGTCCCAAGGGACTATAACCAACGTGATTACACTCACGTTGCGAAGTTCAAACGAACTTCGCATTGACCATTACTGGTCAACGCTGAAAGTCAAACAAAGTTTGACTTTCTGACTCTAAAAGCAATAAAAATAAGGAAAAGAACGAAAGAATACTTACCCAGGGTCCCCGAATGCTAATCCCGACTCAAGAACTCAGGTATGAAACAATGGTTTCAACTTAGAGCTCTCAAAATCAGAATTCTTGTAAGTTTAGCAATGGGGGTGGATGGGTATATATAGTTTTCGGTCCACCGTTAGGATCGTTTCATGGAAAAGGAGGCATGATCAATACCGTACACTTGTCGGAATGTTATGGTAACACATATGCCACTAACCATAGGAAATCAACACTTGGCAAGGAGTTTGGAAGTGGTTAACAGCTGAAAACAGGCTGTTAAGTACTCTGCATCTGGTCTGAAGACCCCTAGCGCACCGCTACGCTAAAAGTGTAGCGCACCGCTAGGCTTAAGTTTGGCAGATTTACACTTTTGGTCCCTGTCATGCATTCAGCCCATTTTCGACACGTTTAAGGCCCGTTAACCCCATTTCAAAGCTCTAAAATGAAGTTAAAGTATAGGGAACTTAAAATGTGTTCAAAAATATCTCGGGTGTCGGTTCGTTTGGCCGTACGAACGCGATGTTCGCTTAATTACGACGGAATGCGCACAAGCGCGAATAACGATCCAAATGACGCGACGAATGGATTTTTCTTAAGGCGAACCATAAAATATAATGTAGTCATGCTTACATAAATTTTTGGATGTCCGGATGTATTCAGAACGTAAGTTATGCGCGAAAATGCAAACTTGTGCACTTTTTGACACTTTTAGTCCCTGAATGACACAAAAGTTTATTTTAGCATACCGAACACCTCAAAGCCTATTTCTAAGCTATGTAAAGGATATTTATGGTATGTTTAACTTATGTTCATGTCCCGGAATGTCTGTTACAGTTCAAATTGGCATACTTTCGCAGTTTGTCAACTTTAGTCCCTGTAAGCGATTAAACTTTGATTTCACCACACCAAACCTTCCAAAACTTATATCTAAGTTATGTAAAGGTTATTTAAAGTATGTTAAACCTATTTCACTATTCCGGAGTGTTTGTTGCATTAAACTGGTTATATTTACGCATTAGTGCGCGTATAACCTTCCAGAAAGCGATTTAGAGTTTGAAATCGAACAAGAGTTGATATGTGCAAAAGATACACATATTTATACAAGTCCAAAGTATGAAATACAATATTTCATTGGTTTGGCATTTGTTTGATGGTTGAAATGACACAGGTGTTACAGTCTACCCCTACTTTAGGAAATTTCGTCCCGAAATTTATTCGTAGGAGTCTGTCTATGACTTTGTGTCAAATAGTCATCAAAGATATGTAAAGCATAATCCTGTAATTTCTCTTTAATTAACATTTTTCAGAAATGAAAAATGAACAGAGTTATTTTCAACAGGCATTCTTTAGAAACAAAAATGAACGGACTAGTCATTTTACATCTTCAGAAACAAAAATGAACAGAATAGACATTTTACATCTTCAGAAACAAAAATGAACCGAATGAGTCATTTTACATCTTCAGAAACAAAAATGAACGGAATAGTCATTTTACATCTTCAGAAACAAAAATGAACCGAATGAGTCATTTTACATCTTCAGAAACAAAAATGAACAGAATAGTCATTTTACATCTTCAGAAACAAAAATGAACCGAATGAGTCATTTTACATCTTTAGAAACAAAAATGAACAGAATAGAGATTTTACATCTTCAGAAACAAAAATGAACCGAATGAGTCATTTTACATCTTCAGAAACAAAAATGAACGGAATAGTCATTTTACATCTTCAGAAACAAAAATGAACCGAATGAGTCATTTTACATCTTCAAAAACAAAAATGAACAGAATAGACATTTTACATCTTCAGAAACAAAAATGAACCGAATGAGTCATTTTACATCTTCAGAAACAAAAATGAACGGAATAGTCATTTTACATCTTCAGAAACAAAAATGAACCGAATGAGTCATTTTACATCTTCAGAAACAAAAATGGACAGAATGAGTCATTTTACATCTTCAGAAACAAAAATGAACCGAATGAGTCATTTTACATCTTCAGAAACAAAAATGAACAGAATTAACTCTAGATACATGACAAAACTTGCTGTGGTTTCTGTGCACTAAATTCTATAATTATGTACGCGTCCATAATTACGTAATTCCTTGCACAGTCCGCACAGTGCATTTCATGATGTGTAGGGAAAGAAAATATCAAACCTGTGATGAGTGTAACTAGACTACCATAGGGTCCTTTTAATCAGATCAACACATGATCTTTTTAATTAGACCTCCAAGGAGTCCTTTCAGCTATATCATCACATGATATCCCTAGCCAGATTTTTTTTTTTTGGATCAATCTGATTACCTAGACCACTCAGGGGTCTAATTATGGAATAGTACAATATAATCCAAGGATCTTTACTATCACGTAAAAGCCCATTGAGGATTTAATATAGTACCTTTGGATATCCTACTACGAATTCCTTATACAAAGATATGGAAGATTCTTCGAGGATTTGGATAACAAAAACTTGGATTACACAAAAACATAAAAGGAAACACATAAGCACATAATCACATAGTTGTTTAACTTGTTTATTAATTTGTTATCTTTGGACGCGGATACTTAAAGCACACCAGGAATCCATTCCGTGGATTTCATTTGGTACTTTAAACATTATCAAGAATCTAACTATGAAGATAGAAAGATCTTTAAAAAGAAAATTCAATTTCGATTATAAAGAACCGAAATGTTTGAATTTAGATACATAAGGAATCCAATTAAGGACTCCGATGAATGATAATCATCCATAAGGATCAAATTATGAAGATAGAAAGATCCTATTTTGGATTTTGGAATTTTGTGTAACGAGAGTGTTCCGACACTTTGCACTAGGCGTGCTTACGTCGATACACAAGGTAGAAAGTTCATGAGGTTGAGGCGCCAGATATGCCAAGCGACATATGAAGCAGAGTTTGAAGGTTGAGCAGCAGCAGGATTTGTAACAGCTTTGCTTTGGATTACAAAGCGGCATATGTTAACCAAATGTCTCCATCGTCCACCGTGGGTACATTTGAAACAAGGTATTTGATTTGAATAATGACGATGGCATTGATTGCACCAAGGAGCAGTTCCCTTATACAGCTTCACCCCTGAGGCGAGTCATGGTGATAGCTAAGTCAACGGTCCTCTGGAGTACGACGCCTATTCGCTGGGTAATTGCCGCACCTGGTTCGGACATTGTTGTTGCGATGAAGAAGCATCTTGAAGATAACGAAAGGCATAGGAGGAAACAAGCGAAAGATAGTCAAAAGGAAATGACAAGGCATGTAGATTGTGACCATTTGTTTGTTACCAAAGGCAAACAAATGAGAGAGTGACTAATCAAAGTAAGCGGGTCAATATAATGTATCGCGAAGACATGCTCGCCTATAAGTGAACACTCATCCCAAGAATTCCCAGGTAAGCACAACTGGTCTCGCGTCTGATGAGATGTATACGAAGTGCTTGCCTAGACAGAAAACCCAGAATACAGGCATTCACCCTTCCAGTTTGCACGTGTTCACATTATTAAAAACCCAAAACCTTGACGAGAGTTTTGAAAACTCAAAGGGGTTCAAAACCGTATAACAGAGGGTTCAAAACCTTACAATAGAGGGTTCAAAACCTAGTAATCAATCATCCTAGAACATATGATTAGTTTTCAAAGCGGTTTTGAAATTTATGTTCTTGTTGTGGTCGTCGCCTAAGGATAGGTGACGGTATTGTTTTATGACTAAACGCAAGTAAACTCGCGTTAGGGTCCTAAGAAAGTTATAGACTAGGTCAAAGCATTACTAATAACCTAATTCCCTATAACCATTGGCTCTGATACCATCTTTTCTGTCACACCCCGACCACGTAGAACATACAAAACGTGGCGGAAATGTCGGGGAGTGTTGTAACAGAATTAATTGTTTCAAATCCATGGCAATTGAAGTTTCATTTTATTGATTAAAAGTGTTACAATGTCTTAACAAACAAGGAAATACAACATAATTAACTAGTCTTGTATCTTTTATTGTCACTAAAGCCCAAGTCTGCCTATGTGTATCTTGATCATCTTATGCAACAGTTCCTGAAAAACACATGTGAAAATAGGTACGTCAGCATAAAAATGCCTGTGAGATACATAGGTTTTGTGAAAATAGGTTCCATGACTTATGTTTGAGAAAATGTTTAGTCATGAACCTTGTTATTTGCTTTGTTTTGTAAATCGTTTGAAAAACAATGAGTTCAGATGATATGTATAAATAAGTGAATAATGTATGGTTAAATGAATAACCATAGTAAAATGGATTTGTATAAGATAAGTTGTTTGTAAAAAAATGTCTTGTGAAAAGTATGTTATTTGTATAAAATGTTATATGTCTCAAACTGAAATGATTCAAATAACGCTACGATATGTAATACCATACAAACACTTATATATAGGAAGTACCAGCGGCGTATCCACCATGCTTGTATCATATTACACACGCATCGTTACTTAATCACTTAATCAAACCAAACTAACCAATGTAAGAAGTCTATGTTTAAATCAATTGTCAAATGTATTGGGTAATATGTCAAAGTGGTCATGTCAAGATGTAAATCATATCAAAATGTCTATGTCAAATATCCATGTCAAATGTCTATGTCAAATATCCATGTCAAATGTCTATGTCAAAATGTCATGTATGGCAAGTGAAATGTCTCAACTAAACCATATGCACAAAACAAAGTATTGAAGTAAAACTTGGTTTAAATCAAAGTTATGTTTTGTGGGAAATGCATGATCAAATGTCAATCATGTTAAAATGTCTATGCCGAAATGTCTATGTCGAATGTCTATGTCAAAATGTCATGTAAAACGATGTACTAAGTAATGCACACAATTGGGAACACCTAGCATGAAATGTCATAAAATCATGTACTATAATGTACTAACGAACATAGCAGTATATGATGTTAAAACAGGAAAGCATGAAAGTAACAAGTAGGCACATGTGTTCCACCCCAAAACAGTTTGGAAAACAGTAAAAGAGGGGTCTATGTACTCACTTGAGATTGCTCAGAAGTCCTAGGATAACCACCAAGCAATGCTAGAGATCGCGGAATATCAAACGGTACCTAATATAGGTAACTACATTAATAAACCGGACCTAAATCGGAAGACTGGGTAGCATGAGGGTTTGTAAACCAAATGAGTGTAGGAACTCATGTGATATGGTTAATCAAAGCCTACATACTAAATGAAACTTAACCTAAGTGTCTACGACCCATTACGACCCGTTTAGGTAGCTTATGCTACTTTAACGCGTCGTTCGCGTGGAAACGCGTTCGGATCGCCTAACTAGTCCTATGACAAGTGTTATATGCCTAAACATGTTACAAAATCAGTTATGTGACAAAAGTTTAGGTTACATATGCTTAATTACCAATTATACATGAAAAGGGTATTCTGGTAATTTACCTAAGGCATATAAACTACCTATCATACAACTACTTAAACGATGTGACCATAGGGTATAACCTCGGAAGGTTATTCCCTACACTATGGTCACCTAATGTATTTGGTCGGATCCTAATGATCGACCAAACTGGGACGGGTTCGAAGGTATAAGCGATTTATTAGATCGCTTACCCTACGACCCTAGACAACGTGGTAATCAGTAGGCATAGTCCCAAGGGACTATAACCAACGTGATTACACTCACGTTGCGAAGTTCAAACGAACTTCGCATTGACCATTACTGGTCAACGCTGAAAGTCAAACAAAGTTTGACTTTCTGACTCTAAAAGCAATAAAAATAAGGAAAAGAACGAAAGAATACTTACCCAGGGTCCCCGAATGCTAATCCCGACTCAAGAACTCAGGTATGAAACAATGGTTTCAACTTAGAGCTCTCAAAATCAGAATTCTTGTAAGTTTAGCAATGGGGGTGGATGGGTATATATAGTTTTCGGTCCACCGTTAGGATCGTTTCATGGAAAAGGAGGCATGATCAATACCGTACACTTGTCGGAATGTTATGGTAACACATATGCCACTAACCATAGGAAATCAACACTTGGCAAGGAGTTTGGAAGTGGTTAACAGCTGAAAACAGGCTGTTAAGTACTCTGCATCTGGTCTGAAGACCCCTAGCGCACCGCTACGCTAAAAGTGTAGCGCACCGCTAGGCTTAAGTTTGGCAGATTTACACTTTTGGTCCCTGTCATGCATTCAGCCCATTTTCGACACGTTTAAGGCCCGTTAACCCCATTTCAAAGCTCTAAAATGAAGTTAAAGTATAGGGAACTTAAAATGTGTTCAAAAATATCTCGGGTGTCGGTTCGTTTGGCCGTACGAACGTGATGTTCGCTTAATTACGACGGAATGCGCACAAGCGCGAATAACGATCCAAATGACGCGACGAATGGATTTTTCTTAAGGCGAACCATAAAATATAATGTAGTCATGCTTACATAAATCTTTGGATGTCCGGATGTATTCAGAACGTAAGTTATGCGCGAAAATGCAAACTTGTGCACTTTTTGACACTTTTAGTCCCTGAATGACACAAAAGTTTATTTTAGCATACCGAACACCTCAAAGCCTATTTCTAAGCTATGTAAAGGATATTTATGGTATGTTTAACTTATGTTCATGTCCCGGAATGTCTGTTACAGTTCAAATTGGCATACTTTCGCAGTTTGTCAACTTTAGTCCCTGTAAGCGATTAAACTTTGATTTCACCACACCAAACCTTCCAAAACTTATATCTAAGTTATGTAAAGGTTATTTAAAGTATGTTAAACCTATTTCACTATTCCGGAGTGTTTGTTGCATTAAACTGGTTATATTTACGCATTAGTGCGCGTATAACCTTCCAGAAAGCGATTTAGAGTTTGAAATCGAACAAGAGTTGATATGTGCAAAAGATACACATATTTATACAAGTCCAAAGTATGAAATACAATATTTCATTGGTTTGGCATTTGTTTGATGGTTGAAATGACACAGGTGTTACAAATTAGGTTATTAGTAATACTTTGACCTAGACTATAACCTTTCTAGCACCCTAACACAAGTTATCTTGTGTTTAGATCTTAAAAAAATACTATCACCTATCCTTAGTTGATTACCAAAACAAATCCACATGTCACAAATTCGTTTTGAAAGTCAATCATCTATTCTTAGATGATTTGTTTTAAGGCTTTAAGCCTTCAAAGTTTTCAAAATCTCATCAAAGTTTGGGTTTTAATAATGTGAACACGTGCAATCTGGAAGGGTGGATGCCTGTACCCTGAGTTTTCTGTCTAAGGCTAGAGTATTCGTGTGACAACTGTCAAATTTGCATGCATCCGTACAATTATTAAACAATGATTAGTTCTTAATGACTGTGCTGAATTACAATTAATGACTTGAATTGCTTTCCGATTTTTGCCATATACATACATGTGCATCATATATTGCAAATGACATATCATTACTGCATGGAAACTTTGTTGATTCGAATGATGCATGGAACACCGGTAGCATAGTTATCAGACAAATCAGAAAAATGCTGACGGAGTTTAGTACATAGACAAATGTGGTATTGAGATACAGAATGGGCCAGAAACCAAGAGTTACACTAGGATAGTGTGTAGGAAAGTAAGGATCACAAAGCTGGCTTCCTAGTGATAGTTTAAGTGCCAGAAAGTGCCTAAAACTTACATAAACTGTAGAATTCTGCAGAATTCCGCAAAATTCAGCATTTAAACAATTTAATATCATGCAGAAATATGGTTAAATTGTGACAACTGTGTTATGTAAGCACCGTAAAATGTAAAACTATATTGATTATTAATAAAACAATGTGTGGTGGTGTTATTATATGCGTTATTGTATTTGATGATTTTACAATTTGACTCGATTCTGATTTCAAGCTTTAAATCGCTTTCTGGAAGGTTATACGCAAACTGGTGCATAAACACAATCAGTTTAACGCGACGTACACTCCGGAACTGTGACGTATGCCAAACATACCCTAAATATCCTTTACATAACTTAGAAATAAGTTTCGAAGGATTCGGTACGGCGAAAACACTTTTAGTTGAACTAAAAGAACTAATTATGACAAAACTGCGAAACGAACGATGGTGACCGCCCGGGTAATATTTAAACCCCAAAAATATTCTGTTATGATTGAAATTTTATTTTAATCAGGTTCGTGTTGAAAAATAAATTAAAACGCTTAAAAACGTTATTTTTCAAGTTTAAGCGCGTACCGCGTGTTTCTGCGCGACACAGTGCTTCTACTGCAAAACGCAGACAACGCAGCCAATCTAGGCAACTGAAATTTAGTTCAGTAATATTTTGGCGAGTTTATTTTTATAGAATAATAAAAATAATTTAGAACGCCATAAACCGGGATTTAAACGCTAGATAAAATACCCGGTATCCAGTTAAACACCTGTTTTTATCTAATTTACCAAACAAATTTACACTTTAACCCCCCCCCCCATATACTTCACGGTTACAATGGGTGGCCCCCACCAAAATATTTCCAAGATCTTGCATAAATCCTATTTGATTTTTCTTGGATTTTATTTAGATATTACTTGATACACTTAGATTTTATGAGATCTTGGCCTATATATCTTCTTCATATCTTCACACTACACTCAATCTCCTCCCTCTTCCTCTCTCCAAAATCGTAACCCCTCACCACCACTCCCATCTTCATTTTGCAACCTTGTTCTTCAAAGATTCAACTCCATTTCAAGCATATTTCAAGTTGATGTGAAGATCCAAAGGAGTTTCCAAGGTGTTTTCAAGAGATTTCAAGCTTCCTATCATCACAATCTCATCCAACAACTTACTTGAATCTTGAAGGTATAACATTTATGTTTTAATCATACTTTAGATTCTTGGTTGTTCTTGATGATTTGAAGTTTCTCTTGAATCTTGGAATTTTCACTAAATTTGAAATCTAAAATGAAATGGGTCATGATACAAATAAAAATGGTGGTGATATGTATGTATATATAACCGTACATACATACATGTGTGTATGAGTTTTGAAGTTTGATTTCTTGATAAGTACTTGTTTAAGTTGTTACATGTTCTTGAATGATAGTTAAAATGAAAGTGTTTAATGATTTGTGTATGTTATGTTAAACGACCAAGTACATCAGCAAATAAACCTGAATATATCACATATTTGATGCATTTAGATTAACATAAAATGATGATGTTATGATAGTATGCTTTAGACACTTATACATGAGGATACATGTTGATTTAAAGCTCAAGAAGTGATAAAAAATGGTTGTATGATAAAAGTGTTTTTGAAAAGGTTATAAACACTAAAAATAACATTATTTGGTATAACATAACGACATGAAACTTTGACATAGGTTTGATAGCTTTGCATGTTGTACATATAGCTTAAAAAGTGGTAAATTATGTGAAATTTGCATGATTTATGTGCTTTATTTAAGACCTGCACTATCATGAGTATAACCAGTATTTTATTCATTAAATAACATGGGTTATGTTAAAATTTCAAGTCGTTTCGATTTGGGATGGTTCGGGTAACGTTTGATGCAAAACTATGCGGTAAAACGGTTAAAAATCGCCTTTTCGGAGGATTTTTATAAAAATGTTTTAGATCAGTAACCAAACTGATATTTTTGATATAAAAATAATTATTTTAACTTATATTAAGTTTACTTGGTGTTTGGTTAGTCATACGTGACTTCCGGCGCCCAAAAATGTTACCGAATCGCTAAAATAAGTGTTTTCCGACATACACTAGAATGGGTAAATTTTATGTGTTACAATGTGCTATGTGTTTTACAATATGTGTATGATGATATGATAATACTTGACAAGATTATGTGGATTACGCTTGAATACATATATACAAATACACCAAGATAATCAAAAATAATAACTTTTTGAGAAAAATCTCAAAGTTATGTGAAAATTCTAAGTATCGGATAAACTTCGGTATTTTTGTGAGTTTTTGATTATTAAATCATTCTTATTTAATTTAGGACAAATAAACAATTTGAGGGATTGTGTTAACATATAAAAACGCACCCAAAGGTGAGTACATAGATCCCCTCTTTTTACTGTTTTCGATTGTTTTGGGGTGATTCATATGTATCAAAACGATTTCAATATTCTAACGATGGTTTCAAAACGATTGAGATGGTTTATACAAAACTAATAACGATTTCAATAATGTGAACGAACTTGTTGGTGGTAGTTACATAACGAATGACATTCATTAGCACTGATCAAGCCGACCAGTATTAGGTTATGGTACCATAGGATCTGACAAATCCCGTTATCAGACCGCACCCATGGTTATGTGTGGGTGAGGTGGGTAACGACTGAATCTGATGATTGTTAAATTACCCTTTGTTGGTTTGTTAATACGAGTTGAACGATGAACGAGTCACAAAGGTTTGAATGTTATTAGCGAGACGACCAAAAGTAGTTTTCACAATTAAAACGAGAACGATTCGTACGAGAACGATTTGTACGAGAACGATTTGTACGAGAACGATTATGAACGATTTAAAAAAATGAACGATGTTTACGAAACTATATAAACCATACGAGTTTTATTACAAGGACGATTTATGATTTGGTTTACATAAACGAATGTTTTGGCTTAAGATTCATGGCATTGAGGTTTATAAATTATGACCAATCTGTTTTGACTTGGTTATTCATTTTACAATACAAACATTTTACAAAACAAGGTTTCAAATATCGATTAACGAAGTTGTACGAGATATTTCAACGAGCCATGAATCTGACACTCACACAAAAACTATGTGCTCGCCATCATTTCTTTGCTGACTTTGTTTTTACATATGTTTTAGGTGATGTTGCTTAATGTCGATTGCGAATAGGATGCATGCTCACTTAGGACTGGACGAGGCCTTAGTGATTTAATAACGATGCTAGACTATGTTTGACTTGCTTGTTTAACTTTAAGACAATGTTTAATATTTAAATAAAACGAAACTCTTTGTATCCATGGTTGAAACAATAATTCTGTTACAACACTCCCCGACGTTTCCGCCACGATTTGTTGTTTTACGTGGTCGGGGTGTGACATAAATGGTCCTGAATACTTTCCTAAGTGTCGGGAATCAAAACTGTCACAAAAAGTAACATAAAGCCCAGTAAACTGCACAGTTTAGCACCTTAACGAACAGGTAACCAACCGAACAACCGGACACTACCCGAAACACCAAATTTTCACTAGGAGCATTGTTTTAACATTACCAAGCTAGTTATGGTCTCCGAACATCATAACACACTATATAATATCTAGTAACTAAATGACCTAACTAGATACTTGAATTTTAACCATGAAATCTAACTAATGGTAATCACCTAGCCTATACCCCCCCCCACCTAGTTCACGGCCCAACATTGGGTCCCACCTTGATTTTATTTGATTAGTTAATTAGATCTTGTTTATACTTTACTAAACATAAAACCCATTAGACTAAGTTGGTGGAAGTGTTATAAGTTTAACCCATGAGACATACCCTTCATTTCTCATCACAACACCAACAAACTTCTTCTTCTCCTTCCGCTCTTCTAACCTACGGCCAAGCACACCCACACACAACCACCCATTTTCACTTCAATCTCTTCCATTCTAAGGTGTTCACAAGGTGTCTCTAGCGTAATTAGGAAGCTTGGAGCTTGTGGAAGTTGAAGGACCATTCTCTTGTGCTTTTATCCACTCAATTCCATCTAGTGATCATCCCTGGCCTTGAGCTAGTAGTAAGAACACTACTCTTCATTTACATCTTATTTTAGTGGTTAAAAGAAGATACAAGTTGTTGAACATGATGAACACTAAGAATCTTGAACTTGAAACTTGAACATAAGCTTAAAATCATAAGAAATCATGATGTTAATGTGTTGTTATGCTTGTTGATTGTTGTTTGCTCATATTTTTGATGTTGATTATCATATGATCTTGCTAGATAATGATTAAAAACATAATCTAGCAAGATAAGAGGATGAAAATGTTAAAGATCCATAGATCATCCTCATGTGAATCATGAACTTGAAAGAATAAGTTGTTTTCTTGTTAAGTGATGATCAAAGTGTGTGTAAATTCTTGTAAATCTATGATTTCAAGAATGGTTTTTCCCGAAATCAAGTAAAAAATACAAAGTTTGTTTAATCTTGGTTCTTAAAGAAATTAACCATATTTTAGGGGGTTAATCATGTGTAGGATCATATATTTAACAAGAAGAATCCAAGAAGAAATATTTTTAGAAAAATGATATACAAGTTGTGAAGATCTAACTTCTTTAAAAATGATGATTTTAAATAAACAACCACACTTCAAAGGGTAAGTGTAGATTGATTTGTTGTTGATTGTGTTGATTTACAAAAGAAAATGATATGCCTTGAAGGCATGGAAACCTCCATTTTTAGGGGAAACCATGGCAAATTTTTTCTAAAAATTAAACACTTAGAGAAATATTTTTAAACAAATATTTACAAGTATATTTTTAACAATGAATTTTCATATAAAGTTTGCCAAAATTTTTGTTACAAAAATTATAAATATTGGAGGTTGGTTTTTATAAATAAGAGTGACTAAATATGTATTTCGGAAATATATACTTAGAAGTCACATGTGTGTGATTATTTGTATATTATGTGTATTAGTTACATTATTTTAGGATTTGAAATAATATAACTCATCAAAATACCAAAAATTACAATCCAAAATATTACCCAAATCCCAAGAAAATGGATATACAACTTATACCCAAAATATTGGAGAAACCAAACAAAGGAATATAACTCACAAAAATATTCCGAAAAGTTTATTTATAAGTATATTTTGGTAATTAATATTTTGGGCACTAAGAGAATGAAAATGTGATTTTTACAATTATTACAAAGTTATATCATATTTTTACCATAAGAAAATATATTATTTCTGGGTGAACAAAATATATATTTTCTTGGAATTAGTAGAAGATGTATTATTTTTGGAAGAAAATATATATTTTCTCAAACAAACATGAAATTACAATATTTTTGGAGTGAAACATATATTTTCTTGAATAAACATGAAATACATTATTTTTGGGTGAAAAATAAGTTTATATATATTTTCCAAGTTAAACTTGAAAATATATTATTTTTGAGAATTACATGAAATTCATAAATATTTTTGCCAAGAGAAAAATTATGAATAATTTTTCTAAGTAATATTTCTTAAAATAAATATTTTGGAAATATATATTGATGTATTTTTATTAAAGATGTTATTCCGAAAAAGCTAATACAAAAATTAAATTTGAGATACTTAATAAACACAATAAAATACGTATTCTCGTACGTATAAATACACACCGGAATACGCCACCGATACTTGGCAAAAATATACAAGGATAAGAATACAAATACAAATACAAATGCAAATACACCCATCCTTGGGAAGGATATACATGTATAAATACATAAAAAGTAACAAGTTAAAATATATTATTTTAACTATTATTCCAAAATTTAACATATATAATTTAAGTTGAAATGTATATTATTTTAACAAATAATTACATAACTTGAAATAATATTGATGACACAAAGAAACGTAAGTCAAAGACGCTAATTAATACTAAGACAAGGCCCGACCCGCTCGTCTAATAGAGCGTAGTACGTTGTAGGTAGTCGGGTACACCAGAATGAGCTTTGAGTTACAGTTGGTTACAAAGAACGCAAAACAGTGAGTTCCCCCCTTTTCTTTTAACTGTTTTCGTTTTATAACCTCGGGGGTGAAATACATGATACAAATGTTACAATGATTACAAATGGTATGGTTAGTCAAGAAATGAACTGTTAGATCATGTGAATAGGTAAGCGTTAACCCGAGACCATTAATCCTGTTATAAGGACCGAGGGGTATGAGTGATAGATATATTTGGGTGTTGCAAGCCCCACCCATGGGTCCGCGAGTTGGCCCATGTGGTGACTATGTCGTTCCAGACGGGTGGCCTGGTACGAAATACACGAAGGTTTCAGCCTTCCTGCACCAGTTCACACATGTTAATGTATTAGCTACACATTAATTGATCTGTTTCCTTGTTTGCTTTCATACCAGTGTTTACAAATACATACTTACTTACAATGATTACAAAGTTTATTCGAGCTCACACACTAAACACATGAACTCGCTTAACTTTTGTTGATGTTTTCAAACTATATGTATTTCAGGAAAGGAAGTATGGATCTGGCGGGCGTTGAAGTTTTCAAGTGTTGTTTGGAATAAAAGATGTCATCCAGTGTCGTATGGTTTGGGAGTATGTACCCTATCCTGGATAGGATACATATTTCAAAGCCTAGTTTTCATTAGTGTCTTTTATCGAGTCCTTATGGAACTCTAAAACAATTTGAATGGTTAGTACCTTGGATTTGAAGTCTGTGTCTGGATTCTAAAACAATGTTGCTGTGAGGTTTTAAAACTTAATCAATGGATGAACATCTTGGTTTTATCATATAGTTGTTTGTTGTGGTTGAATGCAATGATATTAAACAATTCACACATAATCACGCTTTCGCAAAAGTCAGGGTGTGACAGTTTGGTATTAGAGCTTCGATTGTAGCGAACTAGGGTTCCTTCTCGAGTCTAGACTACAATCATTAGGGCTCTCACGATAATATTTTTACAACATGTTTTCATTGCATACACGAAACGCCCAGATCCAGGGAAACAAACATTTTTACAAATGGAAAGACAAGAAACACGATTGCAAGGTTTACATTTGTGGTTTAGTCTAGGAGACTAGGAAGGATAGAAAGGATTTGTGAGGAATGATGAGGATACATGATTTCATGATACATTGTCTTTGATTGCATACTAAATGATAGTGGTTAATATATGTGCATATGTTATGATTGTTCTGTTACAGACATTATGTCTTCATCCGAGAGAGGATTGTCCGATACCGACGACCCTATGGCTATTGTCTCCGATGACGAGATTGCACCAGAGCCGGAGATCTTTACATCAGATACTGAGAGCGACCCAGATATGCTATCAGACGACGATGACGACTTTCAGCCATTCGCGTTGCCTGACTTCGGATATGACTTACCGCTTGCTGATGGCATTCCAGACGAGGATCCTTTTGTTGTTCCAATTCCAGTCCATGACCATCTCATCATTGGGCATCCCGATGGTGAGCATATTGTGGCACCGATCCTCGCTCCCGTTCCTCTCATGGTCATCCCTCCCGAGGATTGGCCTTTTGACGATATGTTTGACAATGACGTTGATTTGTTTGTTGATGGTCCTCCTGATGATACCCATGGTGATGGAGAGATAGCTGAGGATGTCATTGCCGTCCCACCTCTTGAGGTTCCTGTTATTGAGTTATCCTCTGATTCTAGTTTGCACTCTGTCTCAGATTCCTTTGAGTCTGTGATGACTTTAGCTCTACAGGTGGTCGGATTACGGCGTTATGCTACTAATTCTGATGATGACACGGCCATGTCAGCTGCACCATCTCCTCCACAAGACCCCGAGCTTGATCTTGAGCTAGATTTTGTTCCTCTTGATCAGGAAGATGTTGCACCTGCTGATCCTGAGCCGATACCTGACCCTGACCATGTACCTTTTGGTTTACCAGACATTGCACCCCTTATACCGGACCCAGTTCCTGCACCTGTTAACCCTCCTGTTGTTGAGCCATTTGTTCCTGCACCCGCACCCCGTCCAGGGGAAGGTACTTCAGACCAGCCGCCTAGTCACGATCCTTTTGTTTCAGCGGCTTTTCCTCAGATCTCTTAGTCTGCACTGTTTGCTCCATTTACTTCTTCACCACTTGATGAGCCATTCCGATGGTCCCCACCGTATTCCATGACGACCTCAGACCCCTACCATCCCTCGCATTATGTTGGCTATACACAGGATGAGTTACTTTATTCGCTTCAGCTTCGATTTGAAGTTATGAGTCGCAAAGTCTTGGAGCTTGAGTCAACACCACGTCCTTTACCGTGTCCTTGTTAGCCTACATTCACCCCCCCTCGTTCATGACCATCTCCTTTTGCTCATCCACCTGCTCCTCTTACTCTTTTTCCAGAGTTTGATGCTCGATTTCTTACGGTTGAGTTACAGATCCGTTACTTGCTTCGTCATGTATACAAGCTCGAGGAGGAGCTCGCACATGTTCTCAGTTTGATTTTCCTCCCTCCTCCTCCTCCACCATCAGTACAGTAGGTTTATGGTCTTATGCAGATGCCTTACCTTTGGTGAGAGCACCACTATTAAGCCGGGATTGTGAAGACTTTTGAAGACCACCTTCTGACTATGTGATCTTTGTACATTGACGGACTTATTGGACAAGGGTAGTGTGACCCTGTGTCCCTTTTGATGTGATACACCTTGTAAACAATGTAACTGTGGTCGATAATTAATGAAATTTCAATCGTCATGTTCTCACTAAACATATTGTTAGATTACTTATTTATGTTATGATTGTGTCGTTGCATGATTGTTTGATATGATGATTTATTATGTGTATGTACATGCTACCACGAGACAATTATATACATTTATTTAGCAAAAAAGACCCGACCAATCCGATCTCCTTCTTAAAAGATGCCTCCTCAAAGGATCATTCAACTGCCTATGACCGAGGCAGAATTACAAGCGCACATCACACAGGCCATCGCACAGCACGAGGTTCTTCGCAACAGGCACAACGGAGGTACCTCAGGGAATAATCCACCTAACGGCAATGTTTAAGTCACCTAAGACACATTACAATAAGTTGGACATTTCCAAGTGTGCTTTGTTAATACCTTATGTGAATGATGTTGCTTGTTCAGGTTGTACTTACAAGCAGTTTTTGGACTGCAAACCTCTGAACTTTGACGGCACTAGAGGTGCCATAGCTTTTGTGAGATGGGTCGAGAATACAGATTCTGTTTTGCGGATGAGCAAATGTACTCCAGAGCAACAAGTCACGTACATTTCTGGACTGTTTCAAGATGGGGCTCTGTCATGGTGGAACCTCCAGGTTCAGACGTTGGGCGAGGCTGCAGCGTATTCTTTGAGATGGAATGAGCTAAAAGAGTTGACGCGTAGGGAATATTGTTCTCAGACGGAAATCCAGAAGCTGGAAGTTGAATTCTGGAACCTGAAGATGGAAGGTCCAAAGGTGGCGGAATATGTGCAGAGACTTCACGCTTTGTCGCGAGTTGTTCCATATCTAGTGGAACCAGAGTTTAAAAGGCTAGAACGATTCATATGGGGATTGGAGCCTCAGGTTCTGAGCTTGATGACAGCATCAAAGGCTCCAACAACTATCGATGCGAGTAACTTAAGTGTGGCGCTCACTAAAGAAGCAATTAGATTGGAAAAACTTTCAACCCCTGGTGAGAAGAATGAGACCCATGTGGAGTCATCTGGAAAGAACAAAAGGAAGCTCACTGATTTCCAAAACGGTGCTCGGGCAAACAACAACAACAATGCCAAAAAGGGGAAAGAGTACATGGGTATCCTACCTAAGTGCGACAATTATCGTCATCATACCGGGCGATGTAAATATGGAAAATGTGATAACTGTGGCAAAGTGGGGCATGTCAAAGAGACGTGTTGGTCCGGAGCGGGACAGGGAAATGGAGGTCAAGATGGTAGCGGAAATCGCGGAGGAAACAACAACAATGATTATCAGGGCGGAAACAGTAATGATCAAGAACAAGGTCAAGGTTGTGGTGGCATAGGGCATTTCAGAAAGGTTTACTTAGGGACTAAGCCAAGATGTGATGAGTGCAAGTTTCACCATGAAGAACGATGTCTGAGGCCTTGGTGCGATAGGTGTGGAAAGGAAGGACACAACAAGGATGCCTGTTGGGCGAAGTATCTCAGACAAGGAGGAAATGATGACGACAACCAAGACGGAAACGATAATGGTAGAATTCTAGGTTGCTTCAAATGTGGGGACGTGGGGCACTTTAGGAAAGATTGCCCTAAGAATAACCGAGCTCATGGAATAGTGTTCGACATTGGAGCTCGTGAAGCATGCCAGGATCCGAACGCAGTCACGGTTTCGTTTCCTACTAATCAACACTTTGCATCTGTGTTGTTTGATACCGGTGCCGACTATAGCTTCGTATCTCTAGAGTTTAAGAATATACTTGGGTTAGTTGCAAGTAAGTTAGATATTCCGTACTCAATAGAACTAGCTAATGGGAAGCTAGTAGAAGCCAATGAAGTGACTAGAGGCTGCGTTATAGGGCTTGGAGAGCGTGAGTTTTTGTTAGATCTTCTGCCAGTTGAATTGGGAAGCTTCGACGTAGTAGTTGGGATGGATCAGCCTTCGAGCATTCGTGCAGAGATTGTGTGCCGTGAGAAGATTATCCGCATTCCGATGGCGAATGAAGAGACGATCGTGATTCATGGGGAGAAGCAGGATACACCTCTATGGATTATTCGTTGTTCAAAGGCACGAAGGTTTTTGTTTAAGGGTGTGTTGCCTTCCTAGCTCATGTCGTGGACAAGGAAGCCGAAGAATTAAAGCTCGAGGATATCCCTGTGGTAAGGGAATATCCTGAAGTCTTCCCCGAAGACTTGCTAGGATTATCTCCTCAACGACAAGTCGAGTTTCGCATCAACTTGGTTCCAGGCGTCGCACCTGTAGCCAAGGCACCTTATCGACTTGCGCCTTCAGAGATGCAAGAGTTATCAATGTAGCTTCAGGAGTTGCTAGATAAGGGAATTATAAGGCCAAGCTTCTCGCCTTGGGGAGCTCCGGTGCTGTTTGTCAAAAAGAAGGACGGTAGTTTTCGTATGTGCATTTACTACCGGGAGCTAAACAAGTCAACCATCAAGAATCGGTATCCCTTGCCGAGGATTAATGATTTACTCAACCAACTTCAAGGTTTAAGTTACTATTCCAAGATCGATCTTCGATCAGGCTATCGCCAGCTACAGATTTAGGAATAAAGTATACCAAAGTACAGTGAGTCAACAATTTGTTTTAAACATACTCTAATATTGTGTTTTCTGCACGGTACACAAAACAGTTATACACAGGATACAAAACTTGGAGAATCTAGGAGACATGCACTTAGGACCTCCGGGAACATAGGTCAAAACTCATTAAAGGTTATCACTTAGGAACCATGTCTATTAACTCGGGCAAACACCATTATTCTGTCGTATATGCTATTTTAGTTAACCGAACATGTGAAGTACTCGAAAATACTTTTATTGAAATTCTCACATTTGTATCTAGCAAGTAGATTCTTTTTACATCTCTACTCCTCTTAATGGTAGTTGCATCATGACAATTTTCTTCATTAGAGTGAACACTCATTTGTTTCGGTACTTGATCATTTCATATGTTACACATGCATTGCTTATTATGCATGTGGCTTCCCTTCTAATGATCGTTTTCATCAAAGTTACAAATATCATTTCGCTATGTCCAGTTATTACCTTTTGTCTCGGATATTCCACATTTTTGTAAGTATCGACTCCTTGATATTGAGTCAACAAAACCTTCTTGGAATTTCTTTTCTTTCGAGTTACATACATGGTTCATCTTTGTAACATTGCCGAAACTTCCTGGTCGATACATGTACTTATTGTTGGATTGCGCTGAAACCAAGTACAATTGCTTGAACTTGTCCATTTCGCATATTTAATTCAAGACATCGTGTGATGTATTGAGAGCATCATATTCAAATTCATCTTTGCAAGTGTCTCTTTTGTTCCAAATTCATAGTAGACTTGTTTGGTCTACGGCTCCATTGAAACGCCTGTTGGTTCCCGCACCTTGTGGTGGTGTCTCGTTAATTTGAAGCCTGCGCTAACTCGTTTACACATCGCGCACACGGATTTAGTTGTTTATTTACTAACTTGCTCTAAATTCGTTATGTTCTATCATGAATAAAGCAGTCTTAACACAATCGTGTGTTAAGACAATGGTACATAAATTCATTTTATATTCTAGTGTACCTCATAACGGTTCTTTCATTATCGACCGAATGCCTTGCAGTATTCATTATTTTTCATCTTCGATCGAAAACAGTAGTTCTTTGGTGTTCTATATTCAGTTGAAAAGTCCTACGATATCGTTTGAATCAAATTCTCAGGTTCGCTTCATTGCACTTTCATTTGATCTCAAACACGGTGAACTTATTCGATCACTGCTATTATTGAATTAGGTCATTACGACACCCTGTGGTGTCGTTACAAACTTGTAGCTTGTGCTAATCATGGTCAACCGTTTCACACGAAACTACACATACTTTTGTTTGACTTGTCATTTAAACATTCTTAATGCAACTATGAAGTAAGACAACGGTACACCAGATTCGATTGTATTTCATTTCGGTGTATTCCCATAATTCAATAATGTCAACACACTAATTTTATTCATTTATTTGTTCAAAAGTTGACGGATCACCTTCACGTTACAATTACCTTTGAACTTGCTGATTCTGAATTCATCTAGCGGATGTCATTGTTTCTAGAACTCATTTGCATAGTGTAAACGATCCTTTGGAATTCTATCGGTCGAAACTCCTCTTTTATTGAACCCCTGTGAAATAAGTTTTAACCATTGGGTTCTTGTTGTTGTAATACGTCCTTGGATTCACCTGATTCGAATAAGTTTTGATTCGGTTTCGTGGTTAAGCACTTTGGTATTATTCATATCCATACACACATAAGGTAACCCTAAGGAGTTAATGTAGATTAAATTTCGAGGACGAAATTTTCTTAACAGGGGGAGAATGTGACAACTATCAAATTTGCATGCATCCGTACAATTATTAAACAATGATTAGTGCTTAATGACTGTGCTGAATTATAATTAATAACTTGAATTGCTTTCCGATTATTGCCATATACATACATGTGCATCACATATTGCAAATGATATATCATTACTGCATACAAACTTTGTTGATTCGAATGATGCACGAAACATCGGCAGCACAGTCATCAGACAAATAAGAAAAATGCTGACGGAGTTCAGTACATAGACAGATGTGGTATTGAGATACAAAATGGGCCAGAAACCAAGAGTTACACTAGTATAGTGTGTAGGAAAGTAAGGATCACAAAACTGCCTTCCTAGTGATAGATTAAGTGCCGGAAAGTGCCTAAAACTTACATAAACTGCAGAATTTTGCAGAATTCAGCAAAATTCAGCATTTAATCAATTTAATATCATGCAGGAATATGGTTAAATGGTCCTGAATGCTTTCCTAAGTGTCGGGAATCAAAACTGTCACAAAAAAGTAACATAAAACACACTAAACTGCACAGTTTAGCACCTTAACGAACCGGTAACCAACCGAACAATCGGACACTACCTGAAACACCAAATTTTCACTAGAAGCATTGTTTTAACATTACCAAGCTAGTTATGGTCCTCGAACATCATAACACACTATATAATATCTAGTAACTAAATGACCAAACTAGATACTTGAATTTTAACCAAGAAATCTAACTAATGGTTATCACCTAGCCTATACCCCCTCCCCACCTAGTTCACCGCCCAACATTGGGTCCCACCTTGATTTTATTTGATTAGTTAATTAGATCTTGTTTATACTTTACTAAACATAAAACCCATTAGACTAAGTTGGTGGAAGTGTTATAAGTTTAACCCATGAGACATACCCTTCATTTCTCATCACAACACCAACAAACTTCTTCTTCTCCTTCTGCTCATCTAACCTACGTCCAAGCACACCCACACACAACCACCCATTTTCAGTTCAATCTCTTCCATTCTAAGGTGTTCACAAGGTGTCTCTAACGTAATTAGGAAGCTTGGAGCTTGTGGAAGTTGAAGGACCATTCTATTGTGCTTTTATCCACTCCATTTTATCTAGTGATCATCCCTAGCCATGAGCTAGTAGTAAGAACACTATACTCTTCATTTTACATCTTATTTTGGTGGTTAAAAGAAGATACAAGTTGTTGATCATGATGAACACTAAGAATCTTGAACTTTAAACTTGAACATAAGCTTAAAATCATAGGAAATCATGATGTTTATGTGTTGTTATGCTTTATGATTGTTGTTTGCTCATGTTTTTGATGTTGATTATCATATGATCTTGCTAGATAATGATTATAAACATAATCTAGCAAGATGAGAGGATGAAAATGTTAAAGATCCATAGATCACCCTCATGTGAATCATGAACTTGAAAGAATAAGTTGTTTTCTTGTTAAGCGATGATCAAAGTGTGTGTAAATTCTTGTAAATCTATGATTTCAAGTATGGTTTTTCAAGAAATCAAGTCAAAAATACAAAGTTTGTTTAATCTTGGTTCTTAAAGAAATTAACCATATTTTAGGTGGTTAATCAAGTGTAGGATCATATATTTAACAAGAAGAATCTAAGAAGAAATATTTTTAGAAAAATGATATACAAGTTGTGAAGATCTATCTTCTTTAAAAATGATGATTTTAAATAAACAACCACACTTCAAAGGGTAACTAAGCTTACTACGTAAACTAGTAAGTTACTACACATTTTTATAAATTTTCAAGTTCATGAGGTAGTAGTTTATGCTTGTTTTTGGCAAATTGGTAAGTGTAGATTGATTTGTTGTTGATTGTGTTGATTTACAAAAGAAAATGATATGCCTTGAAGGCATAGAAACCTCCATTTTTAGGGGAAACTATGGCAAATTTTTTCTAAAAATTAAACACTTAGAGAAATATTTTAAACAAATATTTACAAGTATATTTTTAACCATGAATTTTCATATAAACTTTGCCATAATTTTTGTTACAAAAATTATAAATACTGGAGGTTGGTTTTTATAAATAAGAGTGACTAAATATGTATTTAGGAATTATATACTTAGAAGTCACATGTGTGTGATTATTTGTATATTATGTGTATTAGTTACATTATTTTAGGACTTGAAATAATATAATTCATCAAAATACCAAAAATTACAATCCAAAATATTACCAAAATCCCAAGAGAATGGATATACAACTTATACCCAAAATATTGGAGAAACCGAACAAAGGAATATAACTCACAAAAATATTCTAGAATTTTTATTTATAAGTATATTTTGGTAATTAATATTTTGGGCACTAAGAGAATGAAAATGTAATTTTTACAATTATTACAAAGTTATATCATATTTTTTACCATAAGAAAATATATTATTTTTGGGTGAATGAAATATATATTTTCTTGGAATTAGTAGAAGATGTATTATTTTTGGAAGAAAATATATATTTTCTCAAACAAACATGAAATTACAATATTTTTGGAGTGAAAAATATATTTTCTTGAATAAACATGAAATACGTTATTTTTGGGTGAAAAATAAGTTTATATATATTTTCCAAGTTAAACTTGAAAATATATTATTTTTTAGACTTACATGAAATTTATAAATATTTTTTGCCAAGAGAAAAATTATGAATAATTTTTCTAAGTAATATTTCTTAAAATATATATTGATTTACTTTTATTAAAGATGTTATTCCGAAAAAGCTAATACAAAATTAAATATGAGATACTTAATAAACACAATAAAATACGTATTCTCGTACGTATAAATACACACCGGAATACGCCAACGATACTTGGCAAAAATATACAAGGATAATAATACAAATGCAAATACACCCATCCTTGGGAAGGATATACATGTATAAATACATAAAAAGTAACAAGTTAAAATATATTATTTTAACTATTATTCCAAAATTTAACAAATATAATTTAAGTTGAAATATTTATTATTTTAACAAATAATTACATAACTTGGAATAATATTGATGACACAAAGAAACGTAACTCAAAGACACTAATTAATACTAAGACAAGGCACGACCCGCTCGTCTAATAGACCGTAGTACGTTGTAGGTAGTCGGGTACACTAGAAGGAGCTTTGAGTTACAGTTGTTTACGAAGAACGCAAAACAGTGAGTTCATGTCCCCCTTTTCTTTTAACCGTTTTCGTTTTATAACCTCGGGGGTAAATACATAATACAAATGTTACAATGATTACATATGGTATGGTTAGTCAAGAAATGAACTGTTAGATCATGTGAATGGGTAGGCGTTAACCTGAGACCATTAATCCTATTATAAGGACCGAGGGGCATGAGTGATAGATTTATTTGGGTGTTGCGAGCCCCACCCATGGGTCCGCGAGATAGCCCATGTGGTGACTATGTCGTTCCAGTCGGGTGGCCCGGTACGAAATACGCAAAGGTTTGAGCCTTCATGCACCAGTTCACACATGTTAATGTATTAGCTACACATTAATTGATCTGTTTCCTTGTTTGCTTTCATACCAGGGTTCACAAATACATACTTACTTACAATGATTACAAAGTTTATTCGAGCTCACACACTAAACACATGAACTCGCTCAACTTTTGTTGATGTTTTCAAACTACATGTATTTCAGGAAACTAAGTATGGATCTGGAGGGCGTTGAAGTTTTCAAGTGTTGTTTGGAATAAAAGATGTCATCCGGTGTCGTATGGTTGGGAGTATGTACCCTATCCTGGATAGGATACATATTTCAAAGCCTAGTTTTCATTAGTGCCTTTTATCGAGTCCTTATGGAACTCTAAAACAATTTGAATGGTTAGTACCTTGGATTTGAAGTCTGTGTCTGGATTCTAAAACAATGTTGCTGTGAGGTTTTAAAACTTAATCAATGGATGAACATCTTGGTTTTATCATATAGTTGTTTGGTGTGGTTGAATGCAATGATATTAAGCAAGTCACACATAATCACGCTTCCGTAAAAGTCAGGGTGTGACAATTTGTACAAATCCGCATTATTGGACCAGTCACTCGTACATGGGAACTCTTGGGGTGAGTGTCCACTTATAGGCTAAAGCATGCCTTCATGATACATTATAAAGACCCATTTACTTTGATTAGTCACTTTGTATCATTTTTTTGTTTTAAGAAACGAACAAATGATCACAATCCTTATGTTTCGTCGATATTTTAACATCTCTTTTGATTATCCAATGTCAATCTCACACATTTTCTGTCATGTTTCCTTCTCTTTTAGAATGCCTCTTTGACGTAATGCTACTCAAGACGCCGATATGGCGGCTATGATCGCTCAACAGATAGCTGTTGTACTCCCAAACCAAGTGACCCAAATAAACCAAGCCAAAAACAACAATAACAACAACAATGCACCCACTCCGTGCAACGATAAACAATTTAATTCGGCTAAAACACTCAAGTTTACTAGGTCTGAAGGAGCTACTGGGCTCCTACAATGGTTTGAGAGTCTCGAGAGCACATTCCGTCACGTTCAGTGTCCGAACGAGCGAAAAGTTGAGTTTGCATTGAGTGTATTCTAGAAGAGAGTACTCACGTGGTGGAACGGAGTGATGAGAGATAGGGGTGCCGATGTGGCTCAAACGTGGGAAGAGCTTAGGGCTCTTATGATGAAAGAATTTTTCCCACGTCACGAACAACGGGCACTTGAGAATGAATTCCATGATCTGAAACAAGATAGTGGAGAGCATCATGCTTACACCGACAGATACGAGGAACTGAGCTTGCTATGTCCCACCATGGTCACACTGTTGGATAAAGCAATCGAGAAGTACATTGATGGCCTGCTGATGTATTGCAAAATACATCCTTTATTCGTGTATAATTTGTACAATTTCCCGTTATTTTAGTTTAGTTTACGTTAAAATGTGCATGCTATTGATATATTTGCGTTTTCCAGGTCTTAGTATTGAATATTGCTGAAAATGGAGTGGAACCGAGCTAAATTGCTTGAACACCAAGTCCCGGAACTATTTGGAAAAAGAGTTAGAATTATTTTGAAGTTCTTGATAGTTCAAGCTGGAAAATTCACGCAACATTCTGTTGAAATAGTGCTTTCACGTCGCGCCAGGAGGAAACAAGATCATGGTGCCGCTACGCCACCATTAAAAGAAGGAATTATTATTATTTTATTCAGTGGCGCTACGCCACGGCAAAGAGGCTTACCCGTCGCGCTACGCGACGGGGTTGTCTGGCGGAATTTTTTTGTAACATTTAGGGTTTTGGTATATAATCAAAGATAATCAATCATTAAGGAGAGGTTACGAATTCAAGAAACCCTAGGCGATTTTCAGAGCTGATTTCACGGTTTTCGGAGTACTTTGGCTTGCGGGAATCATCCGGTTGAAGCTCGGAGCATAGGAAAGAAGATTGTTCGGGTCTTATCTCCCGGTTTTCGTTATTTTCTTGTTTCGATACTTTGATGATGAATTCTTGTTTTGAAACTTGTGTTTTGATTTTAAATACTATGTTTTCAGGCTAAAACCTTCGTTACTACCTAGGTTAGATGATAGTTTAATAAAGTTTGGATTTTTAATGGTTTTCTATTATTTGGTTATGGATTGATCTTTGAAAGTAAATTATTCTAGAACCTCTGATTTGGTGCATGTGCCTATTTAATTTTGATTGTTGATTATTTGTTGTTTCACATAAATTTTGGTGGATGTCTTTCACATAATGAATTTGTGTTGATTATTCGTATCTTTGCGGGTTCGGATGATCCTTGGGTAAATCGGCCAATAGCCTTAGAAACAGTAATTAAAATACAATTAGAACTAAGTATTCTGCTTAACTTGTCACTGAGAGGCTTGAGTTAGTTAGTAGGTCTCGGTGCAATATATAGCTAAGATAGGTTTTGAGAGAAGTCGATCTTAGTTCCCTAATCGTACCTGAGTCTATTAAACCAAGTTAGAATCTAGGATTGCCTTAGACTGTTGCGCTGAGAGGTAGATAGTCGTATTAGGGCACTTTTAGAGACGTTAGAGGACTGAGAGGAAGTCTAACAATCGGTGTTCACAACAGCCTTGCAGGGTTTCCTAGGTTTCCTCCTGAGAAGGGTCGGGAAGTCTTAGCTTGAAATACCTTAGGGTTTAGTACTTTACGATCCCGGTTCCATACCACAATAGTACCGTTAGAAATCCATTCCTAGTTAAACTGGATTCAAGCCTAGGTAGTCGTTAATCTCATTTGAATTAAACCTTAGTTCTTGTTCGTTTCATAGTCTAATTTTATTTTAATTCCAATTTTAGAATTTCAGTACACCCCCCCTTAAAAACACAACAATAGTTAAGTCGTGTCAGTGTCAAGTCTAAATAAAGTCATTAACGTGATTCATTAGAGTCCTTGTGGGTTCGACATCCGGACTTGCTTTTCTTTGCTAGAGTCGACCGGTTCACTTGCCGGTGAGTAGTTTAGTCAAGTTAGAGAGTCTAGATTATTATTAATTGGGTCTAAATTTAGGTTTATTTTAGTTTATTTATTTGAACTACTTAAGGCACATCACGTTTTTTGCGCCGTTGTCGGGGACTCTTGGTAATTGCGTTAATTACTTTGTTTGGATTTCAACTAATATCTATGCGTGCTTTTTGTGGGTTTTTGAGTCGTAGGAGTCCAAGTAACTTTAGTGTCTTTTTATTTTTAGAGTCTTTTGTTGGAGTCGTCTTACTTGTTTGTTCTCGGTTTTGCAGTTCATGCCCCACACGCCTTCTCAGGGACCAGTGAAGCCGCCGATCGACAAGTCTTCCTTCTCCACACCTAGTTTACAGGTTAGAAAATCTTCAACTTCATCTTCAGCCCCTTCTGACTCTACACTACAATCTAAACCACCGAACTTTGACTTCACCCTGAAGTCGTCACCCCACAACACTCTACCACCTTCTCGTCCACCTAGTCCACCACCAGTTCACCAAATGGCCGAAAACCAAACTGTCCACCAATGCTCCACCACGGGTTTTACCGCAAATTCACTCATCACCATCCCTGAAATCACCAATGACAAGTCCTGGCAAATTCCCTCATACATCATGACCGCCATTAACAACTCTTGCCAGTTTCACGGTCGTGATGATGAGGATGCGCCTGCACATATCAACCGTCTCACCCGTCTTTGCAGCACCTTCGGTATCGAAGGTGTTAATCTTGATGCTCGCTATCTCCAAGTCTTCCCTTTTTCGCTTGCTGGCCGCGCAGCCACATGGCTCGATTCGCAGCCAGCAGGTACTTATACCACTTGGGCTGGACTTAGAGATGCTTTCCTTGCTAAGTATTTCCCACCTGCGAAGGCCTCTCGCCTTTGAGATCAGATCCATTCATTCAGAATGGAGCCTAAAGAACCATATCACTTAGCTTGGGAGAGGTTTCAAACTTTACTCTTGCGTTGTTCCCAATATGGGCATTTGGATTGGGCTTTAGTAGAAAAAATTTACAATGGTCTCACCCCTGAGTGTAAGGCCCAATTCGACACATTTGCAAGAGGCCATCTTATGGGAAAGAAAATTGTAGCCGACTGCAATGATCTCTTTGAGAGCTTCGCTCATGCTGATATAGATCATAGTGCTACCAGCAGGAATTCCAATCCTGTGACTACTTCCTCATCTTCTCGAGGAGTAAACCAAGTCATTTCGGACTCAAAGGTAGCATCTCAACTTGACTATATCACCAAAGAGTTGCTAGAAATTAAGAAGAAGGTTGATAGGTGCGAAGTTTGTAGAGGTGGACATGACACCGTAGATTGCCCAACACTTACCCTAGAACAGGTAGAGTATATAGCAGGTCAAAATAGGGGTCCAACTAACCCATTCAGCAATAGTAACTCTAATTGGCGTGCTAATAATTATCGCTCTTCAGGTAACCCCCTGGTTTTCCATCAGGTCAATATCAAAGCAGGGGGCCAGGTTTCTATTCTAGTGGCGGTTCGGGTCAAATATGTCAGTTTGCTAGCTCAGGTTCAGGGGGGCAGTTCAGAGGTGAGGGGTCAAACCAAGAGGTTCAACCTAGGAATGAGGGGTCAAATGGTAGTTTGTCTAGGATAGAGGACCTTCTTACCCAGCTAGTGGTCAAGGACCAGGCCACCCAATGTACCATAGAAGAACACCCTACATTCCTAAAGAATAACCATTCAAATTTCTTAGACCTTCAAAGGAAAGTTGGGGATATTGCACGTCAGTTGCAAGAACGACCTCCCAGTCAATTTTCGGGAAATACAAAGCCCAACCCATCTGGCACTTTAAAGGCAATTTCAACCCGTAGTGGTAGAACCTTAGGAGAGGTAGTGAGACCCGAGAGTGTTAAGATAGAAGATGAGGAGCCCGTGGATGAAGAGATTGAGATGGAGGCTCCCGGTAAAGTGCAACCTAGGTTCATCCCAGCAAGTACCGCACACACCAGGGGGCCTTCAAGTGAGAAAAGTATAGGAAAAAGGCCCATACAAGTTGTTCCATCACCCACTGTTGATCTTCTCGTGCTCCATTTCCTTCCCGTCTTAAAAATCAAACTTATTCTAAAGAGTACGGGAAATTTTTAGAAATCTTTAAGCAACTTAGAATCAACCTTCCTTTCATAGAAGCCCCCCAATCGATGCCTAAATATATAAAAATTTTAAAGGACCTTCTAAAACGTAAGGATAGGTTAGGAGAGGTTTCTAACATTCCCCTTAGTGGAGGGTGTTCCGCCGTAGTCTTGAACAAGGTCCCAGAAAAATTGACGGATCCGGGCCTTTTCACTATCCCGTGCTTGTTTGGGAGTGATACCGAGTGTAGGGCCCTAGCCGATTTAGGAGCGAGTATAAACCTCCTGCCATATTCCATGTATGAGAGGTTAGGTCTAGGAGAGTTATCCCCTACACATATGTCTTTGTCCCTAGCCGATAGATCAGTGAAGTATCCACGTGGCATAATCGAAAACCTTCTAGTTAAAGTGGATAAATTCGACTTTCCCGTAGACTTTGTCGTTCTTGATATGGAAGCCGATGAGAAGGTTCCTATCATTCTAGGACGCCCATTCTTGTGTACCGCCAAGGCTATCATCGATGTCTTCGACGGTAAAATCACACTCCAAGTCGGTGAGGAGAGAGTCACGTTCGAGATAGCACGCTCCATGGAACACCCTAGTGGTTCCGATGATCTTAGTAGTCCTTGTCATTCGGTCTATTTCATAGAGTCTTTCCTATCATGTGTTGACCATTGCTTTGACTATATTAGTGGAGTCGATTTAGTTAAGGGTAAGTTAGATGAGGTAGTTGAGAAGGTAGAGGAGGTTGTGAGTGAGAGTGAGGAAGTAGAAGAGACCGAGTGGTCCCCGAAGTGATAGAGTTGAGTGAAGTAAAGAGTGAGATTGAGAGTACACCTATAGAGAAACCCACCCCACTAGAACTTAAGGTTCTCCCATCCCACTTAGAGTACGCTTTCTTAGGTGAGGGGTCTGATTTTCCCGTCATTACTTCGTCTAAGTTAGAGGAGGGGGAGAAGGGTAGGTTGTTAGAGGTGTTGAGAGAGAATAGGGAAGCCATTGCATGGCGACTTTCGGATATCAAGGGCATAAGCCCCGCCTATTGTACCCACCGGATACTCATGGAAGATGATTATAAGCCGGTGGTGCAACCTCAACGGTTCCTAAATCCGAACATGCAAGAGGTTGTTAAGAAGGAAGTGCTTAAGTTGTTAGATGCCGGGGTGATATACCCCATTTCCGATTCACCATGGGTTAGCCCGACCCAAGTCATCCCAAAGAAAGGCGGGATGACGGTGATCATGAACGAAAAGAACGAATTAATCCCTTCCCGTACCGTTAGCAGTTGGCGTGTGTGCATCGACTACCGAAAGTTGAATGACACCACCCGGAAAGACCATTTCCCCTTGCCATTCATTGACCAAATGTTGGAGCGTCTAGCGGGTCAACAATTCTATTGTTTTCTCGATGGATTTTCGGGTTATTTTCAGATCCCAATCGCCCCGGAGGATCAAGATAAAACGACGTTCACATGCCCGTACGACACTTATGCGTCTCGCCGCATGCCTTTCGAGTTATGCAACGCTCCGGCTACTTTTCAAAGATGCATGGTTGCTATATTCCAAGACATGCTTGAAACCTCTATGGAGGTTTTCATGGATGACTTCTCGGTTTATGGTACCACTTTTGATCAATGTCTTCTCAATCTTGATAGGATGCTTAAGAGATGTATAGAGACAAACCTTATGTTGAATTGGGAGAAATGTCACTTTATGGTGACGGAGGGGATAGTCTTAGGTCACAAGGTGTCTAGAGAGGGAATAGAGGTGGATAGGGCCAAGATAGATACCATAAGTAGATTGCCTCCACCTACTAGTGTTAAGTCCGTTCGTAGCTTCTTAGGTCATGCGGGCTTTTATAGGCGTTTCATTAAGGATTTTTCTAAAATTACGTTCCCCATGACCCGACTTCTAGAGAAAGATGTACCTTTCGTCTTTGACAAAGAGTGCATAAAGGCTTTTGATTTTTTGAAGGAGAAACTCATTAGTGCCCCAATCCTTGTTTTGCCCGATTCGAGCTTGCCTTTCGAGCTCATGTGCGATGCAAGTGATTATGCCGTAGGTGCGGTCTTAGGTCAAAGAGTCGATAAACATTTTCATCCAATCTACTACGCGAGCAAAACTTTAAACGATGCTCAAGAGAACTATACCACCACGGAAAAGGAGCTCTTAGCCGTAGTGTTTGCGTTTGATAAGTTTCGCTCATATCTCGTGCTTTCCAAAACCACCGTGTTCACCGACCACGCCGCTTTGCGCTTTCTTTTCCAAAAGAAGGACACAAAGCCACGCCTCATTAGATGGATTCTTTTGCTCTCCGAGTTCGATATCGAAATAAAGGATAAAAAAAGGAGCGGAAAACGTGGCCGCCGACCATTTGTCACGCTTAGAGGATCCTAAGAGAGAGGAGGTTCGTGAGGATTCAATAGGAGACACTTTTCCTCATGAAACCATAGACTTTGTTAGTGCCGAGGTAGAGGGTTTGCCATGGTTTTTGAATTTGGCAAATTATTTAGCGACCGGCGATATTGTGAGGGGTATGTCCTACCAACAAAAGAAAAGGCTTCTTAGGGATGCTAGGAAGTACATTTGGGATGACCCGTACCTTTTTAGGATAGGTGGTTATCGAGTGCTTAGGAGGTGTGTTTCAAAAGAGGATGGGATGGACATCCTTTGACATGTGCACGAGCGTTTAACGGGAGGCCATCACGGGCCAAATGTGACCGCACAAAAGGTTTTTGATAGTGGCTTCTATTGGCCAACGGTAGTTAAAGATGCCATAGAGTTTGTTAGGACATGTGACCGTTGCCAACGTACCGGCAACATCTCATCCAAGGATGAAATGCCCCAAAATCCCATCCAAGTTCTTGAAGTCTTGACGTTTGGGGCATTGATTTCATGGGACCTTTCCTCTCATCGAGTGGGAATAGGTACATCCTTGTGGCCATTGACTATGTCTCAAAGTGGGTGGAAGCTCAAGCTTTGCCTACTAATGATGCCCGATTGGTGGTGAGATTTCTTAAGAAGTTATTCACACGTTTCGGAGTCCCTAAAGCTATCATAAGTGACCGTGGTACGCATTTTTGCAATTCCGCCATGGAAAAGGCACTTGCGCGATACGGTGTCACTCACCGTCTTTCCACCGCATACCACCCGCAAACTAGTGGCCAAGTAGAGAATGCAAACCGAGGGGTGAAGAGAAGCCTAGAAAAAACTATAGGAAAAAGTAGAAAGGATTGGTCGGAAAAGCTCGACGACGCATTATGGGCATTCCACACCGCCTACAAAACACCGTTAGGAACCACGCCCTTCATGATTGTGTATGGCAAAGCGTGCCATCTTCCAGTGGAGTTAGAACATAGAGCTTTGTGGGCATTGAAAACTGTTAACCTCGACCTTACCGAAGTCGCAAGGAGGAGGTTCTTCCAAATACATGAATTAGAGGCTCTAAGGGATGCCGCCTATGAATGATCTTGGAGTATTAAGGAAAAGACTAAGGCGTTGCATGATAGGAGGTTGCGAAGGTTGAAGGAGTTTAAGGTAGGTGATAAAGTGCTCTTATTCAATTCAAGATTGAAATTGATAGCGGGGAAGTTGAAATCGAGATGGACCGGACCGTATGTGGTAAAGGAGGTGTTTCCATACGGTAACGTCGAGTTGTATGACGAAGTTGATAAAGGTGTGTGGAAGGTTAATGGTCATCGATTGAAACACTACTTGGGAGGTCCCATTGATACTACCGAGGAGGAAGAAATTCCTCTAGAGGACCCACCCACCTTCACCGAACAATGGGTGAGAAGAGTTTCATTTGTAGAGTATGTACCGTTTGTAAATTTCGTTATTTTTCGTGTTTCTCGTAGTTTTTCGTATTTGTGTTTTGTGTGTTTGAGAAATTTTGCAGGAAACGTACCCTTGAAGAGCTGAATTTGCAAAGAAAACGACGTTCCAGGTAAGTCCCAACACTTAGAAAAATTTAGGATGGTTTGGGGAAGGTTTGGTAAGACTTAAAAAATTTTCTAAGTCCTAAAACTTGAAATTTTACGAATCCTTCTGTTGAAAAATGGCCCTCGCGTCGCGCCACCATAAAATGCTCACCCCGTGGCGCAGAGCCACCCCTAGGGTCACAAAAAACCATTTTGAACCCTCATTTTCTAACCCCTTTCACTTGAACCCTGCCGTGGCGTCAAGCTACGGCTACCCAGGACCCTCCTGGCGCAACACGACGACCTAAAAGGTCGGTTAAGACCCTATCCGCTCCTCACTATTCCCCAAATTCAACCTAAACTCTTTTGTTCTATCTCCACCGCCGAACTCACCATCACCCACCTTACATCCACCTTTACACCACCATATCTCCCTCCATTCACCACCGATTTCCACCCTCTTTACACCCACGTAACCGGTTTTCAATGGAGAACAACCCCAACCATACAAAAACTTCATCCACCCACTGTAACACCTAAGAATCGGGACTCACCATAGCCGAATTCGAAATTTTTCTTGCAAACAAATCAACGATTCAGGTACGTTTCTCCTCATTATTCTCTTATATTTGCTGAATAGAGTCTTGTTTTGGTCTTTAGGTTGTCGAGTCAGTTGTTGTCGACTCAGTTGGTTCGAGTCAGGTTCGAGTCAGTCTTGTGTCTTTTGTGGGTCAGCTCTGTCATTAGGTGAGTCGTTTGTATGGTCTACATTGTCGGGTCAGATGTGAGTCATATTCGTTCGAGTCGAGTTGCGTCCATGATTAGGCTGTTTCTAGTTTTTTTAGATGGGTGCGGGTGGTTTGGGTTTGGTTTGTTGAGCCGTAATGTGTAGACGATGATTGCTAAATTTCTACATACCAAAATATTTGCCATTTTAATGTTGTTTTTGGGTCCGGTTGGTATCGGGTTGGGATTTTGACATTGTTTTGGTTGAATATTGTTTGGGGGCATCCTACATTGACGTCTAAAGTTCGAACCTTGTAATAACTAAGGGGAATTTTTGCGAAGTTAACCGTCTCCTTTAATTAGGCGGCCTTTTTCAACGCTTAAATTGGAATTAAATTTGATAGTTGATGTGTGCAAAATGCAACATATAAATTACATCAAATAAGGCATAAAACTAACCCTTTTTTAGTACTAATGTTGGAAAAGTGTGCTTTTGTCTTCCTTTTGTATTTTCAGGATTAAAAGAGCTTAAATGAACAAAAGAAGCAAAAATGCATCCAAATCTAACAATAATACAAGAAAAGGAATAAACGTGGTGTGCCCGACCCCTCGACAGCATCTTCCTAAGCAAAAACAAGAGATCAGAAGGCTGAACACGCCCCATGCTCAATGAACACGGGGGTGTGCCCAAGTGTCTGCAGAAAAGACAAAGTTGTAGAAGCTTCTATCGCCCAACACGGGGCGTGCCCAGCGGACACGGGGCCGTGGTCAACGCTAAGATTCGCAGAATCTAAGCAAATCTTGATAGTACAGATACGCTTCTGCACACGGGGTCATGCCCAGCAGACACGTGGGCGTGGTCAACTAATGCCGACAAATTGCATTTAATGAAGAAAGAGAAGATGGGTGGACACGGGGCCGTGTCCGGGCTTTTGTGCAGGCTATAAATAGGGGTGCTTGGCTCACTTGCAAACCATCCCTTGGCAAACCACCTCTCTCACACTTCACCCACCCACCACCACCATCACAACCATCATCCACCACCAACATCCATCATCCATCATAGAGTGTGTGTAGTAGTCTCGGGATCCAAGATTGATAGTAAGAGTTCTTGACAATCAAAGGACATTTTGCCTAAGTCTCTTACATCACTTGGTGAAGACAAGCATTTAGTGTAATACTTTTTATTTTTAATATTTTCGCACTTTTTATTTGGTTATGTATTAATGACTTTAATAACTAGTTTCTTATGTTGAAGGTGAAACTTCCTTATCATTTGTCTGTGGTATCTTAGCGTTATTTTACTGTCTATATAAAATAAAAGATTTACACCATTCATATCTCCACGGTCTATACGGAGATATGTTGGCTACCTGATCGGGGGTTAAGGGAATGGTTTGGTAAGCGTCTTGCCATGTTCAGTGTATAGATCCTGCAAGGACCTGGGTTAAGCTTAGTAGGACCTCCTTCAATACCCACTGGTATTAGATGGCGGGGGTTCGAATTTCTTGATCCCTCATATGTAAACTACTATTAATACGTTAACCATGCTACTTAGGATTATATCCCTGCTGACTCAAACTACTTAGTCGAGGGTAACGTCACCTTCAAAAGAGGGGCCTACCACATTACGCATTAATAACTTAATTAATTATCTTTCAATAATCCAACCCTTTAGGATTGTATCCTTGCTGACTCAAACTACTGGGTTGAGGGTAACGTCACCTTCAAAAGAGGGGCCTACTACAATAACTAAGATAATCTCTTAAAAAGTGCAAAAGTGCGGAAATAATCAAAGGTTACACTAAAGGCGAGTCGGATCCAAGTGATTCATCTTGCCTATCTGTAGTTATTTTATTTTTATTTTCAGCATTTTTAGTTTTTATTTTCATGTTTAAACCTTTTTCTAAACTTTTGATTTGATTAGACGTTGAGGATAAACCGGTACTAAAAGCTCTTGTGTCCTTGGACGACCTCGGTATCTTACGAATGCTATACTACGCTCACGATGGGTGCACTTGCCCATATGTGTGTTTAGTGTTAGTAGAATATCGTGTTTTATAAATTTAAAACTTGACTAAAGTGTTAAAAAGGGCTAAAAATATAGTTAAAAATATATACACGACAACACGCATCAAGTTTTTGGCACCGTTTCCAGGGATACAAGGATTTTAAGAAAGCTTAAAATCGACGGCCTAATCAGTTTTCAAAACCTTTTTAAAACGCGCGCACATTTTTCTGCATTTTAGATTAATTTTTGCATTTACAGTTAGCTGAACACGGACCGTGTTCACTGAACACGGGGCCGTGCTGCACTTTTTTTGTAAAAAACCCAGATACAGAGTCTAAACACGGGGTCGTGCTCACTAAACACGCCCCCGTGTTGCACAAAACCAGTAACTTTTATTAAAACGCCCAGATATAGATTCTGACACAGGCCGTGCTCACTAAACACGGGGCCGTGTCCAGCCTCTGTTTCTGTTTATTTTTTGTTTTCTGGTCCCGAGACTGTGTTGTGGTCTGCTGAGTGATTCTTATGGATCAATACTCAGGAGATTATAACTACACCTATGAGGAGGATGGTTATAGGGAAGACTATTGTTCCAATCATGGTAACCCTCACTCGGTACAATATTGTGACTTATTTCAACCATCCACTTCATACACCTACTATGAGGAGCCCAGGTACGAGCCATCAACTTCATACACATCCTATGAAGACCAAAGGTATGAACCTTCTCCCTCATACTCATATTTTGAAGAATCAATATATGAGCTTCCACCGTCATATACTTATTATGAGGAACCATGGCGTGAACAACCCACCTCATATGAGTATTGTGAAGAACAAAATTACAACCCTTATCCATCATATACTTACAATGAAGGACAATGGTGTGAACCATCTACTTCATACGAGTATTATGAGGAACCAAGGATCAAACATCCGGATTCAAGCTTTGAGGATCCTGATCCTTACTCTATCACCGACATAGCCGATAGGATAATAGAACACATTAAAACTATCGAACATTGCATAAAAGAATCTCGCGCAAGGGAAGAGGAGTCCCGCCCTAGAGAAGAGTTAACTTATAATAAAGAAGAGATAGTTGAAAATGTAAAAATGGAAGAACAAATAAGTGAAAAACCGACACATGAGTTAAACAACGAAAAAGGTGAGTCCGAGAACGTTAAAATTCAAGAAGAGTCTAATTTTAAAGAAATTAATCTCTTGTCACCTTCTTTCAAAAATCATTGTTTAGTACCCACTCATGCTAAGTTTTTAAAAGAGTTAAACACTAACACTAAAAATGACGAAACGGTAAGCATTAGGTTGACAAATGATCAAACTTCACTAATAAAAGAAGACCCATTTGAAATTAACATTAAACCGGTTCCATGTTTTTTTCAAAATTCCTTTATTAGTAATGTCAAAATTGATAAAGATCTTTGTGTTAATATAATGCCAAATTATATTTTCGAAAAATTAAGTATTAGTGATTTTTCTCCACTTCAAATACCCATTTTTCTATCCAATCGGAAGGTAATAAAATCAATAGGGATAGTTGAGGATGTCTTGGTCCAAACAAATCAAATGGTAATCCCAACCGACTTTGTCATCCTTGATGACGCTCCTCTAGTGTTGGGACGACCTTTTGTAAAAACCCGCGAAGCTTTGAAAAATCGGAAGTACAACAATCTATCTATTCGATTAGGGGCATTAAAAAGAGTGTCGATCTTGAGCGTTCAATGAAATATCCATTCGGCAATAATGACCCCCTAATTGAAGATGAAGATGAACCACCCGATACAAGTAAAGAAATTGACCACTTTGTTGAAGAAGAGGTCGCCATAGAACAAACCTTTGTGGTTCTTGATAAAAATAAGCAACCAAATAAGGAGTCTCCAAAAGACCCACCTCTTGAGCTCAAAGAACTTCCGAAAGGTTTGGAATATGCTTTTCTAGACAAAGATGGTAAATTACTTGTAATTATTTCGTCTAAATTATCTAGCTTAGAAAAAGAAAAATTAATTACACTTTTGAAAAAACACAAAAGTGCGATCGCATGGAAGCTTGTAGATATCAAAGGAATAAGTCCTTCCATGTGCACGCACAAAATTTTAATGAATGATGACTACAAATCGGTGATACAACCACAACGTAGGGTAAATCCAAATGTCCAAGAAGTGGTTAAAAATGAAGTCATCAAATTACTTGACGCCAGACTCATTTACCCAATCTCCGATAGTCCTTGGGTAAGTCCCGTCCAAGTAGTTCCTAAGAAAGGAGGTATGACGGTAATAACTAACGAGAAAAAAGAATTAATACCAACGAGAACCGTCACAGGATGGAGAGTGTGTATAGATTATCGTCGATTAAATGAAGCAACAAGGAAATATCACTTTCCTTTGCCCTTCATTGATCAGATGTTAGAAAGATTATCCGGCCATAAATTTTATTGTTTCTTGGATGGTTTTTCAGGCTACTTTCAAATACCGATAGCACCCGAAGACCAAGAAAAGACAACGTTTACATGTCCCTATGGAACTTTTGCTTATCGACGCATGCCATTCGGTCTATGTAATGCCCTCGCAACTTTCCAACGTTGCATGGTGGCCATCTTCCATGACATGATAGAAAAGACTATGGAAGTCTTCATGGATGACTTTTCTATCTTTGGAGATTCTTACGACCAATGCCTCGATAACCTTGAACGAATGCTATCCCGATGTGAGGAAACTAACCTCGCCTTAACTGGGAAAAATGTCATTTCATGGTAACGGAGAGAATAGTACTCGGTCACAAAATCTCAAGCGAAGGAATGGAGGATGATCGAGCAAAAATAGACTCTATTTCTCGATTACCACCCGCATCCTCCGTTAGAGCTATAAGAAGTTTCCTAATGCATGCCGGATTTTATAGACGATTTATCAAGGACTTTTCAAAAATTTCAAGACCTCTAACAAAATTACTTGAAAAAGATGCCCCTTTCATCTTTGATAAGGATTGCAATCAAGCATTTTTAACACTAAAGGAAATGCTAGTCAATGCACCTATCAAGATAGCGCCTGATTAGAAATTACCTTTCGAAATCATGTGTGATGCAAGTGACTTTGCAGTTGGAGCTGTCTTGGGACAAAGAAAAGAAAAGCATTTTTACCCAATTTATTACGCTAGTAAAACACTTAACGATGCACAAGAAAATTATACAACAACAGAAAAGGAATTGCTAGCCGTGGTAATTGCTTTTGATAAATTTCGTTCTTATCTTGTTCTTTCTAAAACAATAGTCTATACAGATCATGCAGCCATTCGATATCTCTTCAAGAAACAGGATGCTAAAACACGTTTGATTCGGTGGATTCTACTCCTCCAAGAATTCGACATTGAAATTATAGACAAAAGAGGAGCAGAAAACACCGCAGCAGATCATCTTTCGCGCCTGGAAGACCCAGCTTTGGAGGCAACTAGGGACGAACAGATCCATGAGAAGTTCCCAACGGAGTCCCTGGAAATGGTGGAATACCGAGAAGAGCCATGGTACGCCAACTATGCTAACTACCTAGCTAGCGGCATAGTCGCAAAAGGATGGCCACATCATCAAAGAAAAAAAATTCTTTACCGATGTAAAGCATTATTTTTGGGAAGATCCTTATCTTTTCAAAATGTGTGCCGGTCAACTCATCCGCCGATGCGTACACGGTAATGAAGCAAGAAGAATTCTCCGCCATTGTCATGAAGGTCCATACGGAGGACATCATGGTGCCACTGGTACCGCACGAAAGGTATTTGATTCAGGATTTTATTGGCCAACCATTTATAAAGAAGCCCAAAGTCTTGTCAAGACATGTGACACTTGCCAAAGGTCAGGTAATATTTCTTCCAAAAACGAAATGCCACAAAATGGCATTCTTGTTTGTGAAATTTTTTATGTGTGAGGACTCGACTTTATGGGACCCTTCCCACCGTCAAAAGGAAACAAATATATACTTGTGGCAGTAGATTACTTGTCTAAATGGGCCGAGGCCAAGGCACTTCCAACAAATGATGGAAGAGTCGTGGTAAGATTTCTGAAAAGACTATTCTCTCGTTTTGGCGCACCAAAAGCATTAATAAGTGACAGAGGTACCCATTTTTGTAACCATCAACTTAAATTTTTTTTAACAAGATATGGGGTCTATCACCGGGTCTCAACGGAGTATCACCCTCAAACAAATGGACAAGCCGAAGTGACTAATAGATGTTTAAAAAGAATTCTCGAAAAAACCATAGGGTTAAATAAAAAAGGATGGGCCGATAAGTTAGACGATGCTTTATAGGCTTTTCGAACTGCTTATAAAACAACAATAGGTACAACCCCATATAAGCTCGTCTATGGAAAAAACTGTCATTTGCCAGTAGAAATTGCACACAAGGCCTACTAGGCAATTAAAAATGTAAACTTGGATTTAGAATTTGACGGTAAAAATCGATTTTGCCAATTAAATGAATTAGACGAATTAAGGAATTATGCATACTCTAACTCCGAAATTTATAAGGAAAGAATGAAAAATTTGCATGATAAACACATTAAACCAAATGAATTTCGGGTCGGAGATCAAGTTCTATTGTTTAATTCACGACTTCGATTATTTCCTGGTAAATTAAAGTCTTGGTGGTCAGGACCTTTTTCCATCACCCATATTTTCCCACACGGTGCAGTTGAAATTAAATCTCGGAATGGAATTCTATTCAAAGTCAATGGCCAACGGATGAAGCTTTATCAAGGATTTATTGCGGATGAAGAGGAAGAAATCTCGCTTCAAATGATTGAAGAATGAAACAAAGGATCAAGCATCAACATCGTACCTTGTAGGTTACGAATGTCGGGTTGATATCTAAAATCGGTAAGTCTACTAAAAAACCAAGTTTTGGGAAATAGGGCACTCACAGGAGCACTTAAAAAAATTCAAAATTGCCCGCCCACGGGGTCGTGTCCACTAGACACGGGGCAATGTCCGCGCAACTGTCGGGATAAAACCCCCTTTTCAAAACAGTTTCTTCATTCCACACGCCCCGTTTTCCCGAAAATAATCGCCAAGCTGCTTGGGCCCAAATCGGGGAGGGTCTCTACAACCCGAGCCGAAGTAAGAGTACACAATTGAGGGACCCTTTTTACCGCTACATCCCTAGGGTCCTCACTTACTCTCTTAGCCAGAGGCACGACAGCAGCGGCATTGTAGGGTTACGAGATCTGCTAGTCCTCCACTGCATTCACACCCGCACCAACCTTGATGTTCCTTACTTGCTACTCCGTAACATGCACTGGAACCAACTTGCTACTCCCCCGACTCCTATCTTCTTTGGAGGGTGGATTTACCGCCTCTTCAAACACTTTGTCGATAGGATGCCAAGGTCTTTCCAAAAGAGCCCATGGTCGGGGAGAGTGGACATGGTCATTTGCCGCTCCATGAACTTGATTTATGAGGCAGATGACGGGACGGTCAGCTTTTAAAGAGTTCAAGGGCATGCATGGAACCCACAAGAAGCACTCGTCCTCCACGCACCTCACATCCGTCCTCCTCCTCAGTACCACTACCAGCACCAGGGTGATCCGGGTCAATCCTCCTCTTAAGGAGGCGGTTTTCCTAACTTTCAAAGTTTACATGATTTATTGCAGGAAAACCTCAAGTGCACTAGGAACACCTACAACATGGCCAGCAACACGTATGCCAGAGTCGGAGCAATAGAGAGAAATATCTCCGACATGCAGGAGGACATTGGAAACATCCAGGAATATATGGCGGGCCATGGAGGAGGTGATGATGATGAAGACGAGGACATGGATTAAGCGGGAGGAGTGGAGGTAGCATCAGAAGGTTGGAGGTCTCGCAGGTTAACCCCCCTTATCTTATGAACAATTTCCGGCCTGCGTGCCGCGTGTTGAACAATTTATTTCCTTTAACACTTTTTACTTTTCTGCATTTCTTTTATTTTAACTTCGTGGCGTGGATGGTTGAACAATGGTAATTTAGGATGCTTGTTATGGTTTGGTGTAGTATTTATTAGTAGAACAGGTACACTCGAGGCTTATAGCACTGAATACTAGTGCTACAAAAGCCGGGATAGCAGAACCGAAGACAGAAACCTGTTTTACACATTTACAGTTTGTCCACACAGGGTCGTGCCCAGCCAACACGCCCACATGCCCAATCGCCCAGACCTGTTGTTTGCTTAAATTATGCAAATTCTCGCCAGACATGGGGCCGTGTTCACCGGACACGCCCCCGTGTCCACCTTCTGTAAGTTTTTGTTATTGGCAATCTGACCATGGGGTCATGCTCAGCAAGCACGGGGGCCGTATCCAGATGCCCAGTAACATAAAATTTTGTTTTTAACACACCTTTTACACATTCAATCAACATAAAAACTTATTTTTGGGACACATTGAGGAAAATGTGTAATTTAATGTGGGGGGGATGCTAAAACCTTGAATTATGCAAGTCCTAATTACATGCCTTACACAAAACTCTATTGGAACCGCTAAACACCCCGAATTTTTTCAAAAATTTTCATTTTTTTTACTTGTCTTGGTTTAATTTGGGAATAACAAGTTCTAAAAGGGTTATATTTTTACAAATTTACAACCGATAGCGTCATGATAAAAAGAACCAACATAAGAAAATTATGAAACGGCATGACAAATCTAGTTAAAACTTGATTATATATACTTGATCACATAAAAACCCATTCCGACAAAAAGTGAGTTTTGAGCCTTTATTGAGCATATAAATACACATCTTTTAAACTAAATGCTCATCTTTCGTTTCTTGTGTGAATAGTCGCCTGGTTTCTTACGACTCTAGAACTTGCCAAGAAGATACATTCCCGGTCCTTACCAACTTAAACCTAAGTAAGTAAATGATGAAGGCATTAGGACTAACCCTTTTTCTTTCAACACCATTATTTTTTCTTTTTCTTACCACCAACCCAAAATCCCCCTAGTTAACCCCTTTGAGCCTAAACCTTTTCATTTCTAAACCCACAAAACAAACATCTTTTACCTACCAAAACCCTTTTTATTTTAAACCCTTTATTTTAGTGAAAAGCTCGGTTTTTCATGTGACATTCCTTATCAAAGAAAAAAAATATACATATATATATGATGAAGTCAAGAAATAAAGAAAAAAGTTCATCAAAAAGAACTTTGTTTGAAAAATGCTTCATTAGAATAAAAAGTCACAAAAACAAATCTTTACAAAAACCGCCGCTCTTTACGCCTTTCGCCCTTTTCTACTAACCACTAACCCAACCACCTACCTTTAACCCAAGCCTAACCCTTCCCCAAAAGTCCTCTTGATATTTACAAAGGTGTATAGTTAAAAAGGAAGAGGATTGATTGCTTGACAAGCCTATGGGAGAAGTAAGTTCCATGCCGGTCCCGAGTGTTTCACAAAAATACATCTTCGGCCGAGTGTTGAGTGATCTTCCGTGAGGTATGTGAACTTGTATATAAATGGAATTTTAAAGAGGCATGTTATGCCAAAATAAGTAATTTCTCTTATGTAATGTTCTCAATAAATCATAACAAATAGGATTGTAAATAAAATAAAAATAAAGCCTAATAAAGATCTTGGATTCCCGACACTCAAGACAAGCCCAAAAACCTTCTCTTCTACCCATTCCATTTGGGAGTGTAAGCCACATTATAAAGAGTTTTGCTTGAGGACAAGCAAAGATTCAAGTGTGGGGGTATTTGATTTGTGCAAAATGCAACATATAAATTACATCTAATAAGGCATAAAACTAACCTTTTTTTAGTACTAATGTTGGAAAAAGTGTGCTTTTGTCTTCCTTTTGTATTTTCAGGATTAAAAGAGCTTAAATGAACAAAAGAAGCAAAAATGCAGCCAAATCTAACAATAATACAAGAAAAGGAATAAACGTGGCGTGCCCGACCCCTCGACAGCAACTTCCCAAGCAAAAACAAGAGATCAGAAGGCTGAACACGCCCCGTGCTCAATGAACACGGGGGCGTGCCCAAGTGTCTGCAGAAAAGACAAAGTTGTAGAAGCTTCTATCACCCAACACGGGGCGTGCCCAGCAGACACGGGGCCGTGGTCAACGCTAAGATTCGCAGAATCTAAGCAAATCTTGATAATACAGATACGCTTCTGCACACGGGGTCATGCCCAGCGGACACGGGGGCGTGGTCAAGTAATGCGGACAAACTGCATTTAATGAAGAACGAGAAGATTGGTGGACACGGGGCCGTGTCCGGGCTTCTGTGCAGGCTATAAATAGGGGTGCTTGGCTCACTTGCAAACCATCCCTTGGCAAACCACCTCTCTCACACTTCACCCACCCACTACCACCATCACAACCATCATCTACCACCATCATCCACATCCATCATAGAGTGTGTGTAGTAGTCTCAGGATCCAAGATTGATAGTAAGAGTTCTTGACAATCAAAGGCCATGTTTGCCTAAGTCTCTTACATCACTTGGTGAAGACAAGCATTTAGTGTATACTTTTTATTTTTAATCTTTTCGCACTTTTTATTTGGTTATTTATTAACGACTTTAATAACTAGTTTCTTATGTTGAAGGTGAAACTTCCTTATCATTTGTCCGTGGTGTCTTGGCGTTATTTTACTGTCTATATAAAATAAAAGATTTACACCATTCATATCTCCAAGGTCTATAAGGAGATATGTTGGCTACCTGGTCAGGGGTAAAGGGAACGGTTTGGTAAGCGTCTTACCTTGTTCAGTGTATAGGTCCTGCAAGGACTTGGGTCAAGCTTAGTAGGACCTCCTTCAATACCCACTGGTATTGGATGGCGGGGGTTCGAATTTCTTGATCCCCTCATATGTAAACTACTATTAATACATTAACTCGGCTACTTAGGATTGTATCCCTGCTGACTCAAACTACTTAGCCGAGGGTAACGTCACCTTCAAAAGAGGGGCCTACCACATTACGCATTAATAATTTAATTAATTATCTTTCAATAATCCAACCCTTTAGGATTGTATCCTTGCTGACTCAAACTACTGGGTTGAGGGTAACGTCACCTTCAAAAGAGGGGCCTACTACTATAACTAAGATAATCTCTTAAAAAGTGCAAAAGTGCGAAAATAATCAAAGGTTACACTAAAGGCGAGTCGGATCCAAGTGATTCATCTTGTCTATCTGTTTTTATTTTATTTTTATTTTCAGCATTTTTAGTTTTTATTTTCATGTTTAAACCTTTTTCTAAACTTTTGATTTGATTAGACGTTGAGAATAAACCGGTACTAAAAGCTCTTGTGTCCTTGGACGACCTCGGTATCTTACCAACGCTATACTACGCTCACGATGGGTGCACTAACCCATATGTGTGTTTAGTGTTAGTAGAATATCGTGTTTTATAAATTCAAAACTTGACTAAAGTGTTAAAAAGGGCTAAAAATATAGTTAAAAATATATACACGACAACACGCATCAAGTTTTTGGCGCAGTTGCCGGGGACACAAGGATTTTAAGAAAGCTTAAAATCGACGGCCTAATCAGTTTTTCAAAACCTTTTTAAAACACGCGCACATTTTTCTGCATTTTAGATTAATTTTTTCATTTACAGTAAGCTAAACACGGGCCGTGTTCACTGAACACGGGGCCATGCTGCACATTTTTTCTAAAACACCCAGATACATAGTCTAAACACGGGGTCGTGCTCACTAAACACGCCCCCATGCTGCACAAAACTAGTAACTTTTATTAAAACGCCCAGATACAGATTCTGAACACGGGTCGTGCTCACTGAACACGGGGTCGTGTCCAGCCTCTGTTTCTGTTTCATTTTTGTTTTCTGGTCCCGAGACTCTGTTGTGGTATGCTGAGTGATTCTTATGGATCAATACTCAGGAGATTACAACTACACCTATGAGGAGGATGGTTATAGGGAAGACTATTGTACCAATCATGGTAACCCTCACTCGGTACAATATTGTGACTTATTTCAACCATCCACTTCATACACCTACTATGAGGAGCTCAGGTACGAGCCATCAACTTCATACATATCCTATGAAGACCAAAGGTATGAACCTTCTCCCTCATACTCATATTTTGAAGAATCAAGATATGAGCCTCCACCGTCATATACTTATTATGAGGAACCATGGCGTGAACAACCCACCTTATATGAGTATTGTGAAGAACAAAATTACAACCCTTATCCATCATATACTTACAATGAAGGATAATGGTGCGAACCATCTAGTTCATACGAGTATTATGAGGAACCAAGGATCGAACATCCGGATTCAAGCTTTGAGGATCCTGATCCTTACTCTATCACCGACATAGCCGATAGGATAATATAACACATTAAAACTATCGAACGTTGCATAAAAGAATCTCGCGCAAGGGAAGAGGAGTCCCGCGCAAGAGAATAGTTAACTTATAATAAAGAAGAGATAGTTGAAAATGTAAAAATGGAAGAACACATAAGTGAAAAACCGACACATGAATTAAACAACGAAAAAGGTGAGTCCGATAATGTTAAAATTCAAGAAGAGTCTAATTTTAAAGAAATTAATCTCTTGTCACCTTCTTTCAAAAATCATTGTTTAGTACCAACTTATGCTAAGTTTTTAAAAGAGTTAATCACTAACACTAAAATTGACGAAACGGTAAGCATTAGGTTCACAAATGATCAAACTTCACTAATAAAAGAAGACCCATTTGAAATTAACATTAAACCGGTTCCATGTTTTTTTTCAAAATTCCTTTATTAGTAATGTCACAATTGATAAAGATCTTTGTGTTAATATAATGCCAAACTATATTTTCGAAAAATTAAGTATTAGTGATTTTTCTCCACTTCAAATACCCATTTTTCTTTCCAATCGGAAGGTAATAAAATCAATAGGGATAGTTGAGGATGTCTTGGTCCAAACAAATCAAATGGTAATCCCAACCGATTTTGTCATCCTTGATGACGCTCCTCTAGTGTTGGGACGACCTTTTGTAAAAACCCGCGAAGCTTTGAAAAACCGAAAGTACAACAATCTATCTATTCGATTAGGGGCATTTAAAAAGAGTGTCTATCTTGAGCGTTCAATGAAATATCCATTCGGCAATAATGACCCCCTAATTGAAGATGAAGATGAACCACCCGATACAAGTGAAGAAATTGACCACTTTGTTGAAGAAGAGGTCGCCATAGAACAAACCTTTGTGGTTCTTGAAAAAAATGAGCAACCAAATAAGGAGTCTCCAAAAGACCCACCTCTTGAGCTCAAAGAACTTCCGAAAAGTTTGGAATATGCTTTTCTAGATAAAGATGGTAAATTACCTGTAATTATTTCGTCTAAATTATCTAGCTTGTAAAAAGAAAAATTAATTACCCTTTTGAAAAAACACAAAAGTGCGATCACATGGAAACTTGTAGATATCAAAGGAATAAGTCATTCCTTGTGCACGCACAAAATTTTAATGAATGATGACTACAAATAGGTGATACAACCACAACGTAGGGTAAATCCAAATGTCCAAGAAGTGGTTAAAAACGAAGTCATCAAATTACTTGACGCCGGGCTCATTTACCCAATCACCGATAGTCCTTGGGTAAGTCCTGTCCAAGTAGTTCCAAAGAAAGGATGTATGACGGTAATAACTAACAAGAAAAATGAATTAATACCAACGAGAACCGTCACAGGATGGAGAGTGTGTATAGATTATCGTCGATTAAATGAAGCAACAAGGAAAGATCACTTTCCTTTGCCCTTCATTGATCAGATGTTAGAAAGATTATCCGGCCATAAATTTTATTGTTTCTTGGATGGTTTTCAGGTTACTTTCAAATACCGATAGCACCCGAAGACCAAGAAAAGACAACGTTTACATGTCCCTATGGAACTTTTGCTTATCGACGCATGCCATTAGGTCTATGTAATGCCCCCGCAACTTTCCAACATTGCATGGTGGCCATCTTCCATGACAAGATAGAAAAGACTATGGAAGTCTTCATGGACGACTTTTCTATCTTTGGAGATTTTGAATGAATGCTATCCCGATGTGAGGAAACTAACCTCGCCCTTAACTGGGAAAAAGGCCATTTCTTGGTAACGGAGGGAATAGTACTCGGTCACAAAATCTCAAGCAAAGGAATGGAGGTTGATCGAGCAAAAATAGACACTATTTCTCGATTACCACCCCCATCCTCCGTTAGAGCTATCAGAAGTTTCCTAAGGCATGACGGATTTTATAGACGATTTATCAAGGACTTTTCAAAAATTTCAAGACCTCTAACAAAATTACTTGAAAAAAATGCCCCTTTCATCTTTGACAAGGATTGCAAACAAGCATTTCTAACACTAAAGGAAATGCTAGTCAATGCACCTATCATGATAGCGCCTGATTGGAAATTACCTTTCGAAATCATGTGTGATGCAAGTGACTTTGCAGTTGGAGCCGTCTTGGGACAAAGAAAAGAAAAGCATTTTCACCCAATTTATTACGCTAGTAAAACACTTAACGATGCACAAGAAAATTATACAACAACATAAAAGGAATTGCTAGCCGTGGTATTTGCTTTTGATAAATTTCGTTCTTATTTTGTTCTTTCTAAAATAATAGTCTATACAGATCATGCAGCCATTCGATATCTCTTCAATAAACAAGATGCTAAACCACGTTTGATTCGGTGGATTCTACTCCTCCAAGAATTCGACATTGAAATTAAAGACAAAAGAGGAGCAGAAAACACTGCAACAGATCATCTTTCGCGCATGGAAGACCCAGCTTTAGAGGCAACGAGGGACGAGTAGATCAATGACAAGTTCCCAACGGAGTCCCTGGAAATGGTGGAATACTGAGAAGAGCCATGGTCCGCCGACTATGCTAACTACCTAGCTAGCGGCATAGTCGCAAAAGGATGGCCACATCATCAAAGAAAAAAATTCTTTGCCGATGTAAAGCATTATTTTTGGGAAGATCCTTATCTTTTCAATATGTGTGCCGATCAACTCATCCGCCGATGCGTACACGATAATGAAGCAAGAAAAATTCTCCGCCATTGTCATGAAGGTCCATACGGAGGACATCATGGTGCCGCTAGTACCGCATGAAAGGTATTTGATTCAGGATTTTATTGGCCAACCATTTATAAAGATGCCCAAAGTCTTGTCAAGACATGTGACGCTTGCCAAAGGTCAGGTAATATTTCTTCCAAAAACGAAATGCCACAAAATGGCATTCTTGTTTGTGAAATTTTTTATGTGTGGGGACTCGACTTTATGGGACCCTTCCCACCGTCAAAAGGAAACAAATATATACTTGTGGCAGTAGATTACTTGTCTAAATGGGCCAAGGCCGAGGCACTTCCAACAAATGATGGAAGATTCGTGGTAAGATTTCTGAAAAGACTATTCTCTCGTTTTGGCACACCAAAAGAATTAATAAGTGATAGAGGTACCCATTTTTGTAACCATAAACTTGAAATTTTTTTAACAAGATATGGGGTCTATCACCGGGTCTCAGCGGCATATCACCCTCAAACAAATGGACAAGCCGAAGTGACTAATAGAGGTTTAAAAAGAATTCTCGAAAAAACCGTAGGGTTAAATAAAAAAGAATGGGCCGATAAGTTAGACGATGCTTTATGAGCTTTTCGAACTGCTTATAAAACAACAGTAGGTACAACCCCATATAAGCTCATCTATGGAAAAAGCTGTCATTTGCCAGTAGAAATTGCACACAAGGCCTACTGGGCAATTAAAAATGTAAACTTGGATTTAGAATTTGCCAGTAAAAATCGATTTTGCCAATTAAATTAATTAGACGAATTAAGGAATTATGCATACTCTAACTACGAAATTTATAGAGAAAGAATGAAAAATTTGCATGATAAACACATTAAACCAAATGAATTTCGGGTAGGAGATCAAGTTCTATTGTTTAATTCACGACTTCGATTATTTCCTAGTAAATTAAAGTCTAGGTGGTCAGGGCCTTTTTTCCATCACCCATATTTTCCCACACGATGCAGTCGAAACTAAATCTCGGAATGGAATTCCATTAAAAGTCAATGGCCAATGGCTGAAGCTTTATCAAGGATTTATTAAGGATGAAGAGGAAGAAATCTCGCTTCAAACGATTGAAGAATGAAACAAAGGATTAAGCATCAACATCGTACCTTGTAAGTTACGAACGTCGGGTTGATATCTAAAATCGGTAAGTCTACTAAAAAACCAAGTTTTGGGAAACTGGGCACTCACATGAGCACTTAAAAAAAATTCAAAATTGCCCACCCACGGGGCCGTGTCCGCGCAACTATCGGGATAAAACCCCCTTTTCAAAACAGTTTCTTCATTCCACACGCCCCGTTTCCCCAAAAATTCTCTGGTTCAGGCGATTTTTCTGCAAGATTTCGACGTCTCCTCTACTTCTAACAACATCAAGGTATGATTCTATCATCATTAGTAGTTAGATTAAGCATTTGCATGTAGTTTAACATCAAAAATTTGGGGAAAATCTAGGGTTCTTCAACTTGAACCGGATCGAACCTCAATATTTTGCACAGATCTATTAGCATTAGTATAGATACATGTTATAGTAAGTAAATCAACTTGTATTGTTTGTAGATTTGCCCGATTTCTCACAAAAATCCCCAAACCCTTGTTTTTAAACCGAAAAAGATGAAATTGAAGGGGTAACGGTTTGTTTTGTGAAAAAACGGCACTTAGGGTTTCATTTTCGGGGAAAACCGCCCCTACTGGACCAAAAATTTTCAAGTTTTCGGGACCGGGTCGAAAAATGCGATTTTTGGGAAACAGACGTCTGGACACGGGGTCGTGCTCGCTGAGCACGGGGGCGTGTCCTGCTAAAATCAGGCGAACTCGGGGTGTGTCCACCGAACACGGGGTCGTGTTCAGCTGGCTGTTTCCAGTTTTCTCTGAAAATTTCACTGTTTTTGCTAATTGTTTGGTGTTTTCTTTCAGATTGCCAAGAATTTCACAAGATTCAATGCAAACGAGTTGGATGCTAAAGCAAGATACGATGTCCTAAGAACTAGGCCCGAAGAGTATCCATGACAAGTATGCACGGATCTTCTAGAAACGGTGAACCAGTTGGATCGCTTCAACAATATTGTTACCGGCCCACTAAGAGTCGCCCTGTGTACTCGGCTCCGCTCCGTGCACGAATATAATATGGAATTCTATAGGACGTTTGCTTTCAAAACAAGAGCCGATCCGTTCGACAACGATGGGGTAAATTTCCGTTGTGGGGGAACTGTGTACTCAATCTCGCTTGCACAGTTTGGGGCAATAGTTGGGTTGTATGCGGAAGAAGACGCTGGAGATGAAGAGAACACTGGCGGTCTACGTGAGATTCAAGAAAATCATTCCCAAGCTGCTTGGGCCCAAATCGGGGAGGGTCTCCACAACCCGAGCCGAACTAAGAGTACACAATTGAGGGACCCTCTTTACCGCTACATCCATAGGGTCCTCACTTACTCTCTTAGCCAGAGGCACGACAGCAGCGGCGTTGTAGGGTTACGAGATCTGCTAGTCCTCCACTGCATTCACACCCGCACCAACCTTGATGTTCCTTACTTGCTACTCCGCAACATGCACTGGAACCAACTTGCTACTCCCCCGACTCCTATCTTCTTTGGAGGGTGGATTTACCGCCTCTTCAAACACTTTGTCGATAGGATGCCAAGGTCTTTCCAAAAGAGCCCATGGTCGGGGAGAGTGGACATGGTCATTTGTCGCTCCATGAACTTGATTTATGAGGCAGATGACGGGACGATCAGCTTTCAAAGAGTTCAAGGGCATGCATGGAACCCACAAGAAGAACTCGTCCTCCACGCACCTCACATCCGTCCTCCTCCTCAGTACCACTACCAGCCCCAGGGTGATCCGGGTCAATCCTCCTCTCAAGGAGGCGGTTTTCCTAACTTTCAAAGTTTACATGATTTATTGCAGGAAAACCTCATGTGCACCAGGAACACCTACAACATGGCCAGCAACACGTATGCTCGGGTCGAAGCAATAGAGAGAAATATCTCTGACATGCAGGAGGACATTGGAAACATCCGGGAATATATGGCGGGCCACGGAGGAGGTGATGACGATGAAGACGAGGACATGGATTAAGCGGGAGGAGTGGAGGTAGCATCAGAAGGTTGGAGGTCTCACAGGTTAACCCCCTTATCTTATGAACAATTTCCGGCATGCGTGCCGCGTGTTGAACAATTTATTTCCTTTAACACTTTTTACTTTTTTTGCATTTCTTTTATTTTAACTTTGTGGCGTGGATGGTTGAACAATGGTAATTTAGGATGCTTGTTATGGTTTGGTGTAGTATTTATTAGTAGAACAGGTACACACGAGGCTTATAGCACTGAATACTAGTGCTACAAAAGCCGGGACAGCAGAACCGAAGACAGAAACCTGTTTTACACATTTACAGTTTGTCCACACGGGGTCGTGCCCAGCCGACACGCCCCTGTGCCCAATCGCCTAGACCTGCTGTTTACTTAAATTATGCAGATTCTCGCCAGACACGGGGCCGTGTTCACCGGACACGCGCCTGTGTCCACCTTCTGTAAGTTTTCGTTACTGGCAATCTGACCACGGGGTCGTGCTCAGCAAGCAAGTGGCCGTGTCCAGATGCCCAGTAACATAAAATTTTGTTTTTAACACACCTTTTACACATTCAATCAACCTAAAAACTTATTTTTGGGACACATTGAGGACAACGTGTAATTTAAGTGTGGGGGGGATGCTAAAACCTTGAATTCTGCAAGTCCTAATTACAAGCCTTACACAAAACTCTATTGGAACCGCTAAACACCCTGAATTTTTTCAAAAGTTTTCATTTTTTTTTACTTGTCTTGGTTTAATTTGGGAATAACAAGTTCTAAAAGGGTTATATTTTTACAAATTTACAACCGATAGCGTCATGAATAAAAAAAATCAACATAAGAAAATTATGAAACGGCATGACAATCTTGTTAAAATTTGATTATATATACTTGATCACATAAAAACTCATTCCCACAAAAAGTGAGTTTTGAGCCTTTATTGAGCATATAAATACACATCTTTTAAACTAAATGCTCATCTTTCGTTTCTTGTGTGAATAGCCGCCTAGTTTCTTACGACTCTAGAACTTGCCAAGACGATACATTCCCAGTCCTTACCAACTTAAACCCAAGTAAGTAAATGATGGAGGCATTAGGACTAACCCTTTTTCTTTCAACACCATTATTTTTTTTTCCTACCACCTACCCAAAATCCCCCTAGTTAACCCCTTTGAGCCTAAACCTTTTCATTTCTAAACCCACAAAACCCTTTTTATTTTAAACCCTTTTTATTTTAAACCCTTTATTTTAGTGAAAAGCTCGGTTTTTAATGTGACTTTCCTTATCTAATATATATATATATATATATACATATGATGAAGTTAAGAAATAAAGATACAAGTTCATCAAAAAGAACTTTGTTTGAAAAATGCTTCATTAGAATAAAAAGTCACAAAAACAAATCTTTACAAACACCGACGCTTTTTACGCCTTTCGCCCTTTTCTACTAACCCCTAACCCAACCACCTACCTTTAACCCAAGCCTAACCCTTCCCCAAAAGTCCTCTTGATATTTACAAAGGTGTATAGTTAAAAAGGAGGAGGATTGATTGCTTGAAAAGGCTATGGTAGAAGTAAGTTCCATGCCGGTCCCTCGTGTTTCACAAAAATACATCTTCGGCTGAGTGTTGAGTGATCTCCCGTGAGGTATGTGAACTTGTATATAAATGGAATTTTAAAGAGGCATGTTATGCCCAAATAAGTAATTTCTCTTATGTAATGTTCTCAATAAATCATAACGAATAGGATTGTAAATAAAATAAAAATAAAGCCTAAAAAAGATCTTGGATTCCCGACACTCAAGACAAGCCCATAAACCTTCTCTTCTACCCATTCCATTTGGGAGTGTAAGCCACATTATAAAGAGTTTTGCTTGAGGACAAGCAAAGATTCAAGTGTGGGGGTATTTGAAGTGTGCAAAATGCAACATATAAATTACATCAAATATGGCATAAAACTAACCCTTTTTAGTACTAATGTTGGAAAAAGTGTGCTTTTGTCTTCCTTTTGTATTTTCAGGATTAAAAGAGCTTAAATGAACAAAAGAAGCAAAAATGCAGCCAAATCTAACAATAATACAAGAAAAGGAATGAACGTGGCGTGCCCGAGCCCTCGACAGCATCTTCCCAAGCAAAAACAAGAGATCAGAAGACTGAACACGCCCCGTGCTCAATGAACACGGGGGCGTGCCCAAGTGTCTGCAGAAAAGACAAATTTGTAGAAGCTTCTATCACCCAACATGAGGCGTGCCCAGCGGACACGGGGCCGTGGTCAACGCTAAGATTCGCAGAATCTAAGCAAATCTTGATAGTACAGATAGGCTTCTGCACACGGGGTCATGCCCAACGGACACGGGGGCGTGGTCAACAAATGCGAACAAACTGCATTTAATGAAGAAAGAGAAGATGGGTGGACACGGGGCCGTGCCCAATGGACACGGGGCCGTGTCTGGGCTTCTGTGCAGGCTATAAGTAGGGGTGCTTGGCTCACTTGCAAACCATCCCTTGGCAAACCACCTCTCTCACACTTCAACCACCCACCACCATCATCCATCATCCATCATAGAGTGTGTGTAGTAGTCTCGGGATCCAAGATTGATAGTAAGAGTTCTTGACAATCAAAGGCCATGTTTGCCTAAGTCTCTTACATCACTTGGTGAAGACAAGCATTTAGTGTAATAATTTTTATTTTTAATCTTTTCACACTTTTTATTTGGTTATGTATTAAAGACTTTAATAACTAGTTTCTTATGTTGAAGGTGAAACTTCCTTATCATTTGTCCGTGGTGTCTTGGCGTTATTTTACTGTCTATATAAAATAAAAGATTTACACCATTCATATCTCCACGGTCTATATGGAGATATTTTGGCTACCTGGTCGGGGGTTAAGGGAATGGTTTGGTAAGTGTCTTGCCTTGTTATGTGTATAGATCCTGCAAGGACCTGGGTCAAGCTTAGTAGGACCTCCTTGAATACCCTCTGGTATTGGATGGCGGGGGTTCGAATTTCTTGATCCCCTCATATGTAAACTACTATTAATACATTAACGCGGCTACTTAGGATTGTATCCCTGCTGACTCAAACTACTTAGCCGAGGGTAACGTCACCTTCAAAAGAGGGGCCTACCGATTGTATCTGTTTTGTAGGCATGGCTAGCAGTTCGCGTCGAGGTAGGGCGCGAAAGTCAGGTGCGGGTCAGTCGGCACCTCAACAGGACCCACCTCAACAGGACCCGGTTCCGCAGGAGACACCGATCATTTAGATAGCTGCCGATGATCCGAAGCTGAGAAAAATCGAATATCAAGCGTCTTATAATTTTATCCCAGATATGAAAGTTCGTTGAGCCAATCACCCGATATTAAAGTTTGAGCCGAGTACGCCAGAATGGAACAAATATGACAAACTGAAAAATACTGATCTACTTCAGCACAGGGTTATAGATTGGTTGTGGTTGAGTGAAATAGGCTCAAGGCAGGAGGTGAGGGATCTTTTGGGTCAAAGGTTAATTGATGCGTTGGAGTGTATACAGCCTCAGTATGAGGAGCTGGTGCTAGAGTTTCGTAGCACTTGGATGCACAAGGAGGGAAAGTTTGAGCAGGACACAGCTGTGTCGTTTAGTTTAGGTATGCAGGTGTATGAGATGAATATGGCGAGGTTTGCCATAGTTTCGGGGTTTTATACTGATGAGGAAGTAAAGAGGCAGGAGTTTGTTACTAGTTTAAGGGGTGCTTATTCTCAGCCTAGGGATTATGGTGTTGGTGCAACTGAGCTGCGAGAGTTCTGGAGTACGATTTCTGATCACCCGTTCACGACTACGAACCTGATCAATTCGGTTCGTAATCCGGTTTATATGTATGTGCTGAAGATCTTATCTACTACACTGGTAGGTCGGAAGTCAGGGGAAAACAAGGCAAATTGGATAGAGCTATTCATTCTGATGTGTAGGGTACAGAACAGGGAGATGAATCTGGCTACGGTCTTAGCAGATTCTTTTAGTAGAGGTCGTCGAGGTGGTCCTCGTGTTGGTTTGGATATGGGCCCCTATATTACTCGGATTGCAAGAAATTTGGGGGTGTTTAACAAATATCTTCCCGAATTTCTACACGAGGGGCCCAAGATGGTGACATTTGGGTTGAAGGAGTTGCAGCAGGCGGGTATAGTGTCATGGATGGAGCCCTACGGCTGGGAGCCGATCAGGCAGGGTCCACAGGTGCAGCCGCCAGAGGGACATCCAGAGGAGGATGTGATGCTTCAGATTGATCCTACACATAGATAGCGGCCACCACAGCGACACGAGTTGCCAGCACACCAGTACCCTCGCAGACAGCCACCACCTGCACCTCTTACTTTGGAGTCGTTCTCTGTGTATGTGGAGCAGAGGTTTGACAGGCTGGAGCACCTTATTTTGACAGGTCAGGATAGGCAGGAGGATGCCCTCCGATATATTATGAGTAGGCACAGCATGGGGATCCCAGATTTCTTCCAGCCAAGGCAGGGTAGCTCGGCTGGTACTGCTGAGAGGTTTGATCCGATTCCCCTTATTCATGTATTTGGAGAGGGTAGTTCAGGTGCAGGTGGTCGAGAGGAGAGCAGTCACGAGTCTGATAACGAGCATGACGAGGACTAGTGTGGGGATAGCATGAGGATGCAGGAGCAGTAGCTGATTACTATATCTTTTATTGATTATTTTTCTTTTATGCTGTTTTTTATCCTCATTAGTTGGTCTGTACTGATATTGATATACTTTGAACAGGTTGGTTGGGAAGGTGGGGTTGGTTTGTGTTGAAACTACTAATATTTTGATGATATATATTATTATGTTTTTGTACTTTGTGTTGATGATTGATAGGTTGATTGTGTTAGCCGCTTTCGTTCGAGTGTCCGAGGTTAAGAGTTGTTTGCTAAGCGCGTATCGAATTGGAGGGCTTATGTGGAAACGACTGGCACTTTGACAGTCTCACATATCAGCTAAGTCGTTTCCCTTTTTGTTGTTGTAATTTTTTTATTTATTTCGTTATGTAGTTTGTTATTTATTTAGTTAGTTCATTAGTAGTTGTTTTTAGGTAGTAGTTGAGTCGTATTTCCATTCTTGCATTAGGGACAATGCAATCTTTAAGTGAGGGGATGGGATACATGTAAATAATCGAGTCTTATATTGAAAAATTAAAAAAATTGAAAAAAAATCCAAAAAAATTGAAAAATTAGAAAAATATCCTTTGAAATGAGAAGTTTGCATATTTTAAACGGAAAATGATAGAAAAGGGGAATTGTTGCTTGGGTTTGAATAATAATAATATGAGATTATAATAAATCGAGCTTGCGTCTAGTTAGGGATATGTGGATAGGCCTGGGTTTGGTTTTAAGTCCCTTTGAGCTAATATACCTTAATTGTCGGTCTGCTAGTGGGTTTTCGCCTGGGAGATATGGGAAATCAAAACTGCCGATAATAGTATAAGGGGCACTGTTATAAGTTAAAACTGTTAGAGTTTGTGATCATGCAAAAAATAGGAAAAAATAAAAAGTGAGCTAGAAACTGAATGAAAGTAGAGCATTCCTATGTAGTCTGGGTTGGGGATAGTGACTTTACAACCGGATTACCGCTAGGATGTGTGAAATCGGCCTTGCAAAGAAAAGAAAAAAAAGTACCAAAGCTTAAGTAATCCGAGTTGGGGATAGCGACTCTACAGCCGGATTGCCTCTTGGTTAGGGAAAACAACGTCTACGCTCATTGAAAGAAAAAAAAAAGAAAAAAAGCGAAAAAAAATGGAAAAAGAAAAAAATTTGATCGTAAACTCTCTTGGTTTTGATATAAGACGGTTGGGAATTGGTCCAGTGATCGTTCCTTTAGTCCTATAAGCTTGAGGCGGGAGTAGGTGGACCGAAAATTCTAGTGTGAGGCCCTAGGTAGACTGACCGCACATAAATTAAATTCACATGATAAGGGTTTTAGATTGGATTCGGGTTTAAGGGGACAAGTATATTCGCAATCGCGGCTAACGCAAGTCGTGGTTTTAATAAGATATAAATAATTTTTGACCCAAGTGATTATTCGTCTATGATTCCGTTGCATAATTCTTTTTCAAGGACGAAAAAAGAGTAAGTGTGGGGATTTTTGATGTATTGCAAAATACATCCTTTATTCGTGTATAGTTTGTATAATTTCCCATTATTTTAGTTTAGTTTACATTAGAATGTGCGTGCTATTGATATATTTGCGTTTTCCAGGTCTTGGTATTGAATATTGCTGAAAATGGAGTGGAACCGAGCTAAATTGCTTAAACACCAAGTCCCGGAACTATTTAGAAAAAGAGTTAGAATTATTTTGAAGTTCTTGAGAGTTCAAGCTGGAAAATTCATGCAACATTCTGTTGAAATAATGCTTTCGCGTTGCGCCAGGAGGAAACACGATCATGGTGGCGCTACGCCACCATTAAAAGAAGGAATTATTATTATTTTATTCAGTGGCGCTACGCCACGACAAAGAGGATTACCCGTCGCGACGCGACGAGGATGTCTGGCGGAAATTTTTCGTAACATTTAGGGTTTTGGTATATAATCAAAGATAATCAATCATTAAGGAGAGGTTACGAATTCAAGAAACCCTAGGCAATTTTCAGAGCTGATTTCACGGTTTTCGGAATACTTTGGCTTGCGGGAATCATCCGGTTGAAGCTCGGAGCATAGGAAAGAAGATTGTTCGGGTCTTATCTCCTGGTTTTCGTTATTTTCTTGTTTCGATACTTTGATGATGAATTCTTGTTTTGCAACTTGTGTTTTGATTTTAAATACTATGTTTTCAGGCAAAAACCTTTGTTACCACCTAGGTTAGATGATAGTTTAATAAAGTTTGGATTTTTAATGGTTTTCTATTGTTTGGATTGATCTTTGAAAGTAAATTATTCTAGAACCTCTGATATGGTGCATGTGCGTATTTAATTTTGATTGTTGATTATTTGTTGTTTCACATAAATTTTGGTGGATGTCTTTCACATAATGAATTTGTGTTGATTATTCGTATCTTTGCGGGTTCGGGTGATCCTTGAGTAAATCGGCCGATAGCCTAAGAAACAGTAATTAAAATACAATTAGAACTAAGTATTCTGGTTAACTTGTCGCTGAGAGGCTCGAGTCAGTTAGTAGGTCTCGGTGCAATATATAGCTAAGATAGGTTTTGAGAGAAGTCGATCTTAGTTCCCTAATCGTACCTGAGTCTATTAAACCAAGTTAGAATCTAGGATTGCCTTAGACTGTTGCGCTGAGAGGTAGATAGTCGTATTAGGGCACTTTTAGAGACGTTAGAGGACTGAGAGGATGTCTAACAATCAGTGTTCACAACAGCCTTGCAGGGTTTCCTAGGGTTCTTCCTGAGAAGGTGTAACACCACGAAAATATAAAACTTTATATTAGAGTTGTAAATTATAAATAAACGAGAATTTACTAACTAGGAATTTTAACCTAGTTAGTTACAAGTCCAGAAAGAGCTTATAATAGGGTTAAAAGCAACTAATCTATAAGTTGAACAAAGTGGAAGGGCCTAAGTTGTAAGAATTGAAACTATCTTATTAATTTTGAATAAAAATCAAAACCAAACACCCATTAAGGATGTCTGGTCGATTAGAACAAGCAGGGGGCGACACCCCCACTCTCAAACCCTAAAATTCTACTTAAACTCTCAAATTGGAGGTGCAAATCTGGTCCAAACGAAAATCCGAGCTTAGAATCGTGATCCTCATCGCAAGAGGATTACAAGATATGTAAAATTTAATGAAAACTCTTAACTCGAAATTCTCATGATTTTGGAAAATCTAAAAATTAGATGTTGCATGTGTGTTATTTGGTTAGATTAGGTATGATATAGTGTCTAGAAGTGAAACCTAGACAAATACATGTGAAATCATGTCCAAATTCAGGAAATTCCATGAACACCTTGAAGGTGGGTTGTGGGTTTTACAAGATGAAGATGAACACTAGGGTTTAGAATGATTATTCTAGTGTAATTCGATCATAGCAAGTGATTTCAGAAAAGTATGATGTTTAAATACTATATGAAGGCTTTATTGATGTTAAGTTAGCTAATTAGCAAGCTATGAACTTGAATATGAAAGATATAAAAATTCTGCCCTTATAGTGTTTGTTGAAATGCCTCAAAGAAGGCTTGAAACTGAATTGTTAAGTTAAAACACATAATTATGATGTATGACAAAATGTGTGTTATGTATGTGAAACAAAGAGTTCTAAACATATGGTGATTGAACTCTATAGGAAAGGAAGCCGGGGCATCTAGCGGGCAAACCGGTGTGGACGCACGTTTGAAGGGCTTGCTTTAAAGGTATGTAACTTGATTAGTTACAATTGAGTAATTTTTTATATGTAGTATATATGTATTGATTTGTGAATAAAAGTTGAGTTGGAATTAAGCGATAATGTTCGCTAGTTCGAATAATAGGCCAAGAAATTTGGTTAGACCTTATTGGTAGTCATCAAAATGGAGGATTCCTTAGATGAGCTAAACGGGTCAAATAACCAAATAAGGCACGGTAAAGCTTTGTAGTTTGGTTACTCGGTCTTCGTTAACATTTAAAAGAAGATCTACTGAAATATGAAAAATCAGTATGTTTGTAGGTTAGAATAAGAAATCCGAGAAACGGGTTTGGGCAAAACAAGCAAAAAAAGGCAAAACATAATAGTGCAAAGACTACCGTAAGTTACGGTATCGCCGTAACTTACGGTAGACATCAGATGGGTTACGGTGGATGTCTACTGGTTTACGGTAGACCATAAGTCTCAAATGTCTACCGTAACTTACGGTAGATACCGCAAGTTACGGTAGAGAGCTGAGACGTCTGTTGATGTTAGTATATAAAAGTTAAATCGAATCCGTTTTTAAACGTAGTATCGATTACGTATTTCCTTCAAGTACTTCAACACTAATGTTTAATGTAAACATTTCTGTTTTAGGTATTCATGGATCACGGATGACGGTCAAGCCAACTTTTGAAGAACCGAACACTACTTACAAGCTTCCGCAATGTTTAAAATCTTTACTAGACTTGTTTTATGGGTTGTACATGATTGTTAAATAACTTTTGAAATGTTTTAATTTAGTCGTGTTTGACTAAAGTCTATGTTACTCATGAACTTCTTGTATGAGTTCTATGTTAATTAAGCATCTTTTATTTACAATATTATAATCTATTATTAAAATCAAGTAAAAATTAGACGGGTGTTACAAGTTGGTATCAGAGCTTAAGGTTGTCAACAAAGTGTTCGGTTCAAGCTTGATCGATCGTCCGGTAAGAATTTACTTATTATGTTTATAAATTATGTCTTATGTAAGGAATGAGAAACGAATTGATATGCATGGGAAGAGCGTGTTAACACACTCAAACCCGGAAAGTGCATTAAATGTGAACGGTTAAAGCAAGTTAGGAACTTGGCTAAACTGAAACAAACGAAGCAATGTCATGAATGAAATGTTTAACGTTTGATGTAAACATTTCAGTTTCAAGATGTCCGATGGGAATGACGATAATCAGGTGCAAACAAGCACTGAACAAATGAAAGAGATAATTGCCGAAGAGGTAGGGAAGGCAATTGAAGGAAGTCTATCCGGGTTTATAGACAAAATTCAAGGCACGGTGTTGTCGCTTGTAGAAGAGCGAGTTAAAAGGTTGGAGGATATTGTCAACCTTATGAAGGAGAAAACGGGAGAACGCAAAGGGTGTTCGTACAAGGAATTCTTGGCGTGCAAACCGCCAATCTATAACGGGGAAGTCGACCCGATAATTTGCCAAAGATGGTTGGGCGATATTGAAGGGGTGTTTGAAAGGACCCATTGCGACGAAAGCGATTTCGTTGCCTATGGAACCAGTCAGTTAAGAGGACAAGCCAAGGATTGGTGGGATAACAAAAAGAATGAAATAGGGGCCGAAGCGGCAAGGGCCATGACATGGGAAGAGTTTAAGACACCATTTCTTAAACATCATAGTCCCAAAGCGGTCATTAACAAAATCAAGGAAGAGTTCATGCAACTTAGGCACAAGGGTGAAACCATAGACAAGGTCACGGCAATGTTTATGGATAAAATGAAGTTTAGTAGTGAATTGGTGACGAATGAAGAACATAAAATATACTACTACTACAATATGTTGAGCGCTGAATATAGGGAGTTTATGACTCCTTCAAAATACGAGACCCTTACCGAAATCATTACCGTTGCTCGGGAACGGGAAATCGAGTTGAAAAAGCAAGTCGAAAGAGGTGAGCGAAGGGCACATGATGTAAATCCAAGCCCTACAAAGAAAGCCCGAACTGGAGAATCTGGAAAGAAGGTGGATACTAAAGGTGGGTCGTCGAGTTGTAAAGTGTGCGGGAAGGGACACAAAGGGGAATGTCGGTTCAAAGACAAGCCATGCCCCATATGTAATAAGACGGGGCACACGGCCTCGCTATGCCCGGGAAAAGTCTCAGTTTGCTACAATTGCTATCAACCCAGCCACAAAAAGTTCGAATGCCCAGATTTAGTTGGAAAGAGAGACGCTAAGGAGTCTCCAGCAGAAGCCCCCAAAGCAAAGGCTAGGTCCTTCCAACTTACCGCAGCTGAAGCGAAAGCAGAACCCGATGTGGTTTCAGGTATATTCACAATAAATTCAATTCCAGCACGTGTATTGTTTGATACGGGTGCGAATAAATCCTTCATTTCACATGGATTTATTCGACATCCTTCATTTGTATTGACGAAGTTACCTGTGCCCTTAGAAGTTGAAATAGGGGACAACAAAAGTTTTATAGTTTGTGATGTTTGTCAAGGCTGCAAATTAAGCATCGACGATAAGGAATACTTGATAGACCTAATCCCAATGTCAATGGGGGAATTCCAAGTAGTCGTTGGGATGGATTGGCTAGCCCAGCACCATGCAAAAGTCGTGTGTTTTCGTAAAGAGATAAAACTAACATCTCTAAGCGGGAAACACGTTACCATTTGTGGCGAAAAAGGAGGTAACCCCATAGTGTGCTCAATGTTGAAAGCTCACAAGCTTATGAAGCGAGGATGCAAGGCGTTCATGATATACGCAAATGAGCCCGAGAAAGAATCACGAAAGATTGAAGACGTACCGATAGTACGAGATTATGAAGATGTGTTTCCGGAGGATTTACCGGGGATACCGCCTGAACGGGAAGTAGAGTTCGGGATCGAATTGATTCCGGGCGCAAAACCCGTAGCAAAAGCTCCGTACCGACTCGCACCATCGGAATTACAAGAGTTGATGTCCCAGATTCAAGACCTGCTTGACAAGGGATTCATAAGGCCGAGTGTGTCTCCTTGGGGCGCATCGGTATTGTTCGTGAGGAAGAAAGACGGAAGCATGCGCATGTGTATCGATTACCGGGAGTTAAACAAACTCACGGTAAAGAACCGATACCCGCTTCCGAGGATAGATGATTTATTCGATCAATTATAAGGTGCGAATTGGTTTTCAAAAATTGACCTTAGATCGGGGTATCACCAACTAAAGGTCAAGGAAGAAGATGTGCCGAAGACGGCTTTCCGCACGAGATACGGACATTACGAATTCCTCGTGATGTCATTTGGGCTAACAAATGCACCCGCGGCTTTCATGGACCTCATGAACCGGGTTTGCAAGCCAATGTTGGATAAGTCGGTCATCGTGTTTATCGATGATATCCTGGTGTATTCGAAAAGTGAAGTTGAACACGCACACCACTTACAAGAAGTGTTAGAGACACTTAGACGAGAAAGGCTGTATGCGAAATTCTCTAAGTGTGCCTTTTGGTTACGAAAGGTACAATTTCTTGGCCACGTCATAAGTGCCGACGGAGTATTGGTGGATCCGTCCAAGATCGAGGCTATATCAAAATGGAATCCTCTGAAGAACCCTTCGGAAATTAGAAGCTTTTTGGGGCTTGCGGGATACTATAGGAGATTCATTCAAGATTTCTCCAAGATTGCGTCACCGCTAACAAAGCTAACCCAAAAGAAAGAAAAGTTCATTTGGGGTGTCGATCAAGAAAGAGCGTTTCAAACGCTAAAAGAGAAGTTAACAAAAGCTCCGATACTGACATTGCCGGACGGAGTTGAAGACATGGTGGTTTATTCTGATGCTTCGCTATTGGGGCTAGGATGCGTTTTGATGCAACGGGGCAAAGTTATAGCTTATGCCTCGAGGCAATTGAAGATACACGAGAAGAAATATCCCACGCACGATCTCGAGTTAGCTGCGGTGGTATTTGCATTAAAAATATGGAGGCACTACTTGTATGGGGTAAAGTGCACCATATTCACCGACCACAAGAGCTTGAAATACTTCTTCGATCAGAAGGAGTTAAATATGCGACAAAGACGATGGCTAGAAACGGTGAAAGATTTTGATTATGAAATACACTACCACCCCGGAAAGGCAAATGTGGTGGTGGATGCTCTGAGCAGGAAAGCGGACTATGACCCAATACGTGTAAGATCGATGCAGCTCATGGTGACCTCGGGTATACTTGAACGTATTCGAGAGGCGCAATTAGAAGCAGTGAAAGAGGAGAATTGGAAGAAAGAAAGAATACTCGGTCAGTTGAAGGATTTGTCAGATGGGAATAACGGGTTGAAGACTCGATTCGAGAGGATATGGGTTCCAAATACTTGTGGAGTGAAGGCGCTTCTACTTGATGAAGCTCATAAATCCCGATATTCAATTCATCCGGGAGCGACCATGTTGGGATTGAACCCTATCAGAGGAACAGATAATTAAAGCAAAAACTGGATCAGAGCAGTGGATCCAGAATAAGCAGATGTTTACATATAAATCTCTCCCCTTGAAAGTGATTTCATATCTGCTGACCTCCTATCTGCTGATCTTGCAAAGTGCTGGCCTACAACTGCTGCTCAAAGTAAAGACCTGATGAAAGACTAAAGCCCTGCTGATTCTATCTACTGCCTTGAGTCAAGCACTGCTGATCCGGACAAGTACTGCTGGGTTCACAGCAGTGGAAAGTTGCAGCAGCTGTTCTATAGTCTGTTTTGTAATATAATGTAATAGCAGTAGTTAACATAGCAGTGTTTGTATAGATCAGAGGTTAGAGTTTGTTAGGAGGTTAGATGTCACTTTCATGGTGACGTCAGCTAAGATGCTCAGTGGTTTGCAAGTGCCTATAAATAGTTCAGTACTTTGTACTGTTTTATTAGCTCTTTTACATCATCGTCTTCTTTGTACGAACAAACAACTGAGCTCTGGCTGAGGGGGAGTTTGCATTCATTCATCAATCATTGTAATCGTTATTGAAATAAATTCAATCTTCCGATTCATTGTGAAAAGATGTTTGATTAAAGTATTACTCTCGTTTGATTGTATGCAAAGTTTGTTTTCATCATAATTCCGCTGCACACTCATCCATCTTCATTTTAATTACAAACACAAAATACAATCAGAAACAAACTCAGATCCAACAATTGGTATCAGAGCTTGGACAGTCAAATTTGATTTAACAATCATTTTGACATAAATAGTTCAGCTCATAACAGTTGATACTGATCGTTTGTTCGTTTGTTGAAAAACAGAGCAAGGATTAATCACCATTAAAGTTGATTTCTCAGTGTCTGTAAAACAACAAGAATGACTTCACAATCTCAGGATGATAAAAACAACATCGGCTCGCTTTTTAAACCACCTATGCTAAAAAGAAATGAGTACAACATCTGGCAGACGAGGATGGGTCACATCCTCGCTCAACAAAGCACAGGTTGTTGGAGGTCTGTCATCTATGGTCCCCATGTTCCCACAGTGCCAAGCGCTGAAGATGCTAAAAAGTTCGTTCCAAAACCAGTTGAAAATTATACCGAAACCGATTATCAAAAGTTTGAACTAGATGCTAAAGCTTTTAGCATCATAACATCAGCGCTGCCCAATGAGATATATGCTGGACTGTTACACTGTAACAGTGCCAAAGAATTATGGGACGCACTTAAGGAACAATTTGGGGGAACCGAAGAAGTCATAGAAAACAATAGGGAAATCCTGAACCAACAGTATGAAACATTTTGTTACGTTAAAGGTGAATCACTAACGCAACAATTTGAGCGTTTCAGTTGTCTCATCAGTGAACTGAGGCTTGTTAACACCACTTTTACAAACTCAACTCAAAATAGCAGGTTCCTCAGGTCACTGCCAGAAAAATGGGACACCATAGCTTTTGTCACCCGAAACTCACCTGAGTTCAAGGATCTGACCTTGACCCAACTCCACGGTCGACTCCTGACCTACGAAAGGGAGTTGAACCAGAAAAGGAGGTTACAAGAGTCAAGAAAAGTTACTGATGATTACACTTTCGGTAATACTGCTCTTCTGGGTCAAGAAGAATCTGGGAGCAGTGGTAAGGATCAGGGTTATGATCACTTCATTGACATAACTGCTGGTGCAAACTTTAACAACCCTGATCCTCACTCTGCTAGTTATGCATTCACTGCAAACGAAAACCAGATGTCAGACAATTTAAGCTTTGAACTAAATGATTTGCAACATTTTGATCCCACTGACTTAGAGGAAATGGACATCCTGCACCAACTGGCTTTGCTAAGTGTTAGAACTAGCAAATTTTACAAAAGAACAGGGCGAAAATTCCCAGGTTTGCATGGGAATCTAAGGGTTGGGTTGGATAAATCGAAAATCAAGTGCTACAAGTGTAATAGGTTGGGACATTTCGCTAGGGAATGTAGGAGTCAAACTACTGGTCCCATAATTACTCATCCTAGCTCAAATCCTAGACCTCAAAACCAAAGCACTGTGCACTATGCCCAGTATGCCCCAGCAGCTCAAGTGAACACTGCTCACTATGCTGCTGCCCCTGTGCCAGTACACTATGTCCAAACTACTGTTCCACAAATCCAATATGTTCAAACCCCTGTTTCCCAGGCACAAGTGCAACCTGCACCTCAAACCACTGCTCCAGCAGCACTACAACCAGATCAACAAAGTTTTTTCACTCAAGGGTTTGTTGACTGGAGTAGTATGCCTGAAGACCTTAGTGATGAAAATTTTGCACTCTATGCTTCTAATGATCCTTCTCATAATGAATTTTGTTTGATGGCATTAGAGTCAATACAGGAGGGGGTTGAAACTGAGGAGGAACAACTGAGCTTTGAAACAGTGGATGAGGTGACTGAAGCAGTGGTTACTGCTGTGGCTGGTGAACTACTGTTGGGAGAAAGTTCAGGTACCCTGATTGAACCAATGACAGATCCATGGTCCGAAGAGGACAAAGAAGAAGAGAAGGAAGAAAAGGCTGGTGAAAAGAAGGTGAAAGCTGATGATGAAGAAGATCATCAATGTGATTGTGCAATGATGGCAGCTGCCAAGGTATCTCCTCAAGTTCTTGAAAAACTGTGTTCTGACAACTGCATAATTGCTTTTGCTAACATCAAAGAGGTGAATGAAAACCTTCGGGATAAAATCTTAACTGATGAAGTTAAATTTGAAAAGTCTTTAAAAGAACTTAAAAACAAATTGACTGAAAAGGAAAAAGAGATCAGCTGTCTAAAAGAAGAGCAAAGCATAACCAAAACCCAACTTCAAACTATGGTAGAAAAATACCAGGTTTGCAAAAAGGAGTTGGAATCCACCCAGATTACTTGTGAAAGATGGGTGGAATCCTGCAGAGGATATGAGGTGATGCTTGCTAAACAGATTGAAAGCAATGTGAAATTTGGGGTTGGTTATAGAAAATATGATGATGAACATATTGCTTTTGAAAAATCTGTCCAAACCACTGATGTAGCCACTGAGCTCATCCCCACAAACAAGAATGGCCAAGAAGTGAAAATCACTGACAAACTTGGTAACAAAATCACACTTAACAGACCAATGGGATCCTCCACTTTCAAGGAGCTTGAAGATCATCAGTTTAAACCAAAATGGTCTGATGAGTGTGATATTCTTGAAAATTTCAAGCCAATGGACTTTACATCAACTGATGGTGTTAAAGCTCCAAAAGCTAAAGTCATACCTCTCAAGGACATCCCAGCAGTGGTTAAAACCTCTGCTGCAAAGGAGTCTGAAAAGAGAAAGAAGAAAGAAAAAATTGATAACTTGTTTTGTGAATTCTGTGAGAAAAGGAATCATCTAACAAAAGATTGTTTCCACTTAAAAGCTTATGATTTAAACAGAACAAGTGTCATTGTCTCAGCTGAAAGTTGCATTGTTTGTGGTAAAACAAACCACAAAACTCAAGCATGTGTGTATCTCAAAAACTTTGATGTGAAAAAGAATGAGTACATTGCTAAAACATCCTTGAATCCATCATCATCATCAACATCTGTCAAATTCACCAAGAAACAACCACTGTTTGTGCCAGTTGAAACAGCTGTCACAAAACAGCTGAACCAAACATCTGTCAAAAGAGATGTTCAGGTTACTGATGCACCCCCTGCCAATCAGTTCAGAAAAGGCAAGGAAAAACAGTCTTACCAAAGGATTCCACACGTTTATGAGGCCTACAAAAGGCCCTCTAAACCCAGAGTGAACAGGCATCCTTTTGGTTACCAGCAGATGATTGGTCAGGACCCACAACAGTGGTTAGAGAAACACTGTCCTAAAACAGTCCAAACCCCTGACCTAACCACTGTTCATCATTCTGCATCCATCCCAGACACTGTTGAGAGCCCATCCAAAGCCCTGCTGGCTTTGGAGACCCTAATGAACTAATCTTTTTACTTCATGTGCAGGGAGCTTCTATATGCTTTGATAGTCTTTGGTATGTAGATAGTGGAGGCTCCAGGCACATGACAGGATGTAAAGCCCTCCTCAAAGACTTTAAAATCCATGGAGGGGGTGATATATCCTTTGGGAATAATAGTAAAGGGAAAGTTATGGGGTCTGGTACAGTGCAATCTGGAAATGTAAAATTTGAAAATGTCAATCTGATAGACAATCTAAAATTCAACCTTCTGAGTGTATCACAAATGAGTGACAAAGGGTTTGGGTCATTCTTCACAAAAGATTGTTGTTGGATTGTTGGACCAGAAATGGTCAAAAAGATTGAAGCAATAATCAAAACTGGTCAAACTAAACTTGTTGCTCAAAGAAGTGGCAATGTTTATGTTGTTGATATGTCCAAAGAGTGTCCCAGAGCTGATGCCTGTCTGTTCTCAGCTGCCTCTAACAAAGAGACAGAAGTATGGCACAGAAGGCTGGGGCACACAAATCTTAAGACAATCACTGAAATTTCAAAAATTGGTTTGGTGAGAGGCCTACCACAAAAATTGTTTTCATGTCCTGAACATTGCATTTCCTGTTTAAAAGGAAAACAGCATAAAAGTTCTTACAAGTCCATTGAAGAGTCCAAAACAACCCAGTGTTTGCAAATGCTACACATGGATTTGTTTGGCCCAGTTCAAGTCATGAGCCTCAAAAAGAAAAGATATTGTTTGGTTATTGTTGATGACTTTTCTAGGTTTACATGGACTTTCTTTTTACACTCAAAAGATGAGACTGCAGGCATTTTGCAAGACTTTGTAACACAGGTTGAAAAGCAATTTGACCTTCCAGTGAAAAGCTTCAGGAGTGACAATGGCACAGAATTCAAAAATAAGGAGTTGGATGCCTTCTGTGTGAAGAAAGGGATTGTAAGGCAGTACAGCATCCCTAGAACACCAGAGCAGAATGGGGTAGTGGAAAGGAAGAACAGAACTTTGATTGAGGCTGCCAGAACCATGCTTGCAGATTCAGGTTTGCCATTAACTTACTGGGCAGAGGCAGTAAACACTGCTTGCTATGTCCAGAACAGAGTTTTAATAAACCCCAGGCACAAAAATATTGCTTATGAAATTCTGTATAAAATCAAACCACTGATCTCATATTTCAAAGTGTTTGGCTGCCCATGCTTTATTTTGAACTTAAAAGATTCCATTTCAAAATTTGCAGCCAAAATTGATTATGGTTATCATCTGGGATACTCAACCACTGCCAAGGCCTACAAAGTGTTCAATACACGGACCAAGGCAGTGGAGGAGACTTTGAATGTTAAGTTCAATGAACTTTCATCAATGAAAATCCCAGCAAATCCTGCAGATCTGTTTAATCTTGAAAAAATTACTTTTGAAAATACTGCTGTCAAGACTAATAGTGCAGGTCCATCAGAGGATACAACACCAGACTATGGGTATGAAATCATCATCCCTCAAAGGTCTGCCACAAAGGGAAAAGCACCAGCTGTTTAAAACAGTTGTCAAAGCTCAACCACTACTACCTCAACAGTTGTTGACCAAAGTAGCCCTTCCACCACTGCTGACAAAAGCCCTCAAACAGTGGATAAAAGTCAGCAGATGTCCACTTCATTACCTCCTATTCCACCACCTTTTGAAGCCACTGCTGGATCATCAAAGTCCCCAGCAGTGGTTAGCTCAGATGATACATATTTGCAGCCTTCACCAACAAATGCCATTATACCATACCAAGGAGATTTAATCTTCTTGAGATCTCATCCACCTGATCAAATGATTGGCAACATAAATGAAGGGGTGCTCACAAGAAGCCAAACCCAAAACATTTGTTTTTTTGCTGGTTTTCTATCACTCCATCAGCCAGTCAAGTACCAAGAGGCACTGAAAGACAACAGCTGGGTAGAAGCCATGCAAGAGGAGCTCCAACAGTTTAAAAGACAACAAGTATGGGAGCTTGTACCACTGCCAGAAGAGGTTAGTCCCATTGGCACAAAGTGGGTCTTCAAGAACAAAACTGATGAAAGGGGTATTGTTGTCAAAAATAAAGCCAGGCTTGTGGTTCAAGGTTACAGACAGGAAGAGGGGATTGATTATGATGAAACATTTGCCCCTGTTGCAAGATTGGAAGCCATTAGACTGTTCCTGGCCTTTGCTGTCAACCACAATATGAAGGTGTTTCAAATGGATATCAAAAGTGCTTTCCTCTATGGTACAATTCAAGAAGAGGTGTATGTTTGTCAACCTCCAGGTTTTGAGGATCCATTTTATCCAGATCATGTCTACAGGCTGAACAAAGCTCTGTATGGCCTGAAACAAGCACCAAGGGCCTGGTATGAAACTCTTTCCAACTTCCTACTCTCAAATGGTTTCAAAAGAGGTACCATTGATAAAACATTGTTTCTTAAATGGAGAGGGAAGGATTTAATGATTGTCCAGATTTATGTGGATGACATTATTTTTGGAAGCACATGTAACTCAATGTGTGAAGAGTTTAGAGAACTCATGACAGCTGAGTTTGAAATGAGTGCAATGGGTGAGTTGCAATGCTTTCTTGGTCTCCAAGTTCAGCAGATGCAAAATGGAACTTTCATTCATCAAAGCAAATATGCTAAGGAACTTTTGACCAAATTTGATATGAATGATTGTAAACCATGCAGCACACCCATGGCAACAAATAAGCTGGTCATGTCTGATGAAAAAGATGAGCTGATTGACCAAACTTTATACAGAAGCAAGATTGGGTCTTTACTGTACCTAACTGCATCTAGACCAGACATCATGTTTGCAACATGTGTTTATGCAAGAAGTCAATCAGCTCCCAGAAAATCAAATCTCACTGCTGTAAAAAGGATTTTCAGATACATAAAAGGTGCTCCCACACTTGGTATCTGGTATCCAGCTAATGGGAACATCAAGCTTTCAGGTTTTTCAGACAGTGACTTTGCTGGATGTCACACCACAAGGAAGTCCACATCAGGAGGGTGCCAGTTTCTAGGTGATTGCTTAGTTTCATGGCAAAGCAAAAAGCAAGCAGCTGTTTCAACATCCACTGCTGAAGCTGAATACATTGCTGCTGCAAGCTGTACAGCCCAACTCCTGTGGCTTCAAAATCAGTTGCTGGATTTTGGTATCACTGCCTTAAAGACACCACTCATGTTGGACAGCCAGGCAGCAGAAAATATCATCAAAAATCCAGTTTCCCATTCAACCACCAAACACATCGACATCAGACATCACTTTGTGAGGGATTGCTATGAAAAAGGTTTGATTTCTCTGCATCATGTCCCTACTAAAGACCAGTTGGCAGATGTGCTCACAAAAGCACTTGATACAGCCACCTTTGAAAGCTTGGTCTCTAGAATTGGGATGCTGAACATGGAATAACAAGCAACATCTTGTTTTTCTTTGTATAAAAGTACTAAAATGTTTTCAGAAAATCAAAAATCCATCCTAAAAAATAGCTAAAAATGAAATTTTTCATTAAAATCCTTAAAAGTCTGCCATAACCACTGATTGTTCAAAAGTCTGCTCTACTTCAAAGTTTGTCCACTGCTGAAAGTCAACCCCTGCTCTCTCATTTCTTTGATAAACTCTGTTGTTCAAAAGCAGTGTCTTATCCACTGATATGCTATCCACTGATAGTGAAAATCATCCACTGCTTCCATACCACTGCCTTCATCAGTCACTTTCATAAAAGTACTGTCCTTCACTTTCACCAGGGGTTGTCACGTGGGCAGTACATAGTGGTCAGACTTTTTGTAACGGCTGCCACCTCAGCATTCACTTTCTTCCCTATAAAATCCCCCACTCACCACCAAAACAGGGTTTTACTGTCGAATTGAATTCTTAAAAATTCTCTTCTCAAAGCATTTTTTCATTTCATTTCTTCACAAATTTCTTCGATCATCATCCTCAAAATGACAAAATCGAAGTCATCTGCAAAACCCACATCCAAATCATCATCGAAAACAGCCTCTCAAAAGGCAATCTCCACAGAAATCCCGTATAAATCATCTCACAATCTCCTGGGTCTTCTCACAAAACCAGGAACCACCAATGTTTTCGATTCCATCATTGACACCATGGCAAAATCAAAGTACAAAACTTTGTTCACCGTCGATGCACCAATCTATTTGGCGACCCAAAGAGAGTTTTGGAAGAATGCAACCCTTGAAAAACAAGGAGACATTGCAACCACCATACACTCTTCTATAAAGGGTAAAGCTGTCCAAATCACGCCACAATCCATTTCAGAGGTCTTTCAACTCGATGATCAAGAAGGTAAAATCTCTCTTACTAAAAACGAGTTGCAAACTGACTTTATTGAAAGAGGGTATGAAGCCACAATGATGAAGAAACTTACCTTAAAAAAAGGTTATTTTCCTTCTGCAACCAGATTCTTATTTCATACCCTCCTACTATGTGTTTCAAATAAAACCACTTCTTTTAATGAAATCCCTTTAAAGATTCAAAATCTGGGATATGCAATTCTTCAAGAAGAAAATTTTAACTATTCTCGGGAAATTTTTAAAGATTTGGTTAATAATGTTGAAACAAAATCATTCTTACTGTTTCCAAGGTTTTTAAGTTACTATTTTGAAAAGAAATTCAGTAAGGATGATTTAGCTGCAATAAACCAAGGTGATTCTACTCAAATAAACAGTTTAACAACTGAAACTTTTTCAAGAATGTTAGCACCTTGCAAAACACAAGCAGAGGTGCCTGAGCAGATTTTAGCAGTTACAACTGCTCCTCAGGTATCTGCTGCTGAGCCCACTGCTCAAGGTGATCAAAGCAGCCGACCAACTGTTTTGAAACCCACACCTACAATCACCAAAAAGCCTACAAAAAGAAAAACTCAAAAACCCCCAAACCAATCAAAAAGGCAACTCTGGAGGATGAGATACCAGAGCAAATGCCTGTGACAACACAAAAGTCACAAGAAACCACTGCTGCTTCTTCCTCACAGCAGTTGGTACAAATATCTCAACCCATAACCGAAACTCCTCCTGCTTCTTCACAAAAAGAACAGGTTGTACAAATAGGGTCTCCACATCATGATGCTCTGGAAACACTTGTTTCTATCATCCACAGCTCAATACCCGGGGTAAATCCACTTTCTACACCACCCATCACATCCACAATTCCCCCACCAACTAAACTGCTGTTGGATGCAATTGATTTGAACCAGGCACTAACCAGTCCTTCTCAATCACCTATCAATGAGAATACACCTCAACAACTGACTGGGTCTGATGAATCAATCTTTGCTAACCCACCAACACAACCTGAGGAGGTTACACCCCTTGAGTTACAAGTAACTCTTGGTGGTAGTCCAAGTGAAGCAGCCACTACAACTGTTGAACCCACTGGTTTATAGTTGGACAGTGGTTACATTAATAAGACTTCCTTGGAGGCAATTCCTTACATAGCACCTCTGCCAACCACCAGTGGATTTATTTATCCTACTGGCAACATCAAAAGTTTGTCAAGTGTTGAAGGAAGAAGACCCTAGTACCAAGAAAAAGGGGCATCAGTGGTTAATGTTTGGAGTACACTCCCTACATCAACTACTGATAAAACCACTGCTAGTGGGAAATCAGATGATCCCATTAACTTGGGTGATGGTTTAAAGTACCAGAAATTGATGGATCGTATTGAAAAGCTTGATAACTCTGTTGCAGAACTTAAAGATATGCTACAACAGGTGTTACAGGTACAAAAGGTACAATCAACTGCTGTTCCATCTCAAGCACCTGCTCCACCAAAGGCATCTGCTACAAATGAGCTCTGGAATTTGTTTCAACCTTTTCTCCATCAACAAGCACAATTAGCAGATCAGCAACATGAAAAACATGTCCAACAGCTGAGAAATGCAATGGAGTCAAGGTTCAAGAACACTCAGGCGGATCTAAAGGCTCTCAAAACTCAGATCCTGCACACCACTGGCACTGCTCCTCCAAAAGTTCGCTTCATTTATCAACTTCCCCCAGATAATGCCAAAAAGGGGGAGAAGATTCAGGAGTGGAAAAAGAAGGGAATAAAGGATGGTCTCTACCTTGAACCAGAAAATGCAAACATGACCAAACAGATCCCTTTGCCAGATGGAAGCAAGAAAATTGATGTGACCACAAATGCACTGGCAGAAGCAGTTGCAAGTGTAAAAAAGGGATAGAGAGGCCAAAAGGAAAGCCAGGGTGGATTATCCGGATCAGGGTACTTCAGGATCAAAAGATGATGAAAATCTTATTGACGAAAAGAAGAAGCCTACAAGAAGAGTAAGGCTACCCAAATCCATTCCAACCAGACGTTCAAAGTCTGCTCCAAAGCCACCACCTAAAACAGCTGGTGTAACTCCTGTTGTATCAACAACTGTTGGTACTTCAGTGGTTTCAACATCTGCTCCCACTTCAACACACACCACTTCAACACACACTACATCCACTGCTTTACCACCATTACCACCAAAAACAAAATCACCTCCTGCCAAAAAGGAGAAGACAGTAGTTGTTACAACATCTGCTGTAATGACAACAGTGGTTAGAACACCAGTTGTTTCAACAACTGTTAGTCAATCACAATCCACTGCCACTACATCCACCACCACTGTTCCATCCAAAACATCATCAGCCCCTCCTCAAACAAAGACGAGAAGGCTAATTCTCAAAGATGATGACACTTCACCACCACAAACATCTTCAAAATCTTCAGCTCTTGTCACAATACCAAAACCTGTTCCTCTCTCTTCAGTTCCAATGTACAAGCCCTTACCTCCTGCAGGTGTTCAATTTCCTCTTGAACTAGCAGCTGTTAGAGAAGAAATAAAATCTTTCTACTATGAGGATGACCCTGCTAAAAGGAGTTTGCCATCAATAAAAGGATATCCCTGGCCTAAAAATGTTGATGAATATTTGGAAATCAAGGCCAAGCAAGCAGAGGATATCTCAAAAAGAAACACACAAGGGAAATCTGACAAAGAAATTTCAAGAAACTATCAATATCTGCTCACACAAGTCAGATCCCTAGAACAATTTGCAAAAAATGTCAGTCAACAAATTTCAGAAAGAGCAGCTGAAACTTTGAAGAAAGACTACATTGAAAGCATTATGGCTCACAAAAAGTACAAAGGAGAGAGATACATGTACAAAGAGTGGACTGTTCCTGAGCTTGAAGATGAAGCTGCAAGAATTCAAGACATGATCAAAAGGAAGGTCACTCACACTCCTCCTATCTGGGCAAAGTATAGAAAGAATGTACCTGACAAACAGGTAGAACTGAAAAGAATGAAAGAAGAACTGGTTGCTGCTGAATATGGAAACAAAAGACAAGTTGCTAGATGGAAAGAAGATGTGGTCAGGATCACCTACAAAAGGTTGGAGGAACTAAGAAAGAAAGATCCAAATGTTCCTCAAAAGCCTGACTATCCTGAAGCAGAGGTTTCAAAAAGACCAACAAAGCTGCAAATCAGGAGAGCCACTGCTCCAACTGGTGCTGCCATCTATAAAAGAAGGGCACACAAACAGTTGAGAGGTGAAACCATTCAAGAGATGATAAGAGGAGATGACCTTGTAAAAGAAGGCATAAAGAAAATGATCATAGCAACTCTTGGTTTGGATCAAACTGCAAGTACTGCTCAGCCAGTTATGAATAGGCCAGCCTCACCAAATACTTCTGTAAATAAACATCTCCCAAGAAACCCACCAGGCTCAAAAATACAAAAGTGGGAAACTGACAAACAGACCTGCGTATTGACTTTGCTCAGGTCTGGTGGAGAAGTGGAGAAAATATCAAGGGAACAAGCTCTTGGCCTGAGTCTTGAAGATTTGCAGGATCTCCTTGATCTTCCACTTAGCAGGGATGATGAAGATACAGATGCCCTAGACTTTGAATTACAATTTAAAGGTCAGATAAGGGAACTGTTGATGAGGCAATAAAGATTTCCACAATAATGAAGAGTTTTGGCATTATCTGTTCCAGGGGGAGATTGTTGGGATTGAACCCTATCAGAGGAACATATAATTAAAGCCAAAACTGGATCAGAGCAGTGGATCCAAAATAAGCAGATGTTTACATACAAATCTCTCCCCTTGAAAGTGATTTCATATCTGCTGACCTCCTATCTGCTGATCTTGCAAAGTGCTGACCTACAACTGCTGCTCAAAGTAAAGACCTGATGAAAGACTAAAGCCCTGCTGATTCTATCTACTGCCTTGAGTCAAGCACTGCTGACCCGGACAAGTACTGCTGGGTTCACAGCAGTGGAAAGTTGCAGCAGCTGTTCTATAGTCTGTTTTGTAATATAATGCAATAGCAGTAGTTAACATAGCAGTGTTTGTATAGATCAGAGGTTAGAGTTTGTTAGGAGGTTAGATGTCACTTTCATGGTGACGTCAGCTAAGATGCTCAGTGGTTTGCAAGTGCCTATAAATAGTTCAGTACTTTGTACTGTTCTATTAGCTCTTTTACATCATAGTCTTCTTTGTACGAACAAACAACTGAGCTCTGGCTGAGGGGGAGTTTGCATTCATTCATCAATCATTGTAATCGTTATTGAAATAAATTCAATCTTCCGATTCATTGTGAAAAGATGTTTGATTAAAGTATTACTCTCGTTTGATTGTATGCAAAGTTTGTTTTCATCATAATTCCGCTGCACACTCATCCATCTTCATTTTAATTACAAACACAAAATACAATCAGAAACAAACTCAGATCCAACAGACCAAAATGTACAATGATTTAAAACAAAACTATTGGTGGCCCGGGATGAAAAGAGATGTGGTGAAGAACGTAGAAAAATGCTTGACATGTTTACAAGTCAAGGCGGAGCACCAAAAACCATACGGTAGACTTCAACCGTTGGAAATTCCGGTTTGGAAATGGGAACAAATCACCATGGATTTGTTGACCAAATTGCCCAAAACTAACCGCGGGTTTGATGCTATATGGGTAGTTGTAGATAGACTGACAAAAAGCGCTCACTTCATTCCAATTCGTGAGACTTATACATCCGAAAAGATGTCGGAGGTGTACACCAATGAAATCATAGCACGGCATGGGGTACCGATATCCATTGTGTCAGACAGAGATACTCGGTTTGCTTCGAATTTTTGGCGTGAATTTCAAGAACAAATGGGAACTAAATTGTTCATTAGCACTGCTTACCATCCACAAACGGATGGGCAGAGTGAAAGAACAATACAAACGTTGGGAGATATGCTGCGGGCTTGCATTATTGACTTCGGGGGTAGTTGGGATGTCTATCTACCCTTAGTCGAATTTTCATACAACAATAGCTATCACGCGAGCATTAAGATGGCTCCGTATGAACTGTTATATGGCAGAAAATGTCGAACTCCGGTATGTTGGGGAGAAGTGGGCCCACGAGGGCTAGCACCTAATGATATAATCCAAACTACGAACGAGAAAATCGACATGGTTCGGGCGCACTTGAAAGCTGCTCAAGACAGGCAAAAGGCGTATGCGGATAAAAGGAATAGGCCAATTGAATTTTAAGTTGGCGACATGGTTATGCTAAAAGTTTCCCCATGGAAGGGCATTATTAGATTCAGGAAAAGGGGGAAACTAAGCCCGAGATTTATTGGGCCATTCAGGATCACTGAACGGGTTGGTAAAGTAGCTTATCGTCTCGAATTACCCGAGGAGTTGAGTGGGATTCATAGCACATTCCACGTGTCATATCTCCGAAAATGTTTGGCTGACGAAACTGCTCGTATCCACTACGATGATATCGAGGTGGATAACAGCCTCAACTATGTAGTAAAACCAATTGCGATTTTAGATCGTAAAGAGAAAAGTTTGAGGAACAAGGTGATTAATCAAGTCAAGGTCAAATGGGAGCATAGGAAAGGTTCGGACACTACGTGGGAGTCCGAAGAGGAGATGCGACGTCTCCACCCAACATTATTTGGTACGTACTTCGGTTTCGGGGACGAAACCCTTTTTAAGGGGGTGGACTTGTAACACCCCGAAAATATAAAACTTTATATTAGAGTTGTAAAGTATAAATAAACGAGAATTTACTAACTAGGAATTTTAACCTAGTTAGTTACAAGTCCAGAAATAGCTTATAATAGGGTTAAAAGCAACTAATCTATAAGTTGAACAAAGTGGAAGGGCCTAAGTTGTAAGAATTGAAACTATCTTATTAATTTTGAATAAAAATCAAAACCAAACACCCATTAAGGATGTCTGGTCGATTAGAACAAGCAGGGGACGACAACCCCACTCTCAAACCCTAAAATTCTACTTAAACTCTCAAATTGGAGGTGCAAATCTGGTCCAAACGAAAATCCGAGCTTAGAATCGTGATCCTCATCGCAAGAGGATTACAAGGTATGTAAAATTTAATGAAAACTCTTAACTCGAAATTCTCATGATTTTGGAAAATCTGAAAATTAGATGTTGGATGTGTGTTATTTGGTTAGATTAGGGATCTAGAAGTGAAACCTAGACAAATACATGTGAAATCATGTCCAAATTCAGGAAATTCCATGAACACCTTGAAGGTGGGTTGTGGGTTTTACAAGATGAAGATGAACACTGGGGTTTAGAATGATTATTCTAGTGTAATTCGATCATAGAAAGTGATTTCAGAAAAGTATGATGTTTAAATACTATATGAAGGCTTTATTGATGTTAAGTTAGCTAATTAGCAAGCTATGAACTTGAATATGAAAGATATAAAAATTCTGCCCTTATAGTGTTTGTTGAAATGCCTCAAAGAAGGCTTGAAACTGAATTGTTAAGTTAAAACGCATAATTATGATGTATGACAAAATGTGTGTTATGTATGTGAAACAAAGAGTTCTAAACATATGGTGATTGAACTCTATAGGAAAGGAAGTCGGGGCATCTAGCGGGCAAACCGGTGTGGACGCACGTTTGAAGGGCTTGCTTTAAAGGTATGTAACTTGATTAGTTACAATTGAGTAATTTTTGATATGTAGTATATATGTATTGATTTGTGAATAAAAGTTGAGTTGGAATTAAGCGATAATGTTCGCTAGTTCGAATAATAGGCCAAGAAATTTGGTTAGACCTTATTGGTAGTCATCAAAATGGAGGATTCCTTAGATGAGCTAAACGGGTCAAATAACCAAATAAGGCACGGTAAAGCTTTGTAGTTTGGTTACTCGGTCTTCGTTAACATTTAAAAGAAGATCTACTGAAATATGAAAAATCAGTATGTTTGTAGGTTAGAATAAGAAATCCGAGAAACGGGTTTGGGCAAAACAAGCAAAAAAAGGCAAAACATAATAGTGCAGAGACTACCGTAAGTTACGGTATCGCCGTAACTTACGGTAGACATCAGATGGGTTACGGTGGATGTCTACTGGTTTACGGTAGACCATAAGTCTCAAATGTCTACCGTAACTTACGGTAGATACCGTAAGTTACGGTAGAGAGCTGAGACGTCTGTTGATGTTAGTATATAAAAGTTAAATCGAATCCGTTTTAAACGTAGTATCGATTACGTATTTCCTTCAAGTACTTCAACACTAATGTTTAATGTAAACATTTCAGTTTTAGGTATTCATGGATCACGAATGACGGTCAAGCCAACTTTTGAAGAACCGAACACTACTTACAAGCTTCCGCAATGTTTAAAATCTTTACTAGACTTGTTTTATGGGTTGTACATGATTGTTAAATAACTTTTGAAATGTTTTAATTTAGTCGTGTTTGACTAAAGTCTATGTTACTCATGAACTTCTTGTATGAGTTCTATGTTAATTAAGCATCTTTTATTTACAATATTATAATCTATTATTAAAATCAAGTAAAAATTAGACGGGTGTTACAGAAGGGTCGGGAAGTCTTAGCTTGAAATACCTTAGGGTTTAGTACTTTACGATCCCGGTTCCATACCACAAGAGTACCCTTAGAAATCCATTCCTAGTTAAACTGGATTCAAGCCTAGGTAGTCGTTAATCTCATTTGAATTAAACCTTAGTTCTTGTTCGTTTCATAGTCTAATTTTATTTTAATTCCAATTTTAGAATTTTAGTACACCCCCCCCCCTAAAACACAACAATAGTTAAGTTGTGTCAGTGTCAAGTCTAAATAAAGTCATTAACGTGATTCATTAGAGTCCTTGTGGGTTCGACATCCGGCCTTGCTTTTCTTTGCTAGAGTCGACCGGTTCACTTGCCGGTGAGTAGTTTAGTCAAGTTAGAGAGTCTAGATTATTATTATTACTTGAGTCTAAATTTAGGTTTATTTTAGTTTATTTATTTGAACTACTTAAGGCACATCACCTGCCTGACCCATTTCAGGACATTGTCACTAGTAGCAATCCTACCACTGTTAGACAGGCTATTGAATTAGTTGCTACCCTAACTGAATCCCAAGTCAGAAAGGGGAAACTGTTTCGCAAGGGTGACAAGAAACAAGCAGCTAAGACCACTCAGGAGAAAACCAAGGAGAACAAAGCCGAACCTTCCAAGAAGTCGAGGAAGCGTAAGGCTTCACAAAACTTTGTTGTGGTTGCTTAACCCAACCAAGCCACTCAAAACCAACCAGCTCAACCTCCTGCGAGGAACCCTTATGCTGGTACAGCACTGTTGTGCAACCGGTGCAACGGTCACCACCAAGCTCACCTACAGTGTCATCAATGCACTTCATATGGAGGATCAGGGCATGTGGCAAATGTTTGTCATTCTACTCCTACCGCAAACCAAGTTGTTCCAAACCCTGTTCAACCTCAAGGAAACCCTGCTAGACCTCCATTCCCACCTGGTTCTTGCTACAACTGTGGCGATATGGGTCATTTTAGAAACAACTGCCCGAAACTTGTGAATGCGAATCCAGCTCGTGGACGCGCATTAAACATCAGCGCTAATGAGGCTCGTGCTGATAACGAAGTAGTTAACGGTACGTTCCTTGTTAACAATTAGCCTGCTTCTGTTCTTTCTGTTCTTTTTGATTTTGATGCCTAGAACTAAATTAGGAAAGCCCCTGACGGTAGAGATAGCTAGTGGTGAACCCCTTGTGCTTGACTCTGCTATTCGTGGTTGCCAATTGAACCTCAATGACCACCTTTTTCCCATTGACCTCACGATGATACAACCTAGGAGTTTCTACATCATAGTGGGAATGGATTGGTTAACCAAACACCATGCTGAGGTGATCTGTTTCAACAAGATTGTTCGCATACCTCATTCGTCTGGCGAAATCTTAGAAGTTTGTGGAGAGAAACCCTCTAGTAGCCTAAAATTCATGTCATGTACCCAAGCTCAAAAATACCTACGAAAGAATTATGTGGCCTTCTTGGCACATATCGTAGAGGAGAAAGGCAAGGGTAAGACTGTTCAAGACATCCCCATTGTTCGAGATTATCCTGAGCTGTTTCCTGAAGAACTACCTGGTTTACCTCTAGCACGTCAAGTAGAGTTTCGCATAGATCTTGCACCTTGTGCCAACCTGATTGCTAAATCACCTTACTGTCTTACACCGTCTGAGATGCAAGAGTTATCGAAACACTCCAAGAGTTATCTGACAAAGGATTCATTCGTCCAAGCTTTTCACCTTGGGGCGCTCCTGTTCTATTTGTGAAGAAGAAGAAGAAGGATGGATCCTTCCGTATGTGTATCGATTATCGTGAGCTCAACAAACTCACGATCAAAAATAGATATCCCCTACCACGCATTGATGATCTTTTTGATCAACTGCAAGGTGCTACATGCTTCTCGAAGATTGATCTGCGTTCTGGGTATCATCAACTTCGTGTACTCGAAGAAGATATTCCCAAGGCTGTTTTCCACACACGATACGGCCACTACGGGTTTACTGTCATGCCTTTTGGTTTGACAAATGCTCCTGCCGTCTTCATGGACTTAACGAATAGGGTTTGTAAACCTTATTTAGACAAGTTCATCATTGTCTTCATCGACGACATCTTGATTTATTCAAAGTCTCGAGCTGATCATTAACAATATCTTCGTCTAACGATGAAACTCCTAAAGAAGGAATAACTTTTTGCCAAGTTCTCCAAGTGTGAATTTTAGCTTAAGGAAGTTCAGTTCTTCGGTCACATAGTTAACGAGCAAGGAATACATGTGGATCCTTCCAAAATCACTGCGATTAAGGATTGGAATACACCCACTACACCCACAGAAGTTCGTTCATTTTTGGGTCTTGCTGGATATTATCGTCGATTCATCATGAACTTCTCAAAGATCGTGGTTCCCCTCACTACTTTGACTCAAAAGAATAAGCCTTTTGAGTGGGGACTCAAACAAGATGAAGCTTTTCAAACCTTGAAACAAAAACTATGTGATGCTCCTATTTTGTCTTTACCCGATGGCAACGACGATTTTGTTGTCTATTGTGACGATCAAATTTAGGCCTTGGCTGTGTTCTCATGCAACGACACAAAGTCATAGCCCATGTGTCAAGATAATTGAAAATCCATGAGAAGAACTACACAACTCATGATCTTGAGTTAGGTGTTGTAGTATTTGCTCTCAAAATTTGGAGACACTATCTCTATGGTACGAAATGTGTGGTTTTCACAGGCCACAAAAGTCGCCAACACATATTTAATCAAAAGGAGCTAAACATGAGACAACGACGTTGGGTCGAACTTCTGAACGACTACGACTGCGAAATTAGCTACCATCCTGGTAAGGCGAATGCCGTGGCTGATGCGCTTAGTCGTAAAGAACGTGTCAAACTTCATTGTATTCAAGTTCAATCTGATATCTAAACACGTATCTTCCAAGCACAACGTACATGTCTAACCTAAAGCTTATTGAAAACTGAGCTGCCACATAGTCTTGAACTTCAACTTGAAACGAAAGACAATGGGTTACTCTATTACATAAACTGTTTGTGGGTACCAAGTCAAGACAATATCCGCACCTTATTGATGGACGAAGCTCATAAGTCTCGTTATTCAATCCATCCTGGTGCAGACAAAATGTACAAGGATCTTTGTGCCCAGTATTGGTGGTTGAGTATGAAGAAAGACATAGCCTTGTATGCGTCTAAATGCCTAACTTGTCTTAAAGTCAAGGCAGAACATCATCGCCCATCTGGTTTGCATGAACAACCAGAAATACTGGTATGGAAGTGGGAGAACATTGCGATGGATCTCATCACTAAACTACCACACACTTCTAGAGGTCATGATGTCAATTGGGTAGTCATTGATCGTCTAACAAAGTCAGCACACTTTTTGTCGATTCTTGAGGATCTATCTGCTGACAAACTAATTAATTGAGTTCGATGCAGTATGAGCTATAAAAGTAAATTACGGGTGTCCGTTCCTAGGATGATCTACGTTGATGAGATAGTATCTCGTCATGGTGTTCCTTTGAACATCATATCAGACCGTGATGCTCGATTCTCATCTCACTTTTAGAAGACCATGCAATCTGCCATGGGAACCAAACTCAATTTGAGCACTACTTATCATCCTCAAACGGATGGACAATCTAAAAGAACGATTCGAACACTGGAAGATATGCTTAGAGCCTGTGTGACCGACTTTGGTGGTAGTTGGGATTCGCATCTACCTGTGACACTTGTGCTCCGTAAACACCGCACGATGTAGGAAAATATCTTTTATCAAAGAAACAATGTGTTTTTGGTCTCAATGTTTGCTTTTTATGTTTGACAATTTCACGTTTTGATTTTAAGTTCAATTTCAAGCTTTAAATCGCTTCCTGGAAAGTTGTACGCAAACTGGTATGTAAACGTAATCAGTTTAATGTGACAAACACACCGGAACAGTGACATAGGCTTAACATACCTTAAATAACTTTTATATAACTTAGAAATAAGTTTTGAAGGCTTTGGTGTGTCAAAAACAAATTTATTCGATCACAGGGACTATTTGCGTCAAACTACGAAAGTCTACAGATTTGTATAGCTAAGAACATTCTGGAACTTGATCATAAGCTAAACATCCCCTAAATATCCTTTACATATCTTAGAAATAGGCTTTGAGGGGTTCGTTATGCGAAAATACGCTTAATTGATCAATAGGGACTAAAAGCGTCAAAAAGTGCATAAGTTTGCTTATTCGCGCATATCTTACGTTCTGAACACATCCGGACATCCAAAAATTTTTTTAATTATTAAAATATTTTATTTTAGTGATTGGAATGCAAAAATACCATTCGTCGCGTAATTTGGATCGTTTTCGCGTCCGTTCGAGATTTCGTCGTAATTAACCGAATAACGCAACCGTACGACCAAACGAACCGACATCCGAGATAATTTCAAGCATGTTCCAAGTACCGTATGCTTTAACATCCTTGTAGAGCCTTGAAAATGGGTTAATAGGGTTTAAACGCCTCGAAAATGGCTTAAACGTGCTGCAGGGACCATTCTTGCCAGGTTTCGAAAGTTTCTGGCCCAGGTAGGCTGGGGTGTCGCGCCACAGCAAAGGGGGGGTACTCGTGGCGGCACGCGACAGCCTACTTTTGATAGAAATGTCTGTTTTCAGTAACCAGCTTGAATTTGAGGGTCTTTTATGCAATTTTCCAATACTATGGACGTGTTTCAGAGCATCTCATTGTATTAGAAACCATGTTCCACAAGTGTAGGGTAGAGATTGAACCTCCTAACACATGGAATGATCTCCTTGATCCAAACTTACTATAAATAGAAGTGGGTTTCTCATTCATTCCTCACATTTGATTCAAAATCTGCTCTAAGTTAAAGTTTAAGACTTCATACCTGAGTGTTTTGGATCAATTCTTCCTTGCTTGGACCTTTTGTAAGCTTCTTTCATGCTTGTTATTGCTTTTTAAGCATGAAAGTCAAACAGTGTTTGACTTTCTGCTTTGACCACGATTTGGTCAAGTCAAAGTTCAATCGATGTAGGATCGTTTTGTGACCCAAACGAGTCTATCAGAAGAGTTCTAATCAATTCAAGAGGCGGAAACTAATGAATTGACTTGGAAAACGGCTTGATTCACTACTAATTGTCTTGTATATTGATTATAACACGTTTACAGATCAGTAGACATGTCGGCAGCACTTCGGTACCGGAATCACGAACCTTACAAATGAAATCAGCACAAGGGTATTTATAGTGGAGGTGATTTCGCATGAAAGTGGCAATTGCCATTTCAAGCGAAATAGCTAATGTTGATTTCGCTTGAAATAGCACATTGATGTTTCATGCGAAATTAACTCTTCAACACACAAACCCTATTTCTCGTACAACGTGCCCTGATCTAACAATTCTAGTACAAGACGAAGTCGACAGACGTAATGCACCAACAGACTCCCCCTCGGATGTTGACGAGTCTTCAGTGTCGAGTCTTCACAATCTTCAGCCTTGATCAATCTTCGGGCTCTTCCAAAATATCTGACATAGAAAGCATCCTCTATCTTTATCTCCCTTTCTCAGAATATCAACCTGACTCTATATTCTCTTGATTCTGCAAGCTTGTTAGCATCAGCAACTGGCGTGATCCTCAGGAATTAAATCTGGCTCTTGCATCTTTAACTCTTCTCCCCCTCAGATGTTAAACTACTATCAGACTTCCCCTTGAGTTGTGCTGGGATCGTAGTCTGGCTTTCACAGGTTTCAAGATCGTGACCTGGCTCACATCCTGCTCAGGTATCGGAACCTAGCTAACCTGCACACATCTCTACCTAACAATAAATTTCACAAATATAAAATTTGACAAATTTAAACTCTGCTAAACACTTGATGAATTCAGTTCATGACATCAATTATTGATATAACAATTTTAATTTCTGATTAGCCCTTGTATGTATATCATTTTTCTAATCACACACTCCCAAACCTGTTCGTCATGTTTAGCACTCGGAATTTTGAAAATCAGCTTTTCAACATCAGTTGTCTAAAAATCTTTTTGTATTTTTCAAAATTTATGCTAAAACACACCAAAAATCTTTTTGGATTTTTCAAAATAAAAGAAATGCAGTAAAGAAATATTTACAAACAATATTTTTGTGAGTTTGTGTAAGAGGATCATATCAGTTTATGAGACAAATCACCAACACCGTTAAGCTTTAAACATTTTAAGTTCTAAACGATTCACTTAGATTGTCAGTATACTGATCTACTTAAAATTTCACCCAAAGTTCAACTGTTTCGAGATACGAGATTAGTGTTTTAGATACTTAAACTTATTCGCGTGTCCCACCTCAGAATATACTCCCGTATCCAGATCCCAATATTCAGTCTTATAGGTGAGTATACCTAGATGATATCTGTAAGGGGTTAATTGCGAGGGCCGTGAGAGCTCAGGCTATTGCTTCCGCAAAATCAGAGAGATGACGGCTTCGGCTTTTGGTGTGTTCCCTTTAGAGAATCTTTTCTTCAACAGCACATGATTAGCATTTTGCAATGTTTCATCATTTTTTATGCTGAGGGGGGTGCTATATTTCAAGCAAGCGCAAAGTATTATACGGGGACTAGGCCATTGCTTCCGCAAAATCAGAAGTCCCGGGATAATACCCCAGATATCACTAAGCATAAAGACCTAGTATCTCAGAAAGAGGGGTCTTTCAAACAAGATTTCGGGGGTTACCCATATATCCGAGAGATGTTCCCCACGAGATAAGCAAGTTTGATATTTAGGTTTATATCTCGTCACAATCTACTAAATGTGCAAAAACCTACTGGCACATCATCAGTGAGACCTTTTATCACATTTTTCTTTCCAATTCTTTAGCATGCTGTGATCGTCCACTGATGTACTATCATTTCCTCTTTTATACAACAAAACTCTTTTTCATTTTATCATGTTTTTGACATTTTCAAATTTTCTAATGTTTTTCGATTTTTCTGAAATTTCGTACTCCCCCTAAAATTCAAAATCATTTAAAGGAAATTTGAAAACAAACTGTACAAGGTAAAGTGACAACCGATTTTCAAGCTTCAAATCGCCATCCACTTGGCATAAACAATCAGAACTCCCCCTCACAACAAACTATTTTCCCATTATGATTTCAAAACATTTAAGTTTGTTTTAATCAGATGGTTTTTCCGGAAAATAAGTTTTGTTGATTTTATCACTTGTAAAATTGGGGATCAATTCATCACCTTGATTTCATTTCAAATACCACTTGTAGAAATGATCAAATCAAGTTCAACCTAATGACCTTGATTAACCATTTGTAAGTGAAAACCTTCTTCAACCACTTGTAGGTTCACTTATCAACTAAAACCACTTGTAAAATCGAAATATAACAATTTCAAGAACGATTACCACTTGTAGGTTTACCAATCAATCATTTTCAAGAATGATGCAGATTCCTGCTCCACGATTACCAACTTGGAAGCTCCAGTAAGTCAGAATTTTAGTTTGAAAAATCTGTCACCCAAGCTTGACCAGCCTTGGGTGATTTTGGTACACATCTATCCCACCATCTTTTCGATTGATAAAAATCTTTTGCACTTTTCACTTTTCCATCAACCATCTTTCCGAAAATATGTTTTACTTTCCCATTGAAATCCTTTTCAGCATCAAATTCTCCTTTACCAGAGAAGAATTGATCTGAAATCTCAAACCTACCTTTTGATTTCAGATTTTCTTTTGACAATACTAGAAAGTTTTCATCGTTCAACTCTGGAACGGAATTCTCATTCTTTTTCTCAACCGATGACTCCTCTGATTTTATGGAATCAGATTCATTGTCAGAACTACTTTCAGATTTTACAACCCATCTCTGTATGTTCAAATCGACTTTCCTTTTGTAAAAATGTTTTGAAACATCACCAGTTTTGAAAGTCGAATTTTCAAACATTTTAGATTTCTCAATTGATTGTTTCTTTTCATTAACACGTTTTTCTTTCAATTTTGAGTTAAAAGAAACTCTCTGTTTTGTGTTGTTGAACTGTTGGCAATTCCAAGCAATGTGTCCAACTTTTTGACATTTGTAACAGGTTCTTCTGTCAACTCTTGGTGCAGATTTATTCAAATTCTTCTTTCTTCCTGCAAGAAATTCTTGATTTGACTGTCTCCAGAAGGATTTCTTCTGCTCTTCTTCAGAACTTTCACCTGAAACAAATTTAGTTTTTGTTTTATAAATTATCTCATTTTTATGATTTTTCGGGGGAATAAAACTTAAACCCTGCTTTTTGAAATTTCCGTTATGGTTTGGTTTCTTTCGATAACCTGAACCAGAACTATAACCTTTTTTCTTGTTCAATCTCTGTTGAACTCTTGAAGTGTAGTTTTTAGGTTTTTCATGAAGATTTAAATCTTTTATTTCAGAAATATTAATTTCTGTTAATTTGAAAACCTGTTTGATCATTTCAGTTTTGACACTTCTTATTGGAAATTCCTCATCAGAATATAATTTGTCTAAATCATTCAAAGTATATGCCACTTTGATTGGTTCGTCATTCAAATTAGATTTTGATAACAGGAATTCTTTATTGTAAACCCTTTTAACCGGTGAACTCGGACTCTTTTCTGATGAACTCGAACTTTCAGATTTAGACTCCGATTTTGACTCTTCATCCATATCCAACACCTGATCGACCACTTTCTTTAACAATTCAGACTCATGATCAGTGTCAGACGCTGTGAATGTGACATCAATATTATCTGGTAACTCATCAATGGTTTCAGACTTTAATTTGATGTTGAGAGCCTTATTTAAACGTTCCTCATTTGGCTTTCTGGGGGAATAACTTTCATAGATCGGAGGCGGACACTTGTTATATTTGACACTTTGTTTCTTCCCAGTATCCTCTTCCTTCTCTTTATCTTGAAAAGCTTCAAGACCTGCAACAGTAGGATAAACTCGATCAATCAAATAATCACATGTTGTATAACTCAACAACAAACGTTTGATTCTTTCACTTTCAATCTTTTCAAATTCCAAATCCTGCTTCAGCTTAGCACAGTCTTCAATATACTCATTGATGACCTTCTGCTTTCTCATTAAAGTTGAGCTCATCATTGTCATAACAGCATCAACTTCTAAATTTGTCTTTTTTAGACCATCAACTGTTCTGTTCAAAACATCGTATGACTCTTTCACATACTTCACATCAGACAATAAATTTTCTTTCATCTTTTCAAGTTAACAAATTTTCTTGTCCTTTTCTTCACAATGTTTGCAAGACTCCAAACATTTCTGACAAGGTTTAATGACCTCGACTATCTTTTCAACCTCGACAATCTTCTCAACTGCAACAATTTTTTCTACCTCAACGATTTTCTCAACTTCAACTACTTTTTCTACCACTTTCTCCACTTCAATGATTTTTTCTATCACCTTCTCAATTACTGGTTCAACATTTGCTTCTTCAGCTTCCATCTTTTCATTTTCGTCGGCTTTTCTTCTTATTACTTCCAGCTCTCTCTTCAGTCTGGCAATCTTCTTCTCATTTAGTTTCTCAACTTTATCTGTAAAAAACAAATTAAAACTGTCAGGATCCAGACCTTTTCTAGCTTTATTGATATATTCTTCTTCATCATCAGTATCAATATCACTTCCAAAATCTGGAAAAATCGGTATTCTTTTCGGATTAGATTTGACTTCATCTTCTTCCAGAATTCTAGCAACAAGACCTGAACCAGGTGGAATGTATTTATCCCAGCTAAATCCCTCTGCAACAAATTCATCATCTTGATCAATTATACCAAAACAAGCTCTTTTCTCTTTTTCTTCAATGGCACGTGCATGTGCAGTTTGTGGTTGTTGAGCAATCTGATGAAAAATTGATTTTTGATAATAATTATTTTTTCCAGACTGATCTTGTCTTCCATTTGCTTCTTTGTTTTTGCACTCACGCTTAAAATGACATTTTTCTTTGCAACGAAAACAAGTAACCTTTGATTTGTCAAACCCTATCGGAGATGCTCTCATTTCACGAAACTCATCTCTACCGGTGATTTGTTGAAACTTTTCTGGTCTTCGAACAGCACTAGCTAAACACCACTTTACATCCATCAACTCAAGTTCCTCAGCATCAATTTGGTCATAATCCTCTTTGGTAAGCACGGATTTCCAATTTTTCCACCAATCAAGCTTTCATCTGATTCCAACATAGCAACAAGTGATGCCATGTGTTGCTTAGCTATTTCTGGAGAAAGATTTTGACCATTTTGAATGTTCAAGGTAACGTTGCACTGCAGATTTGTAGAATTATGTTGTTGAGGACTTGATGTTGTAAAATTTGGATCAAAGCTTGAATACGAAGACGAAGATCCACCACTCTGAGTCACAGTACTTCCCTTTGTTCCAGAAGAACTATCAGCACTGAAACCAGTTTGGATCTTTGGACTTGGAGTAACTTCAAATTTGTTTCCTCTGTAGTATAAACTGACATCTTGTTGAGCATTTGGATTCTTCATGATTGTCGTTTTCTGGATATCCAACTCGTGCTCTTCAATCCTCTGAATAAACTGTGCCAGATTCATATTTTCAGTTTTTCTCATGTGTTTTAGGATCAACAAATAAGTTCCCCATTTCTGCTGTGGTAATGCATCAACAAGTTTATCAACCTATTCATCGTCGTCTTTCTTTATGTCCAATCTTCCCATTTCCAAAACAAGATGACAATATCTATCAATTGTCATTTTTGTTGTTTCATGATCAAAGGCTACAAACATGTCAAATGATTTTTTAAGTACAGCCTTTTTGTTCTTAATCATATCTGCACTTCCTTTAAACTTCTGAATCAATGCCATCCAAATTGACCTAGCAGTACCCTCATGTTGGAGCAACACAAATATAGCTTCTTTAATCGCTTGTTGAAGAATAATGATCATCATTTTTTCACTTATATATTTCAATTTATCATTCTTCGAAAAGTCACAAAATGCTTTTTCATGCCCACGTTCATTTTTCGGTTTATCGTAATCTTTCTCTAATGAACACCATGCGTCAAACTTATAAGCTTGCACCCAGTTCTCAAATCAATTCTGCCATCCTTTAAAATCTTCAATGTACATAAGCTTTGGTGGTTTTTGATGAGTTCCCGTTTCATTCTCGCTGTAAAGATTTTCAGGAGCTGTAACAGGAGCAACTGGTGTAGCAAACGCATTGTAGAATTCCTCTTCCATGTTTCGGGGAAAATTGTTTCACAAAAACTCAAGTTTCACACGAAATACAGTTTCAAATGGAATCAACTCTTGGTGCGGAATCAACCTCTTCACACGAAATACCAGTTGAAGCGAAATCACCTGCACAACAATCTCAAACGAAATACCAACTCACATGGAATCAATTTTCACACGAAATAACTTCTCAAACGAAATAGCACTTTCAAGCGAAATCAAGTGCCATTTCAAACGGAATTACTTTTTCAAACGAAATCAGATGTAATTCAAACGAAATCAGTAATTTCGTGTGAAATTACCTCAATTTTTCAAACGGAATAAGATGCTCGTTCAAACGAAATTAACCTTTTGGCCCATTTTTGTCACTTTTAGTCTGAATTTAGTTCTGATTCTTTTAAGGGTTTGTTAAAACTGTATTTTACACACAATATCAAAAGATCAGTCCATTTTAACCGTGAAATCTTGATTAATTTTTAAAAGAAGGTGTAGAAATAAAAAATTATGGTTGTTTTGGTAACAACTCTTCCTCCTGAGCTCTGATACCACTTGTGGGATCGTTTTGTGACCCAAACGAGTCTATCAGAAGAGTTCTAATCAATTCAAGAGGCGGAAACTAATGAATTGACTTGGAAAACAGCTTGATTCACTACTAATTGTTTTGTATATTGATTATAACATGTTTACGGATCAGTAGACACGTCGGCAGCACTTCGGTACGGGAATCACGAACCTTACAAATGAAATCAGCACAAGGGTATTTATAGTGGAGGTGATTTCGCATGAAAGTGGCAATTGCCATTTCAAGCGAAATAGCTAATGTTGATTTCGCTTGAAATAGCAAATTGGTGTTTCATGCGAAATTAACTATTCAAAACACAAACCCTATTTTCTCGTACAACGTGTCCTGATCTAACAATTCTAGTACAAGACTCGATACAAGACGAAGTCGACAGACGTAATGCACCAACAATCGAACTTTGCAACGTGAGTGTAATCACGATGGTTATAGTCCCTTGTGACTATACCTACTGATTACCACGTCGATTAGTCGAAGTGACGAGTCAAAGTTTCGGTCAAAATACGTGTTTATGCGTATTTTGTGACGAAGCTATTTTCAGGTATCAAAACACTTTGTTTTGATATCAAACCTGTTTTCTAACTTAGTTAAACATGTTTTAGCATGTTTAACTCGTCACTTTTAGTCTAGTGCTTGTTTAGGATCGTAAGTCAAGCGGTCTTGACAAACGATTAGACTTTCGAACCCGACCCGTTTGGTCGATCGTTAGGATTCGACCAAGCATGTTTTGTGACCATAGTTGTATAGGGAATAACCTTCCGAGGTTATACCTTGTGGTCACTTAGTTTAATTAGTTGTATGATAGGTAGTTTATATGCTATAGGAAAATGACCAAAATGCCCTTTTCATGCATAATTTGATTATAAGCATATGTAACCTAACTTTTGTCACTTAAACTGATTATGCAACATATTTAAACATGTTAGGGCATATAATACTTGTCATAGGACTAGTTAGGCGTCTCGAACGTGCATTCACGCGAACGACGCGTTAAAGTAGCGTCAACTACCTTAATGGGTCGTAACGGGTCGAAAGCACTTAGGATAGGTTATGATTTAGAATGTAGGCTTTGTTAAACCATATCACATGAGTTCCAATACTCATTTGGTTTACAAGACCTCATTCTACCCGATCTCCCGATTTAGGTGTCGATTTATTAACTAGCGATCCGATTACTAGGTACCACTTGATTTTCCTTGGTTTGCCTGAGCTTTGTTAAGTACATTTAATCGAGGATACTTTGCAATCTCAGGCGAGTACATAGTTCCCCTCTTTTACCGTTTTCAAATATTTTGGGGTGATTCATATGTGTAACCGATCTGTTTTTCAAATGTATGGCATGTATGTGTTTACTAAGTGCTTTTATGTGTACTATTCCGATTATGCAAATACGATATTTATCCAAATCCTTAAAAGACCTACCTATCTTCATAGTCAGATTCTTATATGATATTTGAAGTACAGTCTCAGATCTTCCTATCTTCATAGCGAGATTTTTAAGAAGTACTTTACAGGACGACGGTTATGGTTTATGTGTAGATTGTTGGTGATTTAGATAACGAAACTAGAGTAATACAATAAACACATGGTGGATACGCCGCTGGTACTTCCTATATATAAGTGTGTTTATTGTATTACCCTTCGTAGCGTTATCCCGAATCACCATTAGGATTGTTTTGATTCAATGATTCAATGTAACAGAACCCAAAATCCTTTTAACATCTATCTATCTTCATAGATTGATTATTGTAGGATGTTTAAAGTACCAATATTGGAGTCCTTGATTGGGTTCATTGTGTGCTTTAATACGTATGTGAGTAGACAATGTAACAGAAGCCAAATCCTTATAGCATCTATCTATCTTCATAGGTTGATTCTTGTAGGATGTTTAAAGTACCAATATTGGAGTCCTTGATTGGATTCATTGTGTGCTTTAATGCGTGTTTACAAGTTGATTAACAGATTAACAATTTATGTGTTTATGTGGTAGTTGTGATTTAGATAACGAAACGGGTGTAATAAAATAAGAACATGGTGGATACGCCGCTGGTACTTCCTATATATAAGTGTTCTTATCTTATTATTCTTGTAGCGTTATCCGAATCACTTTAGGATTATGTGTACGATTGTTTCAATGTTCGATTATCCAAATCCTTGAAGAATCTCCCATATCTTTATATGTTAGATTCTTTGAAGAATGTCTAAAGTATTATTATAAATCATTGACTTGATTTATATAATACACACACAAGTTTTGATTAATTTCAAAACTGTTATTATTAATCCTTGATTGGTTTTCTAATAATACATTAACGAGTTTTACAAATATTTCAACGAGGTTACAATGTACGATTTCAAATGGCATAAAAAAATTACTTAGTAATAATCATATTGCCATATACAATATGTTTTGCCATGAATTTTCACAATCAAGATTATGTATTGCAATACTAAACTTTTTCTATTCTTTGGCTTCAAGATTCGTTTTTCAATCGACAACTCTTGTAGTTGTCAAAGTATTGCAATATCAAACTTTTGCCATTTATTTTGCTAACAAAACCTATGTATTCGCCGCCATTTTTATGCTGACTTTATTTTCACATATGTTTCAGGACTTTTGACTGTTCAAGCATGCAACGCATAGGACTGCATCCGGACCTTAGACTTCTTTAATCAAAAGACAATTTACATGCATTCATTGTTTGTAAAACGATGTTAATAATATTGAAACAATTTAGTACCAGTAGTTGTGTGCAAGTTGTAACGTGACTCCCCGATATTTCCACCGCGTGTTGTTGTATTACGCGATTGGGGTGTTACAGATTGGTATCAGAGCACTGGTTATAGGGAATTAGGTTATTAGCATGCGTTAAACCTAGTCTATAACCTTCCTAGGACCCAAACATGAGTAGACTTAGGAACTCTTTCCTAAATCCTCATCCTTATTCATGCCACAACTACACTATGAATTACAAATCATCTAACCTTAGATGATTTATCCTAAAACCCTTAGGCTTTATGCCTTAAGGTATTCCTCAAAATGTTTTCTCAAAACATTTTCATTGAAATATTTCTCAAACGTTTTCGTCAAAATATTCACAACATGTTTATCTCAAACAATTTTTATCAAAAGGTTTCTCAAATGTTTTTCTCAAACATTTTTCATCGAAATCTTGGGTTTTAATAATGTGAACACATGCAATCTGGAAGGGTGGATGGCTGTACCCCGAGTTTTCTATCTAAGGCTAGAGTGTTCGTACAAATCCGCATATTCGGACCAGTCACTCTTACCTGGGAACTCTTAGGGTGAGTGTTCATTTATAGGCTAAAGCATGTCTTCGTGAAGCATTATAAAAACCTATCCATCTTGACCATGCCGAACGATTTCTAAACGACCTTTGTATCACTACTCATTCATATTACCCTCGGTAATATGTTTGCTATTCATAACAATCGAAACAAATTTCCTTTCACAATACTATTTCATCATATTACCTTCGGTGATATGTTTGATTCGAGACAACTTAAATGAATTTCACTTCATTTCACGACACCACGAGATCCTATTTCATTTTCGAAACACTACCTTTGTCTTTCAAAATTTCGAATTTTTACCATTTGGATGAGAATTTTCAAAATTTCAAACACAAAGTTTCTTTATTTTAAAATTTTTAATTTAAAACATTTTATCTTAAAAACAATAATTTTTTTTTCTAGTAAAGGAATTTTTAACACAAACCATTAACTTGGCTTGTATTCTCTCATCCAAAAATTTTACGAATTTTTTTTTTTTTTCAAACAACTCTTGTCTCAAAAAAAATCCACAACACTGTATTTTCTAAGTACAAGAACGAGACCTATGAACGAGATTTTACTAGATCAAAGTTTTCACAATACAATGATACTACAAACTCATAACAAATTGATGGATCAAACTTATTTGATTTTCACTATAGCTATACTTTCAAGATACCTCCTAGACGCGATCAAACTGAGAATGCTGCTCTCGCATCCACAATCGTTCAGCAGATGACTGCTGTGATTCCGAACCTCATTACTCAGATAAACCAGGTAAATAACAATAACTATAATAACAATGCTCAGTGTGACTTCAAAACGTTCAATTCAGCTAAGCCATCGAAATTTTCTGGGTCTGAAGGAGCAACTGCGCTACTACAATGGTATGAAAGTATAGAAAGCACATTCCATCATGTTCAGTGTCCCAATGAGCACAAGGTGGATTTCGCCTCGAGTGTCTTTCAAAGGAGAGCACTCACTTGGTGGAACGGTATTATGAGAGATCGAGGTGCCAATATGGAAATAGCACTGACGTGGGAGAATTTAAGGATCTTATGAAGAAAGAATTATGCCCACGAAGTGAAATAAGGGCACTTGAAAACGAATTCTAGCATCTAAAACAAGATAGTGGGGAAAATCGTGCCTATACTGACCGATTTGAATAACTAAGCCTACTCTTCCCCACTATGGTCACACCTTTGGATCGGGCCATTGAGAAATACATTGATGGCCTACCTGATCTTGTCCAAGACATTGTCACTGGCAGCCAACCTGCAATGCTTAGGGAGGCTAAGGAATTAGCCGCTATCTTAACCGACTCCCAGGTTAGAAAAGGTAAACTATTCCGAAAAGGAGACAAGAAACAAAACACCGAAACTACTAATGGAAATTCGAAAAGATCAAAGGCCGAATCTTCTAAAAATTCTAAGAAGTGCAAGACTTCAAAGAATTTTGCAATTCATGCACCAGTTCCACTAAACTCAGTACCGTTTAAGGGATTTTATCGTGGAAAGCAACCTCGGTGCAATCATTACAACTATCATCAGGCAACAAATTCTCCTTGTCGTCAGTGTACAATCTGTGGTCTATTTGGATATCTAGCTATGGCCTGTCGTATCCAGAACCGAGCAGCCCCTACTCAACTCGCCCTCGAGCATGTTTCAATTGTTGTGATTTAAATCATTTCAAGCGAAACTGCCCCAATCTTGCCAATGCTAATGGACGAGTGTTCAACGTCAATGAGGCTCAAGCTAATGATCAAGCACTTATGATCATTTGAACCTCTATATTTTTGTTTATTTTCGAAAATAATGTACATATTTCAACTATGTTTGTAATGACAATATAAATTTCAAGAAGTTTATCTTTATCCTTGTTATTCATTTTCCAATTACAAACTCTAATATGATTACACTATGTGTGATTACAACTAAATGCTGACTTTGAGGATTCCATTCTTTAGGAACTAGATCTTGTAAATTAGCATACCATGATTGCACTCTAGTGCATTCATACGAACTTGGCAACACGATCGTTACAAACACTATGAACAAGTTAATACTATTTTGTGATCATGACATTACATACATGATTTATTTATCTAATATGTATAGTACATAATTATAAATGCGATTTGCTTCGTATGTAGACTTAACGTACTTATTACACTAATTTTCAAATACATTTTTGCTTAGTGTGTTAACTTAGCATACCTAGCGCATGAATTGAAAACATTCTCCCGATATGCTTACATTATGATGACAATACATGATTAGAATATGTTGCATACCTGTTGGGTTAGTATGAAATATATATAAACATTTGTACTAGATGAAATACCTACTACTAAGTTTGTTGTATGCAAGACGAGTAGTGCTATCATTGCTAGTATAAAACACCATTCGATTTAACTGATGTTATTTTGTGACGATGTTTATTTGATTTAGACGATAGTTTGACCTTATTACTTGTTTACCCTCGCTTAACAAGAGGAGCTACGTGGACCATGTGACGAAACGAGTAATTATGGGTGCACACTTAATTATGAGATTCGACGCATGAGAATCATAGTAAGCCTTGTTAGGTATGGTGGCATAAGATCTAGAGTGATTAAGGTAACGGGAGGAGTATGATGTGATAAGAACATGGTGGATACGACGATGGTACTTCCTATATATAAGTGTTCTTATTGTGTTATTCTTCAGAACGTTGCTGAGATCACTTGGTGATTTTATGTTATCTTGGACCATTATGTGATTATGTGCTTATTTGATATTTTTATGGTTATTTACAATGGACGACGACAAGTACATTCATTAACTCAAATCGAGCCGACCGGGAGTATATTATGGTGTTAAAGATGACGATCTTGATGCCATAGGTATTTTGACCCGTCTCCTATGCATGAGATGCTCATGGAACATGGGATGTACCTCGTGGGACGTTAGAAACCGTGTACGTGTAGGGCTTGAATGTACACCCCTTTGTTTGCTAGGAATTACACTAAGAGCTTAGTATAACATAGTGCCATACTCAAACGATTTTTGAACATTGGTCGACTTTCTCTTTAAATTCACAAGTTTCAAAGGGTTGAATACCTTGAGATACTTTGAATATCCCAAATCACATTTTGAATCCCCTAAAATTTCCAACACCAAATGATTCTCCGCATCTTTGGGATCAAGCAATTTTCTTATCCATTAGTTGTTTCAATTACACTCTACGGTCTCATTCGAATAAATTTCGGGACGAAATTTCCTAAAGTAGGGGAGACTGTGACACTTGTACTCCGTAAACACCGCACGATGTAGGACAATATCTTTTATCAAATAAACAATGTGTTTTTGGTCTCAATGTTTGCTTTTTATGTTTGACAATTTCACCTTTTGATTTTAAGTTCAATTTTAAGCTTTAAATCGCTTCCTAGAAAGTTGTACGCAAACTAGTACGTAAACGTAATCAGTTTAATGCGACAAACACACCAGAATAGTGACATAGGCTTAACATACCTTAAATAACTTTTATATAACTTAGAAATAAGTTTTGAAGGCTTTGGTGTGTCAAAAACAAATTTATTCGATCGCAGGGACTATTTGCGTCAAACTGTGAAAGTCTACTGATTCGTATAGCATCGAACATTCCGGAACTTTATCATAAGCTAAACATAACCTAAATATCCTTTACATAGCTTAGAAATAGGCTTTGAGGGGTTCGTTATGCGAAAATACGCTTAATTGATCAATAGGGACTAAAAGCGTCAAAAAGTGCATAAGTTTGCATTTTCGCGCATATCTTACGTTCTGAACATATCCGGACATCCAAAATTTTTTGTAATCATTAAAATATTTTATTTTAGTGATTGGAATGCCAAAATACCATTCGTCGCGTAATTTGGATCGTTTTCGCGTCCGTTCGAATTTTCGTCGTAATTAACCGAATAACGCAACTGTACGACCAAACGAACCGACATCCGAGATAATTTCAAGCATGTTTCAAGTCCCCTATGCTTTAACATCCTTGTAGAGCCTTTAAATGGGTTAACTGGGTTTAAATGCGTCGAAAATGGCTTAAACGTCTTGCAGGGACCATGCTTGCCAAGTTTTGAAAGTTTCTGGCCCAGGTAGGTTGTGGCGTCGCGCCACAGCAAAGGGGGGGGGGGGTACCTGTGGTGGCATGCAACAACCTACTTTTGACAGAAATGTCTGTTTTCATCAACCAGCTTGAATTTGAGGGTCTTTTATGCAATTTTTCAATACTATGGACTTGTTTTAGAGCATCTCATTGTATTAGAAACCGTGATCCACAAGTGTAGGGTCAAGATTGAACCTCCTAACACATGGAATGATCTCCTTGATCCAGATTTACTATAAATAGAAGTGGGTTTCTCATTCATTCCTCACATTTGATTCAAAATCTGCTCTAAGTTGAAGTTTAAGACTTCATACCTGAGTGTTTTGGATCAATTCTTCCTTGCTTGGACCTTTTGTAAGTTTTTTTCATGCTTGTTATTGCTTTTTAAGCATGAAAGTCAAACAGTGTTTGACTATCTGCTTTGACCATGATTTGGTCAAGTCAAAGTTCAATCGAACTTTGCAACGTGAGCGTAATCACGATGGTTATAGCCCCTTGTGACTATACCTACTAATTACCACGTCGATTAGTCGAAGTGACGAGTCAAAGTTTTGGTCAAAATACGTGTTTATGCGTATTTTGTGACGAAGCTATTTTCAGGTATCAAAACACTTTTTTTTTATATCAAACCTGTTTTCTAACTTAGTTAAACATGTTTTAGCATGTTCAACTCGTCACTTTTAGTCTAGTGCTTGTTTAGAATCGTAAGTCAAGCGGTCTTGACAACCGCTTAGACTTTCGAACCCGACCCATTTAGTCGATCGTTAGGATCCGACCAAGCATGTTTTGTGACGATAGTTGTATAGGGAATAACCTTCCGAGGTTATACCTTATGGTCACTTAGTTTAATTAGCTGTATGATAGGTAGTTTATACGCCATACGAAAATGACCAAAATGCCCTTTTCATGCATAATTTGATTTTAAGCATATATAACCTAATTTTTGTCACTTAAACTGATTATGCAACATATTTAAACATGTTAGGGCCAAAATTTTCCTTGTCATAGGACTAGTTAGGCGTCTCGAATGCGCATTCGCGCGAACGACGCGTTAAAGTAGCATAAACTACCTTAATGGGTCGTAACGGATCGAAAGCACTTAGGATAGGTTCCGATTTAGAATGTAGGCTTTGTTAAACCATATCACATGAGTTCCAATACTCATTTGGTTTACAAGACCTCATTCTACCCGATCTCCCAATTTAGGTGTCGATTTATTAACTAGCGATCCGATTACTAGGTACCACTTGATTTTCCTTGGTTTGCCTGAGCTTTGTTAAGTCCATTTAATCGATTATACTTTGCAATCTCAGGCGAGTACATAGTTCCCCTCTTTTACCGTTTTCAAATATTTTAGGGAGATTCATATGTGTAACCGACCTGTTTTTCAAATGTATGGCATATATGTGTTTACTAAGTGCTTTTATGTGTACTATTCCGATTATGCAAAGACGATATTTATCCAAATCCTTAAAAGATCTACCTAGCTTCATAGTTAGATTCTTATAGGATATTTGAAGTACAATCTTAGATCTTCCTATCTTCATAGCGAGATTTTTAAGAAGTACTTTACAGCACGACGGTTATGGTTTATGTGTAGATTGTTGGTTATTTAGATAACGAAACTAGAGTAATACAATAAACACATGGTGGATACGCTGCTGGTGCTTCCTATATATAAGTGTGTTTATTGTATTACCCTTCGTAGCGTTATCCCGAATCACCATTAGGATTGTTTTGATTCAATGATTCAATGTAACAGAACCCAAAATCCTTATAACATCTATCTATCTTCATAGATTGATTCTTGTAGGATGTTTAAAGTACCAATATTGGAGTCCTTGAGTGGGTTCATTGTGTGCTTTAATACGTATGTGAGTAGACAATGTAACAGAAACCGAATCCTTATAGCATATATCTATCTTCATAGGTTGATTCTTGTAGGATGTTTAAAGTACCAATATTGGAGTCGTTGATTGGATTCATTGTGTGCTTTAATGCGTGTTTACAAGTTGATTAACAGATTAAAATTTTATGTGTTTATGTGGTAGTTGTGATTTAGATAACAAAACGGGTGTAATAAAATAAGAACATGGTGGATACGCCGCTGGTACTTCCTATATATAAGTGTTCTTATCTTATTATTCTTGTAGCGTTATCCGAATCACTTTAGGATTATGTGTACGATTGTTTCAATGTTCAATTATCCAAATCCTTGAAGAATCTCCCATATCTTTATATGTTAGATTCTTTGAAGAATGACTAAAATATTATTATAAATCATTGACTTGATTTATATAATACTCACACAAGTTTTGATTAATTTCAAAACTGTTATTATTAATCCTTGATTGGTTTTCTAATAATACATTAACGAGTTTTACAATGATTTCAACGAGGTTACAATGTACAATTTCAAATGGCATAAAAAAAATACTTAGTAATAATCATATTGCCATATACAACACTTTTTGCCACGAATTTTCACAATCAAGATTATGTATTGCAATACTAAACTTTTGCTATTATTTGGCTTCAAGATTCATTTTTCAATCGACAACTCTTGTAGTTGTCAAAGTATTGCAATATCAAACTTTTGCCATTTATTTTGCTAACAAAACCTATGTATTCTCCGGCATTTTTATGCTGACTTTATTTTCACATATGTTTCAGGACTTTTGACTGTTCAAGCATGCAACGCATAGGACTGCATCCGTACCTTAGACTTCTTTAATCAAAAGACAATTTACATGTATTCTTTGTTTGTAAAACAATGTTAATAATATTGAAACAATTTAGTACCAGTAGTTGTGAGCAATTTTGTCACACCCCGAAATATCAGAGCATTAGTGTGACTGGACTGGTATCTTCATTGTACAGCGGAAGCAAAATAAGCTAAGACTTCTAGAAATGGAACGCCACTAAGTACTCGCATCTCCAATGGTTCTCCTATTCCAACCGTGCCATAACTTTGAAAAGTAACCTGAGAAAGAAACATGCGAAAAAGTCAACATAAAGTTGAGCGAGTTCATAGTTTGTTTGTAAAAGATTTGAAGTAAATCTTTTTGAATAACCGGTTTTTGAAATATTGTTGAGAAAACGAATTTAAAATCATTTTCTTGTCATGTTGTATGGAAACTTTGTATGAAAACATGGTATGTATCTTGTATAAATCAAGTATTCTTGTATAAATCAAGTATTCTTGTATAAATCATGTATTCTTGTATAAATCAAGTATTCTCGTATAAATTAAGTATTTCTATATGTATCATATTGTTAATGGGTTGCAAGGCCATTAACATGTGACACGACATAGGAAGCAACCAAACCATAGGCATTTTTCTAGTTGTCGATTCACGACTGAGACACAAAAGCACTACTCGGTACTCGTTCTCACCAAGAGTGTGGCTGCCCGAAAACCCGTAAGATCTAACCTTTTGTTCTGCGGTCTTAGTATGTACACGATTAATGTGCTTATGGTACCCTATTCGTGACACGATTTCTCGTATCATTCCTCAAAACTCATCATACTTGGTACTAGTTATCACCAAGAGTGCTTCTTGTTTTTGTATCCATCATACCATTTGTAAACATTGTAACATTTGTAACATGTATTTCACCCCCGAAGTTATAAAACTGAAAACAGTTAAAAGAAAAGGGGGAGCATGAACTCACTGGGCTTGGAATTCGTGTGTATGCATATTTCGAAAAATACGCTTGTTTGAAAAACCGGTATAAGACATAAGCTTTTCGTAAACCATTTGTGTTTGTTAAAACTTGCTTGTAACATGGTTTAGAAATATGTATTCTTGTATGCTTTGCAAAAAGTGCATGTCTTTCCACCCCAAAAACATTTAGAAAAATGTAAAACCGTGAAAAGGTGGGGTTATGAACTCACCTGAATATTCCTGTGCAAAGCTAGCTAAATACGACTTCGCGATGTCGTTTCCAAGACGAGACTCGCTAGCGTGCATTCTACAATATTCCTAACATTGAATATCTAATAAGTTTCTAAATAAAAGCGGTAACTAAACTACGTGTCATCGAGCTCTACCGAGTCGTTAACCGAACGATTCGACGGTACGTTGTTAACTTAATGATAACGATAAGTTATACTTGTCGTCCCGAGAAGTCGTTTGAGTATATTAGAATATTCGTATGAAGGTAATATATAATAAACTTGTATTATATATATTACGTCTTTTATATATTTGCCAAAAATATACGTATATGCCGTTTCGGCGTTTGAAATAAATATAAAAAGTTATATTTATTTTGCGAAAGTATCATCGAGTTGTTTGAAGTTTGAAATAAATATAAAACTATATTTATTTTTATAAAAGCATTCGTATTGTTTAATACTTGAAATAAATATACAAACTATATTTATTTTGTAAAAACGAATTCATGTTGTTTGACATTTGAAATATATGTATAAACTATATTCGTTTTTATAAAAAGAAGTCGTGTGATCTAACACTTGAAGTAACTACGCACACTACATGTATTTGTATAGTCGAAATCGGTTTATCGGCGTTTAAAACAATATAAATAATTATATTGATTTTGTAGAAGATTGCCGAATTTTTGGAGCTTAAAATAAATATTGTAACTATATTTATTTGTCATTGAAATCATTTTCGTATCGTTGCTTTCGAAGGTAGTAAAGTGTCGTCGTAAGGAATTCTATATTTGTATTTGCTTTTATAAAATATTATTTGAACCCAATAGTTTTATTTTATGATAACACGCGTTGTATATTACGGATTTTTCTCGAAAAAACGGGCAGAGTTTCCTCTGTTTTTGGACGCCCCCGACAACACAAGTTGTCGTTATTTTAACAAAATTCAATCAAGATTCAAACAATATTCACGAATAATTAGTTTATATAAACAAAGTAATTAGTAAACGCAAGAAATTTTAACCAATAATTTGTCAGTTTATTCGGTTCGAGCTCGTTTTCGCGTATTTAAATAAAACTATAGAAATAATGAAATAATCACGCCGTATCTTTACCAAATCATCAAGTCGAAATGCCGAACGTATTGACCGAGTTGACTCGGTTTGACCGAGTCAACATAACCGCGTCATAATCTGATCCGAACCAAGCTGTTGACTTCTGTTGACCGAAGACCTGAAGCTCCAAAATCTGACCCGAACAATTGACTGAGTTGACTCGGTAAGTTAACCGAGTCAACCAGGTTAACGGAGTTAACTGATTTAACTGAGATCACCTCTGCTGAACTGAGCCGCTTGTCGGAACAACCGCACCACCACAACAGCCGCGGCTCCGCCGCTGACAGCGGATCGTCGCTGGAAAACGGCATCGTGCCGTTTCTCTCTTTCTCCTCGGTTTCTTCTTGTTCTGCCGCCACACAGCCGCACGGCGACGGCCCTCCGCCGTCGGAACGTCATCAGGAGAGGGGGGAGTATTATGGGTGGTCGGAGCCACTGGCTCTGCTTCTTGTTGTTGGGTTACGAGGGAACCGAGAGGGGAAGGGGAGGTGAATGGTGGGATGTGTGGTCGCAGGTTAACCGGCCGGCACCTCCGGCTCCGCCACCAGAGGAGATGATGAGGATGATGAGTGAAGGGGGGGTCGGTGTCGACTAGTGATCGAATGTTGTGACTGTGCATGTTGTTTTTAGGGTTTCCCAAAGGAAATGAATGAGAAGCAGAGAGCACATGTGTGCCTTTGATCTGTGTTTTCAGCTTTTAAATGATGACAGGGTATCTTTGTTTTGTGTATTAATAGAGTGAGGGTAATATGGATGTTTTTATTGTCTGTTATGCATACAAATTACATTTAGGTCAAATGTTTTATCTTTTGAGATAAGATCTTTGGTAGAGATTTGGTGAGATTTGATGAGATTTAGTAGAGATTTTTTATAGATTTGGTATAGATTTTGTGTGTACCATCAAGATCAACAAAATCTTTTGTAGAGATTTGATAAGATTCTCAAATCTTTTAGAGATCTTGATAAGATCTGATATATTATGTGCTGGTTTAGGCTTGTGGGTTTTGGGCTTGGGCCTAGGGCCCACAAGCCCTTCTCATGTGTAAGTGGCCCGTAACTCCTACGAGACCTGATATCGTGACCCAAACTCCATAAGCATAAAATATTCGGGTAACATCCATATTCGTCGGCGTCGTCAGTATTTCGTACGATTTCAGTTTATTACCGTTTAATTTCCAACAGTATCTCCTCAGATCGTCACACGCGCACTGTAGAACTGCATAAGCGTTCCTAAGCTTACTGAGGCCCTAATTAAGTTAATTTGCGTCGTAAACACTATTTAATGTCACGTAAATCGCCTGTTAATCACGTAATTAAGAGCCATAAATCACCGGTTGTCACATTCTCCCCCTGTTAATAAAATTTCGTCCTCGAAATTTAGACTACGTTAACTCCTTAGAATTACGTTATGCGTAAGTAAATACGAATAATGTCAAAGGAAGCGAGATATACTGATACAGTCACCAATGTGACCAAGTTAACAGGGGTCCAATAAAAGGGGAATTTCAACCAATAGAATTCCAAGTGGACGTTTACAATATGCAAATGAATTCTAGAAATGATAACATCCACTAAATGGAACTTAGAATTAAAAAGTTCAATGAAATAGTTTGCATGAAACGCTCGATCATGATCAGCCCAAGCTGCAAGTTTTACCGACGCCACAAGGTGTCGTAGTGAATGAAACAATTCAAATATAGCGGTGATCGAAAAAGTATCACCTGTGTTTTGCATAAAATTCTCAATCATGATTAGCCCAAGCTACAAGTTTGTACTGACACCACAAGGTGTCGTAGTGATTTAAACAATTCAATAATAATGGTGATCAACCAAATTCACCGTGTTTGAAATCAAATGAAAGCGTAATAAAGTGAATCTGAAAGTTTGTTTCAAATGACATCATAGAATTTTCAATTGGAAATGGAACATCAAAGAAATAATGTTTTCGATCGAAGATGAAGAAGCAATAAATATCGCAAAATATTCGATCGATGTCGAAAGAAACTTTAGTAGGTACACCGGAATATAGAATGAATTTGTGTACCATTGCCTTAACACACGATTGTGTTAAGACTGCTGTAATATGATAAATCAAAGCGGATTTAAAGCAAATCAATAAATAAATAATTTAAATCTATGCATGAGATGTGTAAACGAGATTAGCCAAGCTTCAATTAGTGAAAACACCATCACAAGGTGTCGAAATCAACAAACAACTTAATGGAGTCGTAGACCAAACAAGTCCACTACGACTCGGAACAAATGAAACGCTTATTCGAAACGAAACCACATGCGTAACAAACGATGCATGCGTAACATATGAATGAAGCAATTGAATATTCGCTATAATGAAAGAATGATCGTGATACAATGACCATTAAAACGAGTAGAGATGCAAAAATCTACTCACTAGATGCAAAAGTCGGAATTTCAATAAAGAAATTCAAGGACTTTACCTGGGGTTTCATGTGATAACCAGTTGTTAGGTGACTTTACCATGGAATGTCAAACATATCGTATTCGTCATTAATGAGTTAGGGGGAATGCGGAGACGTACGTCTTCTTCCTAGCATGACTCGTGTCGTTTGCTGGACCGCGTGCCAACTGCCGCTTCCTCGAAAGTCGTATGTGACGTATTTCAACCTCCGTTGATGTATAGCTTAAGTTTCACGTATACCTGTGCACTAGCGTTTCGTTATGCGTAGGCTGCCTGCTCGGGAAGTCAAAATATCATAGACAATATGGGTAATGGTGTGTGCCCGAGTTAATATTCGCAGTTCCTACGTGATGACCTTTAATGAACTTCAACATGAGTTTCCGAAGGTCTTAAATGCATGTTTCCTAAACTCTCAGAGTTTTGTGTACTGTACGTTTTTGCTTTGTGTACCGTGTATAAAACACCACAATAGCGTATGTTTGAAAACAAAATTTTGACTGTTTGTTTTTCGGCAACGGTTGGAGACCATATTCGAGTACTAGGCGTTCTGTATGTATTCAAAGTCTTACTGATCTAAGTCCCAGAGGAAAATGAAGTTAGAGCCTAGGTATCTCTACAGGAACCTTATTCGCTGTAACCTTTAGCTCTGATACCAATCTGTCACACCCCGAAATATCAGAGCATTGGCGTGACTGGACTGGTATCTTCATTGCACAGCGGAAGCAAAATAAGCTAAAACTTCTAGAAATTGAACGCCACTAAGTACTCGCATCTCCAATGGTTCTCCTATTCCAACCGTGCCATAACTTTGAAAAGTAACCTGAGAAAGAAACATGCGAAAAAGTCAACATAAAGTTGAGCGAGTTCATAGTTTGTTTGTAAAAGATTTGAAGTAAATCTTTCTGAATAACAGGTTTTTGAAATATTGTTGAGAAAACGAATTTAAAATTATTTTCTTGTCATGTTGTATGGAAACTTTGTATGAAAACAAGGTATGTATCTTGTATAAATCAAGTATTCTTGTATAAATCATGTATTCTTGTATAAATCAAGTATTCTCATATAAATCAAGTATTTCTGTATGTATCATGTTGTTAATGGGTTGCAAGGCCATTAACATGTGACACGACATAGGAAGCAACCAAACCATAGGCATTTTTCTAGTTGTCGATTCACGACTGAGACACAAAAGCACTACTCGATACTCGTTCTCACCAAGAGTGTGGCTGCCCGAAAACCTGTTAGATCTAACCTTTTATTCTGCGGTCTTAGTATGTACACGATTAATGGTGCTTATGGTACCCTATTCGTGACACGATTTCTCGTATCATTCCTCAAAACGCATCATACTTGGTACTAGTTATCACCAAGAGTGCTTCTTGTTTTTGTATCCATCATACCATTTGTAAACATTGTAACATTTGTAACATGTATTTCACCCCCGAAGTTATAAAACTGAAAACAGTTAAAAGAAAAGGGGGAGCATGAACTCATTGGGCTTGGAATTCGTGTGTATGCATAATTAGAAAAATACGCTTGTTTGAAAAACCGGTATAAGACATAAGCTTTTCGTAAACCATTTGTGTCTGTTAAAACTTGCTTGTAACATGGTTTAGAAATATGTAATTCTTGTATGCTTTGCAAAAAGTGCATGTCTTTCCACCCCAAAAACATTTAGAAAAATGTAAAACCGTGAAAAGGTGGGGTTATGAACTCACCTGAATATTCCTGTGCAAAGCTAGCTAAATACGACTTCGCGATGTCGTTTCCAAGATGAGACTCGCTAGCGTGCATTCTACAATATTCCTAACATGGAATATCTAATAAGTTTCTAAATAAAAGCGGTAACTAAACTACGTGTCATCGAGCTCTACCGAGTCGTTAACCGAACGATTCGACGGTACGTTGTTAACTTAATGATAACGATAAATTATACTTGTCGTCCCGAGAAGTCGTTTGAGTATATAGGAATATTCGTATGAAGGTAATATATAATAAACTTGTATTATATATATTACGTCTTTTATATATTTGCCAAAAATATACGTATATGCCGTTTCGGCGTTTGAAATAAATATAAAAAAGTTATATTTATTTTGCGAAAGTATCATCGAGTTGTTTGAAGTTTGAAATAAATATAAAACTATATTTATTTTTATAAAAGCATTCGTATTGGTTAATACTTGAAATAAATATACAAACTATATTTATTTTGTAAAAACGAATTCATGTTGTTTGACATTTGAAATATATGTATAAACTATATTCGTTTTTATAAAAAGAAGTCGTGTGATCTAACACTTGAAGTAACTACGCACACTACATGTATTTGTATAGTTGAAATCGGTTTATCGGCGTTTAAAACAATATAAATAATTATATTGATTTTGTAGAAGATTGCCGAATTTTTGGAGCTTAAAATAAATATTGTAACTATATTTATTTGTCATTGAAATCATTTTCGTATCGTTGCTTTCGAAAGTAGTAAAGTGTCGTCGTAAGGAATTCTTTATTTGTATTTGCTTTTATAAAATATTATTTGAACCCAATAGTTTTATTTTATGATAACACGCGTTGTATATTACGGATTTTTCTCGAAAAACGGGCAGAGTTTCCTCTGTTTTTGGACGCCCCCGACAACACAAGTTGTCGTTATTTTAACAAAATTCAATCAAGATTCAAACAATATTCACGAATAATTAGTTTATATAAACAAAGTAATTAGTAAACCCAAGAAATTTTAACCAATAATTTGTCAGTTTATTCGGTTCGAGCTCGTTTTCGCGTATTTAAATAAAACTATAGAAATAATGAAATAATCACACCGTATCTTTACCAAATCCTCAAGTCGAAATGCCGAACGTGTTGACCGAGTTGACTCGGTTTGACCTAGTCAACTGAACCGCGTCATAATCTGATCCGAACCAGGCCGTTGACTTCTGTTGACCGAAGACCCGTAGCTCCAAAATCTGACCCGAACAATTGACAGAGTTGACTCGGTAAGTTGACCGAGTCAACCAGGTTAACGAAGTTAACTGATTTAACTGAGTTAACCGGGTGTGACCCGAGTGAACCGATCTGTCGACTGAACCAAATCCCGAGACCCGAACCGAACCGGCTTCCTGAGCCGAGACCCGAAACAAATCATAACTCGACCCCGTTGCACCGAATCTGAACCGGAGATCACCTCTGCTGAACTTAGCCGCTTGTCGGAACAACCGCACCACCACAGCCGCCGCGGCTCCGCCGCTGATGGCAGATCGTCGCCGGAAAACGGCATCGTGTCGTTTCTCTCTTTCTCCTCGGTTTCTTCTTGTTCTGCCGCCACGCAGCCGCACGGCGACGGCCCTCCGCCGTCGGAACGTCATCAGGAGAGGGGGAGTATTATGGGTGGTCGGAGCCACCGGCTCTGCTTCTTGTTGTTGGGTTACGAGGGAACCGAGAGGGGAAGGGGAGGTGAATGGTGGGATGTGTGGTCGCAGGTTAACCGGTCGGCACCTTCGGCTCCGCTGTCGGAGGAGATGACGAGGATGATGAGTGAAGGGGGGGTCGGTGTCGATTAGTGATCGAATGTTGTGGCTGTGCATGTTGTTTTTAGGGTTTCCTAAAGGAAATGAATGAGAAGCAGAGAGTACATGTGTGCCTTTGATCTGTGTTTTCAACTTTTGAATGATGACAGGGTATCTTTGTTTTGTGTATTAATAGAGTGAGGGTAATATGGAAGTTTTTATTGTTTGTTATGCATACAAATTACATTTAGGTCAAACGTTTTATCTTTTGAGATAAGATATTTAGTAGAGATTTGGTGAGATTTGATGAGATTTAGTAGAGATTTGTTATAGATTTGGTATAGATTTTGTGTGTACCATCAAGATCTACAAAATCTTTTGTAGAGATTTTGATAAGATTCTCAAATCTTGTAGAGATCTTGATAAGATCTGATATATTATGTGCAGGTTTAGGCTTGTGGGTTTTGGGCTTGGGCCCAGGGCCCACAAGCCCTTCTCATGTGTAAGTGGCCCGTAACTCCTACGAGACCCGATATCGTGACCCAAACTCCATAAGCATAAAATATTCGTGTAACATCCATATTCGTCGGCGTCGTCAGTATTTCATACGGTTTCAGTTTATTACCGTTTAATTTCCAACAGTATCTCTTCAGATCGTCACACGCGCACTGTAGAACTGCATAAGCGTTCCTAAGCTTACTGAGGCCCTAATTAAGTTAATTTGCATCGTAAACACTATTTAATGTCACGTAAATCGCCTGTTAATCACGTAATTAAGAGCCGTAAATCACCGGTTGTCACATTCTCCCCCTGTTAATAAAATTTCGTCCTCGAAATTTAGACTACGTTAACTCCTTAGAATTACTTTATGCGTAAGTAAATACGAATAATGTCAAAGGAAGCGAGATATACTGATACAGTCACCAATGTGACCAAGTTAACAGGGGTCCAATAAAAGGGGAATTTCAACTAATAGAATTCCAAGTGGACGTTTACAATATGCAAATGAATTCTAGAAATGATAACATCCACTAAATGGAACTTAGAATTAAAAAGTTTAATGAAATAGTTTGCATGAAACGCTCGATCATGATCAGCCCAAGCTGCAAGTTCTACTGACGTCACAAGGTGTCGTAGTGAATGAAACAATTCAAATATAGCGGTGATCGAACAAGTATCACCTGTGTTTTGCATAAAATTCTCAATCATGATTAGCCCAAGCTACAAGTTTGTACCGACACCACAAGGTGTCGTAGTGATTTAAACAATTCAATAATAGCGGTGATCAACCAAATTCACGGCGTTTGAAATCAAATGAAAGCGTAATAAAGTGAATCTGAAAGTTTGTTTCAAATGACATCATAGAATTTTCAATTGGAAATGGAACATCAAAGAAATAATGTTTTCGATCGAAGATGAAGAAGCAATAAATATCGCAAAATATTCGATCGATGTCGAAAGAAACTTTAGTAGGTACACCGGAATATAGAATGAATTTGTGTACCATTGCCTTAACACACGATTGTGTTAAGACAGCTGTAATATGATAAATCAAAGCGGATTTAAAGCAAATCAATAAATAAATAATTTAAATCCGTGCATGAGATGTGTAAACGAGATTAGCCAAGCTGCAGTTAGTGAAAACACCATCACAAGGTGTCGAAATCAACAAACAACTTAATGGAGTCGTAGACCAAACAAGTCCACTACGACTCGGAACAAATGAAATGTTTATTCGAAACGAAACCACATGCGTAACAAACGATGCATGCGTAACATATGAATGAAGCAATTGAATATTCGCTATAATGAAAGAATGATCGTGATACAATGACCATTAAAAGGAGTAGAGATGCGAAAATCTACTCACTAGATGCAAAAGTCGGAATTTCAATAAAGAAATTCAAGGACTTTACCTGGGGTTTCATGTGATAACCAGTTGTTGGGTGACTTTACCATGGAATGTCAAACATATCGTATTCGTCATTAATGAGTTAGGGGGAATGCGGAGACGTACGTCTTCTTCCTAGCATGACTCGTGTCATTTGCAGGACCGCGTGCCAACTGCCGCTTCCTCGAAAGTCGTATGTGACGTATTTCAACCTCCGTTGATGTATAGCTTAAGTTTCACGTATACCTGTGCACTAGCGTTTCGTTATGCGTAGGCTGCCTACTCGGGAAGTCAAAATATCATAGACAATATGGGTAATGGTGTGTGCCCGAGTTAATATTCGCAGTTCCTACGTGATGACCTTTAATGAACTTCAACATGAGTTTTCGAAGGTCTTAAATGCATGCTTCCTAAACTCTCAGAGTTTTGTGTACTGTACGTATTTGCTTTGTGTACCGTGTATAAAACACGACAATAGCGTATGTTTGAAAACAAAATTTTGACTGTTTGTTTTTCGGCAACGGTTGGAGACCATATTCGAGTACTAGGCATTCTGTATGTATTCAAAGTCTTACTGATCTAAGTCCCAGAAGAAAATGAGGTTAGAGCCTAGGTATCTCTACAGGAACCTTATTCGCTGTAACCTTTAGCTCTGATACCAATCTGTCACACCCCGAAATATCAGAGCATTGGCGTGACTGGACTGGTATCTTCATTGCACAGCGGAAGAAAAATAAGCTAAGACTTCTAGAAATTGAACGCCACTAAGTACTCGCATCTCCAATGGTTCTCCTATTCCAACCGTGCCATAACTTTGAAAAGTAACCTGAGAAAGAAACATGCGAAAAAGTCAACATAAAGTTGAGCGAGTTCATAGTTTGTTTGTAAAAGATTTGAAGTAAATCTTTTTGAATAACCGGTTTTTGAAATATTGTTGAGAAAACGAATTTAAAATCATTTTCTTGTCATGTTGTATGGAAACTTTGTATGAAAACATGGTATGTATCTTGTATAAATCAAGTATTCTTGTATAAATCATGTATTCTTGTATAAATCAAGTATTCTCATATAAATCAAGTATTTCTGTATGTATCATGTTGTTAATGGGTTGCAAGGCCATTAACATGTGACACGACATAGGAAGCAATCAAACCATAGGCATTTTTCTAGTTGTCGATTCACGACTGAGACACAAAAGCACTACTCGGTACTCGTTCTCACCAAGAGTGTGGCTGCCCGAAAACCCGTTAGATCTAACCTTTTGTTCTGCGGTCTTAGTATGTACACGATTAACGGTGCTTATGGTACCCTATTCGTGACACGATTTCTCGTATCATTCCTCAAAATGCATTATACTTGGTACTAGTTATCACCAAGAGTGCTTCTTGTTTTTGTATCCATCATACCATTTGTAAACATTGTAACATTTGTAACATGTATTTCACCCCCGAAGTTATAAAACTGAAAACAGTTAAAAGAAAAGGGGGAGCATGAACTCACTGGGCTTGGAATTCGTGTGTATGCATATTTCAAAAAATAGGCTTGTTTGAAAACCCGGTATAAGACATAAGCTTTTCGTAAACCATTTGTGTCTGTTAAAACTTGCTTGTAACATGGTTTAGAAATATGTAATTCTTGTATGCTTTGCAAAAAGTGCATGTCTTTCCACCCCGAAAACATTTAGAAAAATGTAAAACCGTGAAAAGGTGGGGTTATGAACTCACCAGAATATTCATGTGCAAAGCTAGCTAAATACGACTTCGTGATGTCGTTTCCAAGACGAGACTCGCTAGCGTGCATTCTACAATATTCCTAACATGGAATATCTAATAAGTTTCTAAATAAAAACGGTAACTAAACTACGTGTCATCAAGCTCTACCGAGTCGTTAACCAAACATTTCGACGGTACGTTGTTAACTTAATGATAACGATAAGTTATACTTGTCGTCCCGAGAAGTCGTTTGAGTATATAGGAATATTCGTATGAAGGTAATATATAATAAACTTGTATTATATATATTACGTCTTTTATATATTTGCCAAAATATACGTATATGCCATTTCGGCGTTTGAAATAAATATAAAACTATATTTATTTTTATAAAAGCATTCGTATTGTTTAATACTTGAAATAAATATACAAACTATATTTATTTTGTAAAAACGAATTCATGTTGTTTGACATTTGAAATATATGTATAAACTATATTCGTTTTTATAAAAAGAAGTCGTGTGATCTAACACTTGAAGTAACTACGCACACTACATGTATTTGTATAGTCGAAATCGGTTTATCGGCGTTTAAAACAATATAAATAATTATATTGATTTTGTAGAAGATTGCCGAATTTTTGGAGCTTAAAATAAATATTGTAACTATATTTATTTGTCGTTGAAATCATTTTCGTATCGTTGCTTTCGAAAGTAGTAAAGTGTCGTCGTAAGGAATTCTATATTTGTATTTGCTTTTATAAAATATTATTTGAACCCAATAGTTTTATTTTATGATAACACGCGTTGTATATTACGGATTTTTCTTGAAAAACGAGCAGAGTTTCCTCTGTTTTTAGACGCCCCCGACAACACAAGTTGTCGTTATTTTAACAAAATTCAATCAAGATTCAAACAATATTTACGAATAATCAGTTTATATAAACAAAGTAATTAGTAAACCCAAGAAATTTTAACCAATAATTTGTCAGTTTATTCGGTCCGAGCTCGTTTTCGCGTATTTAAATAAAACTATAGAAATATTGAAATAATCGCGTCGTATCTTTACCAAATCGTCATGTCGAAATGCCGAACGTGTTGACCGAGTTGACTCGGTTTGACCGAGTCAACTGAACCGCGTCATAATCTAATCCGAACCAAGCCGTTGACTTCTGTTGACCGAAGACCCGAAGCTCCAAAATCTGACCCAAACAATTGACTGAGTTGACTCGGTAAGTTGACCGAGTCAACCAGGTTAACGGAGTTAACTGATTTAACTGAGTTAACCGGGTGTGACCCGAGTGAACCGATCTGTCGACTGAACCAAATCCCGAGACCCGAACCGAACCGACTTCCTGAGCCGAGACCCGAAACAAATCATAACTCGACCCCGTTGCACCGAATCTGAACCGGAGATCACCTATGCTGAACTGAGCCGGTTGTCGGAACAACCGCACCACCACAGCCGCCGCGGCTCCGCCGCTGACGGCGAATCGTCGCCGAAAAACGGCATCGTGTCATTTCTCTCTTTCTCATCGGTTTCTTCTTGTTCTGCCGCCACGCAGCCGCACGGCCCTCTGCCGTCGAAACGTCATCAGGAGAGGGGGGAGTATTATGGGTGGTCGAAGCCACCGGCTCTGCTTCTTGTTGTTGGGTTACGAGGGAACCGAGAGGGGAAGGGGAGGTGAATGGTGGGATGTGTGGTCGCAGGTTAACCGGCCGGCACCTCCGGCTCCGTCGCCGGAGTAGATGACGAGGATGATGAGTGAAGGGGGGTCGGTGTCGACTAGTGATCGAATGTTGTGGCTGTGCATGTTGTTTTTAGGGTTTCCCAAAGGAAATGAATGAGAAGCAGAGAGCACATGTGTGCCTTTGATCTGTGTTTTCAACTTTTGAATGATGACAGGGTATCTTTGTTTTGTGTATTAATAGAGTGAGGGTAATATGGAAGTTTTTATTGTCTGTTATGCATACAAATTACATTTAGGTCAAATGTTTTATCTTTTGACATAAGATCTTTGGTAGAGATTTGGTGAGATTTGATGAGATTTAGTAGAGATTTTTTATAGATTTGGTATAGATTTTGTGTGTACCATCAAGATCTACAAAATCTTTTGTAGAGATTTTGATAAGATTCTCAAATCTTGTAGAGATCTTGATAAGATCTGATATATTATGTGCAGGTTTAGGCTTGTGGGTTTTGGGCTTGGGCCCAGGGCCTACAAGCCCTTCTCATGTGTAAGTGGCCCGTAACTCCTACGAGGCCCGATTTCGTGACCCAAACTCCATAAGCATAAAATATTCGTGTAACATCCATATTCGTCGGCGTCGTCAGTATTTCATACGGTTTCAGTTTATTACCGTTTAATTTCCAACAGTATCTCCTCAGATCGTCACACGCGCACTGTAGAACTGCATAAGCGTTCCTAAGCTTACTGAGGCCCTAATTAAGTTAATTTGCGTCGTAAACACTATTTAATGTCGCGTAAATCGCCTGTTAATCACGTAATTAAGAGCCGTAAATCACCAGTTGTCATAAATTTGTAACGTGACTCCCCGATATTTCCGCAGCGTGTTGTTATATTACGCGATTGGGGTGTTTCACTACCGTCGATCGAATTCTTTTACAATAGTTATCATACCAGCATCAACATGGCACCTTTCGAAGCCCTATACGGTCGAAAATGCCGTTCACCTGTCTGCTGGAATAAAGTCGGTGAAGCTCAGCTCACTGGACCTGAACTCATTCTGGAAACAACAGACAAAGTCAAGAAAATTCGCAATAACCTTCTGACAGCAAGAAGTCGTCAAAAGAGTTTTGCGGACAAACGAGGTAAGCCCTTAGAATTCCAAGTTGGAGATCACGTCCTTCTCAAGGTATCCCCTTGGAAAGGTGTGATTAGATTTAGGAAGAAAGGAAAACTTGCACCTCGATATGTGGGACCATTTAAGATCGTTGAGAGGACCGGAAAGGTGGCCTACAAACTTGAGCTACCTCCTGAACTTGGGAACGTTCACCCAACATTCCATGTGTTCAATTTGAAAAAGTGTTTAGCCGATACAAACCTCCACATCCCTCTCGACGAAATTCGTGTTGATAACACTATGAACTTTGTCGAGAAACCTATGGAGATATTGGACCGCGAAGTCAAGAAACTCAAGCACAGACGAATTCCAATTGTTAAAGTTCGATGGGAATCCAAACGTGGCCTAGAATTTAGTAGGGAAGGAGAGGATCAAATGAAAGTGAAATACCCACATCTTTTCTCACAAGTTTCCTCTAATTGAATTTCGGGACGAAATTTCCTAAAGTAGTGGAGACTGTGAGATTTGCACATTTTCAATCATTACGATTCCGAACATTTTCGTGTTTAGTAAAATCTTGTATTTTATTTGCAAGAATGTATAATTGTCAATCAATTATACAATCCCGGACATTTTTATTCAATAAAATCTTGTATTTTATTGGTAAGAATGCAAAATTTCAATTGTTGTGCAATTTCGATCATTTTTGTGTTCGATAAAGTGTTATACTTTATTTACGAAATGTATAACTGTACGATCGAACGAAAGGATATCCAGGATATTTCCGGACAAAATCCAAGTTACATATGCCTTAACACCTTTATATAACCTAAATATTGGGTTAAAATGTAACACCCCAATCGCGTAACACATTGCGGAAATATCGGGGAGTCACGTTACAAATTGCTCACAACAACTGGTACTAAATTGTTTCATTATTGTTAACATTGTTTTACAAAACATAGAATACATGTAATTGCCTTTTGATTAAAGAAGTCTAAGGCCCGGATGCAATCCTATGCGTTGCATGCTTGAATAATTGAAACCCTGAAACATATCTGAAAATGAGAGTCAGCGATAAATCTGGCGAGTACATAGCTTTTGTTAACCAAATAAATGGCAAAAAGTTTGGTATTGCAATACTTTGACAACTACAAGAGTTGTCAATTGAAAATGAAATCTTGAACCCAAAGAATGGCAAAAGGTTTAGTATTGCAATACATTATCTTGATTGTAAAAACTTGTGACAAGGAGTTTTGTATATGACAATATGATTATTACTAGGTAATTTTTATGCCATTGAAAATTGTACTTTGTAATCACTTTGAAATTGTCTTAAAACTTGTGAGTGTGTTATTAGAAATCCAATCAAGGATTAATAATAATCAGTATTGAAATTTGTCACAATTTGTGTAAGTATTATTAAAAATCAAGTCAATGATCTATAATAATACTTTGGATATCCTTATAAGAATCTAACATATGAAGATTTGTAAGATTCTATAAAGATTTGGATACTTGAACATTGAATCAACTGAACACATAAATCCTAAAGTGATTCGGATAACGCTACAAGAGTAATACAATAAGAACACTTATATATAGGAAGTACCAGTGGCGTATCCACCATGTTCTTATAGTATTACACTCGTTTCATTATCTAAATCACAACTAACCACATAAACACATAAATCATTAACTTGTCATTAACTTGTAAACACGCATTAAAGTACACAATGAATCCAAACAAGGACTTCAATTGTACTTTAAACATCCCACGAGTATCTAACTATGAAGATAGATAGATACTACAAGGACCTGGTTTCGTCACATCGTCTTGTCACATATGCATTAAAGTACACAATTAAATCCAATCAAGGACTTCAATATTAGCACTTTAAACATCCTACAAGAATCAATTTACGAAGATAGATAGATGCTATAAGGATTTGGTTTCGTTAACAATCGGTAGTATATCAAACTATACTTTGGTAAACAATATCACATTGGTAGCATATCAAACTATGCTTTGGTAGTATATCAAACTATACTTTGGTCTTGGTCACATTGAATCATTGAATCATATTATCCTAAATCCTAATGGTGATTCGAGATAACGCCACGAAGGGTAATACAATAAGCACACTTATACATAGGAAGTACCAGCGGCGTATCCACCATGTTCTTATTGTATTACTCTAGTTTCGTTATCTAAATCACCAACAATCTCTACACATAAACAATAACCATCGTCTTGTAAAGTACTTCTTAAAAATCCCATTATGAAAATAGAAAGATCTAAGATTGTACTTAAAATATCCTATAAGAATCTAACTATGAAGATAGATAGATCCTAAAAGGATTTGGATAATCGTCGTGTTTGCATAATCGGAATAATACACATAAAAGCACTTAGTAAACACATATATGCCATACATTTGAAAATAAATCAGTTACACATATGAATCACCACAAAACATTTGAAAAGTGTAAAAGAGGGGAACTATGTACTCACTTGGGATTGCGTAATAGTCTAGTAATAAAGATCAAATAAAGCTCTAGGAATCAAGGAATCAAACGACACCTAATATGGATAACTATGTTAATAAATCGGGACTTAAACTGGTGGATCGGATACAATGAAGTTCTTTAAATCAAATGAGTATTGGAACTCATATGGCATGATTTAATAAACTTAACATTCTGATTAGAAAGTAATCCTATGCGCTTTTGATCCGTTACGACTCGTTAAGGTAGTTTACGCTACTTTAACGTGCCGTTTGCGTAACTATGCGTTCAGATGGTTAAACAAGTCCTATGATAAGTCTTAAATGCCCAAACATGTTTAAAAATGTTATAATATCAATTTAGGTGTCAAAAGTTTGGTCACGTATGCTTATAACGGATTTATGCATGAAAAGGGCATTTTGGTCATTTTCTAAGGGCATATATTAAAAAAGTCCACATATGTTTAATTACATATAAGACAATATACTGACTTTACTGAGGTAGATAGGCTGAATGCCTTTGCGAAACCTACTTCTATGTAACCACAATATAAAGACCGAGTATCACAAAACCGAAACATATAAGAAGCCTTGACAACACCAAAACTTGGTACAACCGACTGGCGATAGTAGAATATGGTAAACAGCGGGGAGAATCGTTAAACAACCATATAAAATGCTGCCAAATGAAACGTAGATCCTCCTAAGCAGTTCAATTGATTTCTGCACATAAATAAATAATTATTGAATACACAGTACATGCTTATGTCCAAATAGACAAAACTAAAGGTAAACATTTGAAGTTGTTTTGCATTTGAAACTGAAACAAAGAGTAATTGTACATTTGCTGTACATATATACCTACTTAATTTACAAAAAAAATGTTATAAACAGACTAAATTTTGGGACAAGAACATTAAGAAAAAGTTTAAATGGCTAAATTAATGTTTCCTCAAATATACTATTTGAATAAAATATCAAAGTATCTACACGGAAACCAAATGAAAATCTTGAATTTCTATAGTATTCTACTTGACCTCAAAAGTCAAAAGTCAAACATAGGATACTTTTTATAAAATATAGAGAAGGTTTAGCAGATGCATTATTTGACTTCTAAAAAAGTCAAAACTCCCTTAGATAGTTAGATGTACAAAAGGTCCTAGGGTGAAATAAGCTTCATACAAGAAGGGAGATTCATAATGAGTAGACTTATTGATGGATCAAACGAACCATATAAAGAAAAAACAGAGCTACTTTCTGACATGTGCGCTATAAGTCCTTAGAATCAAACGCCATATGATGGAAACAGTCACAGTTATATGAAACCAAACTATATGCAGCCGTGCTCCAACTCCTTAGAACCAAACGCCATTGTATAATAATACTTTGTAGCCAATATGTGTTTTGCCTAAGCTTTTAGCAGCTCTCCTCTGTTCCAAAAAATATCAACCAGTATATTTTATATACTATCTAATTATTATAAGTCAAAACTTCAATTATACATACGACACATGAGTGATCTAACTGCGACAAATTGTATTTGTTACAAAAACAACTAATTTTAGTTTTTTTTTTTGGGTAAAGGGTTACCCCGGTAAAATAATATCATTTTACAGTTCTTGTTTTTATTTGTTTCACATTCACGGGGGTTGTCCTGTGTTTGAACTAGTGGGGGTTTTCCTCACTACTTGTTTTGTTTTGGTTGTGAATATATAGAATCACCGGGGTAACCCTTTACCCAAAAAAAAATATGATGTTATAATACAATACAATACTTTACCCTCAAGGAGGTAAATTAGATGTGGGTGGTGGTGAAATTGGAATCTCATCTAAATCTAATGTTGTCTTAAAGCTTTTAAGTACTACAGTCCTCACCTAACTTGCCATCATGTTTAACATATTATGATATTAATCCATATTATTAAGAAAAAAATCAAGAGAGTACCTACTAAACTCGCTTGTAATAAGCATCAAAGTAACCAACTGATCAGGCGTATGTCCTCATCAAAAGTTTTCATTTAACCTGTAACATACATATCTGGTAGATTTCAGGATCAACCCAAACCCCTAACATATTTGTTCACATGACAAAAAAAAGAACCTAATACGTCTACATAACAAAAACAATACAGATGTAAAATACCCAAACAACATTTCATACCAAAACCCTAATATACTTTTAGAGGCAAAATAGCCTTGTAGAAAGCTTTTAAGATAAAAAGACAGAGCCATAAATGATGATGTAACTACATAACAGAAAGCCATATGCCGAATACAAAGTTCTGAAGTTGAATATAGCTAACATCACCTGGATGCTTAGCCTCTACTGAACTGAAAATAATGCACTAATTCCAGCATGTTTTTTTCTCAATTTATCATAATATCACAAAATTAATAACAACTTAACAAAAATTAGAATATTAAAACCTAAAGCAAAGAAGCGATTGTTTACCTTAATCGCTTGGTGCCTGTAATGCCTACATCTAAAGTCTACGAAGTAGATCCAAGTCCGTGCAACAAAGAAGTGCCGTATCAACACTAATACGTGTTCACATCCAACATCCGTGTCGTGAAACCAAACCGTCTAACAAAAAAAAAAAAAAAACAAATAGGATTAGAAGGGTTTTGAACCCAAGCGCATCAATAACCCACAATAAACAGAGGAAGAAACATGTGAAAATCTAAATTAAGCAATTTTAACATAAATTCAAAGATTTTCCTTTCAAATAACAACTTGGGAATCATACCTACAGTAATATAAAATTCAGATTTATGATTTTGTTCATGGAAATAGATAATACCCTGAATTGGAATAGTTGTAGTGGAAATCAAACAACCACAAAATGGAGTTACTCAAGAAAACACGAACCATCTATAAATTAAATTATTATCAAATCAGAAACTCCTGCTATACTGTTATGGCGGTGGTGGATGTAGGTTAGATAAACCATGCGGTTTCCTAAGCAAATTGGAGTTGATGTACTTACCGGAATCGACTCGAAGCATCCTATCGATGAAGTGCAAGATAACCCTCGTCATCTGTTGTACCGGAACAGAACACTGCCATCACCAGATGCGTCGGAACCCTATCCCTTACCGCACTGGTAACCCATCAGAACTCAGCTCCACATCCAAACACCCTCCAAAGCTAGTGCATGCATCAGATCTGACTGAAAATCCGCCACCATATCTGATCGTAGACCATTTAAATTCTTCCGGAAGTCACTAGAGAGTAGATCGGGTCTGATTGATTTGCCCCTTATTGTCGGGTACCGCCACATTACCAGCTCCACCAAGTGCCACCATCTTTGATCTTGGATTCCATGTATGAAGAAATCATATGTTTCGCCTTTGTCGGAGTCATGGTAGTGGTGGCTGTCAATGGTGGCGATCGGTGGAGCTGTAAAAAATGGTGTTCATTGCTTTTGTACTAAGAGAAGAAACGTAGCAAAAGGATAAACCCATAGAGCTTACCCTTCATAAAATCCTGCCACGCAGATGTTTGGCAAGATGGTTCAACTGTTCATTCAGTCTTCTACTGTTCATTACGTTTAGTTTTTAATATATGTATATAGTATATAGTTTTGGTTTTAATATTTGGGGTGAGAAGTTGGAATTGGGGTTTTGAGCCAAAGTCTCTAAAAAGTACGCTTTCACACATATGACCGTCTTTAAGTCTGACTTATTGATGTTCTTATTAAATATGTTTGATATTATACCTTTCAATGATAAACAATATAGTAGTGGTTGTGCTAGGTCTAGAATGGCTTCAAGTTTGGCATTCACACCAGTTAGTTTTCTTACTCTAAATTCAAATTTGTAAAGTTGTAAACACAGTAAATGTTTGTACTTGAGACAATCAGTTTTCACACATGGTCAATTGTACGTAGATTTATCAAGGGTTAAAATACGAGATGAAGTTAAGCTACTAATACTTTACAACGAAGGCAAACCTATAAATAAAACAACTAATGTTGTATATAAAAAGATCTTCAATGAATTGTGAATTTCTATGGTCTTCATGTATTTCAATTATTTGCTGTACTCTCTATCATTTCAATTAATATTTAAACGTATATATAATTAAAATATTTACGTCAACACTCTTAAATATATATTTTTTTAGCTACCGTGTATAATGTATAACACAGGTAGTTAAACTAGTTATATTAATAAAACAGGATACCTTAAAAGGACCTTTTTGTCAATCTAGGTCTCATCTTTCTTGTCTAAAACCCTCGCCAGCAGAAAAAAAAGGGGGCAGAGGCGTTCCGCGTTTGTTCATCGTTCTGCCGTAACCCTAATTTTCAATTCAATGGCGAAGCGCGAGTTATCAAGCACATTGAGGAACTTGAAGGTAAAATCAACCATTAATCCTTATAAATTTCTTATTTTTCAGCTCTCTTCAGCTATTACGAATCATAACTTTGTTCTCAACCCCCAATTTTGTTCCTTTGCTCGATTTTAGTTAAGTTGTCTCTGATTTGAGTAAGATTTGGGGTTTTTGTTATGTATGTGTATGATAGTTCATGCAAAGAGGGGCAAAGAAGGAGGAGAGCACCAAAAAGGAAGAAGAGGTCATACCTGATGGAAATTTTGGATCTTACATCACCAAAAAATGGTATTATTCATTGTTATTTATTAGTTTTATTTACTTATTGTGGTTCATTCATAGAGAAATAGATGTTTAGGATTTTAAACTCCTGTGTTATTTCACTGAAAACTTATAAATGTGCATTACTGCATTGATTATTTTACATTAATGTTTTTAAACTTGTTATACTCTTAAAGTCCAATGCAATGCTAATGATCATATGAAAACCTTCAAGGCCGTGGCGTCATAGTTATCGATAGCGGCCATAGCGACCGCTATCGCGAATAGCGTTGCGAATCGATGGACCTGCGCTATTTGGATCTCGCGGCTGAAAAGCGTGAAAATAGCGACATCCGGCGATGAATTCCGGCGCCGGCGCTGCTTTTTGGCCGGAAACATGTGAGAAGAAGATGCGACCAGGAAGAAGATGCAGAGTAGCGGCGTGTTTAACACTCCTAGGTTAAATAACTTTAGGTATTTTAACATTTAACCCCTTTATCTTTCACCAGTTTATATTTAGCCCTTAAAACTTATAACTTTTACATAAAAAAGTGTAAAATTAGTTTGTGTATTTAAACATTTAACCCCCTCTATCTTCACTAGTTTACGTTTGGTCCTTAAACTTCTGAATTTATGCATAAAAAAGTATAAAATTAACATTATATACATATATAAATTATAAATATCTATATTTTTTATTTTTAAAATTTTCTACAACCTTATCGCTATACATGAAATAGCGAGCGCTATTTCATCGCCATCGCTACGTAGCATATAGGTACCTTGTCGCTATTCGCTATCGATAACTATGCGTGGCGTGGTAGTAGGTGCTTGATTTTCTAGTAGAGGTCTTAGCCTCTTAGGTTTGAGTATAGTTTCCACTTGTTTTTGTCTCTAACCCTTGATTGTCACCTGCACAATACACTCTTCAGTTTTGTTTGAGTTTTACCTGGTGGCGTTGCTTATAGGGGTTTACAAGCCGGTCAGATTGGCTCGTTTTGAGCTCTATTTTAAAGCTTGAGCTCGGGTCATGAGTAGGTTTTTAGCTCGAGCTTGGCTCTTGTTCAACTTGTTTGTTATTCATCAAGTGTTTTATTAGTATGTATTTACATGTTCACAATTTTTTGTATATATAAAATTATATATATTATTAAGTTATTTTTTTTATAATTTTATATATAATAATAATTATTATGTAACTGTATATTTAAGTTATTAGTAATAATTTTTGTATATATAAAATTATATATATTATTAAGTTATTTTTTTATAATTTTATATATAGTAATAATTAGAAGTAAGGACAACACTCAAGAAGATGGGAAGGGCTAAGGCAGTTGGTCCTGACAACATACTGATAGAGGTGTGGAAGTGTTTGGGAGAGGATGGAGTTCGATGGCGAGCTACTTTGTTTAATCTTATTTTCAAATCTGGAAAAATCCCGGAGCAGTGGAGGAGTAGTGACGTAGTGCCCTTGTATAAGAAAGGAGATGCCCAGTGTTGTGGGAACTACAGAGGGATTAAGCTACTAAGCCATACTATGAAACTATGGGAGCGGGTAATTGAGACTAGGATTAGAAGAGAAACTCAGGTTACGGTAAACTAGTTTGGTTTCATGCCAGGGCGCTCAACTGCGGAAGCGATTCATATTCTACGGAGATTAATGGAAAAGTACAGGGAGAAAAAGCGAGATCTACATATGGTATTCATTGACCTTGAAAAGGCATATGATAGTGTGCCACGTAGACTGATTTGGGAAAGCTTGGAGGGTAGGGGAGTTCCTGGGAAGTATATAGATTTAATTTGGGACTTTGTTTAAAAAAGCGCGCCCTAGCGTGCATAGGCCCAAGGCGCAGGGCCTGGGGCTTTTTCGCTCAGCGCCTTGTGTAATTACAGGAAGCGACCAAAAGGCGCATTTTTTGATTTTTTTTGTGGGCTATTTGGTCTGAGGCGCGCGCCTCATGTATCTTAGGCGTTTTACTGCATAAAAATGTTGTACCTTGGGTTTTTTGACTTGTACATGTAAGTGAAATGGTATAAAAGCCTTACTTATAGCTATATTTTGGTTAAAGGAAGCTAAAAACCTATGGGATATGTATGGGATATATTAAAAAAATTATATAAACATCTTGCGCCTCGGGTACGAAAAGCCCACCGCTTTTGCGCTTTGCGCCTCAATTTTAGACATCCTCGCTTTGGTGCGCCTGTTGCTTTTTAAAACCAAGATTAGGGATATGTATGATAGGACTGTGACTAGGGTTTGTGCGCCTGTAGGAGATACCATGGTTTTAAAAAACGTTTGAGGCGTGCGCCTCAAGGCGCGCCTCGAGGCGAAACGGCCAAAAAACGAGTCTGAGGCGCGCCTCACGGTGTTTTTAATGTATATGCGCCTCAGAGGGGCTGAGGCGCTAAGAAAGCTGCGCCTCAGGTGCACCTCAGGGGATTTTGATAGTTGTTTTTTATGTTTTTGACTTTTTGTGTCAATTTCAAGTATTTCATGTCTTTTCTAAGTATGTTTTTGATGATTTTGATGAATCTGGTGATGAAGTTAGTTAGTATTATTATTTTTATAATATATATAATTTTTATATATTAATACCGCCTCGGCCTTACGCCTCGTTTCGCCTCGAGGCTTACGCCTCGTGAGGCGAAGGGAAAACGCCTCGAAACTCGCTTCTGTTCTTTTAAACCTTGGGAGATACAGGGTCTTTCCCCGTGGAAGTAGGACTCCACCAGGGGTCCACGTTGAGTCCGTTTTTTTTGCGGTTGTCTTGGATGAGTTGTCCAAGTCTATTCAAGAGACACTTCCGTGGTGCATGCTTTTTGCGGACAATATAGTGCTAGTTGCTGAAACTAGACAAACCCTAAATGCGAGGCTAGAGTAATGGAGAGCAGCCTTAGAAGGCAATGGTTTAAGTATTAGTCGGTGTAAGACTGAATACCTTTATTGTAATTTCAGCGGTGCAGGTGACAACGAGGACACTCAGGTTACCATTGAGGGTCAAGTGGTCCCAAACGACTAATTTCAAGTACTTAGGATCGTTTGTGCAAAGGGATGGGGAGATAGATAGTGACGTATCTCACCGCATCCAGGTTGGCTGGTGTAGGTGGAGAGCAGCCACTAGGATTTTGTGTGATAGGAGGTTCCCAACAAAATTAAAGGGGAAATTTTATAGGGTAGCAGTTAGACCGGCTATGTTATACGGGACAGATTGTTGGGCCATCAAGAAAACACAAGCGCGCAAGATGGAGGTAGCGGAGATAGGATGTTCAGGTGGATGTGTGGCCACACGAGGTTAGACCGAATAAGAAGCGAGGTTTTTAGGGATTGGTTAGGAGTAGCTAGTATATCAGACAAGTTAAAAGAGGGGAGATTGAGATGGTTTGGGCATGTGAAGAGGAGGCAGTTGACAAAACCAGTTAGAGCAGTGGAAACCATGATCGTGGAAGGAAGGAGGAGTAGAGGCAGGCCCAAGTTGACTTGGGATGAAAGACTTAGGCAAGATTTGGTAGAGTTGCACCTCTTTGAGGACATGGTTCATGATAGGAGTTTGTGGAGACGTAGGATTAAGGGTAAGGACTTGTAGGTGAGGGTATAGACGTGTCCAAGCTTTGCCTTGGGAGGGGGGGGGGGGGGGGTTAGATTTCTTTTACATTTTAGGTAGACCAACATATGATGATTTTCTTGTATCTATGCATATATGTTGCTTGCTGATGATTTATCTGACTACTGCTACGCTATTTACATACTCATTTTTCGTCTATCTGTTGGTTGTTTTGGAGCCGGGGGTCTCTCAGGAAGCAACGTCTCTATTCTTGGATAGAGGGAAGGTTTGCCTACATCCCACCTCCCCCCGACCCTACCAATAGTTCTGCTATTTGTGGGATTTACTGGGTATGGTTGTTGTTGTTGTTGTATATATTTAACATACCAAATAAAAAATTAAGTTTACTTAAAAGCTTGTTTAGGCTCGCTAACCTTTTTGATCCTGATAATTAAAGCTTGGGCTTAGGCTCTTCTACGAAACGGGTGATACGGGTCAGGCCCATCAGTTACTAGAACCAGTCCAGCAGGGAAGGCCCAAACGCTACAGTAGGAAGCCAACCCGATTGGCTGAATAAGCCTAGTTGATTGCATGTTTAATTATTTCAGTTTATTGTTGCACGTTTCTTTTTGGTACTGCATGTTTACATTTTGTCACGATAGGAGTAGTGGTGCGTGTTAGGAAGGCTGGAAATAAGGATCATGGGTGATGAACTCTTGACCCACTGCATATTTAAATTCTGTTCTTTGCATTGAATTAATATAGAGAAAATTGCCCCAAATATTGTCCATCTCTTCTTGAATTCTTGGAGCTTGATCCACTCTACGGATTAACTATCAACAGGCTTATTTATATTTTGAGCTCAATTTGAGCTTTTAGCCAGCCGATATTGGGTAGCTCATGAGCGGCTCGGTTCGTTTACACTTCATTTGGTTAGCAGGATTTTGGTGGGTCTTGTGATTTTTCTGGTGAGTTATAAAAGAATGATCATATGCATATTCAAAGTTTTGGTATTTAATCAATGCTAATTGTATATATGGAGTTCTTTATGTTTCTTTGTCGCAGCTATTGTTATATTGTTTTATTTAATGTTCTTAACAATTGTTTCCGCATCCAGTATGGTTATTATGGAAGGGGATCCTAGTCCAGGGGCCACCAAAGGCCGGATGTCATTTCAAAGTTTTAATCCATCTATTGATGTAAGTTTAAGAGCTGCAAGATTAGAAGTATTTTTTTTAACTATATGCCGATTTGGGATTATCGTCGCTATCTTATGCTTGTTGTAGAAATTGAACGAGGAGGCTTCAAACCCAAGACAATCTGACGGTGATGCAACATCCTCTGGTGATCAAGGAGGGAAACCATCCAATAGGTTGGTTGTCTTAAATTTCTTTAAAAGCGTTTCTGTTTGATTACCTTGATATACTCTGCTTTCTAATTTATGACGAATTATAGAATTATTGTATCAATATACCATGAAGTGGTCATAGATGTATATTAGTAGTGGTGGCAGTTTCAACGGATTTACTTACGATAGTGTTGTTTAGGATATGTTTTATTCCTAACAAGCTAATCATAAAAATAAAAGAAAATGCTTAAAAGGAAACTGTTTAGGTAAGTTGAATGTTGCCGGAAATGTATTTCTAACACGTAAAACCTTCGGGTGGTAGTTTCAACGGATTTACTTACGATAGTGTTGATTTAGGATATGTTTTATTCCTGACAAGCTAATCATAAAATAAAAGAAAATGCTTAAAAGGAAACTGTTTAGGTAAGTTGAATGTTGCCGGAAATGTATTTCTAACACGTAAAACCTTCGAGATCTATAGTTAGATTATTGTTGAAAAAAATATAATTTTGGTGACACCATAGAAGGGTTAAATATCATGGACAAGGTGTTCTGGGACAATCCGAAAAATAACAAGTTTTGACTAGAGCTTTTTTTTTTTACCTGTTACAGAGATGATGGAGAATCGGTAAGCTTGAATAACAATAAAACGAACGGAGACCTCAAAAGGAAACAAGCTGAAGCCACAACAGATGTACAACTTACCAATAAATCAGAAAATATTATCGAAGGCAACCCGGGTTCTTCCTCAAATAACAGTAGGAAAAAATCTCATAAGCGAGGAAAGCTAGACTTCAATGTTTTAAGATCGCCAAAGAGTCAAAACAGAACGGGCTGATTTCTTTCAGGGTATACATTTAAGAATATGGTACTCAATTAAAATTTTAGCTACTCAGGATTATTTAGATGCCATGTAACCTTCCGGCAAGCTTATCATGTTCAGAGTATAAGTTCAGTGGCCCATGTGGAAGTTCAATTGTTGATCTACTCATTATTTGACTGCTTGTATCTTGTTTAAGTTTGTATTAGTTATGATGAAAGAACAAACTTTTTTTTTATTTAACTGTGTTGGTAGTGTTATGACAATCTTTCTAGATTGAATGTTGGATACCCTACTTATGATATACGAAAAGACAATAGATTTCAAACAGAGTGTTGGTGATAGTTTTGAGTAGAGGTGACAAAATGAGTTGGTCGGGTTGGGATGGGTATGGGTATGGGTTAGAATGGGCATATTAGAAAAAAAGGGTTAGGATGGGTTTGGGTTTGGGTGAGGATGGGTTTAGGTCAAGATCGGTCGATTAAAAAATGGTTATTTAAAAAAAAAAGAAGCATTCGTGTCGGCCTAGTCCAGCAATAATTAATAACTAACACAATTTTTAAAGTAAACTAAATAATCTTTACTACCTAATAAAACAATTACCTATAAGACACATGACACTTTTCTAGATGCCTATTTTTGGTGTTTTCCCGCTCAAACTTAAATACCACATATCTCTAGTCTGGCGGACCCGTTTAATGAAAATGGGTCATAATCAAGCGTGACTATATATTTGTTATAAACCGGAGACGCATCAGTTTTCTTCTCGCACTAGGGTGTCAGCTTCTTCACCATGCTTCGCATCTCATTCTGAAACGGCTAACAACAAGGTAATCTTAGGTTTTCTTTGTAGATCCAATCTTGATTTTTCAATCTTTATTCATCATTTTTGATTCTTGATGTTGATTTTTTTTTTCTGTTTTGATTTTGTCAATCGTTTGATATTATAATCCAATGTATTTATTCTCATCATTACTTGGATTCCTAATTCGTATCAATTCAACATCAGGTACGATCTGGATTTGTTTGTTATTCAAAATATATTGTTGATTTTGTTTAAATTTTTCCCGATTTTGATCCATTTCGTATCTAGGGTTTTAACATTTCCTCCTTCTAATCTAATGGCTTCATCACCAAGGTACTAATCTAAGGTTTATATGTTTTGTTTGATTTCTTTAATTTTCTTTGGATTATATTGATTTCAATATATCTTTAATTTTCTTTGGATTATATTAATTTCTTTAATTTTCTTTGGATTATATTGTCGCAGGGGGAGTATATAACAATCGGCAAAATAACTAGTAATTCCGTACAACTTAATCACTATTTACATCTATACTAAATATAATATACATATTGGAAGGGCAACTTAGGTCATTTGCCACTTCCTTTAAAATTGATTTAATGCATGATATACAAGTGTTTAAAGCACATGAATATCAAAATTGATTTAACTTTCCAATAACACCCTCTTGGGCGGCCAATATTTCATTCAACTCTAAATCACATTTCAAAATTTAAACCCGCCTCATCTCTTCCTTCTATCTCTCTCAAATTCCATGAGAAACAGATCTAGATCTGCCCCCTCTCTCGATTCACCATTATATCAAAGAAGAAAAACATCAATTTGTTTGCCGAAGCCGATTCACAGGTATGGTTTTTAGGGGTTTTGATTTCCATCTTTGGTTAATTAACCTCTATGCTTCACATGTTTGATTTAGGTCGAGTTGGAGTGAGTTTTCGACGACCGAAACTAACATGGCGTTGTGAAGATTTCCGGCGAGACGATTAGGGTTCCGACGAGCCCTTTCACAGCAAGACTGCCATCTATGTCAATTTTTATGGGAATGATAAAGTAAGTGTTGACTGGTGTATCTAGTAATGCCTCAGGTATATTTTAGTAACCCAACCTAGGGTTCCGTTCAGATTCTGGTAAGTACGAACCTCAACTACATGTTTGTTATGTTGTTTGGTAGGGTGTTTGGTTTAGATTTGTAAATCATGCTTTCTAAGAAATGAAATTCATGAATTTTGGTTTTAGATGATGAAATGTTTTGTTACAAAACTTTTGTTTGTGAAATTTTGGTTTAGGGCTTCAAAATTTATGTGGTTTTGTTGTTTTAGCAGCTAAATCTTTGTTGTTTAGTTCTGATATTATAAAAGCTATACATCATGCAACACATGGGATCGACTGTAGGGAAAACATGGTTTTAAAAAGATATAAGTATTGTATTTTCTTTCATTTGCCATTTTAACATACAAAGATGAGGGTTAAACGCTTGGACTTGCACCGATTTGAACAAAATGTTATTTTGGGTCAGCCAGAGCGTTTTGACGTGTACCAAAATTATGCATTTTGACTCGAATTTGTGTTGATCTGTTACCCAAATAGCTGACCCACAAATTTTTGCGATGTATGCTATTTATTACACATTTAATTTGGAATGCAATCCTAGATGGAAAGCTTAGGTATACATTGTAACGCCTCGCTTTTTCGTAACTTTCCTTATTTAGAAAGTTTGTCTGTATTTCTATTTTTGGAAGCTTGTATTCCTTGTAATCATATTTCGTTTGTATCATTGTAACCTGAGACTTTGATCGTAATAAAGTTCCCTATTTCATACAAATTATACTTTGCTTACTTGTTCATACTTCTACATTTAATTCGTTTATGCATTTGATACCTTATTCACGATCCTCGTAAACGTATGTGAAACTTAAAAACAACTATCAAATATACATGACTTCATACATTTCACACATACATGTACATCATTTTTCATTTACAATGCCTAACCCATGTCTTTATACTTGTTAAATGACTAATTATATGTTTTAATTACATAAAATACATTTTAAGGTGCCAACAACAAACCATAGGGACCATAAATGACAAAAACCAAACAACTGGCTTGGGTAGGTAGCGTCGCGCCCCGCGACAGCCCACACCCTTTCCCGTCGCGGCCCGCCAATCGCCATGGCTTTCAATCCGTAGAATAAATCTCAGCTCATGGATTGGTCAATTTTGTGTTTTCTTGACTTAACTCCCATCTAATCCTCATTAATACACCCTAACTCAAACCCTAATATCCTCCCTATATAAACAATACCTCCCATTCTCATTTTCCACTTTACAAACCTCTTAGTCACTCCAAAAACACTCTCTAAATCATCTAAATTCACTGAAGTTGGCAGAAAGTTTTCAGTGATTCAAAGTGAGTTCTAACTCACTTCTACAACTCTTTTTTTTCTTGTTTCTTCTTCTAAAACACTTGGATAACCTCTAGGAAGGTTTTCACAAGTTTGCTTGGGCAAACTAAGGTGAAACCTCACCGTATTTGTCACACCCCCAAAATCCACCATGCGGAGTATCACCGCTTGGAGGCGTGACATGACCAGGATCGAGCCACCAATCTATTGAACAACATAATTAAGTAAATAAAACCAAACACAATGTGACAACCCGCACTAAATCAGGTATCCGTACGACTTAACAAATGATTAATTACTGCTTAATTACTGTGCTTATCTGAACTAGCTGATGAACCGCTACTTGATATCTGATACATGTACTTACTTGCATCATACTTGCTTGCTGTCACTACATTATTTACATACTGAACCTTAGTGACAAACATGATGCACAAAAAGCACAGTAGCACAATACACGGATAACCTATTAAACATGCTGATAAAGCCAGCATCAGGCAAACACTGCCTCTAAGGCCTGTAAGAGCCTGAGATATTTTTGCTACACTAGTGGTGAGTGTAGGGATACAAGGGTTGTGGAACCGCGTCTCTAGGAATAGGTCACAATGACTGGATGTGCCTAAAACGTACTCTAAGTACAAAACTCAGCACCTTACAAAATAATTCAGCTTTTAGCAAACTAATAAAGTGCCAAAACATGAGAAAAATATTACTAGACACTTTCCAAAGTGTCAGGAATGAGCTGCGTTACTAAAGAGAGTAATAACGACACTTTAAAGCTTTAGTAACGCTTTAACGGATTACTATCCAACCAAACAACCGGACTATACCCGGAACGTGAAAATATTGTTATTTTCATTATTTATCTTTTTCTGAGCCAGTTAGGGTCCCTGATTACCCTAACACCCGTTGTAACGCGTGACACGCCACTAACCGGGTTAACTACACTTGACCTAACTAATAAACCTAACTATTGGTTAGAATCGAACTAGACCCCCCCCCCTCTTTACAACCGTCCCCATGTGGGGGACACACTTGTACTTTTGTTTGATTATTATAATCCCTTTGCTTAGTATCTAGAAGACATAACATCCATTGGGTAATTCACTTGTAATTTGTCTATAAGATCCAAGTATTACACATATGAACATTGTCATCACTTAAACTCACCAAAGAACTCTCTCTCCCTAAGGAAGCTACGGCCAAACACCCCTTGTCCATCCATCCATTTTCGATTTGTATCTTGCAAGTTCCAATCATCTACAAGTGTTAAGGGTCGAATATTAGGAAGCTTGGTGCAAACGGAACGCGAAGGACCTCTTTATCTTGCTTTTATCCACCTCTTTTGCGCATAGATTCTTCCCTAGCCTCGAGCTAGAGGTATAATGCTTAAAACACCTTCTTGAACTAATCTAAAGTGGTTAAAAGGATTTTTATCGGTTAAAACTCGAAATCTTGCATTTTGAAGCATTAAAGTTTACTAAAAACACTAATAATAGTGGTTAAAAGCTTATATGTTGTGTAAATGATGTAGTATTTGAAATGTATGATTATTTGGACCCGATCTATGTTGTGGTAGCTCGGATCACCGTTTAACCCGGTGTAGTCATGTTCTTGGATCATGACATAAGACTATTTTAGAAGTAACAAGGGTTAAAAGGTGAAACTCCACCACACATGAAACTTTAACTTGTGTAAAAGCATTTTTACTTGTGAAATAGTGTTTAAAACTAGTAGATCTACGTATCTACAAGTGGTATTTTCAAAGGACCGCGTGTTAAAGAAATCATACTTTAAAAGACGGATCTTACACTAACAAGAATGGTTTTTAGAACACACAAGTGTGTAAACACTTGTGTAACACTAGGTTCCGACAAAATAACTATTTTTGTAAAAGTTGACAAGAAGTTGTAAGGGCGGAACTTCTCTAAAAACAAAGTTTTTACGAAACCGGATTTACTTATATAAAGATCCACAAAAAGTAAAGGGATTTACTTTATTTTTTTGGATAAAATGCAAGTTCATGTAACTTATGCGATGTACATACTTGTTTACCAGTTTGGTGGTTGAATATGGTTTATTGTTGATTGAGAAAATTGTTGATTTGATTTGTAAAAGAAAATGATACGCTTGAAAGCGTGGCCACCTCCAGTTACAGAGGAAACTCTGGCGAAATTTTTCTAAAAACCTAACACTTAGAACGATTTACACTACAAGTGTTAGAATTACCTTTGACATGTTTTCGAAATATGAATTTCGCCATGACTTTATTTACTAAATATTCGGAGGTGGGATTTTCACAAAATTTAACGTGATAAATATATATTTTTCACACACTGTTTATGATTATTTTTGTGAAAATACATAAATATTATTTTTAGAGTAAAAATAATATTTACGAACGTTAACGAATCCAAAATAATACGAACGCTTTCACCATAAATATATAAGTTACACCGGTAATTATATTACCACTCGATTGTTAAACGTAACTTACGCACTTACGGAAATATTTATGAACGCACATGTATTGAATCCCCCATCCTTGGGAAGGAAAATAATTACCAAGTATTTACAAAATGTAAACACGAAATAGTTGTCTAACTATTTCCCAAGGACTTAAACTATGAAGCTAAGGCACGGCCGTCCGTCTAATAGAATTAGCACCTGTAGGTCGTCGCACAGCTGCGTGAGCAGGAGATACTTGGTAGAGACGCTTCACTGTGAGTTCATGTCCCCCTTTTCTCTTAACTGTTTTCAGTTTTTAACTGCGGGGGTGAAATACATGTTACTATGATTACGAATGTTTCTTACATGGTATGGTCAGCTAAGGAAGGAACTGTTAGGTTATGTGATTGGGTAGGTGAAACCTTAAGAACATTAGTCCTCGTAGTACGATCGAGGGATACAAGTGATAGGCCTATTTGAGCATAACAAACACCACCCATGCGCCCGCAGGTTGGACCATGTGGTGACCTTGTCTTAACACCACCCATGCGCCCGCAGGTTGGACCATGTGGTGACCCCGTCTTAACACCACCCATGCGCCCGCAGGTTGGACCATGTGGTGACCTTGTCGTAACACCACCCATGCGCCCGCAGGTTGGACCATGTGGTGACCTTGTCCTATCCCCTCCCATGCGCCCGCAGGTTGGACCATGTGGATACACAATAACTGATATGTTTCCTTATTTTCTTTCATACCAGAGTTTACAAAACATTCATACGTGCAATGGTTACAAAGGTTTATTCGCGCGCACATACTAAACACATGAACTCGCTCAACATTATTGTTGATTTTTCAACTTACATGTATTTCAGGGAATTAAAGGATCTGGCGCGGTATGACACGTTTTCCCGCTGCACTAGTTACTAGGTCATCCGGGTTTGTGGAATGTGACTCTTTCCTGGACAAGTCACAATCCTTAAACTGTGTTTATGTCATGTTGATGTTTGTGATTGTTAAGACAATGTTGTTGTATTTGGTTTTCAAAACTTAATTAAATGGATGATCTTGCATAGTTTTATTTCATATAGCTTTGTTATGGTTAAGCTATGGTATTAAGAAGTCACACCAAATTAACCACGCTTCCGCAAAGCCAGGGTGTGACAGCTTGGTATCAGAGCTCTGATCATAGCGAACTAGGATTCTTTCTCGAGTCTAGACTATGATCACTAGGGCTCTCACGAAAACATTTTACTGCATACCACTTAAGTCCAGATCCAAAACTTTTTACAAATAAATGTTGAGCACATTTTATTATTTATAGGCTCAGCCTGGAGGGCTGAGGCTCGGTCTGGAGGATCGAGGCTCGGTCTAGGTGACCGAGGTAGTTGAGCACGTTGATTTATTATAGGCTCAGCCTGGAGGGCTGAGGCTCGGTCTGGAGGATCGAGGCTTGGTCTAGGTGACCAAGGTAGTTGGCTAGGAAGAGTAGGCTCAGTCATGAAGGCTGAGGCTCGGTCAAGGGGACCGAGGCTCGATCTAAGTGGTCGAGGTGTAGGATAGAGCAGTCTTAAAGACTGGGAGAAATTGGCTAGTGAGACTAGGAGAATGATTTGAATGCTTACTTGGTGACTTATGTGGTTACATGATTATATGATTGATTATTATACGTATACGCGTTTGCGTTACAAACATCATGCTTTCATCATATACTAGAAAGATGGACACTACGAACCCCATGGCCATAGTGTCAGACGACATAGTTTCATCGAAGCACGAGGTGTACATTTCCGATACTACCGGAACAGACAATGACGACTTTCAGCCCTTTTGCGCTGCCTGAGGTCGTAGTAGAGCCTACTGATGGCCACCTTGTTGGGAGTTTGCCACTCGCGGTGATCCCTGCTCCTGTGCCCCCTTATCCTGTTGATGATATGCCCCCCCAACGTGGCCTCTAACGACGATAACGACCTACTAGAGGAGGACCCATTCAAGGGCAGGACCCTATTGCTGCTGGTATTAGACTACTGCATGCGGACGCTTCTGCAGGGGAAACTCATTCCCCTATCCCAGACTCATTTGAGTTCCTGACATCCGCATCTTTGCACATACAGGGAGTGCAGCACCACTCACACGACGCCGACCCTGATATGGTGTCATCAGCTGCACCAGTTCTCGCACACAGATTCGAGTTTGATCGCGATATTGAGGACGATTCTGTTTTTCCACCTGGTTTTGATCCAGACCATGACATTGAGTTCATGCACTTAGACCAGCCTTTGGAGGATCCTGTAACCCCTGTGTTTGTTGATCCAGCTGATCTTGAGATGGAGTTTTTGATCCGGAGCCAGCCGTGGCCCCTGAGCCAGGCGTTGCTCCTGACCCCGCATTGTAGCATGACCCTGTTCATGCCGATGCACCTGCTGTTGCTCCTTGATTGATCATCTGCTTGGACGAGAGAAAATTTGGGGTAACTGTGCAAGACAATTTATTATTACGGGGGCCCACGTAATAACGACTTGTAGTGCACAGAAATCCTGGTGGACTCTGCGGGTCAAGCTAATGAAAACCAATGTAGCAGGAAATATCTAAAACACGAATGACCAAGGCGAGGCAATGTAGCCTCGAGTTCATTCTATTACAAGCAACAAGCCAAATGGGCAAGCCTATGTGAAGGCTCAGAAATTTACTTCCCTACTCATACATTGAGTATATTTGCGTGTGAAATTGGGTGATTACATGATGGCTTATGTTGCTATATACACCTCATAGACAATTGAAACGTTGTCTAACCCGCTTCACACCACTTCGACAAAAGGAAATGTCACCCAGACGTGACATAAACACCAGTACGTTGCCAAGGACAGAAGCCGAGCTGCAAGAACGCATCTCACAGATAAATGCACGACATGAAGCCCTCCGCTCTAAGTACAACGATGGCATTACTGGAAATAACCCTCCAATTGGCTGCACCTATAAACAGTTCCTGAACTGCAAGCCTTTGAACTTTGACGGAACATGAGGCGCCGTTGCATTTGTTCGTTGGTCCGAAAAGACCGACTCCATTCTAAGAATGAGTAACTGTTCGCCCCAACAGAGTGTTACCTATATCTCGGGTATATTTCTAGATGGCACACTCTCTTAATGGAACCTCCAGGTTCAGACCCTTGGCACAGACGCTGCTTATGCACTGAGCTGGGACGAGCTCAAGGAAACGATTGAGAAGAAATGTTGTTTTAGGACTGGAATTTAGAAGCTTGAGGTGGAGTTCAGGAATTTGAAAATGGACGAACCAGAAATTCCTGAACTTATCCAGCGATCGCACGACTTATCTAGGGTCGCCCCCCCTACTTAGTCAAACCGGAGTTCAAAAGGATTGAACGATTCATTTGGACACTTGCACCCCAGATCAGGGGTATGGTTACTACCTCGAAGCCTCGACCATTGCAGAGGCTAATTTATTTATAACATGAGATCTTATGTGAATGATTTATTGATAGCATGAGATGTTATGTGTTGATATTATTGAATGCATACGTGCATTTTATTTGCGATGACCTAACCTACGTGAAACATCTTTTAGAAAATGCCTCCAAAACGGGGTGTACGCATACCCACCAACGAGGCGGAACTTCAGGGAATCATTGCTGCAGCCATCGCACAATACGAGGCCCATCGCTCCGAGCACAACGGAGATACCTCAGGAAGTAACCCACCCAACGGCTGCACTTACAAGCAGTTCTTAGGCTGCCAGCCCCTACATTTTGACGGCACTGGGGGTGCCGTAACCTTCGTACGCTGGAATGAGAAGACGGACACTGTTTTGCGTGCAAGCAAATGCGCCCCAAAAGATCAGGTCACGTACATTTCCGGGCTGTTCCGAGATGGGGCTCTGTCTTGGTGGAAACTTCAGGTTCAGACAATGGGCGAGGCTGCTGCGTATGCTTTATCATGGGACGAGCTGAAAGAGCTAATGCATAAAAAGTACTGTTCGAGAACAGAAAGCCAGAAGGTAGAAACTGAGTTCTGGAACTTGAAGATGGAAGGTCCAAAAATAGTTGAGTATGTGGAGAGGTTCCAAGTTCTATCGCGTATCGTTCCTTACATGGTTACACCAGAATACAAGCGAATCGAGCGCTTCATTTGGGGTTTAGCTCCTCAAATCATAAGTATGGTAACCTCCTCCAAGCCTGCGACAATCACTGAGGCCATCAATCTAAGTGTAGCCCTGACGGAAGAGGCAGTCAGGATGAACAAATTTTCAACCTCTGAGGAGAAGAAGGAGACTCATGTAGAGTCATCTGGGGACAACAAGAGGAAGTTGGCAAATTTCAAACAGGGTACCCAGTCGAGTAGCAACGACAAGGCCAAAAAGAGAAAAGAGTACACGGGTATCCTACCAAAGTGCGACAACTGTCGACGACCCCATAACGGGCGGTGTAGATATGGAAAATGTGGTAACTGTGGCAAGGTGGGACATGTCAAGGAAACGTGTCGGCAAGGTACTAAACATGGAAACAGAGGTCAAGATGGTAACGGAAATCGCGGAGGAAATAACGGCGACAACAACTATCAAGGCGGGGAAGCTGACGATCAAGACTGTGGCCAAGCATGTTTTAATTGCGGTGATGTGGGGCATTTCAGGAAGTATTGCCCTAAGAACACTCAGGCACGTGGATGAAAGCTCAACAGCGGGGATAGAATCCAAGCGTGGATATCGGTACGTCTCATAATAGTCAATGTTATGCTCTATTTGACAGTATTGTCAAATTTTAGCTTCAGAAAATACAGTTGTTTTAGTAGTAAGTAACCTAGGTACCCAGTTCTCGATAGAATAAGCCTAACGGAAGCTTCGACGTGATAATTGGGAGGGACTGGTTGTCGAATGACCATGCGGAGATTGACGTCCACGCCCCGACGACGAACGGAGGAATGATCGTGATTCGTGGAGCAGGATACGCTCCTACGGATTATCAGGCAAAGAAGACACGAAAATTTTCACACAAAGGATGTGTTGCATTCTTGGCTCATGTCGTGGAAAAAGAAGCCGAAGAACCGAAACTCGAAGATATCCCTGTGATTGGAAGATACCCCGAAGTCTTCTTCGAAGACTTGCCGGAATCGTCACCTCAACGATTAGTCGAATCCCGCGTCGATCTAATTCCAGGCACTGCACCCGTAGTCGTCGCATCGTAGCGACTTACATTTTCGGAAATGCAAGGATTGACAGAGAAGTTTTAGAAATGGGTAGAGAAGGAAGATAACAGACCAAAATTCCCTTTTGGGGTAACCCCATTTCTACTCGTCAAAAAGAAGGATGATGATTTTCAAATAAACATCAACTACCGGGAGCTGAACAAGCTGACGATCAAGAATAGATATCCTCTGCCAAGGATAGATGATCTATTCGACCAACTGCAAGGTTCAAGCTTTTATTCAAAGATCGACCTTCGATCTGGATACCATCAGTTAAGGATACAAGGGGAGAGTACCCCAAAGACAGCCTTCAGAACTCGTTATGGACACTACGAGTTCCTTGTTATGACGTATGGTTTGACAAATGCACCTGCAGTCTTTATAGACTTGATGAATAGAGTTTGCAAGTCGCACTTGGACAAGTTCGTGATTGTGTTTATCGACGACATCTTGACTTATTCAAGGACGAAGGCTGAGCACGAACAGCACCTAAGAGCTATTTTGGAACTGCTGAAGAAAGAATAATTGTATGCCAAATTCTCTAAGTGCGAGTTTTGGCTACGTGAAGTCCAATTTCTTGGACATGTGGTTAATGGAAATGGAATCCATGTTGATCCCACAAAGATCGAGGCGATCAAGAATTGGGAAACGCCAAGGACGCCAACCGAGAATTCGACAATTCTTGGGTTTGGCTGGCTACTATCGAAGGTTCATTGAGGAATTTTTCGAAAATCGCTCAACCCCTTACCATTCTCACCCAGAAAGATAAGAAGTTTGATTGGGGAATCAAACAGGAAGAAGCGTTCCAGATACTGAAGGATAAGCTCTGCAATGCGCCAATCTTAGCACTACCGGAAGGTACTGATGATTTTGTGGTATACTGCGACGCTTCGCGTCAAGGATTAGGTTGTGTGTTGATGCAACGCCAAAAGGTTATTGCTTACGCATCGCGTCAACTGAAAGTGCACGAAAAGAACTATACCACACATGATTTGGAACTTGGCACAGTGGTATTTGCACTAAAGATCTGGAGACACTACCTTTATGGTACAAAGTGTACAATTTTTACAGATCACAAGAGCCTACAACATATATTCGACCAGAAGGAGTTGAATATGAGGCAAAGAGGATGGGTTGAGTTGCTGAACGATTACGACTGCGAGATAAAGTATCATCCAGGGAAGGCGAACGTGGTCGCCGATGCCCTAAGTCGTAAAGAGAGAATCAAGCCCATAAGGGTTAGAGCTTTAGAAATGATTATCCAAACCGATCTTTCCTTGCGCATTCGTGCCGCGCAAAAGGAAGCTCTCAAGGAAGGAAACCTTGAAGAAGAATATCTCCGTGGGATGGAGAAGCTACTGGTACCAAACGAGGAAGGAACGTTATGCTTCGAGAAAAGGATTTGGGTTCCTCTGTTTGGTGGTTTAAGGAAAGTTATTTTTGATGAAGCTCACAAATCACGGTACTCTGTCCATCCTGGAGCGGATAAGATGTACCAGGATCTTAAAGATTATTATTGGTGGCCTAGGATGAAAGGCGATGTTGCTGTGTACGTGAGCAAATGTTTAACGTGCGCTAAGGTTAAAGCCGAATACCAGAAGCCTTCAGGACTTCTACAACAACCTGAGATCCCCAAGTGGAAATGGGAACAAATCTCCAAGGATTTTATTACGAAATTGCCAAGAACGCCAAGAGGCCATGACACTATCTGGGTGATAGTGGATCAATTAACGAAGTCAGCACACTTCTTACCTATCAGAGAGAAGGATAATACGAGCAAAATGGCTGAAATTTATATGAGAGAGATCGTTGCACGTCATGGAGTGCCCCTCTCAATCATCTCTGATAGAGATGGAAGGTTTGTGTCAAGAATATGGCAATCCTTCCAAGAAGCCTTTGGCTTACAATTGAATCTGAGCACTGCGTTTCATCCGCAAACTGATGGCCAGAGCGAGCGAACGATACAGACTTTGGAAGACATGCTGAGAGCGTGTGTTATGGATTTGGGCGGTAGCTGGGATAAACATTTACCTTTGGTCGAATTTTCATACAACAGCAGCTACCACACCAGTATTGGTGTCGCGCCATTTGAAGCCCTATACGGACGCAAGTGCCGATCACCCCTATGTTGGGCTGACGCAGGTGATAGGCAGCTTGCTGGTCCCGAAATCGTCCAAGAGACGACAGACAAGATCGCGTAGATTCTTAAACGCATCGAAGCAGCTCGTCACAGACAGAAGGCCTATGCGGATCCAAACCGAAAACATGTGGATTTCCAAGTTGGAGAAATGGTGTTATTGAAAGTCTCACCCTGGAAGGGTGTGGCACGCTTCGAAAAGCGTGGGAAGTTAAATCCGCGCTACATTGGTCCTTTCAGAATTCTGGAAAGAATAGGACTGGTAGCATACAAGTTGGACCTACCTGCTGAACTGAATGGTGTTCACGATACATTTCATGTATCCAATCTAAAGAAAAGTCCAACTCAAGTCACCGTTGCCATTCCCACCGACGAGATTCATGTTGACGACACGCTCCACTTCGTTGAAGAACCTGATGAGGTTACGGATTGGAAAGTTAACAAGACCCGCCGGAGCAGTGTCAAGCTCGTCAAAGTTCGTTGGAATGCCAGACATGGTCCTGAATACACCTGGGAACGTGAGGACCGGATGAAAGAGAAATACCCCCACCTTTTTCCCAAGAACCCTGCATCTAGTAGCAGAACTTAAATTTCGGGACGAAATTTATTTAACGGGGGGAGAATGTGACAACCCGCACTAAATCAGGTATCCGTACGACTTAACAAATGATTAATTACTGCTTAATTACTGTGCTTATCTGAACTAGCTGATGAACCGCTACTTGATATCTGATACATGTACTTACTTGCATCATACTTGCTTGCTGTCACTACATTATTTACATACTGAACCTTAGTGACAAACATGATGCACAAAAAGCACAGTAGCACAATACACGGATAACCTATTAAACATGCTGATAAAGCCAGCATCAGGCAAACACTGCCTCTAAGGCCTGTAAGAGCCTGAGATATTTTTGCTACACTAGTGGTGAGTGTAGGGATACAAGGGTTGTGGAACCGCGTCTCTAGGAATAGGTCACAATGACTGGATGTGCCTAAAACGTACTCTAAGTACAAAACTCAGCACCTTACAAAATAATTCAGCTTTTAGCTAACTAATAAAGTGCCAAAACATGAGAAAAATATTACTAGACACTTTCCAAAGTGTCAGGAATGAGCCGCGTCACTAAAGAGAGTAATAACGACACTTTAAAGCTTTAGTAACGCTTTAACGGATTACTATCCAACCAAACAACCGGACTATACCCGGAACGTGAAAATATTGTTATTTTCATTATTTATCTTTTTCTGAGCCAGTTAGGGTCCCTGATTACCCTAACACCCGTTGTAACGCGTGACACGCCACTAACCGGGTTAACTACACTTGACCTAACTAATAAACCTAACTATTGGTTAGAATCGAACTAGACCCCCCCCCCTCTTTACAACCGTCCCCATGTGGGGGACACACTTGTACTTTTGTTTGATTATTATAATCCCTTTGCTTAGTATCTAGAAGACATAACATCCATTGGGTAATTCACTTGTAATTTGTCTATAAGATCCAAGTATTACACATATGAACATTGTCATCACTTAAACTCACCAAAGAACTCTCTCTCCCTAAGGAAGCTACGGCCAAACACCCCTTGTCCATCCATCCATTTTCGATTTGTATCTTGCAAGTTCCAATCATCTACAAGTGTTAAGGGTCGAATATTAGGAAGCTTGGTGCAAACGGAACGCGAAGGACCTCTTTATCTTGCTTTTATCCACCTCTTTTGCGCATAGATTCTTCCCTAGCCTCGAGCTAGAGGTATAATGCTTAAAACACCTTCTTGAACTAATCTAAAGTGGTTAAAAGGATTTTTATCGGTTAAAACTCGAAATCTTGCATTTTGAAGCATTAAAGTTTACTAAAAACACTAATAATAGTGGTTAAAAGCTTATATGTTGTGTAAATGATGTAGTATTTGAAATGTATGATTATTTGGACCCGATCTATGTTGTGGTAGCTCGGATCACCGTTTAACCCGGTGTAGTCATGTTCTTGGATCATGACATAAGACTATTTTAGAAGTAACAAGGGTTAAAAGGTGAAACTCCACCACACATGAAACTTTAACTTGTGTAAAAGCATTTTTACTTGTGAAATAGTGTTTAAAACTAGTAGATCTACGTATCTACAAGTGGTATTTTCAAAGGACCGCGTGTTAAAGAAATCATACTTTAAAAGACGGATCTTACACTAACAAGAATGGTTTTTAGAACACACAAGTGTGTAAACACTTGTGTAACACTAGGTTCCGACAAAATAACTATTTTTGTAAAAGTTGACAAGAAGTTGTAAGGGCGGAACTTCTCTAAAAACAAAGTTTTTACGAAACCGGATTTACTTATATAAAGATCCACAAAAAGTAAAGGGATTTACTTTATTTTTTTGGATAAAATGCAAGTTCATGTAACTTATGCGATGTACATACTTGTTTACCAGTTTGGTGGTTGAATATGGTTTATTGTTGATTGAGAAAATTGTTGATTTGATTTGTAAAAGAAAATGATACGCTTGAAAGCGTGGCCACCTCCAGTTACAGAGGAAACTCTGGCGAAATTTTTCTAAAAACCTAACACTTAGAACGATTTACACTACAAGTGTTAGAATTACTTTTGACATGTTTTCGAAATATGAATTTCGCCATGACTTTATTTACTAAATATTCGGAGGTGGGATTTTCACAAAATTTAACGTGATAAATATATATTTTTCACACACTGTTTATGATTATTTTTGTGAAAATACATAAATATTATTTTTAGAGTAAAAATAATATTTACGAACGTTAACGAATCCAAAATAATACGAACGCTTTCACCATAAATATATAAGTTACACCGGTAATTATATTACCACTCGATTGTTAAACGTAACTTACGCACTTACGGAAATATTTATGAACGCACATGTATTGAATCCCCCATCCTTGGGAAGGAAAATAATTACCAAGTATTTACAAAATGTAAACACGAAATAGTTGTCTAACTATTTCCCAAGGACTTAAACTATGAAGCTAAGGCACGGCCGTCCGTCTAATAGAATTAGCACCTGTAGGTCGTCGCACAGCTGCGTGAGCAGGAGATACTTGGTAGAGACGCTTCACTGTGAGTTCATGTCCCCCTTTTCTCTTAACTGTTTTCAGTTTTTAACTGCGGGGGTGAAATACATGTTACTATGATTACGAATGTTTCTTACATGGTATGGTCAGCTAAGGAAGGAACTGTTAGGTTATGTGATTGGGTAGGTGAAACCTTAAGAACATTAGTCCTCGTAGTACGATCGAGGGATACAAGTGATAGGCCTATTTGAGCATAACAAACACCACCCATGCGCCCGCAGGTTGGACCATGTGGTGACCTTGTCTTAACACCACCCATGCGCCCGCAGGTTGGACCATGTGGTGACCCCGTCTTAACACCACCCATGCGCCCGCAGGTTGGACCATGTGGTGACCTTGTCGTAACACCACCCATGCGCCCGCAGGTTGGACCATGTGGTGACCTTGTCCTATCCCCTCCCATGCGCCCGCAGGTTGGACCATGTGGATACACAATAACTGATATGTTTCCTTATTTGCTTTCATACCAGAGTTTACAAAACATTCATACGTGCAATGGTTACAAAGGTTTATTCGCGCGCACATACTAAACACATGAACTCGCTCAACATTATTGTTGATTTTTCAACTTACATGTATTTCAGGGAATTAAAGGATCTGGCGCGGTATGACACGTTTTCCCGCTGCACTAGTTACTAGGTCATCCGGGTTTGTGGAATGTGACTCTTTCCTGGACAAGTCACAATCCTTAAACTGTGTTTATGTCATGTTGATGTTTGTGATTGTTAAGACAATGTTGTTGTATTTGGTTTTCAAAACTTAATTAAATGGATGATCTTGCATAGTTTTATTTCATATAGCTTTGTTATGGTTAAGCTATGGTATTAAGAAGTCACACCAAATTAACCACGCTTCCGCAAAGCCAGGGTGTGACAGCTTGGTATCAGAGCTCTGATCATAGCGAACTAGGATTCTTTCTCGAGTCTAGACTATGATCACTAGGGCTCTCACGAAAACATTTTACTGCATACCACTTAAGTCCAGATCCAAAACTTTTTACAAATAAATGTTGAGCACATTTTATTATTTATAGGCTCAGCCTGGAGGGCTGAGGCTCGGTCTGGAGGATCGAGGCTCGGTCTAGGTGACCGAGGTAGTTGAGCACGTTGATTTATTATAGGCTCAGCCTGGAGGGCTGAGGCTCGGTCTGGAGGATCGAGGCTTGGTCTAGGTGACCAAGGTAGTTGGCTAGGAAGAGTAGGCTCAGTCATGAAGGCTGAGGCTCGGTCAAGGGGACCGAGGCTCGATCTAGTGGTCGAGGTGGAGGATAGAGCAGTCTTAAAGACTGGGAGAAATTGGCTAGTGAGACTAGGAGAATGATTTGAATGCTTACTTGGTGACTTATGTGGTTACATGATTATATGATTGATTATTATACGTATACGCGTTTGCGTTACAAACATCATGCTTTCATCATATACTAGAAAGATGGACACTACGAACCCCATGGCCATAGTGTCAGACGACATAGTTTCATCGAAGCACGAGGTGTACATTTCCGATACTACCGGAACAGACAATGACGACTTTCAGCCCTTTTGCGCTGCCTGAGGTCGTAGTAGAGCCTACTGATGGCCACCTTGTTGGGAGTTTGCCACTCGCGGTGATCCCTGCTCCTGTGCCCCCTTATCCTGTTGATGATATGCCCCCCCAACGTGGCCTCTAACGACGATAACGACCTACTAGAGGAGGACCCATTCGAGGGCAGGACCCTATTGCTGCTGGTATTAGACTACTGCATGCGGACGCTTCTGCAGGGGAAACTCATTCCCCTATCCCAGACTCATTTGAGTTCCTGACATCCGCATCTTTGCACATACAGGGAGTGCAGCACCACTCACACGACGCCGACCCTGATATGGCGTCATCAGCTGCACCAGTTCTCGCACACAGATTCGAGTTTGATCGCGATATTGAGGACGATTCTGTTTTTCCACCTGGTTTTGATCCAGACCATGACATTGAGTTCATGCACTTAGACCAGCCTTTGGAGGATCCTGTAACCCCTGTGTTTGTTGATCCAGCTGATCTTGAGATGGAGTTTTTGATCCGGAGCCAGCCGTGGCCCCTGAGCCAGGCGTTGCTCCTGACCCCGCATTGTAGCATGACCCTGTTCATGCCGATGCACCTGCTGTTGCTCCTTGATTGATCATCTGCTTGGACGAGAGAAAATTTGGGGTAACTGTGCAAGACAATTTATTATTACGGGGGCCCACGTAATAACGACTTGTAGTGCACAGAAATCCTGGTGGACTCTGCGGGTCAAGCTAATGAAAACCAATGTAGCAGGAAATATCTAAAACACGAATGACCAAGGCGAGGCAATGTAGCCTCGAGTTCATTCTATTACAAGCAACAAGCTAAATGGGCAAGCCTATGTGAAGGCTCAGAAATTTACTTCCCTACTCATACATTGAGTATATTTGCGTGTGAAATTGGGTGATTACATGATGGCTTATGTTGCTATATACACCTCATAGACAATTGAAACGTTGTCTAACCCGCTTCACACCACTTCGACAAAAGGAAATGTCACCCAGACGTGACATAAACACCAGTACGTTGCCAAGGACAGAAGCCGAGCTGCAAGAACGCATCTCACAGATAAATGCACGACATGAAGCCCTCCGCTCTAAGTACAACGATGGAATTACTGGAAATAACCCTCCAATTGGCTGCACCTATAAACAGTTCCTGAACTGCAAGCCTTTGAACTTTGACGGAACAGGAGGCGCCGTTGCATTTGTTCGTTGGTCCGAAAAGACCGACTCCATTCTAAGAATGAGTAACTGTTCGCCCCAACAGAGTGTTACCTATATCTCGGGTATATTTCTAGATGGCACACTCTCTTAATGGAACCTCCAGGTTCAGACCCTTGGCACAGACGCTGCTTATGCACTGAGCTGGGACGAGCTCAAGGAAACGATTGAGAAGAAATGTTGTTTTAGGACTGGAATTTAGAAGCTTGAGGTGGAGTTCAGGAATTTGAAAATGGACGAACCAGAAATTCCTGAACTTATCCAGCGATCGCACGACTTATCTAGGGTCGCCCCCCTACTTAGTCAAACCGGAGTTCAAAAGGATTGAACGATTCATTTGGACACTTGCACCCCAGATCAGGGGTATGGTTACTACCTCGAAGCCTCGACCATTGCAGAGGCTAATTTATTTATAACATGAGATCTTATGTGAATGATTTATTGATAGCATGAGATGTTATGTGTTGATATTATTGAATGCATACGTGCATTTTATTTGCGATGACCTAACCTACGTGAAACATCTTTTAGAAAATGCCTCCAAAACGGGGTGTACGCATACCCACCAACGAGGCGGAACTTCAGGGAATCATTGCTGCAGTCATCGCACAATACGAGGCCCATCGCTCCAAGCACAACGGAGATACCTCAGGAAGTAACCCACCCAACGGCTGCACTTACAAGCAGTTCTTAGGCTGCCAGCCCCTACATTTTGACGGCACTGGGGGTGCCGTAACCTTCGTACGCTGGAATGAGAAGACGGACACTGTTTTGCGTGCAAGCAAATGCGCCCCAAAAGATCAGGTCACGTACATTTCCGGGCTGTTCCGAGATGGGGCTCTGTCTTGGTGGAAACTTCAGGTTCAGACAATGGGCGAGGCTGCTGCGTATGCTTTATCATGGGACGAGCTGAAAGAGCTAATGCATAAAAAGTACTGTTCGAGAACAGAAAGCCAGAAGGTAGAAACTGAGTTCTGGAACTTGAAGATGGAAGGTCCAAAAATAGTTGAGTATGTGGAGAGGTTCCAAGTTCTATCGCGTATCGTTCCTTACATGGTTACACCAGAATACAAGCGAATCGAGCGCTTCATTTGGGGTTTAGCTCCTCAAATCATAAGTATGGTAACCTCCTCCAAGCCTGCGACAATCACTGAGGCCATCAATCTAAGTGTAGCCCTGACGGAAGAGGCAGTCAGGATGAACAAATTTTCAACCTCTGAGGAGAAGAAGGAGACTCATGTAGAGTCATCTGGGGACAACAAGAGGAAGTTGGCAAATTTCAAACAGGGTACCCAGTCGAGTAGCAACGACAAGGCCAAAAAGAGAAAAGAGTACACGGGTATCCTACCAAAGTGCGACAACTGTCGACGACCCCATAACGGGCGGTGTAGATATGGAAAATGTGGTAACTGTGGCAAGGTGGGACATGTCAAGGAAACGTGTCGGCAAGGTACTAAACATGGAAACAGAGGTCAAGATGGTAACGGAAATCGCGGAGGAAATAACGGCGACAACAACTATCAAGGCGGGGAAGCTGACGATCAAGACTGTGGCCAAGCATGTTTTAATTGCGGTGATGTGGGGCATTTCAGGAAGTATTGCCCTAAGAACACTCAGGCACGTGGATGAAAGCTCAACAGCGGGGATAGAATCCAAGCGTGGATATCGGTACGTCTCATAATAGTCAATGTTATGCTCTATTTGACAGTATTGTCAAATTTTAGCTTCAGAAAATACAGTTGTTTTAGTAGTAAGTAACCTAGGTACCCAGTTCTCGATAGAATAAGCCTAACGGAAGCTTCGACGTGATAATTGGGAGGGACTGGTTGTCGAATGACCATGCGGAGATTGACGTCCACGCCCCGACGACGAACGGAGGAATGATCGTGATTCGTGGAGCAGGATACGCTCCTACGGATTATCAGGCAAAGAAGACACGAAAATTTTCACACAAAGGATGTGTTGCATTCTTGGCTCATGTCGTGGAAAAAGAAGCCGAAGAACCGAAACTCGAAGATATCCCTGTGATTGGAAGATACCCCGAAGTCTTCTTCGAAGACTTGCCGGAATCGTCACCTCAACGATTAGTCGAATCCCGCGTCGATCTAATTCCAGGCACTGCACCCGTAGTCGTCGCATCGTAGCGACTTACATTTTCGGAAATGCAAGGATTGACAGAGAAGTTTTAGAAATGGGTAGAGAAGGAAGATAACAGACCAAAATTCCCTTTTGGGGTAACCCCATTTCTACTCGTCAAAAAGAAGGATGATGATTTTCAAATAAACATCAACTACCGGGAGCTGAACAAGCTGACGATCAAGAATAGATATCCTCTGCCAAGGATAGATGATCTATTCGACCAACTGCAAGGTTCAAGCTTTTATTCAAAGATCGACCTTCGATCTGGATACCATCAGTTAAGGATACAAGGGGAGAGTACCCCAAAGACAGCCTTCAGAACTCGTTATGGACACTACGAGTTCCTTGTTATGACGTATGGTTTGACAAATGCACCTGCAGTCTTTATAGACTTGATGAATAGAGTTTGCAAGTCGCACTTGGACAAGTTCGTGATTGTGTTTATCGACGACATCTTGACTTATTCAAGGACGAAGGCTGAGCACGAACAGCACCTAAGAGCTATTTTGGAACTGCTGAAGAAAGAATAATTGTATGCCAAATTCTCTAAGTGCGAGTTTTGGCTACGTGAAGTCCAATTTCTTGGACATGTGGTTAATGGAAATGGAATCCATGTTGATCCCACAAAGATCGAGGCGATCAAGAATTGGGAAACGCCAAGGACGCCAACCGAGAATTCGACAATTCTTGGGTTTGGCTGGCTACTATCGAAGGTTCATTGAGGAATTTTTCGAAAATCGCTCAACCCCTTACCATTCTCACCCAGAAAGATAAGAAGTTTGATTGGGGAATCAAACAGGAAGAAGCGTTCCAGATACTGAAGGATAAGCTCTGCAATGCGCCAATCTTAGCACTACCGGAAGGTACTGATGATTTTGTGGTATACTGCGACGCTTCGCGTCAAGGATTAGGTTGTGTGTTGATGCAACGCCAAAAGGTTATTGCTTACGCATCGCGTCAACTGAAAGTGCACGAAAAGAACTATACCACACATGATTTGGAACTTGGCACAGTGGTATTTGCACTAAAGATCTGGAGACACTACCTTTATGGTACAAAGTGTACAATTTTTACAGATCACAAGAGCCTACAACATATATTCGACCAGAAGGAGTTGAATATGAGGCAAAGACGATGGGTTGAGTTGCTGAACGATTACGACTGCGAGATAAAGTATCATCCAGGGAAGGCGAACGTGGTCGCCGATGCCCTAAGTCGTAAAGAGAGAATCAAGCCCATAAGGGTTAGAGCTTTAGAAATGATTATCCAAACCGATCTTTCCTTGCGCATTCGTGCCGCGCAAAAGGAAGCTCTCAAGGAAGGAAACCTTGAAGAAGAATATCTCCGTGGGATGGAGAAGCTACTGGTACCAAACGAGGAAGGAACGTTATGCTTCGAGAAAAGGATTTGGGTTCCTCTGTTTGGTGGTTTAAGGAAAGTTATTTTTGATGAAGCTCACAAATCACGGTACTCTGTCCATCCTGGAGCGGATAAGATGTACCAGGATCTTAAAGATTATTATTGGTGGCCTAGGATGAAAGGCGATGTTGCTGTGTACGTGAGCAAATGTTTAACGTGCGCTAAGGTTAAAGCCGAATACCAGAAGCCTTCAGGACTTCTACAACAACCTGAGATCCCCAAGTGGAAATGGGAACAAATCTCCAAGGATTTTATTACGAAATTGCCAAGAACGCCAAGAGGCCATGACACTATCTGGGTGATAGTGGATCGATTAACGAAGTCAGCACACTTCTTACCTATCAGAGAGAAGGATAATACGAGCAAAATGGCTGAAATTTATATGAGAGAGATCGTTGCACGTCATGGAGTGCCCCTCTCAATCATCTCTGATAGAGACGGAAGGTTTGTGTCAAGAATATGGCAATCCTTCCAAGAAGCCTTTGGCTCACAATTGAATCTGAGCACTGCGTTTCATCCGCAAACTGATGGCCAGAGCGAGCGAACGATACAGACTTTGGAAGACATGCTGAGAGCGTGTGTTATGGATTTGGGCGGTAGCTGGGATAAACATTTACCTTTGGTCGAATTTTCATACAACAGCAGCTACCACACCAGTATTGGTGTCGCGCCATTTGAAGCCCTATACGGACGCAAGTGCCGATCACCCCTATGTTGGGCTGACGCAGGTGATAGGCAGCTTGCTGGTCCCGAAATCGTCCAAGAGACGACAGACAAGATCGCGTAGATTCTTAAACGCATCGAAGCAGCTCGTCACAGACAGAAGGCCTATGCGGATCCAAACCGAAAACATGTGGATTTCCAAGTTGGAGAAATGGTGTTATTGAAAGTCTCACCCTGGAAGGGTGTGGCACGCTTCGAAAAGCGTGGGAAGTTAAATCCGCGCTACATTGGTCCTTTCAGAATTCTGGAAAGAATAGGACTGGTAGCATACAAGTTGGACCTACCTGCTGAACTGAATGGTGTTCACGATACATTTCATGTATCCAATCTAAAGAAAAGTCCAACTCAAGTCACCGTTGCCATTCCCACCGACGAGATTCATGTTGACGACACGCTCCACTTCGTTGAAGAACCTGATGAGGTTACGGATTGGAAAGTTAACAAGACCCGCCGGAGCAGTGTCAAGCTCGTCAAAGTTCGTTGGAATGCCAGACATGGTCCTGAATACACCTGGGAACGTGAGGACCGGATGAAAGAGAAATACCCCCACCTTTTTCCCAAGAACCCTGCATCTAGTAGCAGAACTTAAATTTCGGGACGAAATTTATTTAACGGGGGGAGAATGTGACAACCCGCACTAAATCAGGTATCCGTACGACTTAACAAATGATTAATTACTGCTTAATTACTGTGCTTATCTGAACTAGCTGATGAACCGCTACTTGATATCTGATACATGTACTTACTTGCATCATACTTGCTTGCTGTCACTACATTATTTACATACTGAACCTTAGTGACAAACATGATGCACAAAAAGCACAGTAGCACAATACACGGATAACCTATTAAACATGCTGATAAAGCCAGCATCAGGCAAACACTGCCTCTAAGGCCTGTAAGAGCCTGAGATATTTTTGCTACACTAGTGGTGAGTGTAGGGATACAAGGGTTGTGGAACCGCGTCTCTAGGAATAGGTCACAATGACTGGATGTGCCTAAAACGTACTCTAAGTACAAAACTCAGCACCTTACAAAATAATTCAGCTTTTAGCTAACTAATAAAGTGCCAAAACATGAGAAAAATATTACTAGACACTTTCCAAAGTGTCAGGAATGAGCCGCGTCACTAAAGAGAGTAATAACGACACTTTAAAGCTTTAGTAACGCTTTAACGGATTACTATCCAACCAAACAACCGGACTATACCCGGAACGTGAAAATATTGTTATTTTCATTATTTATCTTTTTCTGAGCCAGTTAGGGTCCCTGATTACCCTAACACCCGTTGTAACGCGTGACACGCCACTAACCGGGTTAACTACACTTGACCTAACTAATAAACCTAACTATTGGTTAGAATCGAACTAGACCCCCCCCCCCCTCTTTACAACCGTCCCCATATGGGGGACACACTTGTACTTTTGTTTGATTATTATAATCCCTTTGCTTAGTATCTAGAAGACATAACATCCATTGGGTAATTCACTTGTAATTTGTCTATAAGATCCAAGTATTACACATATGAACATTGTCATCACTTAAACTCACCAAAGAACTCTCTCTCCCTAAGGAAGCTACGGCCAAACACCCCTTGTCCATCCATCCATTTTCGATTTGTATCTTGCAAGTTCCAATCATCTACAAGTGTTAAGGGTCGAATATTAGGAAGCTTGGTGCAAACGGAACGCGAAGGACCTCTTTATCTTGCTTTTATCCACCTCTTTTGCGCATAGATTCTTCCCTAGCCTCGAGCTAGAGGTATAATGCTTAAAACACCTTCTTGAACTAATCTAAAGTGGTTAAAAGGATTTTTATCGGTTAAAACTCAAAATCTTGCATTTTGAAGCATTAAAGTTTACTAAAAACACTAATAATAGTGGTTAAAAGCTTATATGTTGTGTAAATGATGTAGTATTTGAAATGTATGATTATTTGGACCCGATCTATGTTGTGGTAGCTCGGATCACCGTTTAACCCGGTGTAGTCATGTTCTTGGATCATGACATAAGACTATTTTAGAAGTAACAAGGGTTAAAAGGTGAAACTCCACCACACATGAAACTTGAACTTGTGTAAAAGCATTTTTACTTGTGAAATAGTGTTTAAAACTAGTAGATCTACGTATCTACAAGTGGTATTTTCAAAGGACCGCGTGTTAAAGAAATCATACTTTAAAAGACGGATCTTACACTAACAAGAATGGTTTTTAGAACACACAAGTGTGTAAACACTTGTGTAACACTAGGTTCCGACAAAATAACTATTTTTGTAAAAGTTGACAAGAAGTTGTAAGGGCGGAACTTCTCTAAAAACAAAGTTTTTACGAAACCGGATTTACTTATATAAAGATCCACAAAAAGTAAAGGGATTTACTTTATTTTTTTGGATAAAATGCAAGTTCATGTAACTTATGCGATGTACATACTTGTTTACCAGTTTGGTGGTTGAATATGGTTTATTGTTGATTGAGAAAATTGTTGATTTGATTTGTAAAAGAAAATGATACGCTTGAAAGCGTGGCCACCTCCAGTTACAGAGGAAACTCTGGCGAAATTTTTCTAAAAACCTAACACTTAGAACGATTTACACTACAAGTGTTAGAATTACTTTTGACATGTTTTCGAAATATGAATTTCGCCATGACTTTATTTACTAAATATTCGGAGGTGGGATTTTCACAAAATTTAACGTGATAAATATATATTTTTCACACACTGTTTATGATTATTTTTGTGAAAATACATAAATATTATTTTTAGAGTAAAAATAATATTTACGAACGTTAACGAATCCAAAATAATACGAACGCTTTCACCATAAATATATAAGTTACACCGGTAATTATATTACCACTCGATTGTTAAACGTAACTTACGCACTTACGGAAATATTTATGAACGCACATGTATTGAATCCCCCATCCTTGGGAAGGAAAATAATTACCAAGTATTTACAAAATGTAAACACGAAATAGTTGTCTAACTATTTCCCAAGGACTTAAACTATGAAGCTAAGGCACGGCCGTCCGTCTAATAGAATTAGCACCTGTAGGTCGTCGCACAGCTGCGTGAGCAGGAGATACTTGGTAGAGACGCTTCACTGTGAGTTCATGTCCCCCTTTTCTCTTAACTGTTTTCAGTTTTTAACTGCGGGGGTGAAATACATGTTACTATGATTACGAATGTTTCTTACATGGTATGGTCAGCTAAGGAAGGAACTGTTAGGTTATGTGATTGGGTAGGTGAAACCTTAAGAACATTAGTCCTCGTAGTACGATCGAGGGATACAAGTGATAGGCCTATTTGAGCATAACAAACACCACCCATGCGCCCGCAGGTTGGACCATGTGGTGACCTTGTCTTAACACCACCCATGCGCCCGCAGGTTGGACCATGTGGTGACCCCGTCTTAACACCACCCATGCGCCCGCAGGTTGGACCATGTGGTGACCTTGTCGTAACACCACCCATGCGCCCGCAGGTTGGACCATGTGGTGACCTTGTCCTATCCCCTCCCATGCGCCCGCAGGTTGGACCATGTGGATACACAATAACTGATATGTTTCCTTATTTGCTTTCATACCAGAGTTTACAAAACATTCATACGTGCAATGGTTACAAAGGTTTATTCGCGCGCACATACTAAACACATGAACTCGCTCAACATTATTGTTGATTTTTCAACTTACATGTATTTCAGGGAATTAAAGGATCTGGCGCGGTATGACACGTTTTCCCGCTGCACTAGTTACGAGGTCATCCGGGTTTGGGGAATGTGACTCTTTCCTGGACAAGTCACAATCCTTAAACTGTGTTTATGTCATGTTGATGTTTGTGATTGTTAAGACAATGTTGTTGTATTTGGTTTTCAAAACTTAATTAAATGGATGATCTTGCATGGTTTTATTTCATATAGCTTTGTTATGGTTAAGCTATGGTATTAAGAAGTCACACCAAATTAACCACGCTTCCGCAAAGCCAGGGTGTGACACACAATACGATTGGTGACCAAAAGGAAGTAAACCGATTTTAGGTTAACAGCGGAAGCATAAAACATAAGTTCAAAACATAAGTCCATAGTTCATAAGTTTAAAGTCCAAAATGTAGGTTTAATAAGTTCATGAAGTTTATTCATTAAGTACGGGACATATCAGTTCGCATCCCACAACGACCACCTCCATATGCAAGCTTCATAGCATCTAATGACCTGCAAAGCATGTAATAACGAGTCAACAACAAAGTTGAGTGAGTTCACGGTTGGTTGTCCATTTTAGAGTTGTTTCCAAAAACATAGTTTAATCTCATTCGGCTATCCAGCCATGGGGGTTACCCCATAGTTCAAAAACGTTTATTAGTTAACCATCCCATGTCCACCTTCCCTGGCTATCCAGCCCGGCACTTTGGCCGTGGGGAGCTACCCCAGTATTTTAAACTACCAGACTCGTTTATCATATCGACTACTAACAAAAATCAATTGTGCCCTAGCGTCGGTGTTCTATCACCACCGACGTGCCATAGTCCATTAGTACACCCTCGTCCAACTGGCACGGTGTGCGGTTTGTTAAACCTAATAGCGCTATTAACTAATGACCCGCTCGCCATAGCCTCGGCGATTAAGTCGATACGAAAAGGGAGGGACTTCGCTGATAGAGTTCTAGTCCAGTAAGTCTAACACGTCCCAACAGGACGAGGAATTTACATTCCTAAACACGTCTCAAAGGACGAGGAATCCCTATTCCTGTACCCATTCCCATTCCCACCGGGAATTTACCATGCTTTGTAGAAAAGTGTGAACTCACCTCGGTTTGCTCGGTTAGATTCTCAATTATAGCTAACAGTCAAGGTCGGTCAATCACGTCCTAGTATGATTGCCAGTTAGTCATTTAGTGGTTTCAAATAGAGCACAAAGTTCCTACACGTATCTATCACATAACATGCATCACTTTAACAGTTCATGCCCGTATATATACTTCCCATCCATTCCCCACTCATAAGCAAACATACGATAGTGCACGTAACTCATATAACATGTTAGATCATTCACAGATAGTATACTCGACATTTAGACACGCAAGTCACAACTTATGTCTTTTCAGCATTAATATTCAAAACCGGTTGTTTTCGGACATTTTAATAAAATAGCTAACTTATTCCAAAAATTCCCAAATTTTTACTGAATGTCTTAAACGTTCCAAATTTTATTGTGTAAAAATATCGGGGTCCAGTTCATTACTAATATTTTATAAAAATTCATTTTCCGGACTGATCTCAGATTTATCTATTTCTGACCACAGTCCACGGAACAATTTATTAAAAATTCATTGTAAGTACGATTTACGAAATTCCAGTGGGGTAATTACAAATACATCGGTGGTCATCTACAGAACAAGTTTCAGGATCCAACTCTACACAGAACCCGAGTTATGACAGAAAACAAAACATATATTTTCAGCAGAAAAATGCAGTTCTTGTTGCTGTTACGAAATGACGCTTTAAAAATAGTAAACGAAGTCCAAAATTTACGATTCTGGTGCCATTAGAACCGTATATCATAATAACACGTTTTAGACTCAAAATATCAGTTTTTCGTAGCGTTTATGACCTGTTTACAGCCAACGGAAGTTGGCTGTAAAACCGGGACATATTCTGCTTTCACTCTTTAACTTCCTAGTTCGTGTTCGATTGATTTCCGTTAGCAAGTTTATTAATCACAACAACATTAAACATCAATACTAACCAGCAAAACATCAGATAATCAACCAAGAATCATAACAAAACTAGTTTCAAAAGTTTTACACTAACATTCATTCATTAACCACCATGTTTATTATTTTTAGTGGACTTTTAGTTTTGAACTCTAGTGTTCATGATTTTTATCCGACAAAATTATTATTAACCACTTTAGACAAGCTTAAGAAGGTGATTAGAATCACTTACTACTAGCTCGTGGCTAGGGAAGAAACTAGACGAAGAATGGGTGGTTAATAGCGTTGTGGTGAGGTCCTCGCGATTCTGTATGCACCGAGCCTCCTCGTATGAGATCCTTCACACTAGTATGTTTGTAGAATGATGGAACAAGATCAAATAATAGTGGTGGTGGTGCTCCTTGGTCTCGGCCGAGAGTATCAAAGAGGGAAAGGAAAGATGGAAATTGCTAAGTGTGTTAATGTGAGAGATTAGTAACCCAAGGTGTTAATTTATAATCTAGAATTCACCATTACCTATTGGTTCTTATGTCACCTAGATTTTTAACAATGAGATTAAAATAAACAAAGTAGGACAATTTGTGTCACCCATGATGAAACTGATCGGACAAGGGGTGGGAGGTTTGGTTGAATTTGAATTTGATAGTTAGTGCTTAGGTTAGTTTAGTTATGAAAAAAAAAGAATTAGTTAATAGGTGGGTTGTAATATATAACGGGTGTTAGGGTATTCGGGGACCCTAACTAGCTCAGAAAAGGAAAATTAATGTCAATGTCAATATTTTTATGTCCCGGGTTAAGTCCGGTTGTTCGGTTGGATACTAGTCCGTTAAAGTGCTAAATTAATTCGTAACGTGTCCTATGTATATATTTTTGTAACGTTTTTAATTTCTAACACTTAGGAATTCATAACAGACTATTTAATGACTTTTCTGTACATTACTAGTGTGTTAACAGACGCATGTAAATATAACACGGATATCAGAAAGCAGTTACGTAATTCCACACAGTCGTCAAGCACATTAATTATTATTAATAAATTATACGGAATACATGGAATTATGAGGGTTGTCACATTCTCCCCCTGTTAAGAGAATTTCGTTCCGAAATTTAGCGCGTGGTTACTGAGGAAGCTAGTTAAGTTGTGTTGTTTTCCTGATTTTCCTGGGGTATCACATCATCCCCCCGTTGATTTGGAATTTCGTCTCGAAATTCTGCAGTAGCTTTTGCCTCAGTAGTGGTTGCGTTTTTCTTAAACAGCTGGGGATACTTGAGTTTCATTTGGTCTTCTCGTTCCCACGTATACTCTGGGCCACGACGAGCATTTCAACGAACTCGGACCAGAGGTATCCTGGTATGCTTGAGGATCTTAACGTCTCGATCCGTAATCTCTACTGGTTCCTCGACGAATCGCAGCTGATCGTCGATAGTGAGTTCCTTAAGAGGAACTATGAGGGTCTCATCTGACAGACACTTCTTCAGATTTGACACATGGAATACGTTGTGAACTCCGCTGAGTTCTTCAGGTAGATTCAACCTGTAAGCGACTTTGCCAATTTTCTCGGTGACTTCGAATAGTCCGACATAACGCGGATTGAGTTTGCCTCGTTTGCCAAAGCGGACTACACCTTTCCAAGGTGAGACTTTGAGTAGCACTCGATCCCCAACCTGGAGCTCGAGTGGTTTTCTTCCCTTATCGGCATAGCTTTTCTGACGGTCACGAGCTGCCGCCATTCGCTGTCGTATCTGAGAAATTCTCTCGGTGGTATCTACCACAAGTTCTGGGCCAGTGATTTGGCTATCACCAACTTCTGCCCAACAGAGAGGTGATCGGCATTTGCGTCCGTACAATGCCTCGAACGGAGCGGCCTGAATGCTGGTGTGGTAGCTGTTGTTATATGAGAACTCCACTAGCGGGAGGTGCTTTTCCCAGCCATTACCAAAATAGATTACACATGCCCTAAGCATGTCTTCAAGGGTTTGGATGGTGCGTTCAGATTGCCCATCCGTCTGTGGGTGATAAGCGGTGCTCATATCTAAACGTGAGCCAAAAGACTTGTGCATTGCTTGCCACAGTTCAGAAGTAAAACGCGCGTCACGATCAGATATAATAGAGGTTGGCACTCCGTGCCTTGACACTACTTCCTTTAGATAAATGTCTGCAAGAGTAGAAAACTTATCCGTTTCCTTGATAGCCAGAAAATGTTCAGACTTGGTCAGTCGATCTACGATCACCCAAATGGTATCGTTTCCGCGTTGAGACCTAGGCAGACCAGTAACGAAATCCATGGAAATTTGCTCCCATTTCCATTTCGGGATCTCCGGTTGTTGAAGTAGGCCTGATGGTTTCTGATATTCAGTCTTGGCTCTCGCACAAGTCAAACATTTGCTAACGTAGGTTGCTATGTGGGCTTTCATGCCAGGCCACCAATACGTAGTGTTGAGGTCGTGGTACATCTTGTCCGAACCAGGGTGTACTGAATAACGAGACTTATGTGCTTCATCCATCACAAGCTCGCGTAAGTTGCCATAAAGTGGAACCCAGATGCGTCCGTTTACATAGTAGGCACCGTCTTTCTTTTGTTCTAGCCGCTGCCTCGATCCTCGTAGGGACTCAGCCCTGATGTTCTCTGCTTTCAATGCTTCGACCTGAGCATCACGAATCTGAGAGGGGAGGTTAGACTGGATGGTAAGCTGTAGAGCACGTACACGCCTAGGTATGGTATCCTTTCGACTGAGGGCATCGGCCACAACATTGGCCTTGCCCGGATGGTATTTGATAGCGTATTCATAATCATTCAAGAGTTCGACCCATCGGCGTTGTCGCATGTTTAACTCCTTTTGCTTGAAGATATGCTCGAGACTCCTCTGATCGGTGTAAATGGTGCACTTGGTACCGTACAGGTAATGTCTCCATATCTTAAGCGCGAAAACAACTGCTCCCAATTCCAAGTCGTGCGTAGTGTAGTTCCTTTCGTGAACCTTAAGTTGGCGTGATGCGTAGGCAATGACCTTGTCACGTAGCATCAACACGTAACCAAGTCCTTGGATGGAAGCGTCGCAATAAACCACATCTTCCGTGCCTTCAGGCAATGAGAGGATCGGCGCGCTACAAAGTCTATCTTTTAAGTGCTGAAACGCGGATTCCTGAGCATCACCCCATCGATAGATGACACCCTTTTGAGTTAATGAAGTGAGAGGTTGCGCAATCTTCGAGAAATCCTTGATAAATCTTCTGTAATATCCTGCTAAACCCAAGAATTGGCGGATTTCTGTTGGTGTTCGGGGTGCAGGCCAGTTCTTGATCGATTCAACCGTAGATGGATCCACATGAATTCCATCCTTGTTTACCACATGGCCTAGAAAGTGGACTTCGCGAAGCCAGAAGTCACATTTCGAAAACTTGGCATACAACTGCTCTTTTCGAAGAAGTTCCAACATAAGTCGTAGATGCTGCTCGTGTTCCTCCTAACTCTTAGAATAGATCAGGATATCGTCGATGAACACAATGACGAACTTATCCAGGTAAGGCTTGCACACTCGGTTCATGAGATCCATGAAGACCGCTGGTGCATTCGTCAGCCCGAATGGCATAACCAGAAACTCGTAATGGTCGTAACGAGTTCTGAATGCTGTTTTGGAGACGTCCTCATCTCGGACCCTCAGCTGATGGTATCCCGATCTCAAATCAATCTTGGAGTAATAGCTCGACCCTTGCAACTGGTCGAACAAGTCGTCAATACGTGGAAGAGGATAACGATTCTTCACAGTCACCTTGTTAAGTTCGCGGTAGTCAATACACATCCTGAAGGTACCGTCTTTCTTCTTCACGAATAGTACTGGAGCTCCCCAGGGCGAAGAACTAGGACGTATAAAACCCTTTTCCAAGAGTTCTTGTAGTTGTGTGGACAGTTCTTCAAGTTCTGATGGAGCTAGACGATATGGTGCTCGAGCTACTGGCGCTGCTCCAGGAGCTAGCTCGATTTGGAACTCGACTTGGCGATGAGGCGGAAGACCGGGTAATTCCTCAGGAAATACCTCGGGAAAATCGCGCATAATAGGGATGTCTTCAATTCTCTTCTCTTCCGTTGATGTGTCAGTAACGAGTGCTAAAATGGCAGTGTGGCCCTTTCGCAAACACTTTTGGGCCTTAAGGAAAGAGATGATGCCTTCGACATCACCACTCTTGTCGCCACGAATCATGAGAGGTTCTTCACCAGAACGAGGAATGCGGACGATTTTCTCCTTGCAAACAAACTCCGCTTGATGATGAGATAGCCAATCCATCCCAATAACGACGTCGAAACTACCCAGTGTGATAGGAATAAGATCGATAGAGAAAGTCTGACCAGCTAAGACGAGGTTACAACCTTTAACTACGTGCGTGGCTTCAAGACTTTTACCGTTTGCTAGTTCTACCACGTGTTTGGTGTTCAAAAGTGTTGGAGTGCGCTTAAGCATTTGGCTAACTTTTAAGGACACATAACTAGTATCGGCACCCGAATCGAACAAAACAGTAACAAAGAAGTCGTCCAGAAGAAACTTACCCATCACAACGTTGGGATCGTTCCTTGCTTCTCTCTGACCAATCACGAACACACGACCTTGGGCGCCATTTCCATTATTGTTACCTCCATTGTTGCCTCCGTTGTTGTTTCCATTGTGGTTCCCGTTTCTTTGGTTATTGTTCTGGTTTTGGTTCAGCTGGGGGCAGTTCCTCTTAAAGTGGCCTTCAGCGCCACACTGAAAGCATCCTTTATTTCCCTGCTGATGCTGCTGCTGGCGTTGATTGGGTGGGGCTTACTGTTGCTGCCGGTTCTGATTCGCCGGATGCTGACTCCTGCAGTCCCTTGCCATGTGACCAGGCTTGTTGCATCGATGACAGTTGCCTTTACCACTTGGCCCACTGTGGTGCAAGTTACAGCGATTACATTTGGGGTGATTTCCCTTGTATCCACCCTGACCTTGATTCCCAGAAGAGTGCTGACTGGGGCTCCTGTACTCATCTGTCTTTCGCTGCTGGGACTGAGCTGAAGTAGAACCTCTGCCTAAATTCCCATCCCATTTTCTCTTGTTGTCGGTAGGTGCATCAGAAGTAGCTGTGGCACTGATACGTTTGGGTAGCCTGTTTTGCTCCACCACCTGGTCGGTGAGACGATGAGCCAACTTGATAATTTGCTGAATGGTACCCAGGTTGGCTAAAGTTACGTGACTTTGAATCTTTGGTACAAGGCCCTTGAGATACAGCTCAATTCGTTTGATGGGAGGGTCCACCATAGTTGGACACAGGATGGCCAGCTCGTTTGACCTCTTAGTATACGCCTCAATCTCAGACCCCGTCATCTTCAGATTGAAAAATTCCACCTCCAGTTTGTGGATGTCATCCCGACTACAGTATTCCTCTTTGATCAATTCCTTGAAACCGTTCCATGGGGTGGCATTAGCAGCAACCAACCCCAGCAGCTGAACCTGAGCGTTCCACCATGTGAGCGCTACCCCTTCAAGTGTTCCGGTAGCATATTTCACCCTACGGTCTTCGGGGCATTCGCACATCTCGAAAACTGACTCAAGCTTTTCAAACCAGTGAAGAAGGCCCACTGCTCCTTCGGTGCCACTGAAAGTGGTAGGTCGGCAGTCCATGAACGTCTTGAACGTGCACACAGGAGGTTGAGCATGTTGACCTGTTGCGCGAGAATAAAGGAAAAATTAAGCATGAGGGTTGGTTTGTGAAGGTAGGATCTAAACGTCCTAAGGTGGGTTGATATAGCAGGTTATACCTCCTGCTGGATTGGCTGCGAGTGCCTCAGTGACTCGTTCGTTGATCAAAGCCGTCAACTGGGCTTGAGTGAGGTTGATACGTCCTCCGCGTCCGCTCATGATCTTCATAACGAAGCAACGTAGGTGACAAAAGTGTTGCGAAAGTGCGTAAGTGTGGGACGACAATAGAGAGTAAGCACACAAGGTTCAAATAGCAACTACCACATTATCTAATGCACAGTGAGAACTATCTAACCGACAATATAACATAAATCATACCACTTATGGTGTCGAGTCTTGCACGTGGAGCGAAGCGTCGTTGTGGATCATTGAGCACTGTACTGGTTATAGTCTGGTTTTTATCAAAAACTTTTCCCTTTTGAAAACCAAGTTCACTATAACCAATGGCTCTGATACCAATCTGTCACACCCCCAAAATCCACCATGCGGAGTATCACCGCTTGGAGGCGTGACATGACCAGGATCGAGCCACCAATCATATTGAACAACATAATTAAGTAAATAAAACCAAACACAATACGATTGGTGACCAAAAGGAAGTAAACCGATTTTAGGTTAACAGCGGAAGCATAAAACATAAGTTCAAAACATAAGTCCATAGTACATAAGTTTAAAGTCCAAAACGTAGGTTTAATAAGTTCATGAAGTTTATTCATTAAGTACGGGACATATCAGTTCGCATCCCACAACGACCACCTCCATATGCAAGCTCCATAGCATCTAATGACCTGCAAAGCATGTAATAACGAGTCAACAACAAAGTTGAGTGAGTTCACGGTTGGTTGTCCATTTTAGAGTTGTTTCCAAAAACATAGTTTAATCTCATTCGGCTATCCAGCAGTGGGGGTTACCCCATAGTTCAAAAACATTTATTAGTTAACCATCCCATGTCCACCTTCCCTGGCTATCCAGCCCGACACTTTGGCCGTGGGGAGCTACCCCAGTATTTTAAACTACCAGACTCGGTTATCATATCGACTACTAACAAAAATCAATTGTGCCCTAGCGTCGGTGTTCTATCACCACCGACGTGCCATAGTCCATTAGTACACCCCCGTCCAACTGGCACGGTGTGCGGTTTGTTAAACCTAATAGCGCTATTAACTAATGACCCGCTCGCCATAGCCTCGGCGATTAAGTCGATACAAAAAGGGAGGGACTTCGCTGATAGAGTTCTAGTCCAGTAAGTCTAACACGTCCCAACAGGACGAGGAATTTACATTCCTGAACACGTCTCAAAGGACGAGGAATCCCTATTCCTGTACCCATTCCCACCGGGAATTTACCATGCTTTGTAGAAAAGTGTGAACTCACCTCGGTTTGCTCGGTTAGATTCTCAATTATAGCTAACAGTCAAGGTCGGTCAATCACGTCCTAGTATGATTGCCAGTTAGTCATTTAGTGGTTTCAAAAAGAGCACAAAGTTCCTACACGTATCTATCACATAACATGCATCACTTTAACAGTTCATGCCCGTATATATACTTCCCATCCATTCTCCACTCATAAGCAAACATACGATAGTGCACGTAACTCATATAGCATGTTAGATCATTCACATATAGCATACTCGACATTTAGACACGCAAGTCACAACTTATGTCTTTTCAGCATTAATATTCAAAACCGGCTGTTTTCGGACATTTTAATAAAATAGCTAACTTATTCCAAAAATTCCCAAATTTTTACCGAATGTCTTAAACATTCCCAATTTTATTGTGTAAAAATATCGGGGTCCAGTTCATTAGTAATATTTTATAAAAATTCATTTTCCGGACTGATCTCAGATTTATCTATTTCTGACCACAGTCCATGGAAAAATTTATTAAAAATTCATTGTAAGTCCGATTTACGAAATTCCAGTGGGGTAATTACAAATACATCGGTGGTCATCTACAGTACAAGTTTCAGGATCCAACTCTACACAGAACCCGAGTTATGACAGAAAACAAAACATATATTTTCAGCAAAAAAATGCAGCTCTTGTTGCTGTTACGAAATGACGCTTTAAAAATAGTAAACGAAGTCCAAAAATTACGATTCCGGTGCCATTAGAACCGTATTTCATAATAACACGTTTTAGACTCAAAATATCAGTTTTTCGTAACGTTTATGACCTGTTTACAGCCAACTGAAGTTGGCTGTAAAACCGGGACAGATTCTGCTTTCACTCTTTAACTTCCTAGTTCGTGTTCGATTGATTTCCGTTAGCAAGTTTATTAATCACAACAACATTAAACATCAATACTAACCAGCAAAACATCAGATAATCAACCAAGAATCATAACAAAACTAGTTTCAAAAGTTTTACACTAACATTCATTCATTAACCACCATGTTTATTATTTTTAGTGGACTTTTAGTTTTGAACTCTAGTGTTCATGATTTTTATCCGACAAAATTCTTATTAACCACTTTAGACAAGCTTAAGAAGGTGATTAGAATCACTTACTACTAGCTCGTGGCTAGGGAAGAAACTAGACGAAGAATGGGTGGTTAATAGCGTTGTGGTGAGGTCCTTGCGATTCCGTATGCACCGAGCCTCCTCGTATGAGATCCTTCACACTAGTATGTTTGTAGAATGATGGAACAAGATCAAATAATAGTGGTGGTGGTGCTCCTTGGTCTCGGCCGAGAGTATCAAAGAGGGAAAGGAAAGATGGAATTTGCTAAGTGTGTTAATGTGAGAGATTAGTAACCCAAGGTGTTAATTTATAATCTAGAATTCACCATTACCTATTGGTTCTCATGTCACCTAGATTTTTAACAATGAGATTAAAATAAACAAAGTAGGACAATTTGTGTCACCCATGATGAAACCGATCGGACAAGGGGTGGGAGGTTTGGTTGAATTTGAATTTGATAGTTAGTGCTTAGGTTAGTTTAGTTATGAAAAAAAAAGAATTAGTTAATAGGTGGGTTGTAATATATAACGGGTGTTAGGGTATTCGGGGACCCTAACTAGCTCAGAAAAGGAAAATTAATGTCAATGTCAATATTTTTATGTCCCGGGTTAAGTCCGGTTGTTCGGTTGGATACTAGTCCGTTAAAGTGCTAAATTAATTCGTAACGTGTCCTATGTATATATTTTTGTAACGTTTTTTATTTCTAACACTTAGGAATTCATAAAGGACTATTTAATGACTTTTCTGTACATTACTAGTGTGTTAACAGGCGCATGTAAATATAACACAGATATCAGAAAGCAGTTACGTATTTCCACACAGTCGTCAAGCACATTAATTATTATTAATAAATTGTACGGAATACATGGAATTATGAGGGTTGTCACATTCTCCCCCTGTTAAGAGAATTTCGTCCCGAAATTTAGCGCGTGGTTACTGAGGAAGCTAGTTAAGTTGCGTTGTTTTCCTGATTTTCTTGGGGTATCACAGTATTTGAGGTCCAAAGTGCACTTTATTTTCTGTTTCGTTTAAAGTTCTTATATCTTCATGTTCTTGATAAAAACTTGGTGGAATCTTGAATCCACCAAGCTCATAACTTCACCTATAGTTATGGGTTTGTGTTGAGATTGATTCTCACCAAGTTATGAGTTCAATAACTCTTTAATTTCAGTTTATACATATCTAAATCCGAATGATGAAAACAAGCTTGATTCATCATCTTCCATATGATGAACTCATGACTTATGAAGTGTGAACCATGGAAGCTTGGGCTCTCCAACATTAGTTCCAATCCTTCATTTGTGAGCCTTGTGTATAAACACTCAAGTGATTTACTAGTATCAAAGTAACTTAGCCCGTCAAGCATCCATCACTTAGTTAATTCTTTTCATGATGTGTTGGCACACCCGGGTTAGAGATTACTTGGTCACTTGAGCTTGCAATAGTTAGATTTATTTCTTGTTATTCATGACCCTCCAAATCATCCTTGTGATGGTTTCGTGTAGTGGTGAATCATATAGAGAGGTTTCAACCTCCATGCTTGACATACATGATACTACATGATATCTATGAAATGGACTGTCTTAGGATGATACTAGAACTATATATATATACATATATATATATATATATAGGGGATGGGTCATGAGAAAACTAGTTTAAATGAGAAAACCAAAAAAGTAACTGAAATCCTAGGGTTTCTACGCATTTTAGATTTGATTCAATTGAATATGTTATTAACGGATTTCTATCACAAAGCTTAGGTGGTAATTGCTATCAACGCGTATAACGGACCGCAATGCACTTCGTTACCTCAGACAAGTAAAACCTTTTGAATGATAAAGCATAAGTACACAAACTTATGATGCGAAGTCAAATTTCATATCTCATTCGACAATTCACAAATATAGTTCCAATGCAAGACAATTATTAATCAATTCAAATTCAAATCAATTTGTCACAAAATCAAGCTAAGAACAATGTTTAAACCCTAGACTTACAATCACCTACACCGGGGTGAAACCTTCAGAAATTAGCCGCTCATGGTGAACGAAACACGATCAACAATGGATGGAAGCTTGAACTTGGGCATCTTGAAGCCTTGATGATGAGGATGATAATGGTTAGGGTTTGTGGTAGTATATGGAGATGGATGGATGATGGGATAGGGTTAGGATCGGATGGATGATGATTCGGAGTGATGGAATGATTGAGGATGGATTGGTAATGAAAAGTGATGATGATTATGGCTCCAAGAACAAGTTTAAACCTCCAAAGTAAGTGTATCTCCCGAAAATGAGTTAAAAGCCCTTTAAAACTTGTCAAAAAACAAGAAAAGCCAAAAAATCCCGTCGGCCACCAGGGGTCAGCGTCGCCGACGCCTTACGGGTGTTAAAAATCTTGCAGACGCCGTATCTAGATGCCTACACCACTTTCTCTCGACGTGACTCAGTGTTTGGCGTCGACGACACCCCCCGTAGGTGTAGATTTCCTGTTTTCTTGCTTCCTCGCTCCTGGGTGGTCCGTTTTTCGTCCCGGTAGTCCGTAAAGCTCCCGAATAGCTCCTTAAACTCCGTTAGACCTGCAAAACACAACTCTAATCAAAAGTAGGATAAACGAAACTAAAAACCACGTAAAAACATTGTAACACCCGTTCTTATAAATTAAAGGTTTAACGTATCATTTACGAAAAACAATCATGTAATTAAGATTACATATGCATTGGAAATTACGGGTTTATTAAAAACTTTTACAATTTAAAAGTGATACAACATAATGTGGTTTATTTCGTCGTTATAGAATATCGACAAAACAACGTTGCGGAAGCTTTGTTTAACGTGTGTTCGGTTCTTGCACGATACTTGATCATCATCCGGAACTCTCGACATTCACCTGTGATCAAAACCAACTTAAAGGTCAGTTTTGATAATTAAATAACCAATATAACAAGGAAATTAGGAAAATCCAACATTGATATCTTGATCCACAAACGATTAATTGAATTCTGGCCTCCACCGTAACTTACGGTGGTCACCGTAAGTTACGGTGGCCCCTGAATGTCAACTTTCCCCACCGTAAATCAGGGGTAATCTACCGTAAAGATTTTAGCTCCATCGTAACTTACGGTGGCACCGTAAGTTACGGTGGCCCCTGCATTCAGCCTTTCCATTTTGCTGTTTATGGACACGAAAACTTTCGTATCTTTCAATCCGCTCATCCGTTTGACCTACCGTTTCTTCATACATGTTTGTAATTTGATCCCCCATCATATGGAGTTAAAATCCTACATCCAACATAAGAAATTTTGAGACTTCTAAGCCTTTGACTCGTTACCTTTTTACCGAATTTTAACCCGTTTATGCATTTTATCAAACAAACGTATTTATTTGATTCCTATATCTCATACACTTCTTCAAATTAATGTTACCTACTATATTAGGTTCTAATCATAGGTTTATTACACAATTTAAACCCGTTTTCGCTCGTATGCTTATTTTAACCCGTTAAGGGTATTTTAGGCACTTTAAAGCTTGAAATCGCTTTCATTCCTTTCTAGCATTGTAGTTCTACATTTCTTATCTAGTAATCTCCCACTACAACTAGATATGTATTGGGTTTAATGTGAATATCTATATGTTCCGAGTTTTACCCCTCGGATTACCATTTTACGGCAAAGACTCATATAAAGCCCTTCGACCCAAGAATTTACATCCTTCACTACCTATACTCATTCTAAGCATATATTTAATCATAAAACTTATTTCCGAACCACCTTTATAGGTCGTTCGTTCAAATTAGCTTACCAGGGCAATTTGGTCAATTTTCATCCTTCTTTTACTACAAGGACCTTTAAATACTTGTTTGACTAAAAATCCAACCTTTTGACTATAATTCTTGTTTGTAAACTCATGTGCTTCTAAAACACCATAAACATAATTCAACTTATTCGGTTTACCTAAAGATAACCGAATATGTATACTTTAACCTTGTCTAACTCTTATAGAACTCCAAATTCTACGTGATGAGTTGTGTTATTATACATACCTGGCTCGGATCAATATATTGACCCGTTTCAATACCTTGCCTTAGTGGCTGTTAAGTGATAGCGCTGTAAACATCCATATGATATTCATTCCTATAATCATATAACTCAACGAACCATTAGTTGATATTATCAAAGGGTGATAATTTCACCTTTTGACCCGTTTATCTACTTAGTGATCTTCGTCACTTTAACTAAATACCAATTTCATCTATTATGATAATTTAAAGTCTACTAGCGAAAATACGTAATCGAGCGTATCGTAACAAAACCGTAGTTACGTACCTTTTAAGCATCCTTTCCAAACGCGTATTTCCACCGGCTTGTCCACTTGACGATCCGGATTCCTTGCCTAAAGAGTTCAATTCACAATCTGTTTAGAACCCTTTCACAAGCTTTAACGCATAATTCTCTAAAATGATCAAATCTGCGTTTTTACTCAACTTTTAACATTTTAACCCTCATTTAGGCGTTTCATCAAACACCTAACGGGTCAGATTTCTACATGATCAAAACCAAGCTCATGACTTGAGTTTATCACCCTAATTAACTTCAATTAGACTATATACACATATTTTAACACCATCATATCAGAAATCCCTTTCAATGACCCGTATTACACTAGAATAATCATTCTAAACCCTAGTGGTTACTAGTTTCCCACAAAGCCCATGAATCACCTTCAATGTGTTCATGAGATTTCTCGGAATTAGCCATGATTTCACATGTTATTGTCTAGATTTTACTCCTAGACATTATATCAACCCAAATAGCAAACATGCAACATAAATTTTCAGATTTCCCAATTTCATGAGAATTTCAAGTTGAGAGTTTTCATCAAATTTTACATACCTTGTAATCCTCTTGTGATGAGGATCAATAATCTATGCTCTAATTTCGATTTCAACTTGAATTGAGCCTTCAATTTGAGAGTTTAGTGAGTTGTTAGGGTTTTGAGAGTGGGGGTCGCCCTCCTCTTCCTGTTGATCGAACCAGACACCTAAATGGTGTTTTATATATATATTTTTTTTAAACTTAGTAATATAAGTTTAGATTTTAACAACATAGGCTCCTCCACTTTTATTTAGTTGATAACTTGATGTTTTGTTCTTTCATTTAATTACAAGACTTGTACTAGGTTATTTATTTCCTAGTTACTTTATCCTGTTCACAACCCGTTTTGTTTTTAAGTCCCGTTAAATCTCGGGCCTTTTATATACTTTGCTTTCTCAAAGCATTTCTCATCCTTTTAATAAATTTCAGTTTTACTTATTTAAATCCTAAATTTTACCGGGTAAGTTTTACCACTAACTGTATTTTTACCCGTCTTTACTATTAACGAGGTTTGATTACCAAACCCGTTTTCGGGGTGTTACAAACATCATTTTAAACAATTACGAACACCGGTTTTCGACCACGTATCACATGTGTAGAACAATGTCTTGTATGGTAAACAAAAATCTTATTTAAACCAAAAATAATGTCTTGAATAGCCAAAATGTCTTGTATAAAACAATGTCTTTGAATAAACAAAGGTTTTGTTTAAATCAAAAGTTATGTCTTATAATCCATTGCTTTTTTTTGTAAAAACATATATTAGGAATGTTGGCGAATACATTCAAGCCTTGTTGACTGTCGGATAAACCCTTATCAGGTCAAAGTTTTATCAATGTTCATCGGATTTTGTCGTTTCCTAGGGTTCACTTCCAAACAAACCTAGGAAGCGGGAACGAGATTGTCAATCCTATGGTACCATTACATACTACCAGTCGACGTGATAAATGTTAATGAATGTATCATTGTATATTCAACGCACCAATATTTCATGAACAATGTAAGCGTGTCATGAAAATGTTTTGAAACCATGTACTAGGTATGCTAGGCAAACGTACGAAGTAAAAAAATGTCCATGAAATCATGTACTATATGTACTATGTAATCAAAGCATGTGTAATGTCATGAAAACAAGAAAGTAACGATAGGCACATATGCTTCACCACAAAATATTTGAAAATGTAAAAGAGGGGAACTATGTACTCACTTGGGATTGCGTAAGCGCCCTTGAATCAAGTGAAATAACAAAGCTCAAACGTGTCCTAATGTGTCGGATAACTTATGTTAGTGTGTCGAGACTTTAAACGGAGGATTCGGGTAGAATGAAGTCTTATAAACCAAATGAGTGTTGGAACTCATATGATATGGTTTAACAAACTTAACATTCTGATTTGGAAAGGATCCTAAGTGCTTTTGACCCGTTATGACTCGTTAAGGTAGTTTACGCTACTTTAACGGGTCATTTGCGTAAATGTATGATCAGATGGTTAAATATGTCATATGATAAGTCTTATATGCCAAAACATGTTTGAAAATGTTGCAAAATCAGTTTATATGTCAAAAATTTGGTTACATGTGCTTAAAATGAATTTATGCGCAAAAATGGCATTTTGGTCATTTTTAAGAATATAGAAACAACTTATCATCTAACTAACCAAACGATGTGACCATAAGGTATAACCTCAGTAGGCCCTATACAACTATGGTCACATACGTGTGTTTGGTCAGATCCTAAGATCGACCAAACGGGTCGGATTCGAAAGTCAAAACGGTGGTTAAAACCGCTCGACTTACGACCCTAAATAAGCACTAAACTAGAAGTGACGAGTTAGACATGTCAAAACATGTCTAACTAAGTTATAAAAATGATTTGTTATCAAAACTTAGTGTTTTGATACCAAAAATAGTTTTGTCGTAAAATGCACATCATGTGCATCTTTGACCGAAACTTTGACTCATCACTTCGACTCGTAAACGTGGTAATCAGAAGGTGCGATCGTAAGGGATTATAACCTTCGTGATTATGATCACGTTGCAAAGTTCAATTGAACTTTGACTTGACCAATTATGGACAGAACCGAAAGTCAAACAGAAAGTCAACTGTTTGACTTTTAGCTAAAAAAAATCTAAAATAATGAACAAAACTAAGGAAGAACACTTACTTGTGTTCTAAGAAGATGAGAAACTCAGTAGGAGGCCTCTAAAGAGAAGAAAAACTCCAATTTTGAGCAGGAGATGAAATGAGCAAAGAATGAGTTGAATTAAGCTTGGTATTTATAGTGTTTTGGAAGCTATAAGATCATCACAAGTGTCCCATGAGTTGGCATGATCTTAGGGCGGCTTAAACACATGTCACAAGATGGAAGAAACCAGGAAAAATTGAGTTCTTGGGCTCCAAGCAAAGGAATCTAGGGGCTAAAACCATTTTTCTATTACTGGTAGGGTTTGGCAACCCGCGACGGGTTTGCCTTAGGGTTTCGTGCCCCGCCAGATGTCACACCCCAACCGATGGCGGAAACATCGGGGTGAGGCACTGAGCGAAATAGATTGTCCAGGAGGATCCATAACAACTATAATTACCAAATATTTAACGTCATGTCCCATACCATAACATATAAAGTAAAACAGTTATTACATACATAGTTCTCAAAGACAATAATATTGTTCCGACAACTCAAATTTATTTAATTTGTTTCTAGACCACCTAAGCTTGATTCCATGTCATCCAGCAATTAAGAGCATCCTAAACACCTGTCACATACGTTAAAATAGGGTCAATACACAAAGTGTAAAGGTGAGCATACAAGTTTAGTAGTATAATAGTAGCGAAAGCGGTTTACGCATAACCAACATGTAACACGTAGAAAAGTGAAGCATGTGAGCTATCGACAATGAAATATGCAAAGACATGACTGCGAGTTGTAGAATGCGCAACACATATCACCACTGTGACATGTGAAGAAATACCCTTAACAACCCCTGTCCATGACAGGTGCTGAGTCCAAACTATAGTACTATCACTGCTAAGGTGTCAGGCAACAATCACTGTGTAAACATAATATACAAGCATTCATCGAATAATCAAGTATAACATGCGGAGCGGTTAGCGTATAAAAGTAGTTACGTTGTGTGTCGATGTGATTTGATATAAGTAACGTATGTAACACCCAAATGTGTGTTAAGTAAAAAGGGATCGAGTATACTCACAGTTCATGTTTAATAAATAAACACAAGCTTGGATTAAAGGGAGCGCTGGAGAGTTAGCCTGATCATAGTACGACAGTATAAGTGTTGAACAGTGCATAAACAACGTGTCGGTGAGATGGACAATCGGATGGTGGTTCGATCAGATGGCCATCCGGATGGATGGTCATCCTGACGCATGACCGTTCGGTCAGATGGTCATTCGTCTGAGGAAGCTGTGTTTGTGAAATGTTGAACTTTTGAAGTTTTCGTTGTAGTATAAGTAATGTCATTCGATCGGATGGTCATCCGGACGGATGGCCGTTCGATCGGATGGCAATTCGTTTAAGTGGAAGTTACAAACAATTACATCTCCTGTCCGGACAGTCATTCAATTGGATGGTCGTCCGATCGGATGACTGTTCGTTTGGAAGCTGATATTCTTTGAAGTTTTGCAAAACTGATTAAGTGTTGAAATCACAAGTCACTTGGTCGAATAGTCGTTCGATCGGATGGCGTTATGATCGGACGACAATTCGTTCGGGCAACTGCTGGTTTGAAAAACTTGTAAAATCAGTTAAGTTAGATAGTTTTGCGGTTGAACCGAGACGGTGTGACAGCGTGTCAAACAACGGAAACCACATCAAGTCCAAGTCGTCCGATCGGATGGGAATCACCTCGTTCGATCAGTAACTGTTCTTGACGGAGTTCCATGTTCAACCCATGAATCGGTCGTCTCTTTGGTAGAAATCCGTCTTCGGTCGATTCTCCACTAGAGAATGAGTAGAGAGTCCGAACAAGCTCAGATTCTAATGGTTTTGAGTGGAAAGTAGAAGAGAAGTATGAAAACATCCCTCAACATCTTTTAATCCTGTGAGGTTTGTGTAAAATAGTGTAGAAACCTTTAGATCCGAAACGTTCTTGGTGGAATGAGGTCACACTTCAATGTTCATAAGAACTCCATGATGACGTCACCCTAGAACAGCCCAAATCTAGTGATTTTCATGGTGGAAAGTAGTGATTTGTTGGAGAAAATGATGAGAAAGTGAGTAGTGATGAAGAAAGTACAAGATTTAGAGCGAAAACTTACAAGAATCACGATGAATCGAGAGAAAAGGGCTTGGGAGTGCATTGGTCAGAGGGAGCTGTCACATCAATGAACAGTGATGTGACAGGAGGGGTATTTATAGTGAGAGGGTGAGAATGGCGGTGCAAGGTTGACTAGTCGGACGACTGTTCGATCGGATGGTCATCTGGTCGGATGTCCATTTGATCGAATGGTCGTTCGATTGAAGGGCCTTTACGAGTTGGTTTTTCCGACTTTCGTTTCGTGCGTTGGGCGTTGCGTTGCGTTCAATCGAGTTGCGTGTAAGCGACGCGATAGTTTTAACCAATAGTTACACAATTAACATAACTCACACATAACATAAAAGTACAACTTAGTTTTCGAGTCCGTGATGAGATTGCGTTGCGATAAAGTTGCGATTGCGTTTTGCGAATAACACCTCAAACAAATATAAACATGCACAAGTAGGACACATAATAACACACACATTTAGAACAATCAAATAACTGCGATTCGAGTTGCGATGCGATAACGATGAGATAGCGTTAAGTAGATTAGCATTTAAATACGTTTATCGCATTGTTACTTCATAATTAACAAATCGTAAAACAAAATAGCATAAACTAAAGTATCGATTAGCAAGTCGGAGAGTACAAGCAATAATCAAGTAAGGAATGAAAGATCTGAATAGCAATCTTTTTTTCCTTTGACTTTGACTTGTACTTTGACATCAAAAGTCGGGTTGTTACAGCCTCCCCTACTTTAGGGAATTTCTTCCTGAAATTAAGGCGCAGGCATAACGAATAGCTGTGGATACTTAGCCTTCATGTCACTTTCGAGTTCCCAGGTGAACTCGGTGTGACAACTGGCACTTTTTCATGTGTTCCGTACAATAATAAACAATAATCTGTTCTTTAATGACTGTGCATGATTGAATTGACAAGACGAATGAATTTCTGATTACTGTCATATACATACAAAGGCGTTTCATGGTGCAAGATTGTTCATCATTGTTACATGCAACACAATATGGTTCAATTAGTGCACAGAACAAAGTTAGCACAGTTATCAGACAAACTAGAATTACTGACGGGAGTTCAGTACTCAGATAGACATAATATTAATACACAAAATAAGCCCCGAAACCAAGTGTTACATTAGAATAGTGTGTAGGAAAGTAGAGATTACAAAACTGCCTTCCTAGTGATGATTTTGGTGCCCGAAAGTGCCAGAAACACACTAAAATTGCAGAATTCTGCAGAAAACAACCAAATTCAGCAAAAATCAGCTTTCTAATATCAAAATATAATGTAGAATTATGGTTTAATGGTCCAGAATACTTTCCTAAGTGTCAAGAATCGAAACTGTCATAAAAGACAACATAAAGCACACGAAACTGCGCTATTTAGCACTTTAACGAACCGGTAACCAACCGAACATCCGAACACTACCCGAAACACCAAATTTCCACTAGAAGCATTGTTTTAACATTACGAAGCTAGTTATTGTCACACCCCAACCGATGGCGGAATCATCGGGGCGCGGCACTGAGCGAAACAGATTGTCCAGAAGTTTCCATAACAACTATAATTACCAATTATTTAAAGCAACATGTCCCATACCATGTCATAAAAGATAATATAATTATTACAGACAAGATCTAGTCAAATTGTTCTGTTCCAACAACTCAGATTTTAAATACAGACAATTGTTTATTTGTTTCTAGACCTATCCTAGCCTCGATTTCACAGCAAGCAAAGCATATAAGCATCCTAAGCACATGTCACATACGTTTAAAGTAAAAGTCAATACACATAGTGTAAAGGTGAGCATACAAGTTTTATAGATATAACAGAGTTCGAAATCGTTACGCATAACCAGCACGTACACAGTGTAAAATGAGGCATGTTAGCTATCGACATGAACCTATCGATACCAATGACTGCGGGTTGACTGCCCAAGGCAGTTCGTAATACACACTCACCACTGTGAGCCATGTAACAAATTGTCCTTAACAACCCCTGAGTGAACAGGTGCTGAGTCCAAACAAATAGTACTATCGTTGCTAAGGCAGGTAGACAACATTCCATGTGTAAACATAACAAACAAGCATTCATTAAGTCACGTATAACATGCGGTAACAGTTAGCGTTTAAAGTATTGTGTAGTGTGTTTGATGTGATTTAGAATAAGTAACGTATGTAACACCCAAAAGTGCGTAAGCAAAAAGGGATCGAGTATACTCACAGTGATAATGGATTGAAGGGAGCGCTTAGGGTGAGATTAGCCTGATCAGAACGATAGCATAACGATAAGCGATACGTAAATGGTGAGAGGTGTCAATGGATCGGACGGTACTCCGATCGGATGGTAATCCGATCGTGTAGCCGGTCGATCGGGTAATAACCCGCTCGGATGGTCATCCGATCGGGTGACCTTTCGAGTGGATTGTCTCTTCGCTTGGGAAGGATGTGTTTGTGTATGATGGCTTGACTTTTGAAGTTTTTGTTGTAGCATTTTGAAAACATAGAAGTATCTCTAACTTTCAGGTCGATCGATCGAACGGTCATTCGATCAGGCGACAATCCGATTGGTTGGACACTTTAGTGAGAACAAGTTCACAGAAGTTTGTCACTCGATCAGATTGTAGTTCGATCGGGTGGCAATCCCTTGTATTGAACAAGTTTGAAAATCGTTTAAGTGTTGAGGTCTAAACATCACATAGTCGAGTGGCAATCCGATCGGGTGACAATCCGATCGAACAGCAATTCGTTCAATGTTCAAAACCTTAAATGTTGGAAACAAAAGTTAAGTGTGGGACCCAAGGTGCAAGCCGATCGGTTGGCAACCGATCGGGTGACAATCCGATCAGACAGCAGTCCGATCGGGCGACACTCCGTCCTGGTCGGCCTGATCATCTTCTTCGTTGGTGGCTTGATAGTTCTGTGGTTTTATCGAGACGGTGTGACAACGTGCTAATCAACAGAACCCCATCTTGACCCCAGTAGCCCGATCGAACAGGAATCACCCAAGTTCAACGAGTTAACCGGTTTAAGTTGATTGTTCTTGGTTAACCCGACATCGGTGGTCTCGGGGATAAAATCCAGATCTTGAACCAACACAACACTAGGAACGAGTAGAGGTTAGAACGAGATCCGATTCTATCGGTTTTGAGTGCATTGAGTGTAAAAGAGTTGAAAGAAAGTTAAAAACCATCTTTCAATCCTTTTTTCACCTTGAATATGTTTAGATCTACGCAAGATCCTTGTTTATTTGTGTGGAAATCGGTTAGATCTAAGTTGTTCTTGGTGGATTGAAGCCAAAACATGAAGTTCATAAGAACACCACGATGACATCATCCTAGAACACCTCAAATCTAGTGATTTCATGGTTAAAAGTTAAGATTCAAATGATAGAAAGGTGTAGGAGTGCGTATAGATTAAGAAAGTACAAGATTTAGGATGAAATCTTACTGGAATTGCAAGAAATCGAAGAAAGGGTGAGCAAAAGCACTGGTCGGAAGAGAGTTGCAGAAAAAGGTAAGTTTGTGATGTTGACAGGGGTATTTATAGGGTTTCCATAAAAGGAAAGGAGGGGAGAGGGCTGGTCGATCGAGTGGCATCCCTGGTCGGGTGGCAGCCAGATCGGGTGGCAGTTCGCTCGGCTGGCCACTCGATTGGAGTGTGCGGTGCGATAAGTTTTGCGATTTAAATTCACGTGATGAGCGTTGCGATGCGATGGAGTTTCCTATTCAAATTACCTTTAATCCCAACTACTATATCTAACATACAATCATCCTAAATAACTTGCGTTTAGCGTTTGCGATAGCGTTTCGATTAATCACCACAACATAAACATAATTAAACATGCACAAGTAACACATAAGAGGCACACACACGTAAAACAATAACCAGAACACATAATTCGAGTTGTGAGCGCGATTGCGATAAGCGATAAAGCGATAAAACATGCGATAAACATTGATAAATAGCGAATAAACCTCGATTATTAATAGATACTCTACATAATACAACTAACGTAAAAAATTAATTAGACTAACTATGAGTCAAAGAAGTCAAAACAGGAATTGAGCAAGGAGTGACAAATCGCAATTAGCAATCTTTTCTTCCTTTTGTTGGTGCATACATCTGTCGACTTCGTCTTATATCGAGTCTCGGGTTCGTTGCGGATCAGATCAAGAATGATGTCATCATTCTTAATGATGACATCATCCTAGTGACATCATTATCCTACATAAGCACTTGGAATACACAAGAAGACAAATCAAAATGTTGGATCTGTTTGAACATGGTTGCTCGTTTGAAAGTGTAACCGTTTGAGAGTGTCTATCCGTTTGAAGGAGGGTTCCGTTTGAAGGATGTCATGACATCTTCAAATGGAAGGGCTTGGCCTATAAATACCCTTCAAATGATTTCATTTGTAACGATTCCAGATTTGATACCGAGGTGCTGCCGGTTTATTCTCTGATTGTAAACATTGTTATTTCAATATACAAGAGGTTTAAAGTGTATTTCAAGCTGTTTTCACATCCGTTTCTCTGTTTCCGCCTCTGAAACGGACTAGAGCTCTTCCGAACAACTCATTCTGGTCGATTCGATCCTACAAGTGGTATCAGAGCTCAGGAGGAAGAGTTCTTGTCATATTCAGCTTGAAAATTTGATTTTCTACACCTTCTTTCAAAATTGAACAATTTTTCACGGTTAAAATCGGCTAAAACTTTCACAATGTGTGCGTAATTGTGTTTTAACAAACCCTTGAGAATATCAGACCTAAACTCATAGTAAAACTGGTAAAAATGACTTGAAAACTGGTGTCCGTTTGAACGAAGCAGCAACATTCCGTTTGAAACTGGACTGACCGTTTGAAAATACATGGTATTCCGTTTGAAATCGACCGTTCCGTTTGAACTGACCGTTTGAAAATGTCTATACCGTTTGAAATTGACCCATTCCGTTTGAAGCTAGCCATCCCGTTTGAAAGTGGTTCAGTAATTCACATGAAAGTGCATCGATTTGTGTTGAACATTTAATCAGTGTGTCAGTTGGTCACATGAGTGCTTCGTTCAAGAATCTGCATGTGATATCGACCAATGTTACAATATTGAGGTCCAATGAGAGCTAAGTTGTGTGTTGGTCAATGAGAAACATCATGTATTGAAGTTGTTGAACTAGTAGCTTTTTCAGTCAAAACATAAGTTGAAAATTGAATTAATCAGATCCACGAATATATTCGGTCCAATCAGTTTGTTTTGATAAAGTGTTTTGTATGTGATTTGGATTAAAAGGTGTCAGCTAAGTGGGATTGGAATTTGCTATTGCATGTGATCATTAAGTGTGTTGTCGGATATTATCATTGAGAATACATGTGATCTATATTAATTGTTTCAGTTTATCAATAACAGTTCACGTGTATAAGTGTCTGGTACATTGATTGCAATTTTGTTGGTCGGCCCAAGTTAATCTCATTCTGTCCACGTGAGTCATAGCAATAGGCCCAAATTGAGAGTTGAAGCATAGAGTTAAGATCGAGAAGCCCAATTAACAATTGAAGTACAATGTTGTGTCCATTCAAAGCCCATATTACTTAGTTCATCCGATTAAGATCATTCATTCAGTGACCTCACTTCAACAAATTTGAAACAAGTTCGCGAAATTTTCGACACGAGTCTTAGATCGATTCAACCGTTACACACGTTCACATTTTTTTCAGTTCGTTTAAATTGATTAGTTGTTTTTGTTTTCATTCAGATATTTTTCCGAAATATCTTCTGATTACTGAAGCATGGAAAAGGAATTCTACAACGCGTTTGCCACACCAGTCGCTCCGGTTACAGCTGCTGAAACATTGTACAGTGAAAATGAGACGGGAACTCATCAGAAACCGCCAAAACTTATGTACATTGAAGATTTTCAGGGATGGAAAAATCGATTTGAGAACTGGGTTCAAGCTTATAGGTTTGATGCATGGTGTTCGTTGGAGAAAGACTATGAGAAACCGAAAAACGAACGTGGACTTGAAAAGGGTTTCAGTGACTTTATGGAAGTTGACAAATTGAAGTATACTAGTGAGAAAATGATGATCAGTATTCTTCAACAGGCAATTACAGAAGATATATTTGTTTTGCTTCAACATGGTAATACAGCTAAGTCAATTTGGGAAGCATTGATTCAGAAATTCAAAGGAAGCGCAGATATGATTAAAAACAAAAAGGCGTTATTGAAGAAGTCGTTTGATATGTTTTCAGCTTTCGACCATGAAACTACAAAGCATACCATTGATAGATATTGTCATCTAGTCTTAGAAATGAAAAGATTTAACATTGAGAAAAATGATGATGAGTGGGTCGATAAACTAGCTGAAGCACTACCACAACAAAAGTGGGGAACTTATTTGATGATTTTAAAACACACAAGAAAGTTTGAGAATATGAATCTAGCACAATTCATTCAAAAGATTGAAGAGCAGGAGCTGGATATTCAGAAAACTGCTATAATGACGAATCCAAATGCCAAACAAGATGTCAGTTTGTATTACAGAGGGAACAAGTTTGAGGCTACTCCCAGTCCTAGTCCAAAGATTCAAACTGGTTTCAGTGCTGACAGTTTGTCTGGAACAAAGAGTAGCAATGTGACTCAAAGTGGTGGATATTCTTCATCATTCTCAAGTTTTGATCCAAACAGCACAACATCAAGTTCTCAATGACAAAACTCAACAAATCTTCAGTGCAATGTTACCTTAAACATTCAAAATGGTCAGAATCTGTCTCCGGAAGTTGCCAAGCAACACATGACATCACTGGTTTCTATGTTAGAATCTTACGAAAGTTTGATCGGTGGGAAGATTGGGAATCCGATGCTTACCAAAGAGGTTTACAACCAAATTGATGCTGAGGAACTTGAGCTGATGGATATAAAATGGTGTTTAGCGAGTGCTTGGAGAAGAGCTGAAAAGTTTCAAGAGATTACTGGTAGAGATGAATTTCGAGGAATGGCTACATCTCAGTTGGGTTTTGATAAATCGAAAGTTACATGTTTTCGTTGCAAAGGAAAAGGACACTTTAAAAGGGAGTGTAAAAATCAAGAAGCTACCGGGAATCAAGAAAAGAACAATTATTATCAGAAATCAATTTTTCATCAGATTACTCAACAAAAGGAACCACAAACTGCACATGCTCGACCAATTATGGATGACAAAAGGAAAATGATCGAAGATGCAAATAGAAAAGCTTATTTCGGTATCATTGATCAAGATGATGAATTTGTTGCTGAAGTATTTAGCTGGGATAAATACATTCCAACCGATTCAGGCTTTGTTGCTAGAATTCAGGGTGAAGATGAGACTAATCAGAAAAGAATTCAGATTTTTCCAGATCTTGGTAGTGATGTGGATACCGATGATGAGGAAGAACATCTCAACAGAGTTAGAAAAGGCATTGATCCTACAAGTTTAATTTGTTTTTTGCAGATAAAATGGAGATGCTGAATCAAAAGAAGATTGCAAGATTGAAGAAAGAGCTGGAAGCAGCAAAAAGGCTAGCTGATGAAAAGACAAAGACAGAAGCTGGAGAAGCGAATGTTGAACCAGCAACTGAGAAAGTAGTAGAGAAAATCGTTGAAGTGGAGAAAGTGGTGGAGAAGATTGTTGAGGTTGAAAAAATAGTCGAAGTTGAAAAATTGGTCGAAGTAGAGAAACTCGTCGAGGTAGAAAAAGTCGTTGAAGTTGAAAAGATAGTTGAAAAATTGGTTGAAGTTGAAAAACCGTGTTCGAAGTGTTCAGAATCTTGTGAAACTTGTGAGGAGAAAGATAAGAAGATTGATAATTTAGAGAAGATTAAAGAAGATTTACTGTCTGATGTGAAGTATGTGAAGGAGTCATATGATGTGCTCAACAACACAGTTGATCGTCTAAAAAAGACAAATACAGACATTGAAATGGCAATGGAGAAAATGAGCGCAACATTAATGACCAAGCAGAGTGTCATAAATGATTACATCGAAGACTGTGCTAATCTGAAGAAGGAGTTGGAGCTTGAAAAGATCGAAAGTGAAAGGATTAAACGATTACTGTTGAGTTATACTACTTGTGATTATTTGATTGATCGTGTTTATCCTACTGTTGCAGGTCTGGAAGCGTTCGTGGATAAAAAGACTGAAGATACTGATACTGGTAAGAAACCAAGTGTCAAGTATAACAGATGTCCGCCCCCGATCCATGAAACTTATTCTCCTAGGAATCCTAACGAGTAGCGTCTAAAAAAGGCAGTCAACATCAAGTTAAAGTCTGAAATCATTGATGAATTACCAGACAATATTGATGTTACATTCACAGCATCTGACACTGATCATGATTCTGAGTTATTAAAGAAAGCGGTCGATCAGGTGTTGGATATGGATGAAGAGTCAAAACCGGAGTCTAAGTCTGAAAGTTTGAGTTCATCAGAAAAGAGTCCGAGTTCATCAGAAAAGAGTCCGAGTTCACCGGTTAACAGGGTTTACAATAGAGAATTCCTGTTATCAAAATCTAATTTGAATGATGGATCAATCAAAGTGGCTTATACTTTGTATGATTCAGACAAATTATATTTTGATGAGGAATTCCCAATAAGAAGTGTCAAAACTGAAATGATCAAACAGGTTTTCAAATTAACAGAAATTAATATTTCCGAAATAAAAGATTTAAATCTTGCTGAAAAACCTAAAAAATACACTTCAAGAGTTCAACAGAGATTGAACAAGAAAAAGGGTTACGGTTATGGTTCAGGTTATCGAAAGAAACCAAACCATAATGGTAATCTTAAAAAGAAAGGTCTTGGTTTCAATTCTACAGAAAATTATAAAAATCAGAAAACTTATAAACCAAAAACAAAATTTGTTTCAGGAGGAAGTTCAGAGGATGAACAGAAGAAACCGTTCTGGAAGCAGTCGAATCAAGAGTTTCTTGCTGAAGTAAAGAAGAATGTGAGAAAGTTTGCTTCAAAAGTTGACAGAAGAACCTGTTTCAAATGCCAAGAAGTTGGACACATAGCTTGGAATTGTCCCAAGTCCAACTACAAAGAACAGGGAGTTTCTTCTAACTTTGATTCGAGAAGAAAATTTGTTGATAATAAAGAACAACCTGTAAAAAATGTTAAAAAATTTGAAAATTCTACTTCTGAGGAAGGAGAAAGTTCAAAACGGTTTTACAAAAGAAGAGGTGATTTGAGTAAACAAAAGTGGGTGGTTAAATCTGAGGGTAATTCTAACAATGAATTTGATTCCATAAAATCAGAGGAGTCATGTGTTGAGAAAAAGGTTGATAATTCCGTTCCTGAGATGAACGAGGAAAACTTTCCGTCATTGACAAAAGATTATTTGAAATCAAAAGGTAGGGTTGAGATTTCAGATCAATTCTTTGCGGATAAGAAAGAATTTGATGCTGAAAAGGTGTTTAATGGAAATGTTAAACATATTTTTGGAAAGATGGTTGCAGGAAAAGTGAAAGGTGCTAAAGAATTCTACAAATCAAAGTGCTGGTGGGATAGATGTGTCCCAGAATCTCCCAATGCTGGTCAGGCTTGGGGGAAAGTTTTTCCAAACTAAAAATCCTGACTTGCCGGAGCTCCCAGGTTGGTAAGAGTGGAGCAGGAATCGGCTTCTTTCTTAGTAAATGATCCTACAAGTGGTACAGTTGGTAAAGTACAGGTGGTATATTTGAATTGTTATATTTTACAAGTGGTTATGGTTGGTGAAATGAACCTGTAAGTAGTTGAAAGATATTTTCATCGACAAATGGTTAATCAAGGTCATTAAGTTGAACTTGATTGGATCATACTTACAAGTGATATTTTAGAGAACAATGTGATGAACCCCTAACCTACAAATGGTTTCTTAAAATCAACAAAACTTATTTTCCGGAAAAACCATTTGATTAAAACAAACTTAAGTGTTTTGAAATCACAATGGGAAAATAGTTTGTTGTAAGGGGGAGTTCTGATTGTTTATGCCAAGTGGATGGCGAATTGAAGCGATTTGATATCGGTTGTCACTTTATTGTATAGTTTATTTTCAAATTTCCTAAAATGTGTTTGCATTTTATGGGGAGTAAAAATTTTCAGAAAATCCAAAAACATTTGAAAATTTGAAAAAGCCAAAAACATGATAAAATCAAAAATGAGTTTTGTTGTATAAAAGAGGAAATGATAGTACATCAGTGGACTATCACAGCATGCTAAAGAATTGGAAAGTTAAATAGTGATAAACGGTCTCACTGATGATGTGTCAGTAGATTTTTGCACATTTAGTAGATTGTGACGAGATATAAACCTAAATTCAAACTTGCTTATATAGTGGGTAACATCTCTCGGATATATGGGTAACCCCCGAAATCTTGTTTGAAGGACCCCTCTTTCTGAGATACTAGGTCTTTATGCTCAGTGATATCTGGGGTATTATCCCGGGACTTCTGATTTTGCGGAAGCAATGGCCTAGTCCCCGGAGAATACTTTCTGCTTGCTTGAAATATAGCGCCGCCCTCAGCATAAATTGATGAGACAATAAAATTGCTAATCAATGCTGTTGTAAAAAAGATCCTCTAAAGGGGACACACCTAAAGTCAAACCAAGCTCTCTGCTGAACGGAAGTTCTGACCTGAGCTATCATGGTTTCATAATTTATTCCCCTTACAGATATCATCTAGGTATACTCACTTGTAAGACTGAATATTGGTATCTGGATACGGGAGTATATTCTGAGGTGGGACACGCGAATAAGTTTAAGTGCTTAAGACATTAATCTCGTATCTCGAATCAATTGAACTTTGTGTGAAAATTTAAGTGGATCAGTATACTGACAATCTAAGTGAATCGTTTAGAACTTAAAATGTTTAAAGCTTAACGGTGTTGGTGATTTGTCTTAAAAACTGATATGATCCTCTTACACAAACTCACAAAATATTATCTGTATATATATTTCTTTACTGCATTTCATTTCGGTTATTTCAAAAATCCAAAAAGATTTTCGGTGTGTTTTAGCATAAATTTTGAAAAATTCAAAAAGATTTTAGACGACTGATGTTGAAAAGCCGATTTTCAAAATTTCGAGTGCTAAACATGACGAGCAGGTTTGGGAAAGTGTGTTTGAAGAATGTTTGAAATGAAAAATGATATACATTCAAGTGGTTCATCAGAATTTGACATGATAAATCATTTTGTTTGTTACTTGAAAATGATGTATGTCTTCATGTGATTAGCAAAGTTTCTAAATTTGTTATATCTTATCTTTTATGAAACTTATGTTTTGGGTAGAGAATATGCAGGTGAGTCAGGTTACGATACCTGAACCTATGAAAGCCAGATTACGATCCCAGCACAAGTTGAGGGGGAGTCTGTTAGAGAAAGAAAGTCTGAAGTTGCTAGAGCCTGCTGCTGATCCTGAAGAATACAAGAGAAAGTTAGAGTGAAGAAAGCCCAAAGACTGATAAAGACTGAAGATTGAGAAGACTCGACACTTAAGACTCGTTAACATCTGAGGGGGAGTCTGTTGGTGCACACATCTGTCGACTTCGTCTTATATCGAGTCTCGGGTTCGTTGCGGATCAGATCAAGAATGATGTCATCATTCTTAATGATGACATCATCCTAGTGACATCATTATCCTACATAAGCACTTGGAATACACAAGAAGACAAATCAAAATGTTGGATCTGTTTGAACATGGTTGCTCGTTTGAAAGTGTAACCGTTTGAGAGTGTCTATCCGTTTGAAGGAGGGTTCCATTTGAAGGATGTCATGACATCTTCAAACGGAAGGGCTTGGCCTATAAATACCCGTCAAACGATTTCATTTGTAACGATTCCAGATTTGATACCGAGGTGCTGCCGGTTTATTCTCTGATTGTAAACATTGTTATTTCAATATACAAGAGGTTTAAAGTGTATTTCAAGCTGTTTTCACATCCGTTTCTCTGTTTCCGCCTTTGAAACGGACTAGAGCTCTTCCGAACGACTCATTCAGGTCGATTCGATCCTACACCTTTGACCTCAACCTTGACTTTGACTTTGACTTTCGAAACACGGGGTGTTACAGCCTCCCCTAGTCGAGGGAATTTCGTCCCGAAATTAGGCCGAAGCCGTAACAAACAACTGCGGGTACTTCGCCTTCATGTCACTTTCGAGTTCCCAAGTGAACTCTGCGCCTCGCTTGCCTTCCCAGCGAACCTTCACAATGGGAATGCGTGAGCGCCTGAGCTGCTTGGTTTGTCGGTCCATGATTTCGACAGGCTTCTCCACGAAGTGTAGTGTTTCGTTTACTTGGAGATCATCAAGAGGAACTTGGATATCATGCTCAGCAAGGCATTTTCTGAGGTTAGACAAATGGAAAGTCGGATGAACGTTGTTGAGTTCCTTCGGTAGTTCGAGTCTGTAGGCCACTTTTCTGATCCTTTCCAGAATCTTAAAGGGTCCAACATATCGAGGCGCGAGTTTCCCTTTCTTGCTGAATCTGACCACACCCTTCCAAGGTGATACCTTTAGGAGTACGTGGTCGCCAACGTCAAATTCAAGGGGCTTGCGTCGTCTATCGGCGTAACTTTTCTGACGACTCTGAGCTTTCAGCAAGTTGTCTCTTATTTGGAGGATTTTGTCTGTCGTTTCTTGCAGTAGCTTAGGACCGGTTAATTGCGAGTGACCGATCTCGCGCCACACAATTGGCGATCGACATCTTCTTCCGTACAAAGCCTCAAACGGTGCCATTTGAATGCTGGAATGATAACTGTTATTATACGAGAATTCGACTAACGGCAGGTAAGCGTCCCAACTACCACCGAAATCTATGACACACGAACGGAGCATGTCTTCAAGGGTGCGAATCGTTCTCTCAGTCTGATCGTCGGTCTGAGGGTGGAATGCGGTACTTAGATTAAGCGTAGTACCGAGAGCCGCTTGAAACGTTTCCCACAGTCGCGAGGTAAACCGAGCATCACGGTCAGAAATGATGTCGCGAGGCGTCCCATGTCGACAAATGATCTCATCGGTGTAGATTCGGGCTAATCGTTCTACCTTGTAGTTTTCTCGTATTGGCAGGAAATAAGCAGATTTGGTCAAACGATCAACGACAACCCAGATGCTGTCGTGACCTGCTGACGTTCGCGGAAGTTTCGTTATGAAGTCCATAGCTATACTCTCCCATTTCCATATAGGGATCGGGGGTTGTTCGAGTAAGCCGGAGGGTCTTTGGTGTTCAGCCTTAACTTTCGAGCAAGTCAGGCACCTTCCGACATAGAGAGCGATATCCCTCTTCATGCCCGGCCACCAGTACTTGTAGCGAAGGTCCTGGTACATTTTATCGGCACCGGGATGAATAGAATATCGAGACTTATGGGCTTCGTCCATCAAAATCTTCCGTAAGTCGTTCCGTTTGGGGATCCAAATTCGGTCCAGATAATGGAATATCCCATTCGATTTATTCACCAACTGGGCTCCATCGTGATGAATTCTTTCCTTCTTCAAAGTACGCTCGTTAAAGCATGCATGTTGGGCTTCGTGAATGAGAGACTCAAGATGATGCTGCGCGGGAACATTATGAGCGCTATGAAAATAACTTCGTCTGCTGAGAGCGTCGACAATGACATTTGCTTTGCCAGGATGATAACGAATCTCACAGTCGTAATCATTGAGAAGTTCCACCCATCGGCGTTAACGCATATTAAGCTCTTTCTGGTTGAATATGTGCTGTAGGCTTCTGTGGTCGATGAAGACCGTACACTTTGTACCATAGAGGTAGTGTCGCCAAAATTTCAACGCAAAAATAACTGCTCCTAGCTCGAGGTCATGGGTTGTATAGTTCTTCTCGTGGATCTTGAGCTGACGAGACACGTAAGCAATAACCTTTTCCCGTTTCATGAGAACACAACCAAGACCAAGGTTCGAGGCATCGCAATAGACAATAAAGTCGTCGTTTCCGTCAGGTAGGGTGAGGATAGGAGCATTGCAGAGCATATGCTTGAGGGTTTGGAAAGCAGACTCTTGTTCGGTTCCCCAGACAAAAGGCTTGTCTTTATGCGTGAGAGCGGTAAGGGCACAACGATTTTAGAGAATCCTTCGATAAATCAACGATAATAGCCCGCCAGTCCGAGAAAAGAACGGACTTCAGACGGGTTCTTCGGTGTAACCCAACTCTTAACTGCTTCAATCTTCGTGGGATCGACATGAATACCTTGACTATTGACAATGTGACCGAGGAATTGAACCTCCTCCAGCCAAAATTCACACTTGGAGAACTTGGAATAGAGTCGATCCCTTGGAGTAGCTCGAGAACCAAACATAGATGCTGGCGTGTTTGGCTTTCGACTTGGAATAGATCAGGATATCATCGATAAACATAATGATGAAGCGGTCGAGAAATGGTTTACACACACGATTAATCAGATCCATGAAAACCGCGGGTGCGTTGGTTTAACCAAAAGGCATAACAACGAACTCATAGTGGCCGTATCGAGTGCGGAAAGCGGTTTTGGGTATATCCTCCTCTTGAATGCGTAGTTGGTGATAGCCTGAGCGTAGATCGATCTTCGAGAAACATGAGGCACCTTGCAGTTGATCAAACAAATCATCGATTCGGGGCAAGGGATAGCGATTCTTGATTGTCAACTTATTCAATTCCCTGTAGTCGATGCACATCTGGAACGACCCATCCTTCTTTTTGACGAAAAGAACTGGTGCACCCCATGGAGAGGTGCTCGGGCGAATGAAGCCTTTATCAAGTAATTCCTGGAGTTGGCTTGAGAGTTCACGCATTTCGGACGGGGCGAGTCGATAAGGAGCTTTAGCAATAGGATTGGCTCCAGGAATGAGGTCGATACGAAAGTCGATATCACGACTTGGAGGTAGACCAGGAAGTTCATCGGGAAAGACCTGAGGGAATTCGCAAACAACGGGAACGTCTTTCACTCCTTTCTGTTCCTTCTCTGCTACTACAATGTTAGCCAAGAAAGCTCTGTATTCCTTGCGGAGATACTTGCTAGCTTGGACACACGACATGAGCTTGAGGCCTTTTGTCACGGCCCCCAACCCAGTTTGACCCGGTCCAGGAGCCGCGGGACAGAAAATCCCGTGGTATTTATTTAATTGAGTGACAACGGAAGATTTTAGCAGGATCTTTTTAAAACTAAAATTGCCTGATTATATTATTTCATAATTTGGGATAAAACCCTGGTAAGTTACAATAAGGTGATTTCACTGGGAAATCTTTATTTTTACAAAACATATTTCTTTATTTATTTTGAGCCACTTCTTTAAGCTTGTAGTGCTTCATGGCACTTTTCCTGGATCACAACATATCACCTGAAACATGTTTGAAAAAGGTTTTGTCAGCAGGGAAATACTGGTGAATCATTCTTTTTACTAAAAACGATGCGTTGTTATAATTTACAGTATTAAGAGCGATTACAATGTTTCCATGTATCAACCAACTACCCACAGTATTTGTCACTCGACCATCCATTGGTAACCTCATTGTCCAATAGTGTCTGTGACAATGGTCATATCACCCCTTGGCTACCCCGTTGTCCAATGGTGACGGTTATCAAGTAATGTATACAAAACCCCACATACCGGCTGTAATTTGGTGATTACAAAGACTTAATCCCTGTAATTATAACTTTGAAAATATTTAAGAATTTATAAATCACTTTGATAAAAATAGAATGACTCACATTGCAGATTTAATACGACAGAGTTTACGCCTACGGTTTAGCCTTGTAACCTAAATTAATAACATGCACACGAACTAGTTCAGTAACTAATACAACATTTACGATAACTCACGAGATTAAACCCTCACAACAAATGACAAAGTGCGACACTTAAACATCCATCGAATTCACGACGAATGACAAAGCATAACCCTAATTTGGGCAGCACTTAAACATCCATTGGATAGTTTTAATCGATCGGACATTGAATCGTAGCAGCGATCGAGTTATTACCCTGTATAGCGGCAGCGTTTCGTGATCGTGTGTGTTTTTGTAATAAACAGACTATAACTCGGTGTATATAATGAATTTTTACGTCGTTCAAGTACCAAAATTCAAGTCCCAAACCCATCTATTTATACTGAAATTTTGACCCCCTCGCGTGACGCGAGGGGTCCCCTAGGGGGCGTCGCGTGGCGCGAGGGGTCACACCCTACCATAGGGTAGCCCCGTGTGTTTGTAGCCTTGCTGAGTCAGTGGATTGTTAAAATTCGAATTTGACAGCATTTTATATGGATAATCGTCAATAGGGAATACCCCCCCCTGAGTTTTAGGGGCCCTGATCCTGATTCTGATTGTTCTGAAAATTTTAGGGTTTATACAGAATCACTTGGGGGTCTCAATTAGGGTTTCCTATTGGATAAAATAATATAATAAATAGGACTTTTGATGAGAGTTGTTACATCCTCCCCACCTTAATAAAAATCTCGTCCTCGAGATTTACTCGAACAATTGAGGATACTTTCGCTTCATCTCTGATTCCAGCTCCCAAGTGTATTCGGGACCTCGTTTCGAATCCCACTTGACTTTGACCAGCACTAGTCGTTTGTGTTTGAGAAACATGATCTTTCGGTCTTCTATTTGTAGTGACTTCTCAACAAATTTTAGCTTTTCATTTACCTCTATGTCTTGAAGAGGTACTACCAGGGATCCGTCAGATAGACATTTTTTAGATTGGATACATGAAATACATCATGTACTCCAGCTAGTTCTTCTGGTAGTTGTAAGCGATAAGCAACTGGTCCTATACGTTGGATTACTGGAAATGGTCCTACGTACCTTGGACTCAGCTTTCCTTTCTTACCGAATCGAACTACTCCTTTCCAAGGAGAAACTTTCAAAAGTACTTTATCTCCAACTTGAAATTCCAGTGGCTTGCGTCGATTATCGGCATAACTCTTTTGACAATCTCGAGCAGTCTTTAGTCTTTCCTTGATTTGAGTAATCTTGTCAGTGGTTTCTTGTACTATTTCAGGACCGGATAATTGACTTTCTCCTATTTCTGCCCAACAAACCGGAGTTCTGCACTTTCGTCCATATAGTGCTTCGAATGGGGCAGCTTCAATGCTTGCATGATAACTATTGTTATAGGAGAATTCAATTAAGGGTAGGTGATCGTCCCAGTTTCCACCAAAATCTATCACACATGCTCGGAGCATGTCTTCTAGTGTTTGTATCGTCCTCTCACTTTGTCCGTCTGTTTGAGAATGATATGCCGTGCTTAAATTTAGCCGGGTTCCCATTGCTTTCTAGAAACTTGTCCAGAAATGAGAAGTGAAACGACTATCCCTATCCGATACAATGGAGAGTGGAACTCCATGTAAGGATACTACTTCGTTTACATACAACTTTGCTAACTTTTCCATGCTAAAGGTTTCTTTCATAGGTAGAAAATGAGCTGATTTGGTTAATCGATCCACAATTACCCAAATCGCATCGTTACCTTTTCGGGTTTTGGGTAACTTAGTAACAAAGTCCATTGTTATGAGTTCCCATTTCCATACAGGCATTTCTAGTTGTTGAAGTAGACCTGAGGGTTTCTTGTGTTCCGCTTTAACTTGTGAACAAGTAAGACACTTAGAAACATATCTAGCTATGTCCTTTTTCATTCCTATCCACCAGAAATTATTTCTCAAATCTTGGTACATCTTATTGTTTCCTGGATGCATGGTATACCTAGATTTATGGGCTTCTTCTAAAATCTTATCTCTTAATTCTCCTTGCTTAGGTACCCAAACTCTTTTCTTATGGAATCTCCAAATTCCATCAGCTCCTTGCTCTAATTCCTTTATTCTTCCTTTCATTCCTTCAGCATCATCCTTGATTGCTGTTTCTTGAACGTTCTTTAGTTGTTCCATTAAGTCTAATTGTAAATTTAATCTAAGCGCACGAACTCGTCTTTGTTTTTCATGATACTTACGACTTAAGGCATCTGCAACTACATTTGCCTTTCCTTCGTGATATTGAATATCACAGTCATAGTCGCTTAGGATTTCCATCCATCTCCATTGCCTCATGTTCAATTCTTTTTGCCCAAATATGTACCTTAAACTTTTGTGATCCGTATAGACAGTAAACTTACTTCCATACAGATAATGTCTCCAAATTTTAAGGGCAAAAATTATGGCTCCTAACTCTAAGTCATGAGTCGTATAGTTTTCCTCGTGCTTTTTCAACTGTCTTGAGGCATACGCAATTACCTTTTTGCGTTGCATTAGCACACATCCTAATCCTAGTTTAGAAGCATCACAGTATACTTCAAAATCTTCAGTCCCTTCTGGCAAGGCTAGAATTGGGGCATTGGTTAATCTTTGCTTTAAAATCCTAAAAGCCTCTTCTTGCCTAGGTCCCCATTCAAACTTAACCGTTTTACAGGTTAGCTTAGTTAATGGTACAGCTATTTTGGAAAAATCCTTAATAAACCGTCTATAGTATCCGACTAACCCTATAAAACTTCTAATTTCCATAGCTGTTTGTGGAACCTTCCATTTGGTGATTGCTTCTGTCTTTGCAGGATCTACATGAATACCTTCATGATTCACCATGTGTCCTAAGAATTGCACTTCTTGTAGCCAAAATTCACATTTAGAGAATTTGGCGTAAAGCTTTTCCTTTCTTAACAAAGTTAAGAGTGCATGCAAGTGCTGACAATGCTCGTCCTGACTTTTGGAATAAATAAGTATATCGTCGATGAAGACAATTACAATTTTATCCAAATACGGTTTACAGATTCTATTCATCATGTCCATGAATGCTGCAGGTGCATTTGTTAGTCCGAAGGGCATGACTGTAAACTCGTAATGACCATACCTAGTTCTGAAAGCAGTTTTAGGTATGTCTTCTTCTTGTACCTTCAACTGATGATATCCGGAGCGTAAGTCTGTCTTAGAAAAATATCTAGCTCCTTGAAGTTGATCAAAAAGATCGTCAATCCTAGGTAATGGGTATCGATTCTTAATTGAAACCTTATTCAATTCTCTATAATCAATACACATTCTCATGGACCCATCTTTCTTTTTCACAAACAACACTGGTGCTCCCCACGGGGATGAACTAGGTTGTATAAATCCTTTCCTTAGTAATTCATCTAATTGCTTTTTCAGTTCTAACATTTCTGTGGGTGCTAATCGATAAGGTGCCTTAGCTATCGGTGTAGTTCCAGGAATTAGATGAATCCTAAATTCTACTTCCCTATCGGGTGGTAATCCTGGTAACGCTCCTGGGAATACATCTGGGTATTCTGAGACTACAGGAATCTCCTTAAGTTCTTTACCCTTAGTACTAATGATTACTGAAATCATATATACTATTCCTTGCTTTCGTTCATAACTAGCAACTTTCATTACTGAAATGAACTTCATGGGTTTACGTGGTTTATCTCCTGTAATCATGATTACTTCCCCAGTAGGTGCCCGAATTTCTATGGAATTCTTATCACAAAGGATTCGAGCATGGTTGGCTATTAACCAATCCATTCCTAACACAACATCGAATTCGGCTAATTTCATAGGTAACAGGTTTGCAGAAAATTTATGACCTGAAAGTTCTATATTTTCTTTTTGCAAAACCTTATCTATGTTAATAGAATTTCCGTCTGCCGTTTCGACTGTAAAAATCTGCCTAAGGTTGGTTAAAGGTTAGTTAAGAGCTTGGCACAATGAAGTATTTATAAAACTTTGGTTTGCACCAGAGTCAAATAATACTTTTGCGTAAATGTTGTGAACTAAGAACGTACCAGCTATCACATCTGGAATGAGTTCTGCTTCTTGAGTGGTCAGCTGGAATGCTCTGACATTCTTTTTAGTAGCTCCGTCGGCCGTCTTGGCTTTGTTGTCTGCTGGTTTGACCAATTTAGGACATTCTGTTTTGAAATGTCCTGCTTCGCCACAATTAAAGCAGATTCTTGTTTTCTTTCTGCAGTCTTCTTCACGATGTCCTACCATTTTGCAAAAGTTGCAGGTAATATTACATCTTCCATAATGTTTCTTTCTGCAATTCCTGCAGAACGACGGAATTGAGGATTGCCCTGTTCCTCTTTTCTTGAAGTTGCTACTATTACCCATACGAACTCCTTGGGTAATTTTCTGAGCCAGTTCCTTTTTCCTATTTTCATCTCTTGTGCGTACCAGCTCGTCAGTTAGGGTGGTAGCTAATTCTACCACATCGTCAATAGTGCGAGGTCTCGCAACTTTAATGATATTACGGATTTCGCTAATCAATCCCCAAATATAGCGAGAAATGAGTACCGGTTCTGGCGAAGCCAGTGTTGGTACCACTCTAGCATATTCAAAGAAAGTCGATGTATATCCTCGACAGTTTACACCCATCATCCGATGGTTCAGAAACTTATTCGCCATTTGTTCCTTTTCATACTTAGGACAGATTTTTCTGTCCATCAAACTTTTAAATTCTTCCCAGTTCATGGCATAAGCCACATTTCTTCCTTTGGCTTGAAGTACCGTGTTCCACCATTCTAGTGCCCCTTCTTTAAACAAATGCGATGTGTACATCACTTTGTCTTCCTCGACAAATTTAGTTATTGCAATTACTGCCTCGGTTTTCTCTAACCAACGCAGTGTAGCAGTTGCCCCTTCATTACCTGCAAACTCAGCTGGTTTACATGCAATAAATTCTTTGTAAGTGCAACCAGGTGTTGCAGCTTTCATTTTCTTAGGGAGCGGGGCCTGCCGTGGATCGTTATTGTTATTAGTATGATTACCGCCTCCGTTTACGCTATTACTGAAGTTATCTTCAGAAGTACGTTTGCTAGGAAGAATTTGTTGAGGTTCAACTTGATTTCTAGCAGCAGCAAGTATTGCTGGAATAGCATTGGCTATCCCTTGAGTAACGATATTTTCTATATCATGCTTAGTCATAAATTGCTCTTCCTGGTGATGCTCAGACTGGTTAACCTCATTAACTGGTTCATTATTAGCGTTTTTCGTCTGACAATTAATATATATAATTTATTAGTATAGAATAAATAACAATTATATACAAAACAATCATCCATATTTCACAACAAATATATATATCCAAAATTATTGATTTCTCGATTCCCTTTTTATATATATTATGCCTCCGTACACATTGATTATTTTACACAAGTTTTATTGTTTATTTTACACGTTTTATTTTGATTATTATATTATTATACAATCATAACTTCACAACCACACTATCCTTCATCAGTTGGTATTTCAGTAACGACATTCCCTCTCGTCGTACTTCCCGGAGATCTGTTCTCCTACCTCCCTGATCCTATTCCCTGCACCTATCAGTTCTTCGCCAAAGTGGCGGAGTTCATTTTCATTACTCATTGGCGGGTTTGGTATAGGTTCTGGGTCGAACTGAGGGAAAAAGGTATAAGGGTTATTGAGAAGGTTTTGGAACTGCCAATCATTGGTCCACCACTCGTCCATTCCTAGAGGTTGGGTGTGGATTATAGGTTCTGGAATGGCTGGTTCCAAATTGATTGGAAGTTGGGTTTCAGCAGGATAAGGGTAAAGGTTGGTATGTGTCACACCCCGACCGCGTAAAACAACAAATCGCGGCGGAAACATCGGGGCGTGTTGCAACAGAATTATCGTTTCATAACCATGGATACAAAAAGTGTTTCGTTTTATTAAACATTGAATATTTACCTCGTCTGGAAATCTAAATACACAATTTAACATAGTCTATCATTGTTATTGAGTCACTAAGGCCTCGTCCAGTCCTATGTGAGCATGCATCCTATCAATCGATATCATTCAACAATACCTGAAACATATGTGAAAACGAGGTCAACAAAGAAATGCTGGCAAATACATTGGTTTTGTAGGAGTGTCGAAATCATGGCTAGTTTAGATGTTGCAATACTTTATTAAAAACCTTGTTTTGAAAAGAGTATAATATTGCAACTTAATTAACCAACTCAAATCAAGCGGGTTATAGTTTGTAAAACCTCGTAGCCATGACTCTTAACCCAAAAAAAAACATTTGTTTTAGTAAAGCAAATTGTGAAACATCTCGAAATAAATCGTTAATAAAACTCGTTAATAAATCTCGTTAAAAACTCGTATAGTTTATATCATATCGAAAACCTCGTTTGTGTGACATCGTTTAAAAATCGTTTACCCAAGTGAACTAACTAACGCCACGGTATGTAATATGATGAAACCACTTATATATAGGAAGTACCAGCGGCGTATCCACCATGCTTTCATCACATTACACCCGTCTCGTTATCTAAACACTAACTAAAAATCAATTCGTTTACCCAAATCGTTTAACACCGTATCGTCCAAATCGTTTACAAATCGTTTACATCGTCCAAATCGTTTACAAATCGTTTACATCGTCCAAATCGTTTAACTCGTTAATACATCGCGTGAAAACCAATCGTTTACCCAAATCGTATAATTCGTTTTAGGTCGTGAAACTACTTATATGGTCGTCTCGCTAATAACATTCAAACCTTCGTGACTCGTCCCTCGTCGCTTCTCGTTTTCGCATTAACAAACCCTTACCAAAGGGTAAATTAACAATTACAGATTCAGTCGCTACCCACCACCCCCACACATAACCACGGGTGCAGTAAGATAACGGGATTTGTCTGATCCTATGGTACCATAACCTAATACTGGTCGGCTTGATCATTGCTAATGAATGTCATTTGTTATGTAACCCAACCAACAAGTTCGTTCACATTATCGAAATCGTTATTAGTTTTGTATAAATCGTCTTAATCGTTTTTGAAACCATCGTTATAACATCAAAAATCGTTTTGATACCATCGTTAAAACCTTGAAAACATTTAGCACATATGAGTCACCCCAAAACAATTGAAAGCAGTAAAATAGGGGAATAATGTACTCGCCTGAGAATGCTTAGAGGTCTTGAACAACAACCAAGCAAAGCTAGAGGGAGCACGGAATCAATCGGCAGTCTAAAACCATATAAATAAACCGGGCCTGAGGCGGAAGATCGGATAGAATGAGGGCTTGTAGACCAAATGAGTATGGGAACTCATGTAATATGGTTTAACAAAGCCTACATACTACTATGAAACCAAACCTAAGTGCTTTCGACCCATCGCGACCCATTAAGGTAGCTTATGCTACTTTAACGCGTCGTGCGCGCAAAGTGCGTTCGAGACGTCTAACTAGTCCTATGACAAGTATTATATGCGTATACATGTTTTATCATGTTGTATAATCAGTTATGTATAAAAGTGTAGGTTACATAAGCTAAATTACCAATTATACATGAAAAGGGTATTTTGGTAATTTACCTAAGGCATATATACTACCTATCATACAACTACTTAAACGCAGCGACCATAAGGTATAACCTCGGAAGGTTATTCCCTATATACTATGGTCTAATGTATTTGGTCGGATCCTAATGATCGACCAAATGGGTCGGGTTCGAAGGTATAAGCGATTTATTAGATCGCTTACCCTACGACCCTAGACAACGTGGTAATCAGTAGGCATAGTCCCAAGGGACTATAACCAACGTGATTACACTCACGTTGCGAAGTTCAAACGAACTTCGCATTGACCATAAACTGGTCAACGCAGAATGTTAAACAAAGTTTGACTTTCAGACTCGAAAAGACTCGAAAAGACTCGAAAAGCAATAAAAGAACGAAAGAATACTTACGAAGGGTCCCCGAATGCTAATCCCGATCCAAGTAGCTCAGGTATGAAACAAAGGTTTCAACTTAGAGCTCCTCAAATCAGAATTGTTGTGGGTTTTGCAATGGGGGTGGATGGGTATTTATAGTTTTCGGTTCACCGTTAGGATCGTTTCTTGGAAAAGGGGGCACGATCTAAGCCGTACACTTGCACCCATGGTATTGTAATACCATGGGCACATCAAACCAGCCCATAGATTCAAGGAATACCATGTGCAAGTGTGGAAATGACCAGATCCAATGTTTCTACAATTCTGCTGATCTGCAGACTGCTTGCGCACCGTAACAATTAATTGTTGCGGTGTGCAAGGACCTAATTTGGCAGAATGTCAGATTTGGTCCCTGCAGCCCGTTTAAGCTATTTTCGATGCGTTTGAACCCCGTTAACCTCATTTCAAAGCTCTAAAATGAAGTTAAAATATAGGGAACTCAAAACATGCTAAAAAATATCTTGGATGTTGGTTCGTTTGGTCGTACAATCGCGATGTTCGGTTAATTACGACGGAATGCGCATAAGCGCGAAAAACGATCCAAATGACGCGACGAATGGTTTTTTCTTATGCCAAACACTGAAACAAAATGTTTTAGTGCTTACATAAATTTTTGGATGTCCGGATGTATTCAGAACGTAAGTTATGCGCAAAAGTGCAAACTTGTGCACTTTTTGACACTTTTAGTCCCTGAATGACCCAAAAGTTTATTTTAGCACACCGAACCCCTCAAAGCCTATTTCTAAGCTATGTGAAGGATATTTATGGTATGTTTAACTTATGGTCATGTTCCGGAATGTCTGTTACAGTTCAAATTGGCATACTTTCGCAGTTTGTCAAGTTTAGTCCCTATAAGTTAATAAACTATATTTTGCCATACCAAAGCCTTCAAAACTTATTTCTAAGTTATGTAAAGGTTACTTAAGGTATGTTAAGCCTATTTTTCTATTCCGGAGTGTTCGTTGCATTAAACTGGTTATATTTACGCATCTGTGCGCGTATAACCTTCCAGAAAGCGATTTAAAGCTTGAAATTGAACAAAAATTGATATGTGCAAATGATACACATATTTTTACAAATCCCAAGTATGAAATACAATATTTCATTGGTTTGGTATTTGTTTGATGGTCGCAGTGACCCAGGTGTCACAGTCTCCCCTACTTTAGGAAATTTCGTCCCGAAATTTAATCAGAGGAAACTTGTGAGAGCTTGAAAACATGAAGTTGAAAAGACAAAACAACACTGGTTAGGGTTCTGAACTTCTAGTAACTTTAAATAACATTATGCTTTCAATGTAAGAGGGACACTTATATACAAGTATATGAAGCGTCATTGGTGCGTCCACCGTACCTCCATTACATCGTTCTCATTTTGTTTTTGTTGTCACTATCGGTTCTTACACATAATAAATCCTACTGGGTTTCTATGCACTAAATTTCATAATTATGTAAGCGTCCATAATTAGACAATTCCTTGCACAGTTCACACAGTCTATTTTATAATGTGTAGGGTAAAACCAAATGAACAAACCTGTGATGAGTGTGACTGGACCACCATAGGGTCCTTTCAGCTGTATCATCACATGCCATTCTTAACCAGATCTTGAATCAATCTTTAACTAGACCACTCAAGGGTCTCTCATCGAATCATGGAATGGTACTATATAACCCAAGGGTCTTAACTACCACGTAGAAGCCCATAAGGATTTAAGGTAGTACCTTTTGAATATCCTACTATGAATCCCTCATATGAAGATATGAAAGATTCTATGAGGATTTGAAAATCGTATCACACAAAAACATAGAGGAGAACACATAAACACATATCACATAATCGCATAATCGTATACTCGCATAATTGTTTAATTTGACCTTTAAATTTGTTATCTTTGGACACGGGTATTTAAAGCATACTAGGAATCAAATCCTTAATTGCAGCAATTTGGATGGATCCACATGAATACCCTGCTTGTTGACTACATGACCCAAAAACTGAACTTCTTTAAGCCAAAATTTCCTCTTGGAGGATTTAGCGAAAAGTTTGTTCCTTCTTTAAGGGTTCCAGTGTCAATGAAGGTGTTGATCGTTATCGGCTCGGGACATGAATAGATCAAGATGTCATCAATAACAACAATGACGAACTGATCTAAATAAGGCTTGCAGACTCTATTTATTAAGTCCATGTAGATGGCTGGAGCATTTGTCAACCCAAAAGGCATGACTATAAACTCGTAATGGCCATACTTCGTGCAGAAAGCCGTTTTGATAATTCCTGCATCTCGAATGGTGTAAGATGATAAGGTGCTTTCGCAATTGGGTTGGCATTGGGTACAAGGTCAAAAATGAAACTCGACTTGACGAACTGGAGGCAAACCAGGCAGTTCATCAGGAAACACCTCTGGATAATCCCGAACAATCGGAATATCCTGAATACTCTTGCTCTTGCCTTTCTCCTCGGTGACATGTGCTAGAAAAGCAACATATCCTTTTCGTAAATAACTTTGGGCTTTTGATTTAAAAGAAACAATCGTTTAAGGTTCTTGGGGAGGTCACAAGTGATCATAAAAATGACAGAACCACACGAGTAGTTTGTCTTTGTGTTGACATCATAAGGTTGGATCAAACATTCATACAATTGCATTAGTTAAAGAAAATAAAAACCACAAATTTTTATTTATATAACAACCGCATTGTCTTTAAATGTTTCAAGATAACAACCAGAGGAAATACAAAATACTAATCGTTTATCGCTGCATCGTTGATTGCCTCATTGATGTTATACACTCGTCCACATGCTGGATTCACGTTGACGTTGTCGTTCGCATTTGGGTTTGCATTAGCATTTGCATTCACCAGTCTCGGACAGTTGTGGCGGAAGTGACCAATCTCTCCGCAGTTGAAACATGAACCCGGTGGGAATCTCGCAGCATTCCCTTGACCCTGAGCAACCTGATTTTGTCCAAAACGACAAACATTGGCCATATGCCCAAGTCTACCACACGTCGTGCATTGCCTGCAAGCTTGTTGTGCAACGTGATGACCGTTGCAACGAGCACAGTGAGGTGCGGTACCAGCGTATGCTTTCTTTGCAGGTGGCTGAGTCGGTAGGTTCTGCAGGTTCTGAGCAGTCTTTGCTGTAACAGCAAAGTTTTGGGCACCTTTTCGCTTTCTTGATTTCTTCGATGACTCACCTTCTTCACCCTTTTTCTTGTCCTTTCCAGAATCAGTCGCCTTCTTTTTATCACCCTTGCGGGTGAGTTTACCCTTCCTGACTTGGGTCTCAGTCAGGGTAGCAGACAACTCTATTGCTTGGCGAAGGGTAGGAGGATTAACACCGATCAAAATCTCTAGGATGGAATCGGGTAAACCATCGATGTATCTCTCGATCGCTTTCTCCAGAGGGGTAACCATGGTGGGACACAATAGACTGAGTTCTTCAAAACGATCCGTGTACGCACGGTGTTCAGCCCCATCTTGCTTTAAGTCGTCAAACTCTCGTTCCAAAACTCGAATCTCGTGACGGGGACAAAACTCCTTCATCATGAGAGCCCGAAGCTCCGCCCATGTTTGTGCCAGAGCCACTTCGGCACCCCTATCGCGCATAACACCATTCTACCAAGTAAGCGCTCGCTTTTCAAACACACTCGAAGCAAATTCCACCTTACGCGCATCCTGACACTGCACATGTCTGAATGTGTTCTCGATGCTCTCAAACCACTGTAAGAGCGCAGTTGCTCCTTGCGACCCAGAAAACTTTTGCGGCTTCGCAGAATTGAAGTTCTTGAAATTACATTGTGCGTTATTGTTGTTGTTATTATTGTTGTTGTTGTTAAATATCTCGTGGACTTGGGTTACAACACCGGGAAGTACAGCAGCCACTTGCTGAGAAACCAGGGCTGCGATTTCTTCAATAGTAAAAGTTCGAGGATCGCGTCGAGGAGGCATTGTCTAACAAGGAAACAAGGGAGTCGAGTGAGGTTTGAAAATTTGGAAAAACAAAAGAGGTATCGACAAAACACAAGGAAGGAGATCATTTGTTTGTTACCTCGAACAAACAAACGACACGCAGTGACTAATCAAAGTAAATAGATCAAAAATAATATATCGTGAAGACATGCTCGCCTATAAGTGAACACTCATCCCAAGAATTCCCAGGTAAGCACAACTGGTCTCGCGTCTGATGAGATATATACGAAGTGCTTGCCTAGACAGAAAACCCAGAATACAGGCATTCACCTTTCCAGTTTGCACGTGTTCACATTATTTAAAACCCAAAACTTTGACGAGATTTTGAAAACTCAAAGGGGTTCAAAACCTTATAACAGAGGGTTGAAAACCTAGTAATAAATCATCCTAGAACAGATGATTAGTTTTCAAAGCAGATTCGAAAATTGTGTTCTTGTTGTGGTTATCACCTAAGGATAGGTGACAGTTTTGTTTTAGAAATCTAAACGCAAATTTCTTCGCGTTAGGGTCCTAAAAAGGTTATAGACTAGGTCAAAGCATTACTAATAACCTAATTCCCTATAACCATTGGCTCTGATACCAAGTTTTCTGTCGCACCCCGACCGCGTAAAACAACAAATCGCGGTGGAAACATCGGGGTGTGTTGCAATAGAATTATCGTTTCATAACCATGGATACAAAAAGTGTTTCGTTTCATTAAACATTGAATATTTACATCGTCTGGAAATCTAAATACACAATTTAACATAGTCTATCATTGTTATTGAGTCACTAAGGCCTCGTCCAGTCCTATGTGAGCATGCATCCTATCAATCGATATCATTCAACAATACCTGAAACATATGTGAAAACGAGGTCAGCAAAGAAATGCTGGCGAATACATTGGTTTTGTAGGAGTGTCGAAATCATGGCTAGTTTAGATGTTGCAATACTTTATTAAAAACCTTGTTTTGAAAAGAGTATAATATTGCAACTTAATTAACCAACTCAAATCAAGCGGGTTATAGTTTGTAAAACCTCGTAGCCATGACTCTTAACCCAAAAAAAACATTTGTTTTAGTAAAGCAAATTGTGAAACATCTCGAAATAAATCGTTAATAAAACTCGTTAATAAATCTCGTTAAAAACTCGTATAGTTTATATCATATCGAAAACCTCGTTTGTGTGACATCGTTTAAAAATCGTTTACCCAAGTGAACTAACTAACGCCACGGTATGTAATATAATGAAACCACTTATATATAGAAAGTACCAGCGGCGTATCCACCATGCTTTCATCACATTACACCCGTCTCGTTATCTAAACACTAACTAAAAATCAATTCGTTTACCCAAATCGTTTAACACCGTATCGTCCAAATCGTTTACAAATCGTTTACATCGTCCAAATCGTTTACATCGTCCAAATCGTTTACAAATCGTTTACATCGTCCAAATCGTTTAACTTGTTAATACATCGCGTGAAAACCAATCGTTTACCCAAATCGTATAATTCGTTTTAGGTCGTGAAACTACTTATATGGTCATCTCGCTAATAACATTCAAACCTTCGTGACTCGTCCCTCGTCGCTTCTCGTTTTCGCATTAACAAACCCTTACCAAAGGGTAAATTAACAATTACATATTCAGTCGCTACCCACCACCCCCACACATAACCACGGGTGCAGTAAGATAACGGGATTTGTCAGATCCTATGGTACCATAACCTAATACTGGTCGGCTTGATCATTGCTAATGAATGTCATTTGTTATGTAACCCAACCAACAAGTTCGTTCACATTATCGAAATCGTTATTAGTTTTGTATAAATCGTCTTAATCGTTTTTGAAACCATCGTTATAACATCAAAAATCGTTTTGATACCATCGTTAAAACCTTGAAAACATTTAGCACATATGAGTCACCCCAAAACAATTGAAAGAAGTAAAATAGGGGAATAATGTACTCGCCCGAGAATGCTTAGAGGTCTTGAACAACAACCAAGCAAAGCTAGAGGGAGCACGGAATCAATCGGCAGTCTAAAACCATATAAATAAACCGGGCATGAGGCGGAAGATCAGATAGAATGAGGGCTTGTAGACCAAATGAGTATGGGAACTCATGTAATATGGTTTAACAAAGCCTACATACTACTATGAAACCAAACCTAAGTGCTTTCGACCCATCGCGACCCATTAAGGTAGCTTATGCTACGTTAACGCGTCGTGCGCGCAAAGCGCGTTCGAGACGTCTAACTAGTCCTATGACAAGTATTATATGCGTATACATGTTTTATCATGTTGTATAATCAGTTATGTATAAAAGTGTAGGTTACATAAGCTAAATTACCAATTATACATGAAAAGGGTATTTTGGTAATTTACCTAAGGCATATATACTACCTATCATACAACTACTTAAACGCAGCGACCATAAGGTATAACCTCGGAAGGTTATTCCCTATATACTATGGTCACCTAATGTATTTGGTCGGATCCTAATGATCGACCAAATGGGTCGGGTTCGAAGGTATAAGCGATTTATTAGATCGCTTACCCTACGACCCTAGACAACGTGGTAATCAGTAGGCATAGTCCCAAGGGACTATAACCAACGTGATTACACTCACGTTGCGAAGTTCAAACGAACTTCGCATTGACCATAAACTGGTCAACGCAGAATGTTAAACGAAGTTTGACTTTCAGACTCGAAAAGACTCGAAAAGCAATAAAAGAACGAAAGAATACTTACGAAGGGTCCCCGAATGCTAATCCCGATCCAAGTAGCTCAGGTATGAAACAAAGGTTTCAACTTAGAGCTCCTCAAATCAGAATTGTTGTGGGTTTTGCAATGGGGGTGGATAGGTATTTATAGTTTTCGGTTCACCGTTAGGATCGTTTCTTGGAAAAGGGGGCACGATCTAAGCCGTACACTTGCACCCATGGTATTGTAATACCATGGGCACATCAAACCAGCCCATAGATTCAAGGAATACCATGTGCAAGTGTGGAAATGACCAGATCCAATGTTTCTGCAATTCTGCTTATCTGCAGACTGCTTGCGCACCGTAACAATTAATTGTTGCGGTGCGCAAGGACCTAATTTGGCAGAATGTCAGATTTGGTCCCTACAGCCCGTTTAAGCTATTTTCGATGCGTTTGAACCCCGTTAACCTCATTTCAAAGCTCTAAAATGAAGTTAAAATATAGGGAACTCAAAACATGCTCAAAAATATCTCGGATGTCGGTTCGTTTGGTCGTACGATCGCGATGTTCGGTTAATTACGACGGAATGCGCATAAGCACGAAAAACGATCCAAATGACGCGACGAATGGATTTTTCTTATGCCAAACACTAAAACAAAATGTTTTAGTGCTTACATAAATTTTTGGATGTCCGGATGTATTCAGAACGTAAGTTATGCGCAAAAGTGCAAACTTGTGCACTTTTTGACACTTTTAGTCCCTGAATGACCCAAAAGTTTATTTTAGCACACCGAACCCCTCAAAGCCTATTTCTAAGCTATGTGAAGGATATTTATGGTATGTTTAACTTATGGTCATGTTCCGGAATGTCTGTTACAGTTCAAATTGGCATACTTTCGTAGTTTGTCAAGTTTAGTCCCTGTAAGTTAATAAACTAGATTTTGCCATACCAAAGCCTTCAAAACTTATTTCTAAGTTATGTAAAGGTTACTTAAGGTATGTTAAGCCTATTTTTCTATTCCGGAGTGTTCGTTGCATTAAACTGGTTATATTTACGCATCTGTGCGCGTATAACCTTCCAGAAAGCGATTTAAAGCTTGAAAATGAACCAAAATTGATATGTGCAAATGATACACATATTTTTACAAATCCCAAGTATGAAATACAATATTTCATTGGTTTGGTATTTGTTTGATGGTCGCAGTGACCCAGGTGTCACAGTATGAATAGGACTAATGATATCACAGCCTGCCAATATTTGATCCAACTCCTCTTGTAATGGCAATTCTTCAACCTGCCTTGAGCTTTCCCCAATTTCCATTTTTGTTTGCCTAACACCTTCCCCGATCTCAATCCCTTTTCCTTTATCTATGGGATTCTCTATTTTGGGAATCCTTCTCGTTGCCGGTTTCCTCCTGTGTACACGTCTCCAGCCTACGAATCTTCTCCTTTTCTTAGGCTTTGGTTTCTCCAGAGGTGGAGCGTTGAATTCCATAGGTTCTTCTATATCGGGTATATAACCAGTAAAGTCTTTTGAAACTTCTATTTTCACCGGGTAAATGTTGAGATTCTGAAGGGCTTCAGATAACTCATTCATGCTGTTTAGCATATATGCAAAATACACAGATGCTAAGTTAAAATTTTATAACAAAATTTCACAAATAGACATTCAAGTATTATTGCATACCGTGTGATTAATTTAATACAAAAGACAACTGACAAGTAAAACACACTAGGGTTTACTGTAAACTTATTTATTAACTGGATAAGGTTTTTGGATTGTAGGTGATAAGGTTGCTAATACTGGGTCAGAGTATTTTAAAGATTTGCATTTACTGCTACAGTGGCTAGCATATAGAGATCTGCCCATTTTTTATCTAACTCGTCTTCCCATGGTGGGTTACTACCGAGTTTCTGAATTTCCTGATTATCTTTCATTTCTTTTGATTGAGATTTCTTTATTTTCTCTTGACTTTTCCTAATAATCAAACTTCTTTTATTAGGAGAAAGTGGTTCCTCATAATGGGCTTTACGAACAAATATTCCCTCCTCAGTATCTACTGAGTATCTTGAGGATTTTGATTGGGATGAACTTCCCTTCTCTTTTTGCGAACTATCTAATTTAAGATAAATATTCGAAAGCTTTTGCTTACCCATACTGTAACTAACAAATAGTCAGTTAATAAAACACATAATCATAAAATGGCAATCAGGAAAAATTAAGTATTTTTTTTAAATACTTAATTCGCTTAACTTAGTGGCTCAGATACCAACTTTTTTTGTCACGGCCCCCGGCCCAGTTTGACCCGGTCTAGGAGCCGCGGGACAGAAAATCCCGTGGTATTTATTTAATTGAGTGACAGCGGAAGATTTTAGCAGGATCTTTTTAAAACTGAAATTACCTGATTATATTATTTCATAATTTGGGATAAAATCCTGGTAATTTACAATAAGGTGATTTCACTGGGAAATCTTTATTTTTACAAAACATATTTCTTTATTTATTTTGAGCCACTTCTTTAAGCTTGTAGTGCTTCATGGCACTTTTCCTGGATCACAACATATCACCTGAAACATGTTTGAAAAAGGTTTTGTCAGCAGGGAAATACTGGTGAATCATTCTTTTTACTAAAAACGACGCGTTATAATTTACAGTATTAAGAGCGATTACATTGTTTCCATAGATCAACCAACTACCTACAGTATTTGTCACTCGACCATCCATTGGTAACCTCATTGTCCAATAGTGTCTGTGACTATGGTCATATCACCCCTTGGCTACCCCGTTGTCCAATGGTGACGGTTATCAAGTAATGTATACAAAACCCCACATACCGGCTGTAATTTGGTGATTACAAAGACTTAATCCCTGTAATTATAACTTTGAAAATATTTAAGAATTTATAAATCACTTTGATAAAAATAGAATGACTCACATTGCAGATTTAATACGACAGAGTTTAAGCCTACGGTTTAGCCTTGTAACCTAAATTAATAACATGCACACGAACTAGGTCAGTAACTAATACAGCATTTACGATAACTCATGAGATAAAACCCTCACAACAAATGAGAAAGTGCGACACTTAAACATCCAACGAATTCACGACGAATGACAAAGTATAACCCTAATTTGGGCAGCACTTAAACATCCATTGGATAGTTTTAATCGATCGGACATTGAATCGTAGCAGCGATCGAGTTATTACCCTGTATAGCGGCAGCGTTTCGTGATCGTGTGTGTTTTTGTAATAAACAGACTATAACTCGGTGTATATAATGAATTTTTACGTCGTTCAAGTGCCAAAATTCAAGTCCCAAACCCATCTATCTATACTAAAATTTTGACCCCCTCGCGTGACGCGAGGGGTCCCCTAGGGGGCGTCGCGTGGCGCGAGGGGTCACACCCTACCATAGGGTAGCCCCATGTGTTTGTAGCCTTGCTGAGTCAGTGGATTGTTAAAATTCGAATTTGACAGCATTTTATATGGATAATCATCAATAAGGAATACCCCCCTGAGTTTTAGGGGCCCTGATCCTGATTCTGATTGTTCAGAAAATTTTAGGGTTTATACAGAATCACTTGGGGGTCTCAATTAGGGTTTCCTATTGGATAAAATAATATAATAAATAGGACTTTTGATGAGAGTTGTTGCACCTTTCGAAGCAGTCTCGCCATAAACACATAGTAAATCACCATTAGCAAGCGAGAATCGAATCATCTTATTGAAGCACACAACTTCAGCATGGTTTTCACGAAGAAAGTCCATGCCTACTATGATGTCAAAATTCCGAGCTGCATCGGGATAAGGTCGATTGGAAAGATGTGATTGTTGAGCTCAAGAGTACAATCATGAAGAACAGAATTAACGGCGATAGTTCTTCCGGTGGCGACTTCAACATCGAACGTCGAGGGGAGATGGGAGCGCTTACGATTTAGGAGCTTCTCAAATTCAAACGACATAAAACAGTTATCGGCTCTAGTATCAAACAAACACGAAGCATAAATACCGTTCACGAGAAATGTACCATTAACCACATTGTTATCAGCCTGGGCCTGGCGCACATTGATGTTGAAAGTTCTGGCTCGGGCGGCTTGTTGCTGTTGCTGCTGAGGCTGCTGCTGCTGCTGCTGGGGCTCTTATTTCATAACCCTGTTCGGGCACATGTTTACGAAGTGGTTGGGATCACCACACACAAAGCAGACTCTGGTGTTGATCGCGGGTGCCTGAGCCGCTTGTTGGCCTTGAGGAGCAGTGAGAAGAGCTTGTTGAGCAGGAGCGGGAGCGGCGGTGTTGCGGGGGCCAGTTCGACAATTGGCGGTGAAATGGCCATACATATTGCAATGCACGCAATATCTGTAAGCAATACCCAGCGGGTAATGATAAGTACATGCCGGGCAGGCAGGGTGGGGACCGGTATATGCGCGCTTTGCAGGCGGCGCATAGGTGACTGGTGCTGGAGCTGATCGGTGTTGTTGTTGCTGAGCTGGTACCGCTTGGAGTGGAGCAGCGGTGGTGACAGCACAGTTCTTGTTGCTGGAGTTGCTGTTGTTGTTCTTCCTCTTGCGACGAGAGGACTTTGATGATTGCGGGGCAGCGGTTGCGGTTTCAGCAGATGCGGCGGTGGCAGCTTGATGCAGGTTCTTCGAAGCTTTATCCCAAAAACCAGCTTTCACTCGCTTGTCGTTGATTTCAGCGGCAAGCAAGTAAGTTTCTTCGATTGTTGCTGGTTTTGAAGCATGCACAAAATCTGCAACACAGTCTGGTAGAGCTCGAATGTACTTCTTGATTGTCATGTCAGTAGTCTTAACTTTATCAGGACAGATAATACTGAGCTGCTTGAAGCGAGCGGTTAGAGCAGCGTTGTCACCATCTTTCTGCTAGATATGCCAGAATTCGTCCTCCAACTTTTGGCACTCATGGGGAGGGCAGAACTCTTCGAGCATAACGTTCTTCAACTCATCCCAAGACAGACCATAAGCTGCGTCGTTTCCGCATTTGTTCCTCTCGGCCTTCCACTAGTCTAAAGCGCGGGACTAGAAGACGCCGGTAGCATTCAGTGTGCGGAGATTGTCAGGACATCCACTCTGAAGCAGGGTGACCTCGATCGAATCAAACCATTGAAATAGAGCCGTAGGGCCTTCTTCGCCGGTGAATTCTTTCGGTCTGCATGCCTTAAACTGCTTGAAGCTAAACCCAGACTTTGGCAAGTCTGTCCTTGACTCTTCAGACAATTTTCTCATATTTTCGTACAGCTCACTGACGACTTAAGGTACAACCTTCACCATTTTCTTAGCAACCATAGCGGCGACGCGTTTATCTGCTTGCTTTCGGCGAGCAGCTTGAGTAGCGCGAGATCCAGATGACGACATTGTCTGCAACAGACATCGCCATAGAACTCAACACAATATAATCGAATCTCACCTCACACGCCTAGTACTTACTAAAGCTCAGGAACACGTATAACCATATAATCACATAGGCACGTAACCAAAGATTCACATAAGCACAGAAGCATATAAGCACATAATACGTAAGCACATAAGACACGTAGAGCATATATAATCACACAGAGGAAGTTAGAATACAGAAACCTATCATTTAAAGTCTACGCGTGCGGACTTTTGTTGTGAGGGATTGCGTACAGCGGGTATCATAGCGTACAGTAGAGCATAAGCGATCATCGATTCGAGATAGACGTGTAGTGTAGTTCTTGTGTGTCGATCGAAGCGAGAGGCAAAAAGAAAATAAATTACCAAAATCGAAGCATATAAACAGCAAATCCATGTAAAACACATAAAATCGACAAATATCAGAGTCAACGGCTGCGTGCTCAGAATCGAAACACATAAAAATTGGCGGAAACGTGAGATCGAAATCGAGTATAGATTGTCTAAGGCTAATGGACATTGACTACCCAAAGTGATGCGACTATTCACAAGGACCTTCAGCACACACTTTGGCCTTCGAGACTGTGCTCTTGCCTCGAATTTGGGCGAATGGCACGCATCCTTCCAGTTACGGTGTGACTTCAAGTCGTTGGAGTCCGTCGAGACTTTGGTGAGAGTTGTGTAAAACAAAATAGGGCGGAATAAGTCATCAAGGTTCGGGTTTCACCCCTAACTTAACAACTTTGTTCCTGTCTTGATAAAAATAGAGACAAAAATTCGTGTTAAAGTACGGATTTCACTCCTGATTCAACGCAAATTCTCATGTTTTATAGATAAATACAGATCGAACAAGTGGTTCAATCAAGAGTTTGCGGTTTTCAAACTTGGTCTCGATCCAATTACTTGTTCATTTTAGAATATTAGTGTACAGTGATAGTGTAGTGCAGGTGAGAATAGCGAGATATAGCAAGTAAGCTCGTACCAAACCCCTAAGGATTTGTACAAGTCGGTCGGTTGGTTCCTAACTATAGACTAGGTCATTTCTAAGACATCGACCCAAACTAGGTCGAGTCTGGCCTAATTCCCTATAGTTATGGCTTTGATACTAATCTGTCACACCCCAGCCGATGGCGGAATCATCGGGGCGCGGCAATGAACGAAACAGATTGTCCAGAAGTTTCCATAACAACTATAATTACCAATTATTTAAATCAACATGTCCCATACCATGTCATAAAAGATAACATAATTATTACAGACAAGATCTAGTCAAATTATTCTGTTCCGACAACTCAGATTTTAAATACAAACAATTGTTTATTTGTTTCTAGACCTTTCCTAGCCTCGATTTCACAGCAAGCAAAGCATATAAGCATCCTAAGCACCTGTTACATACATTTAAAGTAAAAGTCAATACACATAGTGTAAAGGTGAGCATACAAGTTTTATAGATATAATAGAGTTCGAAATCGTTACGCATAACCAACATGTACACAGTGTAAAATGAGGCATGTTAGCTATCGACATGAACCCATCGATACCAATGACTGCGGGTTGATTGCCCAAGGCAGTTCGTAATACACACTCACCACTTTGAGCCATGTAACAAATTGTCCTTGACAACCCCTGAGTGAACAGGTGCTGAGTCCAAACAAAAAGTACTATCGTTGCTAAGGCAGGTAGACAGCATTCCATGTGTAAACATAACAAACAAGCATTCATTAAGTCACGTATAACATGCGGTAATGGTTAGCGTTTAAAGTATTGCATAGTGTGTTCGATGTGATTTAGAATAAGTAACGTATGTAACACCCAAAAGTGCGTAAGCAAAAACGGATCGAGTATACTCACAACGATGATGGATTGAAGGGAGCGCTTAGAGTGAGATTAGCCTGATCAAAACGATAGCATAACGATAAACGATACGTAAATGGTAAGAGGTGTCAATGGATCGGACGGTACTCCGATCGGATGGTAATCCGATCGGGTAGCCGGTCGATCGGGTGACAACCCGCTCGAATGGTTATCTGATCGGGTGACCTTTCGAGTGGATTGTCTCTTCGCTTAGGAAGGATGTGTTTGTGTATGATGGCTTGACTTTTTAAGTTTTTGTTATAGCATTTTGAAAACATAGAAGTATCTCTACCTTTCAGGTCGATCGATCGAACGGTCGTTCGATCGGGCGACAATCCGATTGGTTGGACACTTTAGTGAGAACAAGTTCACAGCAGTTTGTCACTCGATCAGATTGTAGTCCGATCGAGTGGCAATCCGTTGAATTGAACATGTTTGAAAATCGTTTAAGTGTTGAGGTCTAAACATCACATAGTCGAGTGGCAATCCGATCGAATAACAATTCGTTCAATGTTCAAAACCTTAAATGTTGGAAACAAAAGTTAAGTGTGGGACCCAAGGTGCAAGCCGATCGGTTGGCAACCCGATCGGGTGACAATCCGATCGGACAACAGTCTGATCGGGCGACACTCCGTCCTGGTCAGCCTGATCGTCTTCTTCCTTGGTGGCTTGATAGTTCTGTGGTTTTATCGAGACGGTGTGACAACGTGCTAATCAACAGAACCCCATCTTGACCCCAGTAGCCCGATTGAACAGGAATCACCCAAGTTCAACCAGTTAACCGGTTTAAGACGATTTTTCTTGGTTAACCCGAAATCGGTGGTCTTGGGGATAGAATCCAGATCTTGAACCAACACAACACTAGGAACGAGTAGAGGTCAGAACGAGATCTGATTCTATCGGTTTTGAGTGCATTGAGTGTAAAAGAGTTGAAAGAAAGCAGAAACCATCTTTCAATCCTTTTTTCACCATGAATATGTTTAGATCTATGCAAGATCCTTGTTTATTTGTGTGGAAATCGGTTAGATCTAAGTTGTTCTTGGTGGATTGAAGCCAAAACATGAAGTTCATAAGAACACCATGATGACATCATCCTAGAACACCTCAAATCTAGTGATTTCACGGTTAAAAGTTAAGATCCAAAAGATAGAAAGGTGTAGGAGTGCGTGTAGATTAAGAAAGTACAAGATTTAGGATGAGATCTTTCCGGAATCGCGAGAAATCGAAAAAAGGGTGAGCAAAAGCACTGGTCGGATGAGAGTTGCAGAAAAAGTGAAGTTTGTGATGTTGACAGGGGTATTTATAGGGTTTCCATAAAAGGAAAGGAGGGGAGAGGGCTGGTCGATCGAGTGGCATCCCTGGTCGGGTGGCAGCTCGATCGAGTTGCCCCTCGATCGGGTGGCAGTTCGGTCGGCCGGCCACTCGATTGGAGTGCGCGGCACGATAAGTTTTGCGATTTCGATTCACGTGATGAGCGTTGCGATGCGATGGAGTTCCCTATTCAAATTACCTTTAATACCAACTACTATATCTAACATACAATCATCCTAAATAACTTGCGTTTAGCGTTTGCGATTCGATTAATCACCACAACATAAACATAAATAAACATACACAAGTAACACATAAGAGGCACACACACGCAAAACAATAACCAGAACACATAATTCGAGTTGCGAGCGCGATTGCGATAAGCGATAAAGCGATAAAACATGCGATAAAGATTGATAAATAGCGAATAAACCTCGATTATTAATAGATACTCCATATAATACAACTAACGTAAACAATTAATTAGACTAACTACGAGTCAAAGAAGTCAAAATAGGAATTGAGCAAGGAGTGACAGATCGATATTAGCAATCTTTTCTTCCTTTGACCTCAACCTTGACTTTGACTTTGACTTTCGAAACACGGGGTGTTACAGTTATGATCACCGAACATCACAATACGACTTAAAACACCATAACACACTAAACACTAACTAGTGCCTTTGAATTCTAACTAGATTGTATAACTAGAATTAAACCACAACTAGACCCCCCCTCAAATGATGGTCACAAGTGGGCCCCCCCACTTGTGATTTCTTCTATATATTTTATTTGATATCTAAGGTCATTAAGAAACATAAAAACCATTGTTTAAAAGAATGTTGGGAAATCTTTTATAAAAACCATAAGATATTCATTCTAGTTCCTACACCACCTCAACTTCACCATATCCTTCTGTCTTCTTCTCCTTGTTCATTGCCCAAACACCATACACCATCATCTTCATTTCAAGTTCCAATCCATCCATTCTAAGGTGATCCTAAGGTGTAAGAAGCATATCTAAGAAGGTGGGAAGCTTTGGAAGTTGAAGGACCTCATCAAGGAGCTATTAACCACTTGAATCTTCATCATCTTCATACAAGTTTCTTCCCTAGCCATTGTGCTAGTAGTAAGCCACTTGTAACTTGTTTTTACTTCTCATTTTGTTGGTTAAAAGATTATGTAAGATGTTAAACATAAGAATCATAAAGAACCAAGAAGATGATCTTTAACATAAAGCCAAATAACATAAGAATCTAAGTGTTTTAGTGTATGTGTGATACTTGATTGTTGATTTCTTGTGTTTATGATGTTAAACATCATAAGAAGCTTGCTAGATTGTGATTGAACACATGATCTAGCAAGTGAGAGGATGAAACTTGTGAAAAACAAAATGATCATCCTTTATGTTTCACATGAACTTGAAAATGAAGATGTTTTTGTGTATGATGATGATGGTTACATATTATAAGACTTGTAAATGGATGATTTCAAAAATAGTTTTCTCAAGAAACAAAAGTTATTTACAAGATCATGATTTTAAAGAAAATAATCATATTTTTAGTGTTAAATCAAGACTAGAAACATGTTGTTAAAAAGAAAAATACAAGAGGAAATATTTTTAGAAAACCTTCATACAAGTTGTAAAGGACTAAATTTCACAAGGAAGGGATTTATAAACAAATAACCACATTTTTAAAGGTAACTAAACCTACTTAACAACATATTAAGTTATTACAAACTTTTACAAAATTTCAAGTTCATGATGTAGTGTAAATTGCATGATTTTGGTTCATGGTAAGTCTTGAATGATTTGTTGATGATTGATGATGATTTTAAAAGAAAATGATATGCTTTAAAAGCATCGAAACCTCCATTTTTTAAGGGGAAACTATGGAAAAATTTTTGTAGAAATAAAACACTTAGAAAAATATTTCTAAACAAGTGTTTACAAGTAAGTTTTAATCATGGTTTTTCATATAAAATTTGCCATAATTTTTGTTACAAAAATTATAAATATTGGAGGTTGATTTTTTATAAAAAAAAAGTGACTAAGTATATATTTAGGAAAATATATTTAGATGTCACAATTTATGTGTTACTTGTATATTATGTGTACTAGTTATATTATTTTTAGGAACTTGAAAATAATATAACTTACCAAAATACCCAAAATGTAATGCAAAAATATTACCAAAGTGACTAAAGCTCTCGACATCATCGGTTCGGAGGGTCCAGCCTTGGGGCTACGGCTTAATATTAGAAAAACTGAATTATTTTGGCCGACATGTAACGGGGTGAAGGTCCGGCCAGGGCTTTTCCCCAGTGAGATTGGGAGGCCGGAGAAAGGTGTCAAACTGCTAGGAGGGGCAGTCAGCCGTGATTCTGGTTTTATTAGTGGTCTAGCGGCTAAGAGGGTAACGCGCGCTGTTGACATTATGGGGCACCTTCCCTTGTTGCGGGATCCTCAAAGCGAACTTCTTTTGCTTAGATCTTGTATGGGGGTTGCAAAGTTGCTTTTCGGTTTGCGAACTTGCCAGCCCCCCTTTGTGGATGATGCTGTTTCATGTTTTGATAAAGGTCTTCGGGAGGCAATAGAAGACATTGTCGTATGTGGGGGTCCCTTTTTTGGTGAACTACAGTGGCGGATCGCGACCTTGCCAATGCGGCTTGGTGGGTTGGGCCTTCTCTCGGCCCGGGATGTGGCAGCCTATGCCTTTGTGGCTTCCAGGTCTCAATCTTGGGAGTTGCAGGACCACATATTACGTAACAGCGGGGTTGCTAACATTGATCCGGATTATGCCAGCGCCTTGGAACGCTTGCATGAATCTCTCCCTGACTTTGATCTCGGCGGTTTCTCTAACAAGGACACCGCCCCCAAAAAGCCGCAGAAAACTTTGGCGAATGCCCTTTGTTGTCGAATCGCACAAAGTCTGGGAGAAGATTTTCATTTGTCCCCCCGCCAGAAAGCCGTCATTGATTGCCTACAGAGGCCTCACGCTCAAGATTTCTTAACTGTTATTCCTATTGAAGGTTTGGGTCAACGTATGTCAGCGGTGGAGTACCGGTCAATCCTTAAGTACCGTTTGATGATCCCCATGTTCCCGAATGATGAAACTTGCCCAGTCTGCCGTAAAGCATGCCTGGATAAATACGGGGAGCATGCGTTACACTGTAGAGAGTTGCCGGGGTTTAAGTATCGCCATGACTTTGTTCGAGACGCGTTAATGGATATTCTCAGACGAGCAGGGATCTCGGCAAAGAAAGAGGCACCGGTGAATTTTCTTACAGACCCGTCGGAGGGGAGATCCACTCTATGCCCAGCTGACGTGCTAGTTTTTGGTTGGGAGGGCGGGAAACATGCTTGTGTCGATCTCACAGGTGTATCCCCCCTAGCCGGGTTTCGGGAAAATGGGTTTGATGCGGGGCAAGCAGTACTGAAAGCAGAGTCGAAGAAGGTGGAAAAGCACGTGAAAGCTTGTGAGGATAATCAGCATGCCTTTGTCCCCCTAGCGTTTGACACGTTTGGCTCTTTGGCGCCAGAGGCAGTTCGTTTCTTGTCCAGAGTTCAGCGTGTAGTCCACAGCAACTTTTCGACCCCTCAGGGGCGAGGCTTTGTTTTTAGTAGATTAGGGTTTTCTATTCAGAAAGGGATGGCGGTGCAGTTTGTTGCTCGTCTACCTGCTATTCTTATGTAATTTGCCCTGATGATTGGAATGAAAACAGTATTGACTTAAAAAAAAAAAAAACCTTACACCCGAATATTGGACAAACCGGACAAGGACTATGGACTATGAATATATATATATATATAGTGGACGGTTCAAATGAGAAAAAATTATTTGTAAGAAGAAAAAAGAAGAAATTTCAACCAATAGGAATGCTTCATTAGACTTCATTTAATATTTGTACTTAATGTAACTATAAGGGTATATTAGTAAACTTACATACATCATTAATTGGTAGTTTCATCTTTAATAACTAACTATATTAAATTTGTAACTTATTTTTAAGATATATATTTTTCACAAAAAATAAAAATAAAAATTCATTTAAAGTGTAGGATAAATACGAGGCGTGTAGGATAAATTACGAGTTGTGTAGGATAAATTTCAATATGTGTAGGATAAATTTCGAAATGTGTAGGATAACTTTTGATGTGTGTAGGCAAAAATATTTAGTGTGGAGGATTATAGTCTTAATGACTAATTAATTAGTCAAACATAATAATAAATAAGATGAGAAAAAAAACTATTTAATGTTTTACAATTATACCCTTTTATTCTTTTTCTTCTCAATAAAATTTTCTTCTCAAATGAACCTTCCCCTATATATATATATATAAATTTCATAAAAAGTGTAAAAAGTCATAAAACACCATAATGTCAACCATAAAACACACCAAAAACCCCCAAATAATATGATGAAGATTATTAAAACATCATGTATGTGGGTTTTGTGTTGTGTTTTAGATGTTAAGGCTCTGATTGTGGAATGACAAATATTATTGTGTTTTATGTTGTTTAGCATTGTGTGTTTTATATTCATAGTTCTACGATGATGCGTTTGAAGTTTTTATGGACTATTAGAGTTTGAATATAGTGTTTTAGTAATATTCCTTCTATTATTTGTGAGTTTTAGGTGTGTTTTATGCCTGAAATTATTGTGTTTTATGACTTTTTACACTTTTTAGGAAAAACACATTTTCCGTAGGATCCCCACTCTATATATATATATATATATATATATATATATATATATATTCTGGAATTAAATTCATATTTCGACAAACGAGTTAAATGGTATTTTGGAAACCAAAAGAACGGAAAATATGATGTTTACAAGTATTACAAAATATATTATATTTTGTAAATTAGAAAATATATTATTTTTGAGGGAGATATATATATATATATATATATATATATATATATATATATATATATTTTCTTGAACAATTAGAAGATACACTATTTTTGAAGAAAATATATATTTTCTTAAACAAATTGAGAATATATTATTTTGGGTGAAAAATGGAATTGTGAATATTTTCTAAGTTAATCATGAAAATACAATATTTTTGAGGTTTATATGAAAATATAAGTATTGTTGCAAAGAAAGATTTATAGATAACTTTACATAGAAGTTTTCCTAAAATACATATATTTTAAGAATATAAAATAGTGATTTTTAGTTGACTAAAAATAATATTCCAGAAAATTAAATACAAAATTAAGTATAAGATACTTAATGAATACAAGGAAATACGTATCCTCATACATCTAAATACACACCGAATACGTCACCAATACTTGGCAAAATACACAAGTATGAAAATACACAAGTACAGGTATACCCATACTTGGGAAATATTCTTGGAAAGAATTACAAAATGAACTAAGGCAGAAAATATATTATTTTGACAATATTTCAAATAAATGGATGAATATAATTTAAGTTAAAATATTATTATTTTAACTAATAATTATATACTTTGAAATTATATAATGCACATAAAAGATGTAACTCAAAGTATACCAAGATTTCCAAAACAAGTCTTAATGATCAACTAAGACAAAGAGTCGTTACACGACCTAAACGTCTAATAAAACATGACACGCATGTAGGTAGTTGTACGACTCGTAGGAGGACCTTTGAATATACGAGACAGCTGGACGCAAACTTGTGAGTTCATGCCCCCTTTTCTCTTAACTGTTTTCGGATTTATAACTCTCGGGGGTGAAATACATGTTACATATGTTTCAATGACATGATTTGGCTATGAAATGAACTACTAGATCATGTGAGCATAGGCTGAAACTGAAATGTCAATAACTCTCATAAGAAACATGGACAAAGGTTAGATCTAACGGGTACGGCCGAGCCCCACTCATGGTCCTTATGTGACCACTTAGAGTGCTTTTGTGTCCCAGTCGAGGTGATTCGACAACGGTCAAGGTGATTTGACACAGTCAAGGTGATTTGATACAGTCAAGGGGATTTGACACAGTCAAGGTGATTTGACACAGTAGAGGGGATTCGACACTAATAATAATCTACTAGGGTTGAGTACTCCCTATGTCTTCACATGCATTAATGTCCTTGCAAAACATTAATTGATCTGTTCATAGACGTTTTTCATACCTGTTTTCAAAGGAGTCTCTCAAATGTTTACAAGATTATCAGTACTCATACAAAACGCATGAACTCGCTCAACATTTGTTGATGTTTTCAAAATTACATGTATTTCAGGAAACAAGTTGGATCTTGGGCGCTGGTGTTGTTTCGGGATGTAAATTTCAAGTTTAGATGTCATCCACTTTTGTTGGTTTGTAACTTAATCAGAGGTTGTGTTGTTTGAAACATAAATGACTGGTGTTTGTAATATTTTAAACTTTATGAATGGATGAACATCATTTTGATCATGTAGTTGTTTAATGTTTAGTATAATCGAATGCAATGAGAACCGATCAAGTCACACGCATACGCTTCCGCAAAAGTCAGGGTGTGACACTCGGCGCCGCGCCTGCCTTCCCAGCGAACCTTCACTATAGGAATGCGTGAGCGTCAGAGTTTCTTGGTCTCTCGATCCATGATATCGACTGGCTTTTCCACGAAGTGTAATGTTTCGTCCACTTGTAGATCCTCAAGAGGTACATGTAAATTCTGTTCGGCTAGACACTTTTTGAGGTTCGAACGTGGAAAGTCGAGTGGACGCTGCTGAGTTCTTCCAGTAGTTCGAGTCTGTAGGCCACTTTGCCAATTCTTTCCATAAAGTTAAAGGGTCCAACATATCGAGGTGCGAGCTTCCCTTTCTTGCCGAATCGGACCACCTCCTTCCAAGGTGACACCTTTAGGTGTACGTGATCGCCAACGTCAAATTCAAGGGGCTTGCGGCGTTTCTCGGTGTAACTCTTTTGACAACTCCGATCATTCAGGAGATTGTCTCGTATTTGGAGGATCTTGTCAGTCTTTTCTTTCAATAACTCAGGACCGGTAATTTACGCATCTCCGATCTCGTGCCATACAATAGGCGATCGACATTTTCTTCCATATAATGCCTCAAATGGTGCCATTTGAATGCTAGAATGATAACTGTTGTTGTACGAGAATTCGACTAAAGGTAAATGCGAATCCCAATTACCACCGAAATCTATCACACACGAGCGAAGCATGTCTTCAAGGGTGCACATCGTGCGTTCAGTCTGATCGTCGGTTTGGGGATGGAAAGCGGTACTTAGATTAAGAGTAGTACCGAGAGCAGATTGAAACGTTTCCCAAAGATGCGACGTAAACCGACCATCACGGTCAGAGATGATATCACGAGGTGTCCCATGTTGACAAATGATTCCGTCGGTGTAGATCTGTGCTAATCGTTATACCTTAAAGTCTTCTCCTATCGGCAGAAAATGAGCAGATTTAGTAAGACGATCAACGATAACCCAAATGCTATCATGACCTGATGGCGTGCGGGGAAGTTTTGTTATGAAGTCCATAGATATACTCTCCCATTTCCACATAGGGATCTCGGGTTGGACGAGTAAGCCAGAGGTCTTTGCTACTCAGCCTTGACTTTCGAATAAATCAGGCACTTTGAAACATAGATAGCGATATCCTTCTTCATTCCATGCCACCAATACCGAAGACGGAGGTTATGGTACATTTTGTCGGCACCGGGATGAATGGAATATCGAGACTTGTGAGCTTCAGTCAACAATAATCCACGCAAGTTATTGTGACTGGGAATCCAGATGTGATCGAGATAGTAGTAAATACCGTTTGATTTGGTGACAAGTTGGGTTTCAACACCACACTTCTTCATTTCCTCTTTCAAGGTATTCTCAATGAAGCAGGCGTGCTGAGCATCACAAATTAGAGCTTCGAGGTCATGTGAGGCTCGAGTATTACGAACGCTATGTAAATAGCTTCGTCGGCTGAGAGCGTCGGCAACGACGTTTGCTTTTCCAGGGTGGTAACGGATCTCACAGTTGTAATCGTTGAGAAGTTTAACCCATCAGCGTCTCGAGATCGTGGGTTGTATAGTTCTTCTCGTGGATCTTGAGCTGACAAGAGACGTACGCGATAACCTTGTCCCGTTGCATGAGAACACAACCAAGACCGAGGTTAGAGGCATCGCAATAGGCTACAAAGTCATCGTTTCCGTTAGGTAACACGAGGATAGGAGCATTGCAAAGCATATGCTTGAGAATTCGAAAGGCTTCCTCTTGTTCAGTTGACGGTAATAGCCCGCCAATCTGAGGAACGAACGAACTTCGGACGGGGATTTTGGTGTAACCCACCTCTTAACTGCTTCAAACTTCGCAGGATCGACGTGTATACCTTGACTATTGACGATGTGACCGAGGAATTGAACCTCCTCTAACCAAAATTCACACTTGGAGAACTTGGCATAGAGTCGATTCCCTTGGAGTAATTCGAGAACCAAACGTAGATGTTGCGTGTGTTCGGCTTTTGATTTCGAACAGATAAGGATATCATCGATGAACACAATGACGAAGCGGTCGAGAAAGGGTTTGCACACACGATTCATCAGATCCATGAAAACCGCGGGTGCGTTAGTTAAACCAAAGGGCATAACGACGAATTCATAGTGGCCGTATCGGGTTCGGAAAGCGGTTTTAGGTATATCTTCCTCCTGGATTTGTAACTGATGATAACCTGAGCGTAAATCGATCTTTAAGAAACACGTAGCGCCTTGCAATTGGTCAAACAAATCGTCCATTCGGGGCAGGGGATAGCGATTCTTGATAGTAAGCTTATTCAATTCCCTGTAATCGATGCACATCCGGAATGATCCGTCCTTCTTTTTGACGAAAAGGACAGGTGCGCCCCAAGGAGAGGTGCTAGGGCGAATAAAGCCTTTATCAAGCAATTCCTGGAGTTGACTCGAAAGTTCGCGCATTTCAGACGGAGCGAGGCGATTGGGAGCTTTAGCAACAGGATTAGCTCCAGGAATGAGGTCGATACGGAAATCAATATCATGACTTGGGGGTAAACCAGGTAAATCGTCAGGAAAGACAGTAGGAAAATCACGAACCACAGGCACCTTATCCATTGCCTTCTTTTCCTTTTCCTCCGCTACTACAATGTGTGCCAAGAAAGCTTTGTATTCCTTTCGAAGATACTTGCTCGCTTGTATGCACGACATGAGTTTGAGATCCTTCGAAGATACTTTGCCACAGACACAGATTTGATCACCATTTGCGAGAGAGAAACGAATCATCTTATGGAAACAAAAGACTTCAGCATGATTTTCACGAAGAAAATCCATGCCTACTATGATATCAAAACTACCAAGCTGCATTGGAATAAGATCGATCGGAAAGACGTGACTGTTGAGTTCAAGCGTACAATCACGGAGAACAGAATTAACAGTGACGGTTCTTCCAGTGGCAATTTCTACGTCAAACATCGTAGGGAGATTAGCGCGCTTACGATTTAGGAGCTTTTCGAATTCTAACGATATAAAACAGTTATCGGCTCTAGTATCCAATAAACACGAAGCATATAAACCATTGACAAGAAATGTACCATTAACCACGTTGTTGTCCGTTTGCGCCTGGCGGACATTGATGTTGAATGCACGGTCGCGGGCTGCTTGTTGCGTTGGCTGCTGCTGATGTTGTTGCTGCACTGGTTGCTGCCGTGGCTCTTGCTTCACCACTTGGTTCGGGCAGACATTTGCAAAGTGGTTAGGATCACCACATGCGAAGCAGGCTCTTGCGTGAGCAGGAGCTGCTTGTTGACCCTGAGGAGCGGGAAGAGGAGCTGGCAGTGTAGGAGCTTGAACTTTACCTTGATCTTGACGGGGACCAGTACGACAGTTGGCAGTAAAGTGGCCGTAAAGGTTGCAGTGAACACAAAATCGGCAAGCAATCCCAACAGGACGATGGTAAGTACAAGTAGGGCACAGAAGGTGCAGACCAGTGTATGCACGTTTTGCAGGAGGTGCATTGGTCGCGGGTGTAGCTACTTGGCGATTCTGGGATTGCGGTTGGGCAGGTACTGCATTGAGTGGAGCGGCGGTCACAGCACAGTTCTTGTTGTTGTTGTTGTTGTTCTTGCGCTTGCGCCGTGAAGACTTGGAAGCTTGCGGTGCGGCGGGTTCAGAAGCAGGGGTAGCAGTGACTTGGTGGAGACTTTTGGTGGTGTTCTTGAAGTAACCAGCCCTAACTCGCTTGTCATTGATTTCTGCAGTGAGTAGATAAGTCTATTCGATGGTGGTTGTCTTGGCGGCTTGCACGAAATCAGCAACACAATCCGGTAAAGCGCGGATATATTTCTTGATTGTGATGTCGAGCGTTGAGACTTGGCCGGGACAAATGATGCTTAGCTGCTTAAAGCGAGCAGTTTGACCAGCATTGTCGCCACCTTCTTGCTTGATGTTCCAACACTCGTCCTCCAGCTTCTGAAGCTCATGTGGGGGAGAGAATTCTTTCATCATGATATCCTTCAATTCCTCCCAAGTAAGCCCATAGGCTGCGTAGTTCCCTCGCCTGTTTCTTTCGGCAGTCCACCAGTCCAGAGCCCTGGGTTGGAAAACGATAGTTGTGTTGACAGTACGGAGGTGGTCGGGAAAACCGCTTTGGTGAAGAGTGACTTCAATCGAGTCGAACCATTGAAACATGGCATCGGGCCCGTCTTCACCAGTGAAGTCTTTGGGGCCGCAGGCCTTAAACTGCTTGAAGCTAAAAGTAGCCTTCGGCTAGTCAGTCCTAGATTACTCAGAGGACTTGCTACCGATCTCATTGATTTCACTAACGATTTGCAGAATGACCTTAGCCATTTCCTTGCCGACTAGCGAGGCGATGCGTTTGTCAGCGTGGTTGCGGCAGGCAGCGCGAGAAGTGTGCGAACCGAATGACAACATTGTCTGCAACAGACATTGTCATAGGATTCAGACACTGAAGAAACACGGAATCACCGCCGGGATGATTGAACCGCTTTCTCTGAGTGGGTGAAGAATAGCACCTTGTTCTTCCTCTTGAACCTAGATCTGCAATGGAGAAGAGAAGAAAGTGGAGTTGTAGAGATTGCCGGTAGGAGAAGATTCTCCCATTTCCAGCTACAAAAGTGTGGCGACTCCATATCTTCTACCCTAATAATAAGGTGAACACCTCTTTATATAGGGGATATGTGCCTCCCCTAACCTCAATGGGCCAGGCCCAGTTAGGGGTTATCTCTACAAGCCCCAGCCCAAAGTAGTGTAAACTACATCGCGTTGGGCCTCGCGGTTGGGTTAGTAAGCAACAATAATAAATAATTAATATAAAAGCAACAAGTAACGGGAAGTCTGACCGCTCAGGTTGGGTCTAATACCATACCCCATCAAGTCCCCCAGTCTAGTGCTGCTCCAGCGTGCAAGCGTGGTAGGAGTACTAGACTTGTTAGGAGTGCTCGAAAGTGAAGATTGAGTTTTTGGCTTACCTGTCGCCCGGGTGCGGGAAAGTTGCTGGCCATGCTTGTTGCGTTTGTCTTTTGCAGTGAGTAGAGATAATGGAGCGGTGAATATTACATGATACTAGCAAACCTGGTGCACGCTGATTGGTTGCAGGCAGTTACTATTTGTACTGGCGCATTACCATGAGCTTGTCATGGTTGCGCATACGTGGTTAGGTCTTGTGCATGAGTCTTGGAATTGGCTGAGTTTTTGACGGTTGAGTGTGGTTAGGGCCCAACGTGTGTATGACTGATGCAGCATTTGGGACCATACCCCTTTAGGTCCCCCCTAGTCCAGTGTTGCTCCCACGCGCGGATGGCAAGTGGGAGGAATTCTGGACTAGATAAGTGTCTTCCCTTCGGATGATTTTCGAGTGTGGCCCAGCTTTCGCAATGCGCACACAGTCGTGTGGCTATTCTAAAATATTCACCTTTTGGTGACTTCGCATGGTGCGCGTGTCTTATGCCATGAAGCATACATATATATATAGTTTTTGAATCTGTGTAATTTGTTGTCTACAATATTTGCACGTGTTAATCCACTTTGAGCAGGTTATCGCAAATGAGAATTGGCATAAAGTTACGTCAGGATAATGAAGTGGAAACCCGAGCCTGCGCTAATCCTCCGTTGTGCCACAACAACAATGTGGCGTGAAGCAAGGAGATGTGGCGTGTCTTGAAAATTGTAGGTGTAAGCGGAAATTTATTTTAGCCAATGTGTTTTTGCGTATACCCAAAGTGGTGCGTGCATTTGTAGCACAGTTTACGTTTTGTAAGCGTTTTCATATATGGCTAAGCATGCGCGCGCGGGCGACACACACGCTTGTATGTAAAGCAGCAGGGCCGCATGGAGATTAGCGTGCTTTCATGTGTAGCAGCAAGCTCGCCTGGAGACTGGCGTGCTCAAATGTAAAAGAGCCTGCGCATATGGCGACTTACGTGCTCGTAAGTAAAGGAGCATGCGCGCGTGGTGACTTACGTACTCGTAAGTAAAGGAGCATGCGCGCGTGGTGACTTACGTGCTTGTATGTAAACGAGCATGCGCGTGTGGCAACTTACGTGTTTGTATGTAAAGGAGCAAGCGCGATTGGCGGCTTACGTGCTCGTATGTAAACGAGCATGCGCGCGAGACGACTTACGTGCTCGTAAGTAAAGGAGCAAGCGCGCGTGGCGACTTACGTGCTCGTATGTAAAAGAGCTCGCGCGTGTGGCGACTTACGTGCTCATATGTAAAGGAGCATGCGCGCGTGGCGGCTTACGTGCTCGTATGTAAAGGAGCAAGCGCGCGTGGTGACTTACGTGCTCGTATGTAAAGGAGCAAGCGCGCGTGGCGTCTTACGTGCTCGTATGTAAAGGAGCATGCGCGCGTGGCGGCTTATGTGCTCGTATGTAAAGGAGCAAGCGCGCGTGGCGGCTTACATTCTCGTATGTAAACGAGCATGCGTGCGAGGCTACTTACGTGCTCGTATGTAAAGGAGCAAGCGCGCGTGGCGACTTACGTGCTCGTATGTAAAGGAGCAAGCGCATGTGGCGGCTTACGTGCTCGTATGTAAACGAGCATGCGCGCGAGGCGGCTTACGTGCTCGTATGTAAACAAGCATGCACGCGAGGCGACTTACGTGCTCGTATGTAAAGGAGCAACCGCGCGTGGCGGCTTACGTGCTCGTATGTAAAGGAGCATGCGCGCGTGGCGGCTTACGTGCTCGTATGTAAAGGAGCATGCGCGTAAAGAGACTTACGTGCTCATAAGCAGAGGGTTTTATCAGAAGATAATACCTGTAACAACCCCTGTTTGGACGTTCATCACATGTCTATTTTTGAAACAAGGCAACCAGTCTTTGATTGTAGTGGGATTTTTGCCATGACGGGTTTATTGCTGCTGAATAAACGTTAGTAGCATTGAAAAAAAGAGTTTTGATTCTTAGATTTAGATTTTGATACGGTGGGCGCCAATGAAGAAACACGGAATCACCGCCGGGATGATTGAACCGCTTTCTCTGAGTGGGTGAAGAATCGCACCTTGTTCTTCCTCTTGAACCTAGATCTGCAATGGAGAAGAGAAGAAAGTGGAGATGTAGAGATTGCCGGTAGGAGAAGATTCTCCCATTTCCAGCTACAAAAGTGTGGCGGCTCCATATCTTCTACCCTAATAATGAGGTGAACACCTCTTTATATAGGGGATATGGGCCTCCCCTAACCTCAATGGGCCAGGCCCAGTTAGGGGTTATCTCTACAAGCCCCAGCCCAAAGTAGTGTAAACTAAATCGCGTTGGGCCTCACGGTTGGGTTAGTAAGCAACAATAATAAATAATTAATATAAAAGCAACAAGTAACGGGAAGTCCGACCGCTCGGGTCGGGTCTAATACCGTACCCCATCAGAAACTTATATAATCGAATCTCACCTCACAACATACTTATTATTACTAGATAAAGCATCATGAACACATCTACACATAGGCACATAATCACCTAAGCACATAAGCACATAGAGCACAGAAGCACATATACAACTATATTTTGCACGTATTCACCTACATATATTGCACGTATTCACCTATCATTTAAAACAGCTATTGCGATCGAGGGTAGCGAGTGCCAGTAACATAGCATGTGATTTGTTAGCGTGTTGTCGTGAGTTGTGTGTGTTTTGCAGAGCAAGAAGCGTTAAATCAAAACCATAAGTATAGAGCACAGCACTCTCTATCTCAAAACGCTAACAAGATAAACATATAAAACCACATAAAACACATAAATTCACACATAAAATAGAAGATTCATCGGTTGTGAGCTCAGAATTGAAACACATAAACACATAAAATCAGCGATTGCAGACTTGAAATCAAAAATAGTTTGTCTCGGGTTTTGTCAAAACATGTCTAAACACCCAAGTGGTTCGACTATTCTCAAGGACTTCGAGTACACGTTTTGGCCTAATAGACTGTGCTCTCTCACCGATATACGGTGAATGGCACTCATCCTTTCGGTTATTCACATCACTCGAGTCGTTAGAATCCATCAAGACTTTGGTGAGAGTTTTGTAAAACCAAAATAGAGAGCGGAACAAGTCATCGAGATTCGGGTTTCACCCCTAACTTAATGACTGCGTTCCTGTTTGTGTGATAGAATCATGAGAGAGATAGGGAGATCTGCGCCGAGATATGGATTTCACTCCTGTCACACCCCAACCGATGGCGGAAACATCGGGGAGAGGCACTGAGCGAAACAGATTGTCCAGGAGAATCCATAACAACTATAATTACCAAATATTTAACGTCATGTCCCATACCATAACATATAAAGTAAAACAGTTAATACAGACATAGTTCTCAAAGATAATAATATTGTTCAGACAACTCAAATTTATTTAGTTTATTTCTAGACCACCTAAGCTTGATTCCATGTCATCTAGCAATTAAGAGCATCCTAAACACCTGTCACATACGTTAAAATAGGGTCAATACACAAAGTGTAAAGGTGAGCATACAATTTTAGTAGTATAGTAGTAGTGAAATCGGTTTACGCATAACCAGCATGTAACACGTAGAAAAGTGAAGCATGTAAGCAATCGACAATGAAATATGCACAGACATGACTGCGAGTTGTAGAATGCGCAACACATATCACCACTGTGACATGTGAAGAAATACCCTTAACAACCCCTGTCCATGACAGGTGCTGAGTCCAAACTATAGTACTATCGTTGCTATGGTGTCAGGCAACAATCACTGTGTAAACATAGCATACAAGCATTCATCGAATAATCACGTATAACATGTGAAGAAATACCCTTAACAACCCATGTCCATGACAGGTGTGACAACTCGAATTTCCGACATTCTTTATTCGCATTTATTGCACGTTGACCGTCTAGATTATTGCTTACACGAATTATTTACCTGGTAATTGTGCACACTAAATTATAGTTAAGATGATAATCTTGATTTTTGAGTGATAAGGTGTAAGTACTTGACTGCATGATTAATTGTAAACTGTTTGAGACCTGAACAACTCGACGAAACACAATATGTGTTTCGCCATAACCACTCTCGACGAAACAGATTGTTTCGCCAACCATCCACTCGACGAAACAGGTCAGTTTCGCCGAGCCCAGTTTCGCCGAAGCCCAGTTCGGGCCCAGCTTGTTATTTCGGGTTTTAAACGTGTAACAGCCTCAGTTTTTACATCTGCTCTCAAAACAATCGAAACCCTAGAGCCCTTCTCCTCTGGGTGACGGCCACTGAAGCTCTCGAAGCCTTCCTTAGTTTCAATCCATCATTCTTCTTATCTCGGTTAGTTGTGTGTTCATTAATCGGTTTCTTGATTCTGTACAATCTCGATTCATGTTTGTGTATATGATATATGTGTGTTACTGCTGTGATTATAAGAGTATGTTGATGATATAGATTTCGATATGTATGATGTAGTTGGATATAAATAGTTCTATGCGAAACTTGATACGATCGAATACTCGGTTCTAAATGTTGTTTATGTGGCCTGATTCTGAATACACATTAGTATCTTGATAGGGAACAATGATATGATGTTGTATGTTGATATGTTATACACATAAACTAGGGTTTATGCTAGACAATGACTCTGGGATGATTGATTTATGATGATTCGATATGCACATTGACCTTCGTATGATTTCTGTTATTGATGACGGCTGCTAGAAGGATTAGGGTTTATGTGTTATTCGCATCTGCTGTAACTGATGTCTGCGAAACAGACATCCGACGAAACAGGACTCCCGGCGAAACAGAATGTGTTTCGCCAAGAGTCATCGACGAATTAGAATCCTGTTTCGCCAAACAAGGCCACGACGAAACAGAATGTGTTTCGTCAATTTGTGTTTCGCCGAAAGTGTGTTTCGCCAACTTATGTGTTTCGCCATTATGTGTGTTTTGCCGAACAGTTAATCTGCACAGTAACTTGAGTTAATTCTGTTAAGTGTTAACTGGAATATTTAACTGGTGTTAAGTGTAACCATCTTGTATACGATTGTGAATACGTGCTACATGTTTATACGTGAACGACTTGAACACAAACTGATTATGTATACATGCATACCTTAGGACGTGATTGATTATTTGCGAGCACATACTTAGCATACCGAGCAAACCAAGGTGAGTTCACACAAGCCAAGGCATGGGGTTCCCAGGGGGAATGGGGATTTGATGATTACTGTACATACATAGATGACAGAACCTACTGCTAGACTAGTAACACTTATTGAACGATCTTCACACACCTGCCAAGGACATTGGCTGCGATATTATGACTGACTTCGCACACCTGCCAAGGACATTGGCCGCGAACTAAATTTACAGCATCTTCGCACACCTGCCAAGGACATTGGCCGCGATACAAACAAACCTAGTCTAGAATACTTGGGGAATAACATTCCCCAACATCTTCGCACACCTGCCTGGAGGGCCGCGATGGGAAATAATACAATACTTTGTAACGAACGAACATACTACTACTCACACTATACTATTACTGAACTGTTAACTGTGAACTCGCTCAACTAGTTGTTGACTCTCTCTTACATGCCTTGCAGGACCTTAGGTACATATGGAGCTTGCACAGGAAGGAGCAGGTCGTTGTGGGATACGGATCGTAGACGATATTTGAACTTATAACTTATTTTGGGTTTTCATTATTATGCTTCCGCTACTTAAACAATGTTTGGTTATGAACATCAGTCATGTCAAGATGAATTACCTTTTCCTACTTTTACACTTAAATACTATGTTTGATATGATTGATGGCTTGATCCTGGTCAGTCACGCCTCCAAGCGGTGATACTCCGCGGGTGGATTTTGGGGGTGTGACAGATTGGTATCAGAGCCATTGGTTATAGAGAACTTGGTTTTAATAAAGGGAAAACGATTTTGTTAAAACCAGACTATAACCAGAACAGTGCTCTCAACGATCCACAACGACGCTTCGCTCCACGTGCAAGGCTCAACATCATAGGTATTACTATTACCTACTTGCTAGAATTACATAGAACTTTGCTCGCGGTATGCCTAGATTACAGAACTTACTATATGTTATTGCTTGAGAATACTGGTGTGCTCACTCTCTTCGCACTATTCGCGAACCTCTCACCCACATGTTCTCCCTGATGTCAAGATCATGTGTGGACGCGTTAACCTAACTCAAGCCCAGTTGGCGGCTTCGATCATTGAACAAGTTACTGCAGCACTCGCAGCTGCCCAGGCAGGAGGTGTAACCTGCCATCACCACTTACTCTAGGATCCTTAGATCCTACTCTCGTAACTCAACACTTGTGCTTAATTTTGATTACTCTTACGCACACGACAAGTCAACACGCTCAGCCACCTGTATGCACATACAAGACTTTTATGGACTGTCGTCCTACTACTTTCAGCGACACTGAAGGAGCTGTTGTACTCCTCCATTAGTTCGAGGAACTCGAATCGGTCTTCGAGTGTGTGAATGACCCGAGGCTCGTAAGGTGAAATATGCCACTGATATTCTCGAAGGCACTGCGCAAACTTGGTGGAACGCGCAAGTTACGACACTGGGGCTGGCGGCTGCTATGCCACCCCATGGAATGATTTTAAGGAACCTATCAAACGTGAATACAATAGTTATGATGCCATCCACAAGTTGGAAGTGGAGTCCTTTAACATGAAGATGACGGGGTCAGAGATAGAAGCGTGCACGATAACGATCCAACAAACTGACAATTTTGTGTCCAACTATGGTGGATCCTCCCATAAAGAGCTTTGAGCTGTACCTCAAAGGCTTAGTACCAGGAATTCAAAACCATGTGAAGACGGCTAAACTTGCTACTATTCAAGATGTTACTCATCTAGCTCATCGTCTCACAAACCAGGCAGTGGGACAGAACAAGCTGCCTCAACGTATCAGCGATACTACTACCACTACTACTTCAACTACTTCTGCTACCCTCAGTAACAATGGATGAAAGTGGGATGGAACCTCTAGCAAGGGTTCGACTACGATTCCGTCCCAGGCACAGCAGTGAAAGGTCGATGACAACTAAAGTCCTGATCAGCAACATTTGGTATTCAAGGGCAGGGAGGATACAAGGGAAACCACCCTAAGCGCAAACGATGTAACCTGCACCACAGCGGGCAGGGCAAACACAATCATTGTCAATAATGCAACAAGCTTGGTCATGGAACCAAAGAGGGTAGAAACTCACGTCCTGCAAACCAGAACCAACAACAACAGCCACAAGATCTATAGAATCGGCGACAACAGCATGGTAACAAGGGATGTTATCAGATGGTGCTGAAGGTCACTTCAAAAGACACTGCCCACGGTTGAACCAGAACCAGAATCAGAACCACAACCAAGGAAACGGGAACTAGGGAAGACAACGGGGGTAATAACGACGGCAATGGTGCCAGGGGTCGAGTGTTCGTGATTGGTCAGGGTGATACTAGGAATGACCCCAGCGTTGCGATAGTTTCGACATCGACATTGGTATGGATTAGTTATCCCAACAACAAGCAGAGATCCTATACATAGAGAAGATCATTCGTATCCCACGTTCTGGTAAAGAACCTCTCGAAGTTCAAGGCGACAAGAGTGGTGTCGTGAGTGGTATTATCTCCTTTTTGAAGGCTCAGAAGTGTTTACGTAAGGATCACACAACTGTTTTAGCTCTCGTTACCGATACATCGAAGAAAGAGAAAAAGATTGAGGATATTCCTGTAGTACGCGACTTTCCTCAAGTGTTTCCAGAAGAGTTACCTGGGTTACCGCCTCATCGCCAGGTCGAATTTCAGATCGAACTCACTCCAGGAGCAGCACCCATAGCTCGAGCACCTTATCGCTTAGCTCCAACGGAACTGGAGGGACTGTCTAAGCAACTACAAGAACTCTTGGAAAAGGGTTTCATACGTCCTAGTTCTTCGCCTTGGGGAGCTCCAGTACTATTTGTAAAGAAGAAAGACGGTACGTTCAGGATGTGTATAGACTACCGTGAACTGAACAAGGTGACTGTGAAGAATCGCTATCCTCTTTCACGCATCGACGATTTATTCGACCAGTTGCAAGGGTCGAGCTATTACTCGAAGATTTATCTAAGGTCAGGGTATCATCAACTGAGAGTCCGGGATGAGGACGTCTCCAAAACAGCGTTCAGAACACGCTACGGCCACTACGAGTTTCTGATCATGCCTTTCGGGTTGACAAACGCGCCTGCCGTATTTATGGATCTTATGAACAGGGTGTGCAAACCCTATCTCGACAAGTTCGTCATTGTTTTCATCGACGACATACTGATTTATTCGAAAAGTCAGGAGGAACACGAGCAGCACTTACGACTTATACTGGAACTTCTACGAACGGAACATCTATACGCTAAGTTTTCTAAATGTGACTTTTGGCTTCGTGAAGTCCACTTCTTAGGCCACGTGGTGAACAAGGATGGGATTCATGTAGATCCATCCAAGGTAGATTCGATTAAGAACTGGCCTGCACCTCGCACACCAACAGAAATACGCCAATTCTTGGGTTTGGCGGGTTATTACAGAAGGTTCATCAAAGACTTCTCAAAGATTGCTCAGCCGCTTACACTACTGACACAGAAAGGTGTTGTTTACCGTTGGAGTAATGCACAGGAAACAGCGTTTCAGCACTTAAAGGATAGACTTTGTAGCGCACCTATCCTCTCACTGCCTGAAGGCACGGACGATTTCGTAGTCTACTGCGACGCATCTATCCAAGGTCTTGGATGTGTATTGATGCAAAGGGATAAAGTCATTGCTTATGCTTCGCGCCAACTTAAGATTCACGAACGGAACTACACACGACCTAGAGCTGGGAGCAGTTGTCTTTGCACTTAAGATATGGCGACACTACTTGTACGGTACCAAATGTGCTATCTACACTGATCACAGAAGCCTCGAACATATCTTCAAACAGAAAAAGCTGAATATGCGACAGCGACGATGGGTCGAACTGTTAAATGACTACGAATGCTCGATCAGGTACCACCCAGGCAAAGCCAATGTTGTGGCTGACGCCCTCAGTCGAAAAGACACTGCACCTAAGCGCGTACGAGCTCTACAACTCACTATACAGTCTAGTCTTCCTTCCCAGATAAGAAATGCTCAGGTGGAAGCATTGAAACCAGAAAACGTCAGGGCAGAAGCCTTACGCGGCTCAAGGCAACGCTTAGAACAGAAGGAAGATGGTGCTTATTACGTAACAGGACGCATCTGGGTTCCACTCTATGGTAATTTACGCGAGCTGGTAATGGATGAAGCTCACAAGTCTCGCTACTCGGTACACCCTGGTTCGGATAAAATGTACCACGATATTAAGACTACATACTGGTGGCCTAGCATGAAGGCCCACATAGCCACATACGTTAGCAAATGCTTGACTTGTGCGAGAGTCAAGGCAGAATATCAGAAACCGTCAGGACCACTCCAACAACCTGAGATACCACAATGGAAACGGGAGCAAATTTCCATGGACTTTGTTACTGGCCTACCTAGATCTCAGCGCGGAAATGATACTATTTGGGTGATCGTGGATCGACTCACAAAGTCTGCTCACTTCTTAGCTATCAAAGAAACAGACAAGTTCTCTACCTTAGCAGACACTTACTTAAAAGAAGTGGTCTCGAGGCACGGGGTGCCCACCTCCATCATCTCTGATCGTGACGCACGTTTTACTTCAGAACTGTGGCAAGCAATGCATAAATCTTTTGGCTCTCGTTTAGACATGAGCACGGCGTATCATCCTCAGACCGATGGGCAGTCTGAACGCACCATTCAAACTCTAGAAGACATGCTTCGGGCGTGCGTAATTGACTTTGGCAATGGTTGGGAGAAACATCTGCCACTCGTGGAATTTTCATACAATAACAGCTACCACACCAGCATTAAAGCTGCACCATTCGAGGCATTGTACGGGCGTAAGTGCCGGTCACCTCTCTGTTGGGCAGAGGTGGGGGAAAGTCAAATCACAGGTCCAGAAATGGTAGTTGATACTACTGAAAAGATTGCACAAATACGACAACGCATGGCGGCAGCTCGCGACCGTCAGAAAGCATACGCTGATTTAGACAGGAAACTACTCGAATTCCAGGTTGGGGATCGAGCGCTACTTAAAGTTTCACCCTGGAAGGGTGTGGTTCGTTTTGGCAAACGCGGCAAACTAAATCCACGATATGTTGGACCTTTCGAGGTTATTGAGAAAATAGGCAAAGTGGCTTACAGATTGAACTTACCACCTGAACTCAGTGCAGTTCACAACGTCTTTCACGTGTCGAATCTGAAGAAGTGTACGTCAGATGAGACCCACATAGTTCCCTTAAAGGAACTCACTATCGACGAGCGGTTGCACTTCGTCGAGGAACCTGTTGAAATCACGGATCGGGATGTTAAGGTCCTCAAGAACACGAGAATCCCTCTTGTACGAGTTCGTTGGAACTCCCGCCGCGGCCCAGAGTTCACCTGGGAGCGTGAAGATCAAATGGAACTCAAATATCCCCAGTTATTCGGAAACCAAGCAACTACTACTGAGGCTGAAGCTACCAATGCAGAATTTCGGGACGAAATTCCAATTCAACGGGGGGATAATGTGACACCCCAGGAAAACCAGTAATCTTCGCAAACATGCTCGGGGAGCCGCGATACGAAACAGGTAAACAACGTCACACCATTAGCTTCCTCAGTAACCGCATGCTAAATTTCGGGACGAAATTTCTTTCAAGTTGGGGATAATGTGACAACTCGAATTTCCGACATTCTTTATTCGCATTTATTGCACGTTGACCGTCTAGATTATTGCTTACACGAATTATTTACCTGGTAATTGTGCACACTAAATTATAGTTAAGATGATAATCTTGATTTTTGAGTGATAAGGTGTAAGTACTTGACTGCATGATTAATTGTAAACTGTTTGAGACCTGAACAACTCGACGAAACACAATATGTGTTTCGCCATAACCACTCTCGACGAAACAGGTCAGTTTCGCCAACCATCCACTCGACGAAACAGGTCAGTTTCGCCGAGCCCAGTTTCGCCGAAGCCCAGTTCGGGCCCAGCTTGTTATTTCGGGTTTTAAACGTGTAACAGCCTCAGTTTTTACATCTGCTCTCAAAACAATCGAAACCCTAGAGCCCTTCTCCTCTGGGTGACGGCCACTGAAGCTCTCGAAGCCTTCCTTAGTTTCAATCCATCATTCTTCTTATCTCGGTTAGTTGTGTGTTCATTAATCGGTTTCTTGATTCTGTACAATCTCGATTCATGTTTGTGTATATGATATATGTGTGTTACTGCTGTGATTATAAGAGTATGTTGATGATATAGATTTCGATATGTATGATGTAGTTGGATATAAATAGTTCTATGCGAAACTTGATACGATCGAATACTCGGTTCTAAATGTTGTTTATGTGGCCTGATTCTGAATACACATTAGTATCTTGATAGGGAACAATGATATGATGTTGTATGTTGATATGTTATACACATAAACTAGGGTTTATGCTAGACAATGACTCTGGGATGATTGATTTATGATGATTCGATATGCACATTGACCTTCGTATGATTTCTGTTATTGATGACGGCTGCTAGAAGGATTAGGGTTTATGTGTTATTCGCATCTGCTGTAACTGATGTCTGCGAAACAGACATCCGACGAAACAGGACTCCCGGCGAAACAGAATGTGTTTAGCCAAGAGTCATCGACGAATTAGAATCCTGTTTCGCCAAACAAGGCCACGACGAAACAGAATGTGTTTCGTCAATTTGTGTTTCGCCGAAAGTGTGTTTCGCCAACTTATGTGTTTCGCCATTATGTGTGTTTCGCCGAACAGTTAATCTGCACAGTAACTTGAGTTAATTCTGTTAAGTGTTAACTGGAATATTTAACTGCTGTTAAGTGTAGCTATCTTGTATACGATTGTGAATACGTGCTACATGTTTATACGTGAACGACTTGAACACAAACTGATTATGTATACATGCATACCTTAGGACGTGATTGATTATTTGCGAGCACATACTTAGCATACCGAGCAAACCAAGGTGAGTTCACACAAGCCAAGGCATGGGGTTCCCAGGGGGGAATGGGGATTTGATGATTACTGTACATACATAGATGACAGAACCTACTGCTAGACTAGTAACACTTATTGAACGATCTTCGCACACCTGCCAAGGACATTGGCCGCGATATTATGACTGACTTCGCACACCTGCCAAGGACATTGGCCGCGAACTAAATTTGCAGCATCTTCGCACACCTGCCAAGGACATTGGCCGCGATACAAACAAACCTAGTCTAGAATACTTGGGGAATAACATTCCCCAACATCTTCGCACACCTGCCTGGAGGGCCGCGATGGGAAATAATACAATACTTTGTAACGAACGAACATACTACTACTCACACTATACTATTACTGAACTGTTAACTGTGAACTCGCTCAACTAGTTGTTGACTCTCTCTTACATGCCTTGCAGGACCTTAGGTACATATGGAGCTTGCACAGGAAGGAGCAGGTCGTTGTGGGATACGGATCGTAGACGATATTTGAACTTATAACTTATTTTGGGTTTTCATTATTATGCTTCCGCTACTTAAACAATGTTTGGTTATGAACATCAGTCATGTCAAGATGAATTACCTTTTCCTACTTTTACACTTAAATACTATGTTTGATATGATTGATGGCTTGATCCTGGTCAGTCACGCCTCCAAGCGGTGATACTCCGCGGGTGGATTTTGGGGGTGTGACAACAGGTGCTGAGTCCAAACTATAGTACTATCGTTGCTATGGTGTCAGGCAACAATCACTGTGTAAACATAGCATACAAGCATTCATCGATAAGATGGACAGTCGGATAGTGGTTCGATCGGATGGCCATCCGGACAGATGACCGTACGGTCGGATGGTCATTCGTTTGAGGAAGGTGTGTTTGTGAAATGTTGAACTTTTGAAGTTTTCGTTGTAGTATAAGTAATGTCATTCGATCGGATGGTCATCCGGGCGGATGGCCGTTCGATTGGATGGCAATTCGTTTAAGTGGAAGTTACAAAGAATTACTTCTCCTGTCCAGACAGTCATTCGATCGGATGGTCGTCCGGTCGGATGACTGTTCGTTTGGAAGCTGATATTCTTTGATGTTTTGCAAAATTGGTTAAGTGTTGAAATCGCAAGTCACCTGGTCGAATAGTCGTTCGATCGGATGGCGGTCCGATCGGACGGTAATCCGTTCGGGCAACTGCGGGTTTGAAAAACTTGTAAAATCAGTAAAGTTAGAATGTTTTGCGGTTGAACCGAGACGGTGTGACAACGTGTCAAACAACAGAAACCACATCAAGTCCAAGTCGTCCGATCGGATGGGAATCACTCTGTTCGACCAGTAACTGTTTTTTACGGAGTTCCATGTTCAACCCGTGAATCGATCGTCTCTTTGGTAGAAATCCGTCTTCGGTCCAATTCTCCACTAGAGAATGAGTAGAGAGTCCGAACGAGCACAGATTCTAACGGTTTTGAGTGGAAAGTAGAAGAGAAGTATGAAAACATCCTTCAACATCTTTTAATCCTGTGAGGTTTGTGTAAAATAGTGTAGAAACCTTTAGATCCGAACCGTTCTTGGTGGAATGAGGTCACACTTCAATGTTCATAAGAACTCCATGATGACGTCACCCTAGAACAACCCAAATCCAGTGATTTTCATGGTGGAAAGTAGTGATTAGTTGGAGATGATGATGAGAAAGTGTGTAGTGATGAAGAAAGTACAAGATTTAGAGTGAAAACTTACAAGAATCGCGAGGAATCGAGAGAAAAGGGCTTGGGAGTGCACTGGTCGGAGGGAGCTGTCACATCAATGAACAGTGATGTGACAGGAGGGGTATTTATAGTGAGAGGGTGAGAAAGGCGGTGCAAGGTCGACTGGTCGGACAGCCGTTCGATCGGATGGCTATCCGATTGGATGGTCAATCCATTCGATCGAATGGTCGTTCGATCGGAGGGCCTTTGCGAGTTGGTTTTCCGACTTTTGTTTCGTGCGTTGGGCGTTGCGTTGCGTTCAATCGAGTTGCGAGTAAGCGATGCGATAGTTTTAACCAATAGTTACACAAATAACATAACTAACACATAACATAAAAGTACAACTTAGTTTTCGAGTCCGCGATGAGATTGCGTTGCGATAGAGTTGCGATTGCGTTTTGCGAATAACACCTCAAACAAATATAAACATGCACAAGTAGGACGCATAATAACACACACACATTTAGAACAATCAAATAACTGCGATTCGAGTTTCGATGCGATAGCGATGAGATAGCGTTAAGTAGATTAGCGTTTAATTACGTTTATCGCATTGTTACTTCATAATTAACAAATCGTAAAACAAAATAGTGTAAACTAAAGTATCGATTAGCAAGTCGGAGAGTACAAGCAATAATCAAGTAAGGAATGACAGATCCGAATAGCAATATTTTCTTTCTTTGACTTTGACTTTGACTTTGACTTTGACTTGTACTTTGACTTCAAAAGTCGGGTTGTTACACCATACCCTCAGACCAACTTTTGAAACTTGGCAGCTTTGGCCTTTCGACTTGTTTCGTCGCGTTTTGTCACTTTTAACACCTTTTAACCCACTTTTTAAGATTTATAAAGGTGTTAAGGCCTATGTAACTTGGATTTTGCCCGAAAATGTCATGGATGTCGGTTTGTTCGGTTGTACAGTTACGTTTTTCGGATAATTACGTCAAACACTATAACGAACACGAAATGACTGAAATTTCGCAACGATTGATATTTTTGCATTCTAATCAATAAAATACAAGATTTATTGATTACAAAAATTTTTGGAGGTGCATACATAGTCCGTTTAAAAAAATACAAGAATCGGTAGACTTTTGCCGTTTGTCGCAAATAGTCCCTAAGCTCGAATAAGCATGTTTTTGCCATACCGAACCCTTCAAAATTTATTTCTAAGTTATGTAAAGGGTATTTAGGGTATGTTTAGCTCATGTCATTGTTCTGGAGTGTATGTTTCGTTAAAATGATTACATTTTGCGTAACAGTTTACGAATTACTTCCTGAAAAGCTTTGAGAGTTTGAAATTGCACATTGACTAAAATGTGCAAATGTCACATGTAATTATACAATCCCGGAAATAAACACAAGGTTTTATTGAATACAAACTTGTTCGGAATTGTACAATGGTTGAAAAGGCACAAATGTCACACGCCAACTCTGATTTTAGCGGGTGTGACCACATTGTAAGCAAAGATTCCCAATAACACACCACAATGATGATCTCTCAAATCATAATCCCAATAACAAAGATTTCATAAAACACACTTATTGTTAATTGTAATAAAAAATTAACTGGTTACTGGGTGAATCATGGGGGTGATTATCTTGTTATATAAAACACCACACTGATGATATCTCAAATCATAATCATACCAAAAATACCACAACAATGATGAACATTCTAAGCAATCTAAAACTATTCAACGAGCAGAATACACCTATTTTAGTACTCGTAAAACACCACATTGATGAGCATTCACAGCAAACCCACTCTAAATCAGATAACGAACAACCCTAGTTATCAATCAACAGAAAATCAAACCTGGTGTCACTGATGTAGTAGGCTGTTTTCGTTTTCTCATAGATGAGTTATTTGAATCCATAACACACTATATGCTTGCAGCTCTTGGACCTTTCTCTCAAAAACACCCTGGCGATTGTAAATTCAAAAAGCCCTAATATTTTTTGGATATGACAACGAATAATGGGGGAGACGGAAGACGATTCACTTTATAACACAATGGGGATTATGATCGCGGGTTTTGATCTCCGATTTTGATAGGTTTCGATATCCGATTTTGAAGGCTTGTGCGTGATATCAGGGGATTATGATCGTGGGTTTTGTTTGAGAGATACAGTTTCCTTATTTTGAATGTGTTAAAAAGACACTATTACCCCTCAAAATTTCAAATCAGACCCTATGCATAAAACACAATTTACATTTTAACCCCCTTTTTATCTCAACCATTAATCACAAGATCCAATGGCTTATAACACTTCTTACACTTCTCACAATAACGCCCCTTTTTACAATAACCAAACCTAGGTGTATTATATTCCAACGTTGTCAATTTGTTTTTAATACATGAAACCGGCTACTTCTGTGACCAGGGTTAAACAAATTACCGACAATAATCATTAGTAAATTTGGTCATAGGTAATCTGTCAGACATCTTTAGCCACGGATTACGGACAAGACTTCCAAGATCGAACTTATACCATATTACCAGCAGATTAACAATGGTTGCCAATCAACGGTACCTTTGAAACTTTACCGAATATAATGGTCAAATAATGGTTCAACTAACTGGGTTAGATCCCCATATTTAGCCAAGTTGGCCTTGAAAGTTAGAGGAATAGACATGCATATTTAGCCATTAAAAAATAGACAAGTTGTGATCATATAGGATCAGCTGGTTAAGATGGCTAAAGCTTAGCTTGGACAAAAAAACCTTGAAAGTACAATGGGGTAAAAAAAAACAATAAAAAAGACCCGTGCAAAATATGGTGTGGGTTAAAATCAGCTAGCGGATGAAACAACGCAAACTAATAAGCCGTAGATAAAATGTAGGGCTAATTAGCCGACGGCTAATTTTGTCCACATGCGCTTTACACGTGATTCAATTAGATTGACTATTATATGGACCCCTTTGTACTTCACCATTATAATCTTGGCACACTTGTTAAGTTGAAATTTTAAGAGTGTTCTTCGGTTCCACATTTTTTTAGTTTTCCCCAATAAAACCTCCCCTACATAGGCTAAACTTAAAGCTTTGAGTTAGAGGTGCGAATACTAGATCTTGGGTTAAACCTGATGGGGGTTGGTGGGTGGGGGGTGGGGGGTGGGGGGGGTGTGTTTCTTCAAGATCAGCTCTTTTTGGGCTTGTCTATTATTTAATGGCCGAATATGCATCACATTCCTCCAACTGTCAAGGTCAACTTGTTCTCCTTCAACTAGTCAATCACATGTTCATGTTTAGACACGATCAACTGCATTTTTTATGACCCTTTAGAGGGGACGGGGTGGTACGTTATGGAGCTCCATAACGCGTTGAAGGATCACGCAACACCGGCGCCGACCCATCTATCACGCGTTATAAACAAAACGCGTTACACGTACAACGCGTTGAAGTTTTCAAAATTCGACCGTTTGATATTTTTGACCGTTTAAAAAAACGGTAATATTGATTAAAAAAAACAACCTTTAAACCATTTATCTATTTATATCTCCATTTTAAACCATTTTACATACACCAATCTATATCTTTTAAACCATTTTAAACCCATTTCACACAATTTTTATATCTTTCTCAAATGGAATTCCCTACGGATTCGACGTTTCCGATGTCTAGCGATAGTGATACCGAGTCGTCTTCCTACAACGAAACGCTAAAATATTTTGTGTCGGTGTATAACGAGCTTGATGCCGAGTCGTCCCGCCCAAAGAAGAAGATGGTAGACCGTGATCGTATACGTGCCAACGAAGTTTTGATGAACGATTATTTTGTGGAAAACCCGCTATACAATGCCGAAACGTTTAGAGATCGGTTTCGTTTACCCAAAGAATTATTTTTAAAGATTGTTGGAGACATCGAAGCAAGCGAGGAATGGTTTCAAGAAGGTTACGATGCGAGGGGCAAACCAAGTTTCATGCCGATACAAAAATGCACGTCCGCCATTCGCCAACTAGCGACAGGTAACCCACCCGATCAGTATGATGAATACCTAGCTATGTCTGAAAGAACTTCACGTGAATGTTTGCAATTTTTTTGCAATGCGGTCATTAAGTTGTATGCTAACGAGTTTTTACGTAAACCGACGAGCCACGACATCTCACGTATTTACGCCGCACACGAGGCTAGATGGCATTTTCCCGGGATGCTCGGTAGCATCGATTGTACACATATCGAGTGGAAAAATTGTCCAAGAGAGTTGCGAGGGGCGTATGTTAGGGGAGACATCAAAAGACCAACCATCATACTAGAAGCGGTGGCGTCGAATGATTTATGGATTTGGCATTCGTATTTCGGTGTTCCAGGTTCAAATAACGACATCAATGTGTTGCACACGTCGCCGTTGTTCCAAAGCGTAACGGATGGTACCGCACCTTCCTCTCCTTTCTATGTTAACGGTCGACATTACAGACGAGGTTTTTTTCTTGTGGATGGTATCTACCCGTCTTGGTCTGTTTTTGTGAAAGCTCCCTCATTTCCTGTCGAGGCTAAAGAAAAGGCGTTCAAAAAATTGCAAGAATCGGCAAGAAAGGATGTTGAGAGGGCATTTGGTGTTTTAAAGGGTAGATGGGGTATACTACACCGACCGGTTCGTTCGACGACCAAGAAATCAATACATAGCATAGTGTATGCATGTATCATATTGCACAATATGCTGATCAAAGAAGACGGGCGTGCAATATCCCCGGATTGGGTGCCGGATCCTCCTACACAACTTCAAGTTCCACAAAATATCCAACTAGAATTGCGTAATGAAGAAACTCACTTTCGGTTGAGATACGATTTAATCGAACTAGTAGGTTCTCTAGGTTTGGAGTTTCCGGATTCGGACGAGGAGTAGGTTTTTTTTTTTTTTTTTTAAATTGTATGTTTCTAGTATGTTAAATTGAAGTAGTATGTTTTAAATTTAATGAAATTTTTAATTTTAGTGTTTTATTGTTAATTTATAAATTTGTTTTTAAATAAAATTTCTAATTTCTAATTTTAAAATGAAAATTAAAAAAATTTGGGAGTGATAGAATTCCATCACTAGTGATACCACCCCGCCTACATTTCTATCACTAGTGATAGAAATTTGGTTGATGACATGGCATGATATGATTGGACAATGAGAGTGATAGTTTCTATCACTAGTGAACCACCCCTCCTCCCTTATAAAGGACACTCATCATGAGTGCATGCTTGTGGCCACACGAATAAACATGCACCACAGAAAGGTAAAAAAAAAAAAAGAGTTCTCAAACCAGCAACTAAATTAATACGAAAACACTGTATAGAAGGTTGAATATCACATAGTTGTAGGAAAACAAAGATAAAACATCATATTTGTGTTTTCGGTCACTAGTTTGATCTTCTCCTTCTTTATTCTCTTACCCTATTTTATACTTTCATTTCCTCTCAACGACTTTTATTAGCCGTTGAAGGCACTAGACTTCTCTGACGCGGTGGAGCTTGATTGGCAAGCCTTGTTTGGGCACAGGGAAGGGGACATACTCTATGCCATTACCTTCTCCAATCACTTCCCATCTGCAACCAAGTTTCCAAACAAAAGGTTTTAGGGTTTGCTGTGTTTAAAGATCTTTTGCCATAACATGCATTACATCCATACTTACCTGAGGTGCTAACTGTGGAATTATTTTTATACACTATATACGTAGATTGTTCATTAAAAAGATAGATGTACTGAGTAAAATCCCACTCGTAGAGTAGTGTTTGAGAGGGTAAGTTACAGACAAACCTTACCTCTGTCTCTAAGAAAATAGATGGGTGCTCTAGATGAGACCTCCCTCCAATCAAAAACCCATTTTTATATGTAAAAAAGAAAATAGCATAAAATATATAATATAAGTAGAGGAGTAATCAGTATAATATATATAGATTGATAATTTAAATCAGTAAAAAGGTTGTAGCATCCAGTATACTTGCCTGAAGGAGGTAGTCAAGTGGTGGATGAAGATAAGCATCTCAAGCTTAGCTAGCTCATTTCCCGGACACGAGTGAGCTCCAATCCCAAACGGCATGTAAGTGTTTGGGCGAGGTGCTACCTATAGTATATGCAATCAAATTAAAATCAGCAGTGTATCCTACTAATCATATTCATTCAATAAATAGATAAAAGCATCATGATGATAAAGTATGTTCTAACCTCGAATCGTGAAGGATCAAACTTGTTAGGCTCAGGGAAAAAGTCCGAGGAGTAATGGATGGTTCTAAAGAGAGGAAGAACCTTCCAACCACGCGGGATGAGAAAGCCATCTATTTCAACATCTTCAACTGCTTCTCGAAACAAGAACGAGAGTATGCTTGCAGCTCTCAACGTCTCTTGTATCACTCGAGAAGTAACCGGCATGCGTCTAGTATCTTCCCATGTAATCCCACGCTTTGTTACCAGCCTCTCACGCCAGATTTCTTCTTGTTCAATCTGTTTGTTAAATAATCATTTGGTAAATGGTAAATATATGAACCAAATAAGCTAGCTAGCTAGCTTTGTTAACATCCGTATTTATATGAAAACCTATTTTTTACAATGAGATTTAATCTATCGATTTTAGTTACTATAGATTCCCATAAAACACAATCCGTCGATTTTATTCATCCAATCCCAACTTTTCAATGGATGTTTTGATTACCATTTTTGACTAGATAAAAACATCGGTTCTTAATTGGTTTTTAAATTGAACATGAAAAGATTTAACTACCTTGACAACATTCAAGAGATGAGGATATTCATGCAAGTACTTGAGAAGCCATGTTAGGACACTTGCAGTCGTATCATGAGCCGCAAATATGACCCCAATTATATTATCTGCTATCTGCGAATCACTCAGTTGGTCTTTCCCCTTTAAGTCCAATAATACTCCTAGCAATCCTCCACCATGCTCCCCAATCTCCCTTCTTTTCTGTATCATCTTCCTCAATCTCTCATTAAGAACCTTCCTTGCCTGTACTTCATGGTGTTAATGAAAAGCTCCACAAAAATATATACGCAATGTGCAATATAATAATGATTTCCCATATACATACAGGCTGGGAAACTATATATTCAGTTTGTTAGAAAATAGATGATCCATGAAGTTGAGAAGTAATTAAGTAGTTATATATTTTAAGCAAGGTAATCCATAGACGTATCTTTTTTTTTTTTTTTTTACAAATAAGTATTCTGTGTGTTATAATACACGGAAAACACTAAGGCTAATGTAGTTTTATTGTAGGCTAATGTTAAAATTGCATAAAATATCCTTTCTTAATTATGTAAATTACATATTTGCAATAGACTGACAAGTAATGCTATATAAAAACCAATTCAGTCTTATAGAAACAAACAAGTAATGCTATATGAATACCAATTCACTCTGATAGAAAATGATCACTTCTTGATGAGGATGCACCGAAAAAATAAATCACATACAGATTCTCTCACCAAATAATAAATAAATATAAAAAATTTAACCTCACTGATCTGATGAATGTTTTACATATTATCTAACAAAAACAAAATTATTTAAGGTCAAAGTTTATAAATAAAGACTTTGAACATTCAAAATAAGACACTTTTAATGGGACGGAGAGAGTATCTTTTAGATATTTAGTACAGCTTCATTATGCGGTTGTCGTATTTTTTAACATATTATTTGTTATGTAACAAAACGTGTTGGTGAATGTAATTTTTATAACTAAAAACAAAAAGTTGGTAGACAAGTGTACTTGAAGACAAAAATGAAGTAATGTTACCAAGATATCTACTTAAAGAAAATGAGATATGACCTCCAAGTGGATTACTTTCGCTTTTAGAAGTTAATGGATGATCATGTTCTCACCTTCATTGCTTTCTTGAATGGGGTTCCAGGAAGGCTCAAAGGCATGGAATTATATCCTTCCTCTAAGCAATGATACAAATGCTTCAATCCTCTAATTTCATTCCCCTCTACCTCCTTCCCAAATACTGATATCATTGCTACTTCATATGAATACTGTATATCACAAGCAAATCAAAACATTCATCAGATCAGTGAGAACTAAAGAGAATTTATCAAAAAGAACCCATTAGAATAAAATTCTAGATCCGTCACGGCAAGTGGCATTCAAAAGGTTATCGTAAGTTGACCAACAAGTAATCATACCTTCTTCATCTCATGCAAGGTGTTGATGGTGTCCATACGCTCCCAAGACGCGAGAAGACCGAGGACGATGTCCTCGATCTTGTGAACCTGACCTTTAATTGCGGAAGGCAGAAATGAAGATTGGATTAATTTCTTTACATGAGAATGGTATGAACCTTGGTGGAAGAAGACAGCCTGAGGGCCTATCAGCATCTCTTTGGTTGAAGGATATGTTGGTTTGAAGAGATGAGACTGAGTCACCAAGATTATTTTGGCTATCTCAGGGTTTGATATCATTACACATGGGCATCCCAATATGTGACTCTTGAATATTTTCCCATACCTACATCACAAAAAAGTTGAATCATTGAGATATTATTTAACGAAAGAATAAAATGATTAACCAAATTGATATCACACATTACGAGTTATATTAAATTTGTTTGCATAAAAATACATAGTAGAAAATTCTCAATCTTCCCAATGACGGGATCGATTCTAAGGGTGAGAGGGTGCATGCATAACTTCTTTAGTCAAAGTTTTCCCACACTGCCATGTACTTTGCCTATTATCAAAAAATCACAAGGAGTGCATGACTAAATTAAGATTAGACAAACTATTTAAAAAAAAATGTTATTTGTTGATTAAAGTATGGGCCCCACATCATCATCTTTCCTTCTCTTTTCTCATCGGCAATCCTTCACCGAAATCTCCTCTTCTTTCCACCGATTTCTTCTTTGCCGATCGGCAATGTTCTTTGGCGGTGGTGTTGCCTATAGGCAAACACTTTGCCGAAGGAAATTGCCTAACCCACCCCGTTGGCCATAATAAAATTTCAAACGAAAATGCGTTTATTATTATTTTAGTGTTATTTATTTATTTATTTATTTTCTTAACAGTCTAAACATATACGTACATGCGTAAAAAATGTGGTTGGTTAAAAAATTAAATCTAGATTAGCTTGTTTAAATTGTGAGATGTGGGTTGATGAATATTCGTCAAATGTTGTAATTTTGCTGGTTGTGTTCTATTTATATGATGCATTAACAAAAAGAACACTTTAGTAAATTACAAATATATCATTAGTTTTGTTTTTTTTTTTTAAACTAAATTACTATTTGATTGTTCTTCGCATTAATTATCAAGCCTTGAAGCTTATCAAGTCTATATCATATAAATAAATGGTTATAAATTAAAGATACCCAAAAAATGTATTGATTTGGGATAATACACCTAATTAAAACTAAACGAAAAAAAATAAAATAAAATAACATTTGCAAACATTAAAACTAAACGAAAAAACAAATAATAATCACTTGGCAATATCTTAATCACATTTGCAAACATATCATTTGGATAAACCAAATAACCCAATACTTGAGGAAATTAATTAATATCGTATGTAACTTTCTCCAAAGAACTTTGAACATAACAAAAACCTCATTTGACGCTTGGAGAAGAAAGTGTTCGGATTTTGTGTGTAGAGGCTGAGAGTTTCACCGACGTATGGCCAACCCATCGAACCCGGCGGTAGCCGCCGGTGCCCGCTTTTCGCCCCGCCACGCCGCCAGCCGATTAAGTTAAACACCAGCCCCACCAAAAGGAGAAAAGCTAGAAAGAGTGACAGGAGGAAATGTAGTGGTGGTGGTGGAATGACAGACATCATAGGTGGAGATAAGGTAGAGATCGGTGGTTATGGTTACCGGATGATATTAATATTTTGCAAGTTATAGGGTTTGAAAGATGGCTCTGGAGGTGGTGGTGGTATTTATAGTTATTTTGGCCAGGTGTATTAGGGACAGGTGTCACCGCCAGACTAAAACATCTCCTACAATTGCATTAAATGCCGCTTTATAGCATTCAATTCACTAAGATTATAGATAATATATGTAAGCCAACATTAATCACATGAATATGCAACGGCTATTAAATTATAGGTAAATTAAATTTAAATCTCCTTAGGTGATATATGTATGTGGAAGGTTCCCAGAAAACGTGAGAAATGTGCCAAGTGTTTCTAGGCTGCTAGATGGCAATTTATTAGTTTTAATAAGCCTTCATTAGACTAGAAGGTACGACGGCCGGCTGAGGCCCGGCTAGGACCGGCGCCGTTCCCCTACACCGCCCCCCTCCCTTCCGTTCCGTCGTCCCCGCAACCCACAGCCGATCTCGCCGGCCCTCTCTCCTCTCTCCTTCTCTCACATATACCTATACATACATACATATATATACATAAAGGGGTTCATCCCCAACCCCCTAGGTCCATCCCCTCCAAGCCACTCTTACGTTGCCGTGACGTGGCGGCCCATCCCCTTGAGGATGGGGCTCTCTATACCCTCTAGTCTTATTCTCGTATATTTTTACATCTCTTTTTATTCTATCATTCTTTATAGAGTTAATTGCTCGGATGGTCCCTGTGGTTTGCTAGTTTTTCATCTTTAGTCCCTAACTTTTCAAAATTACATGCATGATCCTTGTGGTATTCTCACTTGTTACACAGATAGTCCCCTGACTGGATGCTGGGTAAGTTTTACAGTCAAATGCATACAAAATTACTGAAATGCCCCTTTATATATTATAAAAGAAAAACAAATATTATGTGAGGACCCACCCACAATCTTCATCTTCAACCTACACCCACCACCATCTTCAACCTCCTCCCTCGTCACCGCCGCTATCGCTGGCCAAGCACTCCGAAAACTTCAACCACTGCCTCATCACGACTTCACTGTCATCTTCTTTCATTCAAAATTGAATTTAATTTCAACCAATTTATAAAGTCTATGAGATAAATCAAGTTCATTCCATTCAACATTAAATCTAATGGAAACCAAGATATTTCAAATCTGTGAACTATGTCATAAATTTAAAGAAACATATTAAATTTCTTTCTCGTGCGGAGATAGTGCATCGCCGGAGAAGAAGAGCGACACGTGAATTGTTGTATTCACTTACCGGACCTGAACAGATTTTAACAGATCTAAATTGAAGTTGAAAAATCTAGAACAATTAAGCCTATAGGATCATCTTCGTCCCCAAAACCTTTGCTTACCGGAAAAGTGAGGTTGTTCATCAGTGGGGTGAAGATCCGACTACGGAAAAACGATTTGCGTGGTTTTTGGTTGCAGATTTGATTTGGTGTTGTTGGATGGCTGGAATCTTGGCTGGCCGAGAAAACTAGTTGTCGGACTTGCGAGTTGCGACAACTGGTCGGAATGCACGAAGAAGATGAGTTGAATGTAAAAGTTTTTAGAATTTATTATCTTTCAGTAAAATATAGGGATGGGATCAATTTTATTGTGTAATTTATTATATATATTTAATAATTGTAAAGGGTATTAAGTTTATTAATTTTATAATATAAAGGGGTATTCTAGTAATTTCGTATGCACTTAACTGTAAAACTTAACCGACATCCAGTCAGGGGACTATCTGTGTAACAAATGAGAATACCACAGGGATCATGCATGGAATTTTGAAAAGTTAGGGACTAAAGATGAAAAACTGGCAAACCACAGGGACCATCCGGGCAATTAACTCTTCTTTATATATATCTACTAGCTTAGAACCCCGTGTATTACACGGTTTGAATAAATGTAATTTTATATATTAAACAATAAAAAGTTAGATTTTTATGAAACTCGTATATTGTACGGGTTAAATAAATGTAATTTTATATATCAAATAATAAAAAAAGTTATATCTTTAAAAACCATGTGTATTACACAGATTAAATAAATGCAATTTTATATACTAAATATTAAAAACGTCGTATCTTTAAAAAACCCGTATATAATCGGGTTGAATAAATGTACCAAATAATAAAAAAAATTATTTCCTTAAAAACTCCATATATTACACGTGTTAAATAGATCTAAAAAGGGTTATATCTTTAAAAACCATGTATATTACACAGATTAAATAAATGTAATTTTGTATATTAGATACTAAAAACGCCATATCTGGTGTTAATTTATTATTTATATATTTATTATAAGATAAGTAGGAAATAAATGTATTTGTTTTAAAAAAGATATTATCCAAAAGTTTGTTTCTTTTATTATAGTAGATAGATATATGTATAGAGAAAAGATAAAGGGGAGGAATGTGTGAATATTTAGTCCGGTTTTAATAACATATTTTTATCTATATTCTTGTAATTTAATTAAAACATAAATTTACCTTATCAAAAATATTGAAATAACCTTTCACATCTAATTTCGTATATCTATCTATATTTAATTAAATAATACCCTTTTAATCAATATTACCATTCTTTTTCTCTCTTCTCCTCACAAAAAAAAATTATAAAAGATTAATAGTGAGTTAGTAATATATGGATTAATTGAAGCTTAATATTTTTTAATGCGGAATAAAGATAAGGCTTGTGATCTAGAAGTAGAAATGAACATTTTTCTATAATTTTCTTATAATTTGAGAATAAGGATAAAAAAAACTCAAATATGAATGCTCTTAAATGACAATTCTATGATGGATATGGATAAAAGAACACATACTCACATTTTCATTGTAAATCTATACTATATAATAAAAGAAACCATGTTTGGGACACTTATCATCATATTAGGCTATGTACTCTATGGATAATTATCATTTAGTTTAATATCTTCTAATAATTAATTATAGATAATCTCCTACGAAATATTATTTAGTTATCACTTCTACCTAATTATAGATAATTATTATTTATATCAAATACGGGATTTCTAGAATGTTAGTTGACCACAAATGTTATTGTGATGACTACGATATTTAGAAGAAAAAAAAACAAAATAGATCATTGTGATGACTACAATATTTAGAAGAAGAAAAAAACCAAATTAGATCATTTTTCACATAATTATCACCCGTAATATCGTGACATCATTTTACACATAATTATCCACCTATAAATAGGGATAACCATGATTATGATTATTAGTTAGGTTGAATTATAAATTTGAATAAGACTTATTATTGATTTTATTTGTTTCGAAACACCTAAATTTTAATCCAAAACACATTTAAATTGTTATGTACCAAGTTAAAAATGTCATTACATATAGATGTTTTGTAATAAAAATGGTTAAATGTATAGACACTAATAAAATATATTATTTTATTTGAACTTTAAACGTGTTGGTAGGTCTTCATGTTTAGTTAAACGGGTCAAACATATCGACCGAAACTAAGTTTGGAAATGAGCTGAACCATTTGTAAGCTACTCGAGACTGGCTAACTAAAAGCTCGAATCAAGTTGAACTTAAGTACTTGAGCTAGAGCATAAACGAGAGCTTATTTAGTAAACGATGTAGAGCCTGGCTTCTTATATCGAGCTTGAGCTAGAACCTATGGTTTTATATGAATATAATAACTTTTATTTAATACAATAACAAATATAACTAAATCAAAATTCTAATAAACGATTCCAATTAATGATACATGACATTATCTCCTTTAACCTCAAAATTATACTGATATTTTATTTTAATTATTTTTATAATTAATATATGAATATCACTAATCTTTGTCCTTATGTTTTAACGATAACTAAGATCTATTGTTATTCAAATTGTTTAATACTTTTTTTTAATTAACTCGTGCAATACACGGGTTTATTTAAAATCTCTTTCATGGTTCTCTTTCTCGCTCTCGAATGGCTTCTGGTTGTCAGTGTTGTTGGTGTCTAGGGTTGGCGAATCGACTTTCCGGAAAAGTTGGCTAGGGTTCAGGCCGAATTACGCTCACACAGGTAAGTCCGGTGCCAAAGATTTCATGTTTGGATGCCTCAATTTCATTTTTATCACTGGCGGGCGATTGTTCATGAAAGGCGCCATCATGGAGTTTTGCTCTGATCCTCCTTACAGATCTCTTCAAATTCCGACACACGCTGGCGAGGCTTCAATATTTCTTTTCCATGGCGTTTGTCGTTTGTCGTTTGAAGTTTTTTGTTTGTTTTCCAGGTATGTTATTATTCCAATGCTGATTGGGTTAATTTTTTTTTCTGGATTTTGCTTCATTGGTCTTGGAATTGTTTCGTAATTTGGTTTTCCAGTTCCCGATTTGGGTTTCATCACCATTTATGTGCATAGTTCGATGATAATATGGCCGCCGACTTGCCTCTTTGCTTTGTTGATTTGGGTTTCGCCACTGTTTCTGTGGTTAGTCTGATTTGGGTTTGCTGATTTGTGATTTTGGCCGGAAATGTAATGGGGCAACAGAGGTCAATCGGCACAAAGTTCATATAGGTAACATTCATCTCCTATTAAAGAGAAGAATGTTATTGTGCCATATATATTATATTGTTTAGGTGTTGGAGCTTTAAAGCAAAATGGAGAATAGGAGTGCCATATATAAAATAAATGATAAAAACAACTAACTAGGAATAAATAACCCAGTTAGTCGAGAGTCTTGTAATAACTTGCTAGTGGGTTAAAACACTCAAAATATGAACTAAGGAAAGTGGAGGGACTAAACGCGTTAATTCTGAAACTTGATTTAATAAAAACAAAATAAAATAAACCAAACACACACAAGAGTGTGTGTGTGTCTGGTCAATAGAAACACAAGGCGACCAAGAGAAACCCCCACTTTCCTAGTTCTTGCTTAATCTCTCAAATTGAAGGTCCAAATCAATCATAAATCAAAATCCGAGCACGAATTAATAATCTCCTCGGAAAAAGGAGTCACATGGTATGTAAACTTCATGAGAAATCTCTAGTTGAATTTATTAGTGAACTTAGAGAATACAAAAATTGTTGATGCATGATTGTTATATGGATGAAATAGGAACATTGTAGTGTTTAGGAGTAAACCCTAGACAAATACATGTTGAAATCATGCTTAATTCTAGTAGAATCCATAAACACCATTGAAGGTGATTGGTGGGTTATTGTGAACTTGATAAACACTAGGATTTTGGTGGTTGTTCTAGTGTAATCTGTTATTTGTAAAGTGATTTCAGAATTATTGAGGTTAATATTTATGTAAGATAGTTTGATTGATGTAAATTTGGGCTATATGACAAGTTATGAACTTGATAATGAACTATGTAAAATTCTGCCCTTAAAGTGTTTGTAAAAATGCCTCAAAGCTTAAAACTGAAATTTCAAGTTAAAACGCATATTTGTAATGTTTCATTGGTCTTGGAATTGTTTCGTAATTTGGTTTTCCAGTTCCCGATTTGGGTTTCATCACCATTTATGTGCATAGTTCGATGATAATATGGCCGCCGACTTGCCTCTTTGCTTTGTTGATTTGGGTTTCGCCACTGTTTCTGTGGTTAGTCTGATTTGGGTTTGCTGATTTGTGATTTTGGCCGGAAATGTAATGGGGCAACAGAGGTCAATCGGCACAAAGTTCATATAGGTAACATTCATCTCCTATTAAAGAGAAGATTGTTATTGTGCCATATATATTATATTGTTTAGGTGTTGGAGCTTTAAAGCAAAATGGAGAATAGGAGTGGTGACTAGGAAAGGTAAGGTCTTTGAGTTGACAATGGCTTCACGCTTCACAAAATATTTGGCCCTTCATTCGGATTTGAAACTGCGACCACTATTCTGTCCATTTTTAGGTTCCTCTTTTGTCGATATCGTCATTCGTAGAAGATGGATGCGGTTGCGCTCAATTCACCGCAGTTTACTACCGTTCACGTTCCGCTACGTTCACGAAGGTTGCCACTGAAGTTATACAGCAATAGCATTACCTTCAAATCTTCAACGAAGTTCACCGTCCATGTGTAACACCCCGAAAATATAAAACTTTGTATTAGAATTAAAAAGAATAAAATAAATGATAAAAACAACTAACAAGGAATAAATAACCCAGTTAGTCGAGAGTCTTGTAATAACTTGCTAGTGGGTTAAAACACTCAAAATATGAACTAAGGAAAGTGGAGGGACTAAACGCGTTAATTCTGAAACTTGATTTAATAAAAACAAAATAAAATAAACCAAACACATACAAGAGTGTGTGTGTGTCTGGTCAATAGAAACACAAGGCGACCAAGAGAAACCCCCACAACCCTAGTTCTTGCTTAATCTCTCAAATTGAAGGTCCAAATCAATCATAAATCAAAATCCAAGCACGAATTAATGATCTCCTCTGAAAAAGGAGCCACATGGTATGTAAACTTCATGAGAAATCTCTAGTTGAATTTATTAGTGAACTTAGAGAATTCAAAAATTGTTGATGCATGATTGTTATATGGATGAAATAGGAACATTGTAGTGTTTAGGAGTAAACCCTAGACAAATACATGTTGAAATCATGCTTAATTCTAGTAGAATCCATAAACACCATTGAAGGTGATTGGTGGGTTATTGTGAACTTGATAAACACTAGGATTTTGGTGGTTATTCTAGTGTAATCTATTATTTGTAAAGTGATTTCAGAATTATTGAGGTTAATATTTATGTAAGATAGTTTGATTGATGTAAATTTGGGCTATATGACAAGTTATGAACTTGATAATGAACTATGTAAAATTCTGCCCTTAAAGTGTTTGTAAAAATGTCTCAAAGCTTAAAACTGAAATTTCAAGTTAAAACGCATATTTGTAATGTTTCATTGGTCTTGGAATTGTTTCGTAATTTGGTTTTCCAGTTCCCGATTTGGGTTTCATCACCATTTATGTGCATAGTTCGATGATAATATGGCCGCCGACTTGCCTCTTTGCTTTGTTGATTTAGGTTTCGCCACTGTTTCTGTGGTTAGTCTGATTTGGGTTTGCTGATTTGTGATTTTGGCCGGAAATGTAATGGGGCAACAGAGGTCAATCGGCACAAAGTTCATATAGGTAACATTCATCTCCTATTAAAGAGAAGATTGTTATTGTGCCATATATATTATATTGTTTAGGTGTTGGAGCTTTAAAGCAAAATGGAGAATAGGAGTGGAGACTAGGAAAGGTAAGGTCTTTGAGTTGACAATGGCTTCACGCTTCACAAAATATTTGGCCCTTCATTCGGATTTGAAACTGCGACCACTATTCTGTCCATTTTTAGGTTCCTCTTTTGTCGATATCGTCATTCGTAGAAGATGGATGCGGTTGCGCTCAATTCACCGCAGTTTACTACCGTTCACGTTCCGCTACGTTCACGAAGGTTGCCACTGAAGTTATACAGCAATAGCATTACCTTCAAATCTTCAACGAAGTTCACCGTCCATGTGTAACACCCCGAAAATATAAAACTTTGTATTAGAATTAAAAAGAATAAAATAAATGATAAAAACAACTAACAAGGAATAAATAACCCAGTTAGTCGAGAGTCTTGTAATAACTTGCTAGTGGGTTAAAACACTCAAAATATGAACTAAGGAAAGTGGAGGGACTAAACGCGTTAATTCTGAAACTTGATTTAATAAAAACAAAATAAAATAAACCAAACACACACAAGAGTGTGTGTGTGTGTGTCTGGTCAATAGAAACACAAGGCGACCAAGAGAAACCCCCACAACCCTAGTTCTTGCTTAATCTCTCAAATTGAAGGTCCAAATCAATCATAAATCAAAATCCGAGCACGAATTAATGATCTCCTCTGAAAAAGGAGTCACATGGGATGTAAACTTCATGAGAAATCTCTAGTTGAGTTTATTAGTGAACTTAGAGAATTCAAAAATTGTTGATGCATGATTGTTATATGGATGAAATAGGAACATTGTAGTGTTTAGGAGTAAACCCTAGACAAATACATGTTGAAATCATGCTTAATTCTAGTAGAATCCATAAACACCATTGAAGGTGGTTGGTGGGTTATTGTGAACTTGATAAACACTAGGATTTTGGTGGTTGTTCTAGTGTAATCTGTTATTTGTAAAGTGATTTCAGAATTATTGAGGTTAATATTTATGTAAGATAGTTTGATTGATGTAAATTTGGGCTATATGACAAGTTATGAACTTGATAATGAACTATGTAAAATTCTGCCCTTAAAGTGTTTGTAAAAATGCCTCAAAGCTTAAAACTGAAATTTCAAGTTAAAACGCATATTTGTAATGTTTCATTGGTCTTGGAATTGTTTCGTAATTTGGTTTTCCAGTTCCCGATTTGGGTTTCATCACCATTTATGTGCATAGTTCGATGATAATATGGCCGCCGACTTGCCTCTTTGCTTTGTTGATTTGGGTTTCGCCACTGTTTCTGTGGTTAGTCTGATTTGGGTTTGCTGATTTGTGATTTTGGCCGAAAATGTAATGGGGCAACAGAGGTCAATCGGCACAAAGTTCATATAGGTAACATTCATCTCCTATTAAAGAGAAGATTGTTATTGTGCCATATATATTATATTGTTTAGGTGTTGGAGCTTTAAAGCAAAATGGAGAATAGGAGTGGTGACTAGGAAAGGTAAGGTCTTTGAGTTGACAATAGCTTCACGCTTCACAAAATATTTGGCCCTTCATTCGGATTTGAAACTGCGACCACTATTCTGTCCATTTTTAGGTTCCTCTTTTGTCGATATCGTCATTCGTAGAAGATGGATGCGGTTGCGCTCAATTCACCGCAGTTTACTACCGTTCACGTTCCGCTACGTTCACGAAGGTTGCCACTGAAGTTATACAGCAATAGCATTACCTTCAAATCTTCAACGAAGTTCACCGTCCATGTGTAACACCCCGAAAATATAAAACTTTGTATTAGAATTAAAAAGAATAAAATAAATGATAAAAACAACTAACAAGGAATAAATAACCCAGTTAGTCGAGAGTCTTGTAATAACTTGCTAGTGGGTTAAAACACTCAAAATATGAACTAAGGAAAGTGGAGGGACTAAACGCGTTAATTCTGAAACTTGATTTAATAAAAACAAAATAAAATAAACCAAACACACACAAGAGTGTGTGTGTGTCTGGTCAATAGAAACACAAGGCGACCAAGAGAAACCCCCACAACCCTAGTTCTTGCTTAATCTCTCAAATTGAAGGTCCAAATCAATCATAAATCAAAATCCGAGCACGAATTAATGATCTCCTCTGAAAAAGGAGTCACATGGTATGTAAACTTCATGAGAAATCTCTAGTTGAGTTTATTAGTGAACTTAGAGAATTCAAAAATTGTTGATGCATGATTGTTATATGGATGAAATAGGAACATTGTAGTGTTTAGGAGTAAACCCTAGACAAATACATGGTGAAATCATGCTTAATTCTAGTAGAATCCATAAACACCATTGAAGGTGATTGGTGGGTTATTGTGAACTTGATAAACACTAGGATTTTGGTGGTTGTTCTAGTGTAATCTGTTATTTGTAAAGTGATTTCAGAATTATTGAGGTTAATATTTATGTAAGATAGTTTGATTGATGTAAATTTGGGCTATATGACAAGTTATGAACTTGATAATGAACTATGTAAAATTCTGCCCTTAAAGTGTTTGTAAAAATGCCTCAAAGCTTAAAACTGAAATTTCAAGTTAAAACGCATATTTGTAATGTTTCGGCAAACTATGCGATATATGACTAAAAAGGAGTTCTAAACATGCTATGAATGAACTCTATAGGGAAAGAAGCCGGAGCGTCTAGTGGACAAGCCGGTGGTGACACACGCTTGAAGGGTTTGCTTTGAAGGTATGTAACTTGTTCGTTACAATATGCGAATTTTTAGATATTTCCATTGTCATGGTGTGTCTTTGTATAAAGATGAGTATTAGTTGAAAAGTTGTTGTTCACAATTGATTGAATAAGTTGAAAATAGATTAGGAAGCGTTTGGTAGTCATTAGAAACGGAGCATTCCGTAAATGAGCCAAACGGGTTAAACAATTGCTTAGAAGTAGTAAAATGGTGTTTTGAATAGTAATTGGCGAAGACATATCACAAGAGCGCAAAGCCATAGTTTTGGTGGTGAAACTCCGGTGATATCAAGCCCCGGACGTTGGGGTAAAATCGCCTTATAATAACTATTGAAATGGTAGTAAAATTGGTATAAACTTAGTGGGTCGAATAATCATATAGTGATTTTAGTCATTCGGTCCGTAATCTAAATTTTTGGGTATGATAAATGTAATGGGCACGTCGGGAATGAAATTACAGACGCATAGGAAAAAGAATCACCTAAAACGGACCTACGGATCAAAAGTTACGGACATTTGAAGTTGAAATTTTGGCATTTTCGGAGCTGGCAGGAAATGCAGGTCAAGAACCTGCATCTGCTGAAAAATGGTCTCCCCCGCGCCACGCGACAGGATCCTTTGGATCTGGCGCGACACGCGACAGGTTGAGTGGGTTCTGGCGCGACACGCGGAAGGACCAAAAACTGAATTTTTTTTTTTATGATTCGATGCTGGAACTTGTTTATACGCATTATATCAATGTCAAAACTAATATTGTAAGTGGTTTTGATTTTAGGTGACACTGGGGATTTTCCGGATGGCGATCAAGCATGTTTTGAAGAACCGAACACTCACTTTTGAAGCTTCCGCAATAGATTAACTATGTTTTAAACAATGTTCTTGATGTAAACAATTTACTAAACATATTTTGAATGTTTAAACTAGTTAGTATTCAACTAGTGTGTGATCACTTTAGAACTTTGACTTAGTGTATATGTTGAAGTAAAGTACTTTTTATATAAAATCCTGCATATTATTATTAAATTCGAATAGAAATTAGACGGTTGTTAAAAGTTGGTAATTAGACCTCAAGGTTGTCAACAAAGTGTTCGGTTCAAGCTTGATCGATCGTCCGGTAAGGATTAATTATTTATTTTAGTAGATCTTATCCTATGTAAGTAAAAGAAATGAGAATTAAAGTGCACGGGAAGGGTGTGTTAACACACTCAAACCCGGAAGGTGCACTAAATAAGAACGGTCAAAGCAAGTTACGAACTTGGCTAAACCAAAGTAAATAAAGTTATGTTATAAATGAAATGTTTAATAATTGAAGTAAACATTTCAGTTTCGAGATGACGGAAAGGAATGACGATGATCCGGTGCCGACAAGCACCAAACAAATGAAAGAAATAATTGCCGAAGAAGTAGGAAAGGCAATTGAGGGTAGTCTATCCGGGTTCATAGACAAAATTCAAAAGACGGAGTTATCATTAGTCGAAGAACGAGTTAAAAGGTTGGAAGATATTGTCAACCTCATGAAAGAGAAATCTGGAGAACGTAAGGGATGTTCGTATAAGGAGTTCATGGCGTGTAAACCACTGATTTACAACGGGGAGGTTGACCCGATAATACGCCAAAGATGGCTAACTGACGTCGAAGGGGTGTTTGAAAGGACCCACTGTGACGTGAGTGACTTTGTTGCTTAGGGAACGAGTCAGCTGAGGGGTCAAGCCAAGGATTGGTGGGACAATAAAATGAAGGAGATAGGAGCCGAGGCGGCAAGGGTCATGACATGGGACGAGTTTAAGGTGCCATTCCTTAAACATCATAGTCGCAAGGCAGTCATCAACATGATCAAGGAGGAGTTCATCCAGTTAAGACAGAGGGGTGAAACAATTGATAAGATCATGGGCATTTTTATGGATAAACTGAGATTCTGCGACGAGCTAGTCACCACTGAAGAACAAGAAATATATTACTATTACAACATGTTGAGCGCTGAATACCGGGAGTTTATGACTCCCTCAAAGTATGAAACCCTCACGGAAATCATTAACACCGCCCGGGATAGGAGATCGAGTTGAAGAAGCAGATCGAGAAGGGCGAACGAAGGGCGCAGGATGTGAATCCAAGCCCTACAAAGAAGGCGAAAACATCAAAAACAGCAAGAAAGATGGATGCTAAAGGCGAGTCGCCAAGTTGTAAAGTGTGTGGAAAAGGGCACAAGGGCGAGTGCCGTTTCAAAGATAAACCATGTCCCATATGCGGGAAAACGGGGCACACGGCATCTCTATGTCCGGGTAAAGTCTCAGTTTGTTACAAATGCTATCAGCTAGGCCACAAAAAGTCTGAATGCCCAGACTTAGTTGGAAAGAAAGACACTATAGAATCTCCAATAGAAGCTCCAAAGGCGAATGCCGGGTCCTTCCAACTAACAGCGGCTGAAGCTAAAACAAAACCCGACGTGGTCTCAGGTATATTCGCAATAAACTCGATTCCTGCACGTGTATTATTCGATACGGGTGCGAATAAATCCTTTATTTCACATGGATTTATTCGACATCCTTCATTTGTATTGACGAAATTATCTGTGCCCTTAGAAGTTGAAATAGGGGACAACAAAAGTTTCATAGTGTGTGATGTTTGTCAAGGCTATAAATTAAGTATCGATGACGAGGAGTACTTGATAGATTTAATCTCGATGTCAATGGGAGAGTTTCAAGTAGTTGTTGGGATGGATTGGCTATCTCGACACCAAGCGAAGGTCGTGTGTTTCTGTAAAGAGATAAAACTAACATCTCCAAGCGGAAAACACGTTACATTTTATGGCGAGAAAGGAGGCAATCCTATCATATGTTTGATGATGAAAGCTCACAAACTCATGAAGCACGGATGTAGAGCGTTTATGATATACGCAAATGAGCCCAAGAAAGAACCACTGAAGATTGGAGATGCACCGGTGGTGCATGACTTTGAAGACGTGTTTCCGGAAGATCTACCGGGGATACCGCCTGAGCGGGAAGTAGAGTTCGGAATTGAATTGGTTCCGGGCGCGAAACCCGTAGCTAGAGCGCCGTACCGACTCGCGCCATCCAAATTACAAGAACTAATGTCGCAAATTCAAGACTTGCTCGATAAAGGATTCATAAGGCCGAGTGTGTCTCCTTGGGGCGCACCGGTACTATTCGTGAAAAATAAAGACGGAAGCATGCGAATGTGTATCGATTACCGAGAGTTAAACAAACTCACGGTAAAGAATCGATACCCGCTTCCGAGAATAGACGATTTATTCGACCAATTACAAGGTGCGAATTGGTTTTCAAAAATCGATCTTAGATCGGGTTATCACCAATTAAAGGTCAAGGAAGAGGATGTACCGAAGACGGCTTTCCGCACGCGATACGGACATTACGAGTTCCTCGTGATGTCATTCAGGCTGACAAATGCACCCGCGGCTTTCATGGACCTCATGAACCAGGTTTGCAAGCCGATGTTGGATAAGTCGGTAATCGTGTTTATCGACGATATTCTGGTATACTAAAAAATCGAAGCAGATCATGCGCATCATTTACAGGAGGTGTTAGAGACACTCAGGCGAGAAAGATTGTATGCAAAATTTTCAATGTGCGCCTTTTGGTTACGAGAGGCGCAATTCCTCGGCCACATCATAAGTGCTGACGGAATATTAGTAGATCCGTCAAAGATAGAGGCCATGTCGAAATGGAGCCCTCCGAAGAATCCTTCGGAAATTAGAAGTTTCTTAGGGCTCGCGGGGAATTACAGGAGATTCATTCAAGATTTCTCCAAGATTGCTTCACCGTTAACGAAATTAACTCGGAAAGAGGAGAGATTCATTTGGGGTGTTGAGCAAGAAAGAGCGTTCCAAACGCTAAAAGAAAGGTTAACACAAGCTCCGGTATTAACATTGTCGGACGGAGTCGAAGACTTGGTAGTCTATTCGGATGCCTCACTTTCGGGGCTCGGATGTGTTTTAATGCAACGAGGCAAGGTAATAGCTTATGCCTCGTGGCAATTAAAAGTACACGAAAGGAAATATCCCACGCACGATCTCGAATTGGCAGCGGTGGTGTTTGCGTTAAAATTAATATTGCTTTTTGTTTCCAGTTCTACTACTAAGGGCCTGTTTGGTTGCCTCTGAATGGCTCCATTCAGAGGTAAACCTCTGAATCGGACAGAGGTATCCTTGTTTGGTTCACAAAAACTTCACCTCTGAACTGAACCATTCAGCTCTGAATGGTTCAGCTACTTCTCATCTCTGAATGAAACTTTTGACAAGCCTGCCCCTTGTGCCTTAATTGTAAGCTTTGCATCTTCTTCCACAGCCCCATCATCATCATCAACAACATATCCCCAAACGCCTAGAAACAATCATTCACCAAAAACAATCATTCACCAAAAACAACATAAACCCTAGAAACAATCATTCACCAAAACCCACAACAAGATTCCACACCGAAAACCACCACATCCCCAAACGCCCCCGATTATCAGAACCATCACCAAACCAAAAACCCCACAAAATCGAACTCTGCTCACAGTTTCAACGAGGCTGCGGTTACGGCGACCGATGGTGGCAGTGGAGTTGACGATGGCGGTGGCGGTGGAGTTGACGGTGGTGGTGGAGTTGATGGTGGCGGTGGAGTTGACGGTGGAGTTGATGGTGGCGGTGGAGTTGACAGTGGTGGTGGAGTTGAGGGCGGTGGTGGAGTTGATGATGGCGGCGGTGTTAGATGATGATGATGATGGTTCAGATGTTAGATGATGAGAGGGAGATGTGGGAATTTTGGGCAGGCCGACCTTCCATGTGAGAGGGAGATGAGGGAATTTTGGGGGTAAGTGATGAAGGTATATCTTTTTGTGTGTGTGTTTGATGTCTGCAGAGGAGGAAAAAGAAATGGGAGGTAGGAAAGAAAAAGAAGGGTTAGGTGATGCAGTGACATAGTTGGAACGGGTGGTGATGGTATTTATTTGGGTATTTATTTGGTTAGGGGTAAAAAAGTCATTTTACACCACCATTCAGATGTGCAACCAAACAGCGTTTTATTGGTTCAGCACTTACTGGTTCAGACCCTCTTACCCATTCAGACCTCTTATTCATTCAGCACTTATTGGTTCAGATGTTGCCAAACAGCCCCTAAGTGTGACACCTGTGTCACTTCAAACCATCAAAAAAATACCAAACCAATGAAATATTGTATTTCATACTTGGGATTTGTATAAATATGTGTATCGTTTGCACATATCAATTCTTGTTCGATTTCAAGCTTTAAATCGCTTTCTGGAAGGTTAGACGCGCACTGATGCGTAAATATAACCAGTTTAATGCAACAAACACTCCGGAATAGTGAAATAGGCTTAACATACCTTAAATATCCTTTACATAACTTAGAAATAAGTTTTGGATGGTTTGGTATGCCGAAATCAAGTTTATTCGCTTACAGGGACTAAATTTGACAAACTGCGAAAGTATGCCGATGTGTACTATAACAAACATTTCCAGAACTTGATCATAAGTTAAATATGCCCTAAATATCCTTTACATAGCTTAGAAATAGGCTTTGAGGTGTTTGGTGCGCAAAAATAAACTTTCTTGATCAATAGGGACTAAAAGCGTCAAAAAGTGCACAAGTTTGCATTTTCGCGCATATCTTACGTTCTGAATATATCCGGACATCCAAAAATTTATGTAATCATTAAAATATTATGTTTTAATTGTCACACCCTGATCGCGTTAAAAAAACAAAACCGCGGCGGAAATGTCGGGGAGTGTCATGGCAGAATTATTGTTTCACAACCATGGATACAAAAAGTTTCATTTTATTGATTCATTAAGTAATTTACATTGTTTTAACATAAAAAAAACGAGTTATATAACAACTATCACTGTTATTATGTCACTAAGGCCTCGTCCAGATCCTATATGACTCATGCATCCTAGTAATCATCATCAAGCATCAACACCTGAAACATATGTAAAAACAAAGTTAGCAAAGAAATGTTGGCGAGTACATAGGTTTTATAGGAGTGTCGGATTCATGGCTAGTTTAAATGTTGCAATACTTTATAAAAAACCTTGTTTTGAAAAGAGTATAATATTGCAACTTAATTAACCAACTCAAATCAAGCGGGTTATAGTTTATAAAACCTCGTAGCCATAAATCGGAAGATCGGACAGAATGAGCTCTTGTAAACCAAATGAGTGTTGGAACTCATGTGATATGGTTTATCAAAGCCTACATCCTAAATCGGAACCTAACCTAAGTGCTTTCGACCCGTTGCGACCCATTAAGGTAGCTTACGCTACTTTAACGCGTCGTGCGCGCAAAAGCGCATTCGAGACGTCTACCTAGTCCTATGACAAGTGTTATATGCCTAAACATGTTTACATATGTTGTGACACCTATGTCACTTCAACCATCAAACAAATGCCAAACCAATGAAATATTGTATTTCATACTTGGGATTTGTAAAAATATGTGTATCGTTTGCACATATCAACTCTTGTTTAATTTTAAGCTTTAAATCGCTTTCTGGAGGGTTATATGCGCTCTGATGCGTAAATATAACCAGTTTAATCCAACGCTTTTACTCCGTAATAGTGAAATAGGCTTAACATACCTTAAATAACCTTTACATAACTTAGAAATAAGTTTTAAAGGCTTTGGTATGGCAAAAACAAGTTAATTCGTTTACAGGGACTAAACTTGACAAACTGCGAAAGTATGCCAATTTGAACTATAACAAACATTCCGGAACATGACCATAAGTTAAACATACCATAAATATCCTTCACATAGCTTAGAAATAGGCTTTGAGGGGTTCGGTGTGCTAAAATAAACTTTTGGGTCATTTAGGGACTAAAAGCGTCAAAAAGTGCACAAGTTTGCATTTTCGCGCATAACTTACGTTCTGAATACATCCGGACATCCAAAAATTTATGTAAGCACTAAAACATTTTATTTTAGTGTTTGGCATAAGAAAAATCCATTCGTCGCGCAATTTGGATCGTTTTTCGCGCTTATGCGCATTCCGTCGTAATTAAGCGAACATCGCGATCGTACGACCAAACGAACCAACATCCGGCATATTTTTGAGCATGTTTCATGTCCACAATGTTTAGGCATCATTTTAGGGCCTTAAAGTTGGCTCTACGGGCCTTAGAAGTGTCGGAAATGGCATATACACATAACAGGGACTGAAACTGTCATTTAACAAACTTGGTTCTGATCAGACATGGCCATGCGGCCCGCTTAAGGTTTGTGTGCATCTTTACGCGGCCCACGTCAGGGTCTCAGATCAGATAAGATCGATTTGTCAGCAGATTACAGCTGTTTAACCCACAACCACAAACCCACACTTGCCCTTTCAGCTCATTAGGGGTCATTTTTAGTTAACACAACTTTCCAACAAGTGTACGCACGAGATTCGATCACGTTATTCAAGAAACGATCTTAACGGTTCGGGAAATACTATAAATACCCCACCCCCATTTGCTTCAAACCCACAAGAATCTGATCAAAAAGACTCTAAGTTGGAACCATTGTTTCATACCTGAGTTATTTTGATCTAGGTTAGCATTCGGGGACCCTTCGTAAGTATTCCTTCGTTCTTTTATTGCTTTTCGAGTCCGAAAGTCAAACTTTGTTTGACTTTCTGCGTTGACCAGTTTATGGTCAATGCGAAGTTCGTTTGAACTTCGCAACGTGATTGTAATCACGATGGTTATAGTCCTTTGTGACTATGCCTATTGATTACCACGTTGTCTAGGGTCGTAAGGATAAGCGATCTAATAAATCGCTTATACCTTCGAACCTGACCCATTTGGTCGATCATTAGGATCCGACCAAATACATTAGGTGACCATAGTATATAGGGAATAACCTTCCGAGGTTATACCCTATGGTCACATCGTTTGAGTAGTTGTATGATAGGTAGTTTATATGCCTTAGGTAAATTACCAAAATACCCTTTTCATGTATAATTGGTAATTAAGCATATGTAACCTAAACTTTTGTCACATAACTGATTATGTAACACGTTTAGGCATATAACACTTGTCATAAGGCTAGTTAGACGTCTCGAGTGCGCTTTTGCGCGCACAACGCGTTAAAGTAGCATAAGCTACCTTAATGGGTCGCGATGAGTCGATAGCACTTAGGTTAGGTTCCGATTTAGTATGTAGTATTTGTTAAACCATATGACACGAGTCTCCATACTCGTTTGGTTTACGAACCCTCATTCTATCTAAATCCTCCGATTTTGGTCCGGTTTATTAACGTAGTTACCTATATTAGGTGCCGTTTGATTTCCGCGATCTCTAGCATTGTTTGGTTGTTACTCAAGGACTACTGAGCAATCTCAAGTGAGTACATAGTTCCCCTCTTTTACTATTTTCAAACAGTTTTGGGGTGAAGCCTGTGTACCTATATGTTATTTTCATGATTTCAAAGTATGATTGAATATACATGTTATTACTTATCATTTGACAAACTAAATGACTATCTATGGTTTAATCACTGATTTCTCAAAGAACATAAAATAAAATGTTGAATTGTACTTATTTTATGTTCACCAGACCGATTGTTAGTATGATATAGCGCTATAGGATTAGACACCCCATTCCTGTTGTCATGGAATGTCTGAAACCAATTTGTTTCTCCATCCAAATAGGGATTGCCTTTGTGGTATCCTTATAGTCTCAAAGGTGTAGTTTGATGCACTAGGTCTGAATGAATTCTTAAATCACACATTTAAAGTATATTTTGATATACTCCCAAAAGTGTAGTTTGATATACTCTCATATGTGATATTGTATAAAACCAACATATATTTTGTTCATCATCCAATACATAGTTTAATATGTTACTTACAAATCCAAAGTATACTTTTGATATGCTACTATAAGGTTATTCGTTTAACCTTACATTATTTTACAGAGCATAACTTTTGTTTACACATTACATGGTTTACATTTAGCTTGGGTTATATAATAATATTGGACTATTGGTTTAAACATGAACATTCTATATTGGTGGTTTGGTTTGAGTAAGTGACTTGGGTAACGAGGCGTGTGTAATATGATACAAGCATGGTGGATACGCCGCTGGCACTTCCTATATATAAGTGTTTGTATGGTATTACATATCGTAGCGTTATTTGAATCATTCAATTTGGACTTATACATTTTACACAAGTAACACAACTTTCACAAGACTTTGGTTTACAAACAATTTACTTTATACAACTCATTTTACTTGGTTATACATTTAACCATACATTATTCTCTTATTTATACATATCATCTGAACTTATTGTTTTTCAAGCGATTTACAAAACAAATCAATTTACAAGGTTCATGACTAAACTTTATTAAACATTTTCTTAAACTTACAAGTCATGAATCCTATTTTCACAAAACCTATGTATCTCACATGCATTTTTATGCTGACGTACCTATTTTTACACATGTTTCATGTACTTCTTTGCAATGATTGTTGATACATGCTACATTTAGGATGGACTCGTGCCTTAGCAACTTTAAATCTTGGAAGATCATAGTTGTACTTATTTGATTGTATTAAAACAATGAGTTCATTTATTCAATAAAACAGAATTTATTTATTCCATGGTTATGAAACAATGATTCTGTTACAACACTCCCCGACGTTTCCGCCACGTCTAGTTGCTTTACGTGGTCGGGGTGTGACATAAAAGTTGGTATCAGAGCCAATGGTTATAGGGAATTAGGTTATTAGTAATGCTTTGACCTAGACTATAACCTTCCTAGGACCCTAACACAAGTTTTCTTGTGTTTAGTTTTAAAACAATACCGTCCCCTATCCTTAGGCGACGACCACAACAAGAACATAAATTTCAAAGCCGCTTTGAAAACTAATCATCTGTTCTAGGATGATTGATTACTAGGTTTTGAACCCTCTGTTATAAGGTTTTGAACCCTCTAAGTTTTCAAATCCCGTCAAAGTTGGTCTAAATAATGTGAACACGTGCAAACTAGAAGGGTGGGTGCCTGTACCCTGAGTTTTCTGTCTAAGGCTAGAGTGTTCGTACAAATCCACATAATCGGACCAGTCACTCTTACCTGGGAACTCTTGGGGTGAGTGTCCACTTATAGGCGAGCATGTCTTCGCGATACATTATTTTTGACCTATTTACTTTGATTAATCACCGGGGTCGTTTGTTGCTTTGTAGTAACAAACAAATGACCACTATCCTTGCTTTCATCAGATTTGTTTCATCTCATCCTTTTCGTCTAATTCTCTCACTCGTTTCCTTTCATGTTTCCTCTTTTAGAATGCCTCCTCGACGCGACAATCAAATGGCGAATGCCGAACTGGCGGAAATCATCGCGCAGCAAATGGCTGCTGCCTTCCCAAATCTTTATGCTCAAATGATTCGAGCCATCAACAACAACAATGCTCCATGCAATTTCAAGAGTTTTAACTCGGCTAAACCGCTCAAGTTTAGTGGTTCTGAGGGAGCAACTGGGCTTCTTCAATGGTTCGAGAGCATTGAGAATACTTTCCGTCACGTTCAGTGTCCTGAAAATCGCAAGGTCGAGTTTTCTTCGAGTGTGTTTCAGAAGGGGGCTCTTACGTGGTGGAACGGGGTGATGAGAGACCGCGGTGCTGTTGGTGCATTCATCTGTCGTCTTCGTCTTATGTCGAGTTTCGGGTTCGTTGCGAAGTTGTTCAAGCATGATGTCATGATGACATCATCAAAGTGACATCATAAATGACATCATCACAAAAAGACAAAAGCATTTATGATGAGAAGTGGCTGATTTCGTTCATGATTATGTTTAGTGATTTCGCTTATGTGTCTTTGAAGTTGATTTCGTTCATATGTCATAGGGTGATTTCGCTTTTTAGTCAATGTGGTTTCGTTTATATGGCAAGTATGTGATTTCGCTTATATGTCATGTCCTTCATGTGAACAATTTGATGTGAACAATTTGATCTCCGAACTGATTCCGTTCATGTGAACAATTTCGTTTATATGGCAAGTATGTGATTTCGCTTAAAAATGAATCAAATTGATCTCCGAACTGATTCCGTTCATGTGAACAATTTGATTTCGCTTATGTGAACAGTTTAATTCCGCTCATGTGTACATTGTTGATTCCGCTCTTTCGGTCATCGTGATTCCGCTCTTGAGTACATTGTTGTTTCCGATCCAAAAATTGTTTTTCACTAGAAAAAGTTCATTGAAAAGTGTGAACTGTTTGAAAAGTGTATCGATTTGTGCTGAACATTTATCTAGTTGTCAGTTTGGTTGGGATAAGAAATCATGTGTCATGTGTTAGTTTACACGAGGTGATCAGAACACAAGTCATGTGATATTGTCTTTTCGAGGTCTCGTAAATTGAAGTTTTTGCATGTGAAAAATAAAAGTGTCTGACATTAATTGAGATTGCATGCGTGATAATTGTGAAGGTCAAATTAAATTGTTTGGTTTGCATGTGAAGTTGATAAAATGGTGCGGCCCAATCATATCGAATTCTAAAAGTTGTCGGCAGTAAGCTTTTGATAATGTCAAGACTTACATGTAATGTTTTTTTTTTAAAATGCACATGTGATAGATGTTAAAGTGTGTCAGCTGGTCAACCCCAATCTTGTTTAATTTGATTCAGATTTGTTGTGTGGCCCAAGATATTCAAATCAATTTTTGAGAATATTGCATATAATATGTCAGATTGCATTTAGAGTTTTATGTGATATATCTCATTTTGACACATCATCAGTACATCGGCCCAAGTTGATAATGAATTGTGTTGATATCTCATGATACCGAGAGTTTGGATGTTTGTTTGAAGCCCATTAAAGTACTCGGCCCAATCATTGTTTAGTGTAACCCACTTCATACTTGAAAAAATTGAAAGTGTGTTTTGAGTGAAATTTGTCGAGACTGTTTGAAAGATGGAAATGCTTTTTGATGAGAAGGAAAATCATGATCTTGTTAGGATAAATGATTGGTATCGAGGATATTTCAGTAATCATTATCAAGGTTTATCCAAGAATGTGTGGGCTAACCGGTTCGAATGTTTTCTTTGTAAGAAAGATGAGAAATTAGATGATTTGGAGAAGAGATTTGATTGTTTGATTGACCATTTGAAAGAAAACAAGATAATGATATCAGAAGCTGAAAGAGTATCAAAGTTTGCTAATGGATTACCAGCTGAATGGAATGATTTTTTGGAAAATCTAAGAAAGAATTCTAGTTTTTCAAAATTATCTTTAAGTAAATTCATTAGTAAACTTACAACACATAGATATGATAATGAAGAGAAAAAGAAAGAATTGTTGAATAGGATAGAAAATAATTTGAAAAAATTAAATTTGGATGTGGTTGTAGAACTGAACAAAAGAGTCTGTGTGTGTCTTAGTGCAAAAGATGTTATGAAATACGATATGAAGAGGGGTTGTTATATTATGAGAATATGAATCCTCTTGACTTCGTTAAAATCTTTTGTGCAGGAACATACAAGATAGAAGAAAAAGAAGTTCCAAAGAAGAAAGAATCTGTGAAGATTGAATTTTCGGATTCGGAATCAGAATGTTCAAAATGTGATAAATTTGAAGTTGACAATGCCAAACTCTTGAAGGACGTGGAAAGTTTGACATTGGAACTTAAGAATTTGAAAGATGAGAAGCAAACTGATGTAAAACAGATTCTGGATTTACAGGGAAATTGTGAAAAGCTAAAAGCTGAAAATGTTAAACTGTTAAATGATTTGAACAGTTTGACATCAGAAAACAAGAAATTGAAAGAAAAAGAAAAAGTTTTTGAAGAGAAAATTAAAAGTTTTGAAAAAGAAAAATCAAAGATTGAAAAAGATTTTCAAAGTCAACTAAAAATTTTAGAAGATGAGAGAGATTTGTTTGGTAAAAACAATCTTGAAAAACAAATTGCAATCAATTCTCATCTTGAAAAGATTATTCGACTTGAAAAAGAGGCAGAATGTGCTCAAAAGAAAATCAATGAATGGGAAGAAAAGTTGAAGGTGTTTGTGAATACTTCAACTATTCCTTGCCCAAAACCTTTAAATTCTGTTCCAATAAGTGACAATGTCACAAACTTTGACAAAGTCAAAGTTGAAGATTGTGATGAGAAATCTGATGATGAAAATAAAAAATTCGAAAAACAAAAATTGTTTTTGAAATTAAAAGAAAAGTTTCAAGAAACTGTTCCACAATCAACTGAAAAGGGAGAATGCTCTAAGCAAAAACCTTTGAAGAAGAAAGTGGAACAAAAACAAAAAGAGAAAATTTTGAAAAATGTTCAAAAAGATAATAAAAGCTCATCAGATCGATCATCCAATCGCAATGAAAAATTACAAAAAACGAAAAATGAAAATTCTAAAATTGTTGGTAATAAGTGGTGCAGGTTTGACCACAATGCTCAAAAGTCAAATCCAGCAAACAAGAGGAGCAAGGATTATCACCAAGCCAAACAGTGCTATGATCTGAATGTTTGGACTGAAAATGGTGATTGGTACGATAACAGAGTGTGTTACCGATGTGGTTATCAAGGACACATTGCTGTTAACTGCCAAAGTTGGAATTATGAGACGAGAAGATGCTTTAACTGCAACATCCGAGGTCACATTGCCAGAGATTGCCCAAGGAGATCAAATGAAAGATTGAGGGTTAATTCTCAGAAGATGGCAAAGAAATCAGTCAAGGTCAAGCCCAAAGAACAGAAGGTTCAAGAACCTAAAGTTCAAGAAACGAAAGTGAAACTTTCTCAGGGGCAGAAAGACAGACTAAGGAAGAAGAGAAAGAAGGCTAGAGAGTATCTAGAGAAGATCTTGTCCTCGGGTTCATCTGTTAAAAATAAGAGTTCTGATGAATCTACTCCCTCGATGGCAAAGTCAAGCAAGACGAATTCATCGGATACAAATCTGAGGACGAAAGAGGGAAAGAAGAAAAAGAAAGTTATTGGCAATGAATTTGTTTCTTTAGAAACAAAGGAGCCATATGTCGGCGATGAATCTGGCTCCTCAAAGTCAGACAAGCCACGTTCAGGCGATGAATCTGGTGTGGTAAAACCAGAAGAGCCTTTGGTTGAGGTAAAAATGGAGAATTCAGGTTTAACAATGGATGATGCAAATTTTCCACCATTGTTGAACAAGAATTCCAAAGTACCCAAGGACAGTCAGGCTTGGGTGAATCTGTTTAAATGAAAAACCTGACTTGCCGGAGATCCCAAGTTGGTAATCGTGGATCATGAATCGGCATCATTCATCATTTGTATTAAGTTTATATAATGTGTTTTTGAAAAGCAGGACTTGCCGGAACTCCCAGGTTTGTAAGCGTGGAGTAGGAATCGGCACCTTGAGAATTCAACCAACTGATGGTAAATTGGTTGAAAAACAGGTTGAGTTGAATGTTTGTGAGTGTTACAAGTGGTTCAGAATTTGAATCAGGTTGATCTTACAAGTGGTAAATCAGGGACATTAAGTTGTATCTGATTTTCTACAAGTGGTTAAAAAACAAAATGATGAGTTTATCCCCAAACCTACAAGTGGTAAAATCAACAAAACTTATTTTCCGGAAAAACCATTTGATTAAAACAAACTTAAGTGTTTTGAAATCAATGGGAAAATAGTTTGTTGTGAGGGGGAGTTCTGATTGTTTATGCCAAGTGGATGGAGAATTGAGGCAATTCGATATCAGTTGTCAAGTTCTTGTATAGTTTGTTTTCAAATTTCCTAAAATGTGTTTGCATTTTAGGGGGAGTAAGAAATTTTAGAAAATCCAAAAACATTTGAAAATTTGAAAAAGCCAAAAACATGATAAAATAAAAAATGAGTTTTGTTGTGAAAAAGAGGAAATGATAGTAGATCAGTTGGACTGTCACAGCATGCTAAAGAAATGGAGAGATAAAATGTGATAAACGATCTTACTAAAGATGTGACGGTAGGCTCAGCTAGACTAGTAGATCTGCGATAACGATACAAACTTAAAGCAAAAAGCCTAGTTCTAGTGGGAAACATGGTCAAAAGCATAGTACTTAGTTTTGTCCTTCTTGATTGTGTGCCTACTCAGTAATCGCTGATTGTCGAAAGACATAAAACTGGTTAAGTTTGTGAACTTTCACAACTTTGCTGAAAAGTCGTTGTGATTGTGCATTTCATTTTGCAAAGATTTAAACTTGTTTTATTTCTTTATTTTGTTTAAGCATCGGACATCCTCTGCGTATACGTGAGTATCGACCTGGATGTTGTTGCCTAAACGTTCTGCTTTATTTTCTTTGGTGTTTCGTTTAAGCTTTGGATCACCTCTGCGTATACGGGAGTATCGACCTGGTGGTTAAAGCCTAAACAACTTCAACTTGTTTTATTTTTCTTATTTTGTTTAAACATTGGACTTTTTCTGCGTATACGGAAGTATCGACCTGATTGTTAATGTTTAAACATTCTGCTTTGTTTTCGCACAAATCACAGTTGATAAAAGTTTAAAGGCATTACTTGAGTCAGTGTATTGCATGATGAGGGGATATGCTGAGATCGTGGGGTCCATAAGAATTTAGTGCTATCTAAATATACCTTAACGTATCGGTAAGCATTTCGAAAGTTTTTAGATTGAGTTTATGTGGACAACAATATCGTCAATCAACGTGAATCGTTTAGATCTGAAAATGTTTAAAGCTTAACGGTGCTAGTGATTGGTCACATAAACTGATATGATCCTCTTTCGCAAACTCACAAAAATATTGTTTGTAAATATTTCTTTACTGCATTTACTCTCTTTCAGAAAAATCCAAAAAGATTTTAGTGTGTTTTAGCATAAATTTTTGAAAATACAAAAAGATTTTCGACAACTGATGTTGATGAGCTGATTTTCAAAATTCCAAGTGCTAAACAAGATGAACTGGTTTGGGAGTGTGTGTACTGAATTGAAAATTGTGATTTAAGAAAGAAGTTGAGATTAGTTAATCAGGGTCATTAATTTGAACTTGATGGAACTATTTCTAATAAGTTTTTCTTATTGTTTTAAGTAAAAACTTATGAGTTTGTGAGAAGATTGTGCAGGGGATGAGCTGATCAGAGATAAAGCCAGGGATTGATCTCTAGGTGATAGCTAATTCCAGACAGCGATCCCATCATGATGAGAGGGGGAGTCTGACGAGGTTAGAGCCAAAGAGAAGATCCTGGTATATGCTAAGAAAGAAAACAGACTGATAAAGACTGAAGATGCGAAGACTCGAAACTTAAGACTCGTCAACATCTGAGGGGGAGTCTGTTGGTGCATTCATCTGTCGTCTTCGTCTTATGTCGAGTTTCGGGTTCGTTGCGAAGTTGTTCAAGCATGATGTCATGATGACATCATCAAAGTGACATCATAAATGACATCATCACAAAAAGACAAAAGCATTTATGATGAGAAGTGGCTGATTTCGTTCATGATTATGTTTAGTGATTTCGCTTATGTGTCTTTGAAGTTGATTTTGTTCATATGTCATAGGGTGATTTCGCTTTTTAGTCAATGTGATTTCGTTTATATGGCAAGTATGTGATTTCGCTTATATGTCATGTCCTTATAAGCGAAATCATGTCAACTATAAATAGGTCACATAAGCGAAATCAGGTAGGAGTTCGAGGTGTGTTCTTCCGGCAAGCCACGAAGTGCTGCCGAAGTGTTGTCTGAACGTGTACTCGCATTATTGATCAATACAACAACAGTTTAAAGTGAATTCTCGCTGAATTGTACTCGGTTTGTCTGTTTCCGCCGTTCAAACTGAGATAAACTCTTCTAACCGACTCGTTTAGGTCCGAATTCGATCCTACAGGTGCTGAGGTTGCATTAGCACAGACTTGGGCTGAGATTAGGGCTCTTATGATGAAGGAATTCTGTCCTCGTCATGAGCTAAGGGCTCTAGAAAGGGAATTTGATGATTTGAAGCAAGACAGTGGGGAACATCGAGCCTATACTGACTGATATGAGGAATTGAGCTTGTTATGCCCTACTATGGTTACGCCTTTGGATAAGGCGATCGAGAAATACATTGATGGTCTTCCTGACGTAGTTCAGGATATCGTTACTGGCAGCAACCCTACTACTGTCAGGCAAGCCATAGAATTGGCTGCCACTCTGACTGAATCCCATATCAGGAAGCGCAAGCTGTTTTGGAAGGGCGACTCAAGACCATCTGACAAGACCGCTCAAGCGGAACCAAAGGAAGAAAATGCTGAGGTGTCCAAGAAGAAGAAGCGCAAAGCCTCTCAAAACTACGCTGTAACTGCTCAAGACAAACAGGTTGCACCAAACCAGCCAGCACAACCTCGCAAAAGGCAAAACTATGTGGGTACTGCACCTTTGTGCAACAAGTGCAACCGTCATCATTTGGAGCAAGAGCAGTGTCACAAATGTACCCACTGTGGGCGGTTGGGACATTTGATCAATTTTTGTCGTTATGCAAATCAAGCTGCTGCAAACCCTGCTGATGTTCAAGCACGGTTCCCTCCGGGGTCATGTTATAACTGTGGTGACCTTACCCACTACAGGAAAAATTGCCCAAGACTTGTTAACATACCCCCAGCGCGAGGACGAGTGTTTAATATCAATGAGGCAAACATGAATAATGATGCAGCAGTGAACAATTAGTGTTTTGTATTTCCTTGGTTATTATCTTTTGACACTTCAAGACAATTCGGTTGTTATATAAATAAAGATTTGTTGTTCTTATTTCTGCAAAATTTATGCGTTTATATGAATGATTGATGCAACCTTATGATGTCAACCCAAATACAAACTACTCGTGTGGTTCTGTTATCTTATGATCACTTGTGATCTCCCCAAGAACCTTAAACACTCGCTTCCTTTAAGAAACAAAGCCAAACTCTTATTGAGAATCCTTCTATCTTCATAGATGGATCCTTGAAAATGCTTAAAGTGCCAAATGAAATCCATGGATTGGATTCCTGATGAGCTTTAATTATCCATGCTCAAAGACAACAAATTAAAGAATCAAGTTAACTAATTATGTGCTTATGTGGTTTCTTATATGTTTTGTGGTTGTATGTGATCCATCCAAATCCTCATAGAATCTTCCATATCTCATAGGAGGGATTCATAGTAGGATATCCAAAGTTAATATCTTAAATCCTTAATGGACTTCTACATTATGGTCAAGTCCCTTGGGTTTTAAAGTACTATTCTATAATTGGACCCCTTGGGAGGTCTAGATAAACAGATTGATTTTGAAAATCTGATTAGAAATATCATGTGATGATATAATTACAAAGATCCCTTAAGTGGTCTATTTAAGGAGATCGTACGATGGTCTAGTTAAGAAGATCATGCGTTGATCTAGTTAAAAGGCTTGTTCGTGATCTAATTAAAAGGACCCTTTGGTGGTCTAGTCGAGTCGCTTCATGTTTATTCAATTAATTTTTCCTCTACGCATTCTGAAATGAACTGTGCGGACTGTGCAAGGAATTACGTAATTATGGAGGCCTACATAATTATGGAATTCAGTGCACAGAAACCACAGGAAGCTTTGTCATGTGTTAAGACCTATAGTGACGAGAATAATGATACGGGAGAAGTCTTGGACCTTGACCGATGTCATTTTATCTTACACTCCCCAATTATGATTTCAAGCACACACGAAGTTTCCTATGATAAGTCTTCATAAAAAAAAAACGTTCTTCTGTCCGTAGTTCAAAATTCCATGTTTTACTACTACAAGGAATTCACTTTGAGGGTTAACAAATTCTCTAAGAATCCTAACATGGCCCAGAGTTTTACTTAAGGGTTCAATGGATCTATTTGAAGGAGAAACTGTCACAGCTGTCTTCACAAGTTTCCTCTAGAATTAAATTCCGGACGAAATTTCCTAAAGTAGGGGAGACTGTGACACCTGTGTCACATCAACCATCAAACAAATTCCAAACCAAGGAAATATTGTATTTCATACTTGGGATTTGTAAAAATATGTGTATCATTTGCACATATCAACTCTTGTTTAATTTTAAGCTTTAAATCGCTTTCTAGAGGGTTATATGCGCTCTGATGCGTAAATATAACCAGTTTAATCCAACGAACACTCCGGAATAGTGAAATAGGCTTAACATACCTTAAATAACCTTTACATAACTTAGAAATAAGTTTTGAAGGCTTTGGTATGGCAAAAACAAGTTAATTCGTTTACAGGGACTAAACTTGACAAACTGCGAAAGTATGCCAATTTGAACTATAACAAACATTCCGGAACATGACCATAAGTTAAACATACCATAAATATCCTTCACATAGCTTAGAAATAGGCTTTGAGGGGTTCGGTGTGCTAAAATAAACTTTTGGGTCATTCAAGGACTAAAAGCGTCAAAAAGTGCACAAGTTTGCATTTTCGCGCATAACTTACGTTCTGAATACATCCGGACATCCAAAAATTTATGTAAGCACTAAAACATTTTATTTTAGTGTTTGGCATAAGAAAAATCCATTCGTCGCGCAATTTGGATCGTTTTTCGCGCTTATGCGCATTCCGTCGTAATTAAGCGAACATCGCGATCGTACGACCAAACGAACCAACATCCGGCATATTTTTGAGCATGTTTCATGTCCACAATGTTTAGGCATCATTTTAGGGCCTTAAAGTTGGCTCTACGGGCCTTAGAAGTGTCGGAAATGGCATAAACACATAACAGGGACTGAAACTGTCATTTAACAAATTTGGTTCTGATCAGACATGGCCATGCGGCCCGCGTAAGGTTTGTGTGCATCTTTACGCGGCCCACGTCAGGGTCTCAGATCAGATAAGATCGATTTTTCAGCAGATTACAGCTGTTAACCCACAACCACAAACCCACACTTGCCCTTTCAGCTCATTAGTGGTCATTTTTAGTTACCACAACTTTCCAACAAGTGTACGCACGAGATTCGATCACGTTATTCAAGAAACGATCTTAATGGTTCGGGAAATACTATAAATACCCCACCCCCATTTGCTTCAAACCCACAAGAAGCTGATAAAAAAGACTCTAAGTTGGAACCATTGTTTCATACCTTAGTTATTTTGATCTAGATTAGCATTCGGGGAACCATCGTAAGTATTCCTTCGTTCTTTTATTGCTTTTCGAGTCTGAAAGTCAAACTTTGTTTGACTTTCTGCGTTGACCAGTTTATGGTCAATGCGAAGTTCGTTTGAGCTTCGCAACGTGATTGTAATCACGATGGTTATAGTCCTTTGTGACTATGCCTACTGATTACCACGTTGTCTAGGGTCGTAAGGATAAGCGATCTAATAAATCGCTTATACCTTCGAACCCGACCCATTTGGTCGATCATTAGGATCCGACCAAATACATTAGGTGACCATAGTATATAGGGAATAACCTTCCGAGGTTATACCCTATGGTCACATCGTTTGAGTAGTTGTATGATAGGTAGTTTATATGCCTTAGGTAAATTACCAGAATACCCTTTTCATGTATAATTGGTAATTAAGCATATGTAACCAAAACTTTTGTCACATAACAGATTATGTAACACGTTTAGGCATATAACACTTGTCATAGGGCTAGTTAGACGTCTCGAGTGCGCTTTTGCGCGCACGACACGTTAAAGTAGCATAAGCTACCTTAATGGGTCGCGATGAGTCGATAGCACTTAGGTTAGGTTCCGATTTAGTATGTAGGCTTTGTTAAACCATATGACATGAGTCTCCATACTCCTTTGGTTTACGAACCCTCATTCTATCTAAATCCTCCGATTTTGGTCCGGTTTATTAACGTAGTTACCTATATTAGGTGCCGTTTGATTTCCGTGATCTCTAGCATTGTTTAGTTGTTACTCAAGGACTACTGAGCAATCTCAAGTGAGTACATAGTTCCCCTCTTTTACTATTTTCAAACCGTTTTGGGGTGAAACATGTGTACCTATATGTTATTTTCATGATTTCAAAGTATGATTGAATATACATGTTATTACTTATCATTTGACAAACTAAATGACTATCTATGGTTTAATCACTGATTTCTCAAAGAACATAAAATAAAATGTTGAATTGTACTTATTTTATGTTCACCAGACCGATTGTTAGTATGATATAGCGCTATAGGATTTGACACCCCATTCCTGTTGTCATGGAATGTCTGAAACCAATTTGTTTCTCCATCCAAATAGGGATTGCCTTTGTGGTATCCTTATAGTCTCAAAGGTGTAGTTTGATGCACTAGGTCTGAATGAATTCTTAAATCACACATTTAAAGTATATTTTGATATACTCCCAAAAGTGTAGTTTGATATACTCTCATGTGTGATATTGTACAAAACCAACATATATTTTGTTCAACATCCAAAACATAGTTTAATATGTTACTTACAAATCCAAAGTATACTTTTGATATGCTACTATAAGGTTATTCGTTTAACCTTACATTATTTTACAGAGCATAACTTTTGTTTACACATTACATGGTTTACATTTAGCTTGGGTTATACAATAATATTGGACTATTGGTTTAAACATGAACATTCTATATTGGTGGTTTGGTTTGAGTAAGTGACTTGGGTAACGAGGCGTGTGTAATATGATACAAGCATGGTGGATACGCCGCTGGTACTTCCTATATATAAGTGTTTGTATGGTATTACATATCGTAGCGTTATTTGAATCATTCAATTTGGACTTATACATTTTACACAAGTAACACAACTTTCACAAGACTTTGGTTTACAAACAATTTATTTTATACAACTCATTTTACTTGGTAATACATTTAACCATACATTATTCTCTTATTTATACATATCATCTGAACTTATTGTTTTTCAAGCGATTTACAAAACAAATCAATTTACAAGGTTCATGACTAAACTTTATTAAACATTTTCTTAAACTTACAAGTCATGAATCCTATTTTCACAAAACCTATGTATCTCACAGGCATTTTTATGCTGACGTACCTATTTTTACACATGTTTCAGGTACTTCTTTGCAATGATTGTTGATACATGCTACATTTAGGATGGACTCGTGCCTTAGCAACTTTAAAACTTGGAAGATCATAGTTGTACTTATTTGATTGTATTAAAACAATGAGTTCATTTATTCAATAAAACAGAATTTATTTATTCCATGGTTATGAAACAATGATTCTGTTACAACACTCCCCGACGTTTCTGCCACGTCTAGTTGCTTTACGTGGTCGGGTTGTGACATATGTTGCATAATCAGTTACGTGACAAAAGTTTATGTTACATATGCTTAATTACCAATTATGCATGAAAAGGGCATTTTGGTCATTTACCTATTGCATATAAACTACTTATCATACAACTAATTAAACCTAAGCGACTATAAGGTATAACCTCGGAAGGTTATTCCCTATTCAACTATGGTCACTAAACATGTTTGGTCGGATCCTAATGATCGACCAAATGGGTCGAGTTCGAAAGTCTAAGCGGGTGTTTAGTCCGCTTGACTTACGACTCTACACAAGCACTAATCTAAAAGTGACGAGCTAAACATGCTAAAACATGTTTAGTTAAGTTAGAAAACAGGTTTTGATATCAAAACAAACGGTTTTGATACCCAAGAGTAGTTTGGTTACAAAATACGCATAAATACGCATTTTGGCCGAAACTACGACTCGTCACTACGCCTAGTCAACGTGGTAATCAGTAGGTATAGTCACAAGGGACTATAACCATCGTGATTACGCTCACGTTGCCAAGTTCAACGGAACTTTGTGTTGACCATTGACTGGTCAAAGCTGAAAGTCAAACTTGATTGACTTTCATGTTTGAAATACAAGGACAAGAAAGAAGAGGACTTACAAAGGGTCCAAGAAGGATGTTTGATCTAAAATAGCTCAGGTATGAAGTGTAAACACCCCAACTTAGAGCTGATTTCAGATCAAGTGTGAGAATGAAGTGAAGTGGGGGGTTGCTATTTATAGTAAGTTAGGAGTTCTAGGATCATTCCAAGTGTTGTGAAGCTCAAATCTTGGCCATACACTTGTTAATCTAAGGTTGGGCAACTAGCAAAACAGGCAAACAAGTCCATAGATTGCAAAAACAATGTCTAAAACCAGTTGCAACAGCTGGAATGGAAGTTTCTGAATTTTGTGGTGCTGGCACAAGCTTACGGACCGTAAGCTATGGTCCATACGGTCTGTAAGGGACATGCAGACCAGCCACTTTCACTTAATTACAGTTTAGCCCCTGCACCTTGTTTCATTGCGTATCGGCACTTCTAATACCCGTCAAACCCATTTTCAAGCTCCACAATGATGTTAAAACATAGGGAAGATGAAATATGCTTGAAAACATCTCGGGTGTCGGTTCGTTTGGCATTACGGTTGCGTTGTTCGGTTAATTACGACGGAAGTCGTAACGAACGCGTGTACGATCCAAATTGCAAAACGAATGAAGTTTTAGCATCCCAATCACTAAAATAAAATATTTCAATGATTACATAAATTTTTGGATGTCTGGATATATTTAGAACGTAAGATATGCGCAAAAATGCAACTTGTGCACTTTTTGACGCTTTTAGTCCCTATTGATCAATAAAGTTTATTTTAGCATACCGAACCCCTCAAAGCCTATTTCTAAGCTATGTAAAGGATATTTAGGGTATGTTTAACTTATGATCAAGTTCTAGAATGTTCGTTTCTATACAAATCGGTATAGTTTCACAGTTTGACACAACTAGTCCCTGCGATCAAACAATCTTGATTTCAACACACCAAACCATCCAAAGCTTATTTCTAAGTTATGTGGAGGTTATTTAAGCTATGTTAAGTCTATTTAATTATTCCGGAGTGTTCATTGCATTAAACTGGTTATATTTACGCTTCGGTGTGTGTATAACCTTCCAGAAAGCGATTTAAAGCTTGAAATCGGAGTCGAATCTAATTTAAAATTCACCAAACACAAATACACACATAATAACATCAAAACAAATATAGTAACACCAAAGCACATTGTTTTATTAATAATCATCATTGTTTTACATCGGACATTGATTACAGAGTACAGTTGTCACAGTCTCCCCTACTTCAGGAAATTTCGTCCCAAAATTTTAACTAGAGGAAGCTTGTGAAAACAAATGCGGATATTTCGTCTTCATTTGGTCCTCACGTTCCCATGTAAACTCTGGGCCACGTTTGGATTCCCAACGAATCTTTACCAATCATATTCATTTGTTCTTAAACTGTTTGAATGTACGGTCCACTATCTCCACGGGTTTCTCGACAAAGTGCATCGTTTCATCGATTCGGATCTTGTCGAGAGTAATGTGAAGATCAGCGTCAGCTAAACACTTTCACAAATTGGACACGTGAAAAGTCGGGTGAATATTTCCAAGCTCTGGAGGTAGCTCTAGTCGATAGGCAACCTTGCCAATCCTTTCCACAATCTTAAATGGTCCAACATATCGAGGTGCAAGTTTTCCTTTCTTTCCAAATCTCACCACTCCCTTCTAAGGTGACACCTTGAGTAGGACATGGTCTCCGACTTGAAATTCTAAGGGCTTGCGTCGCATATCCGCATAACTCTTTTGACGGTTTCGAGCTGTCACAAGATTATCGCGGATTTTCTTGATTTTGTCTGGTGTTTCCAGAATGAGCTCAGGTCCAGTAAGCTGAGCTTCACCGGTCTCGTTCCAACAGACAGGTGAACGACATTTTCGACCGTAGAGAGCTTCGAATGGTGCCATATTAATGCTAGCATGATAACTGTTGTTGTAAGAGAACTCGATCAATGGAAAATGAAAATCCCAATTACCACCAAAGTCTATCACGCATGCTCTAAGCATATCCTCCAAAGTTTGAATCGTCCTCTCAGATTGTCCTTCTGTTTGGGGATGATAAGCAGTGCTTAGATTTAGTTGGGTTCCCATAGCAGATTGCATGGCCTTCCAAAAATGAGATCAAAATCGAGCATCACGATCAGAAATGATATCCAAAGGCACACCATGTCATGATACAATCTCATCAACATAAATCTTTGCCAGTTTATCAGCAGATAGATCCTCGCGAATTGGAATAAAATGAGCTGATTTCGTTAATCGATCGATAACAACCCAAATAGCATCATGACCTTTAGACGTACGCGGTAACTTAGTGATGAGATCCATAGCAATGTTCTCCCACTTCCAAACCGGTATCTCTGGTTGTACAAGCAAACCAGAAGGTCATTGATGTTCAGCCTTGACTTTGAGACAAGTTAGGCATTTTGATACATACAAGGCAACATCCTTCTTCATACCAGGCCACCAGAACTTAGTACGAAGATCCTTGTACATTTTATCAGCACCAGGATGGATAGAATATCGAGACTTGTGAGATTAGTCCATCACTAGGGTGCGGAGATTGTCTTTTTTCGGAATCCACAAACGATCCTTGAAGTAGAGTAAACATCGTCTTTCCTTTCGAGCTTAAGCTCAAATTGAAGCGGTAGCTCATTTTTCAATAAGCCTTTGATCACACAAGATCGTTGAGTTTGAAGGACACGAGATTGGATATCAGATAGAGCTCGGACAGAGTGAAGCCTGACTCGCTCTTTTCGACTAAGCGCATCGGCTACGACATTCGCCTTACCAGGATGGTAGCGAATCTCGCAATCGTAATCGTTCAAGAGTTTAACCCAACGTCGTTGCCTCATGTTTAGCTCTTTTTGATTGAGAATATGCTGGAGACTTTTGTGGTCTGTGAACACTACACACTTTGTGCCATAGAGATAATGTCTCCATATTTTAAGCGCGAAAACCGCAGCTCCTAACTCAAGATCATGAGTCGTATAGTTCTTCTCATGAACTTTCAACTGTCTAGACGCATAAGCTATAACTTTACCTCATTGTATAAGAACACAACCAAGGCCTAAATTAGATGCGTCAGAGTAGACAACGAAATCATCATTTCCCTCCGGCAGAGACAAAACAGGAGCATCACAAAGCTTTCGTTTCAGTGTTTGGAACGCTTCTTCTTGCTTGGGTCCCCACTCAAAAGGCTTATTCTTCTGAGTCAAAGCAGTGATTGGAACCGCAATCTCGAGAAATTAGAAATGAATAGACGATAAAAACCAGCAAGACCAAGAAAAGATCGAATCTCTGTAGGTGTCGTCGGCGTATTCCAGTCCTTAATAGCAACAATCTTGGATGGATCCACATGAATACCCTGCTCATTGACTATATGACCCAAGAACTGAACTTCTTTAATCCAAAATTCACACTTGGAGAATTTAGCAAAAAGTTGTTCCTTATTAAGGAGTTCCAATGTTAAGCGAAGGTGTTGCTCATGTTCGGCTCGAGACTTTGAATAAATGAGAATATCATCGATGAACACAATGATGAGCTTGTCTAAATAAGGTTTACAGACCTTATTCATTAAGTCCATGAAGATAGCTGGGGCATTCGTCAAACCAAAAGGCATGACAATGAACTCGTAATGACCATATCTTGTACAGAAAGCAGATTTTGGGAATATCTTCTTCGAAAACACGAAGTGGATGATACCCCGAACGCAGATCGATCTTGGAAAAGCATGAACCACCTTGCAGCTGGTCGAAGAGATCATCAATTCGAGGTAGGGGATATCGATTCTTGATAGTAAGCTTATTAAGCTCATGATAATCGATACACATTCGAAAAGATCCATCTTTCTTTTTCACAAAGAGGACAGGAGCTCCCCAAGGCGAAAAGCTCGGACGGATGAATCCTTTATCAGATAACTCTTGAAGCTGTTTCGATAACTCTTGCATCTCTGACGGTGCAAGACGATAAGGCGCTTTCGCAATCGGGTTGGCATTGGGTACAAGGTCAATATGAAACTCAACTTGACGAACTGGAGGCAGACCAGGCAGTTCATCGGGAAACACCTCTGGATAATCCCGAACAATCGGAATATCCTGAATACTCTTGCTCTTGACTTTCTCCTCAGTGACATGTGCCAGAAAAGCAACATATCCTTTTCGCAAATAACTTTGGGCCTCCATACACGACATAAGCTTCAATCCAACTGAAGGTTTCTCGCCACGAACTTCTAGAATTTCGCTAGAAGACAAAGGGATACGAACAATCTTATCGAAACAAACCACCTCAGCGTGGTGTTTGGTTAACCAATCCATTCTAACGATAACGTCGAAGCTCCCAAGTTGCATCGGTATGAGGTCAATAGGAAAAAGATGGTTATCAAGGTTCAACTGACAATCACGAATAACAGAATCCAGTACAAGAGGTTTACCAGTAGCAACTTCGACAGATAAGGGTTTCCTCAATTTAGTTCTAGGTATCGCAAGTAAAGGTTCAAAAGATAACGAAACCAAAACTTCTATCGACACCAGAATAAAAAAGAATAGATGCGGGTCGATTGTTAACAAAAAACGTACAATTGACAACGAGGTTGTCAGCTCGAGCCTCGTTGGCATTCAAATTGTACGCTCGTCCACGAGCGGGATTCACGTTGGCGTTGACGTTCGCATTCGGGTTCGCATTAGCATTCGCGTTTGCATTCTCCAGCCTCGGACAGTTGTTGCAGAAGTGACCGAACTCTCCACAATTGAAACATGAACCCGGTGGGAATCTCGCAGCATTCCCTTGTACCAGAGCTTGAACCTGGGCAACCTGATTCTGACCCAAACGACAGACGTTGGCCAGATGCCCAATTTTACCACACGTTGTGCATTGCTTACAAGCTTGCTGTGCAACATGATGACCGTTGCAGCGAGCACAATGAGGTGCGGTACCAGCATACACTTTCTTCGCAGGCGGTTGAACCGGTGGGTTCTGAGCATTTTGTGCATGCAACTCTTCTGTCACACCCTTTCGCTTTCTCGACTTCTTCGAAGACTCTCCTTTCTTCTCCTTACCCTTATCCTTGCCTTTTATAGAATCAGCTGACTTCTTTTTATCACCCTTGCAGGTAAGTTTACCCTTCCTAACTTGCGACTCAGTCAGGGTAGCAGACAACTCGATTGCTTGACGAAGGGTAGTAGGATTAACACCGGTCACAATATCCAGAATAGAATCGGGTAGACCATCGATATACCTCTCGATTGCTTTCTCTAACGGAGTAACCATGGTGGGACACAACAGACTGAGCTCCTCAAAGCGATCAGTATATGCACGGTGTTCACCCCCATCTTGCTTTAGATCGTCAAACTCTCGTTCCAAGGCTCGAACCTCGTGACAGGGACAAAACTCTTTCATCATGAGAGCTCGAAGCTCTTCCCATGTCTGTGCCAATGCCACTTCGGCACCCCTATCACGCATAATACTGTTCCACCACGTAAGAGCACGCTTCTCAAACACGCTCGATGCAAACTCAACCTTTCGCGCATTCGGACACTGCACATGTCTGAATGTGCTCTCGATACTCTCAAACCACTGCAGGAGCGTAGTTGCTCCTTGCGACCCAGAAAACTTAAGCGGCTTAGCAGAATTGAAATTCTTGAAATTACACTGTGCATTATTGTTGTTGTTGTATAACTCGTGGATTTGGATCACAACGCCTGGAAGCACAGCAGCCATTTGCTGAGAGACAAGGGCTATCAGTAGTAAAAGATTGAGCATCACATCGAGGAGGCATGGTCTAACAAAGAAATATGAGAGACGAGTGAGGTTGATAATTAGGAAAAGTAAAAGAGGTATCGACAAAACACAAGGAAGGCGATCATTTGTTCGTTAACTCGAATAAACAAACGACACGCAGTGACTAATCAAAGTAAATGAATCAAAATAATGTATCGCGAAGACATGCTCGCCTATAAGTGAACACTCACCCCAAGAGTTCCCAGGTAAGAGTGACTGGTCCGATTATGTGGATTTGTATGAACACTCTAGCCTTAGACAGAAAAATCAGGGTACAGGCATTCATTCTTCTAGTTTGCACGTGTTCACATTATTTAGACCCAAACTTTGACGAGATTTTGATAACTCAAAAGGCACTAAGCCAAAAATGAGTCAAACTGGAAGGGTTCAAAACCTAGTAATCAATCATCCAAGAACGGATGATTAATCTTCGAAGCGGATTCGAATTCGTGTTCTCATTGTGGTTATCACCTAAGGGTAGGTGACAGTTTTGTTAAAAATCTAAACGCAAAATTCTTTGCGTTAGGGTCCTAAGGGTTATAGTCTAGGTCAAAGCATTACTAATAACCCAATTCCCTATAACCATTGGCTATGATACCAACTCTTCTGTCACACCCCGACCGCGTTAAAACAACAAAACCGCGGCAGAAACGTCGGGGAGTGTCGTGGCAGAATTATTGATTCACAACCATGGATACAAAAAGTTTCGTTTTATTGATTCATTAAGTAATTTACATTGTTTTAACATAAAACAAACGAGTTATATAACAACTATCACTGTTATTATGTCACTAGGGCCTCGTCCAGATCCTATGTGACTCATGCATCCTAGTAATCATCATCAAGCATCAACACCTGAAACATATGTAAAAACAAAGTCAGCAAAGAAATGCTGGCGAGTACAAAGGTTTTATAGGAGTGTCGGATTCATGGCTAGTTTAAATGTTGCAATACTTTATTAAAAACCTTGTTTTGAAAAGAGTATACTATTGCAACTTAATTAACCAACTCAAATCAAGCGGGTTATAGTTTATAAAACCTCGTAGCCATGATTCTTAACCCAAAAACATTTTTTTTAGTAAAGCAAATTGTAAAACATCTCGTATTAACTCGTTAATAAAACTTGTATGGTTTATATCCTTTCGAAAACATCGTTAAGTGACATTGTTTCAAAATCGTTTACCCAAGTGAACTAAATAACGCCACGATATGTAATATGTTGAAAACACTTATATATAAGAAGTACCAGCGGCGTATCTACCATGTTTTCACCACATTACCCCCGTCCCGTTATCTAAACACTTAACCAAAAACCAATCGATTATCCAACTCATTTAATCTTGTATGAATCGTTCCCAAATCGTTAATTCGTTTAAATCATCCTCATTTTAAGTGTGAAAACTATTTATGGTCGCCTCGCTAATAACATTCAAACCTTCGTGACTCGACTATCTCGCTCTCGCATTAATAAACCACCAAAGGGTAAATTAACATTCAGATTCAGTCATTACCCACCTAACCCACACATAACCATGGGTGCAGTACGATAATTGGATTTGTCAGATCCTATGGTACCATAACCTAATACTGGTCGGCTTGATCAATGCTAATGAATGCCATTCGTTATGTAATTACAACCAACTAGTTTATTCACTTTAATGAAATCTTTATTAGTTTAATATAAACCACCTTAATCGTTTTTGAAATCATCTTTATAATATCGAAAATCATTTTGAAAACCATCGTTAAAACCTTGAAAACATTTAGCACATATGAATCACCCGGAAACAATTGAAAACAGTAAAATAGGGGAACTATGTACTCACATGAATTGCAAAGTATCCTCAATCAATAGAACTTCAACAAACTCGAGCAAACCAGAGAAATCAAACAGCACCTAGTAATCGAATCACTATTCAAACAATAGACGCCTAAATCGGAAGATCGGACAGAATGAGGTCTTGTAAACCAAATGAGTGTTGGAACTCATGTGATATGGTTTAACAAAGCCTGCATCCTAAATCGGAACCTAACCTAAGTGCTTTCGACCAGTTGAGACCCATTAAGGTAGCTTACGCTACTTTAACACGTCGTGTGCGCAAAAGCGCATTCGATACGTCTAACTAGTCCTATGACAAGTGTCATATGCCTAAACATGTTTAAATATGTTGCATAATCAGTTACGTGACAAAATTTTATGTTACATATGCTTAATTACCAATTATGCATGAAAAGGGCATTTTGGTCATTTACCTAAGGCATATAAACTACTTATCATACAACTAATTAAACCTAAGCGACCATAAGGTATAACCTCGGAAGGTTATTCCCTATTCAACTATGGTCACTAAACATGTTTGGTCGGATCCTAATGATCGACCAAATGGGTCGAGTTCGAAAGTCTAAGCGGGTGTTTAGTCCGCTTGACTTACGACTCTACACAAGCACTAATCTAAAAGTGACGAGCTAAACATGCTAAAACATGTTTAGTTAAGTTAGAAAACAGGTTTTGATATCAAAACAAACGGTTTTGATACCCAAGAGTAGTTTGGTTACAAAATACGCATAAATACGCATTTTGGCCGAAACTACGACTCGTCACTACGCATAGTCAACGTGGTAATCAGTAGGTATAGTCATAAGGGACTATAACCATCGTGATTACGCTCACGTTGCAAAGTTCAACGGAACTTTGTGTTGACCATTGACTAGTCAAAGCTGAAAGTCAAACTTGTTTGACTTTCATGCTTGAAATACAAGAACAAGCAAGAAGAGGACTTACAAAGGGTCCATGAAGGATGTTTGATCTAAAATAGCTCAGGTGTGAAGTGTAAACACCCCAACTTAGAGCTGATTTCAGATCAAGTGTAAGAATGAAGTGAAGTGGGGGGTTGCTATTTATAGTAAGTTAGGAGTTCTAGGATCATTCCAAGTGTTGTGAAGCTCAAATCTTGGCCATATACTTGTTAATCTAAGGTTGGGCAACTAGCAAAACAGGCAAACAAGTCCATAGATTGCAAAAACAATGTCTAAAACCAGTTGCAACAGCTGGAATGGAAGTTTCTGAATTCTGTGGTGCTGGCACAAGCTTACGGACCATAAGCTATGGTCCATACGGTCCGTATGGGACCTACAGACCAGCCACTTTCACTTATTTACAGTTTAGCCCCTGCACCTTGTTTCGTTGCGTATCGGCACCTCTAACCCCCGTCAAACCCATTTTCAAGCTCCACAATGATGTTAAAACATAGGGAAGATGAAATATGCTTGAAAACATCTCGGGTGTCGGTTCGTTTGGCCGTACGGTTGCGTTGTTCGGTTTATTACGACGGAAGTCGTAACGAACGCGTGTACGATCCAAATTGCGAAACGAATGAAGTTTTAGCATCCCAATCACTAAAATAAAATATTTCAATGATTACATAAATTTTTGGATGTCTGGATATATTCAGAACGTAAGATATGCGCGAAAATGCAACTTGTGCACTTTTTGACGCTTTTAGTCCCTATTGATCAATAAAGTTTATTTTAGCATACCGAACCCCTCAAAGCCTATTTCTAAGAAATTTAAAGGATATTTAGGGTATGTTTAATTTATGATCAAGTTCTGGAATGTTCGTTTCTATACAAATCGGTATAGTTTCGTAGTTTGACACAACTAGTACCTGCGATCAAACAATCTTGATTTCAACACACCAAATCATCCAAAGCTTATTTCTAAGTTATGTGGAGGTTATTTAAGGTATGTTATGCCTATTTCATTATTCCGGAGTGTTCATTGCAGTAAACTGGTTATATTTACGCTTCGGTGCGTGTATAACCTTCCAGAAAGCGATTTAAAGCTTGAAATCGGAGTCGAATCTAATTGAAAATTCACCAAACACAAATACACACATAATAACATCAAAACACATATAGTAACACCAAAGCACATTGTTTTATTAATAATACATCATTGTTTTACATCGTACATTGGTTACAGAGTACAGTTGTCACATTAATGATTAGCATGATAAAAATCCCTTCGTCGCGTAATTTGGATCATGTTTGCGTCCGTTACGACTTCCGTCGTAATTAACCAAATAACGCAACCGTATGACCAAACGAACCGACATCTGTGATATTTTTGAGCATGTTTTAAGTTCCCTATACTTTAACATCATTTTAGAGCCTTAAAATGTGGTTAACGGGGCTTAAACGTGTCAAAACACATCAAAAATCAAGTTTGGAGATGCTGGGGCCTGTTCTGCCAATTAGCCAAACTTACTGCCAGCTAACCAGGTCCTTACGGACCGTATGGACCCTCTTACGGTCCGTAAAGCATCTCCAGAACAGCAGAAAGTTGATTCCAGCTTGATTCAGCTGTTCCACACTTGTGCAAATGGTTTTGAGCAATTCTATGGGCTCCCATGGGTTTTTAAATCTGTGGGCACGAGGTGTACGGCTGAGATTAAAGCTCGGGAATCGAGGAACGATCCTAACGGTTCTTGAATTCCTATAAATAGCCCACCCCACTTCACTTCATCCTCACAAAAATCTGATCTAAGATGCTCTAAGTTGAGGCCTTTGCTTCATACCTGAACTACTTAGATCAAGATTAGCTTGCGGGGACCCTTTGTAAGTATTCCTTCGTTCTTTTCATTTTTTTAGCTTAAAAGTCAAACTGCGTTTGACTTTCTGCATTAACCATTTTATGGTCAATGCGAAGTTCGTTTGAACTAACGTGAGCGTAATCACGATGGTTAAAGTCGCTAGTGACTATACCTACTGATTACCACGTTATCTAGGCTCAGTGACGAGTCGTAGTTTCGGCCAAAATGCGCATTCTCGCGTATTTTGTAACCAAACTACTTTTAGGTATCAAAACTGTTTGTTTTGATACCAAACATGTTTTCTAAATTCGTTAAACATGTTTTAACATGTTTAACTCGTCACTTTTAGTTTAGTGCTTGTGTAGAGTCGTAAGTCAAGCGGACTAAACACCCGCTTAGACTTTCGAACACGACCCGTTTGGTCGATCAATAGGATCCGACCAAACACATTAGGTGACCATAGTTGTATAGGGAATAACCTTCCGAGGTTATACCTTATGGCCACTTCATTTAAGTAGTTGTATGATAGGTAGTTTATATGCCTTAGGAAAATGACCAAAATGCCCTTTTTATGCATAATTGATATTTAAGCATAAGTAACCCAAACTTTTTTCACTTAACTGATTATGCAACATAATTAAAAATGTTTAGGCATATAATACTTGTCATAGGACTAGTTAGGCGGTCTGAACGCGTTTTACGCGAACGACGCGTTAAAGTAGCGTAAGCTACCTAAACGGGTCGTAATGGGTCATAAGCACTTAGGTTAGGTTTCATTTTAGTATGTAGGCCTTGTTAAACCATATCATATGAGATCCCACACTCATTTAGTTTACGAGACCTCATCCTATCCGATCTTCCGATTTAGGTCCGGTTTATTTATATAGTTACCCATATTAGGTGTCGTTTGATTCCATGCTCCCTCTATCTTTGCTTGGTTGTTGTTCAAGACTTCTAAGCACCCTCAAGTGAGTACATAGTCCCCTCTTTTACTGTTTTCAATGTTTTGGGGTGAAGCATGTGTACCTATTTGTTATGTTCATGATTTCAAAGTATAATTGATTATACATATTAGTACTTATCTTTTGACAAACTGAATGATTATTTATGGTTTAAACACTGATTTTTCAAAGATTATAAAATTAATTGTTGAATTGTACTTATTTTATGTTCACCTGACCGATTGGTATTATGATATAGCGCTATAGGATTTGACACCCCATTCCTGTTGTCATGGAATGTCTGAAACCAATTTATTTTTCTCCATCCAAATAGGGATTGCCTTTGTGGTATTTCTATAGTCTCAAAGGTGTATTTTGATGCACTAGGTCGGAATGAATTCTTAAATCACACTTTTATTGTATATTTTGTTATACTCCCAAAAGTATAATTTGATATGCTCTCATGTGTGATATTGTACAAAACAACATATATTTTCAAAACCAAAACATAGTTTAATATGTTATTTATAAATCCAAAGTATACTTTTGATATACTACTAAAAATTATTAATTTTAACAACTAAAGTATATTTAATATACTGTATGTTTAACAATTGGGTTTTGGTTGGTGTTTAGCTAACGGGACGGGTGTAATATGATGAAAACATGGTAGATACGTGTAATACCCTATTTTCGATTTAGCGATTTTACATGTAAAATACCACAACCTGATGTGTGGCTAGAACTACACATACGATAAAAATACGGGTTTATTAAAACTTTTACAAATCATAAGTTATTCTACATCACGTGGTTGAATTCGTTGTTTAAAATTTACAACGTGGCAAAGTGCGGAAGCATGTATATATATCGTGTTCGGTTCTTCGTTGAGCTTGATCGTCTTCCGGCATCCCAAAGTGTACCTACATTTCATAAACATGAAATGCTTTAGTCTTACGGGGTTTAAATCATGTCCAAACGAGTCCGGGAAACAATTGATTTTCAAAAGAAAAACAAGAACTTGAAAATGATCTCCACCGTAACTTACGGTGGCACCGTAAGTTACGCTGGCCCCTGTGTTCATATTCTTCTACCGTACAACAGTAGGTTACCACCGTAACCATATCAGCTCCACCGTAAATTACGGTGGCACCGTAATTTACGGTGGACCCTGCATCCAGCTTTTCCATTTTGCCGTAAATTGACACGAGATCTTTCGTATCTTTCAAACCGCTTATCCGTTTGACCTACCGTTTCTTCCTACATGTTTGAAAATTGATTCTCCATCATATGGAGTTAAAATCCGACATCCGGCTTGATAAAATTTAAGACTTTTAAGTCTTCGGCTTATTACTCTTTTACCAAAATTTGACCCGTTTGTGATTTTATCAAACATACAAGTTTGTTTGACCCTTATTTCTCACAAACCTATTAAATTCAATGATGTCTAACATATTAGGTTCCGATTATAGAATTATATACCTTCTTTAACACATTTTCACCCATATGCTTATTTTGACCCGTTTGAGGTATTTAAACATATTATAAGCACCAATTGCTTTCATTCATTTCCAAATACATATGTCCATATTTCTTATCAAAGGATCTTCCACCACAACTATATTTGTGGTGGATTCAATGTGGTGATTTATATATACCAAAATTTACCCTTCAAATCGTTATTTTACGGCAAGACTCGAATAGAGCCATTTGACTAACGTGTTATATCCTTCAACTTCTATACTACTCCTGAGTAATTATCTAATTGTAAAACTCGTTTCCAAACAACCTTTAAGGATCGTTTGTTCCATTTAGCCTACAAGGGCGTTTTGGTCGATTTTTAGTCCTTTTATGACTAAGGACTCTCTCTCAAATTATTCGACCAAAATAGCACTTTTAACTACAACATAATTACACGTACATGGACCGGATCAACAAGTAGACCCGATTTATACCTTGTTTTCATTATCACACCATCAATGGTTACGCAATTATCCGATTTGCTAATCGGTCCTATTAACATAAGACTTGACAACCACATTAGTCGATATTGTCAAATGGTGTTATCACCACCATTCAACCCGTTTGGACTATATGCCCAACATTATTTATTTAATCAAAAACATCGTTTTTGATTTCCAATTCATACATCCATCCCATCCCGGATTTTATAACCATACCCTTTTTCTTTTACACTCTTTGATGGGATTTTAACATGTTTATCAAAGCAATTTCATCCATATGAAATAAAAACGCAATGGAAAAAAGTTTAAAACATGTTACTTTTATAAGATATAAAACCATTTATATGCAAAATCCCAAAACCCGGATCCATATATGAGATGTATGCTATCAAACACAACCATAGGATGTTTAGAAAACTACCTTCTTGAAGTACAAATAGTAATGGATATGAAGAAGGTGATGCTTCTTGAACGGTTGCCTTCAAGTGTAGAAGACCTCAAGCTTGTATACCCCAAGCCTTCCAACAAACACCTTACGTTTAGCTAGGATTTCTCACTTATGAACTCACTATTGAAACCCTCTTGAGAACCATCATATGGCCTAAAATATGAGAGGAGGTTGTAGAGTTCTTGCACTTGATTTATGAACTTGAAAGTTCTCTTGATCAACCACCCTTTGGCCGAAAATTGGAGATACCTTTTGCAAGTTCTTTACTTGAAAATCGTCTCCTCAAAATGGCATTACTTGGCCGATTTTTTAGAGAGCTCAAATATGTGTTCATAAGTTCATCACTTGTTGATTTGTCATACAAATCTCTTATAAGATATGTGAGAGAATGACCACCCAAATGAACCAATCATGTTCCATCTATTCATGCAAAATGCATGTACATTCATTGGACCTTTCTTGCTTGGGAAGACCATCCAATCAAAATGCATGCAACTATGACAACATGCATGGAACCTCATTGGACAAGAATTTTTGGGAAGACCCCATGGGGGGGGGGGTGGCGGCCTAGATTTTTATAAAAAAAAAAATCCAATTTCTTTTTATAAAATATAAGTCTTACATATATATATATTTTATAACTTTTATAAAATATAACATCATATGTTATAAGACTTATGCTGTTTTTATTATGTTATTTAACCAATTAAATAACAAAATAAAATATTCTCTCAAAATAAATTATCCATATAATTTATTAGTTTGTCAAGTGCAATTATTTAGAAAACCAATTTCTAAATATTATAAGTGTTAATATTTATTTGTTTGATCATATCACAAATAAATAATATAAGTGTTTGTCTAGCTTGTTATTGGGTATGACTCGACTTGGATCATTACGTACTAGCCACATCAATTTAATATGTGTCTTGGGCATACAGAGTCCAACAATCTCCCACTTGCACAAGATACATAGAAGATTGATGCAAGTAGTAAATAACGCCTAACTACGGTTTACTACCCCCAATACGTATGACTATATTTGCCATTCAATAACATCATCCCCTTCAAGTCCCTTACTTGAACATGATTTAGGTGAATATATCATTTATCCTTTTGTTACAGATGTCATGTCAAATCCAGAGACACAGAGTGATCACTCTCTGTTGATTTAACTTTAGCAGGCCTTAGACATCTTACTCTCAACGAATAAGATGAACAAATCCCATCTTGACTACATACGTCTCTCACAATCACCTTGTACCACACCTGAGCTTAGCCTTATGTACTGTCATATTACTGACAGCGAAGAAAAAGTCAAGGTATAATATTTGGTGAATATCAAGACCCAATATGTATCTCAGGTCTGAGGATACTATGATATTCTCCTTTACTCAAATTTACTTATGATCAATCACAAATGATTCCATGTAGTAAAATTTGAGAGCGAGTCAGTCCAATATTTGTATCCCACAAATATCTATGAACTTTGGCAGCAACACTTTGCTCTATATTCATATCTAATGAATATCCACCAATCCAAATTCATAATAGTCTTACATTCATATTTGTTTCCACAACTATGATCGACTACGGACATTTAGAATAAGTAACTTATTCACGGATTTAAACATGCTAATATGGAACATAACTCAACATACCATAAAGAGTTATAATAACAATTGTTCCAATATCCAAATACAAAATAGATCAAATCCAATCACTAGAATATCGAAGTCCTAAGGCACAAGTATGACCCTTTCATGCTTTGCCCATTCAAGGAGCTTCGTGAGTGGATCCGCAATATTTTGATCAGTGTGAACTTTGCGAATACATATCTTTCTCTTTTTCAACTTCATCCCTTATGTAGTTGAAAGTCCGCTCAATGTGCTTAGTCTTTCGATGTACACGAGGTTCCTTGATTTAAGCAATCGCACCATCGTTATCACAAAGATCTCTAGGGGTCCTGAATGGTAGGGACTACCCCTAGATCGGCAATAATTCAAGTGGCAGATCCATATGAATTATCACAATCAATGAAGCGGCGATGTATTCTGATTATGTAGTGGACAATGCTACCCTCATTGTGATCGAGGACCATTTCGATCAGTTTGGAAACTCGTATCTATGTAACCCTTTACAACGAATTCCGAAACTCGCATCCCTGTAACCTTTTACAACGAGTTCTTTTCACCAGATCCATATATTAGAAATATATCCTTAGTCCTTCTAAGGTATTTCAATATACTTTCTAATAGTCATCCAATGACCGTTATTTGGATTTTACTGGTATCTACTTGTCATGCTTAAAGCGCATAACTTGTCCGGTCTAGTACATATCATTACATACATAATGAATCCTATAGCTGACGTATATGGGATTCCTTTCATTCTTTCTCGCTCATCCTTTGAGCTTGGACATTGAAACGCATTCAATATTGTCCACTCTTTGAATAGGTACTAAACCTTTCATAGAGTTCTCTATCTTGAACCCTTTTAAGACTTTGTCAATGTATGCACTTTAGTTTAAACCTAGCAAGCGCCTTGATCTATCCCTGTAGATCTTTACTCCCAAAATATAGGTGGCTTCTCCAAGATCCTTAATTGAAAAACAACTTTCAAGCCAGGCTTTTACACCTTCCAAGGTTTGGAATGTTATTCCAAATAGTAGAATGTCATCGACATATAATTCTAAGAAAGTAATAATGCTCCCACTAGCTTTCTTATACACACAAGCTTCATCACCGTTCTTGATGAATCCAAAATTCTTAATTTCTTCATCAAAACGATGATTCCAACTTCTAGATGCTTGTTTCAATCCATAGATTGATTTCTTTAACTTGCATACTTTGTCAGGATGTTTTGGATCGACAAAACCTTCAGGCTGAACCATATAGACAACTTCATCAAGATATCCATTAAGAAAAGCCGTTTTGACATCCAATTGACAGATCTCATAGTCATAATATGCAGCTATGGCAAATAATATCCTAATTGACTTTAGCATCGCCACAGGCGAGAAGGTCTCATCATAATCAATCCCTTGAGTTTGAGTGAAACCTTTTGCTACAAGTCCTGCTTTGTAAGTATCCAAGTTACCATGCATATATGTTTTCTTCTTGAAGACCCACTTACTTCCAACTACTTTGGAGTTGAGTGGTGGTACAACCAATTCCCAAACTTGGTAATCATACATGGATTGCATCTCTATGTTTATGGCTTCAAGCCATTTGTCACAATCGGATTTTGATATTGCATCATGGTATGTGGTTGGTTCATCTGAATCTACCACGTAGCATCCATCCATGAAAAATCCATATCTTTCAGGTGGATTACTAATTCTACCAGATTTGCGAACATTTTGTGTGTTCTGATCAACCTCTTGATCGTTTTCAACAACCTCTTGTTGAGTGCTAGTATCAACCAAACGTGTATCGTCTTGTGGTTCTTGATCCTCTTCAAGTTCCACTGTTCTACTACTAGTTCCTTCCATAAGGAATTTAGCTTCTAAGAACTTACCCTTTCGAGCAACAAATACCTTTTGCTCGGTTGGATCGTAGAAATAATATCCTATATCATCTTTAGGATATCCTAGAAAGATACACTTAGTAGATCGGACTTCCAATTTATTTGGAGTGTATTGCTTAACATAAGCTTCACAACCCCAAACCCTTAAGAATGATAATGATGGAGGGTTTCCATGCCATATTTCAAAAGGTGTCCTTTCTACTTTCTTGGTTGGGGCCATATTTAGTATACGGACTGCGGAGAGCAAAGCATAACCCCAAAATGATAGAGGTAATGTGCTTCTAGCCATCATAGATCGAACCATATCTAATAGAGTTCGATTCCTCCTCTATCAAAACGAAGAACTTTAAAAGAGTTGATTTTGTACTTCACTTTTTGAAGATTCTGAACGTTTCAAAACTTCTTCTTTGTGTCAAGTACACATAACCATAACTACTATAGTTGTCGGTTAAAGTAATGAAGTATCTTTCACCATTCCTAGTTATTGGCTTAAAAGGATCACATACATTCGAATGTATGATACCTAAGAAATCTATTGCCCTTTCCCACTAAAGGATTACTTGGTCATTTTACCTTGTAGATAAGATTCGCATGTATCAAATGAACCAATTTCATTTGTTTCCAAAAGACAATTCTTTCGAAGTGTTTACATGCGACATCTGTTTATATGACCAAGGTGATAATGCCAAAGATAAGTCTCACTCAAATCCATTTTGAGTTTGTTGGTGATTGCTTGGTACATTGAACTATCAAATGATGTATTATTATGAACCAATTCATAACTACCATTTGAAGGCATAGTTTTAAAGTAAAACATGTCATTCATGAAATATAAATGTCATTGTTTACAAACTTTAAATCAAAACATATTGTCTCAAAAGGGAAACTTAAATAATGTTCCTAGTCAAACTAGGAGCATTCAAAACATTTTAAAACAATTTCCAAACTATTTGGAAGTTTCAAAACATAGTCTCCTTTCTTGTAATATTTATTTCTTTTGAACCTTTTGCAACGAATTGCAAACATGAGTTCCACATCCGGTATCTAATACCCATGTGTTAGAAGAAATAACATTAAGGTCAATATGTATCATCAAGATTGTACCTGAGGTTTGTCTAGCATCCCTCTTGTTTTTCAACTCTTTGAGATAGGTTGGACAATTCCTATTTAAATGCCCTATCTCACCATACTTAAAGCATGGATCGTTCGTGGCAACCTTTGCCTTCTTTTCTATTGGTTTCGGTGGTTCCGCTTTAGTCTTTCTTTTCTTTCCCTTTGATGTGCCCCTTTCCTTTGGCAACATTTGCTTTGGTGTCGGGGTAATGCCCTTTCTTTGTTACCACCCTCATTGATCGTTAAAATGGATAAAAGTCCTTTTACCCATATTGAGCCTTTCGAAGCGATTAATGTGGCTTTTTCATCTTAAAGACATAAGATGAGTCCGATTGGGTTTCCTCCATTCGACATGCATGAAGCGCTCGAACTGTTTCGAAGTCTTCTACCCTTAGGAACATTTCCTACAATTGGGTAATCATGTCGTATGCTCATGATGTTCAAAAACCTTTTGAATCTCGGAAATCATAATTCCTAACATGAGGCAAGAGGCTTGCATAGTATTCTCGATATACTTAATCCAATCGTTATAGGTATCCTTCTCTTCCATAAGATGTTCATCGGGATTAGGATCGTTTTCTAGTGATAGGATACGGACGGTTTGGGTAATATTGTTAGCGGCCATCTACAAATTTAACAAGGTTCAATTTTAGTATTTTCGATATTATTATATTTTAATCATTAATACCCTTTGTGTCTCATAGACAATTAATAATTAAAATCTAGAATCCAACGTTACATTTAAATATTGGTTAGGTGACCTTTATCCCTCTATTTAAATTAACAAGGTAGTCAACGTTTGACAATTGCAACTCTTTGCAACTTCTAGTCATATGGGATCGGTTAAACATCTTTATGTTTAGTTGGCATGTTTAATCCCATCAACACCTTTTGTTCCCCATGCTTTGGTGACCCTAAGTTCATGGTTTCCAAATCAAGTCGTCCAACTTACACACACGTGTGAGTTTATTCACATAAGTGGTTAGGTGACCTTTATCCCACAATAAGAGTTCTCAAGTGTTTCGAGTGTTGTATAAAAGGATGGTGTTTGACTTGTTTTATAAAAGGGTTTTTTAATATTTCAAAATTCTAGTTTAGAAAATATTATGTACCATACATTTGCATGCATTCAAATCAATGGTACTTTAGTGAAAACAAATTTTTCAAGGTTCTTTTAATAAAACTCATTTTATTATAAAACCATTAATTTTTTAATAAAATCTTTATTAAACATTTTAATGATTTTGTCAAGAACCAATTTTACGCTTGTTGTTGATTATTAGTTGTTAAGTCATGCATATCTTCATATCATCTAAACAACAAAATAAACAACCACACAAGCATAACAATAGGTGCATAACCATAGCCAACTATTTTAACAACACTTGTTAGCCGAAACAAGTGTGCCAAAAGGTCCTTCCTAAAGGGTCAAAAATGACACAAGCAATGTGTCGTTGAACTCCCACTTGATCCCGCATCCAAATGCTTCAAGTCTCCTTCTTGTGTTGTGATTTCTCCACCTTCTTTGAGCTTCCAAAAGTCTTTTATTTTCAGCTCCAAACTCCTTTGGACTCCAAAAATGAGTTTTGGTTATCGGGTTAAAATCCCGTTGAGAACAATGAAGTTCTTTGGACCGAATATAATGGTCCAAACCAAAACCGCATTTTTGTGTGCATCTTCTTTTACAAAATATATCCTAATACATTTTTTCTAGTAAAATAAAATGCACCTAATCTATTTATTTTACATACCAAATGAAATAAATAAATTACATATCTTCTAATGGAAGAACAAAATAATAATTATTACAACCCATTGAAATAATAAATCACAACACAATCATTCAACACAAAGTCATGGCTAGGTCATATGCACCAAAATATATATCCAAATATATATATTAATTTCAAGAAGCATAAAAAAAATGGTTCCCTTTTATAAACATTTTCGGCTATTTTCAAAAAACCGAAAAGTTAAGTTTTGTCCAAACAAACAAATCATCCATATGAAATAAATTTTTCAAGATTCTCTTATGCATGTAAGAAAATAATTTTGAAAAACAAAGGGTTAACCATGTTAAAATTTTCGGCCATAGGGTTTTCTTCAAACCCGAAACCCGAAATTTTAATCTATTGAAGTATGCACTCATATAAGCGGCTCTGATACCATTGATGGGATTTTAACATGTTTATCAAAGCAATTTCATCCATATGAAATAAAAACGCAGTGGAAAAAAGTTTAAAACATGTTACTTTTATAAGATATAAAACCATTTATATGCAAAATCCCAAAACCCGGATCCATATATGAGATGTATGCTATCAAACACAACCATAGGATGTTTAGAAAACTACCTTCTTGAAGTACAAAGAGTAATGGATATGAAGAAGGTGATGCTTCTTGAACGGTTGCCTTCAAGTGTAGAAGACCTCAAGCTTGTATACCCCAAGCCTTCCAACAAACACCTTACATTTAGCTAGGATTTCTCACTTATGAACTCACTATTGAAACCCTCTTGAGAACCATCATATGGCTGAAAATATGAGAGGAGGTTGTAGAGTTCTTGCACTTGATTTATGAACTTGAAAGTTCTCTAGATCAACCACCCTTTGGCCGAAAATTGGAGATACCTTTTGCAAGTTCTTTACTTGAAAATCATCTCCTCAAAATGGCATTACTTGGCCGATTTTTTAGAGAGCTCAAGTATGTGTTCATAAGTTCATCACTTGTTGATTTGTCATACAAATCTCTTATAAGATATGTGAGAGAATGACCACCCAAATGAACCAATCATGTTCCATCTATTCATGCAAAATGCATGTACATTCATTGGACCTTTCTTGCTTGGGAAGACCATCCAATAAAAATGCATGCAACTATGACAACATGCATGGAACCTCATTGGACAAGAATTTTTGCGAAGACCCCATTGGGGGGGGGGGGGTGGCGGCCTAGATTTTTATAAAAAAAAATCCAATTTCTTTTTATAAAATATAAGTCTTACATATATATATATATTTTATAACTTTTTTAAAATATAACATCATATGTTATAAGACTTATGCTGTTTTTATTATGTTATTTAACCAATTAAATAACAAAATAAAATATTCTCTCAAAATAAATTATCCATATAATTTATTAGTTTGTCAAGTGCAATTATTTAGAAAACCAATTTCTAAATATTATAAGTGTTAATATTTATTTGTTTGATCATATCACAAATAAATAATATAAGTGTTTGTCTAGCTTGTTATTGGGTATGACTCGACTTGGATCATTACGTACTAGCCACATCAATTTAATATGTGTCTTGGGCATACAGAGTCCAACACTCTTTTCTTACAATTTCAACCCATTTCGGCTTACACCATGGGTATCCTTTTATCCTTGATTTACATTAGTCGAAACTTGACAAATTTCCATATTTCCAATATTATCATTATCACGTTTACAACGTATCGAATAAACGAGTATTCTACATAAGTGTGTAAATTACACTTACCTTGCATCCACGGCACGCTTTTCTTTCCGTACTTGCTCCGTTTGACCCGCTCCCTCTTCCAAGCTTTCACCTAGCTTGTTACGCGTCAAACTATTGTCAAACATTTACAATGCGGTTAAATTAGTCATTAACAATCACGACTATTCCACCTCACTTATTTTCTATGCCGAAGCTACTATTCGGCTTCAGGATTAGTTAACTTAACTTATCTAAAGTTAACTACTTTCAATCACATGTTTACTACATTAAGTCTAAATCAACATAGTATTTAGAACTCTCATCACTTCATATCACGCGTAATTTCCATATCATTCAAATATGCGTTTTCACTCTAAAATTCAATACTTTAGTTCTCATTTAGGCATTTTAACAAACACCTAATGTGCATAATTTCACATATTTACTAACTAGTTCATAACTAATTATTTTCACCAAGATTTACATCAAAATCAAACCTCTATGTCTAGTGTTCATGAACTACATCAAGAACTTATTTCATAACAATCAATATTCATCAAATTAACGCTCTAATCCGAGTGTTCTTCATATTGTCAATAAACCCATTTAACACACATATAGGTAATCACCAAATCATTCAAGTCATAGCATCATATGCATGATTTTCACTTAGGGTTTCGTTCCTAAGCAAGTATACATCACTAATCTAGCCATAGCTTCTCTAATTCATGCCTAATTCGCGATTAGGATGATTATCAAAATTTTACAACTTCACGAATGTTAGAAATTCAACATACCTCATGATCCCCTTGACTTGGTGATCGTTTCTACGCGTTCATGCATTGATTTGGATCTTGATTCGAGCTCCAATTTGGTGAATTTGTTGATTCTAGGGTTTGAGCTCTCTAGGAGCTTCTCCTGGCCATTCTCACGCACGCACACACACTCTTGTGTGTGTGTTGTGTTTTATTTTTAAGTTTATAATTCCTTTTTCAAGTTACTCGGCTTTGGTCCCTCGTGTTTGGTTAGTTATTAATTAGGTCACAACCTAATTATTTTCAATAATATTCCCACTTATTAACTAGGTTTAATATTCCTAGTTAACTTAGCGGGTTCGGGAATATTTATGAATAAGTTTATTTTAGGTCCCGTTAACTCGGGCCTTTTATCCATTTTATTACCTTAAAAGCTTTTATTCACTTTTTATTTAATATTAGGATTAATTGTTTAAATCCTAATATTTATCGGGTAAATTTTACCACTAACGGTACTTTACCCATCTTTTAGTGCTAATGTGGTTTGATCACCAAACCCATTTTCGGGGTGTTACAAGTCTACCCCCCTTAAAGAGGTTTCGTCCTCGAAACCTTGCTTACATAGTTCATTGAGTTCTAAACTCAATGCGTTTGACTTGAGTAATCTCTTAAGCATTACTCATACTTTAACCAATTGTTAGTATTACCAGAAAAATTATGGTAATGTCTTTTTGGTTACAGAACCTCTACGTACCTCATACGACATAATGTAACTTGAAATAACGTAATTCCGTTATTTTTACTAGTTTAGTTAACTTAGCGATTTCCATCGCTTTTATATATTATCGAACTCTTGGTGAATCCGTTACCTTGACCCGTTTAAAGGTCTTTAGTGAAATATTTCACTTTTAGCAATAATTTCTTTTGTTTTCAGATTTATTTATTCGGTTCAGTCATACCGAATCCACCGCTTACAAGCAAACCAATTTTTATTGATTTGAATTACTGGCCTTAACCGGTCTTACTAACTAGACCTTATTAGTCCCGTTACTTTTCACCGCTCGCTTGGTTATAATGTGATTTTACTTCACATTATATTTCCTAACCGTGATCGTGTCACATCGTGTTTAGTTTGTATCAACCTTTCATTTTCGAAAATATCACTTTTCGAATATATCGTCTTGCGCCTACCAGTGTCAAGACTTACTTGAACCTTTCATGCTTACTATTCAAATTCCTATCAGAATTTATATTGGTAACAACGTTATTTCTTACTAAAATCGAAGTTTTAGTTTTAGGATCCTTTCTTTAACTTTTGTCAATTATCCATACCATGATATTGACAGTCCATAATTTATTCTTTTAAAATCTTAGTTTTATACGGGGAATCGTAACAAGTTCCCTTACCTTACACTATTGACCCCTAGGTCCCTTCACTTAACCTCGTAGGCTATTTCCTTAGGCTTTCACCTCTTTGAGGCGAGGCCCTTATGATCCTTTTGCTTCAATTCATGACCCATGGGTCATTTTGGCCCCGTAGACCTTTTGCTCTAATTAATATCCCGTAGGTTATGATGATCCCGTAGATCATCTTTTATTCGAGTCTTCATTCAAATGTGTATACATTTATATACGCATATGGCGTTAAGGCACCCCTTCTTATGTTTTAGAATTATTCACCTTTACTTTTTGGATTTCTTTTGACCTTGACCGTAGTCTAAGGCTACATTGTTTTCTCTTGAATTATCTTTCCGACTTCTTGACTTCTCATATCGTTTATGCATCGGTTCATCTTATGCTCACCATTCTCCAGTTTACATATATCCGTACTCGATTATGTCCCATTACCGGGCTCATTATTCTTTTGCTTTTAACGGTACCATTATTTCGCTTGTATTTACTCATGCCGTCCGGCATGATATTGTAATCGACCCGTTCAACTTTAAAATAGTTGAACATAATTTATTCACAATTTTTATTTACATTATTTTGTCATCTTTTAGTTATGACCCAATACCCGAGTCCTTTAACTTTCCATCCGAGTTCCCGTTTCTCGGTCTGTGTATGTGTTCAATTCTTACCCATCAACCGGGTGTTTTACCGAAGTCGTTATTATTGCAACCCTCCCGGTATGCATTAAGACCTCGCTTCATTTCTATATTCCGACCTTGTCCTCGAGTTTGACGTTTTACAAAAACGACTCGTTTAGGGACATATTCGCATTTTCCGGGTTCGAGTGTAAGTACACTCCCTCCCAATGCATATCTTGATCATTCCACATGTTTATATTCTTTGGGTTCGAGTGTAAGTACTCCCCTCCCAATGCGTACCTTACTTATTTTATATGTTTCCCTGCCCCTTCTTTCGGGCTCATTATACTAATGTAATACGCTTCCGTCACTTGGCTGTGCGTTTACATTATTATCAATTATTTTGCTCATTTTATTCTTTTGGGTACTCTTTAAGCTAGTCCCATTCACCCCGCCCTTACTACATCGGATGTAAATGTGTCCGCTATAAGAAACTCGTGGTATCATATGCCACTACTTACTTGGCCAGAGTAAGCGATTAACACATGACATACACGACCTTTTTATAGTTTTCACATCACGCCCTATGTGAGTAACGTCTCTATTTAGTTTCCTTGGAAATAATATCCTGGATATGTATTTCTATTCAGGTTTTTTCCAAGTTTCTAATTTATCTATGCAACAATCATTCTCTACTTGTTTATTGCATATTGCTATTTGTGTGATTATATTTAAAAGCGTGCACCTGGTAACGTTTGCCCCGACGGGCGTTCCTTGCCATTAACCTTGTTCGCGGTCGTTACGCGATTTAGTCCTTGGTGAGCATGCTCCTCTTGTCATACTTCGGACCGTTCCATCATCATATCCACAATTCGTTCAACTCTCGCCATCTTCATATGCGAGTGTCCTTCAATTAAAATATTCACAAGAGTTAGTAATGTCAACTTCAATAATCGCCCGTATTATAATACAAGGCTTTTTCTACTGTACGCGTCAACGCGCGAATTTTCGTCAACTACATTAATCATTTTAATTGGGGTAATGTGTATCACACGATAGCCCTACGTGTTGTTTACAACACTTTAGCATCTAAACTATTAACATACATGTACTTACCGGATTTGCGATCAAGCCTCGAACCGAACACCCATCTTTATTAAGAGCATAAGGTTTAAGTCCAAGCATAGTTTTTCCCACCATACTTGAATCTCTTAAACCAGCGCTCTGATACCAACTTGTAACACCCTATTTTCGATTTAGCGATTTTACATGTAAAATACCACAACCTGATGTGTGGCTAGGACTACACATACTATAAAAATACGGGTTTATTAAAACTTTTACAAATCATAAGTTATTCTACATCACGTGGTTGAATTCGTTGTTTAAAATTTACAACGTGGCAAAGTGCGGAAGCATGTATATATATCGTGTTCGGTTCTTCGTTGAGCTTGATCGTCTTCCGGCATCCCAAAGTGTACCTACATTTCATAAACATGAAATGCTTTAGTCTTACGGGGTTTAAATCATGTCCAAACGAGTCCGGGAAACAATTGATTTTCAAAAGAAAAACAAGAACTTGAAAATGATCTCCACCGTAACTTACGGTGGCACCGTAAGTTACGGTGGCCCCTGTGTTCATATTCTTCTACCGTACAACAGTAGGTTACCACCGTAACCATATCAGCTCCACCGTAAATTACGGTGGCACCGTAATTTACGGTAGACCCTGCATCCAGCTTTTCCATTTTGCCGTAAATTGACACGAGATCTTTCGTATCTTTCAAACCGCTTATCCGTTTGACCTACCGTTTCTTCCTACATGTTTGAAAATTGATTCTCCATCATATGGAGTTAAAATCCGACATCCGTCTTGATAAAATTTAAGACTTTTAAGTCTTCGGCTTATTACTCTTTTACCAAAATTTGACCCGTTTGTGATTTTATCAAACATACAAGTTTGTTTGACCCTTATTTCTCACAAACCTATTAAATTCAATGATGTCTAACATATTAGGTTCCGATTATAGAATTATATACCTTCTTTAACCCATTTTCACCCATATGCTTATTTTGACCCGTTTGAGGTATTTAAGCATATTATAAGCACCAATTGCTTTCATTCATTTCCAAATACATATGTCCACATTTCTTATCAAAGGATCTTCCACCACAACTATATTTGTGGTGGATTCAATGTGGTGATTTATATATACCAAAATTTACCCTTCAAATCGTTATTTTACGGCAAGACTCGAATAGAACCATTTGACTAACGTGTTATATCCTTCAACTTCTATACTACTCCTAAGTAATTATCTAATTGTAAAACTCGTTTCCAAACAACCTTTAAGGATCGTTTGTTCCATTTAGCCTACAAGGGCGTTTTGGTCGATTTTTAGTCCTTTTATGACTAAGGACTCTCTCTCAAATTATTCGACCAAAATATCACTTTTAACTACAACATAATTACACGTACCTGGCCCGGATCAACAAGTAGACCCGATTTATACCTTTTTTTCATTATCACACCATCAATGGTGACGCAATTATCTGATTTGCTAATCGGTCCTGTTAACATAAGACTTGACAACCACATTAGTCGATATTGTCAAATGGTGTTATCACCACCATTCAACCCGTTTAGACTATATGCCCAACATTATTTATTTAATCAAAAAGATCGTTTTTGATTTCCAATTCATACATCCATCCCATCCCGGATTTTATAACCATACCCTTTTTCTTTTACACTATTTTCTTACAATTTCAACCCATTTCGGCTTACACCATGGGTATCCTTTTATCATTGATTTACATTAGTCGACACTTGATAAATTTCCATATTTCCAATATTATCATTATCACGTTTACAACGTATCGAATAAACGAGTATTCTACATAAGTGTGTAAATTACACTTACCTCGCATCCACGCCACGCTTTTCTTTCCGTACTTGCTCCGTTTGACCCGCTCCCTCTTCCAAGCTTTCACCTAGCTTGTTACGCCTCAAACTATTGTCAAACATTTACAAGGCGGTTAAATTAGTCATTAACAATCACGACTATTCCACCTCACTTATTTTCTATGCCGAAGCTACTATTCGGCTTCATGATTAGTTAACTTAACTTATCTAAAGTTAACTACTTTCAATCACATGTTTACTACATTAAGTCTAAATCAACATAGTATTTAGAACTCTCATCACTTCATATCAAGCGTAATTGCCATATCATTCAAATATGCGTTTTCACTCTAAAATTCAATACTTTAGTTCTCATTTAGGCATTTTAACAAACAGCTAATGTGCATAATTTCACATATTTTGCTAACTAGTTCATAACTAATTATTTTCACCAAGATTTACATCAAAATCAAACCTCTATGTCTAGTGTTCATGAACTACATCAAGAACTTATTTCATCACAATCAATATTCATCAAATTAACACTCTAATCCGAGTGTTCTTCTTATTTTCAATAAACCCATTTAACACACATATAGGTAATCACCAAATCATTCAAGTCATAGCATCATATGCATGATTTTCACTTAGGGTTTCGTTCCTAAGCAAGTATACATCACTAATCTAGCCATAGCTTCTCTAATTCATGCCTAATTCGCGATTAGGATGATTATCAAATTTTTACAACTTCACGAATGTTAGAAATTCAACATACCTCACGATCCCCTTGACTTGGTGATCGTTTCTACGCGTTCATGCATTGATTTGGATCTTGATTCGAGCTCCAATTTGGTGAATTTGTTGATTCTAGGGTTTGAGCTCTCTAGGAGCTTCTCCTGGCCATTCTCACGCACGCACACACACTCTTGTGTGTGTGTGTTGTGTTTTATTTTTAAGTTTATAATTCCTTTTTCAAGTTACCCGGCTTTGGTCCCTCGTGTTTGGTTAGTTATTAATTAGGTCACAACCTAATTATTTTCAATAATATTCCCACTTATTAACTAGGTTTAATATTCCTAGTTAACTTAGCGGGTTCGGGAATATTTATGACTAAGTTTATTTTAGGTCCCGTTAACTCGGGCCTTTTATCCATTTTATTACCTTAAAAGCTTTTATTCACTTTTTATTTAATATTAGGATTAATTATTTAAATCCTAATATTTACCGGGTGAATTTTACCACTAACGGTACTTTACCCGTCTTTTAGTGCTAATGTGGTTTGATCACCAAACCCATTTTCGGGGTGTTACAATACGCCGCTGGTACTTCTTATATATAAGTGTTTTTATCACATTACATACCGTGGCGTTATTTAGTACACTTGGGTTAACGATTTTGGAACTGAAATATATTTTAATATATTACTTATTCGACTTTCTTAAACCAAAGTATATTTTTATATATACTATAAACCTTTTTATCAAAATATTGTTTTTCAAATAATATATTTTATACAAACTCATTTTACTAAATTATTTAATTTCCTATGTATTATTATTTTATATCATCTGATTTGTTATAAATTTTAGTATGATTTATAAAAGAAAACATTCTACAAGGATCATGACTACTTTTATTAAAACATTTTCTTTAAACTCATAAGTCATGAATCCTAATTACAATAAAACCTATGTATCTCACAGACATTTTTATGCTGATGTACCTATTTTTACACATGTTTCAGGTGCTGTTATGTGATGATTGTTGATGCATGCTATACATAGGATGGACTCGTGCCTTAGCAACTTTAAAACTTGAAAGATAATAGTTGTATTTATCTAATTTGTAATAAAACAATGAGTTCAATAATTCAATAAAACGAAATTATTTATTATATGGTTGTGAAACAATGATTCTGTTACAACACTCCCCGACGTTTCCGCCACGTTTTGTTGTTTTACGTGGTCGAGGTGTGACACTAAGACCTAGAACACTTTAAAATTTGATCAGCGTGCAAAGCTTATTCAAAACAATGTAAGAAACTTTCTATATGTTTTAAATCTTCTATATGTTATTCAGAACTATAATACTCAGTTTTCCTTGCCATTCCAAAGGCTGTGATAAATGAAGATGCATCAGGAGATGTAGTGGCACTTCAACACCAGATACGACTTCTAAAGGTAAATTTTATTTTTCACACGAAAAGAAAACAAGAAAGATAATAAAAGAAGTCTATTGTACAGTTTTTATTTGTTTAGGAGGAACTTGCTATCCTTAAACGCAAAATACATCCAACTCTCTAATATTTAGTTCAAAAGAGGAAAATTGTAGCAATGCAAGTTCATATGGAGATGATGACAAAGTTTTGAAGGGTTTCATGTAACCAGGTATATACTAGCAAAGTAGCAATCAATTGTTGTCATATGTGAAGTTTTTTTGTCAGTTTAGTGTAATGCTTTATTGATTATTTACTTATTTTTGTCATTTTAGTGTGAGGTGTCCTTCTACCCCCTCCCCCTTTCTTCTTTTCCATTTACTTCAGACGCTTTGGTTTGTTGTTTGCCACTTTTCTCAGGCCTCCCCTTTTTCATGCGATATTGTGTATGTTTTATGAACTTCGTCTTCGTTAATTCTATTTTGATTATTTTTTTTTTTGATGTTTCGCTTGCTAAATGCAAGTTCGCGGAGCTGCGCGAAGCTTAATTTGTCTCAAACGGACTCTTTAGTTTGTTGATTGGTTATCCTATTGTCCGATTTTCTCAGGTATTTGCTTTTATGTTTTGATGTAAGGACTTTACTTTTGGATTTGGGAATAAAATGCAGAGTTATGTGGATGGTCGACATCGACACCGTGACGAGGTTTGTTTTTTTAAGGATTACGGAGTTGTAGTGGTTGATTATTTTATGGTCACATATTCTATTGAGTATCTCATTGTCATGAAAGTGAATCATCATGTTGTTGGAGATATAAAAAAATGGCTAAAGATTTGGTGGGAAGGATGAAATTGGTCAACGGATGGAGGTTTGTTTTATCATAGACACTTGATTTTTGCTATACTTATAGTTTTGAGAACTAAAATTAGATTTATATTTGCAATTATCTATATTTAGGCATGTTAACCATGCAATGTTAGTAGTCAAGGTCCTCTTATCAGTTATTACACATTGTATTTGACTTAGCAATTGGTCAACTATTGGAGTTGGCATACCTTCAAGTTTGACTTTGATCGATTGATATAACTTTTATGTGATTATATATAAAGGGCAGAGTTCCAGTAGCTCTGGGGTATTTTGTCCAGGCTTGATGTGAAGGCAGCAGATGACGCGTGGCTATGGAAGTCGGGAGACGTAAAATAGGACTTTTTAGAAAAACATGTCAGGTGGATTTGTTGGCGCGGAGCAGATTCAGGTTCAGCAAGCGGCGTTCAAATGGTTCAAGTATGTTGTCTTTAAATGTGATTTAGATTTTGGGTTCAAGAGCATTGGTTGTTTTGTTTGTTTTGTTGTATATAATGATAATAAAGAAAAAAAACAAGATTTTTATTGACCCAAATGGCAATTTATATTTATATGCATTAATAAGGAAACTGAAATCAACAGTATTAGGAGACGTGCTTGGTTTTGATTAGCTGACAAGGGTGGTGTCACTTCAAATCATGTGTAAGGAGATGGTGGTGAATATGCATGTCTCAGATGAAGCCGCTTCTTTCTTCACTTCACTGTCCCCTCCACCACAATCTCTGGCTGAAATCAACTGAAATTTAAGAACCTTACATGCAAACTCAACTCTTAATTAAAGAAGAAGATGCACCTGTGATGATTGGATGAAGTGGCAACATGCGTATAAAACGAGGAGACGAACATAGGGTTATCCACGTATTCTCTTTGGTTTTCTAAGACCATTGACGTTCTTTTTTTTAACTGTTGCTTCCGATTACACCGCTTCATGTTCGTTTGATTCTAGCTATGATGTTGCTGGAAACTAATAAAACTTTACTGCAGGAATTTTGTTTAGATTAATTTATCTTTATTACAAAGAAACCTAAAAGACACTTGCTGCACTTGCTATTAAAAGAGAAAGCATTTGAATAGTGTATTGTGTTTTCCTTACTCTTCGAATCAGCGTAAGATTTATTTAATTTATTACTGGATCCTCTCTCGATTAGTTTAAACTTAAAGTGTGTTTTTTGAATTGATTTTGCGCTTGTTAATTTGGGGTTTGTTGAAACATTTTTGGCTTTAAAGGTTTGACCAACATGTTTCTGAGTTATTTTAAAGGTTTCAAACCTTTATATGTAGTTTTTTAAAGGTTTGACCTTTATATGGTCAAGGTTTGATGAATTTTGCGTAGTGGATATTTGTAATATGGATATGCTGCTTTAGTTTAAGATGAGAACTGCTTTAGTTTAAGATGAGAGTGCTGATGTAAATTGTAAAACTGTAAAAAGGTTTCATCTTTTGTACATTACTAATCTTGAGAGTTATAATGGTACATACAATTATGCATGACTATTGAGATGCGGTACCTTTTAGCTTATTAGTCTATATAGTCATATTATCTTCATCCATTATAGGATTATAATGAATATCTAAAAAATTTTAAGCAATTTCCTTAACTTTTAAAATTGCGATATCATGGGTAAAAAGAGCATGAATTTTAGCTAGACATTGCAAGAGATTGAACGAAAAAGAGCAAAAGGTGATTAGGTGGCGATTCGGGCTAAAAGATGGTAAAAGCTAGCCATTGCAAGAGATTGTGGATGTAATGGGCGTGAACCACGAATGGGTCAAACAAAGGTAAAAGGAAAGTATGTGATGAAGAAGACCAATAATGGAGTTGTAGTGTTTATTTTATATGAATAAAGTTGGATGATCTGAACAAAAAAAAAAACGATCCACATTCATTTGCATCCCGTGTGAAATTATGTGTTTATGGTATGGTACATTTTTTTTGTTGGTAATGTTTGTCAAACATGAATGGTTATCCACTTATAAGAAATCATTTAAAAAAATTCTTTTGCAAATATTTTTTTTAACACAACCCATAACCCGTGAAGCTCAAGGGTACATAACCTAGTGTGTGTGTATATATATATATATATATACAGAGAGAGAGAGAGAGAGAGAGTAAAGTACACGGACAGTCCCTGTGGTTAACCAAAATTCTGGATTTAGTCACTAGTTTTTCAAAAGTACATGGATGGCCCATGTTGTTTGCATCTTGTAACGCATTTAGTCCCCTACTTTTGCCAAAGGTATATAAATGATCCCTATGGTTTGCACTTTGTAACCCATTTAGTCCCCAACATCTAGTGACTAAACACGTTACAAAGTGCATACCACAGGGACCATCCAGGTACTTTTGACAAAAGTTGGGGACTAAATGCGTTACAAGGTGTAAACAACAGGGACCATATGTGTACTTTAAAAAAGCTGGGGACTCTATCCAAAATTTTGGTTAACCTCTTATTGCGAGAACCGCGAGAACCAATGTGAACACAACCAAAAATGCCTAAAAATAGCTAAAAATCACACAAATTTTTTTTTAATATTTTTATATAAAAATCGCTACTTTTCGAAGCAAAAAAAAAATTAAAAATTAAAAAAAAAAAAAAAAAATTGGCCACTAAAAGTAGCGATTTGAGCATAAAAAATATTAAAAAAAAATTTAGATTTTTTTTTAGGTTTTTTGGGGTTTAGTTTTTAGCATTTTAGCTTGGGGGGGGGGGGGGGGTTAGGTTTTTTTTAGGTTTTTTGGGGGTTTTAGTTTTTAGCATTTAGCTTGGGGGGGTTTAGGTTTTTTTTTTGGGGGGGGGGGGGGGGGGGTTAGGTTTTTTTAGCTATTTTAGGTTGTGTTCACATTGGTTCTCGCGGTTCTCGCAATAAGGGTGGTTCTCGCATGAACTCCTCCCTATATATATATATATATATATATATATATATATATATATATATATATATATATATATATATATATATAGGGGAAGGTTCACTGGGGAACACTAAAAAAGTGGGGAACTGCGGGGCACCGACTCAAACGAACTCCGATTGGACTCATTCCAGCGGCGTCAGAACCGGCCCCGTCGAACCCTAACTAAGATCTCTTAACCCTGAACCCTAAATCCTAACTCCTAAACTCTAAACCCTAAAGCTAAAAAATAAGGCTAAAACCTAAGCTAAACCGCAAAATCTAAACTATAAACCCTTAAAGCTAAACCCTAAAGGCTAAACCTAAAGCTAAACCCTAAACCCTAAAAGCTAAACCCTAAACCCTAAAGCTAAACCCTAAGGCTAAACCCTAAAGATAAACCCTAAAAGTCAAACGCTAATATATTTAGGGTTTAGGGGTTATGATTTAGGGTTTAGGGTTAAAAGTTCCTAGTTAGGGTTCGACGTTACGGTTCCAACGCCACTAGAATGAGTCCAATCGGAGTTCGTTTGAGTCGGTTCCCCACTGTTCCCCATTTTTTTAGTGTTCCCCAATGAACCTCACACTATATATATATATATATATATATATATATATATATATATATATATATGGAGAAGATCATGCGAGAACCACCTCTTATTGTGAGAACCGCGAGAACCAATGTGAACACACAAAAAATGCCTAAAAATAGCTAAAAATCACACAAAATTTTTTTTTTGAATTTTTTAATATTTTTTATAAAAAAAATCGCTACTTTTCGAAGCAAAAAAAAAAAAAAAATTTTTAATTTTTTTTTTTTTTTATAAATTTTTTTTTGCTTCTAAAAGTAGCGATTTTAACATAAAAAATATTAAAAAATTCAAAAAAAATTTTTAGATTTTTTTTTTAGATTTTTTTTAGATTTTTTTAGGTTTTTTTGGGGTTTAGTTTTTAGCATTTTAGCTTGGGGGGGGGTGGGGTTAGGTTTTTTTTTTTTTTTTTTTTTTAGGTTTTTTTTAGCATTTAGCTTGGGGGGGGGGTTTAGGTTTTTTTTGGGGGGGGGGGGGGGGGTTGGGGTTTTTTAGGCTTTTTTAGCTATTTTAGGTTGTGTTCACATTGGTTCTCAAGGTTCTCACAATAAGGGTGGTTCTCGCATGAGCCCCTCCCTATATATATATATATATATATATATATATATAAAGTATAATGTACAAAAAGCCTTAACGTACATTAACGTACGCGACAACATATATAACTTGCGTGATTTTTTTTTGATCAACTTTAATGTGCGTGATTTGTATCCCAATGGGAAGGTTCATTGGGGAACACTAAAACAGTGGGGAACAGCGGAGAACCGACTCAAACGAACTCTGATGGGACTCATTCCAACGGTGTTGGAACCGGCTCGTCGAACCCTAACTAGGATCTCTTAACCCTAAACCCTAAATCCTAACTCCTAAACTCTAAACCCTAAAGCTAAAAAATAAGGTTAAAACCTAAGCTAAACCGTAAAATCTAAACTATAAACCCTAAAAGCTAAACCCTAAAGGCGAAACCTAAAGCTAAACCCTAAACCCTAAAGCTAAACCCTAAAGCTAAAGCCTAAAAGCCAAACCCTAATATATTTAGGGTTTAGGGGATATGATTTAGGGTTTAGGGTTAAGAGATCCTAGTTAGGGTTCGAGGAGCCGGTTCCAACGCCGCTGGAATGAGTCAAATCGGAGTTCGTTTGAGTCGTTTCCCCACTGTTCCCCACTTTTTTAGTGTTCCCCAATGAACCTCACACTATATATATATATATATAGAGGAAGGTTAACGTACATCACGTACGACAGGTAATTACGCACGTTCATTTTAAAATCACGCACGTTATAACTCAAAAATCCAAAATCACGCATGTTGAAACACAATAATCACGCATATTGAAAACATTAATCACGCATGTTATATAACAAATCACGCACGTTATTGTACGTGAAGTACGTTAAGCCGTATATATACCTATATAAAGCATCTTTCATGTCTAGAAATGTAATTTCCTTTATAATTTTAAGACAGCAGACAAAAGGTCATGGCTTCCTCCCTAAAAGCACGACCATTTCTCCCAATTTTACCCCCAATTCAATGTGTTCAACCACAAAGAACTTAACCAGCCGAACAGGGGAGATACAAACGTCAGCGCAATTACTATGTAATCAAGATTGAAATCAATTCTTCTCCACGAAGCTGAAATCGATCCATTACTGATATCATCAATTAGGGTTGATGAATGAAACTGAAATCAATTATAAATGAGATTTCAGGGCGGATGACGCTTCTGGCCTACATCTGATGCTTCAATTTTCTGCTCCTTGTTGCGACGCAGGAGATCGGGTGCGAACCAACGAGGCACCGCTGCCCGCCTCTGCCGCGAACCAACCACCTTCCGGAGCCGCCGCCAGCTTCACTCTTCAAAGCCATATGATGAAGATTAGATTGTTGTCTTCACTTTCGGTGAGTTTTTTTTTGTTTCAGTTCTTCTAATTTCTTTATTTTTGTTTGTCGACCCTTTCCAAATTCAGACGAGGAACGATAATCGGTAGTTCTATTCTGATCCTTTAATCGGATGGATTGAACAACTATAACTGAAATCAAGATTGCATATATAAGCTATTGGAATACCTAATTAACTGAATGTTATTGTTTTATGTTTGGTGTTGGTTTTAGGTTAGTGGTGATGGTGAAACTCTTAGCCAAGTTGTATCGTCTCAGGTATAAGGTTTATAAATTATTATTAGTTTGTGAATAGATGATATGATTTGTAATTTATATGTTCATTCACTTCAGGTTTTTGTTTTAGTGGTGAACTATAGTATGAATTAAATTGGTGTTGTGTTTTAGTTTAATAAGGCTAAGGTTAGTTTTAATTCTAAATACTTCAAAAATAAATAAAGCTATTCTTAAACAATCATACGATTTATGTTTTTTTTAAATTCAACTGTTAATATACAATATACGTATATGCATTTAATCTCGTTGTTTTGGTTGATTCGGTGTGATTTGGTTGTGATTATTGTTACCATGGACTAAGGACTGACCCTAGGGCTGAGGAGCACATGTTGGGGACTGATGGAAGATGGTCAAGGGCTGCTTAGGGCTGACTTCAACTGGAAGGTAAAGAAATGGGCTGATTGGTTCAGATTTGGGTTATTTTAGACAAGATCATCGTGGGTACATGCGGTGGACCGAACCAAGAACTAAAGTGAATGCATGAAGGCTGATTTGGGATTGCCCTGATGAGTTGATGAATTTTCGTGGCCCTTGGTGGTGATTTGGATAGCCGATGGTGCCAGTTTTGCCGGTTATGGCATTATGGGTGCGTAATGAGTTTGCGGTTGTTTTAATAGACCAAGGAAGTCAACGCGTCGGTGGATGAACTCAAGGTTAAATCAATCCTACGGGCAAAGGTTAGTTTACTGTCTAGGAATAGGAAAGTATATATAACTTTCTTCATAAAGAATGATTCACTTTATTTTATTTTAATCAGTATGTTATATATAAGTTGTATATCATTTACCAACGATTTGACTCACAATTTGATCTAAAAACTGTCAAAACCAGATCGTAAACACCCCTACTTTAAAGTTAATTTTTTTTTCTTATTCATCAATGTCGGATATGTCAGTTTAGTTTTCTTTTTCTGCCTTTCTCAGGCGACTTACAGCCGGTAACGAGCGCAAAGTTGCAGACAACGCAAGTAGTCTGCAGTTCACCATACACCAGGTTTAGTTTAGTTCATTTATATGTTCAATATTTGTGTTGTTTAGGGCTTATGTACATGAACTATATGAAATTATAGGTAATGTCTTGATTTTTGGAGATTCGAATATTATAAAGGAATGTTTTTGTTTTAGTTGATGATTGGTCATGGTCTTGGAGTTGCTGGTGGATTGGAACCCATTGCGGCATAAAAGCATCGCCACGATTAACGAACAAGTACTTATTAAGACCCTGACCCGTTTAGCCGCATTTTTTTAGTGTTTCCTATGCATTTGGGTTCTTATATATATGTTTCTTTATGTGTGAGAGCATGGAGCCTGCACTTGACACGAACCAATTTAACATTTTCTTTCATTTGAACCAAATCCATGACATTAGAATGTTGTCTTCTGATGGGCCGAGTATGTTAACGGATTGCCGGGACTCTTGGATTTGGACGCTTGACGACACCAGCATTTTTTCAGTCAAGAGCACAAAAAAGTCTTTCCTATAGCTGCTGCTAATTAGCTTTATTCCAACCTTCTGTGGAATAAATGGGTTCCCCTAAAGGTGGGTATAGTTGTGTGGCGAGCGGTGAAGGATAAGCTTTCGACAAGAGATATCTTAATCAAACGAAGTGTCCCGGTTAATTCTGAATTTTGTTGCTTTTGCGGGGAATGGCGGGAGACAAGCGAACACATTTTTGTTTTCTTCAGCTTCTCGCAATCCTTTTGGCAGGTAATTTTTCAATAGTGTAAGGTCCATCATTATTTCCTTTTTGATCTAAAACACCTACTCGAATTACATCGAATTACATCGAATTACATCTATGCGGTAATCTTAACTGGGATTTGGAGCCTTTGCAGCTTGCGTAACGAGGTGATTATCGAAACAAAAAGGCTTCATTGGCAAAGGTGGTGGAAGAGACGTAGGCGATGAGCTACATGTGGGTCAAGTGAAACACAGGTCTAAGGAAGTCAGTTTGTCCATATAAGATTGGAGGAAGTTTAGAGTTTTTGAAACTTAATTTTTGTATGGTTTTGGAGGATCTGTTTTTTTTTTTTCTGGTCTGTTTGGGTTGCCTACCTGCTGGCTAGGCGCCCTTGTATAGTTTTTAATAAAATTTCCGCTTTTCGTTGGCCATTCAAAAAAACATTAGAATGTTGAGGAAAAAGTTAAGTTGACTTGATAATCACCCATGGCTTTTAATGAATTTTTAATGAATTTTGCATCGTGGTTGGTGATATGAACCCATAATCGAGGTTAAGATCGGGCCTAGGCTTTTAACATGTCAGCTTGTTGGTATTGAGAAAAAAAATACGTGAAACCAGCCAAACAACATACATAAAAAAATGTAAGTACCCGCAGTGGCAATCCTTAGATCCCATCGAATAACACACGTACGTCTTTACGGCGCTGATAATCACCTCCTTAACGCACTTTCCGACGCTGGAATTGAAGTTATGGTCAGCGTAACAAACGAAGACGTTTTAAGAATCGGACAATCATCCGCAGCAGCCGCATATTGGGTCAAGAAAAACGTCGCAGCGTTTGTACCCGCCACTAACATCACTGCCATAGCCGTTGGTAGCGAAGTTCTTTCAACAATCCCGCACGATGCACGCGTTTTGGTTACCGCTATGAGAAATCTCCACAAAGCGTTAGTTTCGTCGAACCTTAGTTATCCGATCAAAGTGTCGACCCCTATATCAATGGACATAATCCCGAAACCATTCCCGCCATCAGCCGCCACTTTCAACGCATCATGGAACTCGGCGATTTCCGGAATTCTCGACTTTTTAAAAAGTACAAATTCCTTTTTTATGCTGAATGCTTATCCTTACTACGGTTATCTACAACGGTATTTTGCCTATCGAATAGGCGCTTTTTCAACCGCTGACACCTGTCAAACAAATAGTTGACCCGAACACCCTCTTCCATTAGTATGTTAGCTATGGTTACATAACTTTTTTTATGCTTTCAGTAGTAGCTGATCATTCTTTTTAATAAAGTGATTTAGGCATTAATTTGTACTTTGGGTAACGTTACTTATTTTAGCAAATGGGTCGAAGATGGCACTTTCAGTTACCCGAATTTAAGCTTAAATAAAAAATGCTAGAAGTGTGGGGTGGTTTTGTGGCCTAATAAGATTCCTTAGATCTTGTGTAGATTATGTTTTGAACAAGGAAGTGGGGAGAGTGTTTAGCAGCCTGGTACAAAAGACAAGATCATATTAGGTGGGGATTTTTCAGAAATAGGATAGCGATTTTTGCGTAATGGATTACCTAAGCACGCTTAGAGCATCGAGAGGAGAGGGGCCGACAGGTGAGTTATGATCCGATCATCTTTAGACCGTCTCCTCATGATTTGCATATTCAGCAAGTGAGCAAATATAATGTGTTATATTTTATGTTTTGTATAAATTAAATCTTGTCTCATGTACTTGTTTCCTATTTCCAGGTGTTCTTAAAGGATACTGATGAGAGAGCATGCGCTTACATTTCAGGCTCAGCGAACAGACTTTCTTGAGTTAATAAGTAAAGTGTCAGTCAATAATGGTAAGCGTTCCTAATATAGAATTTACCTTGCATAATTTATATTGCATCTACCAAGTGTGTGTGTCTTTATTATTAATGATATAATTTTTGGGTAGATGTACAACCGGAAACTAAAGGACAGCTCGTGAAGTCAGATATGATCAACTTTCACATGGAAATATATAGAAATCACCCACTTTTTTGCAATTGATGTGGGATTGTTGGTAGAGATAATGTAAAGAAAATTGATGAGCAGCTTGACAAACAAGTTTTCGAACACATTATGTTGGCAAGTCAACTCGGACCTCTGTTTTGCCTTTTCATAGAATCAATGTGTAATATGTTTTTTTATATGCAGCTGCATGCTCGAAGTGGGGATAATTCACAAAATGTGAAAAAACTTATAGGTGTGTTCATTTATTTGTAAATCTTTTTACTTCATGGGTTATTTAACTGTAAAAAGTGATTGTAAATCTTTAACTGCTGGTGATGAGTCCCTAGAAATTGCATGGTAATTCATTGCATATATATCCTTTAGCATTCAAGATTCTTTGTAGTTATATAATTGATATACACCATGGATTTTTATATTCATGTTTTTTTTTATCTCGAATGGCCTAATCCTTCTGATTTAGATGCCTTCATTTGCAACAACGGTGTTGATCGGTATCAATTTAGACCTGGCAAACGGGTTGGGTCGGGTCGGGTCGGGTCATGGGTCAAAATGGGTTCAGGTCAAAACGGGTCAATTAAAAAAGGGGTTGTTTTGGTTCGGGTCAAAACGGGTTCGGGTCGGAACGGGTTTTGGGTCGGAACGGGTTTCGGGTCGGGTTGGTTAAAAATATTTTTTTATATTTTTTTAAAGACATTGAGCATCGTTCGCGTTCTTCTTCGATCTGTTTGTTTCTTAATTCAATTATGCATTTTATGAATGATTTGAAGTTTATTGATCGATTGAGCATCGTTCATGTGATCAGTTTGTTGCTGTTTGTTTAGAATCTGTAATAATTGAAATGGATTTGAGTTGAATTCGGAAGTCAATTATGCATTTTGTGAATCGCGTGTTTTGAAGTTGTTTGTTTGGAGTCTGTAATGAATAATAACCTATTTGTGCTGAATTTGGTGAAGATTTTGAGAACTTATGCCGAATGAGATATGAGGTTTTAGTATAAGTTGTTAACAGTAATATTATTATATCAGTGTGTATAGATATATCTCAGTGTATGTATATGTTGTTGAGATAGTTAGTCACTTTTATTAGTCGGTTGTATAGATATGATTAGGGCTGTAAACGAACCGAACATTCAGCGAATAGTTCGTGAACCGTCAAAAGTTGTGGTTTTTATTGGTGAAAATGGAGACAATAGGTTATGAAGGAAATCTTGGTGGTGTTCACAAGTCTATTATACTTAAAGAAGTCAGTAATGCTATTAACGACAAACATCATGCCAGCAGAATCCACCTGCATCAGACGTATGGTGCTCTGTTTATTGTTACTATTTTTTATTTACATTAGATGGTTGTCTTTTGTTTTCATTAAATATGAGTGTCGGTATTGTTTCAATACTGTAACCAACCGAACAATATTAGATAAGGTTTGACTTATGTTCTGTCCCGAATTCTCCACTCCGCCGCAACGCGCGGGTTCCCCACTAGTATATATATATACACTAGTCGACTACCAGCGCGAAGCGGTGGCGATTTACAATAGGCTGAACCAGGTGCTGCTGATGAGGTGGAGCTAGTACCAGAAAGAAGGTTACTGCCATGAACCCAACCGGATGAACCAGGTGCTGATGAGGTGGAGCTAGAACTAGAACCAGGACCGGGAAGCATTGATGCTACGGTCCATGGTTCAGACTTCAGAGCTGGTATCCCACAGCTTTGTGGGCCTTGATAGCCAGCTAGAAGAGCATCTGGGCTGGGTGAGATTGTCTCACATAGTTCAGGTTGATGGCCCAGTCGAGTAGTGCGGTTTCTAAATGTAAGAAGACAAGAACTTGGTGTGGAGGTTCTTCTGGTTCCTAATGTACAGAAGAAAATTAAACTTTAAGAGAACTTGATATAAAACAAATAATAAAAGAAAGTTCTCAACAGATGAAGTTAGTATTTTAGTGGATTTTTTTTTGTCCGGATTTAAATTTTGACACTTGCATTTAATCATATAAAAATTTACATCTAGATAGTTGGTAAACGGGCAACAAGCTGCGCCGCTACCCCTTAAAAATTTATATATGGGCCGCTTAAGGTATTTTTATCAAAATGGTCAAAGAGGGGATATGTAACATAGGTGGGTCGAAATTGAAAACACAATTAAAAAATGAAGATATATGACAATAAGCATTTTGTATCAAGTGTTTTCTAAGCTTATAACGGGGACGCTTCCCATTTTAACATCCACAAATTGTTTTGGAAGCCTCTCATTCTATTGGATAAGCGTGTTTGGGTTTAATAGACTCTACATCATGTCCTCTGTGACTGATATCTTATGGATCACATTATAGAAGATACATAATAAAGCAGTCAATATATAGGAATTTACGATAAAACCGGTCAAAATATATTCAACAAATTTACGGCATTAAAGTGTATTATTAACAGCTATCTATTGTTAAAGCGAAAATGTATCTGAAAAGTATGAAAATAATGTGCTGCTGCGCTCGCTGCGCCGATGTTATATTGCCTTTTCTTGTCCTCAATTGCAAGTGCAGCCAAAGCTTTGTCCTGCAACCAAATACACCCGATCATTTTTTTTGTTTTTTATCAAACATGCGTAAAGTGAAATGTTGCAATTTTTAGAAACAAGTACAAGGTGTATTAAACTTACATGTGGCAATTTTTTAATTTTTTTATTAACCATGCCGCTGCGATCGCTGCGGCAGCGCTCGACCGCTCAGTGCGCCGATTAAGACTTTCCTCCTTTAAGCAAACAATAACAAATTTATACAACCTTTCTAAAAATTCGTGACATGAGATTTGCTTTTCACTTACACTGAGAGCCATAGAGTGGAGGTAAGCAATGTTGTTATTACTTGTTAGTTGTTACACTCTAGGCCTCAATCTGAACCACTACTGCAAGTATCCTTACTGTGAACTTTTTGATAGCATAGAGAAGTCTGTTGTAGATTAGCTAGTCTAGTTTGTGAAGCTTTTGTACACAAAATGACTCATTTAAGCATAAATTCAATGGAGAAAAATAAATCACAATCGGTTCATATTAATGAGGTTGCCAGTTTGGGCACAAATTATCAAAAGTTTATTTTTTTAGAATAGTCAAAGCCAATTATCATTATCATTAGAAACAAAGAGCCTAGCCAGTAGCTAAACTCCCAAACTACAAAGAAATAAAACTACAAAGAGCCTAGTAATTGATATATTAATTCCTAGCTTAAGAACCCGCAAACTTCGCGGGTTAGTAAAAGAAAATATCTTCATTATCTCCACTGACATAAATATTATGATTTTATACACGTTAAAACACAAACCAGTATATTAGATTACAACGACAATTTGAAATACAAAACCATCTACATATAGTGTTAGTAAACCAACAACATTATCTAACGGACGGAATCTCTGAGTTGGTCCACTTAATTCACAAATTCTCCTACATAGCAATAGTAATTTCCCACGAGTTGTTAGAAGAAAATATCTTCATTAACACCATTGGCATAAATATTATGATTTTATGCACGTTAAAACACAAACGAATATATTAGAGTACAACAACAAATTGAAATACATGAATATGCAACGATCACAATTCGTTGAAAATATTTTTATAAACCACATTAGTTGTTTTATTTGTAGGCTTGCCATTGTTTTCAAGTATTAGTAGTTTGACTCCATCTCGTGTTTTTACCCTTAATAAAGCAATATACAATTGACCATGAGAGAAGACGGGTTGTTTCAAGATGTCTTTGATTTCTTTGCAGCCTGATTCACGTGGTCAAACTTGGACGTCTTCAAATACGTAAGCATACCATTTTTGTCCTTTTTCGAACCCGCCCACGATAACGTTTTAGCTACATGTACAAACCCTATTTTAAGCCACGTGGCAAAATAAAAAAGCTAGATGTGGCAAAATAAAAAAAAGTGGCAAGATGGGTTGGGTATCATGTTAATACGGGTCGATTGGATTGGACTGACTTAAAACTGTTGCCCAAAATTTATAATTTTTTTAAATAATTTATATTATTTAGGTACCCATAATTCAGCAACTTCTGACCCGTTTCCTTTCTATAACATGACCTGGAGCGAGAAGCAACCCATTCACAGGTGTAAGGGTTAAAACTGTCAAGTATATACTTATGGAATAGAGAAGCCTAGTCGGTCACACCAAGATGCAAATCCAAATTCTCTGCTGGACCAGCCCACTCTAGCAGTTCAACTGAAAGATGTAAATGCACCAAATACACACATATTTAGTTGAATGGATACAGGGCCAAAATATACTTGTATTAGTTATCTTCATTTATACATTTTTTTGTAATAGAAAACAATTAAGCCACTTGCATATAACATACCTGGGTCGTGCTGACGTACATCTTGGGACCCAAAAAAATAAACTAAAGCCGAGAGCATGAGGTTTTCTTACTTTGATGCCTCAGAGTTGAGTCACAAAATCATAGGGCCCACTGTTTAGGAACTTGAAACTCCAAGAAATATTGCAAGTCTTCTACACCAGGCTTGTGTGCACGATAGAGAGAAAAAAAGGTTCTGTCACCATAAACTCGAGCTACAAAAATTATTATGTTTGAAAAACTTACGTCATAACCACTTCCATGAACCCCACTAAGAAGATAAGTTTTTTTTTAAAGGAAAAAAAAACTTGAATAAGTAATTGGTACAAACTTGAAAAGCATTGCTACAAACTTCCATGAACCCCACTAAGAAGATAAGTAATTGGTACAAAAGGATCAGTGCCAACCATTTGAAGTCACTTTGAATAATTGTCTGAAAATACATCCCCTCCTCTTTTACACTCAATAACTGTAATTCCCTGTTCCAATGTAAACCATACATCAGCTTTTTTACACATTTTCCTAACTTTTTATGTGTAACTTAGTGCGCCAAATAGCGGCTGGTAGCTAGGACTTTGCTATTGGGTGAGCAATGAATGTGACATGTTCCCTTTTAACTTAATTTCTTGATTTGACCCGTTTGAGATAAAAGAAAAGTACAAAACCAAAGTAGACCAATTCAGAAGTAAACGGGTCAGATTTCAAAGCAGCCACCTCTAATTATAACTTATAACGCTATAACGACAATATTGTAAGATCATTACCAGCAGTGCTATAAGCATGTAGCATTGTTGTATATGCAACAACATCCAGACCACCACGTGTCATCTTCATTTTCGAAGAACAAAGATTCTGCTTGGTAATTTTTTCCTTAAAATGAGACTAATGTCAATTTGCTTATGATAAAAATGTGAAATAAAGACGCAATTTTTTAACGTACGTGTAAAAATTACGTAAAATAATTTAAGTTGAAATCACATGTTAAACTATAAAGTGAATGTATAATAAAGTTATACTAAAAACATAAAAGAATAAACCTCACTGGACATAGTTATATTCAACTCCATCATTTCTCAAAAAAAAAAAAAAAACCTTGGAGCTTCAGCATATATTATATTAACATCTTATATAAAGCTAATTGTTATCACATTCCCTATGCTCATATAGATAAGTCTCACATTTATCACTTCTTAGCGAGTCTAGAAAACGGGTGGGTCAAAACATTCTTTGTATAATCTCTATCTATTAAACCTCATCATTTTCTTATATAGTACACAACTCAGTATCAATTTCAAATCTCTTTTCATTAACTTTTATATCTCATATCTTGTCACACCTCATTGTGATTATATAATAGATATATAAACCAGACTATTACCCCCAACCTTTCATGACCCGTTCTGAGTCTTCTGATCACAACGACCCGAACCAACTACAATATGTTTATCCAGCTGTCTATAATTTATGTATTAAAGGCAGTAACATATGTGACTACTACCCATTTTGACATGAACCAAATTGATAGTTTTTTTCAATATGATTTTTTTGAACTCAGTTCGCTCCTAACCCGTGTTATCCTTTCGAGTGACAGTCAAAGTATTTTAGTTAAGCCATATTCAACATGCTCTTCTGTCACCATTGATCCACAAACCTATACCTGTATAACTGAAACTGAAAGTCAAATTTAGTAGTTTACAGACTTAATTTTGATAGAAAAACTTTGGTCTTCTTTGCACCCTTTGGTCCATTTGAAGTGATTCAAGGTTAGTTTGACATAAATCAATCTTTGCATCCATGTATTCACATTAAACTTGAAAGTAAAGAACAACAGGTTTGAGTTTCATAATCAAAGTGTTGGACCGTGTGCGTGACCCTAAACAGTCAGTAAAGGCAGTTCATCATTGTTTACAGAGGCGGAATCAAAGTAAACAACATCTAACAGCTTGTTTCTTCTTAATATCTTCTCTATTACTGAAATCAAAGCTTTTTACAATGTTTTCTGACAGAATTTTGACAGCACCTCGGCTCTGATTTCGCTCTGAAAGTTACAAATGAAATGAACACATCTCCTATATATAGAGCTCCTGATTCCGATCGAAACTGTTTAAGCGGAACCCCTATGTTCACTCGAGCGGAATCACCATCTTGTCATTTGGAGCGGAATCACCTAGTACCATCTGGAGCGGAATCACCTAATTTCCTGATTTAGCTTGAAATGACACAAATGTCATTTCGAGCGGAATTACAACATTAATCCACTTTTTCAATTCCAAACTCCAATCTAACCTATCTAGACCTAAGACTCAATTAAGACGTAGTCAGCATACATTCAGTGCACCAACAGACCCCCCCTTGGATGTTGACGAAGTCTTCGGCGTCGAGTCTTCAGTCTTTGTTTCTTTCCAACTCTGTCTTCAAACTCCCCTTTGATTGTTGATCAAGAATTCTGACTTCCCCTTTCGATCAGCTAGGGCTTTAATTCTGGTTCAAACTTTAACATTTTCATGCCATGGGAATTCCTGTTACCTGCACAATCTCTACCTAAATATAAGATATATGACAAGAACAGTTTCAATCCAAACTTACCATTCAACCACAATTGATAGAAATCCACTTAAGTATTCAAGTTCAAGTTAATGACCCTGATTACTCAATTAATCTACCAAGTCCAACTTAATGACCTTGGATGATCAGAGATAATTCACACTGACTTTTGTACAATCATTTCAAACATTTTCTGAAAAAATTACAAGTTTCAAATTAATGAACTTGCTTTAACTTTTCATCTATCACAAACTTATCATGTTTAGCTCCAAACTCTTCATTCAGTCCAGAAACTTCCTGCGTCTGCTTTCAGCTTTCGAATCAGAAGATCAACTCTCCACTTTGGTTTGTCAAAAATAAAGCAGAAGTGTAAAATCTTTTTGGATTTTGAATAAAGCTTCTAAACTAGAAATGAAATACAGAACTAAAATGCAGTAAAAGTAAACTATTTACAAACATATTTTTGGTTAAGCGTGTTAGGGAATCATATCAGGTATTCGACAAGTTACAAGTACCGTTAAGCTTTGATTACATATTCAGAATTAAACAATTCGCTTAGATTGTCGATATACTGATCCACTTTAAATTCTCACACAATTTTCAATCTGTCCAGGATACGGATTTAGTGTTTTAAAGACTTAAACTTATACATGTGTCCCACTTCTTGAATATACTCCCGTATCCAGATCCCAATATTCAGTCTTACAGGTGAATATACCACAAATGATATCTGTAAGGGAATAAATTATGATCGAAACCGTGAGAGCTCAGGTCAGAACTACCGTTCAGCAGAGAGATCACGAATCGACTTGTGTGTGTCCCCTTTAGAGGATCTTTTGTTACAACAACATTGATTAGCAATTTTATTGTCTTATCATTTATGCTGAGGGTGATGCTATGTTTCAAGCATTGCGGAAAGTATTATTCGAGGACTAGGTCAGAACTTCCATTCAGCAGAAGTCCCAGAATAATACCCCAGATATCACTGAGTATAAAGACCTACTATATCAGAAAAAGGAATCTTTCAAACAAGATTTCAGGGGTTACCTATATATCCAAGTAGTGTTCCCCACGAAATAAGTAAGTAAAGATATAAGTTTATATCCCGAACAAACCTACTAAATGTGTAAAAACCTATTGATACATCATCAGCGAGACTGTTTTACGCATTTAAACATTCCATTTCTTTAGCATACTGTAACTGTCAAGCCAATGTACTATCATTTTCCCTTTTTACACAAGCTCTTTTCTGGTTTTCTAATGTTTTTGGATTTTGAAAAAAAAAAACTCATGTTTCTGTATTTTTGTCATTTTTTAATGTTTTTGTATTTTCTGAAATATTACCATATACCTCCCCCTAAATACCAAAACAAGTAAAAAATCGACAAACCATTGCAGATTGCTTCTCAACGTCATCTACTATGTCTCCTTCATCAACGCCAATAATCTCCTCCAACACCGATAAAAGCTTCATACCATTCAGTTTTAGCAAATATTGAAAACGTGTTTTATCAAATGCTTTGGTATGTAAATCAACTTTTTGATCATTAGTGTGGATTTTCTCAATTCGTATCAACTTCTTCTCAAAACAATCGCGAATGAAGTGATGACGAATTTCAATGTGTTTCGTTTTAGCGTGATGAACTGGATTTTTAGTAATGTTAATCGCTGCCTCATTATCAACAAAGATAGGGGTATTTAGAAATTGCAAACCGTAGTCGCGCATCTGTTGCTGGATCCACAAGATCTGTGAGCAGCAACTGCTAGCAGATACATACTCCGCTTCACATGTGGATAAAGCCATAGAGGTTTGCTTTTTGCATTGCCAGGTAACCAATTGTGATCCGAAAAACTGACACCCTGCTGTTGTTGATTTAGCGTTAACTTTTCAACATCCGAAATCTGAATCGGAATACCCTTCGAGCGTGAAATCGCCTTCTCTTGGATACCACAACCCCAATGATGGAGTTCCTTTCAGGTAGCGTAATATCCTTTTCACAATCACCATATGCGAAGCTCTCGGGTTAGATTGAAATCTTGCTGCAAGGTAGGTTGGATACATGATATCGGGTCTTGAAGCTGTCAAATACATCAGCGATCCGATCATGGAACGATACATCGTTTCATCTACCTTCTCTCCGGTGAGATCAGAATTTATCCCATGATTCGTTGCTAACGGGGTGGAAGCTGGAGTAGAACCTGACATCCCAAATTTCTGCAAGATATCATGAACGTACTTCGTTTGATGTATGAAAATTCCTTTGGATAGTTGATCAACCTGCAATCCCAAAAAGAATTTCATCTCACCCATCGATGACATTTCGAATTTCTGCTTCATAACTCTTTCAAAATCTTTGCACAAATTTTCATTTGTTGACCCAAATATAATGTCGTCCACGTATATCTGAACAATCAGAAGATGTCCGTCGACCTCTTTGGTGAAGAGAGTGGCATCCACTTTTCCACGAATAAAACTGTTGGCAAGCAGGTGTTGAGACAATGTCTCGTACCAAGCTCTCGGGGCCTGGTGTAAACCATACAGTGCTTTGTCTAGCAAGTAGACCTTGTCTTTGTGGATTGGATCGGTGAAGCCCGGTGGCTGTCCGACATATACCTCCTCTTTTACCTTCCCATAGAGAAAAGCCGATTTCACATCTAGCTGATATACTTTGAAATTTTTCCAAGACGCAAATGCTAGGAAGATTCTGATCGCTTCTAGTCGAGCTACATGAGCATACACTTCAGTAAAATCAATACCCTCCTGTTGACTGAAACCCTGAACTACGAGTCGAGCTTTGTTGCGAACCACAACTCCTCTATCGTCTCTCTTGCATTTGAACACCCACTTGGTGTTTATCTTCCTTTAACCATCAGGCAAGTCTACTAACTTCCACACACCTAACTTCTCGAATTGGCTCAGTTCCTCCTGCATTGCATTGACCCAAGAATCTTCAGTAAGCGCCTCTTTATAAGTCCTTGGTTCAACCTGCGAGATAAAACAACTTAGTGAAAATTCAGTTTGTAAAGGAGCAACTTTTGAATAAAAACATGTAAGCCCTTTATCAAGCTGTCTTCGAGTGCGGACGCCTGTTTTCAATTCTCCAATGATCAATCCCTCTGGATGATATGAAAGAGTTTGTGGCATCACTTCGCCTGGAACATCTACATCACCTTCCAGATTAGTAACATTCTGATTTGCACCTTGTTCAGTGACTGGGTTTGTTTGACTTGAAATCTGAATTTGCTCCCCCTCAGAATCTGAATCACCACGATCAAATACTGGCATGATCTCAGATTCTTGATTATCATTCTGTGTCGTTTGATTATCTTGAGCAACTTCATCTTGTTGGACATCATCATGTTCACCAGCATTGCTTGGACCTGCTTCATCGTCATTTGATGCTCGTTGTGGTCTTCTTGAATACTCAGCTGGGAACCTTTCTTGCGATTCTTCATACTCTCTCAGAATATCCAACTCATCAAAGAAATCTTCTTCTTCATCCTTTTCTTCTTCCATGTCAAACGAATCCCACAATTTATCATAATTAAAACGCCACGAGTCACCGGGATTCTGAGGCGGCATAGTATACCTTTGACACTTAACATGTTGTGCTTCGATGATCTGCTTCAGGCTTGGAACAAAGACCCGTCTTTGTGGACTTAAGTAACCCACAAATATTCCTTCATAACTGTTTGGACCAAACTTACCAAAAGGCTCTAGAACTGTACAAGGAGACCCAAACGGTTCTAAAAACTTCAAGTTCAGTTTCCGGTTATTGATCAACTCAAAGCATGTCTTGTTGAATTTCTTGACAGTGAGAACCCGGTTGAGTGTGTAGCATGCGGCGGAAACTGCTTCTACCCAAAAATTTATCGGTAGCTTTGAATCAGCAAGCATTGTTCTGGCCGTTTCGATTAGCGTCCTGTTTTTACGTTCTGCAACTCCATTCTGCTGTGGAGTGTACGGAGCACTAAACTCATGCAATATACCTCTTTCATCACAATATTCTTCCATCTTGTTGTTCTTGAACTCAGTACCATTATCACTTCTGATTCTTTTGATACGCCTTTGGTACAAATTTTCTATCTTTTTGAACAACGCCAACAAACTATCAAACGTTTCATCTTTCGACTTCAAGAATGATACCCACGAAAATATGGAATAATCATCAGTAACCACAAGACAATAGAGATCCCCTGTAATACTTTTGGCATTTACTGGACCAAACAGATCCATATGTAGTCTCTCTAACGGTCTGGAAACTGAATTGACTTGCTTTTTAGGGTGTGACTTTTTCTTCTGCTTGCCTTTGATGCAACTAATGCACTCCCCTTCCAGATGTGTAAAACCCGTTAAGGATCTTTCAATGATATCAACCTTTAACTTGTGAAGGTGCGGAAAACAATCACAAGTCGATTCAAGAACAAATAAGTAAATAACAATAATATGATCAAAACACAAACCAGAGATCTTGCATTCAAAGCTAAACGATGACTGATACAAGACTCTAATTCTCGGCTCCCTTGTGTCGCAACCCACAATCTAACCAACAACCTCAACCAAGAGGTTGAGGTTTGTTTAAATACAAAACAACCGGGCTAAACCCTAGGCCCATTGCGACATCAAATTTACTAGCCCAAACCTTACAAAATCGACCCAAACAAATAAACTAAACAACTACATAATCAACCCTTAAACTATGCTAACCTACATGAATAAACCTTCAGGTTCCAACAATCTCCCCCTAGGTTTATACATGCAGGTTCTTGACACTTCGACTTTCACGATCACCTTGCAACCGATCCTTAAGACCACCAAAACCCTTTGTACGAATATGAATGGCTGATGCAACAGCAGCAGTCCAAGCTTTTGCAATTTCTTCATATTTTTCAGTAGCTCTAATTTGATGACTAGCTAACACTTCCAAATCTTCAAGAGCAACATTCAGCAAATCAATTTGATCCACCAAGCGAAAACACACATCATCATCACAAACAATCACCGCCTGCCCTAAGCGCTCGTCATAAGGCCAAAAATGCAAGGACTTCAGAGCACCCTGTGGAATCTTTTTCACCAATGGAATCACCTTCTCTTTGTCAGTTACAGGCCAGCGCACAATCTTCATTCGCTTGTTCGTGTATGGATCTCTAATGCCTTTAGCTGGTTTAACAGTGGACTCTGCAGTACGCATTGAAGGAAAACCCTTAAGAACCTCCCTCTTCAACCTCTCGAAAAACATATATCCAGCTCCTCCAGGCTTATCATCTACATAAGGTGCTTTAGACAAGTTTGTCAAGTCCACCTTAGTAAACGACTGAAACTGGCCTGAATGTTTGTACCACTCAACAGGTCCAACTTTTCTTTTTATCCACCATCTTTTGCGATCATGATCATAACCCCAGCTAACTACACCAGAACGATTTCTAACCTTATCATAGAGAGTTTCACCAACATCCATTAAATGATGAGTTGCATGAGCATCATCATCATCTGGATTTAGATTCCGATTTTTCATAATTACAAACTCTCTTTTCTTCTTGATTCTTTCAGCCTTCTCTTTGTCTGCAACAGGATCAATAACTCTTTTAAAGTATTGTTCCATAGCAGCACTTCTTTCAGCATCATCCTTTTCAAAGGCCTTTTTCCTATTTTCAACATCAGTTGGATCAGAGAACTCCTGTCCAAATTTCTTCTCTAACTTTCCACGTAAGTCGTAAACCATGTTAAACAACAAACTAACATCTCCTTGAAGCTGCTCAATCTGTTGATCTTTCTTCACAATCGTATCTTCAAGTTGGATAATCTTCGCATCTTTATGAATTGAATCTTGCTCTAGTACAACCATTCTTTTCTTCATATCTCTCATGCTGATAAACTCATCTTCATCACTAGAATCATCATCAAACGGCATTCTAAATGGCTCTTCAGGTCTTTTACCACTCGAACTACTAGGTACATCAGGAACAATTCTAGAAGGACCTGTAGATTCAAAAATACCAAGTGACACAGTATCAACAATAGGATCTGTATCAACATTTGTAACCTGAATATCAGCAGCAGTGGTCTCCAAAACATTTCCTTGAGAGTCAATGTTGGAATCAAATATATCTTCAGTAAAGGTGCTAGTGTCATCAATACTTCTCTCAAAATCAAAATCATATAAACCGTCATCATCTTCAGCAATAGTCATGGATTGATCTTTGTGTTGTTCAACATACATACCGAGTCGAGGATCCCTCCTTTTCCGCTTCAATGGCATGGAATCAGAATCCTTTGGGTCTTCACTAGGCTTTTCACTTGACACTGAAAGATCAGAAGGAGGATTTCCCATCTTATCAGTTACAGATTTTAATAACAAAGCCAAACTTTCAGCAGTAATCACAGGTGGAACAGTAGAAACAACAGTATCAACTTCAGCTTCAGGAGGAAGCTCTTCATCTTCCCCAGAATCACACATAATCTCAATGCCTTCATCGTCAGAGTCAATTGTTAAAATCTCTGTCTCAGGCTCATCTTCGGTACCCATTTGGATATCATGTTCTTCAGCAACAATAGCACTTGCAGGTACACTATGCACTGGAACAGGTCGTACTAGTACTGGATTTGCACTAACATCTTCCGTCTCTGCAAACTGACCAAACTTCTCCAACGGAATCAAACCTTCAAACTTCTTTTCAGTACCCTTCTTTGTAGTAAGAGCACCAAAACATGCTGGACCCATAGGCTTTAATTCCAACGTATTACCAGATCTCTTCAATCCTGGATAACGATCATTCAGAATCATCTGCAAGAACCTCGGATACATGAGAAACTTATCCTTTCGAAGTCCAATTGCATTTCTCTTCATCGCTTCCAAGATATATCTTGAATAGTTGAACGGCTCATTGGTAATCACACATATCAAAGCGGCAGACTGAGTGGTATTCAACTGATCAGTTCCCCCTCTATTTTCCGTCATGCACAAAAGGAACATGTGCAGCAATAGACGCCAATACGGATGCACAAACTTCTTTATCAGGGGTGGAAACTTCCCTTCGTAGCTTAAACGAGGTAGAATTGCTTCCACTGTTCCAGCTGGAAGTTCTATAGGATCTGTTTCCTGATCATTAAATCTTAACGCTTCTCTAATCATCTGCTCAGTCACTATAACTTTCATCTTTTGAATCTCAGCAACTATAGCTCCTTTTCCTTCAACAACTTCGACTTTAGCACTCTTCCAAAACTCTTGAATAAGCTCTTCATAAACAACCGGATTCTCACAAAGAGCATGAACAATCCGGCAGTTATTTAGACCTTTCATCAGTGACGTGTACAGCTGCTTGTATTTCTCTGGTGGAGGTGCCAAGTATCCTACTTGATTGTGAGAAGATATAAACTTTAAGTCCATTTTCTGCACAAAACACAAGTTAATTAAAATTTCCAACCTTTGACATAACAGTGTTCAGATAAGATAATAATAATTAATAATTAACACTGTTACTGTTGACTCGAGACCATGAGTCGAAACTGAAAAGTCTCGAGTTGAGACCACTTGTCATTGAGTCGCAACCATGAGTCGCAACTAATAGACTTCGAGTCGAAACCATGAGTCGCAATCTTGATATTGCGACTCGTAACCACTGGTCTCGAGTCCTTGTGTTGTTTGAGTCGAAACCAAAAATCAAATAACTCGAAACCGTAATTGATTGCGAGTCTAAACAGCAGTGGTTGCGAGTGGAGACTTATTGATGATTGCGAGTCGAAACCAAATCAGGATGAGCCGAAACTGATGATGGTTGCGAGTCGAAACCAAACAGGATGAGCCGAAACTGATGATGGTTGCGAGTCGAAACCAAAGAGGATGAACCGAAACTGATGATGGTTGCGAGTCGAAATCAAACAGGATGAGCCGAAACTGATGATGGTTGCGAGTCGAAACCTGCAAAACAGATAAGAGATAAGATCTGTTGACTCGCAATCCCTATTTTTCAGCACTTTCAAAAATTCAGCAAACACCTTTTCTGAAATCAACAAACCAAAATCAGCAATTTTTTTAATGATTCGATCAAGAACAAATTGAGTATTTCAATAATTTTCACTGCAAAAACAAGCAACAAAACTGGATTAGTAGCAAAACAGGTTCTTGAATCTGAATGATATCAAAACCGAGCCTTGAAAGACTTCAATGGCTCTGATACCAATTGTAAAACCCGTTAAGGATCTTTCAATGATATCAACCTTTAACTTGTGAAGGTGCGGAAAACAATCACAAGTCGATTCAAGAACAAATAAGTAAATAACAATAATATGATCAAAACACAAACCAGAGATCTTGCATTCAAAGCTAAACGATGACTGATACAAGACTCTAATTCTCGGCTCCCTTGTGTCGCAACCCACAATCTAACCAACAACCTCAACCAAGAGGTTGAGGTTTGTTTAAATACAAAACAACGGGGCTAAACCCTAGGCCCATTGCGACATCAAATTTACTAGCCCAAACCTTACAAAAATCGACCCAAACAAATAAACTAAACAACTACATAATCAACCCTTAAACTATGCTAACCTACATGAATAAACCTTCAGGTTCCAACAAGATGAAAACCTTTAATATTAACACCTAGAACTAAATCGTTGTGCACCAAGTGATTCATTTTTCGCAAATGTATATGCCCCATTTTTCGGTGCCACAACTTCGATTCTTTCTCTGTTGCTCTAGACACAAAACAATGAGCCTGACTCGTGGTTGTAGTAGCTACGCTCATGTCTAACACGTACAGATCATTGACTCTTGGTGCCCTCATGATAATCCATTCTTCAGGGATAACAAATCCTAGCTTCAAGATCAAACATTCTTTGTCTGTGAAGTGAGTGGTATACATCCTGTCACAAATCTGCGAGATACTTAGCAAATTATTCTCCAGCTCAGCAATGTAGTTAACTCTTTCAAACGTAACGATCCCATTGGATAACGTTCCTTCACCAACAATTCTACCACCTTGGTTTCCTGCGAATCCCACATAACCACCATTGAAATTTCTAACATCATACAACAATGCAGTTTTCCCTGTCATATGTCGAGACGCTCCACTATCCATAATCCATCGTGAAACAGCTCTCGGAAGTTCCTGCATGAATCACAAAATGATTTAAAAACACATTTCAATAAAGATGCCGATTCATGCTTCACAATTACCAACTAGGAAGCTCCGGCAAGTCCAAAATTTTTAGTGAGATTTTGATGCCACTCAAGCCTCTTTTGACTCAGGTAACTTGACTTTAATGTGAGATTTTGTAGTGTAAAGTGGCGGAAAATTTTTATCATTCATTTTCAAGTTTTCTTCTGATCCAACCTCAACCTTTTTGTATAAGAAAAACTCATCTATCTTAAGTTGACCGGTTGGTTGATTCTTCTTTTGAACATTCTTCTTCTCTGGTGGAGTAGAAGATTATTTCTCCAATTGTTCATAATAATCCAAAGGAACATCCATCTTTACCGGAGTGGTAGAAGACGATTGTTTTTCTTTCTCTGAAACCTTTGGTTTAGATGAACTTTCTTTCTTGTCAACCACTTTTGGCTTCCATGTTTGTTGACATGAAGCAACCCGTTTATAAAATTTGTCATTTTTGGTTACCACATTCTTAACAGGTTCAATTTTGACTTTTGTTTTCTCATTTTTCAAAATTTTCTCAACAACCATTGGAGCTTTGCTTTTTGCATCAACCTTCTTCTTTCGATTCTCAACAACTTCAGTCTTAGGCTTGAAGTTGGTGCAATTTCTTGCAATGTGACCAACTTTGTTGCATCTAAAGCATGTACGAGTATCAACTACTCGACTTATGCCTCAGACTGAGGTTGTGAAGCCTTCTTTTCAAAAATTTCTTCATTTGATTTTGAAAAAAAAAATCATTTTCCTCATCAGAAAGTGAACTTGAACCGTTCACAAACACCTTCTTTTCAGCAAACCTTTCGTTTTGAACATTCTTTTTCTGATAATTCTTACCACCCTGATATCCACCCGACCAATTGTTTCGATTGTTGTTATAAAAACGCGGTGGAACTACAGGTTTCTTGTAGTAAGCTTTATCTTTCTCAAAATTCATTTGCCTTTTTGTTTGTTTTAAACTTTTTACTTCAGACAAATCAATCTCAACCATTTTGAACACATTTGTCAATTTTGAAACATTTACATTCTCCAGAGGAAAATCAGAATCTGAATACAACTTATCAGATCCAGCCATCTTGTACATCACAAGACCCGGTTCATCACCTAAGTTGTTTTTGGATTTTGATTTTGGAATGTATTTATCCAAGAAACATTCATCTTCCTCAGTAGTGTCATTTTCAGATTTTAGAACATTTTCAACCACACTTTTTACCACTTCAGTTTGGACACTATCGTCATTGGAAGATGAAGAAAATGTCACATCAATTGAATCAGGAAGTTTCACTTCATTTTCATCTTCAAGATTAACCAACCCAGATTGCTTTTTCAAATAATTGTCTAGAACTGGTGGCGGAACTTGATGAAACCCGACCCCAGTTCCATCACAGTATACATCTTCACCTGCTTTGTTTTTTCCAATGGGTTTGGGAACAATATGTTGCAAAACAAAGCTTGCAGAGCTGTAACTGTTCAATTTCAAATTGATATGCTCATTCTCAATCTTAGCTTCTTCAAACTTAAGCTTCAATTTAGCAATCTCATCCAATTGTTGATTGATTAATTCTTCTTTGATCCTCAAAACACTTTGTAAGTGACAATTTTCTTTGTATGTTTTACCGTTTCTTTCATCATTATCTTTAACCGTGCTTTTAAGCTTCTCAAATTTTTCAGTAATCTGACGATTTTCAAGAACTAACCTCTCATTTTCTTTCCTAACCTTTTCCTGATCAATTTTATCATTTTCAATTTTGTTGGTTAATTCTTTTACTCTGTCGTTCGTAGCTTTCAACATTTTATCACGGTTAAGGATCTGATCCTCAACACTTCGGACTCTAGCAGTTAGATCATCAATCTTCTTACCTTTGAGATAAGTGTTTGTACTACAAACTTTGCATTCTTTGATGCAATTTTTGCAGTCAACATCACCACTGACTTTCTTACCTGACTCAGTTGTTGACGCGTTTGAACTGAGCTGGCTTTTAGACTCAGAGACGGATTTAGAGTCTACCTCAAGTGCCTTAGCAGCCAGCACCTTGTCAGCCATCTTTCCCATGTTTTCAGCATTCAACTTTTGAGTCGTGTCAATGATTCCAGTATCAACCTTCTTTGACTTCTCTTTTTCTTTCTCTTTCTCTTCTTTCTCTTCTCCGCTTCCCCACCATTTTCTTTGCCAAAAATCATCTTCTTCTTTCATTTCTTTGATTATGGTTTCCATATCAAGAGTGTTATGATCAATGGCTATATTTCCATAAGGGTCAAGATAACATTCTCTGTCTGGATCCCATCTCCTCGCTCTTTTTGCTTCACTATAGATAGCAGATATTTTTATCATTCTTTCTTGAGCTATCATCTTCCTGTAAGCATACCTCTTTTCTTCAGGACTGGTGTCTTTCCAAGGAACAGGTTCAGATTTTGCCATGAATGCATATCCAACCGCATCTTCCTCAGGTAACAACTCGCTCCAGTCGAAACCTTCATCGTCGTGAATTACAGCAAGAGCTCTAGATTTCTCTTTGTTATCTTCAAGCTACTTCATTCTTGGCGGCTCCGATCTATTCTGATGATAAATCGCTTTCTTGTAGTAGTCTTCTCTGAACGGGTTTTCAGACTCATCAGCATACGCATTTCAGCATTTACGCTTAAAGTGACCTTTCTGTTTACACTTGAAGCATGTCACTTTAGACTTGTCAAAGCCCAACTTGGTAGATGGTCCACCAATAGACTTTCTTCCAGTTATCTCCATAAAACGCTGTGCCCGACGAACTGCACTGGCCATACACCACCTTATGTCGATCAGTTCCATCTCCTCAGGATCAATCTGATCGTAATCTTCCTTTGTCAAGTTGGTGTTGCCTATCTTTCCTGCTACAAGGCTTTCATATGATTCTAGCACAGATGCTAAGAAAACCATCTGTTGCTTTGCCGACTCCTCGCTGAAGTTTTGAGCGTTCTTTAAGTCTACAGCGATGTTGCATTGAAATAGGTTCTTTGCATCAGATTGACTTGAATGTGACGAAGAACCACTGTGAAATCCACTGCTTTGACTTTCTTTGTTTGAAATGTTGGATTCTCAGCATAAAAAGCTGTTTTTGGAGAAGTATTCTTTGGCATCATGCTTTTAGGATAATACAAATCCAAGTTCTGCTGGTATGATGAGTGATTGACTTTGTGTGTTTTCCTTAACTCCAGCTCGTGACTCTCTAGTCTTTCAATCAGCAAATCTACAGTCAAAACTTTTGGTGGCTTGATAGTGTTCTTCAACATCAATGCATAATATTGCCATCCATCTCTTCTGGCAATGAGTCAAACAATTTGTCGACTAACTCTTCTTGAGAATAGACAATTTCATGTCTCGCCAGCTCAAGCTTTAGATGTCCAAACCTCTCAATCATTTTACAAACTGATTTATTCTTTAAACAACCAAATAAATCAAATTCTTTTCTAAGCAGTTTCTTTTTGTTTTTCACTATTTCTGCACTTCCCAAACATTTAGCTTTCAATTTTTCCCAAAGATCTTTAGAACTGTCGTACTCGATCAAGCATATTATATCTTCTCGAACCGATTGAAATAGCAGTGCGATGCATTTTTTCTCAGCAACAAACGATTCTATTTCTTCAGATGTAGTCAAACTTTCACCCTTTTTGCCTCCATCAAAGTATCCGTTCTTTAGACTTTTCCAGCTAGAATAAGCAAAGGCCATCAACCAATCTTCAAACTTCTTGGCCCACCGACTGTACTCTTCGATAGCCATCAACTTCGGAGGTTTGTTATACGTTCCGAAAGTACTCTCCACACCCAAGGCATCCGATATGCTTTTCTTCGTACTAGGCGTGTTCTCATTGGTGTTGTTCGAAGAAGTATCGTCTCCAGAATTTCCAGCAAAAGCATACATATTGCTAAACGGATTCATGAACAGATCATCCATCTTGCACGTACCTGAAAAAAAATCAGCAAACACTTAGAAAAGTTTTTTGTTTTAAATTTTGAGAATCAGTAAGTTCAAGCGGAATCACTTGAAGCGGAATCAGCTTCAAGTGGAATCACAGGAACTTTTCAAGCTAAATCAAACAGTAAACTCAAGCGAAATCAGACTTTACTTTTCAAGCGGGATAAGAACTAATCTGATTTCGAGCGGAATCAGAAATATATTTCAAGCTGAATCTGAATTTTATCTTTCGAGCGGAATCAGAAATATATTTCAAGTTGAATCTGAATTTTATCTTTTCGAGCGGAATCAGAAATATATTTCAAGCTAAATCTGAATTTTATCTTTTCGAGCGGAATCAGAAATATATTTCAAGCTGAATCTGAATTTTATCTTTTCGAGCGGAATCAGAACTATATTTCAAGCTGAATCAGCTTTTTAAGGTGGAATCTGCGAAGAACCTTTCAAGCGGAATCAGGTTTATAGGTCATTTTTACCAGTTTTAAGTCGAGTTCTAATCTGATTCTTTGTAGGGTTTGTTAATACTATGTTTTACACAACATATGTGAAAATCAGACCATTTCAACCGCTAGAACTAGTTCAAATCAGAAAAATATGAGTAGAAGAGAGTAGAAATGAGAAAATCCGATAGAATCAAGCTGTAATGGTATGAACTCCTCGTCCTGAGCTCTGATACCACTTGTTGGACCGTGTGCGTGACCCTAAACAATCAGTAAAGGCAGTTCATCATTGTTTACAGAGGCAGCATCAAAGTAAACAACATCTAACATCTTGTTTCTTCTTAATCTCTTCTCTATTACTGAAATCAAAGCTTTTTACAATGTTTTCTGACAGAATTTTGACAGCACCTCGGCTCTGATTTCGCTCTGAAAGTTACAAATGAAATGAACACATCTCCTATGTATAGAGCTCCTGATTCCGCTCAAAACTGTTCAAGCGGAACCCCTATGTTCACTCGAGCGGAATCACCATCTTGTCATTTGGAGAGGAATCACCTAGTACCATCTGGAGCGGAATCACCTAATTTCCTAATTTAGCTTGAAATGACACAAATGTCATTTCGAGCGGAATTACAACATTAATCCACTTTTTCAATTCCAAACTCCAATCTAACCTATCTAGACCTAAGACTCAATTAAGACGTAGTCAACAGACATTCAGTGCACCAACACAAAGCACTTCTTAGTATTAAATATTCGATATTTAAATAAAAAAAACTTTATAATTTTTTCCCCTTTGATGTGCTCCATGTATGGTTTTGTTAGGAATCATGAACCTTTGATATATAACTACACAATTACACATCAGTCACAACTTAAAATCAAGACTATCAAAATCAAACCTGACACTTTCAAAATTCTAATAGTGCTATTTGTATGATCTTATAAGGGTATCAACAGCAACAATATAAGCAAGTTTCACTACCAAAGTAAAAAAAAAAGGTAGATTTTACCTTCAACATGTTGAATAATTGAATAAATTTACCTCTAATAAACTATATAGTTTCTCCATTTTTCCCGTCATGTGAAGGGTACTGAATGAAATGTTGATCCAGGTACTGTATCAGTGTAACACATAAAGACATCAAAAATTCGTTCTTAGTTTTTTACTAATATAATAGTGTAAAAACAATATGTTGGGTAAAAGATTAAAACTGAAATGTAGGAGATACTTAAATGAGTCCCTAAGAAAACAAATAACAATAAACTGAGTTATTGTACCGCTATTTCGGCAGGGGACCGATAACTGATATATCACTAATATATCGGTTGATATATCGGAATATTAACTACATAGTTCTCGGTTTCTAAATTTCGACATGTATTGACATATTGATAAAATCCTTAACCCTGAGAAATAAGAAGAATAAAAATATATAAATAACATAATTGTGATATTTGTGATTTTGTAAACAACAGACCACATCTAATGAATTTACCCAAACGGGTTAAAGTCGGCTTAAATAGTATATGTTATTTAAAATAGTTTTTAAATGACCCATTTTGACCCAACCTCATTTTGCTCCAAGACCGTTTTAACCCGAACTCATTTTGCTCCAAACCCATTTTCACCCGAACTCATTTTGCTCCTAACCAATATCACCCCGAACTCATTTTGCTCCAAACCCATTGTCACAGCCCCCGTCCCGGTGTGACCCTATCCAGGAGCCGCGGAACAGAAACCCGTGGTATTTATTATTTGAGTTGACAGCGGAAGTTTAACAGGATCTTTTTAAAACTTGAAAATGCCCAATTATTTTATTCCATAAATTGGGACAAACCAAGTAATTTACAATAGAGGAATTTTACGAGGAAATTCCCTGTTTTACAAAACATGTTTATTTATTTTACTGAGCCACCACTTCAAGCTTGTTAGTGCTCCGTTGCACATTTTCCTTGGTTCACAGTAAATCACCTGAAACATGTTTAAAAATATTTTATCAGCGGGAAATACTGGCGAGTCACTCAATTTGGATAAAACGACGCATAGTTATAAGTTAAAGCATAAGAACGATTACAATGGCTACTATCTTATTTTTATCTGGCGTCGTGTCACACCCTAGTGACGATGGTCATACCACTATTGGGTCCTTTCACCCAAGTAGTGATGATTATCACTGTTAGGTTGATGGACCTAACCGTGAGAAATTAGTAATGTGCACAATACCCCACTTACCAGTGATTTAAGATAACCATGACTTAATCCCTGTAATTATAACTTTTGAAAATGATTTGATATTTAGTAAAACAGTTGATAAAAGAGAATGACTCACATTGCAGGTTTAATCGGACAGAACCTTGCCTACTGATTTAACCTTGTAACCTAATTTAAACGATAATGCATACGAAACTAGGTCAGTAACTTAATACAACATTTATGATAAGCTCACGAAATCAAAACTCTCACAACGAATGACAAAGTATAGCCCGAGTTCGGGCAGCACTTAAACATCCATCGGATTGGTTTCAATCGGTCGGACATTGTATCGTAGCAGTGATCGAGTTATTACCCTGTTGTCGCAGCAGAGCTTCGTGCTAGTGTGTGTTTTTGAACGAAAAAGTGTATAACTCAGTGTAGGAAACGAGTTTGAACGTCGAACCAACGCAGCCATGCAAGTGCCAAACCCCTGATACTTATACTGAAAAATGGTCCCTGTCGCGTGGCGCGACAGGCTGTCGCGTGGCGCGATGGGTGCACTTCAAAGGTAGGGTAGCCTCGTGTATTTGTAGCCTGGGTGAGTCAGAATTTTGACGAAATTCGAATTATACAGCAAACTGTGAGGATAATATCAATTAGGGAATACCCCCCCCCCCCCTCCTGAGTTTTAGGGGGCCCTGATCCTAGTTCCAACTGTTCTGAAAATTTTATGGGTCATGCAATATTATGTGGGGTCTCAATTAGGGTTTCCTATTAGACATAATCAAATAAGAAATAATAATTTTGGAGAGAGTTGTTACATCCTCCCCACCTTAATTAAAATCTCGTCCTCGAGATTTACTGGAACAAGTAGGGATACTTTCGCTTCATCTCTGATTCCAGTTCCCAAGTGTACTCCAGTCCTCTCTTTGAATCCCACTTGACTTTGACCAGCACTAGTCGTTTGTGCTTGAGAAACTTGACATTTCTGTCTTCTATTTGCAGTGGTTTCTCCACAAATTTTAACTTCTCATTTACCTTTATATCTTGGAGAGGTACGACCAGGGATTCGTCGGACAAACATTTCTTAAGGTTAGATACATGAAATACATCATGTACTCCAGCTAGCTCTTCTGGTAGTTGTAAGCGATAAGCAACATGTCCTATTCGCAGGATTACTGGGAATGGTCCTACGTACCTTGCACTTAGCTTTCCCTTCTTACCGAACCGAACTACTCCTTTCCAAGGAGAAACTTTTAAGAGTACCTTGTCTCCAACTTGAAATTCTAGCGGCTTGCGTCTATTGTCTGCATAACTTTTCTGGCGATCTCGAGCGGTCTTTAGTCTTTCCTTGATTTGAGTGATCTTGTCAGTGGTTTCTTGCACGATTTCAGGACCTGATAATTGACTTTCTCCTATTTCTACCCAACAAACTGGAGTTCTACACTTTTGTCCATACAGTGCTTCGAACGGGGCAGCTTCGATACTTGAATGATAACTATTGTTATAGGAGAATTCAATTAAAGGTAGGTGGTTATCCTAGTTTCCACCAAAATCTATAACACATGCTCCAAGCATGTCTTCCAGGGTTTGGATTGTCCTTTCACTTTGTCCGTCTGTTTGGGGATGATATGCAGTACTTAAATTTAGTCGGGTTCCCATTGCTTCCTGGAAACAGGTCCAGAAATGGGAACTGAAACGACTATCCTTATCCGATACAATGGAGAGTGGAACTCCATGTAAGGATCCTACCTCGTCTACGTACAACTTTGCTAACCTTTCCATGCTAAAGGTTTCTTTCATGGGTAGGAAATGAACTGATTTAGTTAATCGATCCACAATTACCCAAATTGCATCGTTACCTTTTATGGTTTTAGGTAAGTTGGTAACAAAGTCCATGGTTATTATTTCCCATTTCCAAACAGGCATTTCTAATTGTTGGAGTAACCCTGAAGGTTTCTGGTGTTCTGCCTTAACTTGTGAACAAGTTAGACACTTAGAGACATACCTAGCTATGTCCTTTTTCATCCCGATCAACCAGAAACTATTTCTTAAATCTTGGTACATCTTATTATTACCAGGATGCATGGTATACCTAGATTTATGGGCTTCCTCTAAAATCTTATCTCTTAAATTTCCTTGCTTAGGTACCTAAATTCTTTTCTTATGAAATTTCCAAATTCCATCACTTCCTTGCTCTAATTCCTTTATTCGTCCTTTCATTCCGTCAGCATCATCTTTGATTGCTGTTTCTTGAATATGCTTTAATTGCTCCATTAAATCTAATTGTAAGCTTAACCTAAGAGCACGAACTCGTCGTTGTTTCTCATGATACTTACGACTTAAGGCATCTGCTACTACATTTTCCTTTCCTTCGTGATATTGGATATCACAATCGTAGTCACTTAGAATTTCCATCCATCTTCTTTGCCTCATGTTTAATTCTTTTTTCCCAAATATGTATCTTAAACTCTTATGATCTGTATAGACAGTAAACTTACTTCCGTACAGATAATGTCTCCAAATTTTAAGGGCAAAAATTATGGCTCCTAATTCTAAGTCGTGAGTCGTATAATTCTCTTCGTGCTTCTTCAATTGTCTTGAGGCGTACGCAATTAACTTCTTGCGTTGCATTAACACACATCCTAATCCTAGCTTAGAAGCATCAAAGTAAACTTCAAAATCTTCTGTCCCTTCTGGTAAGGCAAGAATTGGGGCATTTGTTAACCTTTGCTTTAAAATCATAAAAGCCTCTTCTTGTCTAGGTCCCCATTCAAACTTCACTGCTTTACAGGTTAGCTTAGTTAATGGCACAACTATTTTGGAAAAATCCTTAATAAATCGTCTATAGTATCCGGCTAACCCTAGGAAACTTCTAACTTCCATAGCTGATTGCGGGACCTTCCAATTGATGATCGCTTCTATTTTGGAGGGATCTACATGAATACCTTCGTGATTCACCATGTGTCCTAAAAATTGTACCTCTTGTAGCCATAATTCACACTTCGAGAATTTGGCGTAAAGCTTCTCTTTTCTTAACAAGGTTAAGAGTGCATGTAGGTGCTCACAATGCTCGACTTGACTTTTGGAATAAATAAGTATATCTTCAATGAAGACAATTACGAATTTATCCAAATACGGTTTACAGATCCTATTCATCATGTCCATAAATGCTGTAGGAGCATTTGTTAGTCCAAAGGGCATGACTGTAAACTCGTAATGACCATACCTAGTTCTGAAGGTAGTTTTAGGTATGTATTCTTCTTCTACTTTCAACTGATGATATCCGGAGCGTAAATCTATTTTAGAAAAATATCTAGCTCCCTGAAGTTGATCGAAAAGATCATCAATCCTAGGTAATGGGTATCGATTCTTAATTGTAACCTTATTCAATTCCCTATAATCGATACACATTCGCATCGAACCATCTTTCTTCTTTACGAACAACACTGGTGCTCCCCAAGGGGATGAACTAGGTTGTATAAATCCTTTAGTTAATAATTCATCTAACTGCTTTTTCAGTTCAAACATTTCAGTGGGTGCTAACCGATAAGGTGCTTTGGCTATCGGTATAGTTCCAGGAATTAGATGAATTCTAAATTCTACTTCCCTATTGGGTGGTAATCCAGGTAGTTCTTCTGGGAATACATCCGGGTATTCTGATACTACTGGAATTTCTTTAAGTTCTTTACCTTTCGTGTTAATGATTACCGAAATTATATACACTATTCCTTGTTTCCTTGAATAACTAGCCATTTTCATTACAGAAATGAACTTCATTGGCTTACGTGGCTTATCTCCTGTAATCACCACTACTTCTCCGGTGGGTGTATGTATTTCTATGGAATTCTTATCACAGAGGATTCGAGCATGGTTGGCTACTAACCAATCCATTCCTAACACTACATCGAATCCAGCTAAATCCATAGGTAATAGGTTTGCAGAAAGTTTATGGCCTAGGAGTTCTATCTTTCCTTCTTGCAAAACCTTATCTATGTGAACATAATTACCATCTGCGGTTTCCACCGTAAAAACTTGTCTGAGTTTAGTTAAGGGTAGATTAAGAGTTTGGCAGAATGAAGTATTTATAAAACTTTGGTTTGCACCAGAGTCAAATAATACTTTTGCACCATTCTAGCGCCCCTTCTTTAAAAAGATGTGACGCGTACATGACCTTGTCTTCCTCGGCACATTTACTTATTTTAATTACTGCTTCGGTTTTCTCTAACCAACGCAATGCAGCAGTCGCCCCTTCATTGCCTGCAAATTCGATTGATTTACAGGCAAGAAATTCCTTGTAAGTGCAACCAGGCGTTGTAGCTTTCATTCTTTTAAGGAATGGGGCTTGTATCCCATCATTATCGTTATTATTATTGTTGCCGCCTCCATTTACACTATTACTGAAATTGTCGCCGTGAGTTCGTTTGCTAGGAATAATTGGTTGAGGTTCAACTGGATTTCGGGCAGCAGCAAGGATTGCTGGAATAGCATTGGCTATTCCCTGAGCAACGATATTTTCGATATCCTGCCTATTAAGAAATTGATCTCCATTGTTTTGCTCGGATTGGTTAACCTCGTTAACTGGTTCATTACTAGCGTGTTCCATTTGGTAATTAATATATATAAGTGATTAGCATAAAATAAATAACAACCAACATAATAAAGCAATCACACATAAACACGTATAGCCAAAATTGTCGACTTTGCGACGTTTGATATTTTTATATATTAGTATGCATCCATACACACCATTTATATTACAAAAGTTTTATTCTAAGTTATTTTACATGATTATATTTTTATTAATATTTATTATTATTTTATTATTATTAAACACACAACCACATACGATCCCCGTCAGTTGGCACTTCAGAAACGACGTTCCCTCTCGTCGTATTTCCATGATATCCTCTATCCCACTTCCCGAATTCTATTTCCTGCATCCACCAACTCCTCACCATAGTGACGGAGTTCAGCCAAGTTTTCTATGCTCATAGGTGGGTTTGGTGCAGGCTCAGGGTCAAACTGTGGGAAAAAGGTGTGAGGGTTATTCAAGAGATTCTGAAATTGCCAATCACTTGTCCACCATTCTTCTAGCTCTCCGGGTAGAAGTTGGTGGTTGACAATGGGATCGGGATAGCAGGTTCCAAATTAACTGGAAGTTGTGATTCAATTGGGTATTTGAAGAAGTCTTCATTGGCAGGTCCAATGAGGTCACAATTTGCCAGTTTACGATCAAGCTCTTCCCACGGTGGCATTTCCTGGGATTGCCCTGAACTTTCGCCGATCTTTTTTCCTTTAACTTTATCCTTAGGGTCCTCAGTCCTTTTAACCCTCTGCGCAGCTGGCTTATTCCTCCGTGCGCGTCTCCAGCCTACGAATCTTCTTCTCTTCTTCGACTTAGGTTTCTCCTTGGCTTGAGCCTGGAATTCCATGGGTTCTTTAGTGTCGGCCAGATAATCGGAAAAGTCTCTGGAAACTTCCATACCAGCAGAATGGAGATTGAGATTCTGAAGAGCTTCAGGCAACTCATTCATGCTGTTAGCACATATGAAGAAACACACCCACAATTCTAAGTTAAAATTTCATTTATCAACTTAAATTCACAGAATGGCAATCCGAAAATTAAGTATTCTTAAATACTTAATTGGCTTAAATCAGTGGCTCTGATACCACCTTTTTCTGTCACGACCGCCGTCCTGGTGTGACCCGATCCAGGAGCCGCGAAACAGAAACCCGTGGTATTTATTATTTGAGTTGACAGCGGAAGTTTAACAGGATCTTTTTAAAACTTGAAAATGCCCAATTATTTTATTCCATAAATTGGGACAAACCCCGTAATTTACAATAGAGGAATTTTACGAGGAAATTCCCTGTTTTACAAAACATGTTTATTTATTTTACTGAGCCACCACTTCAAGCTTGTTAGTGCTCCGTAGCATGTTTTCCTTGGTTCACAGTAAATCACCTGAAACATGTTTAAAAATATTTTATCAGCGGGGAAATACTGGCGAGTCACTCAATTTGGATAAAACGACGAATAGTTATAAATTACAGCATAAGAGCGATTACAATGGCTACTATCTTATTTTTATCTGGCGCCGTGTCACACCCTGGTGACGATGGTCATACCACTATTAGGTCCTTTCACCCAAGTAGTGATGATTATCACTGTTAGGTTGATGGACCTAACCGTGAGAAATTAGTAATGTGCACAATACCCCACTTGCCAGTGATTTAAGATAACCATGACTTAATCCCTGTAATTATAACTTTTGAAAATGATTTGAGATTTAGTAAAATAGTTGATAAAAGAGAATGACTCACATTGCAGGTTTAATCGGACAGAACCTTGCCTACTGATTTAATCTTGTAACCTAATTTAAACGACAATGCACACGATGTGACAACTGTACTCTGTAATCGATGTACGATGTAAAACAATGATGATTATTAATAAAACAATGTGCTTTGGTGTTACTATATGTGTTTTGATGTTATTATGTGTGTATTTGTGTTTGGTGAATTTTCAATTAGATTCGACTCCGATTTCAAGCTTTAAATTGCTTTCTGGAAGGTTATACACGCACCGAAGCGTAAATATAACCAGTTTAATGCAATGAACACTCCGGAATAATGAAATAGGCTTAACATACCTTAAATAACCTCCACATAACTTAGAAATAAGCTTTGGATGGTTTGGTGTGTTGAAATCAAGATTGTTTGATCGCAGGGACTAGTTGTGTCAAACTGCTAAACTATACCGATTTGTATAGAAACGAACATTCCAGAACTTGATCATAATTTAAACATACCCTAAATATCCTTTACATAGCTTAGAAATAGGCTTTGAGGGGTTCGGTATGCTAAAATAAACTTTATTGATCAATAGGGACTAAAAGCGTCAAAAAGTGCACAAGTTTGCATTTCCGCGCATATCTTACGTTCTGAATATATCCAGACATCCAAAAATTTATGTAATCATTGAAATATTTTATTTTAGTGATTGGGATGCTAAAACTTCATTCATTTCGCAATTTGGATCGTACACGCGTTCATTACGACTTCCCTCGTAATTTACCGAACAACGCAACCGTACGGCCAAACGAACCGACAACCGAGATGTTTTCAAGCATATTTCATGTTCCCAATGTTTTAACATCATTGTGGAGCTTGAAAATGGGTTTGACGGTTGTTAGAAGTGCCGATACGCAACGAAACAAAGTGTAGGGGCTAAACTGTAAATAAGTGAAAGTACCTGGTCTGCAGGTCCCTAAGCTTGTGCCAGCACCACAGAATTTAGAAACTTCCATTCCAGCTGTTGCAACTGGTTTTAGACATTGTTTTTGCAATCTATGGACTTGTTTGCCTATTTTGGTAGTCGCCCAACCTTATATTAACAAGTGTATGGCCAGGATTTGAGCTTCACAACACTTGGAATGATCCTAGAACTCCTAACTTACTATAAATAGCAACCCCCCACTTCACTTAATTCTCACACTTGATCTGAAATCAGCTCTAAGTTGGGGTGTTTACACTTCATACCTGAGCTATTTTAGATCAAACATCCTTCTTGGACCCTTTGTCTTCTTGCTTGTTCTTGTATTTCAAGCATGAAAGTCAAACAAGTTTGACTTTCAGCTTTGACCAGTCAATGGTTAACACAAAGTTCCGTTGAACTTTGCAACGTGAGCGTAATCACGATGGTTATAGTCCCTTGTGACTATACCTACTGATTACCACGTTGACGAGGCGTAGTGACGAGTCGTAGTTTCGGCCAAAATGCGTGTTTATGTGTATTTTGTAACCAAACTACTCTAGGGTATCAAAACCGTTTGTTTTGATATCAAAACTTGTTTTCTAACTTAACTAAACACGTTTTAGCATGTTTAGCCCGTCAGTTTTAGATTAGTGCTTGTGTAGAGTCGTAAGTCAAGCGGACTAAACACCCGCTTAGACTTTCGAACTCGACCCATTTGGTCGATCATTAGGATCTGACCAAACATGTTTAGTGACCATAGCTGCATAGGGAATAACCTTCCGAGGTTATACCTTATGGTCACTTAGGTTTAATTAGTTGTATGATAAGTAGTTTATATGCCTTAGGTAAATGACCAAAATGCCCTTTTCATGCATAATTGGTAATTAAGCATATGTAACATAAACTTTTGTCACGTAACTAATTATGCAACATATTTAAACATGTTTAGGCATATAATACATGTCATAGGACTAGTTAGACGTCTCGAATGCGCTGTTGCGCGCTCGACGCGTTAAAGTAGCGTAAGCTACCTTAATGGGTCGCAACGGGTCGAAAGCACTTAGGTTAGGTTCCGATTTAGGATGTAGGCTTTGTTAAACCATATCACATGAGTTCCAACACTCATTTGGTTTACAAGACCTCATTCTGTCCGATCTTCCGATTTAGGCGTCTATTGTTTGACTAGTGATTCGATTACTAGGTGCTGTTTGATTACTCTGGTTTGCTCGAGTTTGATGAAGTTCTATTGATTGAGGATACTTTGCATTCCATGTGAGTACATAGTTCCCCTATTTTACTGTTTTCAATTGTTTTGGGGTGATTCATATGTGCTAAATGTTTTCAAGGTTTTAACGATGGTTTTCAAAACGATTTTCGATATTATAACGATGATTTCAAAAACGATTAAGATGGTTTATATTAAACTAATAACGATTTCAATAAAGTGAATAAACTAGTTGGTTGTAAGTACATAACGAATGACATTCATTAGCATTGATCAAGCCGACCAGTATTAGGTTATGGTACCATAGGATCTGACAAATCCCATTATCGTACTACACCCATGGTTATGTGTGGGTTAGGCGGGTAATGACTGAATCTGAATGTTAATTTACCCTTTGGTGGTTTATTAATGCGAGAGGGAGATAGTCGAGTCACGAAGGTTTGAATGTTATTAGCGAGGCGACCATAAATAGCTTTCACACTTAAAACGAGGATGATTTAAACGATTTAAACGAATTAACGATTTGGGAACGATTCATACAAGATTAAACGAGTTGGATAAAAGATTGGTTTTTGGTTAAGTGTTTAGATATCGGGACGGGGGTAATGTGGTGAAAACATGGTAGATACGCCGCTGGTACTTCTTATATATAAGTGTTTTCAACATATTGCATACCGTGGCGTTATTTAGTTCACTTGGATAAACGATTTTGAAACAATGTCACTTAACGATGTTTTCGAAAGGATATAAACCATACAAGTTTTATTAACGAGTTAATACGAGATGTTTTACAATTTTCCTTACTAAAACAAATGTTTTTGGGTTAAGAATCATGGCTACGAGGTTTTATAAACTATAACTCGCTTGATTTGAGTTGGTTAATTAAGTTGCAATATTATACTCTTTTCAAAACAAGGTTTTTAATAAAGTATTGCAACATTTAAACTAGCCATGAATCCGACAGTCCTATAAAACCTATGTACTCGCCAGCATTTCTTTGCTGACTTTGTTTTTACATATGTTTCAAGTGTTGATGCTTGATGATGATTACTAGGATGCATGAGTCCCTTAGGATCTGGACGAGGCCTTAGTGACATAATAACAATATTAGTCGATATGTAACTTGTTTGTTTTGTGTTAAAACAATGTAAATTACTTAATGAATCAATAAAACGAAACTTTTTGTATCCATGGTTGTGAAACAATAATTCTGCCACGACACTCCCCGACGTTTCCGCCGCGGTTTTGTTGTTTTAACGCGGTCGGGGTGTGACAGAAGAGTTGGTATCAGAGCCAATAGTTATTGGGAATTAGGTTATTAGTAATGCTTTGACCTAGACTATAACTCTTAGGACCCTAACGCAAAGAATTTTGCGTTTAGATTTTTAAAACAAAACCGTCACCTACCCTTAGGTGATAACCACAATGAGAACACAAATTCGAATTCGCTTCGAAGATTAATCATCCGTTCTAGGATGATTGATTACTAGGTTTTAAACCCTTCCAGTTTGACTCGTTTTTGGCTTAGTGCCTTTTGAGTTTTTTAAAATCTCATCAAAGTTTGGGTCTAAATAATGTGAACACGTGCAAACCAGAAGAGTGAATGTCTGTACCCTGAGTTTTCTGTCTAAGGCTAGAGTGTTCGTACAAATCCACATAATCGGACCAGTCACTCTTAACTGGGAACTCTTGGGGTGAGTGTTCACTTATAGGCGAGCATGTCTTCGCAATACATTATTTGGATTCATTTACTTTGATTAGTCACTGCGTGTCGTTTGTTTGTTCGAGGTAACGAACAAATGATCTCCTTCCTTGTGTTTTGTCGATACCTCTTTTGCTTTTCCTAATTATCAACCTCACTCGTCTCTCATATTTCTTTGTTAGACCATGCCTCCTCGACGTGATGCTCAATCTTTTACTGCTGAAGAAGTCACAACCCTTGTCTCTCAGCAAATGGCTGTTGTGCTTCCAGGCGTTGTGACCCAAATCTACGAGTTATACAACAACAACGATAATAACAACAATAATGCACAGTGTAATTTCAAGAATTTCAATTCTGCTAAGCCGCTTAAGTTTTCTGGGTCGCAAGGAGCAACTGCGCTCCTGCAGTGGTTCGAGAGTATCGAGAGCACATTCAGACATGTGCAGTGTCCGAATGCGTGAAAGGTTGAGTTTACATCAAACGTGTTTGAGAAGCGTGCTCTTACGTGGTGGACCGGTATTATGCGTGATAGGGGTGCCGAAGTGGCATTGGCACAGACATGGGAAGAGCTTCGAGCTCTCATGAGGAAAGAGTTTTGTCCCTGTCACGAGGTTCGAGCCTTGGAACGAGAGTTTGACGATCTAAAGCAAGATGGGGGTGAACACCGTGCGTATACGGATCGTTTTGAGGAACTCAGTCTTTTATGTCCTACTATGGTTACCCCGTTGGAGAAAGCGATAGAGAGGTATATCGATGGTTTACCCGATTCCATACAGGATATTGTGACTGGCATTAATCCTACTACTGTTCGTCACACAATCGAGTTGTCGGCTACCCTGACTGAGTCGCAAGTCAGGAAGGGTAAACTTACCCGCAAGGGTGATAAAAAAAGTCAACTGATTCTACAAAAGGCAAGGATAAGGGTAAGGAGAAAAAAGGTGAGTCTTCGAAGAAGTCGAGAAAGCGAAAGGGTGCTCAGAATTTTGCAGTAACTGCACAAAATGCTCAGAACCCTCAGAACCCACCGGCTCAACCGCCTGCGAAGAAAGTGTATGCTGGTACCGCACCTCATTGTGCTCGCTGCAACGGTCATCATGTTGCACAGCAAGCTTGTAAGCAATGCACAACGTGTGGTAAACTTGGGCATCTGGCCAACGTCTGTCGTTTGGGTCAGAATCAAGTTGCACAGGTTCAAGCTCCAGTATCGGGGAATCCTGCTAGATTCCCACCGGGTTCATGTTTCAATTATGGAGGGTTTGGTCACTTCCGCAACAACTGTCCGGGGCTGGTGAATGCAAACGCGAATGCTAATACGAACCCGAATGCGAACGTCAACGCCAACGTGAATCCCGCTCGTGGACGAGCGTACAATTTGAATGCCAACGAAGCGAGGGCTGACAACGAGGTTGTCAATGGTACGTTTCTTGTTAACAATCAACCCGCATCTATTCTTTTGGATTCTGGTGCCGATAGAAGTTTTGTTTCGTTATCTTTCTAACCTTTACTTGCGATACCTAGAACTAAACTGAGGAAACCCTTATCTATCAAAGTTGCTACTGGTAAACCTCTTGTTCTCGATTCTGTTATTCGTGATTGTCAGTTGAACCTTGATAACCATCTTTTTCCTATTGACCTCACGCCGATGCAACTTGGGAGTTTCGATATTATTGTAGGGATGGATTGGTTAACCAAACATCATGCTGAGGTGGTTTGTTTCGATAAGATTGTTCGTATTCCTCTTCCGTCTGGCGATGTTCTGGAAGTTCGTGGCGAGAAAACTTTAGGTGGTTTGAAGCTTATGTCGTGTACAAAGGCCCAAAGTTATTTGCGAAAAGGATATTTTGCTTTTCTGGCACATGTCACTGAGGAGAAAGTCAAGAGCAAGAGTATTCAGGATATTCCGATTGTTCGGGATTATCCAGAGGTGTTTCACGATGAACTGCCTGGTCTGCCTCCAGTTCGTCAAGTTGAGTTTCATATTGACCTTGTACCCAATGCCAACCCGATTGCGAAAGCGCCTTGTCGTCTTGCACCGTCAGAGATGCAAGAGTTATCGAAACAACTTCAAGAGTTATCTGATAAAGGATTCATCCGTCCGAGCTTTTCGCCTTGGGGAGCTCCTGTCCTCTTTGTGAAAAAGAAAGATGGATCTTTTCGAATGTGTATCGATTATCGTGAGCTTAATAAGCTTACCATCAAGAATCGATATCCCCTACCTCGAATTGATGATCTCTTCGACCAGCTGCAAGGTGCTTCGTGTTTTTCTAAAATCGATCTGCATTCTGGGTATCATCAACTTCGTGTTCTCGAAGAAGATATTCCCAAAACTGCTTTCCGCACGAGATATGGGCATTACGAGTTCACTGTCATGCCTTTTGGTTTGACAAATGCCCCAGCTATCTTTATGGACTTAATGAATAGGGACTGTAAACCTTATTTAGACAAGTTCATCATTGTGTTCATCGACGATATTCTCATTTATTCAAAGTCTCGAGCCGAGCACGAGCAACACCTTCGCTTAACATTGGAACTCCTTAAGAAGGAACAACTTTTTGCTAAAGTCTGCAAGTGTGAATTTTGGCTTAAAGAAGTTCAGTTCTTGGGTTATATAGTCAACGAGCAGGGTATTCATGTGGATCCATCCAATATTGTTGCTATTAAGGATTGGAGTACGCCGACGACACCTACAGAGATTCGATCTTTTCTTGGTCTTGCTGGTTATTATCGTCGATTCATTTCTAATTTCTCGAAGATTGCGGTTCCACTCACTGCTTTGACTCAGAAGAATAAGCCTTTTGAGTGGGGACCCAAGCAAGAAGAAGCGTTCCAAACGCTGAAACGAAATCTTTGTGATGCTCCTGTTTTATCTCTGCCCGAGGGAAATGATGATTTCGTTGTCTACTGTGACGCATCTAATTTAGGCCTTGGTTGTGTTCTTATGCAACGAGGTAAAGTTATAGCTTATGCGTCTAGACAGTTGAAAGTTCACCAGAAGAACTATACGACTCATGATCTTGAGTTAGGAGCTGTGGTTTTCGCGCTTAAAATCTGGAGACATTATCTTTATGGCACAAAGTGTGTGGTTTTCACAGACCACAAAAGTCTCCAGCATATTCTCAATCAAAAAGAGCTAAACATGAGGCAACGGCGTTTGGTTGAACTCTTGAACGATTACGATTGCGAGATTCGCTACCATCCTGGTATAGCGAATGTCGTAGCCGACGCGCTTAGTCGAAAAGACCGAGTCAAGCTTCACTCTATCCGAGCTCTATCCGATATCCAATCTCGTGTCCTTCAAGCTTAATGATCTTGTGTGATCAAAGGCTTATTGAAAAATGAGCTACCACTTCAACTTGAGCTTAAGCTCGAAAGGAAAGACTATGGTTTACTCTACTTCAAGGATCGTTTGTGGATTCCAAAACAAGACGATCTCCGCACCCTAGTGATGGACGAATCTCACAAGTCTCGATATTCTATCCATCCTGGTGCTGATAAAATGTACAAGGATCTTCGTACTAAGTTCTGGTGGCCTGGTATGAAGAAGGATGTTGCCTTGTATGTATCAAAATGCCTAACTTGTCTCAAAGTCAAGGCTGAACATCAACGACCTTCTGGTTTGCTTATACAACCAGAGATACCGGTTTGGAAGTGGGAGAACATTGCGATGGATCTCATCACTAAATTACCGCGTACGTCTAAAGGTCATGATGCTATTTGGGTTGTTATCGATCGATTAACGAAATCAGCTCATTTTATTCCAATTCGCGAGGATCTATCTGCTGATAAACTGACAAAGATTTATGTTGATGAGATTGTATCACGACATGGTGTGCCTTTGGATATCATTTCTGATCGTGATGCTCGATTTTCATCTCATTTTTGGAAGGCCATGCAATCTGTTATGGGAACCTAACTAAATCTAAGCACTGCTTATCATCCCCAAACCGATGGACAATCTGAGAGGACGATTCAAACTTTGGAGGATATGCTTAGAGCATGCGTGATAGACTTTGGTGGTAATTGGGATTCTCATCTTCCATTGATCGAGTTCTCTTACAACAACAGTTATCATGCTAGCATTAATATGGCACCATTCGAAGCTCTCTACGGTCGAAAATGTTGTTCACCTGTCTGTTGGAACGAGACCGGTGAAGCTCAGCTTACTGGACCAGAGCTCGTTCTGGAAACAATAGACAAAATCAAGAAAATCCGCGATAATCTTGTGGCAGCTCGAAACTGTCAAAAGAGTTATGCGGATATGCGACGCAAGCCATTAGAATTTCAAGTCGGAGATCGTGTCCTACTCAAGGTGTCACCTTGGAAGGCAGTGGTGAGATTTGGAAAGAAAGGAAAACTTGCACATCGATATGTTGGACCATTTAAGATTGTGGAAAGGATTGGCAAGGTTGCCTATCGACTAGAGCTACCTCCAGAACTTGGAAATATTCACCCGACTTTTCACGTGTCCAATTTGTGAAAGTGTTTAGCTGACGCTGATCTTCACATTCCTCTTGACGAGATCCGAATCGATGAAACGATGCACTTTGTCGAGAAACCCGTGGAGATCGTGGACCGTACTTTCAAACAGTTGAAGAACAAACAGATTCATTTGGTTAAAGTTCTTTGGGAGTCTAAACGTGGCCCAGAGTTTACTTGGGAACGTGAGGACCAAATGAAGGCGAAATATCCGCATTTGTTTTCACAAGCTTCCTCTAAATAAAATTTCGGGACGAAATTTCCTGAAGTAGGGGAGACTGTGACAACTGTACTCTGTAATCGATGTACGATGTAAAACAATGATGGTTATTAATAAAACAATGTGCTTTGGTGTTACAATATGTGTTTTGATGTTATTAGGTGTGTATTTGTGTTTGGTGAATTTTCAATTAGATTCGACTCTGATTTCAAGCTTTAAATCGCTTTCTGGAAGGTTATACACGCACCGAAGCGTAAATATAACTAGTTTAATGCAATGAACACTCCGTAATAATGAAATAGGATTAACATACCTTAAATAACCTCCACATAACTTAGAAATAAGCTTTGGATGGTTTGGTGTGTTGAAATCAAGATTATTTGATCGCAGGGACTAGTTGTGTCAAACTGCGAAACTATACCGATTTGTATAGAAACGAACATTCCAGAACTTGATCATAAGTTAAACATACCCTAAATATCTTTTACATAGCTTAGAAATAGGCTTTGAGGGGTTCGGTATGCTAAAATAAACTTTATTGATCAATAGGGACTAAAAGAGTCAAAAAGTGCACAAGTTTGCATTTTCGCGCATATCTTACGTTCTGAATATATCCAGACAACCAAAAATTTATGTAATCATTGAAATATTTTATTTTAGTGATTGGGATGCTAAAACTTCATTCGTTTCGCAATTTGGACCGTACACGCGTTCGTTACGACTTCTGTCATAATTAACCGAACAACGCAACCGTACGACCAAACGAACCGACACCCGAGATGTTTTCAAGCATATTTCATGTTCCCTATGTTTTAACATCTTTGTGGAGCTTGAAAATGGGTTTGACGGGTGTTAGAAGTGCCGATACGCAACGAAACAAGGTGCAGGGGCTAAACTGTAAATAAGTGAAAGTGGCTGGTCTGCAGGTCCCTTACGGACCGTATGGACCATAGCTTACGGTCCGTAAGCTTGTGCCAGCACCACAGAATTCAGAAACTTCCATTCCAGCTGTTGCAACTGGTTTTAGACATTGTTTTTGCAATGTATGGACTTGTTTGCCTGTTTTGCTAGTTGCCCAACCTTAGATTAACAAGTGTATGGCCAAGATTTGAGCTTCACAACACTTGGAATGATCCTAGAACTCCTAACTTACTATAAATAGCAACCCCCCACTTCACTTCATTCTCACACTTGATCTGAAATCAGCTCTAAGTTGGGGTGTTTACACTTCATACCTGAGCTATTTTAGATCAAACATCCTTCTTGGACCCTTTGTAAGTCCTCTTCTTGCTTGTTCTTGTATTTCAAGCATGAAAGTCAAACAAGTTTGACTTTCAGCTTTGACCAGTCAATGGTCAACACAAATTTCTGTTGAACTTTGCAACGTGAGCGTAATCATGATGGTTATAGTCCCTTGTGACTATACCTACTGATTACCACGTTGACTAGGCGTAGTGACGAGTCGTAGTTTTGGCCAAAATGCGTGTTTATGCGTATTTTGTAACCAAACTACTCTAGGGTATCAAAACCGTTTGTTTTGATATCAAAACTTGTTTTCTAACTTAACTAAACATGTTTTAGCATGTTTAGATCGTCAGTTTTAGATTAGTGCTTGTGTAGAGTCGTAAGTCAAGCGGACTAAACACCCGCTCAGACTTTCGAACTCGACCCATTTGGTCGATCATTAGGATCCGACCAAACATGTTTAGTGACCATAGTTGCATAGGGAATAACCTTCCGAGGTTATACCTTATGGTCACTAAGGTTTAATTAGTTGTATGATAAGTAGTTTATATGCCTTAGGTAAATGACCAAAAATGCCCTTTTCATGCATAATTGGTAATTAAGCATATGTAACATAAACTTTTGTCACGTAACAGATTATGCAACATGTTTAAACATGTTTAGGCATATAACACTTGTCATAGGACTAGTTAGACGTCTCGAATGCGCTTTTGCGCGCACGACGCGTTAAAGTAGCGTAAGCTACCTTAATGGATCGCAACGGGTCGAAAGCACTTAGGTTAGGTTCCGATTTAGGATGTAGGCTTTGTTAAACCATATCACATGAGTTCCAACACTCATTTGGTTTACAAGACCTCATTCTGTCCGATCTTCCGATTTAGGCGTCTATTGTTTGACTAGTGATTCGATTACTAGGTGCTGTTTGATTTCTCTGGTTTGCTCGAGTTTGATGAAGTTCTATTGATTGAGGATACTTTGCACTCCATGTGAGTACATAGTTCCCCTATTTTACTGTTTTCAATTGTTTTGGGGTGATTCATATGTGCTAAATGTTTTCAAGGTTTTAACGATGGTTTTCAAAACGATTTTCGATATTATAACGATGATTTCAAAAACGATTAAGATGGTTTATATTAAACTAATAACGATTTCAATAAAGTGAATAAACTAGTTGGTTGTAATTACATAACGAATGACATTCATTAGCATTGATCAAGCCGACTAGTATTAGGTTATGGTACCATAGGATCTGACAAATCCCATTATCGTACTACACCCATGGTTATGTGTGGGTTAAGCGGGTAATGACTGAATCTGAATGTTAATTTACCCTTTGGTGGTTTATTAATGCGAGAGCGAGATAGTCGAGTCACGAAGGTTTGAATGTTATTAGCGAGGCGACCATAAATAGTTTTCACACTTAAAACGAGGATGATTTAAACGATTTAAACGAATTAACGATTTGGGAAAGATTCATACAATATTAAACGAGTTGGATAAACGATTGGTTTTTAGTTAAGTGTTTAGATAACGGGACGGGGGTAATGTGGTGAAAACATGGTAGATACGCCGCTGGTACTTCTTATATATAAGTGTTTTCAATATATTACATACCGTGGCGTTATTTAGTTCACTTGGGTAAACGATTTTGAAACAATGTCACTTAACGATGTTTTCAAAAGGATATAAACCATACGAGTTTTATTAACGAGTTATAACGAGATGTTTTATAATTTGCCTTACTAAAACAATTTTTTTTGGGTTAAGAATCATGGCCACGAGGTTTTATAAACTATAACTCGCTTGATTTGAGTTGGTTAATTAAGTTGCAATATTATACTCTTTTCAAAACAAGGTTTTTAATAAAGTATTGCAACATTTAAACTAGCCATGAATCCGACACTCCTATAAAACCAATGTACTCACCAGCATTTCTTTGCTGACTTTGTTTTTACATATGTTTCAGGTGTTGATGCTTGATGATGAATACTAGGATGCATGAGTCACTTAGGATCTGGACGAGGCCTTAGTGACATAATAACAATATTAGTCGATATGTAACTTGTTTGTTTTTTGTTAAAACAATGTAAATTACTTAATGAATCAATAAAACGAAACTTTTTGTATCCATGGTTGTGAAACAATAATTCTGCCACGACACTCCCCGACGTTTCCGCCGCGGTTTTGTTGTTTTAACACGGTCGGGGTGTGACATACGAAACTAGGTCAGTAACTTAATACAACATTTACGATAAGCTCACGAAATCAAAACCCTCACGATGAATGACAAAGTATAGCCCGAGTTCGGGCAGCACTTAAACATCCATCGGATTGGTTTCAATCGATCGGACCTTGTATCGTAGCAGTGATCGAGTTATTACCCTGTTGTCGCAGCAGAGCTTCGTGCTAGTGTGTGTTTTTGAACGAAAAAGTGTATAACTCAGTGTAGGAAACGAGTTTGAACGTCGAACCAACGCAGCCATGCAAGTGCCAAACCCCTGATACTTATACTGAAAAATGGTCCCTGTCGCGTGGCGCAACGGGTGCACTTCTAAGGTAGGGTAGCCTCGTGTATTTGTAGCCTGGGTGAGTCATAATTTTGACAAAATTCGAATTATACAGCAAACTGTGAGGATAATATCAATTACGGAATACCCCCCCCCCCCCCCCTGAGTTTTAGGGGGCCCTGATCCTAGTTCCAACTGTTCTGAAAATTTTAGGGGTCATGCAATATTATGTAGGGGTCTCAATTAGGGTTTCCTATTAGACATAATCAAATAAGAAATAATAATTTTGGCGAGAGTTGTTACACCCATTTTCACCCAAACTCATTTTGCTCCAAACCAGTTTTAACCCGAACTCATTTTGCTCCTAACCAATATCAACGCGAATCAAATTGATAGTTTTTTTTAATATACAGTTTTCACCAAAACTCATTTTTGCTTCAAACCTGTTTTGACCTGAACCAAATTGTAGTTCTTTTTCCAAATGTTCCGTTTTAACCCGAACTCAGTTCGCTCCTAACCGGTGTTATCCTTTCAAGTGACAATCAAAATATTCTAGTTAAGCCATGTTCCAAGTAAATCTTTCCAATTTTTTATGTAAACATAGTTACCAAAGTAATTTGAAAAAAAAATATATTAACCCGAACTCATTTTGCTACAACCCATTTTCACCCGAACTCATTTTGCTCCTAACCAATGTCGACCCGAACCAAATTGATAATTTTTTAAATATATGATTTTAACCCAAACTCATTTTGCTCCAAACCTGTTTTGACCCGAACTCATTTTGCGCCTAACCAATATCGACCTGAACCAAATTGATAGTTTTTTTTAATATACGGTTTTCACCAAAACTCATTTTGCTCCAAACCTGTTTTGACGTGAACAAATTGATAGTTCTTTTTCTAAATGTTTCGTTTTAACCCGAACTCAGTTCGCTCCTAACCGGTGTTATCCTTTCGAGTGACAGTCAAAATATTCTAATTAAGCCATGTTCCAAGTAAATCTTTCCAATGTTTATGTAAACATAGTTACCAAAAGAATTTGAAAAAATATATTACCCTGCATTCACATTTCCGTTTTTCTCAACGTTTAATTGGGCAATTAAGCCATGATGTGCACGGAGAAAATGCAGGGATGATAATGTTACGGTGAACATTCATCTTTGGAACTAATACTACAAACTTGTATGAACAGTTGAACACTAAAATTAGCACATCAAAATACAAAGAATGACTAAGGTTAAGATTCTATAGGTTGTTCTATTTGATTATTTGTGTCTTTGTACTTTGGAGGTCTAGCTACTTGCTAGCCTGTTTGTTTAACACCGAGTCACCAGTGTAATTAAGACATACAAAAAAGGTTACCTTAGATTTCCACTTGAACATCCAAGTTAGTTCCTCAAATTAGCTTCTAATGATGTTGTAAAAAAGTTTAGACAAGCAAAAACACATAAATATATGATACATGATTAAGTATGAGACAAATGGCCATGCAAGAGCATTACTAAAAGGCTTACCTTCAATCCCACTTGCTTGCAATTAAATCTTCAGTCAAGTACAACCGTATTCTACAAACAAAACCAACAAACCTATTGAAATATTTTTGAATTACATTTTCACTAAATAAGAATTAAAAAGTAAATTGATTCTGGGCAGAAAAAAAACTTAAAAACGAATTTGAATTTGTCAGAAATTTGAAACTAAAAGAGTACACCTAAATAATTAATAAAACCATATTGCTGATCAATATGCTATTAGAAGATCTGTGCTAGCAAAAAACCATATATAATCAAAAATTTCATATATGTAACTAAAACTGAAAATGGGATATGAATACATTTACATCGATACTAATAATATCGAAACTAACCTCATCTCGAGTAGTTTTGTGAAAAAGCTCCCTGTTCAACGGATGAAATATCACCACGATAGTGACAACTGATCAAACACCATCCCTTGATAATTAGCATGAAACATTATAGTATCAATTCAAATGGTAAAGCAACAAAAAATCCCAAAAATAACATGTTTCCAATATGACACAAACAAAACATCAAACACATGGTGTGCATCTACATAAAACACATCTAAATAAAGACAACCGTGTGAAAACAAAACCCCAACTAACATATAGTTAGTAAATATAGCAGCGATTAAAGAATGGTTCAATACATATACCATGATAAGAAGGCAACCAAGAGATCTCTGAGCAGCGACAATAGGTTTGAAAACCAAAGCTTCAGGAAGGAAAGAACCCATGTTATTCAGGCATCGACTTAAACAAATTGAATCTCCTTAACCAATCTTCAAATTAGCGATTGAGACCAAATCCTTCCCCTCTCAAATCTATATTTTATCTGCATTTTAAGTAAATAAATATTTTATCAACAGACTATACATCAAAATTGGTTTTACATACATTCAATTTAAAACCCTAATACACAACTTAATAGCCAAATACATATACTAAACTCAAAAAGACTGAAACAAATTAACTCAACAAAATACATAATCAAATTTACTCAACAAAGTACATAACAAACACAACATACATTGCCAACTAAAAGAAGTAGCCATACACCTTCTCTAGCGCTGGCGGCCTTCATTGCCACCTGTAACCTCCATATCAACCAACAGATTTGATCAAAAGTGGGACGGAAAAAATACGCTATCCAATATCGAGATCAGTATACATGATTAAAAAAGATGCATATTCCTAAACATAATTATATGGTTTTAAAAGGAATTAAGAAGAGCAACCTCAACATGGTCAACATCAACATCATCATCATGATCCTTGCAGACTCTATTTACGATTTGTTGGTGAGCTACTTGTTTTTTTTTTCTTTCTTGACAGTATCCAGCAATCAGTGAGCCAATCCTGACCCTAACCTAATGCCATTAAAACCAACATAAACATGGACCAAAGAAACAAATTTAAACATAGGTGTAAGAGAATCAATGTCCTTTCATTAAAGGCAGTAACATATGTGACTACTACCAACCAAAAGTCAAAAATAAAAAAAAAACTGATGAACAACTTTCCTAAAAGACTCTAACAAAATAGGGATTTTCAAACAACAAACATAATTAGGGTTTATAATCTTTAAAATAAACAACAAAATACGAATTTTTGAACAACAAAAACAACAAATAGATGAAACCGAAGAACACATAAACAAATCTCATCTAGCAAATACTAATCCACGATTCATTAAACAAAGGAATCTCGGATTGAAAGATAAGTAAACATACCTGGGAATATCACTAGTGAACATGAGAAACATATCTGGTTCTTGGGTTTGTGAGACCGAATCGCCGATTTGCTGGGAAGAACTTGTTGTAGTATTAGGGTTTGTGAATGTGGCTGATGAAAGAAAATGGGAGGAAATTAGGGTTAATGTGCGGGATAAAAAGAAAAAGGGAAGCGTACATGAGAAGGAAGAGGGCCGGGTGAAAGAAAAGAGGAGAAAAGTATTCCCGCTCATTCTGAATTCTCTGGCCTAAGAGAGTGTCCACATCAACAAAATGATTGGCAAAGAATAGGCCATGTGGCTAAGGAGAGTTCTTTTAGTATAGTAGATAGATTATAGATAACATAATGATCATGTTTTCACATAAAGCAATTTAAGAGATCACAAACACTAGGCCATGGATGACTTTTAACCGGTTTGAACCCTCCATTTTAGTTAAATAATATAGCAAATATGATTGCAAAAATTATTTTGATAAATTAACGATCCACTATTGTTACAAAGAGCCATGGATGACTTTAAACATGCTTAATTTGTTCCCAATTAAGTTCAAACATTTTATGTCACAAACAAGCAATAACATATAACCCATATTGACCTTTATGCTCGAGTGTGCAACAGTACAAGAAATGTACCTTCAACTAGGCTAGGGAACTTACTTGAATTGCAACTATATCATCTTTTAACAATGTATTGTAATCAAGTGGGGCCTGATAACTTGCATTGAGCTTAAACATTTCCCCTGTCAAACATTCAAAACAAAATATAAAATAAGAATCCCAACATATATCATGTATAAAAACAATGTAATAAAATAACCAACCAATAATATTATGCCTTTCAACTTTCCAGCTCTGATTTTCGCATCAAAAATATATCCTTTTAAGTTGTTTTTAAAAGGTAATTCAGTAACATATATATTAGAAATACCAAAAAGAGACTAAATCACAATAAACAAACTGACGATGCGGTTATCAAAGAGCAAAAGAAATGCACATAAATGTAGGTTTAAATTTGTAAATATATGAAGAAAAGAAGTTACCTAAATCCTGTTGAATGTGAGAATGGCATAGGTCGATGAACAGTTCCACTGCAGTTCACATTTCCGTTCCAAGATTAAGGCTCAAGTTTCAATCTTCCATGTAAAACCTTTGCAAGACGTAAATATTCTTTCAAGTAATCGTCATCTGGCACCAGATTTCATTTCAAGTATCACAAACAATCTTCTAGCAAAAAAAATGTAAATGGAAATTATCATCCGGTACCCATCATCTGTGTTTAAAAAAGCGAGCTTTAAGCGTGAAGCGTTTGGAATAGCGCTTTTTTTAGTCTGAAGCGTTACAACACGTGAAGCGTTTTGAAGCGAGCTTTAAGCGCGAAGCGATGATGGTTTGAAGCGATACTTCAGCCCAATCATGTCACATTTGGGCCATTTTTAGGCCCAATAGTCTTTAAATAGGGGTTAAATGAGGCCCTACTTCTTTACCCTAATAATCAGCCGCTGTCTTTTAACATATCAGCCGTTGTCTTCCTCTATCTCCTTCTATTCTTTCTGCAACTTGATTTTTGTTTAGAAATCATAATGGCCTCAGAATCAAACAGCACTGCTGCTGCATCGGAGAAGTCCTTCTCATTTGGTGACCCGAGATGAATACGTACTTGATTATGATGATTATTGATGAAAGACTATTTTTATGTTTATGTTTTAAGCGTGTTTCGACTTTAATTTATGTTTTAACTATGCTTTTTATGTGTTAAGTGTGTTTTTTAATCATGTTTTTGTGTTTATTATTGATTAACAAGTAGAATAGGTCATATTGATGTGTACAATATTTTTTTTTATTTTTATTTAATTTTGAGCGCTTCGTATACGTGAAGCTCTCGCTTCGCGCTTGAAGCTTCGCTTAAAGCTTTTGGAACTAAAACGCTTCGGAGCGCCTCACGCTTTTTTAAACCAAGCCCATCATGAAATATAGCCATCAATTAAGGTCGAGTACTCAGGTGAATTGTTTTCCCAATTAACAAAGATGTCCCAAAGGGGCAATAACTATAACATATGATAATCATATTTTTTTGGTCGGCAAAAGTGGTCTTTATAATCATAAACCACAACTATAGAGTCAACAAAACCAACATAGCAAGCAAATGTGAAGGCTGCAGACGAACGAAAACAACACAAACAGATACATCAAAATTGCAACCCTCCCTCAAATTTCTCTCCAATTCTTGATTGCGATGCCCACCAATCTAGACCATTTCACCATTCACCAAAAGCTCTCTTCTTTGATCTTGAAGAAAAACGGAATCACCGCCGGGATGATTGGACCGCTTTCTCTGAGAGGGTGAAGAATCACCCCTTGCTCTTCCTCTTGAACCTAGGTCTGCAATGGAGAAGACAAGAAAGTGGAGCTGTAGAGATGACCGGTAGGGGAAAGAATCCCCTGTTTCCAGTAACAAAAGTGTGGCGGCTCCATATCTTGTATCCTAATAATAAGGTGAACACCTCTTTATATAGGAGATATGGGCCTCCCCTAACCTCAATGGGCCAGGCCCAGTTAAGGGTTATCTCTACAAGCCCACAACCTAGTGTAGTGTAAACTACAACGCGCTAGGCTTCGCGGGTTAGTACGCAATAATAATAAATATTAGAGAAATTACAAGTTTTGTCCTTTATGTTTACACCAAATTACAAGCGCTGTCCTTTTTTTCAAAAGTTTACAGGCGGTGTCCTTAACCTTTCAAAATCTAGCACGTTATATCCTTTAGGCCAAACCCAGTTAATTTTTTTTTGTTAAATCTGGTCATGTGCATAGCACATGAGGGTATTCTTGTCATTTCACCTTCCCAGGGGTTATTTTGTAAAGAACTTTTATTAAGTGGTCATTTTATACAAAACTTAAAAATAAAACACTATATAAACTCTTCTCTCTAATCTGCAATTAGTTAAAAGAAACTTATGAATTACCCAGATCAAAGATCAAAGGTATAAACTTTATTAATCAAGCTGTATAAAATTAATCTAATAATCACCATAAACAATAAATTCAACTAATAATCACGAGAAACTGTATAAAATCAAGCTGTATAAATTAATTTAATAATCACCAGAAACTTCATGAAACAAGATTTGAAGTTGTTGAATAAAAGATAGAACAATAAAAGATAAGCTAGGTAGATTGTAAGAAGCTTTGACCAGCTTACCTCCGGCAACAAACTTCTTCAATTGAGTCAACGTCTTCTTAAAACTCACCGGAAGATTCTTCATTTCTTCTTCTTCTCTTCGATAAACTTCATGCATACTGACTCGGTCTGTTTCTCTCCTTCAACGTCACAATCGCTTCCTTAATCATCTACACAATCATTCAATCAATCAATTACTCAACAGTTCACATAGATCGTCAAATATCTCAAATCGAACAACAAATTCACATCAATTATTCAAACAATCAACAGTTTCAGATCGATTACTCAATCGAACAACAAATTCAGTTCGTTTATTCAATAGATAACAACTAACACCACCTCCACCACCGCATCTAACCCACCGCCGCCGCACCTTCACCACCGCATCTCCGCCGCAGAAAGAGGGGTTTCAGAAAAAGGTGATGGTGTGTTTATATGTTTCTGTTTCCGGCTAGCCGCCACCGAATCTCTGCCGCAGTTGGTCACCATCCACAACCCACCACCACTCCGGCCACCACCACCTGTAACCCCCCTAACACCACCTCCACCACCACTTCGACCACCACCGCCTGCAACCGCCCCTAACACCACCTCCACCTCCACTACCGCTAACCCACCTTCACCATCCACCACAACCCACTACCGTATCCACCATCACAAACCCACCACCACATCCATCTTCACCATCCACAAACCCACCACCACAAAAATCCAGATCTACGAAAACACCTCCACCGTCGTCGTCGTTCTCAAACACCTCCACCATCACCGTTGGATTCACCGGTCAGATATACAGAGAGAAGAGAGACAGAACATGAGAGAGAGAACATGAGAGAGAGAAAGGGCATATATTTTGTAATTATAAATCTTTTTAACTTTTTACAGACTAGCCCTAAACATAAGCTATTTTACAAAATAGTCCCTGAAGAGATGAAATGACAAAAATACCCTCATGTGCAAGGCACATGACCAGATTTAACCAAAAAATCTAACTGGGTTTGGCCTAAAGGACATAACGTGCAAGATTTTGAAACATTAAGGACAAAACTTGTCAACTTTTGCGCTAAAGGACAGCGCCTGCAATTTGGTGTAAACATAAAGGACAAAACTTGTAATTTACTCTAAATATTATAATAAAAGGCGATAAGTAACGGATATGTCCGGTCGTTCAGGTTGGGTCTAATACCATACCCCATCATGTCCCCCAGTCTAGTGCTGCTCCCACGTGCAAGCGTGGGAGGAGTACTAGACTTGTTAGGAGTGCACGAAAGTAAAGATTGAGTTTTAGGCTAACGTGTCGCCCGGGTGCGGGAAAGTTGCTGGCCATGCTTGTTGCGGCTGTCTTCAGCTGTGAGTAGAGATAATGGAACAGTGAATATCCCACGATTGTTCATCGGGGAAATTGGTTGGGCAAACCTTGCGCATGCTGATTGGTTGCAGTCAGTTGCCATTTGTACTGGCGCATTACCATGAGCTTGTTAAGGTTGCGCGTACGTGGTTAGGACTTGTGCACGAGTCTTGGAACTGGCTGAGTTTTGACGGTTGAATGTGGTTAGGGCCCAACGTGCGTATAACTGATGCAGCATTTGGGACCATACCCCTTCTGGTCCCCCCTAGTCCAGTGTTGCTCCCACGCACGGGTGGAAAGTGGGTGGAATTCTGGACTAGATGAGTGTCTTCCTTACGGATGATTTTCGAGTGTGGCCCAGCTTTAGCAGTGCGCACACAGTCGTGTGGCTACTGTAAAATATTCACCCTTTGGTGTGACTTCTGTTGGTTAATGCAAGGCGCGCGCGTGTTTAACCTTATGGAATACGTATAGTTGGTGTTTAAATCTTTGTAAACTGTTTTCTACAATATTTGCATGTGTTAATCCACTTTGAGTCAAGTTATCGCGAATGAGAATTGGCATAAAGTTGCGTCAGGATAATGAAGTGGAAACCCAAGCCTGCGCTAATCCTCCGCTGTGCCACAACAACAATGTGGCGTGAAGCAAGGAGATGTGGCTTGTCTTGAAGATTGTAGGTGTAAACGAAACTTTATTTTAGCCAATGTGTTTTTGTGTATACCCAAAGTGGTGCGTGCATTTGTAGCACAGCTTACGTTTTGTAAGCGTTTTCATATATGACTAAGCATGCGCGCGCGGGCGACATACACACTCGTATGTAAAGGCAGCAGGGCCGCATGGAGATTAGCATGCTTGCATGTGTAGCAGCAAGCTCGCCTGGAGACTGGCGTGCTCATATCTAAAGGAGCATGCGCATATAGCGACCTACGTGCTCATGTGTGGAGCGTCAGGCTCGCATGGAGACTGAGATGATCGTATGTAGAACACCAGACTCGTATGGAGACCGATGTGCTGGTATGTAACAGAGCTTGCGCAGATGGCGACTTACGGGCTCGTATGTAGAGGAGCATGCGACTGCTAGCGCATGTGTGCTCGCTCGTAAGTAAAGGAGCATGCGCGCGTGGCGACTTACATGCTCGTATGTAAAAGATCATGCGCGTATGGCGACTTACGTGCTCGTATGTAGAGGAGCATGCGCGTATGGCGCATGTGTGCTCACTTTTAAGTAAAGGAGCATGCGCGCGTGGCGACTTATGTGCTCGTATGTAAAAGAGCATGCGCGTATGGCGACTAACGTGCTCGTATGTAGAGGAGCATGCGCGTATAGCGCATGTGTGCTCGCTCATAAGTAAAGGAGCATGCGCGCGTGGTGACTTACGTGCTCGTATGTAAAAGAGCATGCGCGTATAGCGACTTACGTGCTCGTATGTAAAGGAGCATGCGCGTATGGCGCATGTGTGCTTGCTCGTAAGTAAAGGAGCATGCGCGTATGGCGACTTACGTGCTCGTATGTAGAGGAGCATGCGTGTATGGCGCATGTGTGCTCGCTCGTATGTAAATGAGCATGTGCGTATGGCGACTTACGTGCTCGTATGTAGAGGAGCATGCGCGTATGGCGCATGTGTGCTTGCTCGTATGTAAATGAGCATGCGCGTATGGCGACTTACGTGCTCATATGTAGAGGAGCATGTGCGTATGGCGTATGTGTGCTCGCTCGTATGTAAATGAGCATGCACGTATGGCGACTTAGGTGCTCGTATGTAAAAGAGGATGCGCGTATGGCGACTTATGTGCTCGTATGTAGAGGAGCATGCGCGTATGGCGCATGTGTGCTCGCTCGTAAGTAAAGGAGCATGCGCGTATGGCGACTTACGTGCTCGTATGTAGAGGAGCATGCGCGTATGGCGCATGTGTGCTTGCTCGTATGTAAATGAGCATGTGCATATGGCGAGTTACGTGCTCGTATGTAGTGGAGCATGCGCGTATGGCGCATGTGTGCTCGCTCGTATGTAAATGAGCATGCGCGTATGGCGACATACGTGCTCATATGTAGAGGAGCATGCGCGTATGGCGTATGTGTGCTCGTTCGTATGTAAATGAGTATGCACGTATGGAGACTTACGTGCTCGTATATTGTTTGTCCTGCAAAGAAGTCAACAAGGTAAATTATAATAAAGGATTTGATATATGAAAGCATTGTACCGAAACCTTGTTCTTAGGAGGAGTTTGTTCTATGCATCCAAACTCCATAATATGTGAAAGCAATTTTGACCTTCCAACTTTATGTTACACCATGCTAGTCTCACTTTATTGCTGCTAAACAAATGTTAGTAGCATTGTACCAAAATATTGATTGCAGATAAGCAATTTGTGTATAATATTTAGACATACATCATATAACGTGTATGTCACGTAATTGTTTAAACCAAAGGCCCGGACTCATGTATGTACGGGTAGCAATAAAATCTGAATTTTTTGCTTTTTATTCGTCACAGGCCCGATGACTACACCCAGAAATAAAGCGAAAACCTCTAATTGTTGGTTTACGCATTCATCCCAAGATTAATAACGCCATTTATAGCTTTTAGACCATTTTTATTTTGATCGTTATCTTTTGGGATGGTGGGTTCACCCCTATACATTGAAATAAATATTTGCAGAGATGACCTATACTTTCATGTCCATCAAAGACATGGTTGTTGAGTAATAATTTTTATGAAGCTGCCTTGGGTGCGCGTACTTAACTGGTCAAGGACGAAGCCCCGCCGGGATAAGTTGGGGTTTGCCCGCGCAGAGGGGGCTCTTCCTACTATTGTCTTTCCGGCGCAGGTGGGGTTCACCCGCACGGCAAAGCTTGTCCGTTAGAGGCAGTAGTTTACTCGCATAGCGTAGCTTTCCCGCATGACGAAGTATGGTCGTGCAACGAAGTTTACCCGCGCAGCGAAGCATGCTCACGTAACGGAGCTTACCCGCGTGACGGAGTACTTGCGCGACGAAGTATGCTCGTGCTACAGAGGTTACCCACGCGACAGAATATGCTCGTGTAACAGAGTTTACCCGCGTGGTGGAGTATGCTCGCGCTACAGAGGCTACCCATGCGACGGAGTATGCTCGTGCAACAGAGTTTACTAGCGCGGCGGAATATGCAAACAGAGAAGGAGCTTGTCCACCATGTGTAGGGACGGAAGTGGCTGCGCGACTGCCGGTGGGCTTAAAACTCTGGTAATACAGAGAAAATTGTGAACCCAGTTGCGCCAAAGCGGAGTTCGTATGCGCCGACTGGTCAAAGCAATTGTGATGTAGTGTACATATTTTCTTCAATTTAAAAATCCAGGCCCACTTGCCAAAAAAAATCTAATTCACTTGGAATGTGCAGTTATAAGTGATACAGATGGATACTTTGTAAGATGTGTTGAGCATCATAGGATCCAACGAATTCATTAAAGGTAGTCAATATTGAAGTTAACTCAAACCTCAAGGAGTAAACTTGGAAAATATAAAAGTATGTAGACTAAGGCACGTGCAACAAAGTTTGAAAAATAATAATATAGCATAGCTTTGAAGCTTTAATCTATTATATATCATATTAATATTCACATAAAGTAATCTGTTGTAGCTTTGAAGCTTTACTCTATTCTCTATCATACCAAGTTCTAGATACCGACAAAGAAATGGGTTGCGCGATAGTGGACAAGCTCTCCAGCGGCCCGTGCCTCACAGACCAACGAGCCTCGTGGTGAATCACATGCGCCTTAGAAGAACAAGTCCTGTGTTGGTAGGTTGCGCGTCAACTGGAACTCGTACCCGAGTTCCAAACCCACGCGCCAACAGGTCACGCGGAGGTTGGGCATGCCCGCTTTGCAGCAGAGGTTTCCGGCACGCGCGGAGGCCGGTGTGTGATTCCGTCTTGCGCGGGGTATATAAAAACTTCCGCCGGAATTGACAGGTTAGAAAAAATACCCATCAGAGAAGCACGCCCGCTAGACTTGGAAAACAGAGTATGTCCACGCGCGCGATGGTGGCTAAGTAAGCGTGCGCGACGGAGGTCGCCTGGTGTATGCGCAAATGACAGAGTGTATGTCCGTTATGTGTAGCGGCTTCTTAACCACACCATTTTCAGGGTTAGGCGTGGGAAAATGACAGTGTAAAATGACAACTACAATTTATTTACATAAAAATGACGTGGAGGGTGACACTGTCGTTTTGAAAGATATGAGCATGTGCCAGCCTGGACACAGCTGTAAAGATTTCCGAAAGTTGTCATATGCCAGTCACTTTAATTTTGTTTTTAATACTCTAAAAAACAACCAAGCTGAATGAATTCGTTGTATCAAAACAAAGTGGAATTTCATTAATTGTTATCTTGTAAGCGCATTCATGTCAAAAAAATAGTAAATTAATAACCAGCATGAGCATTTAAGATTTTTGAGGTGACGCATAGAATTTTGCAAGTTGTTTTTGTTTCCCTCATTTTGTTTCTCGTAAAAGCCACTTCCAACAGAAAGAGGATATTTTCCAAAGGAAAAAGAACATTTCAAGATACTGTTGTCTTAGCTTGGTTGTGACGAGAGTTGGGGAAACCTTGTACAAAACCAGATCTGCACCCCATTGCTCCTAACATCGAGTGGCGAATTCAAGCAAATGTAGATCTGAAGGCTTCTAGATACTTTAATCCCACAAAAGCCTTAATGAACTTGGATCTGAAGAGTTTTTCAAGCAGAATTTGTGTATGGATCTTATGAAAAACACAGATCTAGAATGTTTGCTAGAGAAAAGCAACAAGAGAAAAGTAACACAGATCTATGGGGTTTCTCTATTCGAAGATTGAGAGTGTGACTAAAGAACACAGATCTGAAGATCTGAGGATAGAATGAGATGTGATCAACAAATGTATATCATATACTCGGTGGGCGCCAATGAAGAAACACGGAATCACCACCGGGATGATTGGACCGCTTTCTCTGAGAGGGTGAAGAATCACACCTTGCTCTTCCTCTTGAACCTAGGTCTGCAATAGAGAAGACAAGAAAGTGGAGCTGTAGAGATGACCGGTAGGGGAAAGAATCCCCTGTTTCCAGTAACAAAAGTGTGGCGGCTCCATATCTTGTGCCCTAATAATGAGGTGAACACCTCTTTATATAGGAGATATGGGCATCCCCTAACCTCAATGGGCCAGACTCAGTTAGGGGTTATCTCTACAAGCCCACAACCTAGTGTAGTGTAAACTACAACGCGCTAGGCTTCGCGGGTTAGTACGCAATAATAATAAATATTATAATAAAAGGAGATAATTAACGAATATGTCCGGTCGTTCGGGTTGGGTCTAATACCATACCACATCAGATCTCCTCCATGATATTGTTGACCGACACAGCTTTGCCTTTCAAGATCTTCTCGTTTATATTATAAACGAGTAACTTGTCAGAAAGATTCAGTTACTTGTATGTAGACCTGGCAAACGGGTCGGGTCGGGTCATGGGTCAAAAGGAGTTCAGGTCAAAACGGGTCAATTATAAAAAAAGGGTTGTTTTGGTTCGGGTCAAAACATGTTCGGGTCGGAAAGGGTACGGGTCCGGGTCAGAACGGGTTTCGGGTCAGGTCAGTTTTTTTATGATAATGATGACTAGTATGCGTTAATTATTCATCAGAATCACGAGTGCAAGACGTGTACAATAATGTCACTAAACACCAATAAAGATTCCGGCGTATTATCCACATCAGATAAAGAAACTGTACGCCCCATGACATCAATTAAAGATAGTATTGTGTAAGAATCATAACTTCTTTGATGTTGAAAGATTACCACTGTTCTTGCTATGTATTTCCAACATGAGCCTGAAACCATACAAGAATGCAACACAACAAACATAAACACTCGGATCAAAGTTTTAAAACAAAAGGCCCATTCCGTTCACCAGAAATAACAATGCATAAGAGCATAACAATATAAATCAAAGGGCCAGATAGCAATGCCACACGTATTTCGAACCAATCTACGAAAGAGTACATACCAATGGTAGGAATCGTTGTCACGATCTCACCAAGCTTGAGCTTGTAAAAAATGGCTGTCTTACTAGCTGCATCAAGACCCACCATCAAGATCCGCATCTCCTTCTTGGCAAACAACCGACTAAAGAGTTATGTGGAAGTTAGCCCCATTTTGTTGCCGCGTAGAATCCCTGCAAATCAAACCAATTCATATAAATCACTAAAATAATATCATGCAACAAGAAAACAAAACCGTAAACCAAAAATTAACCGACAGTAAATAAATACATTGGATCTGAGAATGTATGTGAAACTAACTTAACTAACACAGTAACCACAATTACACCAACCAACCGCAGATCACTTAAAAAGATTAATGCTAGCTGTATTTTAGATCGAAATTAAATCGACAAAAAAACCACTAATCTATTCCTCCATTAATTGTAACTAATAACAACATCAACAGTAGTTAATGAAACAGAAAACTAATAAACTCTTTACAGAGATCCAAAATCCACAACAACTACATAATGTCTCTATTGGTTAATTACAAATCTTCACACAAACACAGTCGATTAGCAACAAAACCTAACACAATGATCCACAGGAATAAACCGTACATGAATCCATTCTTCAATTTCCTCAATAAATCTGCTAAAATTATATATACAAACACTATATAATCAATTTCATAACATTCTAAATATCATAAAGCTGACTAATTTCAACATTCTGATTTGCATTGATAAGAGTAAGAAACTAAAACTAACTTACTGAATCCCCCAACAAATTCACAGAACCAACGAACTTCAAAAACCCTAGAACGAATCACGAACACGAATCATGAACTGTGAATGCTGCCAGTTCTACGATTATCGAATCATGAACACGAATTGTCCCCTCTATCTCTGTCGTAGTCATTTGAAGAAAAACCTAGAATGCAACCCGTCTCTTTTTTTTATTATAACCCGTTCTAACCCGTTTCTGTCTACATCCCAAACCCAGCTGACCCGTAAAAACATTTTAAGTTTATGGGATGACCCAACTGGACCCGGTAATCACTAAAAGGAAGCCTAAACTGACCCAATGGAATTTAGAAAAGACCCAAAAAGACCAAAATATATAAGTTGAATTGTCCCCCCTACTTGTATGTCTCACTTAAACTATGTCTGAAGTCAAACACTTCTTAATCACCTCACCATCTTCTTATATTTTCATTTTTCGCTACCGTTGACTTCTCCTATCTTTTTCGGCTTTTCGCTACTACTGCAGAATGCATTTTTCTTCTTCCCATTGAGCTGCTGAACAACTTTACACAATATTTCATCCTACGGGTGAAGAAACATTGCATCAACTAATAAAAATGCCCATTAAACATATATAATGGTATATGAGAAGACAATACAACACATATTAACAGGTATAGAAAGTGAAATTATGCTACAAGGTATGTAGGAGCACAAATTTTATGGCATACCTCTTCTGTAGATGACTACCTCTTCTGATCAGACGGCAATCCGTCTCGACGATCCGTTCGTCTTGTCACTTGATTCGTTTGAAGTTTTGTAGTGTTTGAACGAGGCATTTTGATAACATGCTTGAACAACGAAAACCTGTCTCGGCCCAAGTGACTCGACCGAACAGGAATCACCCTAGTCCGACCGGTTCACGGTTCGAGTCGGTAGTTTATGTTCAAACCTAAAGTCAATACCTCTTGGATGGATTTCGGATCTGGAACTAATACATCACCAAGAATGGGTAGAAGATCAGGACAAGCTCCGATTCCATCGGGTTTGAGTGCAGTGAGTGTAAAAGAGTTGAAAGAAAGCTGGAAAACCTTCTCTCAATCCTTTTATCCATGAATTCTTGTAGATCTAAGTGAAATCATTGATGAATGTTGTGGAAATCTTTTAGATCTGAGTTGTTCTTGCTGGAATGAAGCCAAACATTGAAGTTCATAAGAACTCCATGATGACATCACCCTAGAACACCTCAAATCTGGTGATTTCACGGTCAAAAGTTAAGATTCAAAAGATAGAAAGGTGTAGGAGTGCGCGTAGATCAAGAAAGTACAAGATTTGGGTTGAAAACTTACAAGAATCGGGGGAAATCGGAAGAAAAGTGGGATGGAGCGAGTTGAGCAGAGAGAGAGCTGTCAATATCAAGTGATGTGACATACGAGGATATTTATAGGGTTTTCATAAAAGGAAAGTGGGGAAAATGGCTGGTCGATCGGGTGGCAGTCCGATCGGGTGGCAACTCGATCGGATGGTTATCCGATCGGATGGCCACTCGATCCGAGTGTTTGGCGCGATGAGTTTCGTCATTTGGATTCGAGTGTTGAGCGTTGCGATGCGATTCGAGCGAGCGATGCAATAGTATTACCTATCAAATTACTTTTAATCCCAACTACTATACCTAACATACAATCATCCTAATTAACTTGGGTTTAGCGTTTGTGAATCGATTGCGATGTGATAGATTTGCGATTGCGATTAACACCTCAACATAAACATAACATGCACAGGTAACACATAAATAGCACACACACATAAAAACAATATCCATCACACATAATTCGAGTTACGATTGTGATAGCAATAAGCGATAAATCGATTAAACATACGATTAATAGAGATTAAACCTTGATTATTAACAAGTACTCCACATAATACAACTAATGCGATAACATAAACAGATTATCTACAAGTCAAAGAAGTCAAAACAGGAGTTGAGCAAGGAGTGACAGATCGCAATTAGCAATCTTGTCTTCCTTTGACTTCAATCTTGACTTTGACTTTGACTTTCGAAACACGGGGTGTTACAGCCTCCCCTTCTTAAGGGAATTTCATCCCGAAATTAGGCCGAAGCCGTAACAAAAAAACTGCGGGTACTTCACCTTCACGTCGCTTTCGAGTTCCCAAGTAAACTCTGCGCCTCGTTTGCCTTCCCAGCGAACTTTCACAATGGGAATGCGCGAGCGTCTGAGCTGCTTGGTTTGGCGGTCCGTGATCTCGACAGGCTTTTCCACGAAGTGCAGTGTTTCGTTTACTTGAAGATCTTCGAGCGGCACATGTAAATCATCATCAGCCAGGCACTTTCTGAGGTTCGAAACATGGAAATTCGGGTGGACGTTGTTAAGTTCCTTCGGTAGTTCGAGTCTGTAAGCCACCTTTCCGATCCTTTCCAGAATCTTAAAGGGTCCAACATATCGAGGCGCGAGCTTTCCTCTCTTATCGAATTTGACCACACCCTTCCAAGGTGATACCTTTAGGAGTACATGGTCGCCAACGTCAAATTCGAGGGGCTTGCGTCGTCTATCGGTGTAACTTTTCTGATGACTTCGTGCTTTCAGTAGATTGTCTCGAATTTGGAGGATTTTGTCAGTCGTTTCTTGTAATAGCTCAGGACCGATTAATTGCGAGTGCCCGATCTCATGCCATACAATAGGAGATAGACATCTTCTTCCACACAGTGCCTCGAATGGTGCCATTTGAATGCTGGAATGATAACTGTTAATTTACGAGAATTCGACCAAAGGTAAGTATGCGTCCCAATTACCACCGAAATATATGACACACGAACGGAGCATGTCTTCAAGGGTATGGATCGTTCTTTCAGTCTGACCGTCGGTTTGAGGATGGAATGCGGTACTTAGATTAAGCACAGTACCGAGAGCAGCTTGAAACGTTTCCCAACAATGCGAGGTAAACCGAGCATCGCGGTCAGAAATGATGTCGCGAGGCATCCCATGTCGACAAATGATCTCTTTGGTGTAGATTTGGGCTAATTTTTCTACCTTGTAGTCTTCACGTATTGGTAGAAAGTGAGCAGATTTAGTCAAACGGTCAACGATAACCCAGATGTTGTCGTGACCTGAGGGCGTTCGCGGAAGCTTCATTATGAAGTCCATAGCTATACTCTCCCACTTCCACACAGGGATCTCGGGTTGAACGAGTAAGCCAGAGGGTCTTTAGTGCTCAGCCTTGACCTTCGAGCAAGTTAGGCACTTCGAAATATAGAGGGCGATATCCCTCTTCATGCCCGGCCACCAGTACTTGTAGCGTAGGTCCTGGTACATCTTGTCGGCACCGGGATGAATAGAATATCGAGATTTGTGGGCTTCGTCCATCAAAATCTATCGTAAGTTGGTCCGTTTAGGGATCGAAATTCAGTCCAGATAATGGAATATCCCATTCGACTTATTTTCTAGCTGGGCTCCATCGTTGAGAATCCTTTCCTTCTTCAAAGTGCGCTCATTAAAACAGGCATGTTGGGCTTCGTGGATGAGGCTTTCGAGGTCATATTGGGCTTGAATATTACGGGCGCTGTGCAAATAACTCCGTCTGCTGAGAGCGTCGGCAACGACATTTGCTTTGCCAGGATGATAACGAATCTCACAGTCATAATCGTTGAGGAGTTTTACCCACCGGCGTTGACGCATATTTAGTTCATTCTTATCAAAGATATGTTGTAGGCTCCTATGATCGGTGAAGATCGTACACTTGGTACCATAAAGGTAATGTCGCCAAATCTTTAACGCAAAAACAACTGCGCCTAGCTCGAGATCGTGGGTTGTATAGTTCTTCTCATGGATTTTGAGCTGACGAGAGGCGTAAGCGATCACCTTGTCTCATTGCATGAGAACACAACCAAGATCAAGGTTCGAGGCATCACAATAGACAATAAGGTCATCGTTTCCGTCGGGCAAAGTGAGAACAGGAGTATTGCAAAGCATGTACTTGAGGGTTTGAAAGGCAGTCTCTTGCCCAGTTCCCGAAACAAAAGACTTGTTTTGTGCGTGAGGGCAGTAAGCGGCACGGCGATTTTAGAGAACCCTTCGATAAACCGACGATAATAGCCCGCTAGTCTGAGAAAAGAACGGACTTCAGACGGGTTCTTGGGTGTAACCCAACTCTTGACAGCTTCAATCTTCACGGGATCGACGTGAATACCTTGACTATTAACAATGTGACCAAGGAATTGAACCTCTTCAAGCCAGAATTCGCACTTGGAGAACTTGGCATAGAGTCGATTCCCCCGGAGTAACTCGAGAACCAAACGTAGATGCTGCGCGTGTTCAGCTTTTGACTTGGAATAGATCAGGATATCATCGATGAACACGATGATGAAGCGGTCGGGAAAAGGTTTACACATGCGATACATCAGATCCATAAAAACCGCGGGTGCGTTGGTTAAACCAAAAGGCATAACAACGAACTCGCAGTGGCCGTATCGAGTGCGAATAGCGGTTTTGGGAATATCCTCTTGTATGCGTAGCTGGTGGTAGCCTGAGTGTAGATCAATCTTGGAGAAACACGTAGCACCTTGTAACTGTTCAAACAAATCATCGATGCGAGGCAGAGAGTAACGATTCTTGATTGTCAGCTTATTAAATTCCCGATAGTCGATGCACATCCGGAATGACCCATCCTTCTTTTTTACGAAAAGGAATGGTGTGCCCCAAGGAGAGGTGCTAGGGTGAATAAAGCCTTTGTCAAGCAATTCCTGGAGCTGACTTGAGAGTTCGCGCATTTTGGACGGAGCGAGTCGATAAGGAGCTCTGGCAACAGGGTTTGCTCCAGGAATGAGGTCGATGCGAAAGTCGATATCATGACTGGGCGGTAGACCTGGGAGATCTTCAGGAAAAACGTTGCGGAATTCACAAACAACGGGGACGTCTTTCACTTCAGTCTTTCCTTTCTTTTCCTTCTCCGCTACTACAATGTTAGCCAAGAAAGCTCTGTATTCCTTGCGGAGATACTTGCTAGCTTGGATACATGACATAAGCTTCAGATCCTTCGAGAGAGTTTCACCATACACACACAATTGATCACCATTTGCTAGCGAGAATCAAATCGTCTTATCGAAGCAAACAACTTCGGCATGGTTTTCGTGAAGAAAGTCTATGCCTATTATGATGTCTAAACTTCCGAGCTGCATCGGAATAAGGTCGATAGGAAAGATGTGATTGTTGAGTTCGAGAGTACAATCACGAAGAACAAAGTTGACGGCGACAGTTCTTCCGGTAGCAACTTCAACATCGAATGTCGAGGGGAGATGGGCGCGCTTACGATTAAGAAGCTTTTCGAACTCAAACGATACAAAACAGTTATCGGCTCCAGTATCAAACAAACATGAAGCATAAATACCATTCACAAGGAACGTACCATTGACCACGTTGTTATCAGCCTGAGCCTGGCACACATTAATGTTGAAAGTTCGAGCACGAGCGGCTTGTTGCTATTGTTGTTGAGGCTGCTGCTGCTGCTGTTGCTCTTGCTTCACAACCCGATTGGGGCACATGTTTGCGAAGTGGTTGGGATCACCACACGCAAAGCAGACTCTAGCGTTAACCGCGGGTGCCGGAGCTGCCTGTTGGCTTTGAGGGGCAGGGAGCAGAGCTTGATGAGCAGTAGCTAGAGCTGGTGCTTGTCGAGGACCTGTACGGCAGTTGGCGGTGAAATGGCCGTACATGTTGCAATGCACGCAAAATCTGCAGGCGATTCCCACTGGATGGTGATAAGTACATGTCGGGCAAGCAGGGTGAGGACCAGTGTAAGCACGCGTCGCAGGCGGTGCTTGAGTAACTGGTGCTGCAGTTGATCGGTGTTGAGGTTGATGCTGAGTTGGTATAGCTTGACGCGGGCCAGCAGTGGTTACAGCACAGTTCTTGTTGCTGGAGTTGTTGTTCTTCCTCTTGTGACGAGAAGCTTTTGAAGACCGAGGAGTGGCGGCGGTTTCAGCGGTTGGTACGGTGGTAGCTTGATGCAGGTTCTTTGAGGCTTTGTCCCAGACACCAGCCTTGACTCGCTTGTAGTTGATTTCAGCGGCAGGCAGGTAAGTTTCTTCAATGGATGCTGGCTTTGAAGCTTGCACAAAATCTGCGACACAATCCGGCAGAGCTCGAATATACTTCTTGATTGCCATATCAGAAGTCTTAACTTGATCAGGGCAGATAATACTGAGCTACTTGAAGCGAGCAGTTAACTCAGCGTTGTCACCCTCCTTCTGCTTGATGTGCTAGAATTCGTCCTCCAACTTTTGGCGCTCATGGGGAGGGAAGAACTCTTCCAACATGACGTTCTTCAACTCATCCCATGTCAATCCATAAGCTGCATCGTTTTCGTGTTTGTTTCTTTCGGCCGTCCACCAGTCTAATGCGCGGGACCGGAAGACGCCGGTAGCATTCAGAGTGCGGAGTTCGTTAGGACAGCCACTCTGGCGCAGGGTGACCTCGATCGAATCAAACCATTGAAATAAGGTCGTAGGACCCTCTTCGCCAGTAAATTCTTTCAGTCCGCAAGCTTTAAACTGCTTAAAGCTAAAAGTAGCTTTGGGAGTATCGGTCCTTGACTCCTCAGAAGATTTGCTCGCATTCTCGTGTAGTTCACTCATGATCTGAGGGATAAGCTTCGCCATTTGCTTAGTAATCATAGAGGCGAGGCGTTTGTCTGCTTACTTTCGGCGAGCAACTTGAGTAGTGCGAGATCCAGATGACGACATTGTCTACAACAGACATCGCCATGGGACTCAAACACAATATAATCGAATCTCACCTCACACGCCTAATACTACTAAATCTCAGGAACACAATCACGTAACATGTATACACATAGACACGTAATCTCAAACTCATGTAAGCACAAAAGCACATAAGCACATAAAGCACTGAAGCATATAAGCATGTAGAGCACGGAAGCACATAAACAGAAGAGGCAGTCAGAATACAGAAACCTAACTATATGTTGCACATATTCCCTATCCTTCACAGCGCGTATAGCGATTAATTATTGCGATTGCGAGTATCGAGCAGCAATTGCGAGCAATTACCAGCGATCGTGTAGTGTGTTGTGCGATTTGTGCACGTTGATCAAAATGAACAGCGAAAGCGAATAAATCACCAAAAATCAAAACATATAAACACATAAATTCCACATAAAATCAGCAATTATCAGAGTCAGCAGTTGCGGGATCAGAATCGAAACACATAGAAACCGAGAATAGATTGTCTGCGGCTGGGATAGACGTCGACTATCCAAAGTGATTTGACTATTCACAAGGACGTTTGACCTTCGGGACTATGCTCTCACCTCGAATCTGGGCGAATGGCACGCATCCTTCTAGTTATAGCGTGACTTTATGTCGTTGGAGTCCGTCGAGACCTTGGTGAGAGTTTTGTAAAATCGAAATAGAGAGCGGAGAAAGTCGTCAAGGTTTGGGTTTCACCCCTAACTTAGCGACTTCATTCCTATTTTGATAAAATAAGGAAGAATTATGCGTCAAAGTATGGATTTCACTCCCGATTCAATGCAAATTCTCCTGTTTATAGATAGAAATGCGGGTCGAACAAGCAATTAAGTCGAGAGTTTGCGGTTCTCACACCTAATCTCGACCTAACCACTTGTTCTTTTTAGAGTGCAGTGATAGTGTAGTGTAGGTGAGAATAGCGAGAAATAGCACGTAAGCTCGTACAAGACCCCTAAGGGTATGCACAAGTTGGTCTGTTGGTACTTAGACTATAGACTAGGTCGTTCTAAGACGTCAACCCGGACTAGGTCGAGTCTCGCCTAATTCCCTATAATTATGGCTCTGATACCAATCTGTCACACCCCAACCGATGGCGGAGACATCGGGGCGTGGCACTGAGCGAAACAGATTGTTCAAAGAAATTCCATAACGACTAAATTAACAAATAGTTTAAATATTATGTCCCATACCATAACCCATAAGATAATCTAGTTATTACAGACAGGGATATTCTTCAAATAATAAAACATGTTCCGACAACTCAGATTTTCAAATAAAATAAATTGTCTTTGTTTCTAGACTCTTTCCTAGCTTCGATTTCACACCAAGCCAAGCATTCTAACATCTTAAGCACCTGCCACATACGTTAAAGTAAAAGTCAATACACATAGTATAAAGGTGAGCATACAAGTTTGATAGATATAATAGAGTTCGAAATCGTTTACGCATAACCAACACGTACACAGTGTGAAATGAAGCACGTACGTTATCGACATGATCCTATCAATACCAATGACTGCGGGTTGACTGCGCAAGGCAGTTCATAATACACACTCACTACTGTGAGCCATGTAATTAATTGTCCTTAACAACCCCTGAGTGAACAGGTGCTGAGTCCAAACTATAGTACTATCGTTGCTAAGGCAGGTAGACAACAATCGATGTGTAAACATAACAAATAAGCATTCATTAAGTCATGCATAACATGCGGTAACGGTTAGCTTTAAAGTATCGCGTGGTGTGTTCGATGTGATTTAGAATAAGTAACGTATATAACACCCAAAAGTGCATAAAGCAAAAAGGGTTCGAGTATACTCATAGCGATGATGGATTGAAGGGAGCGCTAGAGCGGAATTAGCCTGATCAGAACGATAGCATAAACGATAAGCGGAGCATAAAACTATTAGACAAATGGTACCTTGCACCGTATGTCGAATGGTAATCCGATCGGGTGGCAATCCGATCGGATGGCCAGTCGATCGGTTGGCAATCCATTCAGATGGTCACCAGATCGGGTGGCCATTCGATTGGATTGTCACCTCGTTTGGTGAGGATGTGTTTGTGTATGATGGTTTGCCTTCTGAAGTTTTTGTTGTAGCATTTTGAAAATTGAGAAGTATCACTACCTTTCTGGTCGATCGATCGAATGGCCGTTCGATTGGGCAGCAATCCGATTGGCGAGGCTTCTCAGATTGAGAACAAGTTCACAGCAGGACGGTCACTCGATCGGATGGCAATCCGTACGTACTGAACATGTTGAAAATTGCTTAAGTATCCAAGTCCCAAACGTCACACGATCGGACGGTCACTCGATCGGATGGCAATCCGATCGGGTGGTAATCCGTTTCAATGTTCAGATCCTTGATTAGTTTGAAAATAATTTAATTATGGAACCCAAGTGCAACCCGATTGGATGGCCGGTCAATCGGGTGGCAATCCGATCGGGTGGCAATCCGATCGGACGGCAATCCGTCCCGACGATCCGTTCGTCTTATCACTTGATTCGTTTGAAGTTTTGTAGTGTTTGAACGAGGCATTTTGATAACATGCTTGAACAACAGAAACCTATCTCGGCCCAAGTGACCCGACCGAACAGGAATCACCCTAGTCCGACCGGTTCACGGTTCGAGTCGGTAGTTCATGTTCAAACCTAAAGTCAATACCTCTTGGATGGATTTCGGATCTGGAACTAATACATCACCAAGAATGGGTAGAAGATCAGGACAAGCTCTGATTCCATCGGGTTTGAGTGCATTGAGTGTAAAAGAGTTGAAAGAAAGGTGGAAAACCTTCTCTCAATCCTTTTATCCATGAATTCATGTAGATCTAAGTGAAATCATTGATGAATGTTGTGGAAATCCTTCATATCTAAGTTGTTCTTGGTGGAATGAAGCCAAACATTGAAGTTCATAAGAACTCCATGATTACATCACCCTAGAACACCTCAAATCTGGTGATTTCACGGTCAAAAGTTAAGATTCAAAAGATAGAAAGGTGTAGGAGTGCGCGTAGATCAAGAAAGTACAAGATTTGGGTTGAAAACTTACAAGAATCGGGAGAAATCGGAAGAAAAGTGGGCTGGAGCGAGTTGAGCAGAGAGAGAGAGAGCTGTCAACATCAAGTGATGTGACATATGAGGGTATTTATAGGGTTTCCATAAAAGGAAAGTGGGGAAAATGGCTGGTCGATCGGGTGGCAGTCTGATCGGTTGGCGACCCGATCGGATGGCGACTCGATCGGATTGCAACCCGATCGGATGGCCACCCTATCGGTTGGCCACTTGATCGGAGTGTTTGGAGCGACGAGTTTCGTCGTTTGGATTCGAGTGTTGAGCGTTGCGACGCGATTCGAGCGAGCGATGCGATAGTATTACCTATCAAATTACTTTTAATCCCAACTACTATATCTAACATACAATCATCCTAATTAACTTGCGTTTAGCGTTTATGATTCAATTGCGATGTGATAGATTTGCGATTGCGGTAATACCTCAACATAAACATAACATGCACAGGTAACACATAAATAGCACACACACGTAAAAAAAATATCCAGCACACATAATTCGAGTTGCGAATGCGATAGCGATAAGCGATAAATCGATTAAACATGCAATTAATAGCGATTAAACCTCGATTATTAACAAGTACTCCACATAATACAACTAATGCGATAACATAAACAGATTATCTACAAGTCAAAGAAATCAAAACAGGAGTTAAGCAAGGAGTGATAGATCGCAATTAGCAATCTTGTCTTCCTTTGACTTCGATCTTGGCTTTGACTTTGACTTTCGAAACACAGGGTGTTACAATTATGCTTTGCTTTATTTTGTTTTGCTTCTTTTCAATTTACGTTACGAGATATAGAGATATCATTTCAGTTGTTTATTTATTTTCTTTTTGAGCCTTTTATTGCATACTGGGCATCCGGCTCATTCCATAAACTTTCTGTATAACTCAGGTTCACATGATACCTTGGCCAGGATCAAGAGAGAAGACTAATGTTCAGGAATAATTTAAGCAATCTGAAGATTGGCATTAACTTTTTGTTTTCTAAATAATTTGTCTTATACATTCAGGGTTACTCTAACTTTTGTTATGAATTTCCAACCTTGGTTTAATTAATGGAATTATGACTTTTGTTTAATTCACTATTATAGTGACACGTAAGCCCATCCGAGTTGGGGTGTTACAATCAATCAACAAGAACCAGATTTAAATGAATGAATACAACTCGAGAGATTCAAACCCAAAGATACAAATTCTCAGAACAATAAAAAAAATACAAAAGAACTCTCAACAATTTAACACGTACATATTATCAATGTGATAATCTATATCAACAATCTACAACAAGCAAACATATCTAACAAGAACCATAAAACCCTAGATTACACTGGTTTTTTCAGCTTAAGCAAGTTTTCATTCTAGTCCCCTATACATATAATGAGAGAAATATATAAAAAAAGTTAAAAGAAAAAAGATAAACAAAATTCCTGCTTGATAGTGCTTCTCTCGGTTGCTATAATTAGCCACCATGGCCCGCTAATTAACCATAACTCGAACCACTAGTGACCTTAATTGACCGTCAACGACTCCAATTGATCATTATTTATCATAATTAAGCAATAATAACTCTAACTAACTGAAATCGATAAAAAATGACCGTAACTAGCCGTATTTAGCAACTAATGAACCTATTTGATAAAAAAAAAAACTAGTTTATCATTAGCGATCCTAATTTCACAATAATTTAGCTATAATTATACATCATTGTTTATAAGTAACTTTGTGGTTCTAACATGTTTCCGTTAGTGTGTATTATGAGAAACCCATTAAAAACTTGAAAATCGAGAAAACTACTACAACCAATCAAATTTGTTTAACTTTAGTTTTCGATTCTTTTTTTATAAGAATCGTGTTGTTTGTGTGTGTAGATTAGCGAGCTACATATATATAGGTTGTCGATTTACAAATATTGTTGTTATCTTTTTTAGTTTTCAAAATGATTAATAACATATTAAAAGAATGAAAAAAAAAGATCTAGTTTATATGTGTTTTTTTTTTTGGAAGTTTTTAGTAACTTTTAAGTGTTCTTATGATCCTTTCATATATATATATATAGATAGGTTAACGTACAATGGCTCTTATCGTACATGATATTCACCAATTTATACATACTTTAGTCCCCCATTTTATCCCCATTTTATGCGTTTTCGGCCGTAAACCCGTGAATCGGATACTTAATCATGTATACTTTTGTTTACAGGCCTAAAACAGCATGCCAAACAAGATCATAGTGAAAACGAGGACTTTCCGGACGAAACGACAAAGCAGCGAGCATTCTGTGAAGATTCTGACCTGGGCATTTGGCACGGTCGTGCAATAATTGGCACGACCGTGCGGATCCGACAAACTGAACCCTACCCAGCAATGCACGACAGTGAAATCCGGAGTGCAACAAGATCTCGGAGTTGAACGATCGTGCGGATGGTTTCAGCCCGTGCGGATCCGATGTCCAGCCCAACCCCGGATATGGACTGCCCGTTCAAGAGCTCATGTCACCCTAACCCGGCGATGCACGCTCGTGCCGCCTGAGGAACGGTCGTGCGAGATCGAAGACTGGTCAAGATCTGATGATGTCATGTGGTATGGTGAACAGTAACTCCAATGATTCAAAAAGTGAACGGTCGTGCACTTTATTGGCACGATCGTGCGATCGCTAAAAGTTATAAAAAAACATGCAGAAACATTCTGCTCGTAACTCTGGATATTTTGGGAGCTCTTTAGGCGATTTTCAGGCTCCGGAGTGTCACACCCCGACCGCGTTAAAACAACAAAACCGCGGCGGAAACGTCGGGGAGTGTCATGGCAGAATTATCGTTTCATAACCATGGATACAAAAAGTGTTTCGTTTTATTGATAATATTAAACATTAACATTGTCTTAACACAAAACAAACAAGTTACATATCGACTAATATTGTTATTATGTCACTAAGGCCTCGTCCAGATCCTATGTGACTCATGCATCCTAGTAATCATCATCAAGCATCAACACCTGAAACATATGTAAAAACAAAGTCAGCAAAGAAATGCTGGCGAGTACATAGGTTTTGTGAGAGTATCGGATTCATGTCTCGTTTGTATGTTGCAGTACCTCATTTAGACTAAAAAAGTCAAAAATACAAACCTCGTTTTGAAAAGTGTATTGCAACATAATTTAACCAACTCAAATCAAGATGGTTATAGTATATAAAATCTCGTAGCCATGATTCTTAACCCAAAAACATTTGTTTTAGTAAAGCAATTTGTAAAACATCTCGTATTAAATTGTTAATAAAACTCGTTAATAAATCTCGTTAATAAAACTCGATAGTAAATCTCGTTAATAAAACTCGTATGGTTTATATCATTTCGAAAACCTCATTTGTGTAGCATCGTTTCAAAATCGTTTACCCAAGTGAACTAAATAACGCCACGGTATGTAATATGTTGAAAACACTTATATATAAGAAGTACCAGCGGCGTATCTACCATGTTTTCATCATATTACACCCGTCCCGTTATCTAAACACTTAACCAAAAACCAATCGTTTATCCAACTCGTTTAATCTCGTATGAATCATTCCTAAATCGATAATTCGTTTAAATCGTTTAAATCATCCTTGTTTTAAGTGTGAAAACTATTTGTGGTCGCCTCGCTAATAACATTTAAACCTTCGTGACTCGACTACCTCGCTTCTCGCATTAATAAACCACCAAAGGGTAAATTAACATTCAGATTCAGTCATTACCCACCTAACCCACACATAACCATGGGTACATTATGGTAATGGGATTTATCAGATCCTATGGTACCATAACCTAATACTGGTCGGCTTGATCCATGCTAAGGAATGCCATTCGTTATGTAATTACAACCAACTAGTTTATTCACTTTATTGAAATCGTTATTAGTTTAATATAAACCATCTTAATCGTTTTTGAAATCATCATTATAATATCGAAAATCATTTTGAAAACCATCGTTAAAACCTTGAAAACATTTAGCACATATGAATCACCCCAAAACAATTAAAAACAGTAAAATAGGGGAACTATGTACTCACTTGGAGTGCAAAGAATCCTTAATCAATAGAACTTCAACAAACTCGAGCAAACCAGAGAAATCAAACAACACCTAGTAATCGAATCACTAGTCAAACAATAGACACCTAAATCGGAAGATCGGATAGAATGAGGTCTTGTAAACCAAATGAGTGTTGGAACTCATGTGATATGGTTTAACAAAGCCTACATCCTAAATCGGAACCTAACCTAAGTGCTTTCGACCCGTTGCGACCCATTAAGGTAGCTTACGCTACTTTAACGCGTCGTGCGCGCAAAAGCGCATTCGAGACGTCTAACTAGTCCTATGACAAGTGTTATATGCCTAAACATGTTTAAATATGTTGCATAATCAGTTACGTGACAAAAGTTTATGTTACATATGCTTAATTACCAATTATGCATGAAAAGGGCATTTTGGTCATTTACCTAAGGCATATAAACTACTTATCATACAACTAATTAAACCTAAGTGACCATAAGGTATAACCTCAGAAGGTTATTCCCTATGCAACTATGGTTACTAAACATGTTTGGTCGGATCCTAATGATCGACCAAACGGGTCGAGTTCGAAAGTCTAAGCGGGTGTTTAGTCCGCTTGACTTACGACTCTACACAAGCACCAACCTAAAAGTGACGAGCTAAACATGCTAGAACATGTTTAGTTAAGTTAGAAAACAGGTTTTGATATCAAAACAAACGGTTTTGATACCCTAGAGTAGTTTGGTTACAAAATACGCATAAACACGCATTTTGGCCGAAACTACGACTCGTCACTACGCCTAGTCAACGTGGTAATCAGTAGGTATAGTCACAAGGGACTATAACCATCGCGATTACGCTCACGTTGCAAAGTTCAACGGAACTTTGTGTTGACCATTGACTGGTCAAAGCTGAAAGTCAAACTGTCAAACTTTGTTTGACTTTCATGGTTGAAATACAAGAACAAGCAAGAAGATGACTTACAAAGGGTCCAAGAAGGATGTTTGATCTAAAATAGCTCAGGTATGAAGTGTAAACACCCCAACTTAGAGCTGAATTCAGATCAAGTGTGAGAAATGAGCAAGAGGGCCTTGCTATTTATAGTAAGTTAGGAGTTCTAGGATCAATCCAAGTGTTGTCAAGCTCAAATCTTGGCCATACACTTGTTAATCTTGATGGGATTTTAACATGTTTATCAAAGCAATTTCATCCATATGAAATAAAAACACAGCGGAATTAATATTTAAAACATGTTACTTTTATGATATAAACTTCATTTATAAGTAAAATCCCAAAACCCAGATCCATATATGAAGATGCATACTATCAAACACAACCGTAGGATGTTTAGAAAACTACCTTCTTGGAGTAAAGAACTTGAAACGGATGATACTTCTTGAATGGTTGCCTTCAAGAGTAGAAGACCTCAAGCTTGTATACCCCAAGCTTCCAACAAACACCTTGATTGTAGCTAGGATTTAACACACTTGAAATAAACTTGAAAAACTTGGAACAACCTTATGATGGCCGAAATTTTAGAGAGAGTTTTTCAAGTCTTCTACTTGAAAATTATGTCATCTAAATATATATATAAAACATGAGAGAAGATAACCTCCATTTTGGCCAATCAACTCCCTTCTTACACATGCAAATGCATGAAGCCTTATTGGACCAATATAGTCTTGGAAAGAGCACCCAATCAAGACTCATCTTACACATGCAAATTGCATGAATTGTGATTGGACCACAAAAGTCTTGGGAAGACCATGTGGGGCCGATTTTGGGAGGTTGTTTAAAAAAAAAATTCTTTTAACAATTTTAAGTCTTGTTTATTTTATAACTTTTATAAAATATTACACCATATGTTTGCAAGACTTTATGTAATCTTTTATAATGTCATTTAACCCATCAAATAACAAAATAAAATATTCTCTCAAAATAAATTATCCATAAAATTTATTGGTTTCTCAAGTGTAATTATTTTGAAAACCAATTTCTAAATATTGTAAGTGTTAATATTTATTTGTTTGATCATATCACAAATAAATAATATAAGTGTTTGTCTAGCTTGTTATTGGGTATGACTCGACTTGGATCATAACGTACTAGCCACATCAATTTAATATGTGTCTTGGGCATACAGAGTCCAACATTCTCCCACTTGCACAAGATACATAGAAGATTGATGCAAGTAGTAAAGACCACCTAACTATAGTTTACTACCCCTAATACGTATGACTATGTTTCCCATTCAATAACATCATCCCCTTCAAGTCCCCTACTTGAACATGATTTAGGTGAATCTATCATTTATCCTTTCGTTACAGATGTCATGTTAAATCCAGAGACATAGAGTGATCACTCTCTGTTTGATTTAACTTTAGCAGGCCTTAGACATCTTACTCTCAACGAATAAGAGGAACAAATCCCTTCTTGACTACATACGTCTCTCACAATCACCTTGTACCACACCTGAGTTTAGCCTTATGTACTGCCTTGCTACAGACAGCTAAGAACTAGGTCAAGGTATAACACTTGGTGAATATCAAGACCCAATATGTATCTCGGGTCAGAGGATACTATGATATTCGCCTTTACTCAAATTTACTTATGATCAACCACAAATGATTCCATGCAGTAATATTTGAGAGCGAGTCAGTCCAATATTTGTATCCCACAAATATCTATGAACGTTGGCAGCAACACTTTGCTCTATATTCATTCTAAATGAATATCCACCAATCCAAGTTCATAATAATCTTACATTCATATTTGTTCCCACAATTATGATCGACTATGGACATTTAGAATAATTAACTTATTCACGGATTTAAACATGCTAATATGAAACATAACTCAAAATACCATAAAAGAGTTAAAGTAACAATTGTTTCAATATCCAAATACAAAATAGATCAAATCCAATCACTAAAATATCGAAGTCCTAAGGCACAAGTATGACCCTCATGTTTTTCCCTGTCAAGGAGCTTCGTGAGTGGATCCGCAATGTTTTGATCGGTGTGAACTTGGCGGATACATATCTTTCCGTTTTCAACTTCATCCCTTATGTAGTTGAATCTCCGCTCGATATGTCTAGTCTTTTGGTGCGCACGAGGTTCCTTGATTTGAGCAATCGCACCCTCGTTATCACAAAAGATCTCTAGGGGGTCTTGAATGGTAGGGACCACCCCTAGGTCGGCTATGAATTTCTTCAACCATGCAGCTTCCTGGGCTGCCAATGAAGCGGCGATGTATTCTGATTCTGTAGTGGACAATGCTACCACGTCTTGTTTTGAGCTCTTCCAAGAGACTGCTCCTCCATTTAAAATGAAGACATACCCCGATTGCGATCGAGAATCACTTCGATCGGTTTGGAAACTCGCGTCCGTGTAACCCTTTACAACGAGTTCCTCCTCACCAGATCCATATATTAAAAACATATCCTTAGTTCTTCTAAGGTATTTTAATATGCACTTAACAGCCTTCCAATGACTGTTACCTGGATTTTGCTGGTATCTACTCGTCATGTTTAAGGCGCATGAGATGTCCGGTCTGGTGCATATCATTGCATACATGATGGATCCTATAGCAGATGCATATGGGACTCCTTTCATTTTCTCTTGCTCATCCTTTGAGCTTGGACATTGAGATGTATTCAATATTGTCCCCTTTTGAATAGGTACAAAACCTTTCTTAGAGTTCTCCATTTGGAACCTATTCAAGACTTTGTCAATGTATGCACTTTGGTTTAAACCTATCAAGCGCCTTGATCTATCCCTATAGACCTTTATTCCTAAAATGTAGGCTACTTCACCAAGATCCTTAACGGAAAAACAACTTCCAAGCCAAGCTTTTACACCTTCCATGGTTGGAATGTCATTCCCAAATAGTAGAATGTCATCGACATACAGTACTAAGAAAGTGATGACGCTCCCACTAGCTTTCTTGTACACACAAGCTTCATCTCCGTTCTTGATGAATCCAAAATTCTTAATTTCTTCATCAAAACGGTGATTCCAGCTTCTAGATGCTTGTTTCAATCCATAGATTGATTTCTTTAACTTGCACACTTTGTCAGGATGCTTTGGATCGACAAAACCGTCTGGCTGAACCATATAGACATCTTCATCAAGATATCCATTAAGAAAAGCCGTTTTGACATCCAATTTCCAGATCTCATAGTCATAATATGCAGCTATGGCAAATAACACCTAGTAATCGAATCACTAGTCAAACAATAGACACCTAAATCGGAAGATCGGATAGAATGAGGTCTTGTAAACCAAATGAGTGTTGGAACTCATGTGATATGGTTTAACAAAGCCTACATCCTAAATCGGAACCTAACCTAAGTGCTTTCGACCCGTTGCGACCCATTAAGGTAGCTTACGCTACTTTAACGCGTCGTGCGCGCAAAAGCGCATTCGAGACGTCTAACTAGTCCTATGACAAGTGTTATATGCCTAAACATGTTTAAATATGTTGCATAATCAGTTACATGACAAAAGTTTATGTTACATATGCTTAATTACCAATTATGCATGAAAAGGGCATTTTGGTCATTTACCTAAGGCATATAAACTACTTATCATACAACTAATTAAACCTAAGTGACCATAAGGTATAACCTAGGAAGGTTATTCCCTATGCAACTATGGTCACTAAACATGTTTGGTCGGATCCTAATGATCGACCAAACGGGTCGAGTTCGAAAGTCTAAGCGGGTGTTTAGTCCGCTTGACTTACGACTCTACACAAGCACCAAACTAAAAGTGACGAGCTAAACATGCTAGAACATGTTTAGTTAAGTTAGAAAACAGGTTTTGATATCAAAACAAACGGTTTTGATACCCTAGAGTAGTTTGGTTACAAAATACGCATAAACACACATTTTGGCCGAAACTACGACTCGTCACTACGCCTAGTCAACGTGGTAATCAGTAGGTATAGTCACAAGGGACTATAACCATCGCGATTATGCTCACGTTGCAAAGTTCAACGGAACTTCGTGTTGACCATTGACTGGTCAAAGCTGAAAGTCAAACTTTGTTTGACTTTCATGGTTGAAATACAAGAACAAGTAAGAAGATGACTTACAAAGGGTCCAAGAAGGATGTTTGATCTAAAATAGCTCAGGTATGAAGTGTAAACACCCCAACTTAGAGCTGAATTCAGATCAAGTGTGAGAAATGAGCAAGAGTGTAACATCCGTGCTTGTAATCATTGTGAAACAGTATCAATAAAACAATGTTATTTGATCCCAATGTTTGTTTGTTTGTGTTTTACATTTTTCATGTTTTGACTTTTATGTAATTTCAAACTCTACATCGCTTTCTGGAGAGTTATACGCAAAATGATGTGTAAACATAATCAGTTTAATGCGAGAAATACTCCGGAACATCAACATATACTTAACATACCTTAAATAACCTTTACATAACTTAGAAATAAGTTTTGAAGGCTTTGGTATGGCAAAAACAAAGTTAATTCGCTTACAGGGACTAAACTTGACAAACTACGAAAGTATGCCAATTTGAACTGTAACGAACATTCCGGAACATGACCATAAGTTAAACACACCTTAAATATCCTTTACATAGCTTAGAAATAGGCTTTAAGGGGTTCGGTGCGCTAAAATAAACTTTTGGGTCATTCAGGGACTAAAAGTGTCAAAAAGTGCACAAGTTTGCATTTTCGCGCATAACTCACGTTCTGAATACATCCGGACATCCAAAAATTTATGTAAACACTATAATATTTTATTTTAGTGTTTGGCATGAGAAAAATCCGTTCGTTGCGTCATTTGGATCATTTTTCGCGCTTGTGCGCATTCCGTCGTAATTAAGCGAACATCGCGTTCGTACGACCAAACTAACTGACATCAGACATATTTTTGAGCATGTTTCATGTCCACAATGTTTAGGCATCATTTTAGGGCCTTAAAGTTGGCTTTATGGGCCTTAGAAGTGCCGGAAATGGGTTTAAACACGTGCAGGGACCAAAACTGTAGATTCTGAAACTTGTTTTCTGATCTGAAGAGCTAGGCGGCCCGCGTGAGCCCAAGCTTAAATCTTAGGCGGCCCGCGTACACCTCCCAGATCAGATCAGAACAAACAGTCAGCATTTTCCAGCTGTTTTAACCACAACCACAACTTCTAACTTGACCTTTCAGCTGATTAAGAGCCCTTTTTAGGCACCATAACTTTCCGACACTTGTACGGTTGCGATTAAGGCACGATATTCGACAAACGATCTTAACGGTTACCCGAAAACTATAAATACCCCAACCCCCATTACTTCAAACCCACTAGAATCTGATCTTAAAGACTCTAAGTTGGAACCTTTGTTTCATACCTGAGTTATTTTGATCACGATTAGCATTCGGGGACCCTTCGTAAGTCTTCCTTCGTTCTTTTATTGCTTTTCGAGTCCGAAAGTCAAACTTTGTTTGACTTTCTGCATTGACCAGTTTATGGTCGATGCGAAGTTCGTTTGAACTTCATAACGTGAGCGTGATCACGATGGCTATAGTCCCTAGTGACTATACCTACTGATTACCACGTTATCTAGGCTCAGTGACGAGCCGTAGTTTCGGTCAGAATACGTATTCTTGCGTATTTTGTAACCAAACTACTCTTAGGTATCACAACCGTTTGTTGTGATACCAAACCTGTTTTTCTAAACTTAGTTAAGCATGTTTTAACATGCTTAGCTCGTCACTTTTAGTTTAGTGCTTATATAGGGTCGTAAGGTAAGCGATCTAAACAATCGCTTATACTTTCGAACCCGACCCGTTTGGTCGATCATTAGGATCCGACCAAGCACATTAGGTGACCATAGTATATAGGGAATAACCTTACGAGGTTATAACTTATGGTCGCTTCGTTTAAGTAGTTGTATGATAGGTAGTTTATATGCCTTAGGTAAATTACCAAAATACCCCTATGATGCCAAAATTCATTTTAAACATATGTAACATAACTTTTGACATCTAAACTGATTTGACAACCATATTAGACATGTTAAGGCATATATTACTTGTCATAGGACTAGTTAGGCGGTCCGAACGCGTTTCACGTGAACGACGCGTTAAAGTAGCATAAGCTACCTAAACGGGTCGTAATGGGTCACAAGCACTTAGGTTAGGTTTCATTTAGTATGTAGGCTTTGTTAAACCATACTACATGAGTTCCCATACTCATTTGGTTTACGAACCCTCATTCTATCCGATCTTCCGATTTAGGTCCGGTTTATTAATGTAGTTACCTATATTAGGTGCCGTTTGATATTCCGAGATCTCTAGAATTGCTTGGTGGTTATCTTAGGACTTCTGAGCAATCTCAAGTGAGTACATAGACCCCTCTTTTACTGTTTTCCAAACGTTTTGGGGTGGAACACATGTGCCTACTTGTTACTTTCGTGCTTTTCCTGTTTTCACATCATATACCTGCTATGTTTGTTAGTACATTATAGTACATGATTTCATTACATTTCATGCTATGTATGTCCATTGTGTGCATACTTAGTACATTGTTTTACATTATATTTCTGCTATGTATGTTAACTGATAGCATGCTAGCACATTGATTTACATGACTTTTCTGCTTTGTATGTTAACTTAGCATACTTGGTACATTGTTTTCATATAACGTGTTCACTTTTGCTATGACATTTGGTTTGCACAAACGAGACTATTATGCGTTCATTAACATTAGCTACGCCGCTCGGTAGTAAGTACTGGTACCATAGGACTTGACAAATCCCATTCCTGACATCTCGGGTTTGTTTGTTTGGATGTAAGGAATGACCGAATCCGAAAACATTTCTTTTGATAACCTTGACTGAAAGGGTTATCCGACTGTCTCAAGGCTTGAATGTATGCGTTAACTTACCACATAAATGTTTGTATCAATGTAACATGCATTACTTTATAAAACATAACTTTTTGATACATTCAAAATACTTTGTTTTGTACATTTCTACATTTGGACTATTTGACAATACTTTACTTACAAGACATAACATTTGTTACACATTACTTGACTACTTTTGGACTATCAACATTTGACATGGTTTATACAAGGACTTTTGACAATTAGTTTAAACATAGACATTATACATTGTTGGTTGGTTAAGTGACTTAAGTAACGAAATGTGAGTAATATGACACAAGCATGGTGGATACGCCGCTGGTACTTCCTATATATAAGTGTTTGTATTATATTACATATCATAGCGTTATTTAAATCATTGATTTTGGACTTATACATTTTATACAAGTAACATGTTTTCACAAGACTTTGTTTTACAATACGGTTTATTTTATACAACTCATTTTACATGGCTATTCATTTAACCATACCTTATTCTTTTACTTATACATATCATCTAAACTTATTGTTTTTCAAGCGATTTACAAAACAAAATCAAATTACAAGGTTCATGACTAAACATTTCTTAAACTTAAGTCATGAATCCTATTTTCACAAAACCTATGTATCTCACAGGCATTTTTATGCTGACGTACCTATTTTCACATGTGTTTTCAGGAGCTTTTCCGTAGGATGACGATCATGACACTAGGGCGGACCTGTGCCTTAGAGATTTAAAACGAAGATAGACCATGTTTAATTATGTTAAAAACTCTTTGATTCCTGTTTAAAACAATGAAACTCTTGTGTTTATAAATAAAATACAACTTTGAATGCCATGGTTATGAAACAATTAATTCTGTTACAACACTCCCCGACGTTTTCCGCCACGTCTTGTATGTTATACGTGGTCGGGGTGTGACAGAAGAGTTGGTATCAGAGCCAATGGTTATAGGGAATTAGGTTATTAGTAATGCTTTGACCTAGACTATAACCTTTCTAGGACCCTAACACAAGTTGTCTTGTGTTTAGATTTTAAAACATGTATATCACCTATCCTTAGGTGATTATCAAAACAAGAAACCAAATTTTTCGAAACGATTTTTGAAAAACAATTATCTGTTTTTGGATGATTTATTACAAGGTTTTGAACCCTCTTTTGTAAGGTTTTGAACCCTTCCAGTTTGACTAAATTTTTGGCCTTGTGCCTTCAAATTTTCAAAATCTCGTCAACGTTTTAGGTTTTAAATAATGTGAACACGTGCAAACTGGAAGAGTGAATGCCTGTATTCTGGGTTTTCTGTCTAGGCAAGCACTTCGTATACATCTCATCAGACGCGAGACCAGTTGTGCTTACCTGGGAATTCTTGGGATGAGTGTTCACTTATAGGCGAGCATGTCTTCATGATACATTATTTTCGATCCATTTACTTTGATTAGTCACTGTGCGTCGTTTGTTTGCTTGGTAATGCGGACAAATGACCACCATCTTTGCGTTTGTTAATTTTGTTTCATCTCATTCTTTTCATCCAATCCTCTCACTCGTTTCCTTTCATGTTTTTCCTCTTTTAGAATGCCTCCTCGACGCGAACACCAGATAGCAACTGCCGAACTGGCAGAAATCATTTCGGAGCAGATGGCTGCTCAGTTCCCAAATCTCTTTGCTCAATGGCACGCAGCCAACAACAACAACAATGCTCCATGCAAATACAAGGACTTTAGCTCGGCTAAACCACTCAGGTTTAGTGGTTCTGAAGGAGCGACTGGGCTTCTTCAATGCTTTGAGAGCATTGAGAATACTTTCCGCCACGTGCAGTGTCCGGATAATTGCAAGGTCGAGTTTTCTTCGAGCGTGTTTCAGAAGAGGGCTCTCACATGGTGGAATGGTGTTATGAGAGATCGGGGTGCAGAAGTTGCTCTAGCGCAAACTTGGGCTGAACTTAGGGCCCTTATGATGAGGGAATTCTGTCCTCGTCATGAACAGCGAGCGTTGGAGAAAGAGTTTGAGGACTTGAAACAAGACAGTGGCGAGCACAGGGCTTATACTGATAGGTTTGAGGAGTTGAGTCTGCTTTGCCCGACTATGGTTACCCCACTCGACAAGGCTATCGAAAGATACATCGACGGCCTACCTGACTCGGTACAAGACATCATCACTGGTAGCAACCCTACCACACTCCGTCAGGCGATCGAGTTATCAGCGACATTGACTGAGTCGCAGATTCGAAAGGGGAAGCTGCACAAAAAGGGTGACAAGGGTAAGAAGCAGGTGTCTGATAAGGAAGATAGCAAGAAAGGTCAAAACAAGAAGGGAAAGAATTCTGGAGGGTCTAGGAAGCGGAAGGCTTCCCAAAACTATGATGTTACTGCACAGGCTCAAGCTGCACCAAATCAGCCTGCGCAACCACTAGCCAAGAAGCCTTATCTTGGCAATGCACCTTTGTGCAACAGGTGTAACGGCCATCATCAACCACACCTCCAGTGTCGTCAGTGCACCAACTGCGGAAGGCCTGGTCATCTTGCTGCCACCTGCCGCATTCCTGTTAACCAGAACCAGGCAGTTCAGAACCCGGCTCAACAGGTTGCTCAGCCTCTTGCTCAGCAACAAGGTCAAGCTGCACGACCTCATTATCCTCCTGGTTCATGCTACAATTGTGGGGATCTGACCCACTACAGGAACCGGTGCCCAAGACTAGCCAACCAGAATCAGAATGTGAACCCGAATCAGGCTCAGGCTCGTGGACGAGCTTTTAACTTGAATGCCCAAGAGGCGCAGGCGGATGATAACGTGGTGAACGGTACGTTCTTTATTAATAATCAGCCTGCATCTGTTCTTTTTGATTCGGGTGCCGACAAGAGTTTTGTGTCATTGTCTTTTGAGCCATTGCTTCGCGTGTCTAGAACGAAACTAGGTAAACCTTTGACAGTAGAAGTTGCTAGTGGTGAACCCATTGTTCTTGATTCTGTTCTTCACAACTGCCAGTTGAATCTTAACGATCATCTTTTTCCAATCGACCTCACGCCTATGCAACTTGGAAGCTTCGATGTCATAGTGGGTATGGATTGGTTATCTAAGCATCGCGCAGAGATAGTTTGTTCTGAGAAGATTGTTCGTGTGCCGCTTTCGACAGGCGAGATCCTACAGGTTCAAGGTGAGAAACCTGCCGGTGGTCTCAAACTCATGTCTTGTTTTAAAGCTCGAAAGTATCTGCATAAGAACTATGTGGCTTTCTTAGCACATGTTACAGCAGATAAAGGCAAGGGTAAGTCTATTTCAGATATTCCTGTCGTTCGGGATTATTCTGAAGTTTTCCCTGAAGAGTTACCTGGTCTACCTCCAGCACGCCAAGTCGAGTTCCGTATTGATCTCGTACCTGGTGCAAATCCCATTGCCAGAGTTCCATATTGTCTTGCACCATCTAAGATGCAAGAGTTGTCTAAGCAGCTTCAGGAACTCTCTGACAAAGGTTTTATCCGTCCTAGCTTTTCACCTTGGGGTGCTCCCGTTCTTTTTGTCAAGAAGAAGGATGGATCCTTTAGGATGTGTATCGATTATCGTGAGCTTAACAAGCTTACCATCAAGAATCGATATCCCCTACCGCGCATAGATGATCTCTTTGATCAGTTACAGGGCGCTTCTTATTTTTCAAAGATTGATCTTCGTTCGGGGTATCATCAACTTCGGGTGCATGAAGAAGACATTCCCAAGACAGCGTTCCATACTCGTTATGGGCATTATGAATTCACAGTCATGCCATTCGGTTTGACTAATGCTCCTGCTGTTTTCATGGACTTAATGAATAGGGTCTGCAAACCTTATTTGGATCAGTTCGTCATTGTTTTTATTGACGACATCTTGATTTATTCTAAGACGCGAGCTGATCACGAGCAACATCTTTGTCTTACTTTGGAACTCCTAAAGAAAGAGCAACTTTTCGCCAAATTCTCCAAGTGCGAATTTTGGCTTAAAGAAGTTCAATTCTTAGGACATATTATCGACGAACAAGGTATTCATGTAGATCAGTGCCATTAAGGATTGGGATACGCCTACTACTCCCACTGAGGTTCGTTCTTTTCTTGGACTAGCGGGTTATTACCGCCGCTTCATTGAGAACTTCTCAAAGATAGCAGTTCCTCTAACTGCTCTAACTCAGAAGAACAAGCCCTTTGAGTGGGGATACAAACAAGAGGAAGCTTTTCAAAACTTGAAGCAGAAGCTTTGCGACGCGCCTGTTCTAACTTTGCCTGAGGGCAATGATGATTTCGTCGTTTATTGCGATGCATCTAAACTGGGTCTTGGCTGTGTTCTTATGCAAAGGAACAAAGTCATAGCATATGCATCAAGGCAGTTGAAGATACATGAGAAGAACTACACCACTCATGATCTTGAGTTGGGTGCAGTTGTTTTTGCTCTAAAGATCTGGAGACACTATTTGTACGGTACAAAATGTGTGGTTTTCACGGACCACAAAAGTCTTCAGCATATCTTCAACCAGAAAGAACTCAACATGAGGCAACGACGTTGGGTTGAGCTTTTAAACGACTATGACTGCGAAATTCGCTACCATCCTGGTAAGGCGAATGTCGTAGCTGATGCATTGAGTCGTAAGGAACGTACTAAGCTTCATTGTGTACGTGTTCAATCTGTTATTCAAGCTCAATCCGATATCCAAGCACGCATTTCTCAGGCTCAACAATCTTGTGTTTCACAAGGTTTAATGGATAAGGAATTTCCCTATCACATAACGCCTGCTTTGGAACTAAAGGACAATGGATCGTATTACTTCATGGACCGTTTGTGGTTCCCAAGCCAGGATGATCTTCGTACCTTGCTTATGGATGAAGCCCATAAGTCGCGTTATTCTATTCATCCGGGCTCAGATAAGATGTATAAGGATCTTCGTATTCATTATTGGTGGCCTGGTATGAAGAAAGACATTGCCTTATACGTATCAAAATGCCTTACTTGTCTTAAGGTTAAGGCTGAACATCAGCGTCCTTCTGGTTTATTGGAGCAACCAGAGATCCCAGTTTGGAAATGGGAAAACATTACTATGGATCTTGTTACTAAACTTCCGCGCACAAAGAAAGGTCATGATGCCATCTGGGTAGTTGTTGATCGTCTTACTAAGTCAGCGCATTTCTTGCCAATCCGTGAGGATTTTCCTGCTGACAGACTTGCTCAAATCTATGTGGATGAAATTGTAGCTCGACATGGTGTTCCTTTGAATATCATTTCTGACAGAGATGCTCGTTTCACTTCTCATTTTTGGAGAACCATGCAATCTGCTATGGGGACCCAACTTAATCTGAGCACAGCTTATCATCCGCAAACGGATGGTCAATCTGAGAGAACAATCCAGACTCTGGAGGATATGCTTAGAGCTTGTGTGATCGATTTTGGTGGTAGTTGGGATTCACATCTTAAGTTGATTGAATTCTCCTACAACAACAGTTATCACACCAGCATCAAAATGGCTCCTTTCGAGGCTCTCTATGGTCGAAAATGTCGTTCACCAGTCTGCTGGAATGAGATCGGCGAGGCTCAACTTACTGGGCCTGCCCTCATTTTAGAGACTACTGACAAGATCAAGAAAGTTCATGATAACCTTCAGATAGATAGAAGCCGTCAGAAGAGTTACGCGGACCCAAAACGCAAGGCCTTGGAATTTCAAGTCGGTGATCGAGTATTAGTGAAGGTCTCACCTTGGAAAGGTGTGACCAGATTTGGAAAGAAAGGAAAACTTGCACCTAGATACGTTGGACCATTCAAGATCGTCGAAGGAATCGGTAAGGTAGCCTACAGACTTGAGTTACCTCCTGAACTTGGAAATGTTCATCCAACTTTTCACGTATCCAATCTCAAGAGGTGTTTAGCTGATGAGAACCTCCACATACCGCTTGACGAAATTCGTGTTGGCAAAACACTGAAATTTGTTGAGAAGCCAGTGGAAATCATGGAACGTGAAGTCAAATGGCTTAAACGCAAGCGCATTCCTTTGGTCAAAGTTCGCTGGGAAGCTAAACGTGGACCCGAGTTTACTTGGGAACGCGAAGATCAAATGAAGGCAAAATATCCGCATCTTTTTCCACGAGTTTCCTCTAAATAAATTTCGGGACGAAATTTCCACAAGTAAGGGAGACTGTAACATCCGTGCTTGTAATCATTGTGAAACAGTATCAATAAAACAATGTTATTTGATCCCAATGTTTGTTTGTTTGTGTTTTACATTTTTCATATTTTGACTTTTATGTAATTTCAAACTCTACATCGCTTTCTGGAGAGTTATACGCAAACTGATGTGTAAACATAATCAGTTTAATGCGAGAAATACTCCGGAACATCAACATACACTTAACATACCTTAAATAACCTTTACATAACTTAGAAATAAGTTTTGAAGGCTTTGGTATGGCAAAAACAAAGTTAATTCGCTTACAGGGACTAAACTTGACAAACTACAAAAGTATGCCAATTTGAACTGTAACGAACATTCTGGAACATGACCATAAGTTAAACACACCTTAAATATCCTTTACATAGCTTAGAAATAGGCTTTAACGGGTTCGGTGCACTAAAATAAACTTTTGGGTCATTCAGGGACTAAAAGTGTCAAAAAGTGCACAAGTTTGCATTTTCGCGCATAACTCACGTTCTGAATACATCCGGACATCCAAAAATTTATGTAAACACTATAATATTTTATTTTAGTGTTTGGCATGAGAAAAATCCGTTCGTTGCGTCATTTGGATCATTTTTCGCGCTTGTGCGCATTCCGTCGTAATTAAGCGAACATCGCGTTCGTACGACCAAACTAACTGACATCAGACATATTTTTGAGCATGTTTCATGTCCACAATGTTTAGGCATCATTTTAGGGCCTTAAAGTTGGCTTTATGGGCCTTAGAAGTGCCGGAAATGGGTTTAAACACGTGCAGGGACCAAAACTGTAGATTCTGAAACTTGTTTTCTGATCTGAAGAGCTAGGCGGCCCGCGTGAGCCCAAGCTTAAATCTTAGGCGGCCCGCGTACACCTCCCAGATCAGATCAGAACAAACAGTCAGCATTTTCCAGCTGTTTTAACCACAACCACAACTTCTAACTTGACCTTTCAGCTGATTAAGAGCCCTTTTTAGGCACCATAACTTTCCGACACTTGTACGGTTGCGATTAAGGCACGATATTCGACAAACGATCTTAACGGTTACCCGAAAACTATAAATACCCCAACCCCCATTACTTCAAACCCACTAGAATCTGATCTTAAAGACTCTAAGTTGGAACCTTTGTTTCATACCTGAGTTATTTTGATCACGATTAGCATTCGGGGACCCTTCGTAAGTCTTCCTTCGTTCTTTTATTGCTTTTCGAGTCCGAAAGTCAAACTTTGTTTGACTTTCTGCATTGACCAGTTTATGGTCGATGCGAAGTTCGTTTGAACTTCATAACGTGAGCGTGATCACGATGGCTATAGTCCCTAGTGACTATACCTACTGATTACCACGTTATCTAGGCTCAGTGACGAGCCGTAGTTTCGGTCAGAATACGTATTCTTGCGTATTTTGTAACCAAACTACTCTTAGGTATCACAACCGTTTGTTGTGATACCAAACCTGTTTTTCTAAACTTAGTTAAGCATGTTTTAACATGCTTAGCTCGTCACTTTTAGTTTAGTGCTTATATAGGGTCGTAAGGTAAGCGATCTAAACAATCGCTTATACTTTCGAACCCGACCCGTTTGGTCGATCATTAGGATCCGACCAAGCACATTAGGTGACCATAGTATATAGGGAATAACCTTACGAGGTTATAACTTATGGTCGCTTCGTTTAAGTAGTTGTATGATAGGTAGTTTATATGCCTTAGGTAAATTACCAAAATACCCCTATGATGCCAAAATTCATTTTAAACATATGTAACATAACTTTTGACATCTAAACTGATTTGACAACCATATTAGACATGTTAAGGCATATATTACTTGTCATAGGACTAGTTAGGCGGTCCGAACGCGTTTCACGCGAACGACGCGTTAAAGTAGCATAAGCTACCTAAACGGGTCGTAATGGGTCACAAGCACTTAGGTTAGGTTTCATTTAGTATGTAGGCTTTGTTAAACCATACTACATGAGTTCCCATACTCATTTGGTTTACGAACCCTCATTCTATCCGATCTTCCGATTTAGGTCCGGTTTATTAATGTAGTTACCTATATTAGGTGCCGTTTGATATTCCGAGATCTCTAGCATTGCTTGGTGGTTATCTTAGGACTTCTGAGCAATCTCAAGTGAGTACATAGACCCCTCTTTTACTGTTTTCCAAACGTTTTGGGGTGGAACACATGTGCCTACTTGTTACTTTCGTGCTTTTCCTGTTTTCACATCATATACCTGCTATGTTTGTTAGTACATTATAGTACATGATTTCATTACATTTCATGCTATGTATGTCCATTGTGTGCATACTTAGTACATTGTTTTACATTACATTTCTGCTATGTATGTTAACTGATAGCATGCTAGCACATTGATTTACATGACTTTTCTGCTTTGTATGTTAACTTAGCATACTTGGTACATTGTTTACATATAACGTGTTCACTTTTGCTATGACATTTGGTTTGCACAAACGAGACTATTATGCGTTCATTAACATTAGCTACGCCGCTCGGTAGTAAGTACTGGTACCATAGGACTTGACAAATCCCATTCCTGACATCTCGGGTTTGTTTGGATGTAAGGAATGACCGAATCCGAAAACATTTCTTTTGATAACCTTGACTGAAAGGGTTATCCGACTGTCTCAAGGCTTGAATGTATGCGTTAACTTACCACATAAATGTTTGTATCAATGTAACATGCATTACTTTATAAAACATAACTTTTTGATACATTCAAAATACTTTGTTTTGTACATTTCTACATTTGGACTATTTGACAATACTTTACTTACAAGACATAACATTTGTTACACATTACTTGACTACTTTTGGACTATCAACATTTGACATGGTTTATACAAGGACTTTTGACAATTAGTTTAAACATAGACATTATACATTGTTGGTTGGTTAAGTGACTTAAGTAACGAAATGTGAGTAATATGACACAAGCATGGTGGATACGCCGCTGGTACTTCCTATATATAAGTGTTTGTATTATATTACATATCATAGCGTTATTTAAATCATTGATTTTGGACTTATACATTTTATACAAGTAACATGTTTTCACAAGACTTTGTTTTACAATACGGTTTATTTTATACAACTCATTTTACATGGTTATTCATTTAACCATACCTTATTCTTTTACTTATACATATCATCTAAACTTATTGTTTTTCAAGCGATTTACAAAACAAAATCAAATTACAAGGTTCATGACTAAACATTTCTTAAACTTAAGTCATGAATCCTATTTTCACAAAACCTATGTATCTCACAGGCATTTTTATGCTGACGTACCTATTTTCACATGTGTTTTCAGGAGCTTTTCCGTAGGATGACGATCATGACACTAGGGCGGACCTGTGCCTTAGAGATTTAAAACGAAGATAGACCATGTTTAATTATGTTAAAAACTCTTTGATTCCTGTTTAAAACAATGAAACTCTTGTGTTTATAAATAAAATACAACTTTGAATGCCATGGTTATGAAACAATTAATTCTGTTACAACACTCCCCGACGTTTTCCGCCACGTCTTGTATGTTATACGTGGTCGGGGTGTGACAGAAGAGTTGGTATCAGAGCCAATGGTTATAGGGAATTAGGTTATTAGTAATGCTTTGACCTAGACTATAACCTTTCTAGGACCCTAACACAAGTTGTCTTGTGTTTAGATTTTAAAACATGTACATCACCTATCCTTAGGTTATTATCAAAACAAGAAACCAAATTTTTCGAAACGATTTTTGAAAAACAATCATCTGTTTTTGGATGATTTATTACAAGGTTTTGAACCCTCTTTTGTAAGGTTTTGAACCCTTCCAGTTTGACTAAATTTTTGGCCTTGTGCCTTCAAATTTTCAAAATCTCGTCAACGTTTTGGGTTTTAAATAATGTGAACACGTGCAAACTGGAAGAGTGAATGCCTGTATTCTGGGTTTTCTGTCTAGGCAAGCACTTCGTATACATCTCATCAGACGCGAGACCAGTTGTGCTTACCTGGGAATTCTTGGGATGAGTGTTCACTTATAGGCGAGCATGTCTTCATGATACATTATTTTCGATCCATTTACTTTGATTAGTCACTGTGCGTCGTTTGTTTGCTTGGTAATGCGGACAAATGACCACCATCTTTGCGTTTGTTAATTTTGTTTCATCTCATTCTTTTCATCCAATCCTCTCACTCGTTTCCTTTCATGTTTTTCCTCTTTTAGAATGCCTCCTCGACGCGAACACCAGATAGCAACTGCCGAACTGGCAGAAATCATTTCGGAGCAGATGGCTGCTCAGTTCCCAAATCTCTTTGCTCAATGGCACGCAGCCAACAACAACAACAATGCTCCATGCAAATACAAGGACTTTAGCTCGGCTAAACCACTCAGGTTTAGTGGTTCTGAAGGAGCGACTGGGCTTCTTCAATGCTTTGAGAGCATTGAGAATACTTTCCGCCACGTGCAGTGTCCGGATAATTGCAAGGTCAAGTTTTCTTCGAGCGTGTTTCAGAAGAGGGCTCTCACATGGTGGAATGGTGTTATGAGAGATCGGGGTGCAGAAGTTGCTCTAGCGCAAACTTGGGCTGAACTTAGGGCCCTTATGATGAGGGAATTCTGTCCTCGTCATGAACAGCGAGCGTTGGAGAAAGAGTTTGAGGACTTGAAACAAGACAGTGGCGAGCACAGGGCTTATACTGATAGGTTTGAGGAGTTGAGTCTGCTTTGCCCGACTATGGTTACCCCACTCGACAAGGCTATCGAAAGATACATCGACGGCCTACCTGACTCGGTACAAGACATCATCACTGGTAGCAACCCTACCACACTCCGTCAGGCGATCGAGTTATCAGCGACATTGACTGAGTCACGGATTCGAAAGGGGAAGCTGCACAAAAAGGGTGACAAGGGTAAGAAGCAGGTGTCTGATAAGGAAGATAGCAAGAAAGGTCAAAACAAGAAGGGAAAGAATTCTGGAGGGTCTAGGAAGCGGAAGGCTTCCCAAAACTATGATGTTACTGCACAGGCTCAAGCTGCACCAAATCAGCCTGCGCAACCACTAGCCAAGAAGCCTTATCTTGGCAATGCACCTTTGTGCAACAGGTGTAACGGCCATCATCAACCACACCTCCAGTGTCGTCAGTGCACCAACTGCGGAAGGCCTGGTCATCTTGCTGCCACCTGCCGCATTCCTGTTAACCAGAACCAGGCAGTTCAGAACCCGGCTCAACAGGTTGCTCAGCCTCTTGCTCAGCAACAAGGTCAAGCTGCACGACCTCATTATCCTCCTGGTTCATGCTACAATTGTGGGGATCTGACCCACTACAGGAACCGGTGCCCAAGACTAGCCAACCAGAATCAGAATGTGAACCCGAATCAGGCTCAGGCTCGAGGACGAGCTTTTAACTTGAATGCCCAAGAGGCGCAGGCGGATGATAACGTGGTGAACGGTACGTTCTTTATTAATAATCAGCCTGCATCTGTTCTTTTTGATTCGGGTGCCGACAAGAGTTTTGTGTCATTGTCTTTTGAGCCATTGCTTCGCGTGTCTAGAACGAAACTAGGTAAACCTTTGACAGTAGAAGTTACTAGTGGTGAACCCATTGTTCTTGATTCTGTTCTTCACAACTGTCAGTTGAATCTTAACGATCATCTTTTTCCAATCGACCTCACGCCTATGCAACTTGGAAGCTTCGATGTCATAGTGGGTATGGATTGGTTATCTAAGCATCGCGCAGAGATAGTTTGTTCTGAGAAGATTGTTCGTGTGCCTCTTTCGACAGGCGAGATCCTACAGGTTCAAGGTGAGAAACCTGCCGGTGGTCTCAAACTCATGTCTTGTTTTAAAGCTCGGAAGTATCTGCGGAAGAACTATGTGGCTTTCTTAGCACATGTTACAGCAGATAAAGGCAAGGGTAAGTCTATTTCAGATATTCCTGTCGTTCGGGATTATTCTGAAGTTTTCCCTGAAGAGTTACCTGGTCTACCTCCAGCACGCCAAGTCGAGTTCCGTATTGATCTCGTACCTGGTGCAAATCCCATTGCCAGAGTTCCATATTGTCTTGCACCATCTAAGATGCAAGAGTTGTCTAAGCAGCTTCAGGAACTCTCTGACAAAGGTTTTATCCGTCCTAGCTTTTCACCTTGGGGTGCTCCCGTTCTTTTTGTCAAGAAGAAGGATGGATCCTTTAGGATGTGTATCGATTATCGTGAGCTTAACAAGCTTACCATCAAGAATCGATATCCCCTACCGCGCATAGATGATCTCTTTGATCAGTTACAGGGCGCTTCTTATTTTTCGAAGATTGATCTTCGTTCGGGGTATCATCAACTTCGGGTGCATGAAGAAGACATTCCCAAGACAGCGTTCCGTACTCGTTATGGGCATTATGAATTCACAGTCATGCCATTCGGTTTGACTAATGCTCCTGCTGTTTTCATGGACTTAATGAATAGGGTCTGCAAACCTTATTTGGATCAGTTCGTCATTGTTTTTATTGACGACATCTTGATTTATTCTAAGACGCGAGCTGATCACGAGCAACATCTTTGTCTTACTTTGGAACTCCTAAAGAAAGAGCAACTTTTCGCCAAATTCTCCAAGTGCAAATTTTGGCTTAAAGAATTTCAATTCTTAGGACATATTATCGACGAACAAGGTATTCATGTAGATCCCTCCAAGATCAGTGCGATTAAGGATTGGGATACGCCTACTACTCCCACTGAGGTTCGTTCTTTTCTTGGACTAGCGGGTTATTACCGCCGCTTCATTGAGAACTTCTCAAAGATAGCAGTTCCTCTAACTGCTCTAACTCAGAAGAACAAGCCCTTTGAGTGGGGATACAAACAAGAGGAAGCTTTTCAAAACTTGAAGCAGAAGCTTTGCGACGCGCCTGTTCTAACTTTGCCTGAGGGCAATGATGATTTCGTCGTTTATTGCGATGCATCTAAATTGGGTCTTGGCTGTGTTCTTATGCAAAGGAACAAAGTCATAGCATATGCATCAAGGCAGTTGAAGATACATGAGAAGAACTACACCACTCATGATCTTGAGTTGGGTGCAGTTGTTTTTGCTCTAAAGATCTGGAGACACTATTTGTACGGTACAAAATGTGTGGTTTTCACGGACCACAAAAGTCTTCAGCATATCTTCAACCAGAAAGAACTCAACATGAGGCAACGACGTTGGGTTGAGCTTTTAAACGACTATGACTGCGAAATTCGCTACCATCCTGGTAAGGCGAATGTCGTAGCTGATGCATTGAGTCGTAAGGAACGTACTAAGCTTCATTGTGTACGTGTTCAATCTGTTATTCAAGCTCAATCCGATATCCAAGCACGCATTTCTCAGGCTCAACAATCTTGTGTTTCACAAGGTTTAATGGATAAGGAATTTCCCTATCACATAACGCCTGCTTTGGAACTAAAGGACAATGGATCGTATTACTTCATGGACCGTTTGTGGTTCCCAAGCCAGGATGATCTTCGTACCTTGCTTATGGATGAAGCCCATAAGTCGCGTTATTCTATTCATCCGGGCTCAGATAAGATGTATAAGGATCTTCGTATTCATTATTGGTGGCCTGGTATGAAGAAAGACATTGCCTTATACGTATCAAAATGCCTTACTTGTCTTAAGGTTAAGGCTGAACATCAGCGTCCTTCTGGTTTATTGGAGCAACCAGAGATCCCAGTTTGGAAATGGGAAAACATTACTATGGATCTTGTTACTAAACTTCCGCGCACAAAGAAAGGTCATGATGCCATCTGGGTAGTTGTTGATCGTCTTACTAAGTCAGCGCATTTCTTGCCAATCCGTGAGGATTTTCCTGCTGACAGACTTGCTCAAATCTATGTGGATGAAATTGTAGCTCGACATGGTGTTCCTTTGAATATCATTTCTGACAGAGATGCTCGTTTCACTTCTCATTTTTGGAGAACCATGCAATCTGCTATGGGGACCCAACTTAATCTGAGCACAGCTTATCATCCGCAAACGGATGGTCAATCTGAGAGAACAATCCAGACTCTGGAGGATATGCTTAGAGCTTGTGTGATCGATTTTGGTGGTAGTTGGGATTCACATCTTAAGTTGATTGAATTCTCCTACAACAACAGTTATCACACCAGCATCAAAATGGCTCCTTTCGAGGCTCTCTATGGTCGAAAATGTCGTTCACCAGTCTGCTGGAATGAGATCGGCGAGGCTCAACTTACTGGGCCTGCCCTCATTTTAGAGACTACTGACAAGATCAAGAAAGTTCGTGATAACCTTCAGACAGCTAGAAGCCGTCAGAAGAGTTACGCGGACCCAAAACGCAAGGCCTTGGAATTTCAAGTCGGTGATCGAGTATTAGTGAAGGTCTCACCTTGGAAAGGTGTGACCAGATTTGGAAAGAAAGGAAAACTTGCACCTAGATACGTTGGACCATTCAAGATCGTCGAAAGAATCGGTAAGGTAGCCTACAGACTTGAGTTACCTCCTGAACTTGGAAATGTTCATCCAACTTTTCACGTATCCAATCTCAAGAGGTGTTTAGCTGATGAGAACCTCCACATACCGCTTGACGAAATTCGTGTTGGCAAAACACTGAAATTTGTTGAGAAGCCAGTGGAAATCATGGAACGTGAAGTCAAATGGCTTAAACGCAAGCGCATTCCTTTGGTCAAAGTTCGCTGGGAAGCTAAACGTGGACCCGAGTTTACTTGGGAACGCGAAGATCAAATGAAGGCAAAATATCCGCATCTTTTTCCACGAGTTTCCTCTAAATAAATTTCGGGACGAAATTTCCACAAGTAGGGGAGACTGTAACATCCGTGCTTGTAATCATTGTGAAACAGTATCAATAAAACAATGTTATTTGATCCCAATGTTTGTTTGTTTGTGTTTTACATTTTTCATATTTTGACTTTTATGTAATTTCAAACTCTACATCGCTTCCTGGAGAGTTATACGCAAACTGATGTGTAAACATAATCAGTTTAATGCGAGAAATACTCCGGAACATCAACATACACTTAACATACCTTAAATAACCTTTACATAACTTAGAAATAAGTTTTGAAGGCTTTGGTATGGCAAAAACAAAGTTAATTCGCTTACAGGGACTAAACTTGACAAACTACAAAAGTATGCCAATTTGAACTGTAACGAACATTCTGGAACATGACCATAAGTTAAACACACCTTAAATATCCTTTACATAGCTTAGAAATAGGCTTTAAGGGGTTCGGTGCACTAAAATAAACTTTTGGGTCATTCAGGGACTAAAAGTGTCAAAAAGTGCACAAGTTTGCATTTTCACGCATAACTCACGTTCTGAATACATCCGGACATCCAAAAATTTATGTAAACACTATAATATTTTATTTTAGTGTTTGGCATGAGAAAAATCCGTTCGTTGCGTCATTTGGATCATTTTTCGCGCTTGTGCGCATTCCGTCGTAATTAAGCGAACATCGCGTTCGTACGACCAAACTAACTGACATCAGACATATTTTTGAGCATGTTTCATGTCCACAATGTTTAGGCATCATTTTAGGGCCTTAAAGTTGGCTTTATGGGCCTTATAAGTGCCGGAAATGGGTTTAAACACGTGCAGGGACCAAAACTGTAGATTCTGAAACTTGTTTTCTGATCTGAAGAGCTAGGCGGCCCGCGTGAGCCCAAGCTTAAATCTTAGGCGGCCCGCGTACACCTCCCAGATCAGATCAGAACAAACAGTCAGCATTTTCCAGCTGTTTTAACCACAACCACAACTTCTAACTTGACCTTTCAGCTGATTAAGAGCCCTTTTTAGGCACCATAACTTTCCGACACTTGTACGGTTGCGATTAAGGCACGATATTCGACAAACGATCTTAACGGTTACCCGAAAACTATAAATACCCCAACCCCCATTACTTCAAACCCACTAGAATCTGATCTTAAAGACTCTAAGTTGGAACCTTTGTTTCATACCTGAGTTATTTTGATCACGATTAGCATTCGGGGACCCTTCGTAAGTCTTCCTTCGTTCTTTTATTGCTTTTCGAGTCCGAAAGTCAAACTTTGTTTGACTTTCTGCATTGACCAGTTTATGGTCGATGCGAAGTTCGTTTGAACTTCATAACGTGAGCGTGATCACGATGGCTATAGTCCCTAGTGACTATACCTACTGATTACCACGTTATCTAGGCTCAGTGACGAGCCGTAGTTTCGGTCAGAATACGTATTCTTGCGTATTTTGTAACCAAACTACTCTTAGGTATCACAACCGTTTGTTGTGATACCAAACCTGTTTTTCTAAACTTAGTTAAGCATGTTTTAACATGCTTAGCTCGTCACTTTTAGTTTAGTGCTTATATAGGGTCGTAAGGTAAGCGATCTAAACAATCGCTTATACTTTCGAACCCGACCCGTTTGGTCGATCATTAGGATCCGACCAAGCACATTAGGTGACCATAGTATATAGGGAATAACCTTACGAGGTTATAACTTATGGTCGCTTCGTTTAAGTAGTTGTATGATAGGTAGTTTATATGCCTTAGGTAAATTACCAAAATACCCCTATGATGCCAAAATTCATTTTAAACATATGTAACATAACTTTTGACATCTAAACTGATTTGACAACCATATTAGACATGTTAAGGCATATATTACTTGTCATAGGACTAGTTAGGCGGTCCGAACGCGTTTCACGCGAACGACGCGTTAAAGTAGCATAAGCTACCTAAACGGGTCGTAATGGGTCACAAGCACTTAGGTTAGGTTTCATTTAGTATGTAGGCTTTGTTAAACCATACTACATGAGTTCCCATACTCATTTGGTTTACGAACCCTCATTCTATCCGATCTTCCGATTTAGGTCCGGTTTATTAATGTAGTTACCTATATTAGGTGCCGTTTGATATTCCGAGATCTCTAGCATTGCTTGGTGGTTATCTTAGGACTTCTGAGCAATCTCAAGTGAGTACATAGACCCCTCTTTTACTGTTTTCCAAACGTTTTGGGGTGGAACACATGTGCCTACTTGTTACTTTCGTGCTTTTCCTGTTTTCACATCATATACCTGTTATGTTTGTTAGTACATTATAGTACATGATTTCATTACATTTCATGCTATGTATGTCCATTGTGTGCATACTTAGTACATTGTTTTACATTACATTTCTACTATGTATGTTAACTGATAGCATGCTAGCACATTGATTTACATGACTTTTCTGCTTTGTATGTTAACTTAGCATACTTGGTACATTGTTTTCATATAACGTGTTCACTTTTGCTATGACATTTGGTTTGCACAAACGAGACTATTATGCGTTCATTAACATTAGCTACGCCGCTCGGTAGTAAGTACTGGTACCATAGGACTTGACAAATCCCATTCCTGACATCTCGGGTTTGTTTGTTTGGATGTAAGGAATGACCGAATCCGAAAACATTTCTTTTGATAACCTTGACTGAAAGGGTTATCCGACTGTCTCAAGGCTTGAATGTATGCGTTAACTTACCACATAAATGTTTGTATCAATGTAACATGCATTACTTTATAAAACATAACTTTTTGATACATTCAAAATACTTTGTTTTGTACATTTCTACATTTGGACTATTTGACAATACTTTACTTACAAGACATAACATTTGTTACACATTACTTGACTACTTTTGGACTATCAACATTTGACATGGTTTATACAAGGACTTTTGACAATTAGTTTAAACATAGACATTATACATTGTTGGTTGGTTAAGTGACTTAAGTAACGAAATGTGAGTAATATGACACAAGCATGGTGGATACGCCGCTGGTACTTCCTATATATAAGTGTTTGTATTATATTACATATCATAGCGTTATTTAAATCATTGATTTTGGACTTATACATTTTATACAAGTAACATGTTTTCACAAGACTTTGTTTTACAATACGGTTTATTTTATACAACTCATTTTACATGGCTATTCATTTAACCATACCTTATTCTTTTACTTATACATATCATCTAAACTTATTGTTTTTCAAGCGATTTACAAAACAAAATCAAATTACAAGGTTCATGACTAAACATTTCTTAAACTTAAGTCATGAATCCTATTTTCACAAAACCTATGTATCTCACAGGCATTTTTATGCTGACGTACCTATTTTCACATGTGTTTTCAGGAGCTTTTCCGTAGGATGACGATCATGACACTAGGGCGGACCTGTGCCTTAGAGATTTAAAACGAAGATAGACCATGTTTAATTATGTTAAAAACTCTTTGATTCCTGTTTAAAACAATGAAACTCTTGTGTTTATAAATAAAATACAACTTTGAATGCCATGGTTATGAAACAATTAATTCTGTTACAACACTCCCCGACGTTTTCCGCCACGTCTTGTATGTTATACGTGGTCGGGGTGTGACAGAAGAGTTGGTATCAGAGCCAATGGTTATAGGGAATTAGGTTATTAGTAATGCTTTGACCTAGACTATAACCTTTCTAGGACCCTAACACAAGTTGTCTTGTGTTTAGATTTTAAAACATGTACATCACCTATCCTTAGGTGATTATCAAAACAAGAAACCAAATTTTTCGAAACGATTTTTGAAAAACAATCATATGTTTTTGGATGATTTATTACAAGGTTTTGAACCCTCTTTTGTAAGGTTTTGAACCCTTCCAGTTTGACTAAATTTTTGGCCTTGTGCCTTCAAATTTTCAAAATCTCGTCAACGTTTTGGGTTTTAAATAATGTGAACACGTGCAAACTGGAAGAGTGAATGCCTGTATTCTGGGTTTTCTGTCTAGGCAAGCACTTCGTATACATCTCATCAGACGCGAGACCAGTTGTGCTTACCTGGGAATTCTTGGGATGAGTGTTCACTTATAGGCGAGCATGTCTTCATGATACATTATTTTCGATCCATTTACTTTGATTAGTCACTGTGCGTCGTTTGTTTGCTTGGTAATGCGGACAAATGACCACCATCTTTGCGTTTGTTAATTTTGTTTCATCTCATTCTTTTCATCCAATCCTCTCACTCGTTTCCTTTCATGTTTTCCTCTTTTAGAATGCCTCCTCGACGCGAACACCAGATAGCAACTGCCGAACTGGCAGAAATCATTTCGGAGCAGATGGCTGCTCAGTTCCCAAATCTCTTTGCTCAATGGCACGCAGCCAACAACAACAACAATGCTCCATGCAAATACAAGGACTTTAGCTCGGCTAAACCACTCAGGTTTAGTGGTTCTGAAGGAGCGACTGGGCTTCTTCAATGCTTTGAGAGCATTGAGAATACTTTCCGCCACGTGCAGTGTCCGGATAATTGCAAGGTCGAGTTTTCTTCGAGCGTGTTTCAGAAGAGGGCTCTCACATGGTGGAATGGTGTTATGAGAGATCGGGGTGCAGAAGTTGCTCTAGCGCAAACTTGGGCTGAACTTAGGGCCCTTATGATGAGGGAATTCTGTCCTCGTCATGAACAGCGAGCGTTGGAGAAAGAGTTTGAGGACTTGAAACAAGACAGTGGCGAGCACAGGGCTTATACTGATAGGTTTGAGGAGTTGAGTCTGCTTTGCCCGACTATGGTTACCCCACTCGACAAGGCTATCGAAAGATACATCGACGGCCTACCTGACTCGGTACAAGACATCATCACTGGTAGCAACCCTACCACACTCCGTCAGGCGATCGAGTTATCAGCGACATTGACTGAGTCGCAGATTCGAAAGGGGAAGCTGCACAAAAAGGGTGACAAGGGTAAGAAGCAGGTGTCTGATAAGGAAGATAGCAAGAAAGGTCAAAACAAGAAGGGAAAGAATTCTGGAGGGTCTAGGAAGCGGAAGGCTTCCCAAAACTATGATGTTACTGCACAGGCTCAAGCTGCACCAAATCAGCCTGCGCAACCACTAGCCAAGAAGCCTTATCTTGGCAATGCACCTTTGTGCAACAGGTGTAACGGCCATCATCAACCACACCTCCAGTGTCGTCAGTGCACCAACTGCGGAAGGCCTGGTCATCTTGCTGCCACCTGCCGCATTCCTGTTAACCAGAACCAGGCAGTTCAGAACCCGGCTCAACAGGTTGCTCAGCCTCTTGCTCAGCAACAAGGTCAAGCTGCACGACCTCATTATCCTCCTGGTTCATGCTACAATTGTGGGGATCTGACCCACTACAGGAACCGGTGCCCAAGACTAGCCAACCAGAATCAGAATGTGAACCCGAATCAGGCTCAGGCTCGTGGACGAGCTTTTAACTTGAATGCCCAAGAGGCGCAGGCGGATGATAACGTGGTGAACGGTACGTTCTTTATTAATAATCAGCCTGCATCTGTTCTTTTTTATTCGGGTGCCGACAAGAGTTTTGTGTCATTGTCTTTTGAGCCATTGCTTCGCGTGTCTAGAACGAAACTAGGTAAACCTTTGACAGTAGAAGTTGCTAGTGGTGAACCCATTGTTCTTGATTCTGTTCTTCACAACTGCCAGTTGAATCTTAACGATCATCTTTTTCCAATCGACCTCACGCCTATGCAACTTGGAAGCTTCGATGTCATAGTGGGTATGGATTGGTTATCTAAGCATCGCGCAGAGATAGTTTGTTCTGAGAAGATTGTTCGTGTGCCGCTTTCGACAGGCGAGATCCTACAGGTTCAAGGTGAGAAACCTGCCGGTGGTCTCAAACTCATGTCTTGTTTTAAAGCTCGGAAGTATCTGCGGAAGAACTATGTGGCTTTCTTAGCACATGTTACAGCAGATAAAGGCAAGGGTAAGTCTATTTCAGATATTCCTGTCGTTCGAGATTATTCTGAAGTTTTCCCTGAAGAGTTACCTGGTCTACCTCCAGCACGCCAAGTCGAGTTCCGTATTGATCTCGTACCTGGTGCAAATCCCATTGCCAGAGTTCCATATTGTCTTGCACCATCTAAGATGCAAGAGTTGTCTAAGCAGCTTTAGGAACTCTCTGACAAAGGTTTTATCCGTCCTAGCTTTTCACCTTGGGGTGCTCCCGTTCTTTTTGTCAAGAAGAAGGATGGATCCTTTAGGATGTGTATCGATTATCGTGAGCTTAACAAGCTTACCATCAAGAATCAATATCCCCTACCGCGCATAGATGATCTCTTTGATCAGTTACAGGGCGCTTCTTATTTTTCGAAGATTGATCTTCGTTCGGGGTATCATCAACTTCGGGTGCATGAAGAAGACATTCCCAAGACAGCGTTCCATACTCGTTATGGGCATTATGAATTCACAGTCATGCCATTCGGTTTGACTAATGCTCCTGCTGTTTTCATGGACTTAATGAATAGGGTCTGCAAACCTTATTTGGATCAGTTCGTCATTGTTTTTATTGACGACATCTTGATTTATTCTAAGACGCGAGCTGATCACGAGCAACATCTTTGTCTTACTTTGGAACTCCTAAAGATAGAGCAACTTTTCGCCAAATTCTCCAAGTGCGAATTTTGGCTTAAAAAAGTTCAATTCTTAGGACATATTATCGACGAACAAGGTATTCATGTAGATCCCTCCAAGATCAGTGCGATTAAGGATTGGGATACACCTACTACTCCCACTGAGGTTCGTTCTTTTCTTGGACTAGCGGGTTATTACCGCCGCTTCATTGAGAACTTCTCAAAGATAGCAGTTCCTCTAACTGCTCTAACTCAGAAGAACAAGCCCTTTGAGTGGGGATACAAACAAGAGGAAGCTTTTCAAAACTTGAAGCAGAAGCTTTGCGACGCGCCTGTTCTAACTTTGCCTGAGGGCAATGATGATTTCGTCGTTTATTGCGATGCATCTAAACTGGGTCTTGGCTGTGTTCTTATGCAAAGGAACAAAGTCATAGCATATGCATCAAGGCAGTTGAAGATACATGAGAAGAACTACACCACTCATGATCTTGAGTTGGGTGCAGTTGTTTTTGCTCTAAAGATCTGGAGACACTATTTGTACGGTACAAAATGTGTGGTTTTCATGGACCACAAAAGTCTTCAGCATATCTTCAACCAGAAAGAACTCAACATGAGGCAACGACGTTGGGTTGAGCTTTTAAACGACTATGACTGCGAAATTCGCTACCATCCTGGTAAGGCGAATGTCGTAGCTGATGCATTGAGTCGTAAGGAACGTACTAAGCTTCATTGTGTACGTGTTCAATCTGTTATTCAAGCTCAATCCGATATCCAAGCACGCATTTTTCAGGCTCAACAATCTTGTGTTTCACAAGGTTTAATGGATAAGGAATTTCCCTATCACATAACGCCTGCTTTGGAACTAAAGGACAATGGATCGTATTACTTCATGGACCGTTTGTGGTTCCCAAGCCAGGATGATCTTCGTACCTTGCTTATGGATGAAGCCCATAAGTCGCGTTATTCTATTCATCCGGGCTCAGATAAGATGTATAAGGATCTTCGTATTCATTATTGGTGGCCTGGTATGAAGAAAGACATTGCCTTATACGTATCAAAATGCCTTACTTGTCTTAAGGTTAAGGCTGAACATCAGCGTCCTTCTGGTTTATTGGAGCAACCAGAGATCCCAGTTTGGAAATGGGAAAACATTACTATGGATCTTGTTACTAAACTTCCGCGCACAAAGAAAGGTCATGATGCCATCTGGGTAGTTGTTGATCGTCTTACTAAGTCAGCGCATTTCTTGCCAATCCGTGAGGATTTTCCTGCTGACAGACTTGCTCAAATCTATGTGGATGAAATTGTAGCTCGACATGGTGTTCCTTTGAATATCATTTCTGACAGAGATGCTCGTTTCACTTCTCATTTTTGGAGAACCATGCAATCTGCTATGGGGACCCAACTTAATCTGAGCACAGCTTATCATCCGCAAATGGATGGTCAATCTGAGAGAACAATCCAGACTCTGGAGGATATGCTTAGAGCTTGTGTGATCGATTTTGGTGGTAGTTGGGATTCACATCTTAAGTTGATTGAATTCTCCTACAACAACAGTTATCACACCAGCATCAAAATGGCTCCTTTCGAGGCTCTCTATGGTCGAAAATGTCGTTCACCAGTCTGCTGGAATGAGATCGGCGAGGCTCAACTTACTGGGCCTGCCCTCATTTTAGAGACTACTGACAAGATCAAGAAAGTTCGTGATAACCTTCAGACAGCTAGAAGCCGTCAGAAGAGTTACGCGGACCCAAAACGCAAGGCCTTGGAATTTCAAGTCGGTGATCGAGTATTAGTGAAGGTCTCACCTTGGAAAGGTGTGACCAGATTTGGAAAGAAAGGAAAACTTGCACCTAGATACGTTGGACCATTCAAGATCGTCGAAAGAATCGGTAAGGTAGCCTACAGACTTGAGTTACCTCCTGAACTTGGAAATGTTCATCCAACTTTTCACGTATCCAATCTCAAGAGGTGTTTAGCTGATGAGAACCTCCACATACCGCTTGACGAAATTCGTGTTGGCAAAACACTGAAATTTGTTGAGAAGCCAGTGGAAATCATGGAACGTGAAGTCAAATGGCTTAAACGCAAGCGCATTCCTTTGGTCAAAGTTCGCTGGGAAGCTAAACGTGGACCCGAGTTTACTTGGGAACGCGAAGATCAAATGAAGGCAAAATATCCGCATCTTTTTCCACGAGTTTCCTCTAAATAAATTTCGGGACGAAATTTCCACAAGTAGGGGAGACTGTAACATCCGTGCTTGTAATCATTGTGAAACAGTATCAATAAAACAATGTTATTTGATCCCAATGTTTGTTTGTTTGTGTTTTACATTTTTCATATTTTGACTTTTATGTAATTTCAAACTCTACATCGCTTTCTGGAGAGTTATACGCAAACTGATGTGTAAACATAATCAGTTTAATGCGAGAAATACTCCGGAACATCAACATACACTTAACATACCTTAAATAACCTTTACATAACTTAGAAATAAGTTTTGAAGGCTTTGGTATGGCAAAAACAAAGTTAATTCGCTTACAGGGACTAAACTTGACAAACTACAAAAGTATGCCAATTTGAACTGTAACGAACATTCTGGAACATGACCATAAGTTAAACACACCTTAAATATCCTTTACATAGCTTAGAAATAGGCTTTAAGGGGTTCGGTGCACTAAAATAAACTTTTGGGTCATTCAGGGACTAAAAGTGTCAAAAAGTGCACAAGTTTGCATTTTCACGCATAACTCACGTTCTGAATACATCCGGACATCCAAAAATTTATGTAAACACTATAATATTTTATTTTAGTGTTTGGCATGAGAAAAATCCGTTCGTTGCGTCATTTGGATCATTTTTCGCGCTTGTGCGCATTCCGTCGTAATTAAGCGAACATCGCGTTCGTACGACCAAACTAACTGACATCAGACATATTTTTGAGCATGTTTCATGTCCACAATGTTTAGGCATCATTTTAGGGCCTTAAAGTTGGCTTTATGGGCCTTAGAAGTGCCGGAAATGGGTTTAAACACGTGCAGGGACCAAAACTGTAGATTCTGAAACTTGTTTTCTGATCTGAAGAGCTAGGCGGCCCGCGTGAGCCCAAGCTTAAATCTTAGGCGGCCCGCGTACACCTCCCAGATCAGATCAGAACAAACAGTCAGCATTTTCCAGCTGTTTTAACCACAACCACAACTTCTAACTTGACCTTTCAGCTGATTAAGAGCCCTTTTTAGGCACCATAACTTTCCGACACTTGTACGGTTGCGATTAAGGCACGATATTCGACAAACGATCTTAACGGTTACCCGAAAACTATAAATACCCCAACCCCCATTACTTCAAACCCACTAGAATCTGATCTTAAAGACTCTAAGTTGGAACCTTTGTTTCATACCTGAGTTATTTTGATCACGATTAGCATTCGGGGACCCTTCGTAAGTCTTCCTTCGTTCTTTTATTGCTTTTCGAGTCCGAAAGTCAAACTTTGTTTGACTTTCTGCATTGACCAGTTTATGGTCGATGCGAAGTTCGTTTGAACTTCATAACGTGAGCGTGATCACGATGGCTATAGTCCCTAGTGACTATACCTACTGATTACCACGTTATCTAGGCTCAGTGACGAGCCGTAGTTTCGGTCAGAATACGTATTCTTGCGTATTTTGTAACCAAACTACTCTTAGGTATCACAACCGTTTGTTGTGATACCAAACCTGTTTTTCTAAACTTAGTTAAGCATGTTTTAACATGCTTAGCTCGTCACTTTTAGTTTAGTGCTTATATAGGGTCGTAAGGTAAGCGATCTAAACAATCGCTTATACTTTCGAACCCGACCCGTTTGGTCGATCATTAGGATCCGACCAAGCACATTAGGTGACCATAGTATATAGGGAATAACCTTACGAGGTTATAACTTATGGTCGCTTCGTTTAAGTAGTTGTATGATAGGTAGTTTATATGCCTTAGGTAAATTACCAAAATACCCCTATGATGCCAAAATTCATTTTAAACATATGTAACATAACTTTTGACATCTAAACTGATTTGACAACCATATTAGACATGTTAAGGCATATATTACTTGTCATAGGACTAGTTAGGCGGTCCGAACGCGTTTCACGCGAACGACGCGTTAAAGTAGCATAAGCTACCTAAACGGGTCGTAATGGGTCACAAGCACTTAGGTTAGGTTTCATTTAGTATGTAGGCTTTGTTAAACCATACTACATGAGTTCCCATACTCATTTGGTTTACGAACCCTCATTCTATCCGATCTTCCGATTTAGGTCCGGTTTATTAATGTAGTTACCTATATTAGGTGCCGTTTGATATTCCGAGATCTCTAGCATTGCTTGGTGGTTATCTTAGGACTTCTGAGCAATCTCAAGTGAGTACATAGACCCCTCTTTTACTGTTTTCCAAACGTTTTGGGGTGGAACACATGTGCCTACTTGTTACTTTCGTGCTTTTCCTGTTTTCACATCATATACTTGCTATGTTTGTTAGTACATTATAGTACATGATTTCATTACATTTCATGCTATGTATGTCCATTGTGTGCATACTTAGTACATTGTTTTACATTACATTTCTGCTATGTATGTTAACTGATAGCATGCTAGCACATTGATTTACATGACTTTTCTGCTTTGTATGTTAACTTAGCATACTTGGTACATTGTTTTCATATAACGTGTTCACTTTTGCTATGACATTTGGTTTGCACAAACGAGACTATTATGCGTTCATTAACATTAGCTACGCCGCTCGGTAGTAAGTACTGGTACCATAGGACTTGACAAATCCCATTCCTGACATCTCGGGTTTGTTTGTTTGGATGTAAGGAATGACCGAATCCGAAAACATTTCTTTTGATAACCTTGACTGAAAGGGTTATCCGACTGTCTCAAGGCTTGAATGTATGCGTTAACTTACCACATAAATGTTTGTATCAATGTAACATGCATTACTTTATAAAACATAACTTTTTGATACATTCAAAATACTTTGTTTTGTACATTTCTACATTTGGACTATTTGACAATACTTTACTTACAAGACATAACATTTGTTACACATTACTCGACTACTTTTGGACTATCAACATTTGACATGGTTTATACAAGGACTTTTGACAATTAGTTTAAACATAGACATTATACATTGTTGGTTGGTTAAGTGACTTAAGTAACGAAATGTGAGTAATATGACACAAGCATGGTGGATACGCCGCTGGTACTTCCTATATATAAGTGTTTGTATTATATTACATATCATAGCGTTATTTAAATTATTGATTTTGGACTTATACATTTTATACAAGTAACATGTTTTCACAAGACTTTGTTTTACAATACGGTTTATTTTATACAACTCATTTTACATGGTTATTCATTTAACCATACCTTATTCTTTTACTTATACATATCATCTAAACTTATTGTTTTTCAAGCGATTTACAAAACAAAATCAAATTACAAGGTTCATGACTAAACATTTCTTAAACTTAAGTCATGAATCCTATTTTCACAAAACCTATGTATCTCACAGGCATTTTTATGCTGACGTACCTATTTTCACATGTGTTTTCAGGAGCTTTTCCGTAGGATGACGATCATGACACTAGGGCGGACCTGTGCCTTAGAGATTTAAAACGAAGATAGACCATGTTTAATTATGTTAAAAACTCTTTGATTCCTGTTTAAAACAATGAAACTCTTGTGTTTATAAATAAAATACAACTTTGAATGCCATGGTTATGAAACAATTAATTCTGTTACAACACTCCCCGACGTTTTCCGCCACGTCTTGTATTTTATACGTGGTTGGGGTGTGACAGAAGAGTTGGTATCAGAGCCAATGGTTATAGGGAATTAGGTTATTAGTAATGCTTTGACCTAGACTATAACCTTTCTAGGACCCTAACACAAGTTGTCTTGTGTTTAGATTTTAAAACATGTACATCACCTATCCTTAGGTGATTATCAAAACAAGAAACCAAATTTTTCGAAACGATTTTTGAAAAACAATCATCTGTTTTTGGATGATTTATTACAAGGTTTTGAACCCTCTTTTGTAAGGTTTTGAACCCTTCCAGTTTGACTAAATTTTTGGCCTTGTGCCTTCAAATTTTCAAAATCTCGTCAACGTTTTGGGTTTTAAATAATGTGAACACGTGCAAACTGGAAGAGTGAATGCCTGTATTCTGGGTTTTCTGTCTAGGCAAGCACTTCGTATACATCTCATCAGACGCGAGACCAGTTGTGCTTACCTGGGAATTCTTGGGATGAGTGTTCACTTATAGGCGAGCATGTCTTCATGATACATTATTTTCGATCCATTTACTTTGATTAGTCACTGTGCGTCGTTTGTTTGCTTGGTAATGCGGACAAATGACCACCATCTTTGCGTTTGTTAATTTTGTTTCATCTCATTCTTTTCATCCAATCCTCTCACTCGTTTCCTTTCATGTTTTTCCTCTTTTAGAATGCCTCCTCGACGCGAACACCAGATAGCAACTGCCGAACTGGCAGAAATCATTTCGGAGCAGATGGCTGCTCAGTTCCCAAATCTCTTTGCTCAATGGCACGCAGCCAACAACAACAACAATGCTCCATGCAAATACAAGGACTTTAGCTTGGCTAAACCACTCAGGTTTAGTGGTTCTGAAGGAGCGACCGGGCTTCTTCAATGGTTTGAGAGCATTGAGAATACTTTCCGCCACGTGCAGTGTCCAGATAATTGCAAGGTCGAGTTTTCTTCGAGCGTGTTTCAGAAGAGGGCTCTCACATGGTGGAATGGTGTTATGAGAGATCGGGGTGCAGAAGTTGCTCTAGCGCAAACTTGGGCTGAACTTAGGGCCCTTATGATGAGGGAATTCTGTCCTCGTCATGAACAGCGAGCGTTGGAGAAAGAGTTTGAGGACTTGAAACAAGACAGTGGCGAGCACAGGGCTTATACTGATAGGTTTGAGGAGTTGAGTCTGCTTTGCCCGACTATGGTTACCCCACTCGACAAGGCTATCGAAAGATACATCGACGGCCTACCTGACTCGGTACAAGACATCATCACTGGTAGCAACCCTACCACACTCCGTCAGGCGATCGAGTTATCAGCGACATTGACTGAGTCGCAGATTCGAAAGGGGAAGCTGCACAAAAAGGGTGACAAGGGTAAGAAGCAGGTGTCTGATAAGGAAGATAGCAAGAAAGGTCAAAACAAGAAGGGAAAGAATTCTGGAGGGTCTAGGAAGCGGAAGGCTTCCCAAAACTATGATGTTACTGCACAGGCTCAAGCTGCACCAAATCAGCCTGCGCAACCACTAGCCAAGAAGCCTTATCTTGGCAATGCACCTTTGTGCAACAGGTGTAACGGCCATCATCAACCACACCTCCAGTGTCGTCAGTGCACCAACTGCGGAAGGCCTGGTCATCTTGCTGCCACCTGCCGCATTCCTGTTAACCAGAACCAGGCAGTTCAGAACCCGGCTCAACAGGTTGCTCAGCCTCTTGCTCAGCAACAAGGTCAAGCTGCACGACCTCATTATCCTCCTGGTTCATGCTACAATTGTGGGGATCTGACCCACTACAGGAACCGGTGCCCAAGACTAGCCAACCAGAATCAGAATGTGAACCCGAATCAGGCTCAGGCTCGAGGACGAGCTTTTAACTTGAATGCCCAAGAGGCGCAGGCGGATGATAACGTGGTGAACGGTACGTTCTTTATTAATAATCAGCCTGCATCTGTTCTTTTTGATTCGGGTGCCGACAAGAGTTTTGTGTCATTGTCTTTTGAGCCATTGCTTCGCGTGTCTAGAACGAAACTAGGTAAACCTTTGACAGTAGAAGTTGCTAGTGGTGAACCCATTGTTCTTGATTCTGTTCTTCACAACTGCCAGTTGAATCTTAACGATCATCTTTTTCCAATCGACCTCACGCCTATGCAACTTGGAAGCTTCGATGTCATAGTGGGTATGGATTGGTTATCTAAGCATCGCGCAGAGATAGTTTGTTCTGAGAAGATTGTTCGTGTGCCGCTTTCGACAGGCGAGATCCTACAGGTTCAAGGTGAGAAACCTGCCGGTGGTCTCAAACTCATATCTTGTTTTAAAGCTCGGAAGTATCTGCGGAAGAACTATGTGGCTTTCTTAGCACATGTTACAGCAGATAAAGGCAAGGGTAAGTCTATTTCAGATATTCCTGTCGTTCGGGATTATTCTGAAGTTTTCCCTGAAGAGTTACCTGGTCTACCTCCAGCACGCCAAGTCGAGTTCCGTATTGATCTCGTACCTGGTGCAAATCCCATTGCCAGAGTTCCATATTGTCTTGCACCATCTAAGATGCAAGAGTTGTCTAAGCAGCTTCAGGAACTCTCTGACAAAGGTTTTATCCGTCCTAGCTTTTCACCTTGGGGTGCTCCCGTTCTTTTTGTCAAGAAGAAGGATGGATCCTTTAGGATGTGTATCGATTATCGTGAGCTTAACAAGCTTACCATCAAGAATCGATATCCCCTACCGCGCATAGATGATCTCTTTGATCAGTTACAGGGCGCTTCTTATTTTTCGAAGATTGATCTTCGTTCGGGGTATCATCAACTTCGGGTGCATGAAGAAGACATTCCCAAGACAGCGTTCCGTACTCGTTATGGGCATTATGAATTCACAGTCATGCCATTCGGTTTGACTAATGCTCCTGCTGTTTTCATGGACTTAATGAATAGGGTCTGCAAACCTTATTTGGATCAGTTCGTCATTGTTTTTATTGACGACATCTTGATTTATTCTAAGACGCGAGCTGATCACGAGCAACATCTTTGTCTTACTTTGGAACTCCTAAAGAAAGAGCAACTTTTCGCCAAATTATCCAAGTGCGAATTTTGGCTTAAAGAAGTTCAATTCTTAGGACATATTATCGACGAACAAGGTATTCATGTAGATCCCTCCAAGATCAGTGCGATTAAGGATTGGGATACGCCTACTACTCCCACTGAGGTTCGTTCTTTTCTTGGACTAGCGGGTTATTACCGCCGCTTCATTGAGAACTTCTCAAAGATAGCAGTTCCTCTAACTGCTCTAACTCAGAAGAACAAGCCCTTTGAGTGGGGATACAAACAAGAGGAAGCTTTTCAAAACTTAAAGCAGAAGCTTTGCGACGCGCCTGTTCTAACTTTGCCTGAGGGCAATGATGATTTCGTCATTTATTGCGATGCATCTAAACTGGGTCTTGGCTGTGTTCTTATGCAAAGGAACAAAGTCATAGCATATGCATCAAGGCAGTTGAAGATACATGAGAAGAACTACACCACTCATGATCTTGAGTTGGGTGCAGTTGTTTTTGCTCTAAAGATCTGGAGACACTATTTGTACGGTACAAAATGTGTGGTTTTCACGGACCACAAAAGTCTTCAGCATATCTTCAACCAGAAAGAACTCAACATGAGGCAACGACGTTGGGTTGAGCTTTTAAACGACTATGACTGCGAAATTCGCTACCATCCTGGTAAGGCGAATGTCGTAGCTGATGCATTGAGTCGTAAGGAACGTACTAAGCTTCATTGTGTACGTGTTCAATCTGTTATTCAAGCTCAATCCGATATCCAAGCACGCATTTCTCAGGCTCAACAATCTTGTGTTTCACAAGGTTTAATGGATAAGGAATTTCCCTATCACATAACGCCTGCTTTGGAACTAAAGGACAATGGATCGTATTACTTCATGGACCGTTTGCGGTTCCCAAGCCAGGATGATCTTCGTACCTTGCTTATGGATGAAGCCCATAAGTCGCGTTATTCTATTCATCCGGGCTCAGATAAGATGTATAAGGATCTTCGTATTCATTATTGGTGGCCTGGTATGAAGAAAGACATTGCCTTATACGTATCAAAATGCCTTACTTGTCTTAAGGTTAAGGCTGAACATCAGCGTCCTTCTGGTTTATTGGAGCAACCAGAGATCCCAGTTTGGAAATGGGAAAACATTACTATGGATCTTGTTACTAAACTTCCGCGCACAAAGAAAGGTCATGATGCCATCTGGGTAGTTGTTGATCGTCTTACTAAGTCAGCGCATTTCTTGCCAATCCGTGAGGATTTTCCTACTGACAAACTTGCTCAAATCTATGTGGATGAAATTGTAGCTCGACATGGTGTTCCTTTGAATATCATTTCTGACAGAGATGCTCGTTTCACTTCTCATTTTTGGAGAAACATGCAATCTGCTATGGGGACCCAACTTAATCTGAGCACAGCTTATCATCCGCAAACGGATGGTCAATCTGAGAGAACAATCCAGACTCTGGAGGATATGCTTAGAGCTTGTGTGATCGATTTTGGTGGTAGTTGGGATTCACATCTTAAGTTGATTGAATTCTCCTACAACAACAGTTATCACACCAGCATCAAAATGGCTCCTTTCGAGGCTCTCTATGGTCGAAAATGTCGTTCACCAGTCTGCTGGAATGAGATCGGCGAGGCTCAACTTACTGGGCCTGCCCTCATTTTAGAGACTACTGACAAGATCAAGAAAGTTCGTGATAACCTTCAGACAGCTAGAAGCCGTCAGAAGAGTTACGCGGACCCAAAACGCAAGGCCTTGGAATTTCAAGTCGGTGATCGAGTATTAGTGAAGGTCTCACCTTGGAAAGGTGTGACCAGATTTGGAAAGAAAGGAAAACTTGCACCTAGATACGTTGGACCATTCAAGATCGTCGAAAGAATCGGTAAGGTAGCCTACAGACTTGAGTTACCTCCTGAACTTGGAAATGTTCATCCAACTTTTCACGTATCCAATCTCAAGAGGTGTTTAGCTGATGAGAACCTCCACATACCGCTTGACGAAATTCGTGTTGGCAAAACACTGAAATTTGTTGAGAAGCCAGTGGAAATCATGGAACGTGAAGTCAAATGGCTTAAACGCAAGCGCATTCCTTTGGTCAAAGTTCGCTGGGAAGCTAAACGTGGACCCGAGTTTACTTGGGAACGCGAAGATCAAATGAAGGCAAAATATCCGCATCTTTTTCCACGAGTTTCCTCTAAATAAATTTCGGGACGAAATTTCCACAAGTAGGGGAGACTGTAACATCCGTGCTTGTAATCATTGTGAAACAGTATCAATAAAACAATTTTATTTGATCCCAATGTTTGTTTGTTTGTGTTTTACATTTTTCATATTTTGACTTTTATGTAATTTCAAACTCTACATCGCTTTCTGGAGAGTTATACGCAAACTGATGTGTAAACATAATCAGTTTAATGCGAGAAATACTCCGGAACATCAACATACACTTAACATACCTTAAATAACCTTTACATAACTTAGAAATAAGTTTTGAAGGCTTTGGTATGGCAAAAACAAAGTTAATTCGCTTACAGGGACTAAACTTGACAAACTACAAAAGTATGCCAATTTGAACTGTAACGAACATTCTGGAACATGACCATAAGTTAAACACACCTTAAATATCCTTTACATAGCTTAGAAATAGGCTTTAAGGGGTTCGGTGCACTAAAATAAACTTTTGGGTCATTCAGGGACTAAAAGTGTCAAAAAGTGCACAAGTTTGCATTTTCACGCATAACTCACGTTCTGAATACATCCGGACATCCAAAAATTTATGTAAACACTATAATATTTTATTTTAGTGTTTGGCATGAGAAAAATCCGTTCGTTGCGTCATTTGGATCATTTTTCGCGCTTGTGCGCATTCCGTCGTAATTAAGCGAACATCGCGTTCGTACGACCAAACTAACTGACATCAGACATATTTTTGAGCATGTTTCATGTCCACAATGTTTAGGCATCATTTTAGGGCCTTAAAGTTGGCTTTATGGGCCTTAGAAGTGCCGGAAATGGGTTTAAACACGTGCAGGGACCAAAACTGTAGATTCTGAAACTTGTTTTCTGATCTGAAGAGCTAGGCGGCCCGCGTGAGCCCAAGCTTAAATCTTAGGCGGCCCGCGTACACCTCCCAGATCAGATCAGAACAAACAGTCAGCATTTTCCAGCTGTTTTAACCACAACCACAACTTCTAACTTGACCTTTCAGCTGATTAAGAGCCCTTTTTAGGCACCATAACTTTCCGACACTTGTACGGTTGCGATTAAGGCACGATATTCGACAAACGATCTTAACGGTTACCCGAAAACTATAAATACCCCAACCCCCATTACTTCAAACCCACTAGAATCTGATCTTAAAGACTCTAAGTTGGAACCTTTGTTTCATACCTGAGTTATTTTGATCACGATTAGCATTCGGGGACCCTTCGTAAGTCTTCCTTCGTTCTTTTATTGCTTTTCGAGTCCGAAAGTCAAACTTTGTTTGACTTTCTGCATTGACCAGCTTATGGTCGATGCGAAGTTCGTTTGAACTTCATAACGTGAGCGTGATGACGATGGCTATAGTCCCTAGTGACTATACCTACTGATTACCACGTTATCTAGGCTCAGTGACGAGCCGTAGTTTCGGTCAGAATACGTATTCTTGCGTATTTTGTAACCAAACTACTCTTAGGTATCACAACCGTTTGTTGTGATACCAAACCTGTTTTTCTAAACTTAGTTAAGCATGTTTTAACATGCTTAGCTCGTCACTTTTAGTTTAGTGCTTATATAGGGTCGTAAGGTAAGCGATCTAAACAATCGCTTATACTTTCGAACCCGACCCGTTTGGTCGATCATTAGGATCCGACCAAGCACATTAGGTGACCATAGTATATAGGGAATAACCTTACGAGGTTATAACTTATGGTCGCTTCGTTTAAGTAGTTGTATGATAGGTAGTTTATATGCCTTAGGTAAATTACCAAAATACCCCTATGATGCCAAAATTCATTTTAAACATATGTAACATAACTTTTGACATCTAAACTGATTTGACAACCATATTAGACATGTTAAGGCATATATTACTTGTCATAGGACTAGTTAGGCGGTCCGAACGCGTTTCACGCGAACGACGCGTTAAAGTAGCATAAGCTACCTAAACGGGTCGTAATGGGTCACAAGCACTTAGGTTAGGTTTCATTTAGTATGTAGGCTTTGTTAAACCATACTACATGAGTTCCCATACTCATTTGGTTTACGAACCCTCATTCTATCCGATCTTCCGATTTAGGTCCGGTTTATTAATGTAGTTACCTATATTAGGTGCCGTTTGATATTCCGAGATCTCTAGCATTGCTTGGTGGTTATCTTAGGACTTCTGAGCAATCTCAAGTGAGTACATAGACCCCTCTTTTACTGTTTTCCAAACGTTTTGGGGTGGAACACATGTGCCTACTTGTTACTTTCGTGCTTTTCCTGTTTTCACATCATATACCTGCTATGTTTGTTAGTACATTATAGTACATGATTTCATTACATTTCATGCTATGTATGTCCATTGTGTGCATACTTAGTACATTGTTTTACATTACATTTCTGCTATGTATGTTAACTGATAGCATGCTAGCACATTGATTTACATGACTTTTCTGCTTTGTATGTTAACTTAGCATACTTGGTACATTGTTTTCATATAACGTGTTCACTTTTGCTATGACATTTGGTTTGCACAAACGAGACTATTATGCGTTCATTAACATTAGCTACGCCGCTCGGTAGTAAGTACTGGTACCATAGGACTTGACAAATCCCATTCCTGACATCTCGGGTTTGTTTGTTTGGATGTAAGGAATGACCGAATCCGAAAACATTTCTTTTGATAACCTTGACTGAAAGGGTTATCCGACTGTCTCAAGGCTTGAATGTATGCGTTAACTTACCACATAAATGTTTGTATCAATGTAACATGCATTACTTTATAAAACATAACTTTTTGATACATTCAAAATACTTTGTTTTGTACATTTCTACATTTGGACTATTTGACAATACTTTACTTACAAGACATAACATTTGTTACACATTACTTGACTACTTTTGGACTATCAACATTTGACATGGTTTATACAAGGACTTTTGACAATTAGTTTAAACATAGACATTATACATTGTTGGTTGGTTAAGTGACTTAAGTAACGAAATGTGAGTAATATGACACAAGCATGGTGGATACGCCGCTGGTACTTCCTATATATAAGTGTTTGTATTATATTACATATCATAGCGTTATTTAAATCATTGATTTTGGACTTATACATTTTATACAAGTAACATGTTTTCACAAGACTTTGTTTTACAATACGGTTTATTTTATACAACTCATTTTACATGGTTATTCATTTAACCATACCTTATTCTTTTACTTATACATATCATCTAAACTTATTGTTTTTCAAGCGATTTACAAAACAAAACAAAATCAAATTACAAGGTTCATGACTAAACATTTCTTAAACTTAAGTCATGAATCCTATTTTCACAAAACCTATGTATCTCACAGGCATTTTTATGCTGACGTACCTATTTTCACATGTGTTTTCAGGAGCTTTTCCGTAGGATGACGATCATGACACTAGGGCGGACCTGTGCCTTAGAGATTTAAAACGAAGATAGACCATGTTTAATTATGTTAAAAACTCTTTGATTCCTGTTTAAAACAATGAAACTCTTGTGTTTATAAATAAAATACAACTTTGAATGCCATGGTTATGAAACAATTAATTCTGTTACAACACTCCCCGACGTTTTCCGCCACGTCTTGTATGTTATACGTGGTCGGGGTGTGACAAAGAGGGCCTTGCTATTTATAGTAAGTTAGGAGTTCTAGGATCAATCCAAGTGTTGTCAAGCTCAAATCTTGGCCATACACTTGTTAATCTTGATGGGATTTTAACATGTTTATCAAAGCAATTTCATCCATATGAAATAAAAACGCAGCGGAATTAATATTTAAAACATGTTACTTTTATGATATAAACTTCATTTATAAGTAAAATCCCAAAACCCGGATCCATATATGAAGATGCATACTATCAAACACAACCATAGGATGTTTAGAAAACTACCTTCTTGGAGTAAAGAACTTGAAACGGATGATACTTCTTGAATGGTTGCCTTCAAGAGTAGAAGACCTCAAGCTTCCAACAAACACCTTGATTGTAGCTAGGATTTAACACACTTGAAATAAACTTGAAAAACTTGGAACAACCTTATGATGGCCGAAATTTTAGAGAGAGTTTTTCAAGTCTTCTACTTGAAAATTATGTCATCTAAATATATATATAAAACATGAGAGAAGATAACCTCCATTTTGGCCAATCAACTCCCTTCTTACACATGCAAATGCATGAAGCCTTATTGGACCAAAATAGTCTTGGAAAGACCACCCAATCAAGACTCATCTTACACATGCAAATTGCATGAATTGTGATTGGACCACAAAAGTCTTGGGAAGACCATGTGGGGCCGATTTTGGGAGGTTGTTTAAAAAAAAAAATTTCTTTTAACAATTTTAAGTCTTGTTTATTTTATAACTTTTATAAAATATTACACCATATGTTTGCAAGACTTTATGTAATCTTTTATAATGTCATTTAACCCATTAAATAACAAAATAAAATATTCTCTCAAAATAAATTATCCATATAATTTATTGGTTTCTCAAGTGTAATTATTTAGAAAACCAATTTCTAAATATTGTAAGTGTTAATATTTATTTGTTTGATCATATCACAAATAAATAATATAATTGTTTGTCTAGCTTGTTATTGGGTATGACTCGACTTGGATCATAACGTACTAGCCACATCAATTTAATATGTGTCTTGGGCATACAGAGTCCAACAATCTCCCACTTGCACAATATACATAGAAGATTGATGCAAGTAGCTGTGACAACTGCCACTTTCGGGTAAATTACTTACATTTAAAACGATGATTTACATTATACAAGTATGTATTCTGAATATTCGGACTGCATGATTACATGTTATACATTTTAGAAAACTCATGGAATATTCGTTTATTATTACACATGATTCACTTTTATCGGGTACATTTGAAATAGTGCAAACAATTCACCGAAACAACTAGAGTAGTGCCTAGTAAACTTTAGTGCTGACGAAAACTCTGGATCCGCAGAAAACATCTAAAATGACATCTTTAGGACTCGGATGAGAGTCCAATATCAATTATATATTAAACCCGATATGGGAATACAAGAGTTCGGGTAATATTTTACCGATGTCCGGTAGCACTAAAAACTGTCCGAAATGCGCTAAAAGTGACCATTTCATGAATTTTCCGCAAGATTCAGCAATTGTATTTTATTACAAGATGCAAAAATTGATGTTTAGACACCAATTTCATATAAAAATAATTATGGAATATCCATTACATACATAATTGGAATTTTTCCTACAACTTCCGTAAGCGTACCTTTCGGCTATTTACTTGCGAAACGAGCGCTAAACATCTAGCCGAACTATATTTTGGCACATGTAGCGAACTAGTGGTAATTATTTTTGGTCTTGTAAAACTAGTTAATGGTCTTTGCAAGTCAAGAAACATCTCGGAAAATTGCAAAACCTAAACACCTAAAGGCTTACATCTTTATATTCTTTTGAAATCTAAAAAAAATAACTAAGTCATTTTTACCATACAAGACCCCCCCCCCCCATGTATAACCGTAAATTAGGGGGCCCCACATTACTTAACCATGTGTTTAATATCTAGATATTTTTGTTAAGTTACAAGTGGATGATGTTGGTGGATAATTATAACACTTATCTCATTAAACATTACTAGCATTTTATTACCCTTTTCACCTTATCTTTCACACAAATAAGAACTCTTTCAATCTTCATCTTTTCACCAAGAACACCATCCAAAAACCCAATTATTTTTATCATCTCCTTCATGATCAAGATGGATTTCCAAGTAACATAAGGTGATCTAAAGCATTTACAAGTTAAAGGAAGCTTTTTCATCCATTCAAGAACCTTAAATCATCAAGATCATCATCTTATTAGTTCTTAATAATCTTCTAAGATCATCCCTAGCCTAGTGCTAGAAGTAAGCTTCTATATCTATTTTTTTTATGCAAATATATTAAGTTTATGATTGTTATTATTACTAATAATAACCATGTAATCATACATAATAAGCATGAAAAATACAAAGAGGCAAAGATAAAAATCATGATATAATTATGATTGTTTATATTATGATCTAAGACTTGATATATGCTTATTTAGTCTTGTTATGATGTTATGATGCAAATAAATTATTAGAAGATGTTTTAAGTTATGATCTAAAAATTATGCATGTTTATGTTAAAGGGTTTTTAACATAAAGGATTAATGGATGATCATAACTATTGATCTTGTGAAAATATATAAGGTTTTTGGTTAAAAACAATACTCTCACAAGATTATAAAAAGTAACATACAACTAGAGATTTTTATAAAAGTTGTTAAAACTAAAATTAAACTTGGTTTTTGAACTTGTTAGCATATGAAATAATCATGGTTAAAACCCTACATGATTTGGATATCATCTTGATAATTTCATGTTATAAAAGTCTCATATGTTTAGTTAAGTTGTAGAGTAAATTGTTGGTGATTTGATAAAGAAAATGATATGTTTATAAAACATGGTTAGAATAAAATACAAAGGTTATATAGCCATTTTTCATAAAAACTTTATTTTATAACGTAACAACATTTTTGGTTGTATTTAGACAAGAGAAATATATATTTTTTTTTTAGAAAAATATATATTTGGTGATTTAACAACTTATGTGCTATGTGATTATTTGATGGTATTAGTTATATATATCAAAGATAGGAACTTTATTACAATGGTAATAATGAACACATGATACATAATAATCAAAGTCTTATAAGACTTCACATAATTACGCCTTAAAACGAGTTACGGACGATTCGAATAATCGGACACCAATTATGGTCAAAATGAACGACGGACGACTACATAAGTGAATTGCCAATCCGGGGAGTTACTACGACGTTTAGACGATTTATCGACACGAAATATAAGTATCCTATCAATAACAAATTTCGGATGTTTATAAACTTATAAAAACTAGTATGTTTTTATTTACTAACAAGTATACTTAGTAAATTTTTATAAAAAGGTTTTTATAAAAATAAATGGGCTTATTATACTAGTGGGCTATTTTTATAACAAATGGGCTTATATTACTTAAAGGGCTATTTTGCTTAATGGGCTATTTTTCTTAATGGGCTTATCTTCATAATGGGCTTAACATAAATTCATGGGCTAAGCCCAAATACTAAACATATGGGCCAAAGCCCAACACTATTCAAGCCCAACACTATTCAAGCCCAATTCAAGCCTAACACTATTTGAAGCCCAACACTATTTGAGGCCCAACACTATTTGAGGCCCAACACTATTTGAGGCCCAACACTATTTGAGGCCCAACACTATTTGAGGCCCAACACTATTTGAGGCCCAACACTATTGAGGCCCAACACTATTTAAGGCCCAGCACTATTTAAGCCCAATAACTTGAAAACATGGGCTTGGCCCAATGTTACCATTATTGGAAACACAACTATACAATTGATACATATAAGACACGAAATTCAGCGGACTAGATCCGACTAAACAACTCATTCATCGAATACACAGTTAACGAACAGTAAAGACATACAAGTCTTACACATATTGAAGACACAAGACTTGTACTCAAGTTCTTTACAAAGACCGAAGTGTCTAACAAAAATAAGAACATTTGTAGGTCGCAACGCTATTCAGGACGACCGCACGTGAGATCTTATTTACTTTTATTCACGGACGCAATTCAGTGAGTTCATGTTCCCCTATTCATTTAAATGTTTTACAACTTTACAACTATCGGGGAAGATACATGTTCAGAGTATGTTAAAGTTAGGTAATGAAACACCATAGATCATGTGCGAATTAGGGCCATACTATAAGCACCATTAATCCAGTTTGGACCAAGGAACAAAGGACTAGATCTATTGGGTTTTGGCGAGCCCCACTCTTGGTCGTGGACCCATACAGAAGAGTGCGTTTGTGTCCCAGTCGATAGGAATCGACATAAAATCGTCTAGGGTTGGATTGCTTCCTAATTCGTCACACATATTAATGTCCTCGCGAAACATTAATGATCAACGATTTCATTGACGCTTTACATACTACATCATACATACAGATACATTTTATACAATTCACATGTTGTGGATACAGTTTATACATCATACATACAGATACATTTTATACAATTCACATGTTGTGGATACAGTTTATACATCATACATACAAATACATTTTATACAATTCACATGTTGTGGATACAGTTTATACATCATTCATACAGATACAGTTTATACAACTCACATTTTACAGATACAGTTTATACAACTCACACTTTACAGATACATCTCATACAGCTAAACTGCATGAACTCGCTCAACTTTTGTTGATGTTTTCAAACTTAACATGTATTTCAGGAAATTAGTGGACCTGACAGACATTTCAGTCAAGGAAAGCAAGTATCAAGACTCCATGCCACCATTTGAAGGGTTTGCCCGTTATATACCGCCTCTTTGCGGTGATATAGTGGTCAAAGCCTTGACATTTTAAGACTTACATTTTGATGTATAGAACGATGAAAACGCATTTTCATTTGATGGTTTGTAACAAATACATTTAACTTATGTTGCGTTCTTTCGAAACAATTATGACAATGGCATTGGAGCTTGTTTTTATTCATTTAGTATTGTTCACTTATATTGTTATGCAATGAGAACTGATCAGATCACACCTCGCGCTTCCGCTACGAGCAGGTGTGACAGATTGGTATCAGAGCATCGATTGTAGTGAACCAGGATCTTTCTCGAGTCTAAGTCTACAATCACTAGGGATCTCTCACGAAAACCTCTTGTTCATGTTGAACAGATTATAAATAAAATTGGACAAGTCAAAAGGTTTTCATTGCATAAACATTTTTTCAAGGTCCACTACAGCAAAAATTCATTTAACATAAATCAAGCGAGGACATTTCCATGGGTGAAGTCTATGAGAAACAGACACAATACATTAATAGACTATGTGCCTACAATACAATACATTATCAGTTTATGCATTATAAACAGTTTACTGGTTCAGCTTATACAAGATAGAAATCCTTGATTGATAGGATTTACATGATTATATATATAGGTGGTTCATATATATGTTGCATGAAATATTTTGCCAAGAACAAAATACCTTCGACTTCAAACTCTATTATTATTCTTTACTCACACGGTGAAAATATCGACCTCATGTCTATTGCGGAGCTTATGGCGAACATGATTCCTAAGTGAAATCTTAAACTTAATTCCGTAAAATATGGTTGCTTTCTCGCGAATGCTGAGATGCCTGACCATGATAATGACGATGAGGCGAAGGTGGTAACCTTGGACAACAACTCCATTAGTGGGACGAGATCCATGTGACTCATACTAATCAAGGTGGATATACTCTTGTCCTTACAAGGAAGATGAAGTACTCATCTTGAAGGTGCCTCTTCAATTGTTATTGTTACAGATTCTTTCCATTTCTATTTCATCTAACGTCGTACCGTCCTGCGAGTAACAACAACGGACGTTGACACGTGAGTTATCACGAAGGTCCCTCCTATGTTGAAGGTATATAGACAAAAGTGTCCCCCCTCTGACTGATCGGTTGTTTTGTACGAGAGAACGCTAGGGTGACCATGCAAGGCAATTTATTATTACGGAGGCCTACGTAATAACAACTTGTAGTGCATGGGAATTCTGGTGGACTCTGCGGGCCAAGCTAATGATCACTATTTGTTCAAATTCTTAAATTATTATTCGAGATTCAATGTTTCTTATCTATTAGAACACGAACTGTGGTGGTTAGTATAACACCCTACAATACAATACAATACAATACAATACAATACAATACAATACAATACAATACAATACAATACAATACAATACAATACAATACAATACAATACAATACAATACAATACAATACAATACAATACAATACAATACAATACAATACAATACAATACAATACAATACAATACAATACAATACAATACAATACCATACAATACAATACAATACAGGAAGACGAGAAGTATTTGTTCACACCTAACATTCGATCTATATCACGTTTCAGTTGAGACTAGTCATTTAAACGAATAAAACGTGTTAGCTACTCATGGAGGATTTTCCTCAACATTCTCGGAATTTTTGAACATGGGTTGGTTCCAGGGTGTCTATGACACTTTATCCTACTTTACCTTACCTTACTTTATCATATTCCACCTTATCATATTTATTGGAAGTGATACAATAAATTCCGTCGTTTGACATTTGTCTTTTTCCAAGGGATGGTATGGCATGCGCCATGCTGCAACTCCCTCATTACATTCTATTCTACATTTTTGGAGATTCTAATAATCTTGCTAGAGCTCGTGAAACTCAAGCACTATTACCATAATTGTCACATGGACAAGTAAGACAAAGGATTTTCTCTATTTAGGACGATCGAGGTCCATAGAGTAGGGAATACATATTATATAGACGAAGACCACTGGTTGGTTTCCCCTCCTCAAAGAATTATTTTTTTTTCTTTTTTTTTTTCCATTTAAACATATGACCAATACACGCAAGAGGCATTACACCTTTTGGTTTTGGTTATCCACATTATCATTTATTCAAACATGTATGAACAATATAGTCTTGAGGTTTCCATGACCGATTGATTGCATTCTTCATTCTTGGGCACATGATAGACTCTATTTATCCAAATACATGTCTAGATTCTTTTAATAGTGTGTATTAAAAAGATCATGGCGCCAAAAGAATCAATTGTTTAAGTTAAAAGTTATGTGTTGAAAACCATTGCTTTTAATCAAGACATGTTTTATACATGACATTGTTACGCAAGACATTGTTATACATGTCATTGACGTTGGTATACACAAGACATTTTTGGTGGTTATTTGTAAGTGATGAGACGTGTGTAATATGATAAAAGCATGGTGGATACGCCGCTGGTACTTCCTATATATAAGTGCTTATATTATATTGCATATCGTGGTGTTATTCAAATCTCTTCGACAAAGACAAGACACGACATTTTCGCACAAGACACGACATCCTCTACACAAGACATAATATTCTATTTCGAGACATGATATATTTATACACTACATTTTCATTGGTTATTTATTTAACCATACGTTATTCTTTTATATCATCTGATTTTCATATCTATCTTCATATGATTTTATAAAAGAACTCGATCATAACTAGAGCCAATATTATTGGTTACACTTGATGCTTTCACGATATCTCAAGGGTTGTTCCATAATGGGTAACACCCGAATTCAAACACACTGAGTGTTACATTTTAGGTTTAGCCTCGGAGATCCGAAGCATGACAGCATCATCCCTCCCTACCAATCACTCAAACAATAACTCTCGCCATGAGAGAAATGAAGGCAACTGCTGCCATAAACGATTTTGGTACCAGGATGTATGCTGGTAACTTGTCGAAATCCTAAATGTGAATAAGTGTGTGTGTGGTTAGAACTATGAATACTCCACAAAATCCCAATGAAGTCATGAGTACGTACACTCTACGATCATCATGTATCAATTTTATTAATACCAACACCGAGCTTAGCTATTGCTTTTAAATGTTAAGCATATACTCGAATTAGAGTCTTGTTGGACACACATTACTATATCAAGTTAGCTAATGGGGAATTAGCTGACTCTTGTCAAATCATAAAGGGTCACCGTTACGTATCCTATTCGTCAACATTTCACATCCATGTTATTTTATACAATTGGCAATTTTATCATTATCTCAACATTTCACATACATGAGTTTCATGGCTAGGGACGGGATTGTCCTAGCTACAATTAGGGATTGGGTTATCCTACATCTAAACATATGGATTGGGTAATCCTACATTTAAACATAGGGTTCCTAAAACTATACAGTGAAGTCCTCGCCACACAGAATTTAAAATGTACTTGGCCTAGAGTCAAGCAAGCTAGACGTCTCCTCATTCTATAGAATTGGCAAAAAGTAAACTAGTCGAGTCTAGAGCTGAAATTCAATATCGATCTCTTCCCTGTTCAGTTGAGTAGTTTCGAAGTAGTGGTTGACATGGATTGGTTATCCGATAACCTAGCCAAAGTCTTATGTCACGAGAAGATCATTCGCCTACCACTACTGAACGAAGAGACACTTGTGATACATGGAGAGAAGCGCGACACCCCATTGCGGATCATCAATGGCATGAAAGCACATAAGTGCTTACGGAAAGGTTGTATTGCCTATCTAGCACTTGTTGTAGACAAGAAGGCCGTTGGGCCACAACTGACAGATATTCTTGTGGTAAAAGAATTCCCTGAAGTCTTTCCTAAAGACTTGCCAGGACTACCACCATATCGACAAGTCGAGTTTCACATCGACTTGGTACCGGGAGCTGCAACCGTAGCCAAATCTCCATGTTGACTAGCACCTTCTGAACCTTGTAGTTGACCGAATAAGGATGTTGTGAGTTCATAACCCCCACTCTTTACCATTATACATCTTTATAAAGGTTTTGGGGGTGGAAAGACATGAAAGTTTCGCAAAACTGCACAACATTTCGATGAATGAAAATTCATATTTCTAAACCATGTTACAAATGAATTTCCAGCTAACTCAAATGGTTTATGAAAGGTTCTAGCTTCTACACTAAGATAGACTTACGATCGGAGTATCATCAGTTATGAATTCAAGAGGAAAGCATACCGAAAACGGCTTTTAAGACTCGTTACGGTCATTACGAGTTTCTCGTTATGCCTTTTGGTTTAACAAATGCACCAGCGGTCTTCATGGATTTAATGAATCGTGTGTGCAAGCCGTATCTTGACAAATTCATCATAGTGTTTATTGACGACATTTTGATATACTCTCGATCGACTGATGAACATGAGCAACATTTGAGAACCATTTTAGAGTTGTTAAAGACAATAAATTCGCCCCAAATCGAAAAACAAGATATAGCCTTACAACTTATTCTTAAGGTTGGTGCATAGTATTTTACAATCTTATCATTATCCGACGATACCGATGACTCTGTTGTAGACTATGATGCTTCGCATCAAGGATTGGGTTGCGTACTCAGGCAATGTGAAAAAGTTATTGTGTACACGTCGCGCCCAATTAAAGAGTTCATGAGAAGAACTATACCACTCTCGACCTTGAGTTAGGCGTGGTGGTATTCGCTTAAAAATTATGGCGACATTATTAATATGGTACTTAATGCATTATTTTTACGGATCATAAAAGTCTTCAACACATATTCAACCAAAAAGAATTAAATATACGTCAACGATGTATGTTGAATTGTTGAACGACTATGATTGTGAAATAAAGTACCATCCGGGCAAGGCAAATGTTGTAGCAGATGCCTTGAGCCGCAAGGAACGAGTTAGAACACTGAGAGTTCAAGCATTAGAGAAGATGATTCACAAGCGCTCAAGGAAGAGCATATTCAAGCAGAAACACTTCGAGGCATGAAGAAACAATTATTGTAAAGAAGATGGAACTTTATACCTTATGAGTCGAAATTGGGTTCCATTCTTTGGCGGCCTTCGAGATGATATTTTGAGGAAGCACATAGGCCTAAGTAGTGAAAGAATACTACTGGTGGCCTAACCTCAAAAGTAATATTGCGACTTATATCGGAGAATGCTTGACTTGCGCGAAAGTCAAAGTCGAGTAGCAAAATCCCTCGGACTTGTTACAACAACCCGAGATTCCCGTTTGGTAATGGGAACAAATATCGATGTACTTCATTACGAAGTTACTCAGGACCGCAAGAGGTCACTACATGATATGTGTAATCATCGATAGACTAACAAAGTCCACGCACTTCTTACCGATTTGGTAGAAGGATAATACTGAGAAACTAGCAGAACTCTATCTCAAAGAAATAGTGGCTCGTCATGGAGTGCCTATTTCAATCATTTCAGACCGAGACGGTCGTTTTATTTCTAGAATTTGGAAATCATTTCAACAGGCCTTTGGATCTCATTTGAATCCAAGTACAGCCTTTCATCCATAAACTGACGGCCAGAGCGAACGGACAATCCAAACACTCGAATATATGTTTCGCGCATGTGTTATGGATTTAGGTGGCAATTGGGATACTCATCTACCTTTAGTTGAGTTTTCCTACAATAACAGCTACAATACTAGTATACAATCTGCACCGTTTGAAGCTCTTTATAGTCGAAAGTGTCGCTCTCCGCTATGTTGGGCGGAAACAGGCGATAGTTAAATAATTGGTCCGAAACTAGTCCAAGAGACTACGGATAAAAATTTTTCAGACCCGAGACCGTATCAAGACGGCTCGCGATCGACAAAAGTGCTACGCAGATAAAAGACGAAAACCATTATCTTTCGAGGTTGGAGACAAAGTCTTGTTGAAAAGTCTCGCCTTGGAAGGGCGTATCAAGGTTTGGTAAACGTGGAAAGCTTAACCCACGTTACGTTGGACCATTTGAAATCTTGGAAAAGATTGGCACCGTTTTCTACAAACTAAAGTTACTAGAAGAACTAAGTAGAGTACACGACATATTTCATTTGTCGAATCTCAAGAAGAGTCCAACGCAAGAAACAGTTTTCATCCCGAAGGATGAGGTTCATATAGATAACAAACTCCAATTCGCCAAAGCACCTGTTGAGGTCATGGACCAGAAGGTCCAGAAAATACAAAGGAGTCGTAACAAATTAGTAAAAATTCGTTGGAACTCTCGACACGGACCCGAGTATACTTGGGAACGAGAACATTAAATCAAAGCCAAATACTCTCACCTGTTTGAGAACAATCCTGCAAAGGATGACTCATCTTGAATTTCGGGACGAAATTCTCAATAACAGGGGGAGAATGTGACAACTGCCACTTTCGGGTAAATTACTTACATTTAAAACGATGATTTACATTATACAAGTATGTATTCTGAATATTCGGACTGCATGATTACATGTTATACATTTTAGAAAACTCATGGAATATTCGTTTATTATTACACATGATTCACTTTTATCGGGTACATTTGAAATAGTGCAAACAATTCACCGAAACAACTAGAGTAGTGCCTAGTAAACTTTAGTGCTGACGAAAACTCTGGATCCGCAGAAAACATCTAAAATGACATCTTTAGGACTCGGATGAGAGTCCAATATCAATTATATATTAAACCCGATATGGGAATACAAGAGTTCGGGTAATATTTTACCGATGTCCGGTAGCACTAAAAACTGTCCGAAATGCGCTAAAAGTGACCATTTCATGAATTTTCCGCAAGATTCAGCAATTGTATTTTATTACAAGATGCAAAAATTGATGTTTAGACACCAATTTCATATAAAAATAATTATGGAATATCCATTACATACATAATTGGAATTTTTCCTACAACTTCCGTAAGCGTACCTTTCGGCTATTTACTTGCGAAACGAGCGCTAAACATCTAGCCGAACTATATTTTGGCACATGTAGCGAACTAGTGGTAATTATTTTTGGTCTTGTAAAGCTAGTTTATGGTCTTTGCAAGTCAAGAAACATCTCGGAAAATTGCAAAACCTAAACACCTAAAGGCTTACATCTTTATATTCTTTTGAAATCTAAAAAAAATAACTAAGTCATTTTTACCATACAAGACCCCCCCCCCCATGTATAACCGTAAATTAGGGGGCCCCACATTACTTAACCATGTGTTTAATATCTAGATATTTTTGTTAAGTTACAAGTGGATGATGTTGGTGGATAATTATAACACTTATCTCATTAAACATTACTAGCATTTTATTACCCTTTTCACCTTATCTTTCACACAAATAAGAACTCTTTCAATCTTCATCTTTTCACCAAGAACACCATCCAAAAACCCAATTATTTTTATCATCTCCTTCATGATCAAGATGGATTTCCAAGTAACATAAGGTGATCTAAAGCATTTACAAGTTAAAGGAAGCTTTTTCATCCATTCAAGAACCTTAAATCATCAAGATCATCATCTTATTAGTTCTTAATAATCTTCTAAGATCATCCCTAGCCTAGTGCTAGAAGTAAGCTTCTATATCTATTTTTTTTATGCAAATATATTAAGTTTATGATTGTTATTATTACTAATAATAACCATGTAATCATACATAATAAGCATGAAAAATACAAAGAGGCAAAGATAAAAATCATGATATAATTATGATTGTTTATATTATGATCTAAGACTTGATATATGCTTATTTAGTCTTGTTATGATGTTATGATGCAAATAAATTATTAGAAGATGTTTTAAGTTATGATCTAAAAATTATGCATGTTTATGTTAAAGGGTTTTTAACATAAAGGATTAATGGATGATCATAACTATTGATCTTGTGAAAATATATAAGGTTTTTGGTTAAAAACAATACTCTCACAAGATTATAAAAAGTAACATACAACTAGAGATTTTTATAAAAGTTGTTAAAACTAAAATTAAACTTGGTTTTTGAACTTGTTAGCATATGAAATAATCATGGTTAAAACCCTACATGATTTGGATATCATCTTGATAATTTCATGTTATAAAAGTCTCATATGTTTAGTTAAGTTGTAGAGTAAATTGTTGGTGATTTGATAAAGAAAATGATATGTTTATAAAACATGGTTAGAATAAAATACAAAGGTTATATAGCCATTTTTCATAAAAACTTTATTTTATAAAGTAACAACATTTTTGGTTGTATTTAGACAAGAGAAATATATATTTTTTTTTAGAAAAATATATATTTGGTGATTTAACAACTTATGTGCTATGTGATTATTTGATGGTATTAGTTATATATATCAAAGATAGGAACTTTATTACAATGGTAATAATGAACACATGATACATAATAATCAAAGTCTTATAAGACTTCACATAATTACGCCTTAAAACGAGTTACGGACGATTCGAATAATCGGACACCAATTATGGTCAAAATGAACGACGGACGACTACATAAGTGAATTGCCAATCCGGGGAGTTACTACGACGTTTAGACGATTTATCGACACGAAATATAAGTATCCTATCAATAACAAATTTCGGATGTTTATAAACTTATAAAAACTAGTATGTTTTTATTTACTAACAAGTATACTTAGTAAATTTTTATAAAAAGGTTTTTATAAAAATAAATGGGCTTATTATACTAGTGGGCTATTTTTATAACAAATGGGCTTATATTACTTAAAGGGCTATTTTGCTTAATGGGCTATTTTTCTTAATGGGCTTATCTTCATAATGGGCTTAACATAAATTCATGGGCTAAGCCCAAATACTAAACATATGGGCCAAAGCCCAACACTATTCAAGCCTAACACTATTCAAGCCCAATTCAAGCCCAACACTATTTGAAGCCTAACACTATTTGAGGCCCAACACTATTTGAGGCCCAACACTATTTGAGGCCCAACACTATTTGAGGCCCAACACTATTTGAGGCCCAACACTATTTGAGGCCCAACACTATTGAGGCCCAACACTATTTAAGGCCCAGCACTATTTAAGCCCAATAACTTGAAAACATGGGCTTGGCCCAATGTTACCATTATTGGAAACACAACTATACAATTGATACATATAAGACACGAAATTCAGCGGACTAGATCCGACTAAACAACTCATTCATCGAATACACAGTTAACGAACAGTAAAGACATACAAGTCTTACACATATTGAAGACACAAGACTTGTACTCAAGTTCTTTACAAAGACCGAAGTGTCTAACAAAAATAAGAACATTTGTAGGTCGCAACGCTATTCAGGACGACCGCACGTGAGATCTTATTTACTTCTATTCACGGACGCAATTTAGTGAGTTCATGTTCCCCTATTCATTTAAATGTTTTACAACTTTACAACTATCGGGGAAGATACATGTTCAGAGTATGTTAAAGTTAGGTAATGAAACACCATAGATCATGTGCGAATTAGGGCCATACTATAAGCACCATTAATCCAGTTTGGACCAAGGAACAAAGGACTAGATCTATTGGGTTTTGGCGAGCCCCACTCTTGGTCGTGGACCCATACAGAAGAGTGCGTTTTTGTCCCAGTCGATAGGAATCGACCTAAAATCGTCTAGGGTTGGATTGCTTCCTAATTCGTCACACATATTAATGTCCTCGCGAAACATTAATGATCAACGATTTCATTGACGCTTTACATACTACATCATACATACAGATACATTTTATACAATTCACATGTTGTGGATACAGTTTATACATCATACATACAGATACATTTTATACAATTCACATGTTGTGGATACAGTTTATACATCATACATACAGATACATTTTATACAATTCACATGTTGTGGATACAGTTTATACATCATTCATACAGATACAGTTTATACAACTCACATTTTACAGATACAGTTTATACAACTCACACTTTACAGATACATCTCATACAGCTAAACTGCATGAACTCGCTCAACTTTTGTTGATGTTTTCAAACTTAACATGTATTTCAGGAAATTAGTGGACCTGACAGACATTTCAGTCAAGGAAAGCAAGTATCAAGACTCCATGCCACCATTTGAAGGGTTTGCCCGTTATATACCGCCTCTTTGCGGTGATATAGTGGTCAAAGCCTTGACATTTTAAGACTTACATTTTGATGTATAGAACGATGAAAACGCATTTTCATTTGATGGTTTGTAACAAATACATTTAACTTATGTTGCGTTCTTTCGAAACAATTATGACAATGGCATTGGAGCTTGTTTTTATTCATTTAGTATTGTTCACTTATATTGTTATGCAATGAGAACTGATCAGATCACACCTCGCGCTTCCGCTACGAGCAGGTGTGACAGTAGTAAAGACCACCTAACTATAGTTTACTACCCCTAATACGTATGACTATATTTCCCATTCAATAACATCATCCCCTTCAAGTCCCCTACTTGAACATGATTTAGGTGAATCTATCATTTATCCTTTCGTTACAGATGTCATGTTAAATCCAGAGACATAGAGTGATCACTCTCTGTTTGATTTAACTTTAGCAGGCCTTAGACATCTTACTCTCAACGAATAAGAGGAACAAATCCCTTCTTGACTACATACGTCTCTCACAATCACCTTGTACCACACCTGAATTTAGCCTTATGTACTTCCTTGCTACAGACAGCTAAGAACTAGGTCAAGGTATAACACTTGGTGAATATCAAGACCCAATATGTATCTCGGGTCAGAGGATACTATGATATTCGCCTTTACTCAAATTTACTTATGATTAACCACAAATGATTCCATGCAGTAATATTTGAGTGCGAGTCAGTCCAATATTTGTATCCCACAAATATCTATGAACGTTGGCAGCAACACTTTGCTCTATATTCATTCTAAATGAATATCCACCAATCCAAGTTCATAATAATCTTACATTCATATTCGTTCCCACAATTATGACCGACTATGGACATTTAGAATAATTAACTTATTCACGGATTTAAACATGCTAATATGAAACATAACTCAAAATACCATAAAAGAGTTAAAGTAACAATTGTTTCAATATCCAAATACAAAATAGATCAAATCCAATCACTAGAATATCGAAGTCCTAAGGCACAAGTATGACCCTCATGTTTTGCCCTGTCAAGGAGCTTCGCGAGTGGATCCGCAATGTTTTGATCGGTGTGAACTTGGCGGATACATATCTTTCCGTTTTCAACTTCATCCCTTATGTAGTTGAATCTCCGCTCGATATGTCTAGTCTTTTGGTGCGCACGAGGTTCCTTGATTTGAGCAATCGCACCCTCGTTATCACAAAAGATCTCTAGGGGGTCTTGAATGGTAGGGACCACCCCTAGGTCGGCTATGAATTTCTTCAACCATGCAGCTTCCTGGGCTGCCAATGAAGCGGCGATGTATTCTGATTCTGTAGTGGACAATGCTACCACGTCTTGTTTTGAGCTCTTCCAAGAGACTGCTCCTCCATTTAAAATGAAGACATACCCCGATTGCGATCGAGAATCACTTCGATCGGTTTGGAAACTCGCGTCCGTGTAACCCTTTACAACGAGTTCCTCCTCACCAGATCCATATATTAAAAACATATCCTTAGTTCTTCTAAGGTATTTTAATATGCACTTAACAGCCTTCCGATGACTGTTACCTGGATTTTGCTGGTATCTACTCGTCATGCTTAAGGCGCATGAGACGTCCGGTCTGGTGCATATCATTGCATACATGATGGATCCTATAGCAGATGCATATGGGACTCCTTTCATTTTCTCTTGCTCATCCTTTGAGCTTGGACATTGAGATGTATTCAATATTGTCCCCTTTTGAATAGGTACAAAACTTTTCTTAGAGTTCTCCATTTGGAACCTATTCAAGACTTTGTCAATGTATGCACTTTGGTTTAAACCTATCAAGCGCCTTGATCTATCCCTATAGACCTGTATTCCTAAAATGTAGGCTACTTTACCAAGATCCTTAATGGAAAAACAACTTCCAAGCCAAGCTTTTACACCTTCCATGGTTGGAATGTCATTCCCAAAGAGTAGAATGTCATCGACATACAGTACTAAGAAAGTGATGGCGCTCCCACTAGCTTTCTTGTACACACAAGCTTCATCTCCGTTCTTGATGAATCCAAAATTCTTAATTTCTTCATCAAAACGGTGATTCCAGCTTCTAGATGCTTGTTTCAATCCATAGATTGATTTCTTTAACTTGCACACTTTGTCAGGATGCTTTGGATCGACAAAACCTTCTGGCTGAACCATATAGACATCTTCATCAAGATATCCATTAAGAAAAGCCGTTTTGACATCCAATTGCCAGATCTCATAGTCATAATATGCAGCTATGGCAAATAATATCCTGATTGACTTTAGCATCGCCACAGGCGAGAAGGTCTCATCATAATCAATCCCTTGAGTTTGAGTGAAACCTTTTGCTACAAGTCTTGCTTTATAAGTATCCAAGTTACCATGCATGTCTGTTTTCTTCTTGAAAACCCACTTACTTCCAACTACTTTGGAGTTGAGTGGTGGCACAACCAATTCCCAAACTTGGTTGTCATACATGGATTGCATCTCTATGTTCATGGCTTCAAGCCATTTGTCGCAATCGGATTTTGACATTGCATCATGGTATGTGGTTGGTTCATCTGAATCTACCACGTAGCATCCATCCATGAAAAATCCATATCTTTCAGGTGGATTGCTAATTCTACCAGATCTGCGAACATTTTGTGCATATTGATCAACCTCTTGATCGTTTTCAACAATCTCTTGTTGAGCGCTAGTATCAACCAAACGTGTATCGTCTTGTGGTTCTTGATCCTCCTCAAGTTCCACTGTTCTATCACTAGTTCCTTCCATAAGGAACTTAGCTTCCAAGAACTTACCATTTCGAGTAACAAATACCTTTTGCTCGGTTAGATCATAGAAATAATATCCTATATCATCTTTAGGATATCCTACAAAGATACACTTAGTAGATCGGACTTCCAATTTATTTGGAGTGTATTGCTTAACATAAGCTTCACAACCCCAAACCCTTAAGAATGATAATGATGGAGGGTTTCCATGCCATATTTCAAAAGGTGTCTTTTCCACTTTCTTGGTTGGGGCCATATTTAATATACGGACTGCGGAGAGCAAAGCGTAACCCCAAAACGATAGAGGTAATGTGCTTCTAGCCATCATAGATCGAACCATATCTAATAGAGTTCGATTTCTCCTTTCGGACACACCATTGTGTTGTGGTGTTCCAGGTGGAGTAAGTTGTGAGATAATTCCACAACTCCTAAGATGATCTTGAAAAGCACCACTAAGGTATTCACCTCCTCTATCGGTGCGAAGGACTTTGATTGTTTTCTTGAGTTGATTTTCAACTTCACTTTTGAAGTCTTTGAACATTTCAAATGCTTCATCCTTGTGTCTTAGTAAATACACATAACCATAACGACTATAGTCGTCGATAAAGGTAATGAAGTATCTTTCACGATTCCTAGTCATCGGCTTAAAAGGACCACATACATCTGAATGTATGATGCCTAGTAAGTCTTTTGCCCTTTCAAAAGTTCTACTAAAGGGTGTCTTGGTCATTTTGCCTTGTAAACAAGATTCGCATACATCAAATGAATTATCTTCATTTGTACTCAGAAGACCATTTCTCTGAAGTGTATGCATGCGATTCTTGCTTATATGTCCAAGGCGACAATGCCAAAGGTAGGAATCACTCAAATCCATTTTGAGTTTCTTGTTGGTTACTTGGTACATTGAGCTATCATATGATGTGTTATCATGATCTAATTCATAAATACCATTTAAAGAGTTAGCTTTAAAATAAAACACATCATTCATAGAAACATAAATGTCTTGGTTAACAAATTCCAAATTAAAACCACATTGTCTTAAAAGGGAAACTGAAATTATGTTCCTAGTTAAACTAGGAGCATACAAAACATTCTTCAAAATAACTTCCAAACCACTTGGAAGTTCTAAAACGTAGTCTCCTTGAGCTTCGACTTCAACCTTTGCTCCGTTGCCCATGAAGAGACTAGCGTCTCCCTTCTTATAATGTCTATTTCTTTTGAACCCCTGCAACGAATTGCAAATGTGAGTTCCACATCCGGTATCTAGTACACATGTGTTAGAAGAAATAACATTAAGCTCAACATGTATCATAAAGATAGTACCTGAGGTTTGCCCTGCATCCCTCTTGTTTTTCAACTCCTTGAGATAGGTTGGACAATTTCTCTTCCAACGTCCTATCTCACCACATTCAAAACATGGGTCATTTGTAGCAACCTTTTGCTTCTTCTCCTTCGGTTTGGTGGGTTCTGCTTTAGCTTTTCCCTTTCCTTTTCCCTTGACGTGTCCCTTTCTTTTAGCATAGGTTGCTTTAGAGTCGGGGTGGGGCCTCTTCTTGTTGCCTCCTTCAGTGATCGCTAGGACGGGTAAAGCCTTTTTGCCCATTCCTGCTTCGGCCGTTTTGAGCATTGCATGAAGCTCACCAATGCTCTTGTCCCATCCATTCATGTTGTAATTCATTACAAAGCTCTCAAATTTCTTTGTTAAAGAGTTGAGGATCAAATCTGTAGCCAACTCTTTGGAGACGGGACAATTTAGCCTTTCGAGGCGATCAATGTGGCTTTTCATCTTAAGGACATAAGATGATACCGATTGGGTTTCCTCCATTCGACATGCATGAAGCGCCCGAACAGATTCGAAGCGTTCTACCCCTGCTTGTTGTAGGAACATTTCCTTTAACTGGGTAATCATGTCATATGCCCCGTGGTGTTCAAAATCCCTTTGAATTTCGGGAATCATAGTTCCCAACATGAGGCATGAGGCTTGCATGGAGTCCTCGGTATACTTAACCCAATCGTTGTAGGCTTCCACATCTTCCACGTTAGGTTCATCGGGAATGGGATCGTCCAACACATAGGATATCTTCTCTTGCTTGAGAACAATTCTCAAGTTTCGAAACCAATCCATGAAGTTGTTATGGTTGAGACGATCCTTTTCAAGGATGGTTCTTAGTGATAGGTTTCGGACGATTTGGTTAGTCGGGTTTGCATTGTTAGCGGCCATCTACAAAATTTAACAAATTCAATTTTAGTATTTTCGATATTATTATATTTTAATCATTAATACCCTTTTCTGTCTTAAAGACAATTAATAATTAAAATCTAGAATCCAACGTTACATTTAAATATTGGTTAGGTGACCTTTTATCCCTCTATTTAAATTAACAAGGTAGTCAACGTTTGACAATTGCAACTCTTTGCAATTTCTAGCCATATGGGATCGGTTAAACATCTATATGTTTAGTTGGCATGTTTAATCCCATCAACACCTTTGTTCCCCATGCTTTGGTGACCCTAAGTTCATGGTATCCAAATCAAGTCGTCCAACTTACACACACGTGTGAGTTTATTCACATAAGTGGTTAGGTGACCTTTATCCCACAAACATGGTAAACCCACCTCGAACATACAAGTTCCCTCAAATGTGGTTAGGTGACCTTTATCCCACAATAAGAGTTCCCAAGTGTTTCGAGTGTTGTATAACGGGATGGTGTTTGACTTGTTTTATAAAAGGGTTTTTAATATTTCAAAATTCTAGTTTAGAAAATATTATGTACCATACATTTGCATGCATTCAAATCAATGGTACTTTAGTGAAAACAAATTTTCAAGGTTCTTTTTAATAAAAACCCATTTTATTATAAAACCATTAATTTTTAATAAAACCTTTATTAAACATTTTAATGATTTTGTCAAGAACCAATTTTACACTTGTTGTTGATTATTAGTTTGTTAAGTCATGCATATCAACATATCATCTAAACAACAAAATAAACAACCAAACAAGCACATCATTCACAACAATAGGTGCATAACCATAGCCAACTATTTTGACAACACTTGTTAGCTGAAACAAGTGTGCCAAAAGGTCCTTCCTAAGGGGTAAAAAATGACACAAGTAATGTGTCGATTAACTCCCACTTGATCCCGCATCCAAATGCTTCAAGTCTCCTTCTTGTGTTGTGATTTCTCCACCTTCTTTGAGCTTCCAAAAGTCTTTTACTTTCAGCTCCAAACTCTTTTGGACTTCAAAAATGTGTTTTGGTTATTGGGTTAAAATCCCGTTGAGAACGATGAAGTTCTTTGGACCGAATATTATGGTCCAAACCAAAACCGCAATTTTGTGTGCATCTTCTTTTACAAAATATATCCTAATACATTTTTTCTAGAAAAATAAAATGCACCTAATCTATTTATTTTACATACCAAATAAAAATAAATAAATTACATATCTTCTAATGGAAGAACAAAATAATTATTATTACAACCCATTGAAAAAATAAATAACAACACAATCATTCAACACAAGGTCATGGCTAGGTCATATGCACCAAAATATATATCCAAATATATATATATATATATATATATATATATATATATATATATTAATTTCAAGAAGCATAAAGAAAATGGTTCCCTTTTATGACCATTTTCGGCTACGTACTAAAAAACCGAAAAGGTAAGTTTTGTCCTAACAAACAAATCATCCATATGAAATAATTTTTCAAGATTTTCTTATGCATGTAAGAAAATAATCTTGAAAAACAAAGGGATAATCATATTAAAATTTTCGGCCATAGGGTTTTATTCAAACCCGAAACCCGAAATTTTAATCTATTGAAGCATGCACTCATATAAGCGGCTCTAGATGCCATTGATGGGATTTTAACATGTTTATCAAAGCAATTTCATCCATATGAAATAAAAACGCAGCGGAATTAATATTTAAAACATGTTACTTTTATGATATAAACTTCATTTATAAGTAAAATCCCAAAACCCGGATCCATATATGAAGATGCATACTATCAAACAAAACCATAGGATGTTTAGAAAACTACCTTCTTGGAGTAAAGAACTTGAAACGGATGATACTTCTTGAATGGTTGCCTTCAAGAGTATAAGACCTTAAGCTTGTATACCCCAAGCTTCCAACAAACACCTTGATTGTAGCTAGGATTTAACACACTTGAAATAAACTTGAAAAACTTGGAACAACCTTATGATGGCCGAAATTTTAGAGAGAGTTTTTCAAGTCTTCTACTTGAAAATTATGTCATCTAAATATATATATAAAACATGAGAGAAGATAACCTCCATTTTGGCCAATCAACTCCCTTCTTACACATGCAAATGCATGAAGCCTTATTGGACCAAAATGGTCTTGGAAAGACCACCCAATCAAGACTCATCTTACACATGCAAATTGCATGAATTGTGATTGGACCACAAAAGTCTTGGGAAGACCATGTGGGGCCGATTTTGGGAGGTTGTTTTAAAAAAAAAAAAATCTTTTAACAATTTTAAGTCTTGTTTATTTTATAACTTTTATAAAATATTACACCATATGTTTGCAAGACTTTATGTAATCTTTTATAATGTTATTTAACCCATTAAATAACAAAATAAAATATTCTCTCAAAATAAATTATCCATATAATTTATTGGTTTCTCAAGTGTAATTATTTAGAAAAGCAATTTCTAAATATTGTAAGTGTTAATATTTATTTGTTTGATCATATCACAAATAAATAATATAAGTGTTTGTCTAGCTTGTTATTGGGTATGACTCGACTTGGATCATAACGTACTAGCCACATCAATTTAATATGTGTCTTGGGCATACAGAGTCCAACAAATCTAAGGTTGAGCAACTAGCAAAACAGGCAAACAAGTCCATAGATTGCAAAAACCATGTCTAAAACCAGTTGCAACAGCTGGAATGGAAGTTTCTGAATTCTGTGGTGCTGGCACAAGCTTACGGACCGTAAGGCTATGGTCCTTACGATCCGTAAGGGACCTGCAGACCAGACACTTTCACTTATTTACAGTTTATGTAACATCCGTCAAAAGATTTATATATGGTTAAAGATCTGTTTAATTAATTATTTATTTTGTAAAAAAAAAATCAATATATTAATTTATTTGATTAAATTAAATAATTTAGAGGTTATTCAGATATCCGAGTTAGTTCTAGGAAATCAACTTAAACCAAGTTAAGTAACTAATTAATTAATTAACCTTTCAAAGTTGAGGGACTAGATTGGTCTTTTCCTAAAAACTGAAATGCTGAACCCTAACACTCTCTTTTTATTTCAGCCGACACCTTCTTCTAATATGTTGACAAAACCCAATCTCTAAGGCTCTCATCTCCTTCACATCTCTAAACACTTACCCATAAAAGAAAATGCAGTGAACTCATCATCTTCCCAAACTCATTGCACCAACATACATGTCTCTTCTCTCCCTCTCATCTTCTAAACCACACCCACTCGAAACACCCACACCCCTCTGACTTCCTCCTTCTCCGACGACAGCCGCACCCCCACACCCTCATTCATTCGTTTCTCCGGTGAACGAGAGTGAGAATATAAGCGCAATCGGAGAGAGAGAGGATGAACATGGCGGAGCCGGCGTCGAGCGCCGACGAGCTGCGATGGCGGCAGGTGACGACGCCACCGTCTGCAGCGGTGATGGAGGTGCAGCTGCCGATGTTCTTGTCGGGAACCGGGTTTTAATTTCAGGCCTCGTGGTCAGTTTTAGTTTCGGGTTTTGTTTGTTCCCGATTCAAGTTTCAGGTTTGATCTCGGTTCCTAGCTCGGTTCTTAGTTTGATTCAAGTTCTAGTTGGTTTCTTTCGGGTCATGGCTCCAGCTTTCGGTTCAACAGGTTCGGGTCCGGTTCAGTCTACGTCGAGTCAACGGGTCAGTCGGTTCGGATTAGAGACGGGCAACGGGTCGGGCCAACCCGGTCAGATGTACGGAGATCACCACGGGAATCCTCTCATTTTGTTCGGTATATTTCCTCTTCTTAAATATCGTTCATCTTATGTTCTTTACAGTTGTTTATTAAGAAAAATAGTTAATTCTTATGTATATAAACTCTATAATCTACTTATCAGATCCAACAAATAAATCACTTTTTCTTCTTGTTCAAGGTTAAATTCATGGTGATCCATGTTCAAAATATCTAAACCATTTTTACAAAATAGTATACTGTTGATGATTTTTATTAATGAAGATGATGTTGTACAATCATCATCTTTTATTGTTTACATATATAAAACTAAAGTAGTCATTGCTGTTATACGAAGATGATGATCACAAGGTCATTTGAATAAAGATGATACAAAGATGATAACAAAGCATTGCTATTATTTTATCTTATTTTATTTTATTTTACTTTTTTTATTATTTATCAAGTAAAACAATAAACACTCTAGACTTCATAATAATCTCAACAAAATAATCTCTTACTCATATTTTATTCTCCTTCATAATAAACCTCTAAATTAATAACATAAGTAAGTTACCAATTTTATTCCAGTTTATAAATAAAAGTCTATATGAGATAAAATATAAATTGTGCATTATTAATGTATGCACAATAAATGTTAGGATTATAATTCACTTCCTTTGTTTACCAATATATAATAACGGATCGTTCTAAATATCTAGGTTAGTCTCTTTTGATCGTTCTCTTGGATTTTTACCCAATCTTTACTCGTGCGTCATCACAAGAAAACGCAACGCAACCCATGTGAGTATACTCGATCCCTTTTTCCCTTTATACTTTGGGATGCAACATGTATAATTATGCAAACAACTTTTGAACTAAACATACTCAATCTTTGAACGAATGCATGAAACTAATGTGACTTACTTGCTATTCTTGTATGCTCTATGAACGATTTGGAACGTTATATGCTCATTGACTTGTTCGCCCACCTTAACAATTATAGCGCTATAGGATTAACGCCCCGCCCGCTATTCTATTGGGTATTGTTAAGTTACCACCCCGCTAAACTATTGGGATTAGGCTATTTTATGCGTTGTATTCTAGGGTTTGATCATATAGTATGCCAAAAATTGCATACTAGTAATCACATATTATGAATCATGTTGGATTTGAGTTTTTATTCTATTATGCTATGTATTCAAACTTGTATACTCGCCAACTTTTGTTGATTTTATTTTAATACATGTTGCAGGTTGTTAGACAAGACGATGAAGAAATCAAGTTAGGATGGACTTAGATACTCATTCAATAATAAACAATGTTGTTGCAATTTGTCTTTATTTGAAACAATGTATTCAAATTTTAGTCATTAATGAAATTGGATTTAAATTTTATTGTCACATAGTGTTATGATGCTTTTGAGCGATTTGTTCGTCTCATCCCGATGTTTCCGCCATCGGTTGGGGTGTGACAGATTGGTATCAGAGCCATAACTATAGGGAATTAGGAAAAGTAGGAATGCTTTAACCTAGTCTATAGTTTTAGAGCTTTATTCTTGTGTATTGATTGAAACTACTTGCATGCTACTTTACTCGCTTCTCATTTATTCGCTTTGACTTTTAAACATATAAGTCGCTTGTGTGTTAATACTTGAATTGCTATTCTTATGTGTCAATACTTGTCTTACTATGTGTCGATACTTGATTTATTGATCTATTCTTTGTGTGTTATTCTCGACATGCCTTTTATACGCTTATACTTGTTCGTTATTTCTCTTAACATACGCCCTTTTCCGAGGCATTTTACTCGATTTTTCTTAAACTCGAAAACACTCATATTATACAAACGAGACGAGTTTACCAAAATAGGCATGAAACCCACAATTTGGTGAACAACTCTCAATCCATCTACTTTTCTTTTTACATGAAATTCACCATTAAGTTAGGAGTGAAAACCTCACCTTGATGGAGAAATTCAAATTTCAAATTCTAGTGGACCCTTGTCAAAGTGTCGAAATTAACTTGTGACAGGACAAGTACCAACCACACTTGGGATACTAAATCGCCAAGTTAGGGGTGAAACCCGCACCATGTCGACTAGTTCCGCTCCTTGATTTTCAAAAGTCCCGCCAAGTCTCGAATTTTCGATGGATTGGGAACATGTAGTAACTGGAAGGGTGAGTACCGTAAGCCGAGATATCGGCGAGAGTATCCCACCTATTAGGCCAAAGCATGTTTCTCAATTTCAAAAGATCTTTCGACCACTTTTGTTAGTCAATGTTCCGTTTGGAACCATCCAAGTTTTATTCGAGCTTACGCCTTATTATTTTCGATCTTTTGTCAATTTTGAACAAATTTTTTTTTCGAGGTTTCATTTTTGCGCAACATCATACTCTTACTTTTCATACGATTATACATTATTAGCATGCATTATCTCACGTAATTTTATTTACGCTTTTGTAACAACGAGCAGAGACATATCATCGAGATAGGAGTGATTTCCTTACCTTAACGATTAACTCCGCTTCTTTTCTCATCTTACAACGACCTCACCAACGGATTTTGGGTGATTCCCTAACCTAGGTGATCGTTACCAATGCTTTCTTTTAAAAGATTATATTATGTAAGTACGATCATGTTTATATCTAAATCATTTATCATTAGCCAAGTCCCTAATTATTTCAAAATGCATTGTTATATAAACGAATTTCCTATCCTACAATCTATTTTCATATAGCTCACACACACAAAATTCTTAACTTATACCATAAACGCTATTCCTCGACTTTCAAGATTTCACGAAATGCTACTTACCAACCTAGGTTGTCTAATAAAATCATTGCCCACAAAATTTCATATTTCACGTAATTACTAAAACACGCTCATCTCGCATCACTATACTAAGGAATACTATTTTTCAATTGAGAGTCAAACCAGCTTTTCATACAAAATATTACAAATATTATTCAGTCGTTTACTAAAACTTCTTTCAAATCAATAACACCTTTTTATTAAAAGACGTTTTTCCAGCAAAACACTAAGTTCATATACCAAGATCCTTTTCCTAAGGATGAACCTTTTCGCAAGAATCTGTAAACATCGAAGTTTCTAATACAAAATTTCTTTAAACGATGCAAACTTATTAATCTCTATAACTTTCCAAAATCTCACTCGATACGTCAATTAAATTCAAAACACGTGGGCAAGGAAACTTCATAAGAACCGACAAATTTTCAACTATGTAAATTCCTTTAAAGCCTTAGTAGCATTCCCATACTTTTACAAAGTACTATTTGCATAAATAGTGGATGATTTATACTCTCTTTACATTCATAAACTAGATTCTACATTTTATAACAACTCAACCTGTTTTGATTCAATAAACTCCACGTTTCGCTCACAACAATGCATTATGTTACACTTATGTTCCAATTATTATTCTTATTCATACAATTATGCGTCTACACTTATATTCTCATTTATGCATTTACGTTACGCTTAGCATATTCATACGATACACGTTCATACTTATATTTGTCAAATATGCATGAACGTATACACTTATATTCATACACCTACGTCTTATTCATACTTATACTAATATGTTTTTACACTTAAATCTATGCTCCCACATTTCAATCATGCTCATACACTTGTGTTTACTCTTATACTCATATTCATGTTTATACTTGTATAGCCTACACTTTCATTTATAGCTATACTCATACACGTATATTTACCCGTATACATTCACACTCACCTATATACTCACGCAATTTACGTGATACTTACATTCATATTCATACACCTACGTTTTACTTATAATCATATACACATTCATACGTATGCAATTTGCGTATACGCTTATACCGCTATGTTTATACTCGTATTTATATTCAGACACATTCTCACGTCTTTTATGATCCTCGTATTTATATACTCATAATTACCACGACATGTTTCGTGTCTATACTTTGACTCATATTTACACACGTACTCCCCACAATACGTTCGTATGCTTACACTTGTACACATATTTATACTCATACTCGCAACAACGTACTTGTACTTGTACTTATACAATGAAAATCACGTTTACACTCATATATATATATATATACTCATACATTCCATTCGTACTTAAACATTCATGTTGTACACTTAATTTTCACATTTACATCCATACTCATGCATCTTATGTTTATACTCATATTTATACTCGTATTCACACTCGTACTCGTGTTTATACGATTTATGTTATACTCGTACTCGCATTTATACTCACGTTTATACGATTTATGTTATACTCGTACTCGCATTTATACTCGCATTTATACTCACGTTTATACGATTTCTGTTATACTCGTACTTTGTTTGTACTCTCATTTATACGAATCGTGTCTATACTCGCGTCGTTCGTTGTGCTCAAATTGTGCTCACATTTATGCTCATTTTTCATACACATTATGCTTATACTTTTACTTATACTCCTGGCATGCGTTTTGTGTTTATGCTCACGTGCGTGTTCATATTTAAACTTATTCTATGCTCATGCTTTTATTCATACTCAAAATTCATACATTCGCACCGTACGCGAGCGAAACCCTAGGGATTCGCTTACGTTGGTCTTATACTATTTTGAACGCAAACATGCTTATATGCTATATTTCTATACGCACGCAATCTTATTTTTAGAATTTATGTATACCTTAAATTCATACGCAACTAGTACAAGCTATGCGGATCATGCGACGATCAGTCTAATCGCGGGTGCACACGGGATTATAGTGATAAGCGCATAAGAACCATAGAGTGTACTACTGTGTATGGTAAGACACGGAACGTAACATTGCACCGAATAACGAAACGGCCCTAACGTGGTCAAAACATGGTGGATACGCCGCTGGTACTTCCTATATATAAGTGTTTTCACCATGTTACCAAACTTTCGTAAAACGTGCCATGAGAAATTCAGTGTTTTGTAGACCTTTTGGACCTGATACAAACTTTAAACAACTCACAATCGCAATATATCTAAGAAAGACTACGTGAAATTCATGTTAGGCTATGTGAAAACTCATGTTGTGCTATTATTTGAAAAGTACATGCTATGAGACGCATTCATGAAAACAATTTCCTTAAACAAACATTATGATCAAGTCTCATCTATTCTCTCTTTTAAATCTTTAGATGTCATCTTTTCAATAGTCTTCCTCTTAGATTTCGAGGACGAAATCTCCTAAAGTAGGGGAGACTGTAACATCCGTCAAAAGATTTATATATGGTTAAAGATCTGTTTAATTAATTATTTATTTTGTAAAAAAAATCAATATATTAATTTATTTGATTAAATTAAATAATTTAGAGGTTATTCAGATATCCGAGTTAGTTCTAGGAAATCAACTTAAACCAAGTTAAGTAACTAATTAATTAATTAACCTTTCAAAGTTGAGGGACTAGATTGGTCTTTTCCTAAAAACTGAAATGCTGAACCCTAACACTCTCTTTTTATTTCAGCCGACACCTTCTTCTAATATGTTGACAAAACCCAATCTCTAAGGCTCTCATCTCCTTCACATCTCTAAACACTTACCCATAAAAGAAAATGCAATGAACTCATCATCTTCCCAAACTCATTGCACCAACATACATGTCTCTTCTCTCCCTCTCATCTTCTAAACCACACCCACTCGAAACACCCACACCCCTCTGACTTCCTCCTTCTCCGACGACAGCCGCACCCCCACACCCTCATTCATTCGTTTCTCCGGTGAACGAGAGTGAGAATATAAGCGCAATCGGAGAGAGAGAGGATGAACATGGCGGAGCCGGCGTCGAGCGCCGACGAGCTGCGACGGCAGCAGGTGACGTCGCCACCGTCTGCAGCGGTGATGGAGGTGCAGCTGCCGATGTTCTTGTCGGGAACCGGGTTTTAATTTCAGGCCTCGTGGTCAGTTTTAGTTTCGGGTTTTGTTTGTTCCCGATTCAAGTTTCAGGTTTGATCTCGGTTCCTAGCTCGGTTCTTAGTTTGATTCAAGTTCTAGTTGGTTTCTTTCGGGTCATGGCTCCAGCTTTCGGTTCAACAGGTTCGGGTCCGGTTCAGTCTACGTCGAGTCAACGGGTCAGTCGGTTCGGATTAGAGACGGGCAACGGGTCGGGCCAACCCGGTCAGATGTACGGAGATCACCACGGGAATCCTCTCATTTTGTTCGGTATATTTCCTCTTCTTAATTATCGTTCATCTTATGTTCTTTACAGTTGTTTATTAAGAAAAATAGTTAATTCTTATGTATATGAACTCTATAATCTACTTATCAGATCCTACAAATAAATCACTTTTTCTTCTCGTTCAAGGTTAAATTCATGGTGATCCATGTTCAAAATATCTAAACCATTTTTACAAAATAGTATACTGTTGATGATTTTTATTAATGAAGATGATGTTGTACAATCATCATCTTTTATTGTTTACATATATAAAACTATAGTAGTCATTGCTGTTATACGAAGATGATGATCACAAGGTCATTTGAATAAAGATGATACAAAGATGATAACAAAGCATTGCTATTATTTTATCTTATCTTATTTTATTTTACTTTTTTTATTATTTATCAAGTAAAACAATAAACACTCTAGACTTCGTAATAATCTCAACAAAATAATCTCTTACTCATATTTTATTCTCCTTCATAATAAACCTCTAAATTAATAACATAAGTAAGTTACCAATTTTATTCCAGTTTATAAATAAAAGTCTATATGAGATAAAATATAAATTGTGCATTATTAATGTATGCACAATAAATGTTAGGATTATAATTCACTTCCTTTGTTTACCAATATATAATAACGGATCGTTCTAAATATCTAGATTAGTCTCTTTTGATCGTTCTCTTGGATTTTTACCCAATCTTTACTCGTGTGTCATCACAAGAAAACGCAACGCAACCCATGTGAGTATACTCGATCCCTTTTTCTCTTTATACTTTGGGATGCAACATGTATAATTATGCAAACAACTTTTGAACTAAACATACTCAATCTTTGAACGAATGTATGAAACTAATGTGACTTACTTGCTATTCTTGTATGCTCTATGAACGATTTGGAACGTTATATGCTCATTGACTTGTTCGCCCACCTTAACAATTATAACGCTATAGGATTAACGCCCCGCCCGCTATTCTATTGGGTATTGTTAAGTTACCACCCCGCTAAACTATTGGGATTAGGCTATTTTATGCGTTGTATTCTAGGGTTTGATCATATAGTACGCCAAAAATTGCATACTAGTAATCACATATTATGAATCATGTTGGATTTGAGTTTTTATTCTATTATGCTATGTATTCAAACTTGTATACTCGCCAACTTTTGTTGATTTTATTTTAATACATGTTGCAGGTTGTTAGACAAGACGATGAAGAAATCAAGTTAGGATGGACTTAGATACTCATTCAATAATAAACAATGTTGTTGCAATTTGTCTTTATTTGAAACAATGTATTCAAATTTTAGTAATTAATGAAATTGGATTTAAATTTTATTGTCACATAGTGTTATGATGCTTTTGAGCGATTTGTTCGTCTCATCCCGATGTTTCCGCCATCGGTTGGGGTGTGACAGTTTAGCCCCTGCACCTTGTTTCGTTGCGTATCGGCACTTCTAACACCCGTTAAACCCATTTTCAAGCTCCACATTGATGTTAAAACATAGGGAACATGAAATATGCTTGAAAACATCTCGGGTGTCGGTTCGTTTGGCCGTACGGTTGCGTTGTTCGGTAACCATGGTGGGACACAATAGGCTGAGTTCCTCAAAATGATCCGTGTACGCATGGTTCTCAGCCCCATCTTGCTTTAAATCGTCAAACTCTCGTTCCAAAGCTCGAACCTCCTGACGGGGACAAAACTCTTTCATCATGAGAGCTCGAAGCTCTTCCCATGTTTGTGCCAATGCCACTTCGGCACCCCTATCGCGCATAATACCATTCCACCAGGTAAGAGCTCGCTTCTCAAACACGCTCGAAGCAAATTCAACCTTACGCGCATTCGGACACTGCACATGCCTAAATGTGCTCTCGATACTCTCAAACCACTGCAGGAGCGCAGTTGCTCCTTGTGACCCAGAAAACTTCAGAGGCTTAGCAGAAATGAAATTCTTGAAATTACACTGTGCATTATTGTTATTATTATTGTTGTTGTTGTATATCTCGTGGACTTGGGTCACAACACTGGGAAGCACAGCAGCCAATTGCTGAGAGACCAGGGCTGCGATTTCTTCAATAGTAAAAGATTGTGCTTCACGCCGAGGAGGCATGGTCTAACAAGGAGATATGAGAAATGAGTGAGGTTGATAATTAGGAAAAGCAAAAGAGGTATCGACAAAACACAAGGAAGGCGATCATTTGTTCATTACCTCGAACAAACAAACGACACGCAGTGACTAATCAAAGTAAATGGGTCAATATACTGTATCGCCGAAGACATGCTCGCCTATAAGTGAACACTCACCCCAAGAGTTCCCAGGTAAGAGTGACTGGTCCGATTATGTAGATTTGTACGAACACTCTAGCCTTAGACAGAAAACTCAGGGTACAGGCATTCACCCTTCCAGTTTGCACGTGTTCACATTATTTAGTCCCAAACTTTGACGAGATTTTGAAAACTTAAAGGGTTCAAAACCTTACAACAAAGGGTTCAAAACCAAGTAATCAATCATCCTAGAACAGATGATTAGTTTTCAAAGCGGATTCGAAAATTGTGTCCTCGTTGTGGTTATCACCTAAGGGTAGGTGACAGTTTTGTTTTAAAAATCTAAACGCAAAGAAATTTTCATTAGGGTCCTAAAAGTTATAGTCTAGGTCAAAGCATTACTAATAACCTAATTCCCTATAACCATTGGCTCTGATACCAACTCTTCTGTCACACCCCGACCGCGTTAAAACAACAAAACCGCGGCGGAAACGTCGGGGAGTGTCGTGGTAGAATTATCGTTTCATAACCATGGATACAAAAAGTGTTTCGTTTTATTGATAATATTAAACATTAACATTGTATTAACACAAAACAAACCAGTTACATATCGACTAATATAGTTATTATGTCACTAAGGCCTCGTCCAGATCCTATGTGACTCATGCATCCTAGTAATCATCATCAAGCATCAACACCTGAAACATATGTAAAAACAAAGTCAGCAAAGAAATGCTGGCGAGTACATAGGTTTTGTGAGAGTATCGGATTCATGGCTCGTTTGTATGTTGCAGTACCTCATTTAGACTACAAAAGTCAAAAATACAAACCTCGTTTTGAAAAGTGTATTGCAACATAATTTAACCAACTCAAATCAATATGGTTATAGTATATAAAATCTCGTAGCCATGATTCTTAACCCAAAAACATTTGTTTTAGTAAAGCAATTTGTAAAACATCTCGTATTAAATCGTTAATAAAACTCGTTAATAAATCTCGTTAATAAAACTCGTTAGTAAATCTCGTTAATAAAACTCGTATGGTTTTATATCATTTCGAAAACCTCGTTTGTGTAGCATCGTTTCAAAATCGTTTACCCAAGTGAACTAAATAACGCCACGGTATGTAATATGTTGAAAACACTTATATATAAGAAGTACCAGCGGCGTATCTACCATGTTTTCATCATATTACACCTGTCCCGTTATCTAAACACTTAACCAAAAACCAATCGTTTATCCAACTCGTTTAATCTCGTATGAATCGTTCCCAAATCGATAATTCGTTTAAATCGTTTAAATCATCCTCGTTTTAAGTGTGAAAACTATTTGTGGTCGCCTCGCTAATAACATTCAAACCTTCGTGACTCGACTACCTCGCTTCTCGCATTAATAAACCACCAAAGGGTAAATTAACATTCAAATTCAGTCATTACCCACCTAACCCACACATAACCATGGGTACCGTATGATAATGGGATTTGTCAGATCCTATGGTACCATAACCTAATACTGGTCAGCTTGATCAATGCTAATGAATTCCATTCGTTATGTAATTACAACCAACTAGTTTATTCACTTTATTGAAATCGTTATTAGTTTAATATAAACTATCTTAATCGTTTTTGAAATCATCGTTATAATATCGAAAATCGTTTTGAAAACCATCGTTAAAACCTTGAAAACATTTAGCACATATGATTCACCCCAAAACAATTGAATACAGTAAAATAGGGGAACTATGTACTCACTTGGAGTGCAAAGTATCTTTAATCAATAGAACTTCAACAAACTCGAGCAAACCAGAGAAATCAAACAGCACCTAGTAATCGAATCACTAGTCAAACAATAGACACCTAAATCGGAAGATCGGATAGAATGAGGTCTTGTAAACCAAATGAGTGTTGGAACTCATGTGATATGGTTTAACAAAGCCTACATCCTAAATCGGAACCTAACCTAAGTGCTTTCGACCCGTTGCGACCCATTTAGGTAGCTTACGCTACTTTAACGCGTCGTGCGCGCAAAAGCGCATTCGAGACGTCTAAGTAGTCCTATAACAAGTGTTATATGCCTAAACATGTTTAAATATGTTGCATAATCAGTTACGTGACAAAAGTTTATGTTACATATGCTTAATTACCAATTATGCATGAAAAGGGCATTTTGGTCATTTACCTAAGGCATATAAACTACTTATCATACAACTAATTAAACCTAAGTGACCATAAGGTATAACCTCGGAAGGTTATTCCCTATGCAACTATGGTCACTAAACATGTTTGGTCGGATCCTAATGATCGACCAAACGGGTCGAGTTCGAAAGTCTAAGCGGGTGTTTAGTCCGCTTGACTTACGACTCTACACAAGCACCAAACTAAAAGTGGCGAGCTAAACATGTTAGAACATGTTTAGTTAAGTTAGAAAACAGGTTTTGATATCAAAACAAACGGTTTTGATACCCTAGAGTAGTTTGGTTACAAAATACGCATAAACACGCATTTTGGCCGAAACTACGACTCGTCACTACGCCTAGTCAACGTGGTAATCGGTAGGTATAGTCACAAGGGACTATAACCATCGTGAATACGCTCACGTTGCAAAGTTCAACGGAACTTTGTGTTGACCATTGACTGGTCAAAGCTGAAAGTCAAACTTTGTTTGACTTTCATGCTTGAAATACAAGAACAAGCAAGAAGATGACTTACAAAGGGTCCAAGATGGAAGTTTGATCTAAAATAGCTCAGGTATGAAGTGTAAACACCCCAACTTAGAGCTGAATTAAGATCAAGTGTGAGAAATGAGCAAGAGGGCCTTGCTATGTATAGTAAGTTAGGGGTTCTTGGATCAATCCAAGTGTTGTCAAGCTCAAATCTTGGCCATACACTTGTTAATCTAAGGTTGGGCAACTAGCAAAACAGGCAAACAAGTCCATAGATTGCAAAAACCATGTCTAAAACCAGTTGCAACAGCTGGAATGGAAGTTTCTGAATTCTGTGGTGCTGGCACAAGCTTACAGACCGTAAGGCTATGGTCCATACGGTCCGTAAGGGACCTGTAGACCAGACACTTTCACTTATTTACAGTTTAGCCCCTACACCTTGTTTCGTTGCGTATCGGCACTTCTAACACCCATAAAACCCATTTTCAAGCTCCACAATGATGTTAAAACATAGGGAACATGAAATATGCTTGAAAACATCTCGGGTGTCGGTTCGTTTGACCGTACGGTTGCGTTGTTCGGTTAATTACGACGGAAGTCGTAACGAACACAAAAGCGATCCAAATTAAGCGACGAATGGATTTTTCTTATGCCAAACACTAAAATAAAATATTTTAATGCTTACATAATTTTTTGGATGTCCGGATATATTCAGAACGTAAGATATGCGCGAAAATGCAAACTTATGCACTTTTTGACGCTTTTAGTCCCTATTGATCAATAAAGTTTATTTTAGCATACCGATCCCCTCAAAGCCTATTTCTAAGCTATGTAAAGGATATTTAGGGTATGTTTAACTTATGATCAAGTTCTGGAGTGTTCGTTACTATACAAATCAATATAGTTTTGCAGTTTGACACAAATAGTCCCTGCGATCGAACAAAGTTGATTTCAACACACCAAACCATTCAAAACTTATTTCTAAGTTATGTGGAGATTATTTAAGGTATGTTAAGCCTATGTCACTATTCCAGAGTGTTTTTCGCGTTATACTGACTGCGTTTACGCACCAGTTTGCGTATAACCTTCTAGAAAGCGATTTAAAGCTTGAAATTGGAGTCGAATCTAATTGAAAATTCACCAAACAGAAATACACTTGTAATAACATCAAAACACATATATTAACACCAAATCACATTGTTTTATTAATAATCATCATTGTTTTACATCGTACATCGATTATAGAGTACAGTTGTCACACGGAGGCATTAGCTTTCACCCGGATTCATGCCACATTGTGCCGATTAGCTCCGTTATCTTCCGGATTCTTAATCTAGTGCTTGTTTATGGTTTGATCCTCTAATATTTCCATAATTTTGTTAATGTTTCAAGCATTTAGATTAATGTTTTATGTATTATTGGAAGCCTTTGGGCAAAAACAACAATCCCTTGCTTAATTATAACCATTAGTATGTTAATTTTGTTTGTAATGACACTTGGAAGTATTTTCTATGTTAATCTTTGATGATTAGTTTGCAACCTTGTTTATTGATGTTGATATCTTGATTATAAGTAATTGTGTTGGATGATTAGTATTTGGTTAGTTGAGATAGTTGAAAAATGAAGCTTAATTAATCATGTATTAGTAATCTTTAAACTTGGTTAACTAACTTATTTTTAAGAGATTTTCATAGACATGTATCAATTGCACGTTAGGATTCCCGAAAGGGATACTAATTGTCTTGAAAATGAAGAATTGACCAAATGTTTCTAGTGGCAAAACCGACTTAGTTGACATGCTTTGGTTGTGTATAAAGCAAGGCTATTTATCTATTTTCTTATTTGGAGTCTTCTATGTTTTATTAAATATTTGTTTATGCTTATTTTAGTCTTTATAAAATCACACAACTTATCTTTCATCCGGTAATTTAATGACAAAGGTTTAGTATTATTCCTCCGTCCACTTCCTTGGATCGATACTTGGTTCTTACTGATACTTTACTACATATATGACGGGGTACACTTACCTCTTTCGTGTGTGTTTTGATGTTGAAGTATAAATCACTTTTATAAATTTAAAACCGAATCGTGTGTAATTTCATTATAAAAATATGTATATACGCACACACGTCAAGTTTTTGGTACCGTTGCCGGGGAGTTGGCGAGCTTTAGGAACAACCCGAGTCATTATTTTTATCGGTGTATATACTTGTGAATATTTGTGAATACTTTCTTGTTTTAATTCATTTTATTCGTTTTTCAAGATTATTTTTGTACACTTGTAAATTTTTATTCCATTTATTTGTTCGAATTCGAATTTATTTATTTATTTATTCTTTGAGTTTTCGGCTTCGAAAAATCATTTTTACATTAGCCGATTCGATTATTTTTATTGCTTTAATTTTTATAAAATTTTGGGCCTATTTTCGGATTTTTATAAAATTTTCAGCCCATTTAAAATAATATTCTATTTTTTTTCAGCAAAAAAAAACAACATTATTATATTAATAAAATATTCATTGTGTCAATTTTTTTGTTTGCAGGTTGATGTCCTCAACCCCCGCTCCCGATCCTGTTGAACCGTCAGACGAACTCGAGCGCGATCTGAGGAGGCGTGTTCGAGATAGATCTCGTGTTGTAGCGCTGCTACTCGCAGCTGGTGAGCCGGAGCAGGTGGTACCCGCTGAAGCCGAGGGCTCAGGGGCAGCAGGAAACGTAATCATGGCGGACGACGAGCGACCTTTGAATGAATCGAATCAGCCCGGCGGGGCAGGCCTGGAGCCGAGTATCCTACAGCCTACTATAGATGCACCTACATTTGAAATTAAATCTAGTATTTTTAACATGGTGCAGAATTCGGTGCAGTTTGACGGGCGTGAGCATGAGGATCCCAGAAGGCATATAGCTGCTTTTCTCGCTGTTTGTTCGACATTTAGGATTAGAGGTGTTTCTGAGGATGCAGTTCGGTTGAGGTTATTTCCATTCTCATTGCGTGACAAAGCTAGAGCTTGGCTTATGTCACTTCCAGCTAGGTCCATCAGGACCTGGAATGAGCTGGCGGAGTTATTCATGAAAAAATACTTTCCGCCTGAGAAAACAACCAAGTTGAGAAACCGGATTGTAACCTTTCGCCAGGATGAGGGAAAGTCGTTGCTCGTGGCTTGGGAGAGATTTAAAGATTTGTTGATTGATGTTCCACATCATGGCTTTTCCAAGAGACAGCTGGTCTTGACGTTATATCAAGGGCTTAGTTTCCACACGCAGGAGAGATTAGATGTGAATGCAGGAGGCGATCTAGGAACAAAGACGCCGAATGAAGCGTATGATATCATTGAAAAGGCTGCATTGAAGTCTAGCTCGCGTCGCGAAGGAGATAGAGGTCGGGCAACATCATCATCATCAGTACCTCGCCCAGGAGTTCACGCTGTGGACGATTACACGGCCATTACTGCACAAATCTCGGCTCTTGCAGAGAAATTCGATAAGTCCCAGATAGCCGCGCAAGTTGGTTCAGGATGTGACCAGTGTGGAGTGTCACACGAGCCTGGTGCGTGCTTTCAGGGAGTCGTGTATGAGGGCCACGAAGAAGTGGATTTTGTGAGTAATCAGGCGAGGCCACAGAACAACCCGTACAGCAATACCTATAATCCTGGATGGAGGAATCACCCAAATTTTGGGTGGCGAGCGAATGTGGGCAATCAAAACCCATTGGGATTTACTCAGCGCGCTCTAGCGCCACAGTAGGCTCAGGGTCAGCAGTTCCAGCCATACAACCAACCTTACCAGCAGCGTCCATATTCGTATCAGAATCAGGGCACTGGGAGTAGTTCCCAGAAGCAGGCCCCTCAATCTAGTTCCAAGCTAGAGGATATGATGGCTCAGCTTCTTACTAGCTCCTCGAGTGCGAATCAGTTGGCAGAAAAACGATACCAACAGAGCGAGGATCGTTTTCTATCTCATGAGGGAGAAATGAGGAGTCACAAAGCCTCGATTCAGAATATCGAGAACCAGGTTGGTCAGCTGGCAAAGATGATGTCTGAAAGACCCCCAGGTGGTCCTCCGGGTATCACTGAGACAAACCCACGCGGGCATGTGAATGCGGTCATAGCCAGGAGTGGTAAGACTACCGGACCCGACATATCGGACTCATCACCGATCACTGGAGCGGTCCCGACTCACACACTGGACGAAAGGTACAAGCCAGGCTACGCCCAACAAGTACAACACAAGTCCAGGAGCCACTCAAAGATTACACTCCCCCAGTACCTTATCCGGGCAGGCTGAAGAAGCAGAAAAACGAAGAGCCATACGGTAAATTCCTTGAGTTGTTTAAACAACTACACATTAATATACCGTTTGTTGAAGCCTTGACCCAGATGCCAAAGTATGCCAAATTCCTAAAGGACATCCTCTCAAATAAACAGAAGCTCAAGGATATATCATGTGTGGTAATGAATGAAACTTGTTCTGCCGTTCTGCAAAACCGTCTGCCCACGAAAATAGGAGATCCGTGTAGGTTTACGCTCCCTTTTTTTATTGGAAACATGTCTGTTAGCCATGCATTGGCTAATTTGGGAGCGAGTATCAACCTTATGCCCTATAAGGTTATTACTAAACTGGATTTGGGTGAGCTGTCACCCACTAGAATGAGCATTCGATTGGCAGACCGTTCAATCAAGTATCTGCGTGGATTTGTTGAAAACATGCTTGTTAAAATCGATAAATTTGTTTTCCCCGTGGATTTTGTTATTCTTGACATGGACGAAGATTCAAGAGTGCCTTTGATACTTGGACGCACGTTCCTCAATACTGCGAGGATGATTGTTGATGTGGCAGCTGGCCAAATCACGCTCCGAGTAAATGACGAGCACGTGACGTTTGATATTAAAAGATCAATGCAGCATCCGCAAAGTCACGATGACATGCTTTACTATGTCGACATTGTCAATGCATGTGTGTGCTCTCATTTTCAAGGCACTATTGACGAGATTGATTCGGACACACGTCTGTCGTGTGGGAACCTGATTGGCATTACGCAGGAGGGCCACGATTTCGAGCAGCCAGTCTATCAGATTGGTGACGATGGTTCCCAGAATCCGGAGAGGTTTCTAGAAATTGGCCATGTAGAAGAAGAGAAAGCAAAGACTTCGATTGAAGATCCGCCATCTTTGGAGTTGAAAGAACTCCCACCACATCTCGAGTATGCATTTCTGGACGAGGAGTGTCTCTTACCGGTCATCATTTCGGCATCATAGGAAAAAGATGAGAAGAATTAGCTTCTCGAGGTTCTTAGACTTCATAAGAGAGCCATTGCTTGGAAAATCATGGATATCAAAGGCATCAATCCTTCTTTTTATACTCACAAGATTCTGATGGAAGACGAGTACAAACCCTGTGCACAGCATCAGAGGCGGTTAAATCCGAATATGCAAGACATGGTGAAGAAAGAAGTGATTAAGTTGTTGGATGCTGGGTTGATATATCCTATATCTGACTCTGTGTGGGTGAGTCCAGTGCAGGTAGTACCCAAGAAAGGAAGTATTACTGTAGTCTCAAATGATATGAATGAGCTAATTCCTACCCGTACCGTTACTGGGTGGTGAGTTTGTATTGATTACCGCAAACTCAACGATGCTACTCGTAAGGATCACTTCCCGCTTCCATTCATCGATCAGATGTTGGAGCGTCTGTCGGGGAAGTTGTATTATTGTTTCTTGGACGGGTTCTCTGGGTACTTCCAAATTCCTATTGCTCCTGAGGATCAGGAGAAGACTACCTTTACCTGCCCCTTCGGCACATTCGCCTACCGGCGTATGCCTTTTGGGTTGTGTAATGCACCGGCGACTTTCCAGAGATGCATGGTTGCAATTTTTCATGATATGATCGAGGACTCTATAGAGGTTTTCATGGATGAATTTTCGGTATTTGGGGATTCCTTCGATCATTGTTTGGAAAATTTGAAAACTATGTTGAAGAGGTGCGAAAAAACGAATCTTGTCCTAAACTGGGAAAAGTGCCACTTCATGGTGAAAGAGGGCATAGTTCTGGGACCTAAGATTTCTTGTGCTGGTATGGAGGTCGATCCAGCTAAACTTAACGTTATTTCACGACTTCCGCCTCCCTCCTCTGTGAGAGCGATACGGAGCTTTCTTGGTCATGCGGGGTTTTATAGGCGATTCATCAAGGATTTTTCAAAAATCGCTAGGCCCATGACCCATTTGTTAGAGAAAGACGCTCCATTTATCTTTGGAAATGATTTCTTGAGGGCTTTTGACCTTCCCAAGCAAAAGTTGATTGAGGCTCCTATTTTAGTCGCGCCTAACTGGAGTCTGCCATTTGAAATTATGTGCGACGCGAGCGATTTCGCTATAGGGGCCGTTCTGGGTCAAAAGAAAGAAAAGCACTTTCACCCGATCAATTATGCGAGCAAGACTCTTCACGACGCTCAGGAGAACTACACCACGACTGAAAAAGAGCTCTTGGCGGTTGTTTTCGCATTTTACAAATTTAGATCGTATTTGGTGCTTTCAAAAACAGTTGTGTATACTGATCACGCAGCCATCAAATATCTTTTCAGCATACAGGACTCTAAACCGCGTCTCATTAGATGGATCTTATTGCTGCAGGAGTTTAATATTGAAATTCAAGATAAAAAGGGTGCGTTGAATGTAGCGGCTAACCATCTATCTCGGTTGGAGCATGGAGACATCAAAGACACGAGTTGGGATTCAATCAATGACAATTTCCCACACGAGTCGTTGATGGGCGTTGAGATATGCGATGAGTCACCTTGGTTCGCCAACTTTGCGAACTATCTTGCTTGCGGGATTCTGATTAAAGGGTTAACTCACCAATAAAAGAGGAAATTCTTTTCGGATGTCAAACACTACATTTGGGACGACGCTTTCTTATTTAGGGTGGGTGCTGATCAGGTGATCAGAAGATGCGTTTCAGGGAAGGAGGCAACCGACATTCTGCGCCATTGTCACGAGGGACCTACAGGAGGCCACCATGGAGCCAATTTCACCGCCAAGAAGGTGCTGGATTCCGGGTTTTATTGGCCGGCTATTTTTCGTGATGCGCAGAGTTGGGTTAGAGCGTGCGATGCCTGCTAGAGGGCGGCAAATATATCGGCACGTGATGAAATGCCTCAGAACTGGATACAAGTTTGTGAAGTCTTCGACATTTGGGGGATAGACTTCATGGGACCATTTCCCCCCCTCACGAGGAAATAAGTACATCCTGGTCGCGGTTGACTATGTATCAAAGTGGGCGCAGGCACAGGCCTTACACACCAATGACGCCAAGGTGGTCGTGAGATTTTTGAAAAGTTTGTTCGCCCGGTTTGGCACACCGAAGGTGCTTATCAGTGATAGAGGGACTCACTTCTGCAATACACAGCTTGAGAAAGCTTTGTCCCGCTACGGTGTGCATCACCGTTTATCCACGCCCTATCATCCACAGACAAGTGGGCAGGTGGAGGTCACAAACCGAGGGCTAAAACGAATCCCGGAGCGGTCAGTTGGTGTAAACCGCAAGGATTGGTCGGACAAACTAGGCGAGGTGTTGTGGGCTTTCCGTACAGCTTACAAGACCCCTATTGGGACTACTCCCTTTAGGCTTGTATACAGAAAAGCATGTCATTTACCGGTGGAGTTGGAGCATAAAGCGATGTGGGCTCTAAAAACCGCAAATCCAGACTTAAAAACCGGAGGTGAAGCCCGGTTTCTTCAGATTCAAGAATTGGATGAGCTACGACAACAGGCTTATGAAAGCTCTATGTTGTACAAAGAGCGCACAAAGAGATTTCATGATAAACGCTTGAAGGATCACAAACAATTCCAAGCGGGCGATCTTGTTCTTCTTTACAACTCGAGGTTGCATTTATTTCTGGGAAAACTACATTCACGTTGGACAGGACCATACACGGTAAAAGAGGTATTTCCTTATTGCACTGTTGCAATAAAGAATGCAGACGGCGTTATTTTCAAGGTAAACGGGCACCGCTTGAAGCTTTACGTTGCCGGGCCGATCGAGTCGGCGGTGGAGGTTATCGAACTCCACGCCCCGCACACATTATAAGTGTGGGGAGGAGAGTCTACGCTACTGACTCGTGGATTAAAAATGTAGCAAGAGCGTCTTAGGCGCTTTAGGGGTAAAATCGTCCTTTTTTGTGTTTTTGTAGTTTTAGCGTAATTTAGGTGTGTTTGGTAGTTTCCGTAGGTTTATTTAGTTTTTAATTATTCCGAGCATAGATTCTAGGTTGGAATAATATTAGAACAGTTTGCGAATGGTAAAAATGGCGAAAAATGGTCGATTCGGCTACTGAAATAGCTTTCTGCTTCAAACAGACTTGTCTGCAGATCTGGCACGACCGTGCCACCGACTGCATGACCGTGCATATGCGGGGTGGACGGAACCTTGAGTTGCACCCCGGTGCATTGCCGAGATCAGCGTGCAGGGTTTGGACGTTGTTGGATACGCACGATCGTGCGAGCTGTCGCACGCTCGTGCGAGAGGCTAAGGGCAGTTTGGTCATTTGGTAGTATAAATACCCTTATCTGCAGCCCCCATTCTCATTCGCGAAAAAACCCTATCTGCACCAGCCGTTCCAGACCGATTTTGCCTAAAATCGCACGATTTTTCGCACGGTTTCACAGATTTCTTCGCACAGTATGTTCTTTCTCTTAGATTCTCTGTTTCATCCACGTTCTAGGTTAGATTCGCTCGATTTCTTCAAGGATTTTTAGGGTTCCCTTCATAAACACAAGCGAAACCCTAGCCCTTGCAAGAGTCATTTGTCTCGTGAACATCCGGTCGGATTTCCTACCCCTGTCTGCCAAACATTTGTTAAATTTTGTAAAAATCTGGCTGTTCAAAGTTCAGGGGTTCGGATTCTACAGAAATGTTGTCGCACGGAGGTTCCTCGGGTTGAACGGTCGTGCAGCTCTGGCTGTTCTCGATGATTTACTATTGTCTCGGCTATGCACGGTGGTGCCATTGACTGCACACCATGCAGATACGACATAAGACGATCACCTTCGCTGTTTCTCGGGAACGCACAACCGTGCGGTTGGTCGCACGCCCATGTCAAACTCCCTGATCAGCGAGGCAGTAGCTTCATAATTGTGTGTTCGGCTGTTCCAAATGAAATTTTTTCTGTTTCTCCTGTTTTAACTGTCTTCCTTCATGCAGATGGATCACCCCTTCCTACAATTCGACCCCGAGGACGAGAGGGAAAGTCTTTGCATCCCAAAACTTCACTCATTGTGGAATAGGCGGGGACAGTTTGGCATCCCTAGAAGGCTAGACTGGGATGTTATGAGAGATTTAAATCAGCGCGATCGACTAGAAAACATGCTAACTATTCCGTTTTCACGTTTGGTCGCCATCGACCTCCCTATCTATCGCGAGCTTACGATAGAATTCTTCGCCACCTCTTCCTACGACAAGCCTAAAGCGCATAAAGCTCCAAACTTCCGCTACAGGAATAGGATAAATTTCAGATTGGGCGGACGTTGGCATAGTTGGACAGTGGAAAGATTGGGACGAAGACTAGGAATCTACACCAATGAAGACATGGATTCCGAGTTCTTTACTGATGAGTTCACGTTCTCCAGCGAAGAAGAAAGGGGCGAGTTTTGGGCGAGAATTGCAGTGGGAGACCCATATGATCCTAGGATGTCAAAAGCTTCAAGGCTACGAGAACCTCTGCAGAGAGTCATGCATCACATCTTCAGCCATACCATATGCGGGCGCATGGACAGTTTGGGAAATTGTCCAACACCAGATCTTATCTTTCTTTATGCGCTAGCGGAGGGGGTACACATCAACCTCGTCGCGCGGATGGCGGAGTACTTTGTGAATAGCTCGGGAAGAACCAACAGCAGTCAAATTCACGGTGGTCAGTATGTGACCGAGATCGCTTACAACTTGGGGTTAATAACTGATGAGGTGCTTCAGGGTCTTACCTTGGTGACCAAGGGTTTATATGTTGATATCCGCTCCTTGAAAGCGATGGGGCTTATTGCTGAGACAGATCACGGGGATCGGTTGAAGGGATTGAACAACGAGGTCTGGGACCCAGAGCCACAGGAGGAGGATGAGGATGAGGATGAGGAGATGGGAGAGCAGCACGAGCAGCATCAGGACCCGTCACACACACCACCACACTCACCAGAGCAGCACCACTCACCGCAGCATCAGTACTGGCCCCCCGGCATTCCTTCGTACCCAGAGCTCTATGGCCAGTTTCAGCAGATGCAGGTTAGTCAAGAGCATCAACGGACCAGTTTAGAGCAGCTGTATGCTACGCAGGAGCAGCAGCGGATTAGTATAGAGCAGCTGCGAGTTGGTCAGGACCAGCTGAGGGCGAACCAGGACTTCATGCGCCAGGAGGTGCAGGCTGGGTTCTCATACCTTTTCGGGGGTCTTCATAATGCCTTCCCGAACTACTTTGGGGAGCCCCCACAGTTCCCATATGGGAACCCACCTGGTTATGGAGGCGCAGGCCCATCTGGCACGGGAGGAGATGCGGGTGACGACGACGAGCAGTAGGTGGAGTTGTTAGTCGGTGGTTTTGTTATTTTAGTACTTTATTTATCGGGTGTTCATTTTGGCTACTATTTCAAACACCCCCGGATATGTACTTTATATTTCTGACACTTTCGTATGTTTGCTTTATTTCATGTTTGGATATTTAGTACTTTTATTTATGTAAATTATGGTTTGTTTGCGTTTATATTGTTTATGTTTTGTCTTGATGTGCCTTGTGACATTCTTACAGATCTCAGAAGCAAGTCTTGGAACGGAGTACATCACATAATCAACTTTGACTCGTTGCATCAACATCATCTTCAGGGGAGTATTATTCTCCTTTATCTCTATATTTCGGGTTTCGCATTGGGGACAATGCGAAGTTCAAGTGTGGGGAGGAGTTTAACTTGTTGACTTTGTTTGTCCTAAAAAAAATCAATCAAAAATCAGAAAAATCATTGAAAAATATCAGTATTTTGTATATATTTTACTAAATAAACTGGTTGGTTGTGTTTTAGAAAGCTTCGGACATGATAAAAACTCGACAAGCAAAATAACCGGAAAGCGTGACAAACAAAGAAGGACTTGCATGAGAATTTTCACACTTTTACCCATTCCTTCCGATTATGTGAGCATATTTGAGCCGTAAAATTGTTATATGATTGTTCATTTCAGAGTAGGAGTGAGCCGAATGTCATGTGTAATTTAGAACTTGTCACTAGCATGCTTGTTAAGACTGTGAACTTGCGAAATTGTGTAGAAGTGATAGAGGCACTAAGAAAACCCTTTGTTGTTATTCTTGTTCTTTGTGTTATGTTTTCCGTAAACCTTACATTACCCTTAGGATTAACTATGTCGAGCCTTCCCCGTGTTTCCCTTTGTTTACCCAACAAAATCACCCGCTTAGCCAAATTTAGCCTTTTTATATTTTAAACCTTTTGTGTAAAAAAAGTCGGTTAAAATCATCGTTTAACTAGCGCTTCTTGTACTTATTTGTTCATTATATAAATCCATTAGTTAAAAAAACAGAAAATAAAACACCCTAAAATAGGGTGAAGTCGACAAAATTCGAGCAATTTTGAATGCTAAAATGATGAAATCTCGTTGATGAGCTTGATGTTATAAAAGTCGCCTTTTTAAGGCGTTTGTATGTATAGTTGTATTGTTTTGCGCTTGTTAAACGCTATTACCGAGTTTTAACCATTTCGCCACTTTAAAATTCCCTTTCCATACCCTTCGCCCGAGCCTATCATTAAAACCCGTAAAGACCTCTTGATTTACACTTTTTCGCATGTTAGTTGGTGGAGACGAGATCTTATGACAAGCTTATGATATTACACGTTTCATTGACATGGCATTGAGTGTTTGCACATACACATTTTATGTATGTTTCACAAATAAAACCGAGTGTATGTGAACATTGTGAGGTGTGTGAAGATTAGCGTGTTAAGTCAATTGAAAGTGAAGTCACGGCTTTTTGGTTATCGATATACATATCTACATGCGCTTGTTTGGTTTGAATCTATTGATGTTGTCTTTCGAAAAACCGGCTAACCGTTTGTAGTTGTTTTAGTAGATAGTTTGTAAATTCTCGTTTTTGTTAGATTCTTGCTTTTATTGCATTTTAGTTTTAGCTTGCTTGAGGACAAGCAAGGTTCAAGTGTGGGGAGATTTGATATTCACCAATTTATACATACTTTAGTCCCCCATTTTATCCCTATTTTATGCGTTTTCGGCCGTAAACCCGTGAATTGGATACTTAATCATGTATACTTTTGTTTACAGGCCTAAAACAGCATGCCAAACAAGATGATAGTGAAAACGAGGACTTTCCAGACGAAACGACAAAGCTGCGAGCATTCTGTGAAGATTCTGACCTGGGCATTTGGCACGGCCGTGCAATGATTGGCACGACCGTGCGGATCCGACAAACTGAACCCTGCCCAGCAATGCACGACAGTGCAATCTGGAGTGCAACAAGATCTTGGAGTTGAACGATCGTGCGGATGGTTGCACCCCGTGCGGATCTGATGTCCAGCCCAACCCCGGATATGCACTGCCCGTTCAAGAGCTCGTGTCACCCTAACCCGGCGATGCACGCTCGTGCCGCCTGAGGAACGGTCGTGCGAGATCGAAGACTGGTCAAGATCTGATGATGTCATGCTGTATGGTGAACAGTAACTCCAGTGATTCAAAAAGTGAACGGTCGTGCACTTTATTGGCACGACCGTGCGATCGCTAAAAGTTATAAAAAACATGCAGAAACATTCTGCTCGTAACTCTGGATAGTACATCAGTGGACAATTACATCATGCTAAAGAAATGGAAAGTTAAAATGTGATAAACGGTCTCACTGATGATATGCCAGTAGGTTTTCGCACGCTTAGTAGATTGTTTTCGAGATATAAACCTAAATATCATTACTTACTTATCTCGTGGGGAACATCTCTCGGATATATGGGTAACCCCCGAAATCTTGTTTGAAGGGCTTTCTATTTCTGACATACTAGGTCTTTGTGCGTGATGATATCTGGGGTATTATACCAGGACTTCTGATTTTGCGGGAGCAATAGCCTAGTCCTCGTATAATACTTTGCATTGCTTTAATCTTAAAGCCCACCCTCAGCATAAAAAATGATGAAACATTGAAAAATGCTAATCATGTGTTGTTGAAGAAAAGATTCTCTAAAGGGAACACACCTAAAGTCGAGCCATCATCTCTCTAATTTTGCGGAAGCAATTGCCTGAGCTCTCATGGCCTTGCATTCACCCCTTACAGATATCATTAGTGTACATTCACCTGTAAGACTGAATATAGGAGTCTGGATATGGGAGTATATTCTGAGGTGGGACACGCGAATAAGTTAAGTCCCTTAAAACACTAATCTCGTATCTCGAATCAATTGAACTTTGTGTGAAAATTTAAGTGGATCAGTATACTGACAATCTAAGTGAATCGTTTAGAACTTAAAGTGTTTAAAGCTCAACGGTGCTAGTGATTTGTCTCATAAACTGATATGATCCTCTTACACAAACTCACAAAAATATTGTCTGTAAATATTTCTTTACTGCTTTTCTTTAAAAAAAAATCCAAAAAGAATGTGTTTTAGTATAAAATTTTTGAAAAATCAAAAAGATCTTGTTTCATCTTATTTTTGACAACTGATGCTGGAAAGCTGATTTTCAAAATTCCGAGTGCTAAACATGATGAACAACAGGTTTGGGAGAGTTTGTTTTGAAAGTTATATTTGATTAAAAAAATGGTATTCTTACAAGTGGTCATCAGAGATTATAAATGTAAAATTTGAGTGTTTTGAATACAAGTGGTTTATTTGAAAAATGTTTCATGATATCTACCAGTGGTTTCTAAATTTGTTAAATCTTAAAAATTGTGAAATTTATTGTTGGGTAGAGATTTGTGCAGATCCCAGTGTCTAAGCCTGAGAAGAGTTTGAGCCAGGGTACGATCCTGGAACAACTTAAGGGGGAGTCTGTTAGCAAACGAGATAGAAGCTGCTGCTGATGAGCAAGAGATAGAAGAAAGATAGAGATTGAAAGATGCTTAGAGTGTTAAATACTTTGGAGAGAGCAAGAAGACTGATCAAGACTGAAGACACGTCATACTGAAGACTCGACACCGAAGACTTTGTCAACATCCAATGGGGAGTCTGTTGGTGCATATGTCTGTCGACTTCGTCTTGTATCGAGTCTTGTAATAGAATTGATAGAACGAGTCATGTTGTACGAAGAAAACGGGAAAAAGTCATGAATCAGCCAGTTCACACGAACTAACCAGTTCACACGAACTGACCAGTTCATGCGAACTGGGTTTACCAGTTCGTACAAACTGGAGATTGGTTGTTTCATGCGAAGTGGTACAACTATATATAGGTGACTTGTGTCTTTCATTTGTAATGTTGCTGATTCCGGAGCAGAGGTGCTGCCGAAGTGTTAAGTGGTCTGTAAAGCTTTCAAATCAATATACAAGACAATTAAAGTGAATCTATGTGTTAGACAAGTTGTAATCAAGTCCGAATTATTGTATTTCGCCTTTGGTTTGGATTAGAACTCTTCGGATCGACTCATTTAGGTCGAAAAACGAACCTACAGTGGTGTCTTGGCGTTATTTTACTGTCTATATAAAATAAAAGATTTACACCAATCATATCTCCACGGTCTATATGGAGATATGTTGGCTACCTGGTCGGGAGTTAAGGGAATGGTTTGGTAAGAGTCTTGCCTTGTTCAGTGTATAGATCCTGCAAGGACCTGGGTCAACTTTAGTAGGACCTCCTTCAATACCCACTGGTATTGGATGGCGGGGGTCCGAACTCCTTGATCCCCTCATATGTAAACTACTATTAAAACTTTAACCCGGCTATTTAGGACTGTATCCCTGCTGACTCAGACTACTTAGCCGAGGGTAACTTCACCTTCAAAAGAGGGGCCTACCACATTACACATTAATAACTTAATTAATTATCTTTCAATAATCCAACCCTTTAGGATTGTATCCTTGCTGACTCAAACTACTGGGTTGAGGGTAACGTCACCTTCAAAAGAGGGGCCTACTACAATAACTAAGATAGTCTCTTAAAAAGTGCAAAAGTGCGGAAATAATCAAAGGTTACACTAAACACGAGTCGAATCCAAGTGATTCAACTTGTCTATCTGTTTTATTTTTATTTTTATTTTCAGCATTTTTAGTTTTTATTTTCTAGTTTAAAACATTTTTCTAAACTTTTGATTTGATTAGACGTTGAGGATAAACCGGTATTAAAAGCTCTTGTGTCCTTGGACGACCTCGGTATCTTACCAACACTATACTACGCTCACGATGGGTGCGCTTGCCCATATGTGTGTTTGGTGTTAGTAAAATATCGTGTTTTATAAATTTAAAACTTGACTAACGTGTAAAAAGTGCTAAAAATATAACTATAAATTATATGCACACTGACACGCATCAACTATCGATGATGTGACCGAGGAATTGAACCTCCTTTAGCCAAAATTCACACTTGGAGAACTTGGCATAGAGTCGATTCCCTTGGAGCAACTCGAGAACCAAATGTAGATGCTGCGTGTGTTCGGCTTTCGTCTTCGAATAGATAAGGATATCATCGATAAACATGATGACGAAGCGGTTGAGAAATGGTTTACGCACGCGATTCATCAAAGCCATGAAAACCGCAGGTGCGTTGGTTAAACCTAAGGGCATTACGACGAATTCATAATGCCCGTATCGGGTTCGAAAAGCAGTTTTGGGTATATCTTCCTCCTGGATTCGTAACGGGTGATAGCCTGAGCATAAATCGATCTTCGAGAAACACGTAGTACCTTGCAATTGATCAAACAAATCATCGATTCGGGACAGGGGATAGCGATTCTTGATAGTCAGCTTATTCAATTCCCTATAATCGATGCACATCCGGAACGATCCGTCCTTCTTTTTGACGAAAAGGACAGGTGCGCCCCAAGGAGAGGTGCTAGGGTGAATAAAGGCTTTGTCAAGCAATTCCTGGAGTTGACTCGAGAGTTCGCGCATTTCAGACGGGGCGAGGTGATAGGGAGCTTTAGCAAGGGGATTTGCTCCAGGAATGAGGTCGATATGGAAATCAATATCACGACTCGGGGGTAAACCAGGTAAATCATCATGAAAGACGTTAGGAAAATCACGAACCATAGGCACCTTATCCATTTCCTTCCTTTCCTTTACCTCTGCTACTATGATGTGCGCCAAGAAAGCTTTGTATTCCTTGCAGAGATACTTGCTCGCTTGTATGCACGACATTAGTTTGAGGCCCTTCGATGAGACTTTGCCATAGACACAGAGTTGATCAGCGTTAGCGAGCGAGAAACGAATCATTTTGTCAAAGCAAACGACTTCAGCACAATTTTCGCGAAGAAAATCCATGCCTGCTATGATATCAAAACTACCAAGCTGCATCGGAATAAGGTCGATAGGAAAGACGTGATTGTTGAGTTCAAGCATACAATCACGTAGAACGAAATTAACAGTGACGGTTCTTCCAGTGGCAACTTCTACGTCGAAGGGAGGTTAGCGCGTTGACGGTTTAGGAGCTTTTCAAATTCTAACGATACAAAACAGTTATCGGCTCCAGTATCAAATAAACACGAAGCATATATACCGTTGACAAGGAACGTACCATTAACCACATTGTTGTCTGTTTGCGCCTGGCGGGCGTTGATGTTGAATGCACGTCCGCGGGCTGCTGGCTGTTGTTGCTGCTGCTGTGGCTGTTGTTGCTGCTGATGTTGTTGCGCTGGTAGTTGCTGTGGCTCTTGCTTCACCACTCTGTTTGGGCAGATATTTGCAAAGTGGTTGGGATCACCACATGCAAAGCAGGCTCTTGCATGAGCAGGAGCTGCTTGTTGGCCCTGGGGAGAAGGAAGAGGAGCTGGCAGTGCAAGAGCTTGAGCTTGACAGGGACCAGTACGGCAGTTGGCAGTAAAGTGGCTGTACAGGTTGTAGTGAACACAAAATCGGCATGCAATCCCAACAGGATGATGATAAGTGCAGGTAAGGCATAGTGGGTGCGGACCAGTATATGCACGCTTAGCTGGCGGTGCATTGGTCACTAGTGCCACTACTTGGCGGTTCTGGGGTTGCGGTTTAGCAGGGACAACTTGGAGTGGAGCGGTGGTTACTACGCAGTTCTTTTTGTTGTTGTTCTTGAGTTTGCGACGTGAAGACTTGGAAGCTTGCGGTGCGGCGGTTTCAGCGGTGGGAGAAGCAGTGGCTTGATGGAGACCTTTGGTGGTATTCTTGAAGTAACCAGCCAAAACTCGCTTGTCATTAATCTCGGCAACGAGTAGATACGTCTCTTCGATTGTTGTCGTCTTCGTGGCTTGCACGAAGTCAGCAACACAATCTGGTAAGGCACGGATGTATTTCTTGATCGTCATCTCAAGTGTTGCCACCTGGCTGGGACAAATGATACTTAGCTGCTTGAAGCGGGTAGTTAGACCGGCGTTGTCGCCACCATCTTGCTTGATGTTCCAAAATTCGTTTTCCAGCTTCTGGAGCTCATGGGGTGGGTAGAACTCTTTCATCATCAATTCTTTCAACTCATCCCAAGTAAGCCCATAGGCTACGTCGTTCCCACGCCTGTTCCTTTCGGCGATCCACCAATCCAGAGCCCTGGACTGGAAAACTCCAGTTGCGTTGACAGTGCATAGGTGATCAGGACATCCACTCTAGCGTAGCATGACTTCAATTGAGTCGGACCATTTAAACATAGCGCTTGGTCCGTCTTCGCCTGTGAAGTCTTTGGGGCCACAGGCCTTAAACTGCTTGAAGCTGAAAGTTCCCTTTGGAGAGTCGGTCCTAGATTCCTCAGAGGACTTGCTAGCGTTTTCATTAAGCTCACTGACAATTTGCGGAATGACCTTAGCCATCTGTTTTACGACAAGTGAAGCGATACGCTTGTCAGCGTGATTTCTGCGAGCGGCGCGAGAGGTATGCGATCCAAATGACGACATTGGCTGCAACAGACATCGCCATAGGACTCAGACACAAGTCGATTAAATCTAGTATAGTCTACCGCGCTGCTCATAAGCTACTTTATATAAAGCACAGGAACACGTCTATACGTCAGCACATAATCAAGTAGGCACATAAACCACATTGGAACGTAAACACATAGGCACATAAGCACGTAGAGCACAGAAGCACATAATCAACTATATTTTGCACGTATTTACCTACATATATTGCACGTATTCACCTATCATTCAAGTTTCGGCGCTCGCAAACTTTAGGCACGAGTAGCGAGTACACAGCGAGTAGCATAGCGTAAGCGAGTAACATAGCAAGCGATTTGTTAATGTGTTGAGATAACTGTGCACTGCGAGTTGTGTATGTTTATCAAAGCGAACAACGAAAAGCGTATAATCTCCAAAAATAGAAACACATGAACATGTAAAACCACATAAAACACATAGAATTGCACATAAAAGCGGTAAATCACAGAGTCAGCGGCGGCGAACTCATAATCGAAACACATAAAAATCAGCGATCGAAAATAGATTGTCTTGGGAGTGTAGACATTAACTACCCAAAGTGATTCGACTATTCTCAAGGACTTCAAGTACACGTTTTGGCCTAATAGACTGTGCTCTTTCCCGACATATGGTGAATGGCACGCATCCTTTCGGTTATTCCCGTGACTCGAGTCGTTGGAATCCATCGAGACTTTGGTGAGAGTTTTGTAAAAACCATCATAAAGAACGGAACAAGTCATCAAGGTTCGGGTTTCACCCCTAACTTAACAATTGCATTCCTGTTTGTTGTGATAAAATCACGGGATAAAGAGGGAGAACTGCGTCGAAGTATGGATTTCACTCCTGATTCAATGCAAATTCTCGTGTTTATAGTAAAAATGCGCATCGAACAAGCGATCCAATCGAGAGTTTGCGGTTTTCACACCTAGTCTTGATCTAATCACTCATTCATTTTCGAAATAGTGTGTGGTGTGCTTTCCTTAGGAAAGGCAAAGTGATAATGCTCCAGCCTTAGGAAAGGCTGGTGTGCGTGAAGCTGTAATATGCGGTGTTCACGCAAGGATGAGATCGAGAAGATAACAGAGAAATGCTCGCGCGGAACCCCTACTGGGCTCGCACAAGGCGGTCTGTGGGTACTTAGACTATAGACTAGGTCGTTTCTAAGACATCGTCCCGGACTAGGTGGAGTCTTGCCTAATTCCCCATAGTTATGGTTGTGATACCAATCTGTCACACCCCAACCGATGACGGAATCATCGGGGCGCGGCACTGAGCGAAACTGATTATCCAAGAGATTCCATAACAACTATAATTACCAAATATTTAATCATTACGTCCCATACCGTAACATATAAAGTCACATAGTTATTACAGACATATTATTCTCAAAGACAGATAAAAACTGTTTCGACAACTCATAAATTATTTAGTTTGTTTCTAGATCACCTAAACTTGATTCCATGACATCCAGCAAATAGAAGCATCCTAAACACTTGTCACATATGTTAAAATAGGTCAATACACATAGTGTAAAGGTGAGCATACTCGTTTAATAGTATAATAGTAGCGAAAGCGATTTGCGCATAACCAACATGTAACATGTTGAATAGTGAAGCTAGCAAGTTATCGACAATGAAATATGCGCAGATATGACTGTGAGTTATAGAATGCGCAACACATATCACCACCGTGACACGTGAAGTAAAACCCTTAACAACCCTGTCCACAACAGGTGCTGAGAGTCCAAACTATAGTACTATCGTTGCTAAGGTGTTAGGCAACAATCACTGTGTAAACATAACATACAAGCATTCATCGAATAATATGTATAACATGCAGAGATGGTTAGCGTATAAAAAGTGTTTGCGTTGTGTGGTCGATGTGATTTGATATAAGTAACGTATGTAACACCCAAAAGTGCGTAAAGCAAAAAGGGTTCGAGTATACTCATAGATCCTTGTTAATGAATAAACACAGTTTGGATTGAAGGGAGCGCTGGAGAGTTAGCCTGATTACAGAACGATAGCATAAGCGATGAACAGAGCATTAAATAGCATGTTGGTGAGATGTGGGACGGATAGTGATCCGATCGGATGACCTTCCGAACGGATAGTCATCCTTCAGTCGGAGGGTTATCCGTCTGAGATGGATGTGTTTGTGTATGATGTGACTTTAAAGTTTTCATTGTAGCATTTTAAAAAGAGAGAAGTATCTCTTCCTATCAGGTCGCCCGGTCGAACGGTCATCCGGACCGAGGGCCGTTCGCTCGGATGGCGATCCGTTCAGGGGAGATGTTTTAAAGACCCCAGTCCATTGGTAGGATAGTCATTCGTTCGGATGGTCGTCCGATCGGATGGCTATTCGTTTGGAACTGATATTCTTTGAAGCTTGCAAAACGTTCAAGTATTGATATTCTCGAGTCATCAGTTCGGATTGTTGTTCGATCGGATGGTGATCCGATCGGACGACAATCCATTTGGTAACCTGTTCATTTTGAAATCTTGTAGATTTTACTAAGTTTAGAAAGTTTTGCGTTTGGACCGAGACGGTCTGACTACGTGTCAAACAACGGAAACCCCATCAAGTCTAAGTCATCCGATCAGATGGGAATCACCCATGTCTGATCAGTAGCTGTTCTTGACGGAATTCATGTTCAACCCGTTAAGTCAGTCATCTCGTCGATAGAAATCGGTTCTCAGACCGGCAGTTCACTAGAGCATGAGTAGAAGGCCTGAACGAGGTCAGATTCTATCGGTTTTTGGGTGAAAAGTTAAGGACATAGAAGAAAAGTGGAAATTAGTTGGAAAATGTTTAGTTTTAAGAGAAATCAGTGTTTAAACATTGTAGAAATCCTTTGCATCTGAGTTGTTCATGGTGGAATGAGGTCATTTTGGTGTTCATGAGAACCCATGATGACATCATCCTAGAACAGCCCAAATCCACGGATTTCATGGTGAAAAGTTGAGATTTGTGGGTGAAATCGAGGAGAGAGTGTGTGTAGATCAAGGAAGTACAAGGTTTGAGATGAAAACTTACAAGAATCGCGAGGAATCGAGAGAAAAGTGCTAAGAATGCGAAGGGTCGAAGGAGAGCTGTCACATCACGTGAACAGTGATGTGACAGGTGGATATTTATAGGGGAAGGAGGAGAAAGGCGGTGTAGGTTAGTGGGTCGGATGACCATTCGATCGAAGGGTCATTCGATCAAAGGGCTTCAGCGAGTTGGTTTCCGACTTTTCATTTCATGCGTTGAGCGTTGTGATGCGTTAAAGTGGGTGTTGAATAAGCGATGCGATAGTTTTAAATAATAGTTACACAAATAACATAACTAACATACAATAACATAAGTAAACTTGCATTTCCAGTTCGCGATGAGGTTGCGTTGCGATTAATCACCTCAAAACATATAATAAACAAGCACAAGTAACACGTAATAGCACACACACGTAAAACAATATCCAGAACTGCGATTCAAGTTGCGATCCGATTGCGATGAGATTAGCGTTAAGTAGATTAGCTTTTAAACTGCGTTTATTGCATTGTTACTCCACATAATACAACTAAAATAACATAAATTAAAGTATCGATTAACGAGGTTCGAAAGTACAAGTAATAATTAAGCAAGGAATGACAGATCGAATTAGCAATTTTTTGTAACACCCCGAAAACGGGTTTGGTAATCAAACCACGTTAATATTTAAAAGACGGGTAAAGTACCGTTAGTGGTAAAATTAACCCGGAAATATTAGGATTTATATAACTAAATCTAATATTTAATACAAATGGAAAAGAATGCTTTTGAGAAAATAAAGTTTATAGAAGCCCGAGTTAACGGGGCTTAAAATAAATTAGTCATGAATTCCCCGAGCCCACTAATTTAACTAGGAATGTTTAACCTAGTTAATAAGTGGGAATAATTGTTAGAAATTAAGTGGGTTATGGCCTACTTAATAAATTAACCAAACAAGAGGGGCCAAAGTGGATAAACTTGAAATTCTAATTATAAAAGAATTTAAAAAAAAAACCTAAAACACACATTAAGTGTGTGTTCTAGGAGTTCTGTTCGACCAGAAGCTTCCGAGGAGGTTCAAAACCCTAACTTTCAACAATATCATCAAATTAAAGGCTCAATCGAAGCTTAAATTCACAATTGAACGTGAATTAATGATCACCCAAGCTAGGGGATCATAAGGTATGTCAAATTTTGATAATTTGTGAAGTTGTGAAATTTGGATAATCATCATAATCGCGAATTATGAATGAATTAGTGAAGCTATGATTGAATTAGTGATATATACTTGTTTAGGAACTAAACCCTAAGTAAAAATTATACATATGATGCTATAATTTGAATGATTTGATGATATACCACACTAGGATAAGTCGGTATTAATCATATGATGAATTTGATGATATAATTATGATTAGAATCATCATATCTGATAGTAATCAGGAAATACTTGAACAAATGGGGTGTTTGAGTACATGATCATACTTGTAAGGAAATTGGGTTAGTGTGATAAAATGAAAATGATGATATATTATGATTAAAATGATGTTTGATATCATCATGTGTTAATTGAATGAAATTCGATTACAATAACTTGAATTCATAAGTAGTTAAAATGGTAGCCTAATAAGGATGCTTACCGTATAAAGGAAAAGTAATAAAACAAGTAGTTAAGCTACATCGTGTAATTACTTTTGTCAATAGGCAGTTTGACTTTTTAAAGTTAAAATGACCTTTTATATGATTGAATGATAATTTCGACATAAGAATCGTAGGATGGAATAGTTGTAAATGATTATGACTAATCTAACCATCTTGCAAATTACAATAATAGTAACAAGCTAGGTGAAAGCTTGGGAAGGAAGCGGGTCAAACAAATCAAGAATGAAGGAAACGCATAATCTGGATGCTAGGTAAGTACAGCTTACACTCTTTGTATTAAATACCTATTGGTTTTATAGGTTACGAATAATATAAAGTCTTGTTTGAATTATGATGTTCCGACACGACATGTGCGGTTCGGAACAAAAGACAATGATAATAAACCATGTTTAATGGTTAAAAGAGCTAATACGGTTATTTAGTCATGAAATGACTAAAAGATAACGAGTTTTGAATGATTACCTTATAAGGTAAACCAATGCAAATAATAAGGGTAAAACGGTAATTCGGTCACTCATTGACTAGAACCGTTAGTTTTGAAAGACACTTTATAGCATAAATCATAATGGGTCAAAAGAGTTAAGAAATTTGTTTGTAAGTAAATTGACCGTACGGTGTAAACCAGTGCGAGTCATGTAGACGAGATAATAATAAATCCATCTCGCAAAGATATACGGTCATTTAGACCAAACGGGTCAAAAGGTGAATTTTTCACCCTTTTGACAATATCGACTAATGGTTTGTCGAGTTGTATGATTATAGAAATAAATATCAAATGGATATTTACATCGCTATTACTTAGCGGCTATTAATGCAAGGTTTCGAAACGGGTCAATATATTGATCCGAGCCAGGTATGTATAATAGGTTAACTACTCAATTTGAAACTAGAGGTTCATTGAGAGTTAAATGAAGTCAAATAGACATCTGGTTACTTTAATAAGTAAACCGAATGATTCATATGATGGTCATTTTGTTTTGACAACATAATGACTTTTCAAATCAAAATCATAGTTTAAAAGAGGGATTTTGGGTCGAGAATGCGTTTAGAAGTCCTTTATTTTAATGAAAGGTGGAAATGGGCCAAAATGCCCTTGTAAGCTAAATCGAGTGAACGACCCTTAAAGGTGGTTCGGAAAAGAGTTATACAATGAAATAAATACTTTGAATAAGTATAACAAGCGAAAGATGTAAAATAATGGTCAAATGATTCTATAGGAGTCTTTGACGTAAAATGATAATCCGAGGGGTAAAACTCGGAATATATAGACTTCCACACTAAATCCACCACACATATAGTTGTGGTGGAAGATCAACTGATAAATAATGTGGAAATAAGATGCTAAAAGCGAATGAGCATGAATTATGCGGAAAATGCTTACATACCCTTAACGGGTCAAAATAAGCATTTAAGTAAAAACGGGTTTAAGAAGGTACATAAACCCGAGATTTGAACCTAGTATGATAGCCAACATTGAAATTATAAGGTTCATGAGAAATTAGGGTCAAACAAACTTGTTTGTTTGATAAATGCATAAACGGGTCGAATAATTTGAAAAACTCCTACTGTATAGTGAAAAATCCTACTGTATAGTGAAAACTCCTAGTATTCAGTAGAAACCCCTACTGTTCAGTGAACACTCCTACTGTACAGTGAAACTACTACTATTTAAAGAACATTCCTACTGATGGGTGAACATTCTTTAGAAAGGGGTTAAACTAGAGCCTCGCGGCCCGTGGAGGCTAAGACCCATCTCGGTTGCGCCCCGCGACCAACCTAAATGACTGCAAAAGTGTGCTGGTTGTTAAAATGCAGCTGCGAACTCGTTTAGACACGTTTTAAGCGCTATATGACTAACTCATTTCATGTTTTATGAAATGTAGGTACTAATTGAGTTACCGGAGGACGATCAAGCTCAACGAAGAACCGAACACATAAAGAACAAAGCTTTCATGAAATGATCCGTCGTCACGTTTTAAACGGCGAATGTTTTATAAAATGTGGAAATGTTTTATTTCTTAAGATGTTTTGAAGAACCTATATTTTTAGTGTATGGTTAACCGTAAATACACTATTATAGTCGAAATTTATATAATAATCGTATAATTGCACTAAGGGTCTTACATTTTTCTTCCATTGACTTGTACTTTAACTTCAAGAAAATTGGGTGTTACAGTTGACATGTACTTTAATATGTATTGCAGGATCTTGATGATGTCACGTTGAAAGAAATCTACAAAGACGACTAGAAACACACTTCAAATTTTAGTTCATGTATTGTATTTCGTTTTTCATATTACATGTGACAACTGGCACAAAACAAGTAATTTTCGTACAGTCTAATTATTATTAAATATCTGCAATTATGTGCTTAAATGTCAACATAGTCTAATTTCATGCTATACAGGTGAATTCATGCACATTTTATACTTCAAGTATGGCTTTATGCATTAATGATTAGCGTTGCGTCAGAAAGACTAGTAAACTCACCGGTAAGACACATTGTGTCAGCAATTCTGCGGAAAGCAGTCAGACAATAGAATTGGGGCCTAGGAGTAGGTCCAACTTCTAAAATACATTAAAACCCAAGTATGGATACAAGGGTTAACATATAGACTTTCCGGAAGCTAGAATATGCTCTAAAAAGCACCCGAAACGCACCTTAAATGTAGAATTCTGCACAAATCAGCAATAAATCATCTATAATCAGCTTTTTTAACACATAAATATCATGCAGAATTCATGTTTTATTATCCAGAATACCTTCCTAAGTGTCGGGAATTAAAAGTGTCAAAAAAGGGTACTTAAAGATCACTAAACGGAGTAATTTGACACTTTAACGAACCGGTATCTAACCAAACAACCGGACACTACCTGAAACACCAAAATTATACTAGAAGCATTGTTTTATTAATTCTGAGCTAGTTATGATCCCCGAACACCCTAACACACTATATAACACCATATATGCATAACACCTAGACATTACACTTGAAATCTAACTAATATGCATAGCATACCATTAAACCACAACCAAGACCCCCCCCCCCCTTGTTGGGACGGTTACAAGGTGGCCCCACCACCTTGATCCTCTTAATCTTATTAGATATTATAAGATCCCTTAAGATCATGATCTTTGATATGCATTGTACTTAAGGAACATAAGACCCTTTGGATAAAAGAACTAGGTGGTTATATGATGGACTAAGGCTATCATTCTCTCACACACTACACACACCAACTCACCTCCTCTCCATCTCTTGTTTTCGGCCGAGATCAACCCACAACACCACCACCATCTTCATCCAATTCTCATACAATCCCAAGTTATCACAAGGTGCTAGAAGGTGTCTAAGGAGGTTTGGAGCTTGTGGATCTTGAAGGACCTCTTCCATTCGCTTTTATCCAACCCATTTGTTATCTTCAACCTCTTGTGTTCTTCCCTAGCCTTGTGCTAGTAGTAAGACCCTTATAATCCCTTGTTATTTCATATTTAGGTTGTTAAAAGATGATGAACATTGTTAATCTTGAAGAACACTAAAGAACATGATCATGATACTTTAACATAAGCTTAATACATAAGAATACATGTTGATTTGCTTCTTGATGATTGATTATTTGTGTTAGTGATGTTAGACATCATAAGATACCTACTAGATTGTGATTAAACACATGATCTAGTAAGTTAAGGTGGTGATCTTGTGAAAGACCAAGATCATCATGCTTTATGTCTTCATGAACTTGAATGATGAAATTGGTTTTCATATGTAAAGATGATTTAAAAAAAATACAAATCTTGTAAATAGATGATTACAAAAATAATTTTCTCAAGAAACCAAGTTTATTTATGAGATTTACAAAGTCATGGTTTCTAAGTAAACTAATCATATTTTTAATGTTTAAACAAGACTAGAAACATGTTTGTAACAAGAAAAATACAAAAGAAATATTTTTAGAAAAATCATCTTACAAGTTGTAAATGACTAAATCTTTCAAGAATGTGATTTACAAACAAATAACAATGTTTTAAAGGGTAACTAAACCTACTATATAACATGGTAAGTTACTACAAGTTTTTACGAAAACTTCAAGTTCATGATGTAGTGTAATTTACTTGATTTTGACACTCGGTAAGTGTTGAATGAGTTGATGATTGTTTGTGATGATTTTAAAAGAAAATAAACACAGGTTTTGAAAACATGGGAAACCTCCATTTTTAGGGGAAGCCATGTCAAAATTTCTATAAAATTTTGACACTTAGAAAAATATAAGTTTTGGTGAAACTTATTCCCTAAAAATTCACCTAAAAATATTTACCAAGGTTTCCCTAATTTTTATGTAAACTTCAAGTTAAGAAATGATGATTTATTCCAAATAAAAATCGATATTAAGTATGTATATTTTTGAGGAAAATATATATATTTATTGATCACCAAATTTTGTGCTAAGTGTATGTAGTATGTACTATATGTAATAGTGCATTAGGACTTGAAAATACACTAAATACTCCTAAGGAGTAAAAATACAAAATACACATACAACATGCATAAACAAATACAAGAGAATATATTTATGAAAATAAATTTCTTAATAGATTATGTAACTTGGACAAGTTACGAACTTAAAATGAAGTTTTAGACAAAAATATATAACTCGGGTGAAAAATACAAGATACTTATATTTATTTTTGAGAAAATAATATAAGTAAGATACATAGTTAAAATACAAATTATTTTTAACAACAAAGAACACATACTTAAAAGATGGTGACTTGTACTTGTGCGATACAAGTCTAGTGACTAACGTTAATAAAACACGTATAGGTCACGACGCTAAATAAGCAAACCCGGTGAACTTTACGGCGCAGGAAACACAAAGTTGTGAGTTCATGTCCCCACTTTTAAACTTTTATATGCTTTCTAAACTTGGGGAAAATACATGTGTTATGGTATGTTGAATACAAAAACTAAGGCATGATACTTTAGATCATGTCACGAATAGGGTACCAGAAGCACCATTAATCGTGTACATACGAAGACCGTGGAACAAAAGGTTAGATCTAATGGGTTTCAGGCAGCCACACTCTTGGTCATAACTAGTACCAAGCAGTGCTTTTGTGTCTCTAGTCGTGAATCAACAAGTAAAAATGCCTATGGTTTGGATGCTTCCTATGTCGTGTCCCATGTTAATGGCCTTGCAAACCATTAGCGGTCTCGATTTCCTTACTTTTACAGAAATACATATTTCAGTACAATTACATACCATGTTTTCTACAGCGAATGCTTGAATGTTTATACAAAAACTGCATGAACTCACAACAACATTATGTTGACGATTTTCCAAAACTTACATGTATCTCAGGAAACAAGTTGGATCTTGGGCGCTGGTGTTGTTTTCAAGATGTAAATTTCAATGTCATCCACTTTTGTTGTATCATAACTTGAGGGTTGTGGTTGGAACTTAAATGACTTGTGTTGTAATATTTCAAACCTTTGAATGGATGAACATCATTTTAATCATATAGTTGTTTATTATAATCGAATGCAATGAGAACCAATAAAGTCACACGCATACGCTTCCGCAAAAGTCAGGGTGTGACAGTTTGGTATTAGAGCTTCGATTGTAGTGAACTAGGATTCCTTCTCGAGTCTAGACTACAATCAATAGGACTCTCTCACGAAAACATTTTTACAAATGGTTTTTCATTGCATTTACAAAAAGCGCCAAGATCCATGAATCTAACATTTTTTCAAAGGAAAGAACAAACGAGAGTTATGTGAGACATGCAGCAATTATTTGCTTGTGTATACTAAGTAACGTTATTATATATGCATATATGTGTACGGAATGATTATTGACGAGATACCTTCGACTTCGAATCCTATTATAGTTCTTGACTTGCGCAATGAGACTATCGACCTCGCGTACACTGCGGAGCTTATGGCTGATTACCAACGAGGCCCCGAGCTGGATTCTGTAGAAAATGGTTGTTCTTCCCCTTGAATGAGGAGGTGCCTGACTACGGCAGTGACGGCGAGGCGGAGGAGGCAACCTTGGACAACGACCTTATCAGTGAGACAAGACCCCGGCGACTTTTACGAAGCGAGATTGACGACCCTCCCGTCCAATCAAAGAAGATGAAGTACTCATCTTGAAGGTGCCCCTCCAACTTCCAGGAATTCCCCTTATTCCTATTACATCTAAAGCATTGTGCCTATATGCGTGTAGTGATAACAAATGATGACGTGTAGACCACCATAATGGTCCTTTCCGTGTCGGAGGTATAAGGACAGTAGTGTCCCCTCTGGGGTTGATCATCTACTTTGAACGAGGGAAAGTTGGGGTGACCGTGCAAGACAATTTATTATTACGGGGGCCCACGTAATAACGACTTGTAGTGCATGGAAATCCTGGTGGACTCTGCGGGTCAAGCTAATGATCACCACCCATCCAAAACTTTCTAAGTGTTCACACCTTCATACAGTAGGGCAATACCTAGATAATTGCTATAGCACCTTACAAGCAGGAAACCTGTCTTTGAGTACTTCGTGTCAGACACTTCTACCCATTATACAACACCGACGCACCCATCAGCACTTCCACCCTCATTATCCCGTGGTGCACCCCATCGTTTGGGTAGTGCATTCACACACTGGGAACCACTTTACGGTTGCTGCAAGGCACAATTCGGTCCCGAGGAAGAAGTCATGTACCCTCACGACTTTATCTATGCGTTTTCACTATCACTTACCTCTATACGTGGTAGAAATGCACAACCCCCCATCTCCTGTGAAGCATACCCGTTTATGTAAAACTAAAGACTATGGAAGAGTCAGGGACTTGAGGAATAAACAAGGAACAAGGTGAAGGGAAGACCTCACCGTATTTTTATAGCCCTGGATGACTTGCATCAATCGGAGTAAGGTGACTCTGAGGAGGTTGCTACGCAAGAAAACGACATTTATTCCAAAATAAATGTTTAATCTTGTCAATATGTTTCATACAAGAGAAGCACATGGAACCACAGCAAAGGAAACGTTGGCCGAGTCTAATCAGAACCTTTACCTGCAACAAGAGCTGAGCCTGAAGCTCTGTGGAACCAACAAGTTGCTGAAGCAATCGTCCAATACGAAGCAAACAACAAGCATGAGGAAACTGATGTGACTAGGAAAGTCAAGGCATTCGTTGTCACGACTAAGATAGGTGATAAAAACCTACCAAGGAAAACTACCAAAGTATGATAGAGGTGGTTATTATCACACAGGTCCATGCAGGACTCGTAGGTATGAAATTAGGGCAAGATCGGGCTTAGCAAGGAGGCATGCTGGCCTGGTTTGAGACATGTGAATGGAATTTAGGACAATAATAGCAATGGCAAAGGCCGAGAATTGCTACGAATGTGGCGACAAAGGACACTATCAGAAGGACTACCCGAAGGAAAAGTTCAAGCTTTTGGGAGCATTTTCATGAAGGGAATACGCAAGGCACGCTAGGACCCGAACGTAGTTACGAGTATGTTCCGTATAAACCGACGCATTGCATCCATTCTATTTGATACCGGCGCCGACTTTGGTATTAAGTCTATGGAACTTAAGGATATACTTGACTTAGGAACAAGTAAGCTAGACTCCCCACATGCTATAGAGTTGGCAAATGGGAAATCAGTCGAAATGGATAAAATTATTACGGGTTGTATACTTGAACTTAGGGAAACAAAAATTCTCCATCAACCTTCTACCAACTGGTTTAGTTTGTTTTGATGTGGTAGTCATCATGGATGGGATATCCAAGAATAAGGCTGAACTAGTTCGTCACGAGAAAATCATTCGCATCCCTCTTGCGAATGATGAGACACTCATCATGCACGGAGAGAAACAAGACACGCCTCTGCGAATCATCAACTGTACGAAGGAGCATAAATGCCTATGCAAAGGATGCGTTGCATTCCTGGCGCACGTAGTAGATAAGAAGGCTGTGGAGCCGAAAACTCGAAGACAATCCTGTGGTGAAGGAATTTCCTGACGTTTTTCCCGAAGATCTGCCAGGACTACCTCCGTAAAGATAAGTCGAATTCCATGTTGACTTGGTTCCAGGCGCTGCTCCTGTAGCCAAGGCACCCTCTCGACTTGCGCCATCCGAGATGCAAGAATTATATACACAACTCCAGGAGTTATTGGATAAAGGATTCATAAAGCTGAGCTTCTCGCCTTGGGGGGGCTCCAGTTTTGTTGGTAAAGGAGAAGGATGGAACACTGCGGATGTGTATCGGTGATAGAGAATTGAATAAGCTCACTGTCAAGAATCGGTATCCACTACTGAGGATTGATGACTTATTCGATCAATTGCAAGGATCAAGCTACTACTCCAAGATCGACCTTCGACCTGGATACCATCAGTTAAGGATCCAAGAAGAGAGTACACCGAAGACTGCATTCAGGACTTGTTATGGGTATTACGAGTTCCTTGTGATGCCTTTTGGATCGACAAACGCGCCAGCAGTAATTATGGATCTTATGAACCACGTATGCAAACCATATCTCGATAAATTCGTGATTGTATTTAACGATGGTATCCAGATTTACTCGCGATCGAGAAAGGAGCACGAGCAACACCTTAGGACCATTTTAGAACTACTGGAGAAAGAGAAACTTTATGCAAAGTTCTCAAAGTGCGAATTCTGGATTCGCGAAGTACAGTTCCCTGGTCACGTTATGAACGAGAAGAGCATTCATGTAGACCCATCCAAGATTGAAGCAATAAAGAATTGAGAAGCCCCCAAAACCCCAAATGAAGTTCGACAATTTTTTGGGCTTAGCGGGCTATTACCAACGATTCATCGAGAATTCCTCCCAAATAGTTCAACCGCTGACTTCCCTTACGCAGAAAGACAAGAAGTACGACTGGGGTGATAAGCAGGAAGAAGCCTTCCAACTGCTCAAAAATAAGCTATGCGATGCACCGATACTATCCTTACCCGAAGGCACTGAAGACTTCGTGGTATATTGCGACGCTTCACGTCAAGCTTTGGGTTGCGTGTTCATGCAACGCCAAAAAGTCATCGCTTACACTTCAAGATAGTAGAAGTTGCATGAAAAGAATTACACCACGCACGAATTGGAGCTAGGCGCGGTGGTATTTTCTTTGAAGATCTGGCGACACTATTTATATGGTACTCGATGCACAATCTTCACAGATCACAAAAGCATACAACACATATTTGATCAGAAGGAATTAAATATGCGTCAACGACGATGGGTCGAGCTGCTGAACGATTATGATTGTGAGATTAAATTCCATCATGGTAAGACGAATGTAGTAGCAGATGCGTTAAGTTGAAAGGAAAGGGTTAAGACCCTAAGAGTTCAAGCATTGGAAATGAATATTCGAACGAACCTCACTGCACGCATTCATGACGCACCACAAGAAGCTCTTAAGATGGAGAACCGTAGAGCTGAATATCGTCGAGGTACAGAGAAGAAATTGGTGCCAAATGAAGAGGGAATCTTATACTTTATGGGGCGTATTTGGGTTCCGCTCTATGGCGGTAGTTGAGAAGTCATCTTTAATGAAGCTCACAAGTCGAGATACTCGATCCACCCAGGATCGGACAAAATGTATAAAGACCTGAAAGAACACTACTGGTGGCCAAAACATAAGAGCGACGTAGCTGTTTACGTTGGAAAGTGCCTAACTTGTGCTAAGGTCAAGGCCAAATATCAGAAACCGTCTGGCCTACTGCAACAACCCGAGATACCCATGTGGAAGTGGGAGCAAATCTCGATGGTCTTGATAACTAAATTACCCAGGACCCCTAGAGGGCATGATATGATATGGGTGATAGTTGATCGATTGACGAAGTCTGCATATTTCTACCCATCCGAGAGAAGGATAGCACCGGAAAGCTTGCTGAGCTGTATCTTAAGGAAATTGTAGCACGGCATGGAATGCCTGTTTCGATTATTTCAGACAGAGATGGACGTTTTGTTTCAAGGATCTGGCAATCCTTCCAGGAGGCCTTTAGATCTCAATTAGATCTAAGCACGGCCTTCCATCCGCAAACCGACGGCCAGAGCAAACGGACCATGCACACACTAGAAGATATGCTTCGTGCATGTGTTATGGACCTAGGCGGCAGCTGGGATACTCACCTACCTTTAGTTGAGTTTTCCTACAATAACAGCTACCATACGAGCATAAAAGCCACACCGTTCGAAGCTCTATATGGCCGGAAGTGCCGCTCGCCATTATGTTGGGCAGACGCTGGAGACAAACATATGGTTGGTCCAGAACTTGTTCAAGAGATAACCGACAAGACCATGCAGATCCGAGAGCGCATTAAGGCGGCTCGTGATCGACAGAAGAGCTACGTTGATCGTAGACGAAAACCTTTAGAATTCGAGGTAGGAGACAAAGTTTTGTTGAAAGTCTCACCTTGGAAAGGTGTAGCAAGACTCGGAAAAAGTGGAAAGTTGAATCCACGGTGAATAGTCCAATGTACCCAACGAATTTGCATCGTTAAACGTTCAGAATCAAGACGAGCATAAACTATCCATTCAAGATCTTGGAAAAGGTTGGTACCGTGACTTACAGGTTAGAATGACAGGAGAACTTAATAGTGTACATGATATGTTCCATGTATCCAACCTCAAAAAGAGTCCAACCCAAGAAACAGTTATCATCCCTGCGGATGAGGTGCATATCGACGACACACTCCGATTTACAAAATAACCTGTTGAGGTAACGGATTAAAGATCCATAAAACAAGGAGGCGTCACATTAAGCTTATCAAAGTACGTTGGAACTCTAAACATGGACCAGGGTACAAGTGGGAACGTGAGGACCGGTTCAAAGCCAAGTACCCCCATCTGTTCGAGAAAGCTCCCGCGGGAGATGACTCAGCTTGAATTTCGGAACGCAATTCTTTAACGGGGGGAGACTATGACAACTGGCACAAAACCAGTAATTTTCGTACAGTCTAATTATTATTAAATATCTGCAATTATGTGCTTAAATGTCAACATAGTCTAATTTCATGCTATACAGGTGAATTCATGCACGTTTTATACTTCAAATATGGCTTTATGCATTAATGATTAGCGTTGCGTCAAAAAGACTAGTAAACTCACCGGTAAGACACATTGTGTCAGCAATTCTGCAGAAAGCAGTCAGACAATAGAATTGGGGCCTAGGAGTAGGTCCAACTTCTAAAATACATTAAAACCCAAGTATGGATACAATGGTTAACATATAGACTTTCCGGAAGCTAGAATATGCTCTAAAAAGCACCCGAAACGCACCTTAAATGCAGAATTCTGCACAAATCAGCAATAAATCATCTATAATCAGCTTTTTTAACACATAAATATCATGCAGAATTCATGTTTTATTATCCAGAATACCTTCCTAAGTGTCGGGAATTAAAAGTGTGGGTACTTAAAGATCACTAAACGGAGTAATTTGACACATTAACAACTGTGCTTGTAATCATTGTGAACAGTTCTATTATCAATAAAACAATGTTATTTGATCCCAATGTTTGTTTTGTTATGTTTTACATTTTTCATGTTTTGACTTTTATGTAATTTCAAACTCTACATCGCTTTCTGGAGAGTTATACGCAAACTAGTGCGTAAACGTACTCAGTTTAATGCGAGAAATACTCCGGAACATCAACATATACTCAACATACCTTAAATAACCTTTACATAACTTAGAAATAAGTTTAGAAGGCTTTGGTATGTCAAAAACAAGTTAATTCGCTTACAGGGACTAAATATGACAAACTGCGAAAGTATGTCAATTTGAACTGTAATGAACATTCCAGAACATAACCATAAGTTAAACATACCATAAATATCCTTTACATAGCTTAGAAATAGGCTTTGAGGGGTTCGGTATGCTAAAATAAACTTTTGGGTCATTCAGGGACTAAAAGTGTCAAAAAAGTGCACAAGTTTGCATTTTCGCGCATAACTTACGTTCTGAATACATCCGGACATCCAAAAATGTATGTAAGCATGACTATATTATATTTTAGTGTTCGCCATAAGAAAAATCCATTCGTCGCGTCATTTGGATCGTTTTTCGCGCTTATGCGCATTCCGTCGTAATTAAGCGAACATCGCGTTCGTACGACCAAACGAACTGACATCAGACATATTTTTGAACACGTTTCATGTCCACAATGTTTAGGCATCATTTTAGGGCCTTAAAGTTGGCTTTACGGGCCTTAGAAGTGTCGGAAATGGCCTTAAACACGTGCAGGGACCAAAACTGTAATTTCTGAAACTTGTTTTCTGATCAGAAGGGCTAGGCGGCCCGCCTCAGTTCCTGTAAATCCCCAGGCGGCCCGCGAGGCACCTTCAGACCAGATTAAATGAATTTAACAGCAGATTGCAGTTGTTTGATCCTCACCCACACATTCTAAATTGCTTAGTCAGATGATAAGGACCATTTTTAGGCACCACAACTTGCCAACACTTGTACGGTTACGATTAAGGCACGTTTTCCATGAAACGATCTTAACGGTGGACCGAATACTATAAATACCCCACCCCCCATGCTTCAAAATCACAAGAACTTTTATTTGAGAAACTCTAAGTTGAAACTATTGTTTCATACCTGAGATTTTTGAATCGAGGTTAGCATTCGGGGACCCTTCGTAAGTATTCTTTCGTTCTTTTCCTTATTTTATTGCTTTTCGAGTCAGAAAGTCAAACTTTGTTTGACTTTCAGCGTTGACCAGTAATGGTCAATGCGAAGTTCGTTAGAACTTCGCAACGTGATTGTAATCACGATGGTCATAGTCCCTTGGGACTATGCCTACTGATTACCACGTTGTCTAGGGTCGTAGGGTAAGCGATCTGATAAATCGCTTATACCTTCGAACCCGACCCATTTGGTCGATCATTAGGATCCGACCAAATACATTAGGTGACCATAGTATAGGGAATAACCTTCCGAGGTTATACCCTATGGTCACATCGTTTAAGTAGTTGTATGATAGGTAGTTTATATGCCTTAGGTAAATTACCAGAATACCCTTTTCATGTATAATTGGTAATTAAGCATATGTAACCTAAACCTTTGTCACATAACTGATTATGTAACATGTTTAGGCATATAACACTTGTCATAGGGCTAGTTAGGCGGTCCGAACGCGTTTCACGCGAACGACGCGTTAAAATAGCATAAGCTACCTAAACGGGTCGTAATGGGTCGTAAACAATTATGTTAGGTTTCAATTAGTATGTAGGCCTTGTTGAACCATACTACACGAGTCTCAATACTCGTTTGGTTTACAAACCCTCATGCTACCCGATCTTCCGATTTAGGTCCGGTTTATTAACATAGTTACCTATATAGGTGCCGTTTGATTCCGTGATCTCTAGCATTGCTTGGTGGTTATCTTAGGACTACTGAACAATCTCAAGTGAGTACATAGACCCCTCTTTTACTATTTTCCAAACGTTTTGGGGTGGAACACATGTGCCTACTTGTTACTTTCATGCTTTCCTGTTTTCACATCATATACATGCTATGTTCGTTAGTACATTATAGTACATGATTTTATTACATCTTATGCTAGGTGTGCCCATTGTGTGCATTACTTAGTACATCGTTTTACATTACATTTTATGCTAGGTGTGCCTATTGTGTGCATTACTTAGTACATCGTTTTACATTACATTTCATGCTAGGTGTGCCCATTGTGTTCATTACTTAGTACATCGTTTTACATTACATTTCATGCTAGGTGTGCCTATTGTGTGCATTACTTAGTACATCGTTTTACATTACATTTCACGCTACGTATGTTCATTGGATTACATACTTAGTGCATTGTTTTCACATGCTTACATTTTTGGTATGACATTTGGTTTGTTTAACATGGAACAATACATTCATTAACATTGATCATGCCATTCGTTAGTAGGTAGTGGTACCATAGGAATTGACAACTCCCATTCCGGACATCCTGGGTATGGGGATGAAAAGAATGACCGAATTCGATATACATAATTTAGATAAACCTTTAATTTGTTTAAGGGTATATCGCCACAGTCTCAAGGCTTGGATGTATGCAGTATAACAATACCGCATAAATGTTTGTATCAGTATGGCATGCATTTGTTACACACAACATGACTTTGATTTAAACTGTGTTTTACTTCAATACCTTGTTGTTGTGCATTTTACATATGGTTTAGTTGATACATTTCACTTACCATACATGACATTTTGGTTACATATTACATGATCTACATTGAACATAAGCATTTTGACATTGATATACACATTTGGTGATTTACATTGGGCATTGACATTTTGATATGGTTTACACAATAACACTTGACAATTGGTTTGTACATGAACAAGTTACATTGGTGGTTGTTTGGGTAAGTGATTTGAGTAACGATACGTGTGTAATATGATACAAACATGGTGGATACGCCGCTGGTACTTCCTATATATAAGTGTTTGTATAATATTACATAGCGTAACGTTATTTAAATCATTTCAGTATAGACATAATACATTTTATATACATAACATACTTTTCACAAAACATTGTTTTTACAAAACAGTTTATTTTATACAAACTCATTTTACATGGTTATTCATTTAACCTTACATTTACTTATACATATCAACTGATCTTATCATTTTTCAAATGATTTACAAGACAAAGCAAATTACAAGGTTCATGACTAAACATTTTCTCAAATACAAGTCATGAATTCTATGTTCACAAACCTATGTATCTCACAGGCATTTTTATGCTGACGTACCTATTTTCACATGTGTTTTCAGGAGCTTTTCCGTAGGATGTTGATCATGACACTAGGGCGGACCTGTGCCTTAGAGACTAAAAACAAAGATAGACTTGTTTAATTATGTTATAAACTCTTTTGTTTACTGTTCAAGACAATGTAACACCCTTGTTTGATAAATAAAATACAACTTTGTATGCCATGGTTATGAAACTGTTTATTCTGTTACGACACGCCCCGATGTTTCCGCCGCGATTTGTTGTTTTACGCGGTCGGGGTGTGACAGAAGAGTTGGTATCAGAGCCAATGGTTATTGGGAATTAGGTTATTAGTAATGCTTTGACCTAGACTATAACTTTTCTAGGACCCTAACACAAGTTATCTTGTGTTTAGATCTTAAAACATGTACATCACCTATCCTTAGGTGATTATCAAAAACAAGAACAAAATTTTCCGAAACGATTTTTGAAAAACAATCATCTGTTTTTGAATGATTTATTACAAGGTTTTGAACCCTCAATTGTAAGGTTTTGAACCCTCTGTTATATGGTTTTGAACCCTTTTCAGTTTGGTTTTTGGCCTTGTGCCTTCAAATTTTCAAAATCCCGTCAAACGTTTTGGGTTTTAAATAATGTGAACATGTGCAAACTGGAAGGGTGAATGCCTGTATTCTGGGTTTTCTGTCTAGGCAAGCACTTCGTATACATCTCATCAGACGCGAGACCAGTTGTGCTTACCTGGGAATTCCTGGGATGAGTGTTCACTTATAGGCGAGCATGTCTTCATTATACATTATTTTTGACCCATTTACTTTGATTAGTCACTGTGATTCGTTTGTTTGCTTGGTAATGCGGATAAATGACCACCATCCTTGCTTTTGTTGATTTTGTTTCATCTCATTCTCTTCATCCAATCATCTCACTCGTTTCTTTTCATGTTTCCTCTTTTAGAATGCCTCCTCGACGCGACAATCTGATTGCGACTGCCGAACTGGCAGAAATTATTGCGGAGCAAATGGCTGCTCAATTTCCAAATCTCTTTGCTCAATGGAACCAAGCCAACAATAACAACAATGTTCCATGCAAATACAAGGATTTTAACCAGGCTAAACCACTCAAGTTTAGTGGTTCTGAAGGAGCAACTGGGCTTCTTCAGTGGTTCGAAAGCATTGAGAATACTTTTCGCCACGTGCAGTGCCCGGATAATCGCAAGGTCGAGTTCTCCTCGAGCGTGTTTCAGAAGAGGGCTCTTACATGGTGGAATGGGGTAATGAGAGACCGAGGTGCGGAAGTTGCTCTCGCACAGACATGGGCTGAACTTAGAGCCCTTATGATGAGGGAATTCTGTCCTCGCCATGAGCAGCGGGCGTTGGAGAAGGAGTTTCATGTTTTGAAGCAAGATAGTGGTGAGCACAGGGCTTATACTGATCGGTTTGAAGAGTTGAGTTTGCTTTGCCCGACAATGGTTACCCCACTTGACAAGGCTATCGAAAGATACATCGACGGCCTACCTGACTCAGTACAAGACATTCTTACTGGTAGTGAACCTGCCACACTCCGTCAGGCGATCGAGTTATCAGCGACATTGACTGAGTCGCAGATTAGAAAGGGAAAGCTACACCGGAAGGGTGACAAGGGCAAGAAACAGTTGGCTGACAAGGGGGATAGCAAGAAGGGTCAAAACAAGAATGGAAAGGACTCTGGTTCTTCTAAGAGGTCAAGGAAGCGTAAGGCTTCCCAAAATTTTGCTATCACTGCCCAAGCTAATCAGGCAGCTCCCAACCAACCCGCACAGCTTCCAGCAAAGAAACCCTATACAGGGAATGCACCTTTGTGCAATAGAGGCAACAGTCACCATCAGCCGCAACATCAGTGCCGTTTCTGTACTAGCTGTGGGAAGTCAGGTCATCTTGCCGATGTTTGTCGGTTTGCTCAGAATCGCGCAGTTCAAAACCCGGCTCAACAAGTTGCACAGCCTCCTGCTCAACAACAGGGTCAAGCTGCACGACTACAATACCCACCGGGTGCTTGTTATAATTGTGGGGATCTGACCCACTACAGAAACCGGTGCCCAAGGCTAGCCAACCAGAACCAGAACCAGAATCAGGCTCCGGCTCGAGGCCGAGCCTTTAACATGAATGCCCAAGAGGCGCAGGCGGATGATAATGTGGTGAACGGTACGTTCTTTATTAATAATCAGCCTGCATCTGTTCTTTTCGATTCTGGTGCCGATAAGAGTTTCGTGTCATTGTCTTTTGAGCAAATACTTCGCGTGTCTAGAACGAAACTAGGAAAACCTTTGACAGTAGAAGTTGCTAGTGGTGAACCCATTATTCTTGTTTTTGTTCTTCGCAACTGCCAGCTGAACCTTAACGACCATCTTTTTCCTATTGACCTCGCGCCTATGCAACTTGGAAGCTTTGACGTTATTGTGGGAATGGATTGGTTATCCAAGCATCACGCAGAGATAGTTTGTTCTGAGAAGATTGTTCGTGTGCCGCTTTCGACAGGCGAGATTCTGCAGGTTCAAGGTGAGAAGCCTATCGGTGGTCTCAAACTCATGTCTTGTTTTAAAGCTCGGAAGTATCTGCGGAAGAACTATGTGGCTTTCTTAGCACATGTTACAGAAGATAAAGGCAAGGGTAAGTCTATTTCAGATATTCCTGTCGTTCGGGATTATTCTGAAGTGTTCCCTGAAGATTTACCTGGTCTACCTCCAGCACGCCAAGTCGAGTTCCGCATTGATCTCGTACCTGGTGCAAATCCCATTGCCAGAGCTCCATATCGTCTTGCACCATCTGAGATGCAAGAGTTGTCTAAACAGCTTCAGGAGCTCTCTGACAAAGGCTTTATACGTCCTAGTTTTTCACCTTGGGGTGCTCCCGTTCTTTTTGTCAAGAAGAAGGATGGATCCTTTAGGATGTGTATCGATTATCGTGAGCTTAACAAGCTTACCATCAAGAATCGATATCCCCTACCTCGCATAGACGACCTCTTTGATCAGTTACAGGGCGCTTCTTATTTTTCGAAGATTGATCTACGTTCAGGGTATCATCAACTTCGGGTGCAAGAAGAAGACATTCCGAAGACAGCGTTCCGTACTCGTTATGGGCATTATGAATTCACAGTCATGCCATTCGGTTTGACTAATGCTCCTGCTGTTTTCATGGACTTAATGAATAGGGTCTGCAAACCTTATTTGGATCAGTTCGTCATTGTTTTTATTGATGACATCTTGATATACTCTAAGACGCAAGCTGACCACGAGCAACATCTTCGTCTTACTCTGGAACTCTTAAAGAAAGAGCAACTTTTCGCCAAATTTTCCAAGTGCGAATTTTGGCTTAAAGAAGTTCAATTTTTGGGGCATGTTATCAACGAACGAGGTATTCATGTAGATCCCTCCAAGATCAGTGCGATTAAGGATTGGGATACACCTACTACTCCTACTGAAGTTCGTTCTTTTCTTGGTCTAGCGGGTTATTATCGCCGCTTCATAGAAAACTTCTCGAAGATTGCAGTTCCTCTAACTGCTCTAACTCAGAAGAAAATGCCCTTTTATTGGGGATACAAACAAGAGGAAGCTTTTCAACACTTGAAGCAGAAGCTTTGCGATGCGCCTGTTCTATCATTGCCTGAGGGTGATGATGATTTTGTCGTGTATTGTGATGCATCGAAATTGGGTCTTGGTTGTGTTCTGATGCAAAGGAACAAAGTCATAGCCTATGCATCGAGGCAGTTGAAGATTCATGAGAAGAACTACACCACTCATGATCTTGAGTTGGGTGCAGTTGTTTTCGCTCTAAAGATCTGGAGACACTATTTGTACGGTACAAAATGTGTGGTTTTCACTGACCACAAAAGTCTTCAGCATATCTTCAACCAGAAAGAACTCAACATGAGACAGCGACGTTGGGTTGAGCTTTTAAACGACTATGATTGCGAAATTCGCTACCATCCTGGTAAGGCGAATGTCGTAGCTGATGCATTGAGTCGTAAGGAACGTACTAAGCTTCATTGTGTATGTGTTCAATCTGATATTCAAGCTCGATCCGATATACAAGCACGCATTTCTCAAGCTTAACAATCTTGTGTTTCACAAGGTTTGATGGATAAGGAATTTCCCTATCACATAACACCTGCTCTGGAACTGAAGGACAATGGATCGTATTACTTCATGGACCGTTTGTGGGTCCCAAGCCAGGATAATCTTCGTACCTTGCTTATGGATGAAGCCCATAAGTCTCGTTATTCTATTCATCCGGGCTCAGATAAGATGTATAAGGATCTTCGTATTCACTACTGGTGGCCTGGTATGAAGAAAGACATTGCCTTATACGTATCAAAATGCCTTACTTGTCTTAAGGTTAATGCTGAACATCAGCGTCCTTCGGGTTTATTGGTGCAACCAGAGATCCCAGTTTGGAAATGGGAAAACATTACTATGGATCTCATTACTAAACTTCCACGTACAAAGAAAGGTCATGATGCCATCTGGGTAGTCGTTGATCGTCTTACTAAATCAGCACATTTCTTGCCAATCCGGGAGGATTTTCCTGCTGACAGACTTGCTCAAATCTATGTGGATGAAATTGTAGCTCGACATGGTGTTCCGTTGAACATCATTTCTGACAGAGATGCTCGTTTCACTTCTCATTTTTGGAGAACCATGCAATCTGCTATGGGGACCCAACTTAATCTGAGCACAGCTTATCATCCACAAACGGATGGTCAATCTGAGAGAACAATCCAGACTTTGGAGGATATGCTTAGAGCTTGTGTGATCGATTTTGGTGGTAGTTGGGATTCACATCTTAAGTTGATTGAATTCTCCTACAATAACAGTTATCACACCAGCATCAAAATGGCTCCTTTCGAGGCTCTCTATGGTCGAAAATGTCGTTCACCAGTCTGCTGGAATGAGATCGGCGAGGCTCAACTTACTGGACCTGCTCTCATTTTAGAAACTACTGACAAGATCAAGAAAGTTCGTGATAACCTTCAGGCAGCTAGAAGCCGTCAGAAGATTTACGCGGACCCAAAACGCAAGGCCTTGGAATTTCAAGTCGGTGATCGAGTATTACTTAAGGTCTCACCTTGGAAAGGTGTGATCAGATTTGGAAAGAAAGGAAAACTTGCACCTAGATACGTTGGACCATTCAAGATCGTCGAAAGAATCGGAAAGGTAGCCTACAGACTTGAGTTACCTCCTGAACTTGGAAATGTTCATCCAACTTTTCACGTGTCCAATCTCAAGAGGTGTTCAGCTGATGAGAACCTCCACATACCGCTTGACGAAATTCGTGTTGGCAAAACACTGAAATTTGTTGAGAAACCAGTGGAAATCATGGAACGTGAAGTCAAGTGGCTTAAACGCAAGCGAATTCCTTTGGTCAAAGTTCGCTGGGAAGCTAAACGTGGACCTGAGTTTACTTGGGAACGCGAAGATCAAATGAAGGCGAAATATCCACATTTTTTTCCACGAGTTTCCTCTAAATAAATTTCGGGACGAAATTTCCACAAGTAGGGGAGACTGTAACAACTGTGCTTGTAATCATTGTGAACAGTTCTATTATCAATAAAACAATGTTATTTGATCCCAATGTTTGTTTTGTTATGTTTTACATTTTTCATGTTTTGACTTTTATGTAATTTCAAACTCTACATCGCTTTCTGGAGAGTTATACGCAAACTAGTGCGTAAACGTACTCAGTTTAATGCGAGAAATACTCCGGAACATCAACATATACTCAACATACCTTAAATAACCTTTACATAACTTAGAAATAAGTTTAGAAGGCTTTGGTATGTCAAAAACAAGTTAATTCGCTTACAGGGACTAAATATGACAAACTGCGAAAGTATGTCAATTTGAACTGTAACGAACATTCCGGAACATAACCATAAGTTAAACATACCATAAATATCATTTACATAGCTTAGAAATAGGCTTTGAGGGGTTCGGTATGCTAAAATAAACTTTTGGGTCATTCAGGGACTAAAAGTGTCAAAAAGTGCACAAGTTTGCATTTTCGCGCATAACTTACGTTCTGAATACATCCGGACATCCAAAAATTTATGTAAGCATGACTATATTATATTTTAGTGTTCGCCATAAGAAAAATTCATTCGTCGCGTCATTTGGATCGTTTTTCGCGCTTATGCGCATTCCGTCGTAATTAAGCGAACATCGCGTTCGTACGACCAAACGAACTGACATCAGACATATTTTTGAACATGTTTCATGTCCACAACGTTTAGGCATCATTTTAGGGCCTTAAAGTTGGCTTTACGGGCCTTAGAAGTGTCGGAAATGGCCTTAAACACGTGCAGGGACCAAAACTGTAATTTCTGAAACTTGTTTTCTGATCAGAAGGGCTAGGCGGCCCGCCTCAGTTCCTGTAAATCCCCAGGCGGCCTGCGAGGCACCTTCAGACCAGATTAAATGAATTTAACAGCAGATTGCAGCTGTTTGATCCTCACCCACACATTCTAAATTGCTTAGTCAGATGATAAGGACCATTTTTAGGCACCACAACTTGCCAACACTTGTACGGTTACGATTAAGGCACGTTTTCCATGAAACGATCTTAACGGTGGACCGAATACTATAAATACCCCACCCCCCATGCTTCAAAATCACAAGAACTTTGATTTGAGAAACTCTAAGTTGAAACTATTGTTTCATACCTGAGATTTTTGAATCGAGGTTAGCATTCGGGGACCCTTCGTAAGTATTCTTTCGTTCTTTTCCTTATTTTATTGCTTTTCGAGTCAGAAAGTCAAACTTTGTTTGACTTTCAGCGTTGACCAGTAATGGTCAATGCGAAGTTCGTTAGAACTTCGCAACGTGATTGTAATCACGATGGTCATAGTCCCTTGGGACTATGCCTACTGATTACCACGTTGTCTAGGGTCGTAGGGTAAGCGATCTGATAAATCGCTTATACCTTCGAACCCGACCCATTTGGTCGATCATTAGGATCCGACCAAATACATTAGGTGACCATAGTATAGGGAATAACCTTCCGAGGTTATACCCTATGGTCACATCGTTTAAGTAGTTGTATGATAGGTAGTTTATATGCCTTAGGTAAATTACCAGAATACCCTTTTCATGTATAATTGGTAATTAAGGATATGTAACCTAAACCTTTGTTACATAACTGATTATGTAACATGTTTAGGCATATAACACTTGTCATAGGGCTAGTTAGGCGGTCCGAACGCGTTTCACGCGAACGACGCGTTAAAATAGCATAAGCTACCTAAACGGGTCGTAATGGGTCGTAAACAATTATGTTAGGTTTCAATTAGTATGTAGGCCTTGTTGAACCATACTACACGAGTCTCAATACTCGTTTGGTTTACAAACCCTCATGCTACCCGATCTTCCGATTTAGGTCCGGTTTATTAACATAGTTACCTATATAGGTGTCGTTTGATTCCGTGATCTCTAGCATTGCTTGGTGGTTATCTTAGGACTACTGAACAATCTCAAGTGAGTACATAGACCCCTCTTTTACTATTTTCCAAACGTTTTGGGGTGGAACACATGTGCCTACTTGTTACTTTCATGCTTTCCTGTTTTCACATCATATACATGCTATGTTCGTTAGTACATTATAGTACATGATTTTATTACATCTTATGCTAGGTGTGCCCATTGTGTGCATTACTTAGTACATCGTTTTACATTACATTTTATGCTAGGTGTGCCCATTGTGTGCATTACTTAGTACATCATTTTACATTACATTTCATGCTAGGTGTGCCCATTGTGTGCATTACTTAGTACATCGTTTTACATTACATTTCATGCTAGGTGTGCCTATTGTGTGCATTACTTAGTACATCGTTTTACATTACATTTCACGCTACGTATGTTCATTGGATTACATACTTAGTGCATTGTTTTCACATGCTTACATTTTTGGTATGACATTTGGTTTGTTTAACATGGAACAATACATTCATTAACATTGATCATGCCATTCGTTAGTAGGTAGTGGTACCATAGGAATTGACAACTCCCGTTCCGGACATCCTGGGTATGGGGATGAAAAGAATGACCGGATTCGATATACATAATTTAGATAAACCTTTAATTTGTTTAAGGGTATATCGCCACAGTCTCAAGGCTTGGATGTATGCAGTATAACAATACCGCATAAATGTTTGTATCAGTATAGCATGCATTTGTTACACACAACATGACTTTGATTTAAACTGTGTTTTACTTCAATACCTTGTTGTTGTGCATTTTACATATGGTTTAGTTGATACATTTCACTTACCATACATGACATTTTGGTTACACATTACATGATCTACATTGAACATAAGCATTTTAACATTGATATACACATTTGGTGATTTACATTGGGCATTGACATTTTGATATGGTTTACACAATAACACTTGACAATTGGTTTGTACATGAACAAGTTACATTGGTGGTTGTTTGGGTAAGTGATTTGAGTAACGATACGTGTGTAATATGATACAAACATGGTGGATACGCCGCTGGTACTTCCTATATATAAGTGTTTGTATAATATTACATAGCGTAACGTTATTTAAATCATTTCAGTATAGACATAATACATTTTATATACATAACATACTTTTCACAAAACATTGTTTTTACAAAACAGTTTATTTTATACAAACTCATTTTACATGGTTATTCATTTAACCTTACATTTACTTATACATATCAACTGATCTTATCATTTTTCAAATGATTTACAAGACAAAGCAAATTACAAGGTTCATGACTAAACATTTTCTCAAATACAAGTCATGAATTCTATTTTCACAAACCTATGTATCTCACAGGCATTTTTATGCTGACGTACCTATTTTCACATGTGTTTTCAGGAGCTTTTCCGTAGGATGTTGATCATGACACTAGGGCGGACCTGTGCCTTAGAGACTAAAAACGAAGATAGACTTGTTTAATTATGTTATAAACTCTTTTGTTTACTGTTCAAGACAATGTAACACCCTTGTTTGATAAATAAAATACAACTTTGTATGCCATGGTTATGAAACAATTTATTCTGTTACGACACGCCCCGATGTTTCCGCCGCGATTTGTTGTTTTACGCGGACGGGGTGTGACAGTTTTGGACAAAAATACATAACTCGGGTGAAAAATACAAGATATTTATATTTATTTTTGAGAAAATAATATAAGTAAGATACATAGTTAAAAATATAAATTATTTTTAACAACAAAGAACACATACTTAAAAGATGGTGACTTGTACTTGTGCGATACAAGTCTAGTGACTAACGTTAATAAAACACGTATAGGTCACGACGCTAAATAAGCAAACCCGGTGAAGTTTACGGCGCAGGAAACGCAAAGTTGTAAGTTCATGTCCCCACTTTTAAACTTATATATGCTTTCTAAACTTGGGGAAAATACATGTGTTATGGTATGTTGAATACAAAAACTAAGGAATGATACTTTAGATCATGTCACGAATAGGGTACCAGAAGCACCATTAATCGTGTACATACTAAGACCGCGGAACAAAAGGTTAGATCTAATGGGTTTCAGGCAGCCACACTCTTGGTCATAACTAGTACCAAGCAGTGCTTTTGTGTCTCTAGTCGTGAATCGACAAGTAAAAATGCCTATGGTTTGGATGCTTCTTATGTCGTGTCACATGTTAATGGCCTTGCAGACCATTAGCGATCTCGATTTCCTTACATTTACAGAAATACATATTTCAGTACAATTACATACCATGTTTTCTACAGCGAATGCTTGAATGTTTATACAAAAACTGCATGAACTCACACCAACATTATGTTGACGATTTTCCAAAACTTACATGTATTTCAGGAAACAAGTTGGATCTTGGACGCTGGTGTTGTTTTCAAGATGTAAATTTCAATGTCATCCACTTTTGTTGTATCATAACTTGAGGGTTGTGGTTGGAACTTAAATGACTTGTGTTGTAATATTTAAAACCTTTGAATGGATGAACATCATTTTGATCATATAGGTGTTTATTATAATCGAATGCAATGAGAACCAATCAAGTCACACGCATACGCTTCCGCAAAAGTCAGGGTGTGACATTACAAGTTGTTTTATTTTGCTCCCAAACATGGTACTTTTGCTTTAGTAATGAAATGAAATTTTGATTAGTAAATACTTGTCACAAATAGTCGTTTTGAAGTCTCTTACAATTCTGTTTCCGTCTCGCTCCGATGTTTCCTCCATCGGTTGGGGTGTGACAACATACACCTCACCACCGTCACACTACCTTCTAGAAGTTGTAACACTCCAATATTCTGGCAGAGAATCTTCAGTATTTCTCATAGTTGGTTCTGTTAATGCTATCATTACTATTTTGTTTGTTTTTGGGGTTTGTGTGGGTTGTAATATTTTGTTGGTTTTTGAGATTTGTGGTTTTGTTTTGCAAATGTTCAGAAGTTTTATCATAACAAATGTGCAACCCTGGTTAACTTTTCAATTTGAATGAATTTGTTAATTTGATAAAGAATTAGGGGTGTCAATGGAAGTGGTGGTGGTGATCGGAAAATGGAAGTGGTGGTGATGGTAATATGCAGATAGAGGGACAGGGAGAGTTAGATAGATTTGGTGGTGATGGGCGTTGGTTGAAGAGGGGTTTCTAAGGTGGGAGGAATATAAGGGTAAAAGGACATAAATGCCCTCACATGATAATCACGTGATATGAGTTAACGTTTTAGGGGCTGTTTGGTAGCCTCTTAATGACATTCAGATGCTACCTCTTAATGGTTTAAACCCTTTGAATGAATAAGAGGTAACCTCAAGTCTGAATGGTTAAGAGGTAACCTCTGAATGGTAAATCATCACATGTCACATTCTTCTACCTTCTCATTAGTAAAATTCTTAATGGTTCCATTAAGAGGTAGCCTCTTAATGACCATCCAGAGGCTACCAAACAGCCCCTTAAATTTAACCTGGTTGGTATTAAATGACGTAGGGTTTAACAGGTTTTACAAATAAAAGATTGAAATTATAGGTATATAAACCCGGGATTTGAACCTAGTATGATAGCCAACATTGAAATTATAAGGTTCATGAGAAATTAGGGTCAAACAAACTTGTTTGTTTGATAAATACATAAACGGGTCGAATAATTTGAAAAACTCCTACTGTATAGTGAAAAATCCTACTGTACAGTGAAAACTCCTACTATTTAGTAAAAAACCCCTACTGTTTAGTGAACACTCCTACTGTACAGTGAAAAATCCTACTATTCAGTGAAACTACTACTATTTAATGAACATTCCTACTTATGGGTGAACATTCTTTAGAAAGAGGTTAAACTAGAGCCTCGCGGCCCGTGGAGGCTAAGACCCATCTCGGTTGCGCCCCGCGACCAACCTAAATGACTGCAAAAATGTCCTGGCTGTTAAAATGCAGCTGCGAACTCGTTTAGACATGTTTTAAGCGCTATATGACTAACTCATTTCATGTTTTATGAAATGTAGGAACTAATTGAGTTACCGGAGGACGATCAAGCTCAACGAAGAACCGAACACATAAAGAACAAAGCTTCCGCGAAATGATCCATCGTCACGTTTTAAACGGCGAATGTTTTATAAAATGTGGAAATGTTTTATTTCTTAAGATGTTTTGACGAACCTATATTTTTAGTGTGTGGTTAACCGTAAATACACTATTATAGTCGAAATTTATATAATAATCGTATAATTGCACTAAGGGTCTTACATTTTTTCTTCCTTTGACTTCTACTTTGACTTCAAGAAAATTGGGTGTTACAGTTGACATGTACTTTAATATGTATTGCAGGATCTTGATGATGTCACGTTGAAAGAAATCTACTAAGACGACTAGAAACACACTTCAAATTTTAGTTCATGTATTGTATTTCGTTTTTCATGTTACAAGTTGTTTTATTTTGCTCCCAAACATGGTACTTTTGCATTAGTAATGAAATGAAATTTTGATTAGTAAATACTTGTCACAAATAGTCGTTTTGAAGTCTCTTACAATTCTGTTTCCGTCTCGCTCCGATGTTTCTTCCATCGATTGGGGTGTGACAACATACACCACATCACCGTCACACTACCTTCTAGAAGTTGTAACACTCCAAGATTCTGGCAGAGAATCCTCAGTATTTCTCATAGTTGGTTCAGTTAATGCTATCATTACTATTTTGTTTGTTTTTGGGGTTTGTATGGGTTGTAATATTTTGTTGGTTTTTGAGATTTGTGGTTTTGTTTTTCAAATGTTCAGAAGTTTTATCATATCAAATGTGCGACCCTGGTTAGCTTTTCAATTTGAATGAATTTGTTAATTTGATAAAGAATTAGGGGTGTCAATGGAAGTGGTGGTGGTGATCGGAAAATGGAAGTGGTGGTGATGGTGATGGTAATATGCAGATAGAGGGACAGAGAGAGTTAGATAGATTTGTTGGTAATGGGCGTTGGTTGAAGAGGTGTTTCTAAGGTGGGAGGAATATAAGGGTAAAAGGACATAAATGCCCTCACATGATAATCACGTGATATGAGTTAACGTTTTAGGGGCTGTTTGGTAGCCTCTTAATGACATTCAGATGCTACCTCTTAATGGTTTAAAACCTTTGAATGAATAAGAGGTAACCTCAAGTCTGAATGGTTAAGAGGTAACCTCTAAATGGTAAATCATCACATGTCACATTCTTATACCTTCTCATTGGTAAAATTCTTAATGGTTCCATTAAGAGGTAGCCTCTTAATGACCATTCAGAGGCTACCAAACAGCCCCCTAAATTTAACCTGGTTGGTATTAAATGACGTAGGGTTTAACAGGTTTTACAAATAAAAGATTGTGACTGTAATTAATAAAGTTAAAGGACATCTATTGCAATCTGCTACAAACATAAAGTATGAAAAGTGTAATTTACCCTTTAAAAAATAACTCTTACGGTCAAGTTGGAGTGTTATTGTTATGTGATCAAAACATGCATGTTACCAACCTCACCCTATCTTGCTCCGTCCATCTTGCTACCTTTATCGAACATACAATAATCCAAAACCAACAAGTTTTAAGTCTAATTGGCTAGCTCATTATCCAATATTTACTCGGCTAAAATCCTGTAATACGAACAAAACATATGATCTTATTTTAAACAATCTTGTGTAGTTCTTTAACATTTTATCATATGAAAATAGTTTGTATACTCAGGGGTGGTTCTTAGAAGGGCTCTGGCAGGGCCACGGTCCGGGTAAGTTTTTCGGTCGTAGTGCTAATTTTCCGCATTTCGATCGAAATTTTTTATATATACTATATTTGGCCCGGGCTTGCCCGAGCTTTTTTTAGTGCCCGTGTCTTTCGGCCCTGGCACCTTCAACGGGCAAGATCCGCCACTGTGTATACTACAAACTTCAACCTTCAACTACATTTCTCCTGTTTCGAACAATGCATAACTTTTGATGGGTTGGTATCCCCTTTGGACCAAGCGATTCTCAATTTTAACCCTGAGTTTGTGTTGTTATTACAATGCTGTACACCTTTTGGGTTTCTTCTATCCATTGGACCATATCATAATTTGATTACTTTTGCTTGAAAGGAGGGTGGGTACGATGTCGTATTCTTTGCCAATTGAGATGGATGTTGTTAAGGCCCCTATTTGGTTGGGTTTATACCATCACGACCTAACCATTGTAACCCTACACCATTCATCATTAGAGCATGCTTTTGTGAAAAAAAGATATAAAAGATTTGATTGGCTAACAAATATAATCTGTTTAATTTCTTGATTAACAAGACTAATAGTTGATCTCCACTTGTAGCTTTTTAATATATAAATATTTTATTACTCTTGTGTTTGTCATATCTAACTATATCTTACATTCCCAGAATGCCCTCCGAAGTCAATTAATATTGTTACCTTTTTCCCCCTTTTTCCTTTTTGGGATGTTTATGGAAACTAATTGGGTATGCAAACTTACTAGTTACTATGAATGACATCTGTGGAATCTATTTGGCTTTGCAAGACTATGATTTCTATCACTCTCTTAAAAACTACAAGAATAAATAAACAAATTCCAACAAAGGACAATGTTTATTGTTTTCGGGTTCCGGGGCAATGATCAAAGGCAAACCGAAAGACAAAACTTGAAAGTAATCTTGTCACACCTGTTTATGATATAATGTTCATGGGATTTATGGTGAATCACTTCACAAGATGTAACAAAGCAATACTTAGTAAATTTTATCAACAAGGGGATTTATGGTGAATCACTTCACAAGTATATCAAACCTGTTTATGATATACTTAGTGAATCAACAATGCATGGTTAGTAATAAGGTGAGCGCATTTACTAAGTTTGCAAATTATAAAGGTTTCTGGACATTACCAACTTTGTTTCTATAGAAATGGTTTGACATCAATCTCGTAAAAGAGAAGAGTTTTGGTGTGTCACATTGGATTTTGTAGTAAAAATAGTTAACGATTCATAACATAATTACCGCACCCCTTTAAACAGCTTTCTTTTATTGTTTGTGTCTCCTTTATGAAATTGTCACTCATCGTGATCCTATGAAGTGGTTTTGATAGTTACAATCACGAGTGTGACACAAACCTAATACAAAATTTGTAGGTGTGGCTTTGGTATAAATGAGCTCGTGTTAGCTCAGGGTCGAGACCAAAACCAGTGGCGTAACTAGCCTATTAAATCAGGGGTACTCTAAAAATAATTTTTTTTACCGTGCAATCATACAATATTAAAAAAATGACAATAAATAAATAAAGTAAAACAAATATCTTATAGATTTGTCATCTTTTTTTTCATCGCTTGATATTGTTCCATCACGTCATCCACGTTTACGTAATGAAAAAAACATTTTCGACTGCACAAACCATGGCATTGTTCAAAAATTTCGGTCCCATTCGATTGCGTATAAAACAGGCCCATTGCTGCCCCCATAATCAACATATAAATGGGCCTGTTTTATTATTATTTTGGATTTTGGGCTGATGGACTAACATAATAGGCTATTAACAATTATGTTTGGAATTGTAAAAATAATTAGATTTACACTGTTAAACAATCTTATTTTTATGGCTAGGGGTATTCTGGTATTTTTTAGGGGTATTATTTGTATAAAAACGAAACAAAATAACACTTCGAATACGGGGTTGAGCCGTAGCTCATGCTATGGCTGCTTATATTGTGGTTTCGCCCTGACCAAAACACATTTAGCTAAACGGTTGTGTTCGTGTCAACTCGGCATATTGTGAGTTGACCCATAGTTATTTTTTTCTTAAAAGGAATTACGCTATAAGTTAAAATTAAATTGATTGATGATTTTATCCTAGTTGACCCATAGTTATTTTTTTCTTAAAAGGAATTACGCTATAAGTTAAAATTAAATTGATTGATGATTTTATCCTAAAGATTAAAACTCAATACGTAAATTGAAATATGATTTATAATTAAAATATAACTGTTATAGACAACAATTTTTCTTTTTTTCTTTTTTTTTTAAATCTGTAAATTAAAATATTAATGTTAACAAAAAGAATCGGGTAAAACGGGTTGTATTTGTGTCAACCACGCAAATATTTGTGTCTTCTTTGGGTTTATTACTTTATGCGATTTTCTGGTTTATGTTGTTTTCTGGTTTGTGTTAAATTTTGGTTTCGACTCGTCAACTCACAAATACGACCTGCTTAACACCTCAAGACTCATAATGACGATTCCAATGGTTCGTGCCTTTTGGAAATTGCCAAGCATTGCAACTCCTTAGAGCATTCACAATCAATTCTCCATATTTATGTGAGTATAATTTTTTAAATTTTTTATAGTGGCATTGAGTGGAGAACAGAAAAAAAATATTACTGTTGATCAGTATAAAGTAAATTTGGAGGTCACGGTTCATCCTCTATATTTTTTATTATTTTCTTAAAATGTTTGTGAGTGGATAAGAGAGAAAGTTAATAATAAAAATAAAACTTGTATTACTTAATTGAAAAACAAGAAAAAATTATAATGTTTTTAATATAATTATGGAGATTGAGTAGAGAATCGACTATGAATACCCTTAAATAGCCATAACTATAGTGTTCCGAAAACAAAAAACAAAAAAAAAAAAGTTGATGCAACTTTTCCTCTAAGACCAAGCGGTATGGGGGGCGGCTTAGGGCCGGCGCCGGTCCCCCACACCGCCCCCCTCGCCCCGTCCAGTGATAACCGGCTCCCACTAGACGATCTCGACAGGCCTTGATATTAAAAAAAATAGCCGTTGAACGGCTATATCATTAAATAAAAAAAAATTCCCCCTTTTTCTATAAAACCATCTCATTTTATACCATTTTTCACCATTTTCTCCCCACTTTTAACCAAAAACACTCTTATTTTTATATCATTCTTTTATAAAAAAATATCTTTTCATCCACAATGGCATCTAATTCTTGGTGGTCCTCATCTTCTTCGGAGGAAGAGGAGATGTTTTACGCAAACGCTGTGGTAAAGGCGGCGCAGATTCTTATGGAGGAAGACGTCTCGTCTGAAAGCGCTATTACCAGACGAATACGGATTAACAGAGACCGCCAAGGTTTATCATTATTAAATTTTATTATCCTTATTATTTATTTTCTCGTATTTATATATTTTTTACGACATGAGCGCACGAGAAATTGGTGAACGATTATTTTTCGGATGCACCCCTTTACAATGCCGACATTTTCAGACGAAGGTTCTGAATGAGTCGCCGGTTATTCACACGGATTGCTGATGATTTGGCGGGGCTAGACCCGTTTTTCACGCAACGACCAGATGCTCGGAATTATGAAGGGTTCACCACGTTACAAAAGTGTACTGCGGCCATTCGCCAACTGGCGTACGGGACAGTGGCCGACGCTTTGGACGAGTACTTACAGATGTCGGCAAGAACTACGCGGGAATGTTTGTATCGGTTTTGCCATAATGTGGTGAAACTGTATAGCAAACAATATTTGCGAAAACCAAACGCGTATGATGTTCAACAGTTGTACCAAGCTCATGAAGCACGGCACGGGTTTCCGGGAATGCTCGGTAGCATTTATTGTATGGATTGGGCGTGGCATAACTGCCCGAATGCGTGGCGAGGCCAATACACGCGAGGTGATCACGGCCATCCAACCTTAATACTTGAGGTCGTGGCGTCACAAGATTTGTGGATCTGGCATTCTTTCTTTGGTCTCCCTGGTTCACTCAACGACCTCAACGTGCTATACCAATCGGCGATCTTTAGCGATGTCGTTAATGGAACCGGTCCGGACACCCGTTTTACAGTTTCTTGGGTTGAGTATAGACGCGGGTATTATCTTGTTGACGGAATATATCCGTCTTGGTCTACAATTGTCAAGACTATTCCATTTCCCGAGGACGAAAAAAGGAAAAAAATCGCCAAGCGTCAAGAAGATGCAAGAAAAGACATCGAACGATGTTTTGGTGTTTTGCAAAAAAAAAATGGGCCATCATTCAACAACCGGCACGTGCGTTCACACCGAAGAGGTTGCGCCTTTGTATGTACGCTTGCATTTTGCTCCATAACATGATTATTGAAGACGAAGGTCGGGCGATTTGTGAGTATGATGAGAATGTATCTTACGGGAATACTGTCCCGGTCGATCCGACGCAACAGGATTTAAACTCGTTTGGGCTAACCAACGACTACACGCATGCAAACATTCAACAGGATTTGGTAGAACATATATGGAACAACGCAAACGACGGGGATGGTGACGAAGACGAAGACGAGTAGTGTAATTTTTATAAATTTTTAAATAAATTTTAGGTAGTGTAGTTTTTTTTTAGGTTATGTAATTTTTATTTATGTTATGTAATGGATTTTATTATCTTCTTTTATGTCTTATTTTTATTTAAATTTTGAATTGTTTTTATAAAATTAAACAAATAAAAAGTTAAATAATAAAAATTAAACAATAAAAGTTAAACAAATAAAATAAATTAAACAATAAAAAATTAGGTTAGGTAGCCCATTCCTCCACCTCCCTCAAAAAGCAAGGAGGTCCATCCTTCATGAGATGGTGATGTTACGCCTACGTGGCGGCCCATGTCATGTGGATGAATCTCCCCATACCCACTAGTGTAAAATAATAATAGCAGAACGGATATAATGTCATAACTCATATAACAAAGTTGACACCAACAAAAGAAAATATGTTCCTTCCTCTAGACCTTAAACGAGGGTAAAATAGTCAATTAGAGGAGTTGACGACATTTGAATACAGGTCAAAATCAGATAAATTGACTTTAACACCACTCTAGCTATAGCACGATTGGTCCACATGCAGTAGGTAAGTATGTATGTGATTACATTACATTACATTACATCCCTATAAAAACCACAGCTCTCAATAGTAAAACCATCATTCCATTTACTACTAAACACAATCATAAGCATCAAGTATGGGTGTACCATCAACTTTCTTGCCTGCTATTCTCTTCCTCTCATGCTTTATCTGCTTGTACCCTGATCTGGCAATAGCAAAACATGCTGCCACTGGCGTTACCCGACACTATAAGTTTAACGTAAGTCTTAAATAATAAGGTTAATGTTAGATTGTTAGATATAGACACTATGTAACATTACACGTGTGGTTTTTTTTAATAAAAAATTGCATGGTTCTCAGATCCGGATGCACAATGTGACGAGACTGTGTGGTACGAAAAGCATAATAACTGTCAACGGGAAATTCCCGGGGCCGAGGATTATTGCGAGGGAAGGTGACCGGTTGGTGATCAAAGTTGTCAACCATGTCCCGTACAATATCAGTATCCATTGGTACGACTTTAGTTTTGTTTCTTAAATGGTTGCAAAATAAACCGAATTCGAGGTTAACGGTTATTGAAATATTGGATGTGCGTAGGCATGGAATTCGACAACTTCGAAGTGGATGGGCTGACGGGCCAGCATACATAACACAATGTCCAATTCAAACGGGGCAATCATATGTTTATAACTACACCATTATCGGACAGACAGGCACACTTTGGTACCATGCCCATGTTTCATGGATTCGATCAACCCTTTATGGGCCGATTGTCATTCTGCCTAGGCGTAACACTTCGTACCCTTTTGTGAAACCTTACAAGGAAGTCCGGATTATGTTTGGTAATTTATCAAGCCTTGTTTGCTATATATACTGGCCAATCACGATTTTCTTGCACTAAGTAACGTTGTTTAAATTACAGGAGAGTGGTGGAAGGCGGATACAGAAGCCGTGATCAACCAAGCCCTTCAGACCGGAGCTGGCCCGAATAATTCAGACGCGTATACTATTAACGGGCTGCCTGGACCGTTATACAATTGCTCTACACCAAAGGGTAACTAATTCTCTTTCATTATACTCATTTCTAGCATTTTACTGTAGGTGGAAAATGATGAGGTCAAAACCGGTCATCTTGCAAACGAATAACCTTGTATCTATATGCAGAAACTTTTCGGCTTAATGTGAAGCCTGGGAAGACCTACATGCTTCGTTTGATCAATGCCGCCCTCAATGACGAACTATTTTTCAAAATTACAAACCATACGTTTACAGTTGTCGATGCGGATGCAAGCTACGTGAAACCGTTTGAAACAGACACAATCTACATTACGCCAGGCCAAACAAGCAATGTTTTACTCAAGACGAAAAATCTCACCTCCAATGCCCGGTTTTTAATGGCAGCCCGACCGTATTCAACGGCGGCTTCCGGAACTTTCGATAACACTACCGTTGTTGGTGTTCTCGAATACAATCGTAATACTACGCAATTCTCCAATACTTCCATTAAAAACCTACCCCTACCTCCACTCCCTGCTATCAATGCCACTTCGTATATAGCCAATTGGACCAATAAATTTCGCAGTTTGGGACCGGTAGTAAACGTTCCACAAACGGTCCAAAACCGTTACTTTTTCACGGTCGGGCTCGGGAACGACCTGTGCCCGAAAAACCAAACATGTCAAGGGCCCAATGGCACCAAATTCGCGGCCTCGATTAACAACATTTCCTTTTCTTTACCTACAACCGCGCTTCTTCAAGCACGATATTTCGGGAAATCAAACAGCGTATTCTCGACTAACTTCCCGACATCCCCTCTTCACCCGTTCAACTATACCGGCCCGCCACCTAACAACACGTTTGTTTCCCATAGCACAAAAGTGGTGGTGCTACCTTACAACACCACCGTGGAACTTATAATGCAAGGCACCACCATATTCGGGGCTGAAAACCACCCTCTCCACCTCCACGGCTTCAACTTTTACGTGGTGGGGCAAGGCGCTGGAAACTTCAACTCCACTACTGACCCGGCCAACTTCAACCTTGTTGATCCAGTTGAAAGGAACACCGTTGGTGTGCCGTCCGGCGGGTGGGTAGCGGTCCGGTTTCGGGCTGATAATCCTGGTGTATGGTTTATGCATTGTCACATTGAGATTCACCTGAGTTGGGGGTTGAGAATGGCATGGGCTGTGATGGATGGGAAGCTTCCTAACCAGAAGTTGCCTCCACCACCTTCTGATCTTCCAAAGTGTTGACTTTGACCAAAGACTTTGACTACAAATCTTCATGAGTCTTTTGTTTTTCGAGTTTTTAAGGAGTGATTCTATTTCATGGGGTTCTTTCATTCAATGTTTTTTTATTTCTTCTTCAAATGTAATGTACAATAAGAGATGTTTTGTTAAATAAATAAATTTGATTAAATTGCAAATTTATGCATGTCCTTCATGAAATAGTTTTGTTGAACTTATAAGAACGAATATAATAATCTTTGGCATGTAAATTTCTACACATTTTGGCTTAATAATTATCAAAATGAGATTGCTAATCCATTGAACAGTTAATAAAAAAAATATATACTTAATACTTTGGGATCATTTTATACAAACATATCGTACCAAAACCCAAGAATTAATTGCCCGGATGGTTTCCGTGGTTTACCATTTTTTCATCTTTAGTCTCCAACTAAGGTATGTTCCCTATGGTTTGCCCCCGTTGTTACTTGGGTAGTCCCTACATCTGATGGTTGTCAAATTTTTCAGTTAAGTATTTGTAAAATGACAAAAAGTACCATTACCACTAAAAATCAATAATCTATAGACATTAAAAGAAACAGAATTGGAGTTTAATAATTTAAGTGGGGCACGCTACAACCCCCGCAACCCCATCTTAACCACCACCTACTTCTTATGCCCGTATCCGACCACCCTACATCCCCCAACCTTCCACCACCTTCATCCACCAAGGAAGTTAAATGGTTGCCCTTGACAGCCCAATTTTGACTGGGGGTCACAATTTTAAAACACAGACAAATCTCGCCGCACACTCTCTATTTCTACAATGTATATACAACAGCAAACAACAACAAATCCCCTACGAAAAACTTACAACAACCTGCGTTCTTTCTTTTCTACTCTTTATTTTCTATTTGTTGGAAGGTAATTGATTGAGTGAGTGTTACGAAGGGTGTTGGAGGTGATATTGCAGGTGGATAGTGATGCGCAAGGTGGAGGAGTAAAATCGTACGGAGGCTGGAGGAGATGGTTAACAGTTTTCGGGGAGGGTTTTATGGTGGTGTTTGGGTGGTTGTTGGGTGATGTTATGGGATGGTGACGTGAGGTAGTGATTTAGTGGTGTGGCTGTAGTTCGTGACTAGGCGGCGACTAGTCGGTGATTAATCGCTAGTCAGCAAGTAACTGAGTAATTTTTCGCTAATCAGTCCATTAATCGCTACTCGGGCCTAGTCGGCCTTGTCGGACCTAGTCGGCCAACCAAAAATCGACGATTCCGACCAGATTCCGGCAAAAAACCTGTATATTCGGCTAAAACCTCTAAATTCCGGCCAGTTTTCAACCAAACTATGTGAATTCCAATAATTAATCTTGTATGCTTAAAAAATGAGTTGAGTAAGAGTTAAAACCTTGCTACTTAAAATATTTACCTATAAAAAGGTGTACATGTATACATAAAACTGAAAATTACATATAAAAAACCTGATCTGATTAATCCCGAGTAATCCTGAGTAGTCGCTAGTCCCCACCTCACCGGCCGACTAGCGACTAGCAAGTTCTCCAACCTTGGTTGTAGTTGATTGGATGTTGAAGGTGATCGAAGACGGTGTGGTGGTGATATTGCAGCGAAGGTTGGTTGGTGTGGACGAGGTGGTTGAAGATGGTGGATGCTAGTTAAAGTGGAGATGGGGAGTGAAGGTGTGGCAGGTGGTGAACGATTACGGGAATGCAGGTGGGTCTTGTTTTGCGGGTGAATAAGGGGTGGGTTTATGGTGAACTTTATTCGCCGGTTGTTGGAGTTTTTACCGAAAATCGAACCCCAGAGAAGAAGTTGTAGGTGTGTGTGGTGAAGAGAATGATCGCTGGTCATTTGTCAAAGATGAAAGGGGAAGATGGGGAGCGGTTGGGGTTGGGTATAAATAAAATTCAACTTAATTAATTTGTTTTTCATGGTTTTAATTTTTATTTTTAATAGTAACGGAAGTACTGAACTGTTAACCAATGGTCTTGCTTTGTAATTCAAAAGGATGAATTCGGTATACTTACCTACTACGAGGGAGCTTTGATCGCGGGAGTATATCCTAAAGTGGGACACACTAGTACTACATTATAATATTACCTTAATCATATCACAAGGTAATGGAAATTGAAATGTTCATATGCTTTGTTTTAGTGGACAAACAATACTATTAATCGTCTTGGACTGCTTTTCACGAAAATTAAATAAAGAAATAACTGCTAGTGTGAAAACAGTTTCATTTTGTTGATATGATCTTCTTACCGGTGATTCTCACAAAAAGAAGATCTTTTGTCTCATGGTACCCTACTCCAGTCCCCTTACGAAACTTTCGTTATTGGGTTAGCCATACACTTCACATGTTTCTAACGATTCACATGGCATCATTAAATGATATAAGTCTTGGATAAGAATCTACAACGCACTAGAACGCCCTTGTTGACGGTCCTTGTTGAAGAATAGACGCCATGAACTCCGTCGCCGGCAGTCGGAAGTTCCCTTGCAAGAAAAAATCTTCAAACAGGGTGATATACCCCGGCGATGTGTCGGCGGCCGTCTGACCTTGCCGGGGATATCTTGCATCCCACTCCGGTGGAAACTGGAATCCCCTGGTAATCTGTTCAAATAACCCCTGATCCCATTTAAGAACAGGGACCGGACCTTCTTCAACTTGGACTTCTTCTTCAGCCATGAGTATTTGAAGATTTAACTATTTTCTGGGAAACTCGAAGAAGGCTCAAGAAAAACTTGAAGATCTGCTATGAAACCTTTGAATATTCGAAGAAAGTTTGAAGAATAGAGAGAGAATAAGAGAAAGCAGACGAGTGATTGTGTAATCATCTCTCCCTTCATCAGATATATATACCCATCTGAAGAAACACTGGTTAAATGACCGAAATTAGATAAACCAGGGGGTTAAGTTCTGTATAAAAGGGTTGGTTTCTTCTCGTTCGGTTCAGGGATGACAGATCTTCTTTTCTTCACAGCAACTGCAAAACAACCACCGTTAGACTCGCCACGGGGAGAATGGGGGTTCTCTCCGTGACCACCCTCCGGCATGAGAATAAGTACAGGTTTATGAAGAAGAAAAAGTGTAAGTGAAGTGAATGTAACTTGAAGATTGTACCTGAATTATCCTTATATTTATAGCCGAAGTTTGGGCGGGAAAACCTGTTATTGAAATATTGACGAAAAATGCTAACTCCGTAAGCGGTTATTTTTCCCTCCGTTAATCTCTTAATCGAATGTGAGAGCACACGGATCGCGATCTTTGATCAACGGCTGGGGTATTGCCACGTGGAAAGTGAGCAGGTGAAGATCTCTCTTCAATTCCGTGCCATCATAGTGACTTCAAGGGAGCCTGGGATGATTACACGTGGCCAGACGGTTATAACCGTCTGGTGATGCACGATAGAGTCTTCCAGAAGACTACAGCTGTAATCCTGTGTGGTTCCTTACTGTATGGCATCAGTGAAGTAAATAATATCCAAGTCTGGATATTATTTATGCAGGAGTGTTTATTAGGATTTTTATCCTTATCTGTTATGGAGAGAGGCACAAGGATTCGTTAGTTTCCTTTTGGCGCGCAGGTGTTGCTTGTTGTTTTTCTTCTGAGTTTTCTTTCTTGGACCAGTGCGCGGCCGCGCAAGATCTAAAGAAGGTTAAAAGGATGAAGTTGTGGTATGGTCCAGGTACTCGAAGCGAGGTTTTTGGGATCTTACCCCTTCAAGTCCCCCCAGTCTAGTGGTGCTCTTATGAAAATAAGTGGAACACTGGACTATGAGAGAGAGGTGCTTTTTGCTGTAGAGCTTTAGGCCCGAAAGTGGAGAATCTTCTAGGAGAAGATACTCTTGCTCATTATTCTGATTTTGAAAATCTTGACCTTGGGTCTGTGAAAAGGTGCAGCAATGACTGTTGACGTGTGACAGGCTGTCATTGTCAGTTGTACGTTACTGACCGTGTTTCACACGCGCGCGTGAACTCGCGTTTGTGCTCTTTCTCAATCGCCCCTGGCCCTTGGATAACCGTGCTATCCCGAAAAAGGTGCTATCGTAGTTATCTATGCTATTTATGGCGGTGAGTATATTGGTGTTTTCAGTTGCCTATTTTCGTTAATCATTACTTTCTTGAAAACCCCTTTCTTCTTCGTCTTCTTTGTCAGTTATTAGAAAGAATTTGTAATTTCTCTTTCTTATGTCAACCGGAGATCATTACGAAGACTCTACTGAAGAAATGGCTGTCGAACTTCCACTGTTGAAGTGATCCAGGGTGACGTTTGATGGTTTGATTCAGAATTTCAGGTTTCCAGAAATTGGGGTGCTCGATACCCTGACGAGGGTCAGACGGCGGCGGATGCTCCGGCCGGGTATATAACTTTGTTTTGGGATTTCTTCTCTGCAGGCAATTTTCGATTGCCTGCAACGAAATTCTTTCTTGATATTCTCAATTATTACTAGTTTCATATCTCCCAGATGCACCCTATTGGTATGGTTATGTCACACCCTGACTTTTGCGGAAGCGTATGATGTGTGACTGGTTTAATATCATTGCATTCAATCATAATAAACAACTACATGATCAAAACGATGTTCATCCATTCATAAAATTTGAGTATTACAAACTCCGATTATTTAAGTTTTAAAACACAACCTTCGACTAGGTTATAGACCAACAAAAGTGGATGACATCTAAACTTGAAGTCTACTTCTAGAAACACACCCACGCCCAAGATCCAACCTGTCACCTGAAATACATGTAATTTCGGAAAACATCAACAAAAGTTGAGCGAGTTCATGCGTTTTGTGTGAGTACTTGTAAACCTTTGAGAGACTCCTTTGAAAACAGGTATGAAAAGCGTGTATGAACATACCAAATAAATGTTTTACAAGGACTTTAAGGCATGTGAGGAGATAGGGAGTACTCAAAATGAGTAGGCTTATACCCTTGTCGATTTTCCCTCGACTATGTCGATTTCCCTCGACTATGTCGATTTACCTCGACTATGTCAATTTCCCTTGACTATGTCGATTTCCCTCGACTGGGACACCGAAGCACTCAAGTGATCACATGAGGACCATGAGTGGGGCTCGACCGTACCCGTTAGATCTAACCTTCGTCCCTAATTAAGAATTAATGGCATTTCAGTATTTAGTCTGTGCTCACATGATCTAATAGTGCATTTCATAGGCATTTCATACCGTTTAAGCATTCGTAACATGTATTCCACCCCCGAGAGTTATAAAACCAAAAACATTTAAGAGAAAAGGGGGAGCATGAACTCACTGTTTTGCGTCTTCGGTACTCGTAACTCAAATCTCGTCAGCAAACACGACTACCTACAATGTGCTAGGGTCTATTAGACGAGCGGGCCGTGCCTTGCCTTGCCTTAGTATTCATGTTTTGAGTTACGTTTCTTTTATGTCTTTAACATTATCCAAAGTTATAATTACTTGTTAAAATAGTAATTATTTTAACTTTAAATTATATTCAATTTTGGAATAATTGTTAAACAATATTTTCGTGACAATACTTCTCAAGTATTTATTTTCGTATTTCCTTCCCAAGGATGGGGGTATCTCATACATGTATCTTCGTATTCTTGTATTTGTAGTTTCAAATTAATATATTTTCCCAAAAATCATATATCTTCTAAATATTTCAAGAAAATATAATTTAACTTCCGAAAATAATATAATTTCTCCTTTTCGAAGATATGATATACTTTGTAATAATAATGATAATCATATTTTCATTTCTTTTGTATCCAAAATAATATTTACCAAAAATATGCTCAAAATGTAGTTTCCGGAATATCTTGTAAGTTACGTTCTTGCGTTTGGTTTCGCAGTATTATGTGTGTAACTTATATATTTATTCCTTGTGATTTTTTTGGTATTATTTTGGATTGTAAATGCTTGGATATTTTGTTAAGTTATATTACTTTAAATCCTAAAATAATATAACTATTACACCAAGTATACAAATAATCACACACAATGTGTTATTAATGTAAATATATATTCCAAATACATATTTATCCATTTTTATTTATAAAAACCAACCTCCAATACTTGTATTTTTGTAGCAAAGTCTATGGCAAAGTTTATATTGAAAACCATAGTTAAAACACACTTGTAAATATTTGTTTAGAAAATATTTTTCTAAGTGTTTATATTTTTAGAAAATTTTGCCATAGTTTCCCCTAAAAATGGAGGTTTCCATGCTATCAAAGCATATTATTTTCTTTTCAAAAATCGTTACAAACAATCAACAATCAATCTACATTTACCAAGTGCTAAAACAAAGCTATCTACATAATGATCATGAACTTGAACTTTCGTAAAAACTTGTAGTAACTTGGTAGTGTGTTTAGTGGGTTTAGTTACCCTTTAAAGTGTGTTTATTTCTTTAAAAATCTCATTCTTGAAAGATTTAGGTGTTTACAACTTACTAGATGATTTTTCCAAAAAGCATTCTTTTGTATTTTTCTTGCAAACAATGTATTCTTATACTTGTTTCAACACTAGAAACATGATTAGTGTCTTTAAAAACAATGTTTATGTAAATCTTGTTATTTAACTTGGTTTCTTTGGAAAACTATTTTAGAAATCATCCACTCACAAGACTTGTATTTTGTTTAAATCGTCATCACATGAAAACAACTTTTATTATTCAAGTTCATGTAAACATAAGGCATGATGATCTTGGTCTTTCACAAGATCATCACCTTAACTTACTAGATCATGTGTTTAATCACAATCTAGTAGGTTTCTTATGGTGTCTAACATCACTAACATAAATCATTAATCATCAAGAAGCAAATCATCACTAAACAACAAGTATTCATATGTTTGTAAGCTTATGTTAGAGTTTCATGAATATGTTCTTTAGTGTTCTTTTTGTTTAACAATGTTCATCATCTTTTAACCATCAGCATATGAAGTAACAAAGGGTTATGAGGGCCTTACTACTAGCACAAAGGCTAGGGATGAACACAAAATGTTGTGGATGACAAATGTGGAGGATAAAAGCTAATGGGAGAGGTCCTTCAAGATCCAAGACCACCAAGCTTGCTTAGATACCTTCTTGCACCTTAGGATGAACTTGGAAAGTATGGAAGTGAGTTGAAGATGGTGGGGTGGTGGGTGCTTGTTCTCGGCCGCAAGTGAGGAGGAAAGGAAGGAGATGAGTGGGTGATTAAGTGTGGGTGAGATGATGAGCTTCATGTCTTCTTATAACCATTCATCTCTTTTAACCAATGTATAATATGTTTGTAAAGTACATAGCAAATCCTACAACAAATCCTAGGAGATCAAGGGCGGATCAAGAAAATCTTGTAAGATTTGGAAGTGGGGTCACATAAGTGACCGTAAATATAAGGGGGGGGGGGTATTAGTTGGTTTCCAATGGTAAGTTAGGTTACAAGTTGAAATCCAAAGTGTATTGATTAGTATTTAAGTGTATGATGTGTTATATAGTGTGTTAGGGTGTTCGGGGATCATAACTAGCTCAGAAACATTAAAACAATGCTTCTAGTATAATTTTGGTGTTTCGGGTAATGTCCGGTTGTTCGGTTAGATACCGGTTCGTTAAAGTGTCAAACTATTCCGTTTAGTGTTCTTTATGTACCCTTTTGTGACACTTTTAATTCCCGACACTTAGGAAAGCATTCAGGACCATTTAGTCATATTTTTGCATGTAACAAACTTGTTAAAATGCTGAATTTTGCTGATTTATGCAGAATTCTGCACTTTATGTGGGTTTAGGCACTTTCCAGCACTTTATCTATCACCTAGAAAAGCAGTTTTGTGGTCCTTACTTCCCTACACACTATATTAGTGTAATACGTAGTTTCTAGCTCATACTAGGCCTCAAAACACTGTCTGTCTATGTACTGAACTTCGTCAGCATTTTAGTTTGTCTGATAATGGTGCCAATTCTGTTCTGTGCATTATTAGAACTATATCGTGTTGCATGTAGTAATTCTTGCAACATGAAATGCCATTGTATGTATATAACATTAATCAGAAATTCATTTGTCTTGTAAACTAGATCATGCACAGTTATTAAAGCACAAATTACTGTTCAATTACTGTACGGAAAAGTGACATTTGTCATAGACTCCCCCCGTTAAAAGAATTTTGTCCCGAAATTCAGCGATGCCATCGGTCGCAGGGGAGTTGTGAATCAAATGTGGTAACTTAGGTTTAAGATTTGTCTTCATGTTCCCAAGTAACTCTGGGCCATGATATGAATTTCCAACATACTCAAATAAATCAACTATGTCTTCTCTGTGTTTTGTGGACTCTTGGTCCGCAACCTTAACAGGTTCTATAGTAAATTGGAGTTTGTCGTTGACGTGAATCTTGTTTGTAGGAACAACGATTGTTCCTTGAGTCAGACTCCTCTAAAGACTAGACAGAATGTGTCGCGATCACTATTGATCTTTTCTAGAAGTTTCAGCTTGTGAGCAATGGTTCCGATCCCTACCAGGATCTCGAAAGGTCTAATATACCGGGGGTCCAACTTTCCATGCTTTCCAAATCGCATTACGCCTTCTCAAGACGAGGCTCCCATTAAAGCCATACTTCTTATCTCAAATTCCTATGATTTCTGCCGCTCATCGGCGCAATCTTTTTGAATTCCGCGGGTTGTCTTGATATGATCACATATCTGAACGATCTTGCCTCTAATTTTTCCTGAACCAACTCGGGCCAGTAGATTGTTTATCTCCGATCTCCGTTTAACACAACGGGGATCAACTTATTAGGTTCCATCTAAAGCTTCACACGAAGCGGTTTAAACAACGGTGTGATAAATACTGTTGTAGGAAAGCTCCACTAAGGGTAAGTGAGTGTTCCAACTTTTCATCAAAGTTTATCACCCAAGCACGTAACATGTCCATACAGTCTGCATCGTTCAGTAGTTCAGTCCATCTTCGTTAATATTTAAGTTCTTACGATCAATGGTGTGCTGCAACCCTTGTGATCAGTAAAGGTCGTGCAGCGTTTTCTTACTGGTAGTGACGTCAAGTTTGCGGCACGCAATTTACTGTATTGAGATCAAGGTTTCTTCTCATGATCCCTAAATCAACGTGAGGCGTATGCAATGTTGTGGTCTCGTTGCATCGACGTGCAATCGAGACTCTGTCGAGAAGCGTCACATAATTGCAACTCTAACTCCTTAGCTCTTGATTGCAGGGTTGGCATTAATCTCATTCTTATCCACCATGTGTCCTAAAGTTCTTACCTCGCGAATTCGAAATCCGCTTTTCGACACCTTAGCACATAACTGTTCTTTCTCTAAGAGTCGCAAGATAAATTGCAGATGTTGCTCACGACCTTCCTTGGTCGTTGGGCATATAAGAATGCAGTTAATAAATATAATTGTGATCTATCCCGTTATGGCTTACACGTTCGATTCATGAGGTCCATGAATACTGTCGATGCATGGTTAAGCCAAATGGTACGACAAGGAATTCGAAATGCTCGAAGCGAGTCCTAAAGGTTGTTTTAGGGTTATTTCCTTCTTGTATTCACAGTTGAGGACATCCTGTCCTCAAGTCGATCTTTGAGTGGTAATTATAACCTGACGATTGGTCTGTTCATGTCATCAATCCTTGGCAAAGGATACCGATCCTTGATATCCAATTCTCTTGAATTGATGCAAAGTGGAAACTGTCAACTTTCTTCTTGTGTCCTTAACTAAGGACACCATGTCCTTAATTCCATCTTGGAGTAGTAGCTGGGATCTTGTAGTTGGTTGACAAGTCATCGGTTCTCGGTAAGGGGTACCGATTCTTGTTGGTTAGTTGTCTATCTCCCTGTAACCCATGCGTAATACTTTTCTCCCTCATTATTCCCTCTGAGTTCCTCTCAGATTAGGCTATATACGCGTGTAAAAACTGTTGTCCTGTTTTCTGACGAATAACACTGTGGCTTCCCAAGGTGAGAAACGTGGCCTGGTAGATTTCCTCTGTCTAGCAGCTCTCACAGCTGCATCAGAGGCTCTTGTATCTCGGACGAAACTAGTTGGTAAGGCGTCATCTTGTCACTGGTGCCGCTCCTGGCACGAAGTTCATCCTAAACTTCTCTTGTCGTTAAGGGGGGGGGGGTATTCCTAGCAAATCTTCAGGAAAGGCTTCTTGGTCTCTTAAGTTTCCAAAATATAGTACTTAATGTTTCGCTTAACTAACCTTCCATTCGCCAATTCTAAAGAATATGGGACGTCTATTCTACTCAAAACTAGGCCAGGTAGTTCTTAAGTTCTAAGGATACGAGATTAAAGTTGATGCCAGTATTAATCAAAAATGGATGCATAGAATTTGGTTAATAGGGAATGTACCCGTAACCGCATCCGGATCCTAGCATGCTTCACGAGCTCCGATCGTGAAGACCCTTCCTTGCTTGGTTCTTCTTAGGGCAATCTTTCCTAAAGTTCCCTGCTTCACCACACCTGTAGCAGCCTGGAATTTTCCCATTATCTCTTCCGTCTGGATCCTTCGCCCAACAGGCATCCTTGCTGTGCCCTTCCTTTCCACACTTTCCACACTTAGGCCTCAGACATCGACCTTCATGGTAAAAATTGCATTCCTCGCATCTCGGCTTATTTCCCAAATAAACCTTACCACCAGCCTTATTAGGGGTGTCACACCCTGGCTTTGCGGAAGCGTGGGTTTATTTGGTGTGACTTCTTAATACCATAGCTTAACCACAACAAAGCTATATGAAAATAAAACCATGAAGATCATCCGTTGGTTTAAGTTTGAAAAGTAAAATACGACAACATTGTTTTAAAGCATTGACACATGCATCGAGTTTACAACACAACATAATAAAAACATTGTTCATACGACATAACCACAAAACATGAAATAACACAGTTTAAGCCTTGTGACTCGTCCAGGTAAAAGTCACAATCCTTAAACTTGGATGACACCATTCTTCTACGCAGCGTAACGACAGTGCATACCTTGCCAGATCCCTAATTTCCTGAAATACATGTAAGTTGAAAAATCAACAAAAGTTGAGCGAGTTCATGTGAAAGTGAGTATGTAAAACCCTTGTAAGTATAAAATCCCTGGTATGTAGCAAATAAGGAAATAAAGAGATCACCAATGGTTTGCAAGGCCATTGATATGTGTGAAGTGCAGTAGGAAGACTCAAACCTAGCAGATTTTTGCGTCGGGTACCAAGTCACCCCGAGGTCCGTACTGTTGGGCCTGGGGCTGGGCTTGCTACACCCAGATAGATCTACCGCTAAAGACCCTCGGTCCTACAATGAGGATTAATGGCCTCCAGTTCCCGCCTACCCACTCACATGATCTAAGTAGTAACCCTCCTTACGCTAACTATACTATGTAAAAGTATTCGTAATCATAGTAACATGTATTTCACCCCCGAAGTATAAAAACTGAAAATAGTTAAGAGAAAAGGGGGACATGAACTCACTGAAGTGCGTCTCGAAATAGTATCTCCCAATTAACCTGCTGCGTGACGACCTACACGTACAAACTTCTATTAGACGGACGGCCGTGCCTTGGCTTAGGGTTTAACGTTTTTGGGAAATAGTTAGGCAACTATTTCGTATTTCTACTTCTTAATTATTTTATAGTTGTATTCCTTCCCAAGGATGGGGGTTTTAATACATGTGCGTTTTCGTAATTCCAAAATATATTATTAAGTCTCACTTAATAAAATATATTTTTATTTCTATCTCCAAAATATACATATTTTTCCGAAAAATACGTAAGTTACATTTTAAGGTTCGGATGGTAATAATAATACCGGTGTACTTAAATATTTATTTGTGAAGGCGTTGGTTATTATTTTGGAGTCGTGCTTTCACAATGTATTCCAGTTATATTATTTTTACTCTAAAAATAATATATAGTTCACAAAATAATCATAAAATCACGCAAGCGTTTTACTATGAAATATATATTCTAAATATATATTTAGCAAGTTTTATTCACGAAAATCCACCTCCGACACTTGGTAATTTTGTAATAAAAATCATGGCGAAGTTTGTTTGGAAAACAAGTAAAAAATATATTTATAAACACTTGTCACCAAAAATATTTTAAGTGTTATTTTCTGGAAAAATTTCGCCAGAGTTTCCTCTGTAACTGGAGGTGGCCACGCTTACTAGCGTATCATTTTCTTTTCAAAATTCAATCAACAATTTTCCAATCATCAACATACATCATTCAAACATCAAACTAGTAAAAAATAAGTATAAATCGCGAACGCATGAACTTGTAAGTTGTGTAAAAAGATGTAGTAATCTTTCCAACATTTTTAGTAGATCTTGTTTTCTTTAAAAACATGTTTAATTTCTTAAAAACTTTGTTTTCAAAGAACATGTTGTTTTACAATTTCTTAGTCAAAAATTACGAAAATATTTCTTTGTTAAATCCTTTTGTTACACAAGTGTTTACACACTTGTTTGTTCACAAAACACTTTTAGTTTATGAAAGATCCGGCTTAAAATAAGACTTGTATATTTACTTGGTTCTTCGAAAATACCACTTGTAGATCTTTAGATCTACTAGTTTAGAACTCCATTTTATGAGAAAAACTATTTTTACACAAGTTCATGGTTATGTGTGGAAAGGTTTGTCATCTTGTATCTTCTACACTTAACATATTGCTAGTTCATGTTCCATGAACATGATCTAGCGTGGTTGGATGATGATCCGTTCCACTACTAGCAACCAACAACATAAAATAACCATAACTAAACAAGATTCACAAGTTTTACACCATTATTTACCCTTTAACCAACAAGTTTATTATTCTTACAAGACTTTTAGTTTTGTTTTCGCATGTTCTTGAGTTTTAACCGTTAAACTTCTTATTAACCACTTTAAACATGAACAAGGAAGTGTTTAGAAGCACTTACTACTAGCTCAAGGCTAGGGAAGAATCAAAGCGAAAACTAGGTGGATAAAAGCGATGTAGAGAGGTCCTTGTGATTCCGAAAGCATCGGGCCTCCTTGTATGAACTCTAGCACACTTGTATGTATGTGGTTTAGCAAGATCAAAATTTGAAGGTGATGGTGGGTGTGTGTGAGCTCTCGGTCGAGAGTGATGAGAGGGAAAGAGAGATGTAATTTTTTTGTTGTGTTTTGATGTGAATGAGAGTCTTAGTCCATGAGCTTATTTATAATCCATGCAATCCTATTATCCAATATATAATGTGTTATCAAGATATTAAGCAAACTTGATTAAAATAATCAAAAACTTGTGGAGGGTGTTCCCTAGGGGAACCGTTCGGTTATGGGGGGGGGGGGGGGTAATATGGTTGGATTTGGACTAACTAGTTAGGTGATATTTAGTTTAGTTAGGTGATTAAATTAGTTATTAGTGGGTAGTGTATTATAACGGGTGTTAGGGTGTTCGGGGACCTAACTAGCTCAGAAAAGGAAAAACAATGTCATTGACATTATTTTTATGTTCCAGGTAAAGTCCGGTTGTTCGGTTGGATATTGATCCGTTAAAGTGCTAAATAAGCATTTAGAGTGTCTTTAATATTATTTCTAGTGACACGATGAATTCCCGACACTTTGAAAAGTGTCTAGTATTATTTTCCCATGTTTTTGCACTTTACTAGTTAGCTTAAATGCTGAATTTTTGTAATAAAGTGCAGGATTTTTGTAGTTAAAGGATGTTTTAGGCACATCCGGTCACTATAACTATCACCTAGTGACGCAGTTTTACAATCCTCACCTCCCTACACTCCCTACTAGTGTAGTAAACTATTCCCGGCTCATACTGGCCTCAGAGACAGTGCCTGTCTGATGCTGGCTATGTCAGCATGTTTACTGGGTTATCCGTTCATTGTGCTACTGTGCTTTTGTGCATCAAGTTTGTCACTATAGTTCTGTGTAAATAATGGAGTGACAGTAATAAGGTATGATGCATGTATGTGTATGTATCAAAATTCAAGTAGCATTTTAACCACAATTGTAAGCAAGCACAGTAATTAAGCATTAATTAAATATTAATTAATTCGTACGGATACCTGGTTTGGTGAGGGTTGTCACAAGGGGCTCCACAAGCCTTCCTGCCATGGGGCGAGTTCACTTTCCTTCTTTTGTTTCCTTAGAGCTTCCATAGCTGACTTGGGTACCTATCTTTAGGTTTGCAGACTTCCTTTTCTTGTTGCCTGATGACTCCACATGAGTCTCTTTCTTGTTATCCTCAAATTCCGAAAATTTTCCCATGCGTAGAGCTTCTTCAGTAAGAATGACACTCAAATCGATAGCCTCTGTGATGGTTGGGGGCTTTGAGGTAGTAACCATGCTCCTGATCTGAGGTGCAAGTCACCAAATGAATCGCTCAATCCTCTTGAATTCCGGCTTGACTAAGTAGGGAACGACCCTAGACAAGTTGTGAAATCACTGGACGTACTCAGAAATCTTCAGCCCGTCCATTTTCAAATTCCAGAACTCCACCTCAAGCTTCTGGATTTCAGCCCTAGAACAGTATTTCTTCTCCATCATTTCCTTGAGCTCATCCCAGCTCAGTTCATAAGCAGCATCTGCACCATGGGTCTGAACCTGAAGGTTCCACCAGGAGAGTGTGCCATCCAAAAACAACCCTGAGATAAAGGTAACACTCTGCTGGGGTGAATAGTTACTCATTCTTAGAACGAAGTCAGTCTTCTCTGCCCAACGAACAAATGCAACGGCGCCTCCTGTGCCGTCAAAGTTTAATGGCTTGCAGTTCAGGAACTGTTTATAGGTGCAGCCAGTTGGAGGGTTATTTCCGGTACTGCCACCGCTGTGTTCAGTGCGGAGGGCTTCATGTCGTGCAATTGCCTGTGAGATGTGTTCTTGAAGCTCGGCTTCTGTCCTTGGTAACGTACTGGTGTCTGTGTCTCGTCTGGGCGGCATTCTTTTCTGTCAAAAGGTATGCGGTTGGTTAGACAACATTCCATAATTGTCTATGAGGTACATAACACCATAAGCCAACATGTAATCACCCAATATCACATGCATATATAATCAACAATGTATGAGCGAGGAAACAATTACTGAGCCTTCACATAGGCTTGGCAACTTGGCTTATTGTTTGTAGTGGGAAAAATAAAATGAACTCGAGGCTACATCGCCTTGGTCATACAAGTTTCATGAAGTGGCAGTTATTTTCCTTCTTTATAGCTTTACAAGACGGGTACACTTCCCTTGAGATGGGGGTTGTCCATGTAGGGGTGATAGAGAGTGTAACATCACTGAATGTTTCCGAATGTTATCCATCTTCACTTGCTTAAATATCGGTTCTCAAACATCTCGTACACGGGTAGAAATGTCAGACACGAAGTAGGCAAAGACAGGTTTCCTACTTTATAAAGTGCTAAAGCAATGGCCTATGCATTGTTCTACCAGATGAAGGTGTGAACACCTATAGCTTATTTTTGGAGGGATGGTGATCATTAACCTGACCCGCAGAGTCCACCAGGATTTCCATGCACTACAAGTCATTATTACGTGGGCCCCCGTAATAATAAATTGTCTTGCACAGTTACCCCAATTTTCCCTCGTCCAAGCAGATGATCAACCAAGGAGGGGACACTACTGTCCTTATACCTCTGACATGGAAAGGACCATTGTGGTGGTCCACGCGCGAACACTCGTTATCGTTACACGCGAATAGGAACGATGATTAAACGAAATAGGAATAAGGAGAATTCCTAGTAGTTGGAGGGGCACCTTCAAGATGAATACTTCATCTTCCTTGTCTGGTCAGGTGTGTCGTCAATCTCGCTTCACAAAAGCCGTAGGGATCTCATCCCGCTGATTAAGAAGTTGTTCAAGGTTGCCGCCTCTGCCTCGCCATCACTACCGTAGTCAGGCACCTTCACGATCGAGAGGGAAGAGCAGCCATCTCCTACGGAAGCAAGCTCAGAATCTTGTTTGGTAATCACTCCAGCCATGAGCTTTGCAATGAACACGAGGCCGATAGCTTCATCGTGCGAGTAAGAGCAATAATAGGATTCGGAGTCGAAGGTATCTTATTCACGTCAATAATTATTCCGTACACTTATTCGTATGTATATATCAATAAACAAATATGTTACTTAGCATAAACGGGCAATTCGATGCATCATATCACATATAACTCTTGTTTATCTTTTGGGGGGGGGGGTTATTTTGTCTTTGGCAAGTCTAATTCATGTAGACTATGCCTTAGTTGGCACCTTATTTTGGGGTATTCTCCTCCCTACTAATGTCCTTGCCTTGTCTCTTCTTTGAAAAATTTTTGACTCGTGGATCTTGACGCTTACGTGAATGCAATGAAAAACCTCTTTTTTTGTAAAAATGTTTTTGTGAGAGAGTTCTATTGATTGTAGTCTAGACTCGAGAAGGAATCCTAGTTCACTACAATCGAAGCTCTGATACCAAACTGTCACACCCTGACTTTTACGGAAGCGTATGATGTGTGACTGGTTTAATATCATTGCATTCAATCATAATAAACAACTACATAATCAAAACGATGTTCATCCATTCATAAAATTTCAGTATTACAAACTTTGGTTATTTAAGTTTTAAAACACAACCTTCGACTAGGTTATAAACCAACAAAAGTGGATGACATCTAAACTTGAAGTCTACTTCTAGAAACAACACCCGCGCCCAAGATCCAACCTGTCACCTGAAATACATGTAATTTTGGAAAACATCAACAAAAGTTGAGCGAGTTCATGCGTTTTGTGTGAGTACTTGTAAACCTTTGAGAGACTCCTTTGAAAACAGGAATGAAAAGTGATGTGTTCAAAATGTAACATATAAATTTCATCAAATGAGGCATAAAACTAACCCTTTTTTAGTACTAATGTTGGAAAAAGTGTGCTTTTGTCTTCCTTTTGTATTTTCAGGATTAAATGAGCTTAAATTAACAAAAGAAGCAAAAAGACATCAAAATCTAACATAAATACAAGAAAAGGAACAAGACGTGGCATGCCCGACCCCACGACAGCATCTTCCCAAGCAAAACAAGAGATCAGAAGCCTGAACACGCCCCGTGCTCAGCCAGCACGGGGGCGTGCCCAAGTGTCAGTAGAAAAGACAAAGTGGTAGAAGCTTCTATTGCCCACCACGGGCCGTGCTCAGCGGACACGGGGCCGTGGTCAACTATAAGATTCGCACAATCCAGGCAAATCTTCATAGTACAAAGATTCTTCTGCACACGGGGTCGTGCTCAGCGGACACGGGGGCGTGGTCAACTAATAAGACAAAGCTGCATTTAATGAAGAAAGAGAGGAGGTGGACACGGGGCCATGCCCACTGGACACGAGGCCGTGCCCGAGCTTCTGTTCAGCCTATAAATAGAAGTGCTTGGCTCAAGCTCAAACCATCCCTTGGCACACCACCTCTCTCACACTTCACCCACCACCCACCACCACCATAACACCATCATCCATTGTCCATCGTAGAGTGTGTGAGTCGTCTCGGGATCCAAGATTGATCGTAAGAGTTCTTGACAATCAAGGCCATGTTTGCCTAAGTCTCTTACATCACTTGGTGAAGACAAAGTGTCTAGTGTAATACTTTTTATTTCTAATCTTTTGCACTTTTTATTTGGTTTTGTATTAATGACTTTAATAACTAGTTGCTTATGTTGAAGGTGATCTTTCCTTATCGTTTGTCCGTGGTGTCTTGGCATTATTTTACTGTCTATATAAAATAAAAGATTTTCACCATTCATATCTCCACGGTCTATATGGAGGTATGTTGGCTACCTGGTCGGGGGTTAAGGGAACGGTTTGGTAAAGGTCTTGCCATTGTTCAGCGTTTAGAGGTCCTGCAATGGACCTGGGTTAAATTTAGTAGGACCTCCTTCAATACTTAACGGTATTGGATGGCGGGGGTCTAAACTCTTTGATCCCCTCATAAGTTAACTACTATTAATACTATAACCCGGCTATTTAGGACTGTATCCCTGCTGACTCAGACTACTTAGTCGAGGGTAACGTCACCTCCAAAAGAGGGGCCTACCATAATATTGCATTAATAACTTAATTAATTATCTTCCAATAATCCACCCTTTTAGGATTGTATCCTTGCTGACTCAAACTACTGGGGTGAGGGTAACGTCACCTTCAAAAGAGGGGCCTACTACAATAACTAAGATAATCTCTTAATTATGTGCAAAAGTGCGGAAATAATCAAAGGTTACACTAGATACAAGTCGGAACCAAGTGATTCATCTTGTCTATCTGTTTTTATTTTTATTTTATTTTCAGCCTTTTAGTTAGTTTTTATTTTTCTTAGTTCAAAACATTTTTCTAAACTTTTTATTTTGATTAGACGTTGAGGATAAACCGGTACTAAAAGTTCTTGTGTCCTTGGACGACCTCGGTATCTTGCCAACACTATACTACGCTCACGATGGGTGCACTTGCCCATATGTGTGTTTAGTGTTAGTAAAATATCGTGTTTTATAAATTTAAAACTTGGCTAAAAATAAGTGTTAAAGGGGCTTAAAATATACACCTAATATATATAACACTTCACACGCATCAAGTTTTTGGCGCCGCTGCCGGGGACACAAGGATTTTAAGAAAGTTAGGAATCAACGGCCTAATCGTTTTTCTTGTTTTTCATTTTTTTTTAGGATTTTTTTAGATTTTTCAGCTTCTGCAGAACTCAGCACGGGCCGTGCCCGCTGAACACGCCCCATGCCCAATCATTGGAACTGGCAATTCTGTTTTAAGTCAGACGGTAAGCTGAACACGGGGCCGTGCCCACTAAACACGCCCCCGTGCCCAAGTTTCAGTTACTGAAAACAGAACCGTAAGATCCCGACGGTTGGTAATTTCTGACACAAACATGAGTGATACTGATACTTTTTACTTTCGGCACTCTTATGGTACTATGTGGTGTCAATTATGTGGTGGTAACCATAAAGAATTAGAATGTTTTTTTCTAAATTATAAACCCCACTATATAGACCCATCATTTCCTAGTATCCTTAAGAGGGGCGAAAGTAAAAATAATCCTTATCGCTCCCTCGAATGCGCCCAACCGGATATTCTAGGAGAAATGCTTCTCGATGAATTATTTCAACTAGAAGATCTAATTTTTAATTGGTTAAAAGAACTTAGGGAAGATTTCAATAATCTTTTCCAAGACAATAACCAAGAAGAGAGGTTGGAACCGCATTTAAACAACTTCATTGTTTCCAATGATACTTCTAACTCTAGTGAGGACTTGAGCGATAGTCGTCCCTGTGTCGATTGTGCCGTGAAGGACTCCCCATCAACTTCGTTTGATGCATACATAGACCTGAGCGATTCGACATACACCTTCTTTAACGAGAGCCCGGAAAAGGGTTGGACTTGTCCACCTACATATAGCATAGGAATCACCTTCACCGACAACCTCTTGCGTTCTCGTCTTAATCTAGATCAATTAAGGTATCTTAGGCACTTTGGGGTTGTTCCATCCAGTAAGGAACCGCCCGATCCGGAAAAGTTCCTTAAAAATAGACGCACTTCATAAAACAGTTTTCCGACACGGGGCCGTGCCCAGGTCAACACGCCCCCGTGTCCACCAAAAGATTCCCTTCTGACTTTTGTCAGAATACGGACAAAATGTGTCAGGATCTTGCCTGCACACGGGGCCGTGTCCAGCCGACACGGGGCCGTGTCCAGCTCGCTGTCGTTTTCTATAAATGCAGCCAAGAACCCTGCACATTTGGACCATCCAGGGACAGAGATTTGGAGGGATTTTCTGACTTACCATCCTAGGTATGTTCTAAAAGAAGGTTCCTACAAGCATCTTGTCCTTTCCTCTTTTATCCATTGCCTTCTTCTTCATCTTTCTTGCACCAAGAACTCCATTAAAGCTTGATTTCAAGCTTTGTTGTGATGTTTATTGAATTTTTGTTCAAGGAATCTTGTTAAAAATATGTTACATAACATTGTTTTAAGTTATTTCTGCTCAAAAAGCTTCATAAGTTAAGAAAAATAATTTGAAACCCCAAGATTCCTTGTTCTAAAAATCTGCAGAAAGTTGAACACGGGGCCGTGCTCATTGAGCACGGGGTGTCACACCCTGGCTTTTGCGGAAGCGTGGTTATTTTGGTGTGACTTCTTAATACCATAGCTTAATCATAACCAAGCTATATGAATTAAAAACATGCAAGATCATCCATTAAGTTTTGAAAACCAAATACAGTACCATTGTTTTAACGGGAACATACCCTAACAACCATAACCTTGTTCAACAAGCATTACAAACTTAAAACATAACATAAACATGGTTCAAGGATTGTGTCTTGTCCAGGAAAGAGACACATCCCCTAAACCCCGGATGACCTCGGAAACTAGTGCAGCGGAAAACATGCCATACCGTGCCAGATCCCTTTTAATTTCCTGAAATACATGTAAGTTGAAAAATCAACAATAATGTTGAGCGAGTTCATGTGTAAGTGAGTAAGTAAACCTTTGTGAGTATAAAAATAGTCGTGGTATGTAGCCAATAAGGGGACTTGTGATCACCAATGGTTTGCAAGGCCACTGATATATGTGAAGTGCAAATAGGGAGACTCAAACCTAGCAGATTTCGCCACGGCATTAGTATGTGGACAAAGTCACCCCAAGGTCCGTTTCTAGTTTGGCCTGGGGCTGGGCTCGCTACACCCAGATAGATCTACCGCTCCTGTCCCTCGGTCCCGACATGAGGACTAATGGCCTCATATTGCTCCTACCCACTCACATGATCTGAGTAATAAACCTCCTTACGCTAACCATACCGTATATAAAGTACTTGTAAACAAAGTAACATGTATTTCACCCCCGCAGATAAGAAAACTGAAAACAGTTAGAGAAAAGGGGGACATGAACTCACAGTGAAGCGTCTCTACCAAGTATCTCCAAATCAGAAAGCTGTGCGACGACCTACAAGTGCTAATTCTATTAGACGGACGGCCGTGCCTTAGCTTTATTGTCTAAGTTTTTGGGAAATAGTTAGACAACTATTTCGTGTTTACATTTTGTATATACTTGGTAGTTAATCTCCTTCCCAAGGATGGGGGATTCAATACATGTGCGTTCATAAATATTTCCGTAAGTGCGTAAGTTACGTTTTAACAATCGAGTGGTAATATAATTACCGGTGTAACTTATATATTTATGGTGAAAGCGTTCGTATTATTTTGGGATCGTTAACGTTTGTAAATATTATTTTACTCTAAAAATAATATTTATGCATTTTCACAAAATAATCATAAACAGTGTGTGAAAAATATATATTTATCACGTTAAATTTTGTGAAAATCCCACCTCCGAATATTTAGTAAATAAAGTCATGGCGAAATTCATATTTCGAAAACATGTCAAAAATGATTCTAACACTTGTAGTGTAAATAGTTCTAAGTGTTAGGTTTTTAGAAAAATTTCGCCAGAGTTTCCTCTGTAACTGGAGGTGGCCACGCTTTCAAGCGTATCATTTTCTTTAACAAATCAACTCAACAATTTTCTTTATGTGATCAGAACAACTTTTCTCACAACAACTAATCAACATATGTGTAAATTGCCAAAAATTACATGAACTTGTAGTTTTCCCAAAACTGTGGTGTAAATCCCCTTAAATTTAGTAGATCTTCATATAAGGTAATTTGATCTTGTAAAAACCTTGTTTTTAGAGAAAATCCATCTTTACAACTTCCAGTCTTCTTTTACAAAAAACTGTTATTTTGTCGGATCTTTTCATTTCACAAGTGTTTACACACTTGTGGTTTATAAAAATCATGCTTGTTAGTGTAAGATCTATCTTTTAAAATACATGATTTCTTTGATACGTGGTTCTTTGAAAATACCACTTGAAGATGCGTAGATCTGCTAGTTTTAAACACAATTTCACAAGTAAAACCCTTTTACACAAGTTCATGATTCGCGTGTGGTAGAGTTTCACCTTTTAACCCTTGTATTATTCAAAACTAGCTTATGTTAAGATCCATGATCTTACCAAACCGGGTTAAACGATGATCCGAGCTACCACATCATAGATCGGGCCTAAATAATCATACTTTTCGAATACTACATCATTTACACAACATATAAGCTTTTAACCACTATTTTTAGTGTTTTTAGTAAACTTTAATGCTTCAAAATGCAAGATTCCGAGTTTTAATCATCATACATCTTATTAACCACCTTAGATTAGTTCAAATATGAGTTTTAAGCATTATACCTCTAGCTCAAGGCTAGGGAAGAATCTACGCGCAAATGAGGTGGATAAAAGCTAAGTAGAGAGGTCCTTCGCGTTCCGCTTGCTCCAAGACTCCTTGTATACGACCCTTGAAGCTTGTATGATGTTGGAATGTGAAGATCAAAATCGAAAGTTGGGTGTATGATCAAGGGGGTGTTCGGCCGAAGCCTTGTAGAGAGAAAGAGAGAGTGTGGTTGTGATGTTGTGTGTGTGAAATGATCATATGTGTTAAGCCTTGATCTTATAGACAAAGTTTAGTGTTATTAACCAATGGTTACTATGTCCATTAGATATTAGACACAAGCAATAAACTAATCAACAAAAGTACAAGGGTGTCCCCTTGGGGGGACGGTTTCGGTTGGGGGGGGGGGGGTACCTAGTTCGAATCCAACTAGTTAGTTAGGTATTAGTTAGGTTAAACCAAGTTAGTTAAGTGTTTAACCCAGTTATTAGTGTGTCACGCGTTACAGTGGGTGTTAGGGTAATCAGGGACCCTAACTGGCTCAGAAAAAGATAAATAATGAAAATAACAATATTTTCATGTTTCGGGTATAATCCGGTTGTTCGGTTGGATAGTAATCCGTTAAAGCGTTAACAAAGCTTTAAAGTGTCGTTAATACTCTTTTTAGTGACACAACTCATTCCTGACACTTTGGAAAGTGTCTAGTGTTATTTTTCTCATGTTTTGGCACTTTATTAGTTAGCTAAAAGCTGAATTATTTTGTAAAGTGCTGAGTTTTGTACTTAGAGTACGTTTTAGGCACATCCAGTCATAGTGACTTATTCCTAGAGACGCAGTTCCACAACCCTTATATCCCTACACTCACTACTAGTGTAGCAAAACGTTTCTGGCTCGTACAGGCCTTAGAGGCAGTGTTTGCCTGATGCTGGCTTTATCAGCATGTTCAATAGGTTATCCGTTCATGTGCTACTGTGCTTTTTGTGCATCATGTTTGTCACTAGGGTTCAACATGTAAATAATGTAGTGACGATAAGTAAAGTATGATGCAGGTAAGTACATGTATCAGTATTCAAGTAGCAGTTTATCAGCTAGTTCAAACAAGCACAGTAATTAAGTAGTAATTAATCCTTAGTTAAGTCGTACGGATACCTGGTTTAGTGCGGGTTGTCACACGGGGCCGTGCCCGCAGTACTGTTTCATTAAAACGAACTGTTTTTGGTTTGTTTTCGTAGAATGTCTAGCCAAAACCGCGGAACCTCTTCTGCGCACTCAAGGAACAGCCGACGGGAAAGGAGGCCATCGATTGAAGCAACTCTCGTAAGATACGTAATGGCGCTACGTGAAGCACTTGACGAGATGACTTCAGTGGTGGAGGTCCTCATTGACCGTATAATCTATCTCTCGGTGGGGTTGGAAAACAGTTTCCGGGAAATAAACATCTTGCACCAGAGGTTAAACATTCTGGTAACACCTCCTATGGAACCAATCCTCCCTCAAGAGGATTGGAACCTCGCACTTGGAATTCAAAATCCTACCGGTTGGGACGACATTCCGGCAGAACCTCCTCTTGAAGAACTCCAAGAAATTCCGGTGGAAGTTACACCTCCTCAACCCGATGCTCATGAGCCCGCTTTTCTTCTCCCTAGGGAGATCGAAGAGTGGCTCGCCGATGTATGAGGAGCCCATACCCGTAGGAAGAAGTTATCAAGCCACTTTTAACCGAGAGATCCATCTTTTCGGAAATTTTGCTAGTAGAATAAATAGTAGGCGAGAAACTTCTTGGATTTCTTGTGTTTCTTTGACCTAACTAGCTAGTATTTTAATTTTTAGGACTATTATGTAATTCTCTCTATGATTAATGAATGATGGTTTTAGTTAAATTGGTGTTTTGGATGGTGTTGAAATGAATAAAACACACTTGAGATGGCAAAGGATGCAAGGGAAACTTGAACCAGCACTCCATATAGGAAAACAGAACCGTCCGACAAATTTCTTCGTTTACAGTAAGTTCGGCACGGGCCGTGTCCACCCAACACGGCCCCGTGCTGCACAGTCTGCAGAAAAAGACCCAGTTCAGGTAACTGGACACGGGCCGTGTTCACCCAACACGCCCCCGTGTCCAGACTTCTGTTTCTCTTGTTTTAATTTTGTTACTGGCACTTGAACACGGGGCCGTGCCCGGATCACACGGGGCCGTGTTCAGCGCCCAGTAACACAAAATTTTTGCTTTTTACACCTTTTTACACATTCAATCAACCTAAAAACTTATTTTTGGGACACATTGAGGACAATGTGTAATTTAAGTGTGGGGGGGATGCTAAAACCTTGAATCTTGCAAGTCCTAAATACAACACAAAACTCTATTGGAACCGCTAATCACCCCAAATTTTTTCAAAAATTTTCATTTTTTTTACTTGTCTAGGTTTAACTCGGGAAATTCAAGTTCTTAAAAAAGTTATATTTTTACGAATTTACAACCGATAGCGTCGTGATAAAAAGAACCAACATAAGAAAATTATGAAAAGGCATGACAAGCTTAGTTAAAATTTAATTATATATACTTGATCACATAAAAACTCATTCCCACAAAAGTGAGTTTTGAGCCTTTATTGAGCAAACACTTACATATCATTTTACTAAATGCTCATTTTCGTTTCTTGTGTGAATAGCCGCTTGGTTCTTACGACTCTAGAACTTGCCATGATGATACATTCCCAATCCTTACCAACTTAAACCCGAGTAAGTAAATGATGGAGGCATTAGGACTAACCTTTTTATTTCTACACCATTATTTTTCTTTTTTTTTACCACCTACCCAAAATCCCCCTAGTTAGCCCCTTTGAGCCTAAACCTTTTCATTTCATAACCCAAACCAAACACCCTTTTTACCCACCAAAACCTTTTTCATTTTTTACCCCTTTGTTTTAGTAACAAGTTCGATTTTTCGTATGATTTAAAAAAAAATTGTTGATGATGAAGCAAAAGAAAATAAACAAACAAGTTCATCAATAATAACTTTGTTTGAATAAATAGCTTCATCAAAATAAAAGTTACGAAAAATAGAAAGTCATACGAAAACCGACACTTGTTACGCTTTTCGCCCTTTTTCTACTAACCACTAACCACCAACCCAACCACCTACCTTTAACCCAAGCCTAGCCCTTAACCCACAAAGTCCTCTTGATATTTACAAAGGTATATAAGTTAAAAAGGAGGAGGATTGATTGCTTGGCAAGCCTATGGTAGGAGTAAGTTCCATGCCGCTCTCGAGTGATCCACAAAAATACATTTTCGGCCGAGTGTTGAGTGATCCCCGTGAGGTATGTGAACTTGTATATAAATAGAATTTTAAAGAGGCATGTTATGCCCTAATAAGTAATTTATCTTATGAAAAGTTTTAAATAAATCATGACAAATAGGATTGTAAATAAATAAAAATTAAATTAAATAAAGAATCTTGGAAATCCCGACACTCTACGACAAGCCCAAAAACCTTCTTCTCTACCCATTCCATTTGGGAGTGTAATAGCCACATATTAAAGAGTTTTGCTTGTGGACAAGCAAAGATTCAAGTGTGGGGGTATTTGATGTGTTCAAAATGTAACATATAAATTTCATCAAGTGAGGCATAAAACTAACCCTTTTTTAGTACTAATGTTGGAAAAAGTGTGCTTTTGTCTTCCTTTTGTATTTTCGGGATTAAATGAGCTCAAATTAACAAAAGAAGCAAAAAGACATCAAAATCTAACATAAATACAAGAAAAGGAACAAGACGTGGCATGCCCGACCCCACGACAGCATCTTCCTAAGCAAAACAAGAGATCAGAAGCCTGAACACGCCCCGTGCTCAGCCAGCACGGGGGCGTGCCCAAGTGTCAGCAGAAAAGACAAAGTGGTAGAAGCTTCTATTGCCCACCACGGGCCGTGCTCAGCGGACACAGGGCCGTGGTCAACTATAAGATTCCCACAATCCAGGCAAATCTTCATAGTACAAAGATTCTTTTGCACACGGGGTCGTGCTCAGCGGACACGGGGGCGTGGTCAACTAATAAGACAAAGCTGCATTTAATGAAGAAAGAGAGGATGTGGACACGGGGCCGTGCCCACTGGACACGGGGCCGTGCCCGAGCTTCTGTTCAGCCTATAAATAGAAGTGCTTGGCTCAAGCTCAAACCATCCCTTGGCACACCACCTCTCTCACACTTCACTCACCACCCACCACCACCATAACACCATCATCCACCACCATCATCCATTGTCCATCGTAGAGTGTGTGAGTCGTCTCGGGATCCAAGATTGATCGTAAGAGTTCTTGACAATCAAGGCCATGTTTGCCTAAGTCTCTTACATCACTTGGTGAAGACAAAGTGTCTAGTGTAATACTTTTTATTTCTAATCTTTTGCACTTTTTATTTGGTTTTGTATTAATGACTTTAATAACTAGTTGCTTATGTTGAAGGTGATCTTTCCTTATCGTTTGTCCGTGGTGTCTTGGCATTATTTTACTGTCTATATAAAATAAAAGATTTTCACCATTCATATCTCCACGGTCTATATGGAGGTATGGTGGTTACCTGGTCGGGGGTTAAGGGAACGGTTTGGTAAAGGTCTTGCCATTGTTCAGTGTTTAGAGGTCCTGCAATGGACCTGGGTCAAATTTAGTAGGACCTCCTTCAATACTTAACGGTATTGGATGGCGGGGGTCCAAACTCTTTGATCCCCTCATAAGTTAACTACTATTAATACTATAACCCGGCTATTTAGGACTGTATCCCTGCTGACTCAGACTACTTAGTCGAGGGTAACGTCACCTCCAAAAGAGGGGCCTACCATAATATTGCATTAATAACTTAATTAATTATCTTCCAATAATCCACCCTTTTAGGATTGTATCCTTGCTGACTCAAACTACTGGGGTGAGGGTAACGTCACCTTCAAAAGAGGTGCCTACTACAATAACTAAGATAATCTCTTAATTATGTGCAAAAGTGCGGAAATAATCAAAGGTTACACTAGATACAAGTCGGAACCAAGTGATTCATCTTGTCTATCTGTTTTTATTTTTATTTTATTTTCAGCATTTTAGTTAGTTTTTATTTTTCTTAGTTCAAAACATTTTTCTAAACTTTTTATTTTGATTAGACGTTGAGGATAAACCGGTACTAAAAGCTCTTGTGTCCTTGGACGACCTCGGTATCTTGCCAACACTATACTACGCTCACGATGGGTGCACTTGCCCATATGTGTGTTTAGTGTTAGTAAAATATCGTGTTTTATAAATTTAAAACTTGGCTAAAAATAAGTGTTAAAGGGGCTTAAAATATACACCTAATATATATAACACTTCACACGCATCAAAAGCGTGTATGAACATACCAAATAAATGTTTTACAAGGACTTTAAGGCATGTGAGGACATAGGGAGTACTCAAAATGAGTAGGCTTATACCCTTGTCGATTTTCCCTCGACTATGTCGATTTCCCTCGACTATGTCGATTTCCCTTGACTATGTCAATTTCCCTCGACTGGGACACCGAAGCGCTCAAGTGATCACATGAGGACCATGAGTGGGGCTCGGTCGTACCCGTTAGATTTAACCTTCATCCCTAATTAAGAATTAATGGCATTTCAGTATTTAGTCTGTGCTCACATGATCTAATAGTGAATTTCATAGGCATTTCATACCGTTTAAGCATTCGTAACATGTATTCCACCCCCGAGAGTTTTAAAACCAAAAACAGTTAAGAGAAAAGGTGCAGCAATGACTGTTGACGTGGGACAGACTGTCATTGTCAGTTGTACGTTACTGACCGTGTTTCACACGCACGCATGAACTCACGTTTGTGCTCTTTCTCAATCTGCCCTGATGCTTGGATAACCGTGCTATCTCGAAAAAGGTGCTATCGTAGTTATCTATGCTATTTATGGCGGTGAGTATATTAGTGTTTTTTCAGTTGCCTATTTTCTTTAATCATTACTTTCTTGAAAACCCCTTTCTTCTCCGTCTTCTTTGTCAGTTATTAGAAAGAATTTATAATTTCTCTTTCTTATGTCAACCGGAGATCATTACGAAGACTCTACTGAAGAAATGGCTGCCGAACTTCCACTGTTGAAGTGGTCCAGGGCGACGTTTGATGGTTTGATTCGGAATTTCAGGTTTCCGGAAAATTAGGGTGCTCGATACCCTGACGAGGGTCAGACGGCGGCGGATGCTCCGGCCGGGTATATAACTTTGTTTTGGGATTTCTTCTCTGCAGGCAATTTCCGATTGCCTGCAACGAAATTCTTTCTTGATATTCTCAATTATTACTAGTTTCATATCTCCCAGATGCACCCTATTGGTATGGTTATGTCACACCCTGACTTTTGCAGAAGCGTATGATGTGTGACTGGTTTAATATCATTGCATTCAATCATAATAAACAACTACATGATCAAAACGATGTTCATCCATTCATAAAATTTGAGTATTACAAACTCCGGTTATTTAAGTTTTAAAACACAACCTTCGACTAGGTTATAAACCAACAAAAGTGGATGACATCTAAACTTGAAGTCTACTTCTAGAAACAACACCCGCGCCCAAGATCCAACCTGTCACCTGAAATACATGTAATTTCGGAAAACATCAACAAAAGTTGAGCGAGTTCATGCGTTTTCTGTGAGTACTTGTAAACCTTTGAGAGACTCCTTTGAAAACAGGTATGAAAAGCGTGTATAAACATACCAAATAAATGTTTTACAAGGACTTTAAGGCATGTGAGGACATAGGGAGTACTCAAAATGAGTAGGCTTATACCCTTGTCGATTTTCCCTCGACTATGTCGATTTCCCTCGACTATGTCGATTTACCTCGACTATGTCAATTTCCTTTGACTATGTCGATTTCCCTCGACTGGGACACCGAAGCACTCAAGTGATCACATGAGGACCATGAGTGGGGCTCGGCCGTACCCGTTAGATCTAACCTTCGTCCCTAATTAAGAATTAATGGCATTTCAGTATTTAGTCTGTGCTCACATGATCTAATAGTGCATTTCATAGGCATTTCATACCGTTTAAGCATTCGTCACATGTATTCCACCCCCGAGAGTTATAAAACCAAAAACAGTTAAGAGAAAAAGGGGAGCATGAACTCACTGTTTTGCGTCTTCGTTACTCGTAACTCAAATCTCGTCAGCAAACACGAGTACCTACAATGTGCTAGGGTCTATTAGACGAGCGGGTCGTGCCTTGCCTTGCCTTGCCTTAGTATTCATGTTTTGAGTTACGTTTTTTTTATGTCTTTAACATTATCCAAAGTTATAATTACTTGTTAAAATAGTAATTATTTTAACTTTAAATTATATTCAATTTTGGAATAATTGTTAAACAATATTTTCGTGACAATACTTCTCAAGTATTTATTTTCGTATTTCCTTCCCAAGGATGGGGGTATCTGAAGGGGTATGGTCCCAAATATCGCGTCAGCACGACCGCGAATGACCATTACCCTCATTAAAAACCCCCAACAGCAATTAACTATCCAGTGTCCGCGTAAGATACACGCGAACACTGCGGTCCAATCTGTCCATTGATGAGAAGACTTACCTTAAGGACGGAAACTAATGTTACGCATAGCGATGCGGCCTCGCACCGCATCCTATGAACATTTTCGTCACGACAAGGGATCTGGACAAACAGTAACAGTCACTCAACAGGCGATGCGGCACAACACCGCATCCCCCACAAATCATGGATGGAACAACCAATGCGGGAACAACATCAATGACCGCAAGCAGCGATGCGGCCTGGCACCGCATCCTGCCTACAAAGCAAGTGGGTCTGACACCACAGTGCAAGTGGCACTAGGAACAGTCACCTACTAGCCCACGTATGAACAACAGCCTGACACCACAGCCGGACGTGGCATCACCACAGCATCCGACAGGTCTGACACACCTGCAAATAGCTGTGCGATGTCAGACTAGCTACTCAACTACCCTCCTTCACTCCTCGGCTATAAATACTCACCCCAAACCAGGTTTGAGGTATCACTTTCCAACTCTCTCAATACTACTATCATACTTTGCTTCCCAAGCAACTTACTGATTCTCACGCCGGAGAGTGGTAACAAGGAGCACCCCCCACCCCATCCTCCTTGTTACGAGTCACGGTTTGTTTCCTTTTGCAGGAAACCCACCACCAGACGATCCAGCCAGCGATCCTCGGAAAGAAGGGATTAACCCTCTTGACGAGACCAGTGAGTTAACCCTGCCCGGTTAACCATTGTTTCATCATTGGCGCCCACCGCTACTCTTAGCACTTTTTTCCAATCATCCTTTTCTTTCCAAAGATGTCTGATCGTCAAAACAACACTACCGGGGATAACCTAAACCCCGCAAACCAAGGGCCTGCGGTAACCAATCCCCTAGGCCCAAATGCTGAGCACATTGGCACATCAGCGCAAGGGGGCGTATCCCTTACGTTTGGACATGATCTTTCACAATACGCTGCTGTCATACCTCCAGGCATGAACCCTCATACCTGGTATGACCAACAAGCGGCCCTTCTAGCCGCAACGTATAACAGAGCTTGCGCCGACGAACAAGGAGGTATCGGACCTACCCCGATACCGCGTACACCTGCCGGTCGTATTTTACGATACGACGACAGGGCACCAACACATCCAGCCTCCAGAAGCAGGCAAGAGGACCGCGGCTCCTCCTATTGTGATGTCCGCACAATCAATGAGGACGATTCCTCATACGGGTCCCGCCGCAGGGACTCCGTACATAGCCGTTTAGGCTCTCAAGATGAAAGAAGGCGGCAGTCTACAATACGCCGCAACACAAACATTCAGAGTCGTTTGGGACCACAGTCCCACCATGAAGGGTATGGTCATACTGATCCAGATGATAGTACATACCGCGGGGAGTCCCATTCCACCAACAGTAGACCGGGCGGACGCAACTATGTTCCTCCCAGTCAACCCCGCAACACATACCTCCGCGCTGCAAAGCGCAACCAGGGCAAACCTTACAGGCCGAAATCTGCGGCCGAAAACTCTAAGTTTGTCCCAGAGATCGCCAACGCCGATGTCACCACTACAAAATTCCCATTAAACATTGGGAAATACAACGGCTCGACCGACCCAGATGATCACAACAACATCTTCGTCGGTGCTGGGTGTAACGGTAGGTGGGACGAACCTACCTGGTGCCATTTTTTCCCACAGACCCTAACAGGTCTGGCCAGGGCATGGTTCGATTCCCTGCCACCAGGGTCACTGACCTCGTTCGAGGACTTACAACAAAAGTCCCTCGCGCACTTTAGCCAGCAACGACGCCATGAACGCGATTCAATGGACGTCATGAACATCTGGCGCAGAGACAACGAATCGCTTGACGCATTCGTTGTCCGTTACAATAAAGAGATCCTAGTGATAGGCGACGTTGACAACCAGATGGCGCGTAACCATTTCATTGTTGCAGTCAAAGACGAACAAATGGTTATGAATATTTCCGGCGGCAACGGCTTGCCTAAAAAATGGGAAGATGTCATGGCTAAGGTCAAAACATATGCCCAAACTCAGCGGTCCCTCAGACCGCACATGGCAAAGGCACAACCCCTAGTGGAAGGCCAGTCTTCCCGCCAAGAGCCCAAGCGCGGCAATAAGCGCAACAGGGACACGTGGAATCGCGGCAGCGATCCCAAGCCATATGTCCCCCGGAACAACCAGCCCGACGCAAGGGCTACAATCAACGCCCAACGAGAAAACCGGGCGTCAAAGAAAGAGTCTCGGGACCGCAACTGGACCGAGATCAACCAGTCGCCAAGCGACGTTCTCCTCACGGATGCACAATTCCTGAGACCGGCCCAACCAATGAAGTCCAAAAAGAATCAAGATCCCGCACTCTGGTGCGAGTATCACAAGGACTCGGGCCACACCACGAACAACTGCATCAGTCTCCGACTAGAGATTGAGCGAGCCCTAAAGGAGGGGAAACTGCAACACCTTTTGACAGGCGCACAAAAAGCCACAAAGCGCATCACTCCCCACAACGAGGGCACCTCCACGGGTAAAAGGGCCATGTACGTGGCCTCTACCCACATGATCAATGGAGGGAAAGGAAGACCGCGGAAGGCGGCGAGAAGACCGGACAATGACTGGAAGGACGAGCAAGTCGTCTTTCCAAAAGTCCGAGGCGGACCGCGCGATAGGCGCGCCGTGGTTATCACTGGGCACCTAGCTCACTACTGCACCGAGCGATTATTCATTGACCCGGGCAGTACGTCCGATATTATATACGAGCAGTGCTTCAACCAGTTCGATCAAGAAGACAAAGATCGACTGCAGCCAGCGGACTACCCGTTGGCTGGATTTTCAGGGGAAACCGTGTTCCCCCTGGGACAAATTACCTTCCCTGTGCGCCTCACCAACGGAAGGCACACAAGGACGGAGGAGGTAAACTTCATGGTTTTACCTCACACCTCAAAGTATGACGTAATTCTCGGGAGGGAGTCCCAAGGCGACTTCAACATGATAACATCCGTCCCCCACTCTGCCATCGGTTTTCCAACCGAAACGGGGATCGCGATAATATACGCCCAAAGAGAAGTCATGTCTACGGACGAACTGCGTCCGACAAAGGTAGCAAGGCCTACCCCCAACACTCAACCAGAAAAATGGGTCCTTAATGCAAGACACCCAGAACAAACAGTCACGTTGGGCCATGCCTTGACACCTACCATCAGAGCGCGCCTGAAGCAACTCCTCTTCAGAAACCAAGATATTTTCGCGTGGAAACCCGCAGATATGACAGGGGTACCACGCGAAATTGCGCAACACTTCTTGAATACCATGCCAGGTATCAAGCCCGTGATCCAAGGCCAACGCCACCTTGGATCAGCAAAAAACGCGGCGATGGAAGAGCAGGTACAGGAACCGCTCTCCGCAGGCATCCTGCGGGAAGTGAAGTACCAGACTTGGCTGTCCAACCCAGTCATGGTAGAAAAACCAAGCGGGGGCTGGCGCATGTGTGTCGATTACAAAGACCTCAATAAGGCCTGCCCCAAGGATTGTTACGCGCTTCCAGAGATCGACGAGAAGGTCGATAACCTCGCACCATTTCGATGGAAGTGTTTCCTCGATTGTTACAAAGGCTATCACCAAGTACAAATGGCAATCGACGATGAAGATAAAACGGCATTCCGTACTCCCATTGGGAATTACTGCTATACCAAAATGCCGTTCGGGTTGCGCAACGCGGGCGCAACCTATCAAAAATTGATGAACGACACCTTTCGCGGTCAAATCAGCAAAAGTGTCGAAATTTATATGGACGACTTGGTCGTCATGAGCATGGAGGAAAACACCATGCTCGACGACATCGAAAGAACATTCCAAACTCTGCGAAGCGTTAACATGAAGCTCAACCCAGGGAAATGCTCATTTGGAATGGAAGAAGGCAAATTCCTTGGATTCATCGTAACCAAAGATGGATTCAAGGTAAACCCGGAAAAAGTTCAGGCGATCGAGCGCATGCCATCGCCTTCTACGATGAAGGAAATGCAACGACTAGCCGGTAGGCTAGCCGCACTCAATAGATTCTTAGCCAACCATGCAGCTAAGTCTTACCCTTTCATCAAGACCCTGCGGAGCTGTCTAAAAAAGGAACAATTCCAATGGACTGCAGAGGCCGAAAAAGCTTTCCGGGAAATGAAAGAGTGTTTGATCCAACTCCCAACTCTAACCGCACCACGAAAAGATGAGCCACTTATCTTATACCTATCCGCCGCGGACAACGCGGTAGGCGCGGTACTTATAGTGGAGCGGGAAGGAGTCCAAACACCCATCTACTACATCAGCAAAATGCTCAACGACCCAGAGACAAGGTACTCCATCATGGAAAAGTTGGTACTGGCACTAGTGCACGCATCGAGACGTTTACGACGTTACTTTGCAAATCACGTCATCACAGTGTTAACCAACTATAGGATCAGCCCGATCCTATCCAAACCCGACATCTCTGGGAGGTTAGCAAAATGGGCAATCGAGCTGGGCGCGCTTTCACTGAACTATAAGCCGCGCCCCGCAATCAAAGGCCAGGTCTTGGCTGACTTCGTCGCTGAAATACCAGCAAACCGCATCCAAGAATGCGAAGAAGAACAAAACCCTGCGTCACAACCATCATCCACAGAAACCTGGGCACTGTTTACAGATGGTGCATCCAACGAAGAAGGTTCTGGCGCAGGTTTGCGACTTGTCAGTCCCGATGGCCAAGAGCTAACCTACGCAATACGCCTCGATTTCGAAAGTACAAATAACGAAGCAGAGTATGAGGCTCTACTGGCAGGGTTGCGTTTAGCAATTAAACTCGACGTCAAACATTTGGAAGCACACGTCGATTCACTACTAGTTGCAGGGCAGATACGTGGTGACTATACCGCAAAGGGGGATACCATGATCCTCTATCTCGAACAAGCCCTGCAACTGAAGTCAAAGTTCACCTCCTTCAATATTCGCCACATCAACAGGAGTGAAAATAAACCCGCAGACGCACTATCAAAACTTGCGTCCACCAGCTTCCAGCACCTGGCGAAAGAGGTACGCATCGAAGTCCTGCAAAATCCTCCGATACCCCTGCGCCAAGTCAATGTCATCCAATACGGTACAACATCCTGGATGACACCGCTCATTGCATACTTACAATCAGGGGTTACCCCCGAAAGCAAAGCAGAGGCACGCAAGTTGCAATACAAAGCGTGTCATTACCAAATGGTAGACGGTATCTTATACCGTAAATCATACCTGGGGCCACTCCTACGATGCGTCAACCCCCAAGATGCCACATACCTTATCAAAGAAATTCACGAGGGGATATGTGGCATACACGCAGGACCACGCATGGTGGTGGCCAAAATCATGAACGCCGGGTACTATTGGCCGGGCATGCACCTGGATGCAGTCAAAGTCTTACGCAAGTGTATCAATTGTCAGCGACACGCTCCCAAGACCTTGCGTCCCAAGAACAACTTGATCCCCGTCACCACCGCATGGCCATTCCAAAAATGGGCAATCGATGTGGTGGGACCATTTCCAGACGCACCAGGAGCAGTGAAGTTTATCATAGTAGCTGTTGATTACTTTACAAAATGGGTAGAAGCAAAGCCACTTGCATCAACTACCGCTATGATAACAAGGAAATTCGTGTGGGAACACATCATCTGCCGTTTTGGTCTACCAATGTGTATCGTCACCGACAACGGTACCAACTTCGCTGCCGACGACTTTCAAAAATGGCTAAAAGAGCTAAACATTGAACACATATTCTCCTCAGTGGCGCATCCACAAGGGAACGGCCAAGTCGAGAGTATCAATAAAAGCTTAGTCGAAGGCATCAAAGCATGGTTGGGAACAGCCAGACGCGGCTGGGTTGATGAACTCCCAAGTATTTTATGGGCTCATAGGACGAGCCCAAAAACAAGCAACGGCGAGACCCCCTTCAGCCTGGTCTACGGCACTGAAGCGGTGATCCCCGCGGAAGTAGGCCTCCCCTCACCTAGAATGTTGGCTATCAACAAGATGGACAACAATGAGGAACGCAGGGTTGACTTAGACCTCTTGGAAGAAAGGCGCGAAAACGCTGCCATCAACGAGGCCAAGTACAAAACCAAGTTGGAAAAGTACTACAATGCACGCGTTCGCATTTGTACCTTCAACCCTGGAGACTACGTCCTTCGTGACAACGAAGCATCCAACGCAGAACGCCCAGGGAAACTTGCCCCCAAGTGAGAAGGACCGTACCTCATCCAAGAGGTCCTGGGCAAAGGTGCGTACAAACTACAAACATTAGAAGGCGAAACTATCGCACGCACATGGAACGCACAGCAACTTCGACGCTGTTATATGTAAGCCATGTTTTCTGCATGTAATCTATCGGGCTGCAGGCCATTTGCAAATAAATAAATAGACGAGTCAATGCAATATTGTTTATTTATTTCTATTACAAATGCGTGTTCCACTCTGAGGTATACACAAAAACAGATTAGCAAAATCTTCATTCGTGATACCCACACAGAATGGTAACCACACGCAACTATTGTAATAGGCCAAAAATGGCAATACTGTTTGTCTAACCAGAGACAAATCTTCATACTTGCATATCACCTAGATATGCAAAAGGCAATTACAGATTTAGTAGTACTCACAGTAACACTAAACGCGTACAAATTCAAACATGCAAGTATTAAAAACACTTGTAAAAATTAAAACAAAAACAATTCTTTATATTCAAAAAATTTCCTACACCCGCAAGGTGCACAAGGAATTTACATGAAGTTTTGTAACGGTTACATAAGGAAACAAAAGTGGCACGCAGGCCAATCTAATCTTCCTTTGTACCACTGGGGCCCGCACCATCCTTGCCCTCAACAAATGGTTTTTCTTCGTCGTCTTCACCAACGTATAATACTCGCAAGCGGTCCACATAATCCTCCGCTTCGAGACACTTTTCAAGTTCTTCAAGGCCGGTGAGGGTTGTATCATTAAACTCCTGAACCGCAGCAGCAAAAAGCGCTTCAGTGTCCACGCCATGAAACCCGGACCGCTCATCAGTAAGCTCGCCACGCGCTGCAACGTTCAAATGACTAATACAGCGGTTGTAGCCAGCTTTGAAACCAGCATCCCGGGCACGCTCCCTGATCTCGTTAATACCTGCTACGGTCTCGGGTGCGTCAAGAATGGCAGTAACAATCTGCGAAATATGAATACAATGGTTATCAAAGGCAAACCTACAACAAAAATAACAAGGCAACGGATACTTACATGCCCGATTCCGTGCATACGCATCCATTCATGATCAGCCTTGAGCAATTCAAGTGAAGAAGCGTGGCTATCTCTAGCCTCTTCAGCCTCTCTTGCCCGCACTTCAGCTTCAGCAGCACGGGCAGAGACTTCCTCAACAGCGGTCCCCCGGGTCCGCACTTCAGCCTTTTAACAAGAAATCAGAAGTTTATACAAAAAAAGAATCAACAAATTTGTGAGACACAATTTCTAAGTTAGGAAGAACTTATACCTGAAGGTCCAAGATAGTTTTGCTTAACTTGGTGCGGTCAACATTTGCCCCTTCAAGAGCTTTCGCAGCACGAGCCTCCGCCTCCTTGGCCTCTTCCAGAGCCTTGGCAAGACGAACCTCTGCTTCCTTGGCCCCCTGGGCAGCCGCAACGGCCTCAGCTTTCTCTTTAGCCAATGCAGAAATTGCTGCCTTAGCATTTATAAGCTCCTGACGAACATGAAAGAGAGTTTCATTCTGTTTACCCCAAGATTCTTTCCAAGTCTTGCGCTCATGAGATAGCGTCTTGCGCTCATCAGAAAGGGTTTCTTTCCAACGCTTACGCTCATCAGACAGCAGTTTTGCAAGAGTACGAACCTGTTTAAGCTCAGCAGTTGCAGCCCATTCTTCAGTCTGCTTATGCTTCTCAAACGCAGCTCTATCCCTCTCAAGCTGCTCTCTATCCCTCTCAAGCTGCGCTGCACCCTCACGTGCAGCCTTCACCAACCCCTCGGCCTCGGCCCGTAAACGCGCATTCTCCTCCCCCTCACGCCCCAGCACCTTGCACTTCTCCATAAGTGCATTCGCCATTATGGAGCCCCCCACAAGCATGGAGGAGAGTTGGTTCATCTGGACCTCAGTCGGTAAAGAACGGGCCCGGTTTACCTCAAAAGGGGTGCCCAAACCATTCAAAACCTCCCTACAAGCGGAGGGGTCAACGGTAATGTCATCCCCTTGCAATACAGTCCACGGGGGGCGGTGATAGGACGTAGCCCGCGCTTCCGTGTAGGAGCGATAATAATACTCCAATTCAGTCTCGTCAGGCTGAATAGGAGTCTCTACAAAACCCGCACCACCAGAAGCGGAGCCGGAAGCCTTCTCGGCAACAGGAGACTTTGGCTTTCCGGTGTAACCAAACTTCAAATCCATATCAACAGTATCCTCTGGGGTGATAACATTATCACTCGAATCAACCGTGTCATGGATTTGAGCCGCAGGACCTTTTCCAGTGTCCACCTCCCGCACAGAGGCTTCAGGAGTAACAACCTTATGAACCCCCGCACCCGCAGCAGTGTCGTGCGGGGGAGGAGGAGGAGGAGCATCAAAATCGAAGAACCCTTCATCTTGGGGTTCTGAAATCAACACAGATACTTTAAAGTAACAAGCATAAACACAATACTTGTTAAAGTCATGCATCACATACCAGATACAACCGCAGGCTTCCTTGGTCCAACAAAGGCCTTGCGCCTGGTCTGAATTTTCGGCTTTTTTCTCCCACCAGCATCACCAGCTTCCTCCGCTTTCCTCTTCTTCTCATCGTCAGGGTTCGAACCCGCAGTGGTTCCACCGGTAGCCACACCAACACCTGGAACACCCAAGCCCTCTAGGGTGTCAGATACTACCGCGTAATCGGTATATCTGCGGAAATGAGAACGAGAGATACCTGCTGTTTGCTTCACCAAAGGCGGAACAACAGAAACAGGTTTCTTCACACCGCGACCCCGCCCAGGTTTATCCACAAGCTTTTTCTCCGCATGTTTTTTGGGGGCGCCCTTTGGCTCAAATTTACCAAGGTCCCCAAGTGTACCTGCGTATAGAATATCAGCAACAAACCTGGTAAAGCAATAAAGGTTATGAGTTATTACCTTTGCCCTGCGGCAGGGGTGCAGTCATCACCGCGCGTGAAGCAACGCGGAAGAGAGGGACAATCGTCAAGTTAAAACCTTTACCCTCCGCAGTCGGAATAAGATCAACTTTGCCAGTAAAAGTTGGATTAAATATCTTCCACACTTCCACAATTTCTGATAATACATGTCCAAATTAATAACAAACACGGGAATAAAGAAACCGCAAAAGGGTGGTAACACTTACCACCAGTTTTCTCCCGCACCACAGGCGTAAAATTCCTCTTAGGCCGGGTCAACATCATCCGCAGCACCCACAACTCATTATTGGTCAGCTGCCTATGCTCAATAGGTTTCAGCTTTGAGAACCACTCCGCAGTCTCTGCGGTAGGCATAGCAATATCCTCCGCAGGGATAGGCTCATTGACGTTCTGCATATTCATGTCCACAACAACTGCGGCAGCTTTAACGTAGAAGAACTTACACTTCCACTTCGTAATACCCTTCGGAGGGGTCATCAACTTGATGCTTCCATACCGTTCTCTAAAGGAAAAGAAACCGGTGTTCACCGTCAACTGGTAAAACCCCCGGAAGTTTTCAACGGTAACCGGAAGACCAAGAGCTCGAAAAGTTGATTCAAAATGTCTAATACGGATCATCCCAAAAGGACTCATCTGGGAGATATGGATCTTGTAATGTTCCAAGACCTGAGCAACAAAAACTGTTAATGGTAAACGAAGGTTACCATCAGTAAAACACTCGGCCCACATGGTGATGTAACCGGCCGGAGCACTGGCACCAGTATCACCAGGATGGGGATATTCAGCCCCAAACTCGTGAGGCATCTCAATCTTGGCCATCAGTTGGTCGAATGAAGCTCTCGGCCACTTCAATGGTGGTAGACCACCACCTGGAACACTACCACCATCATCTTCTTCTTCTCCGGCCACCGGAGAAGATGCTTCAGGGTTTTCAACCTCCACATTATGTGGGTTAGATGGATCAGCCATCAGAAAATATGTAGAACAGAAGTTTCGAGTTGAAGGAAAACTCAGAAAACTCGAAAGATTGCCGGAATAAAAGACAGATTGATCGGAGAAGACGAAGGGAATGCTCTCTCAATCAACAGAGATTTTTCGAAAATTTTGAACAGTGAGGAGAAACCAAACGGTTCCCCCTTTATATACTCATCGCAATAAATGCGATACAGTAACCGCCTCAACACGTTCAAAATAGGTGAGTTACAAGGCGACACGTGGTCAGCGACCTTTCCGCTGACGGTTATCACGCGCGCGTGGCCGTCCACGCGCCTGACAAAGAAGACTTTTTCACTCCCTGCTACAGTGCAGTTATGACCTCGGTCAGTGTAAACGTCTTTTCAAATCAGCACATGTCAGAATCTTACCAACTTCAACAACCCACACGTGCAATCGTGACGTAAGCAACAGAAAGCGACAACCTTATCCAAACACAAGCGGCATGCGGTTTCTCTGGTTTACCGCACCATAACCCATAACCCATACCGCATGTCGTTTTTTACATACCCCTCAAAAAAGGCAAAAATATCTTTAAATTATATAAAGGGGTATAAGTCATAAACCGCACATATCCACGAGCACACGCGGAATATGCGGAGATGACGCACACCAACCCGCACAGGTGTGTCAGATACTCAGAACCAGCACGGTTCTTTGGACTGCGAAAACCGCTTCTCAAGACGCGGTAAACCGCACCCCATGAAAGCTTCTTCAAGCTTCAAAACCCTCGTTTCCGGTTCACATCCACAGAGGGAACGCAAACAGCTTCTCCTCAAGGAACAGGACAAGTATGCTGAACAACCGCACATCAGCAACCCTGTCCCCTGAACCTTCAAGAGCCACATCCAGGCTACAAGACTTCTAGAAGTGAGTTCTTTGCTGCAAACCGCAACCATTCTTACGTAGTTACTACAAACCGCAACTATGCGAACGGTAGCTACGGAAGAGCCACAACTAAGCCACCACGCGGAAGAGCAAAGCTATTTCTAGAAAAACTGTTTTCCAACTAAACGTGAAGGAAAGTGGCTACAAAACGAATGCGGAAGAGTTTCAACCAACTTCCCAAGTATCTAAAACGATCTCTTCCGGCAACGCCACTTACAGGGAAACTACTTTCCACCAAAGCGTGAAGGAAAGTGGCTCCAGAATAGCGGTAACAAGTCTGCCTATGACTAGTTACCCACCTATGGACCGCATAGAATAAACAATGGTGGGCACAACCCTGCCTATGATGATGTTTATTTGCCCATAGTCCAGATTCACATTGTTCGACCAAACACGGCCAACAATGACGCAACTACCCCACGATCCTCAAAGAAACATGGCAAACAAGGTTCGGCAACGAGGTAACCGCAAAGAACGAACGGTTACCAGAGAGCTACACCTCTGAGGACATGCGGTTACTTGAGAGATAAACCGCAGAAGACGTGCGGTTACTAGAAAGCTTAACTGGAGAACACGAACACCCCACAAAACAGGGATCATCGTTACATGTCCAGTTGCTGAACATAGAGCTTGAGCAAAGTACTTACAACTTTGCACCAACTGACGCAGAGATTCCAACTACACTGAAGAAGACATCTTCAGTCACGATCTCAAAGGTTGGTTCGAAATCTGCTAATACCTTCAGTCACCGTCTCAAAGGTTGGTCCGAAACACCAACAGGTGGCTGATGACATCAGCAAAAGGTAGACAGAGTCAAGTCTTTGGCTGAGAATTCCGCATCAGACGGAACTCACTCACCATGCACCCTTCTCAAAGGAAGAAACAATCCACTAGAAAGGGCCTACTACTAAAGAAGATGCCATCTGCATGGCATAATCTTAACCTTCTAGACAACATAGTCCAGTATCCCTCCCACATGCGACTCGCATACGGAAGGAACACTAGACTGGGGGGACTTGAAGGGGTATGGTCCCAAATATCGCGTCAGCACGACCGCGAATGACCATTACCCTCATTAAAAACCCCCAACAGCAATTAACTATCCAGTGTCCACGTAAGATACACGCGAACACTGCGGTCCAATCTGTCCATTGATGAGAAGACTTACCTTAAGGACGGAAACTAATGTTACGCATAGCGATGCGGCCTCGCACCGCATCCTATGAACATTTTCGTCACGACAAGGGATCTGGACAAACAGTAACAGTCACTCAACAGGCGATGCGGCACAACACCTCATCCCCCACAAATCATGGATGGAACAACCAATGCGGGAACAACATCAATGACCGCAAGCAGCGATGCGGCCTGGCACCGCATCCTGCCTACAAAGCAAGTGGGTCTGACACCACAGTGCAAGTGGCACTGGGAACAGTCACCTACTAGCCCACGTATGAACAACAGCCTGACACCACAGCCGGACGTGGCATCACCACAGCATCCGACAGGTCTGACACACCTGCAAATAGCTGTGCGATGTCAGACTAGCTACTCAACTACCCTCCTTCACTCCTCGGCTATAAATACTCACCCCAAACCAGGTTTGAGGTATCACTTTCCAACTTTCTCAATACTACTATCATACTTTGCTTCCCAAGCAACTTACTGATTCTCACGCCGGAGAGTGGTAACAAGGAGCACCCCCCACCCCATCCTCCTTGTTACGAGTCACGGTTTGTTTCCTTTTGCAGGAAACCCACCACCAGACGATCCAGCCAGCGATCCTCGGAAAGAAGGGATTAACCCTCTTGACGAGACCAGTGAGTTAACCCTGCCCGGTTAACCATTGTTTCATCAGTATCTCATACATGTATCTTCGTATTCTTATATTTGTAGTTTCAAATTAATATATTTTCCCAAAAATCATATATCTTCTAAATATTTCAAGAAAATATAATTTAACTTCCGAAAATAATATATTTTCTCCTTGTCGAAGATATGATATACTTTGTAATAATAATGAAAATCATATTTTCATTTCTTTTGTATCCAAAATAATATTTGCCAAAAATATGCTCAAAATGTAGTTTCCGGAATATCTTGCAAGTTACGTTCTTGCGTTCGGTTTGGCAGTATTATGTGTGTAACTTATATATTTATTCCTTGTGATTTTAGATCATGTGTTTAATCACAATCTAGTAGGTTTCTTATGGTGTCTAACATCACTAACATAAATCATCAATCATCAAGAAGCAAATCATCACTAAACAACAAGTATTCATATGTTTATAAGCTTATATTAGAGTTTCATGAATATGTTCTTTCGTGTTCTTTATGTTTAACAATGTTCACCATCTTTTAACCATCAACATATGAAGTAACAAAGGGTTATGAGGGCCTTACTACTAGCACAAAGGCTAGGGATGAACACAAAATGTTGTGGATGACAAATGTGGAGGATAAAAGCTAATGGGAGAGGTCCTTCAAGATCCAAGACCACCAAGCTTGCTTAGACACCTTCTTGCACCTTAGGATGAACTTGGAAAGTATGGAAGTGAGTTGAAGATGGTGGGTACTTGTTCTCGGCCGCAAGTGAGGAGGAGAGGAAGGAGATGAGTGGGTGATTAAGTGTGGGTGAGATGATGAGCTTCATGTCTTCTTATAACCATTCATCTCTTTTAACCAATGTATAATATGTTTGTAAAGTACATAGCAAATCCTACAACAAATCCTAGGAGATCAAAGGAGGATCAAGAAAATCTTGTAAGATTTGGAAGTGGGGTCACATAAGTGACCGTAAATATAAGGGGGGGGGGGTATTAGTTGGTTTCCAATGGTAAGTTAGGTTGCAAGTTGAAATCCAAAGTGTATTGATTAGTATTTAAGTGTATGATGTGTTATATAGTGTGTTAGGGTGTTCAGGGATCATAACTAGCTCAGAAACATTAAAACAATGCTTCTAGTATAATTTTGGTGTTTCGGGTAATGTCCGGTTGTTCGGTTAGATACTGGTTCGTTAAAGTGTCAAACTATTCCGTTTAGTGTTCTTTATGTACCCTTTTGTGACACTTTTAATTCCCGACAATTAGGAAAGCATTCAGGACCATTTAGTCATATTTTTGCATGTAACAAACTTGTTAAAATGCTGAATTTTGCTGATTTATGCAGAATTCTGCACTTTATGTGGGTTTTAGGCACTTTCCGACACTTTATCTATCACCTAGAAAAGCAGTTTTGTGGTCCTTACTTCCCAACACACTATATTAGTGTAATACGTAGTTTCTGGCTCATACTGGGCCTCAAAACACTGTCTGTCTATGTACTGAACTTCGTCAGCATTTTAGTTTGTCTGATAATGGTGCCAATTCTGTTCTGTGCATTATTAGAACTATATCGTGTTGCATGTAGTAAGTCTTGCAACATGAAATGCCATTGTATGTATATAATAATAATCAGAAATTCATTTGTCTTGTAAACTAGATCATGCACAGTTATTAAAGCACAGATTACTGTTCAATTAGTGTACGGAATGTACGGAAAAGTGACAGTTGTCACAGGTTAGGGTTCGACATTTTGAATTTGTGTGCCGTACAATGCATATTGAACCGACGGTTCCTCGATTTCGAGTTTTCCATCAAATGCACTGTTCTCAGGGGTTTTATTCTTTTGTGCAAAGAGCGTCTGCAAAGAAGATATTGCTGCAACCCCCAAAATCGTTCCATGACTGGAAGCAGAAATTCTTTTTTATTAAAGTAGGAGTTATTCCGATGAAGATGACGTTCAGGGGAAAAGAGGATGTCCCCACTGAGACTATTCAGACTCCCGTTGATGAAAATTGGTACCAAGATTTAAAAGACGTTCCGTCTATTGCTTTGCCGGAGAAAGCCCTCGTTGGTGCTAGCATGAGTCTGAATTGGAGGATGAACCGGGAAGAGAAGTCGGTGTATATAGAAGGCGACAAAAGTAAGATTTGGGGTTTGCCTTGCTTTTTCCTTTCTTCTTTTTTTTTCTTGAATTTGGCTTTGCTTCTCTTTCTTTGCAGCTGTCTCGTTGTATGTTGTCGCATTTGAGAGAGAAGGTGGAAATATGGCTACAGTTTCCAAAAGATCTGATGAGGAGCTTTGGTATCATCGCATTGTGAGGAACTTTGTTCTTCCGCGGGATGATGATTTGGCTGCGCAACCTGCTGCTGGCGCAGGTAAGTTTTTTTATCATAATGTTGTTTGCTTGTTGTTTCTTGTGCGCTTGAATTAAGTCATTTTCTGCGCTTCATAGTAGGTGAGCTGTCGAATTTGGGCATAGGCCCTGAGAAGAAAAGGCGTGCGCCCACGACTACTGCTGCGCCCAAGAAGAGTGATGCGGAGAAAGCTCAGTCTTCTAAGGCTAAAAATGTGGGAGGAGAGAAGAAAGGTATGCGCCGTTCCTCTGACTCCTGGTGTGATTATGTGGTGGTATCTGATTCATTGGAGGGTCTTGCGCCTGTAGTTATAAGAAGACCGAAGTCGGAACCCAAAGATGCTGCTGATATCCCTCCATCGAACCCTGATGATCCTGTCGACTTAGAGTCGAGTCCGAAACATTTGTTGAGGAAGAAGGCGGGGAAAAGGAAACAAGCCGATGTTGAGGCTGAAGATCAGCCTGAGAAGAAAGTTCGAAGGAAGAAAATTACCAGAAGGGGCAACCTTGATGCTTTTGTTTCAAAACCTATTTTTGGTAGGTGCTTTCTCTTCGTTTCCCTTTTATATGCCTTGCATGGTCTTTGATTTATATGTTTTTTGCAGAAAAAACCAAATTCTCCTGTTCACACAGAGCCATCATCGGTGGTTAACGAGGAGATTTCGCCCTCTCCTTCTCGCGCCTCAGTTACTGATCAATTAGAGAATGCTGATGCACCTGAGAATGAGGCGGAGAAGACTGCTGGGGTAGAGGATTTTGGGGCTGAAAATCCTTCTGATGCTGCTGTGGATGCAGGAAAGGTTACTAACCCGAAGGTTGTGGACGTTGATATTGGTAACCCACTTACTCCTGAATTTATTGCTCAGGATACGGAGAAAGGGAAATCCGCGCAAGAGATCCCTGTAACAGCTTCTCCCTCCGTGGCTTCTGACTCCTTGCCTGAGAATATTGAGAAGGTCTCTGCTGAGGACCTAGGCTCGTTTCTTGATGCTGATAAAACTTCTCCAATCTGCCCAGATGAAACTCGGGGGGATTATTATTATAGAACTTATTCGGAGAAGAACGCTGCTGAAATTCACGTCCCTGTCTGGAATCTGAAAAAAGGTGATACCGTAAAGAAGCCACTCATTGGCTCCATCCCGTAAAAAGAACGGAAAGAGCCGAAGGCGGATAGCATCCGATGTTGCATCACGAATCTTGAATGTGGCACAAACCTCTAGAAACCCCGCAATGTGAACACTAGGATCCTCGTGATCCTTGCCATAAAACTGTATCGCATTCTGCAACATCGATATGGTGCCAGCCTTGATCTCGAAATTATTATTGTCGATTATCGGTGCATTGATGCTCGCAGGTAAACCATCAAGTGACGGTTTTCCTATTTCGTTCAAGATCCTATTCTCTTCTGCGTCCGCCATGTCTACTCGAACCTCGTAGAAGGTGTCGTCGTCTGCCGCGTCTGTCTCAATCGTCTCGGCTACCAAGCGAAACCGCTCTCGCAGCCTCCGGTGAAGATCATGCTCCGGCTCCGCTGAAGGCTCAACGATATCAGCAGCGGGGGTTGAGGACATGCACGACCTGTAGGGAATAAGGAGGAGCACAATGCACAAAATATATACAAAAACACAACAACTAGCAAATAATCATTTTTTTTCAAATATTCAAGCAAAGGCAAATAAAACAAGTAGACAAAAACTTTTTACACTTTTCACAATGGCTAAATAAGCAACTCGAATCGTTTTCAAGAAGACAACATCCCCGGCAACGGCGCCAAAAACTTGATGTGCGTGAATTATATATATTTTTTATGAAGATATTTGTTCACACAAATTTAGTTTTAAAATGGTTTTTCACCTAGAAACTAACTACACACACAAAGGGCAAGTGTACCCGTCGGGTGGTAATACAGCTAATCGGTAAGAACCGGATATCAATCCGTGGATGCGGTGTCTCGATACTAAACTTTTGCTACTTTAAAGCCTTTTCAAATGATTGGGTTGATTTTTCTAACTTAGCATGCAAAGAAATAAACTACTAAAAATTCTAACAAAGAACAATATCTAGGAAAGGGTTGCCTAAACTAAGTTTCCACTAACAAACATATGACAACAAGGTGGAAGGAATTGTGATGATACAAGCTCTAAATTTAACTAAGTCCCCAATCAAGGCTTCCTAGTCTATAATTCTTAGGAAAACTAAAAATGAATTAACATTCTAATCACCTAAAAATTATTCTTTTAAGCTCACTTGCTAAGTTGATGTTAATCTTTAATCATGAGTTATTTGTTTGTCAAAACTCCTAACTCTACAAATTAGGGAAAACTAATATGAACAACACACTAATCACCCTAACTTGGTTTCAAGTGGTTGGCACTATCATCATGTTCTTGATATGAACCACAAGCATGGTCATGCTAGCTAACAATTTTGGCCTAAATCATCAAACTAACAAGAACACAAACTATAGAATCCACATAAACATACTCATGATCTTTCCAAATCTAGATGCAAGAATTCACACATATGCTCAAATCATCATTCAATCACATTAGCAATCACCATTCCTAGTTTCATGCTATGAATCATACTAACAAGTTAACAAGATTCAATAATCATAATCTTTACATGGGCTTTCCAACACAACATGTAAATACTTATGAGCAAACATTCAAGAACAAGAACTTTAAGCATACACATGAACTCCAAGAACAAGATTAAATACCAACATGAAGATTAACAAGAACAATCATCACATCTACTTCCATGTTATCACATATTCATTAGCTTCAACAAAGTTTAGACAACTCAAATGTTTAGCCCATAAGGCTCATGGCTACCAAATCAAGTGCAAATAAACATAAATTGTTCATAATGTAGTAACTAGTAAGCTAACCAAGTTAAAGACAAGATTTAAATGATGTTTGAGTAGATCTTCAAGTGATTAAGTCCTCTTCAAGGCTCCCTCTTGGCTCCAACAAGCTTCCAAGACCAGATTCTTGAGAGAAAAAGTCACCAAAATGCTCCAACTCCCCTCTTGATGAGCTAGAAACTAGTATTTAAGCTGCTGGGAGAATGGCACGACCATGCCACCTTTTGGCACGGTCGTGCTTGGCAAGTGTCAGAGCCACTTTCTTGAATATTGACCAAGTATGCTACCATTTTGGGAAAAATCGCGCTCAAAAGTTCCCGAGGTGGCACGACCGTGCTCAGGCATGGCCCGGTCGTGCCAGCCGATAGTGCTCGGCCATGATTCACTTATTCTCGGAAACAAGCTGATTTGGGGCCAAAATTGACCTGGCACGGTCGTGCCACCATATGGCACGGTCGTGCTCCCTTGATTTTTGATGGTGCTGGTGCTGGATGATGGTGCTGATCGAGAGTGCCGATGTCGGAATGGCTGGCACGGTCGTGCTCCTGGGTGGCACGGTCGTGCCATATCTGGCAGTTTGCTGGAATGTTCCGTTTTCGCTCCATTTTGCTCCAAAAGCCTCCGTTTCATCACCGGGCCGAAGCCCGGACCTGTATTTTCACAAACAACTTAAATGAGTACCAAAATCAATGAAAATACAAAGAGTTTTCGCATAAACGGGGTGTATTTGACGTTTAAAAGATGTATAAATTCTTATACATCACTATCTGAGCAGGAACAACTCAAAAAAGATCTGGAGCTTGCGCACACTAAGAAGGCTGAAACTTCCCACCGCCTTGCTGAAACCGAAGAAAAGCTAGAAAATTCTGAAACGGCGTGGGCAATGGCGGAGAGTGAACTCGAGCCTTTGAAAAGTGACATGACATGGCTGAAAGAACGGAGAATCGCCAGTGTAAGTTTCTTCCTGTTTGTAATTCTTGTGGAGGTATTTTGCGTTTTTCCTTGCTTTTCTTGTTTTTATAGGTTGCTGAATCAGTGCTGAATTCTGAAAAGCTAGACAAAACGGTTGCGCGCTTGGTGGTTGCCGCACGAAATGATGGATATGCTCAAGGATATGCAGAATGCTCGCACCATGTAGTTAATGCTTTGAAGGTTGACTGGGATACTAGTAGATCCGCTACTCATGGTGTTAATACTGATGTCGCCCTTGCAGCTATGAAAACAGAATTCAACAACTTACAGCTCCCTGTCATGGATCTTATAAACGTTGCATTGCAGTCTGAAGATCATGTAGCACAACTGAAGGAAATCTTCCCAGATGGAGAAGATGAAGACTTAGCATAGGTTTTCTTTTGTGGTTGTATGAACAATTAGCTTGTATTTCTTAGGATGTGTATCCCTGTTTTGTTAATGCGCTGCTGCGCAAGTAACTTTGGTTAATACACTGCCGTGTATAATTTTATGTTAAGGAGTGTGGCGCGCCAGTAACTTGATATGATATGTGTTTAAATTTACAATATTTTGCATGAGTACAATTGCTTTGATTAGGTAAGGCGAATAAAGGTGGTATAAAGCTCATGTGTGAACGTAAGGTCTTGCGCGATGGGTGTAATCGCTGACCGCTCATGAGACTTGTATTGTATTTACCATAATGTTTTTGCGCTTACCAAAAGGAATTGCATGCACTTGTAATAAACACAGAAATAATAGAAACTTTGTTTTTATTCATGGATAGGGCGCAAAGGCCGTACAAAGTCTATTTTTAGAATAATTACATGAGACTTAACTTATACTATAGTCCTTGCTGAGAATTGATAAACTATAGAGTTTGACCAACCTGCAAGGAGACTATAGAACCGCTGCTTAATTCTTTGCCTTCTTACTCGGGCCCTCCTCGCCACGAGTAATTTGTTTTATCTCCTTGCGCACATTTTTCAACAGGTGAGTGAGCTCACCGCTTTTGAGCGCCTTTTCGATTTCAGTGCGCAGGGAGATACAGTTGTTGGTAGTATGACCGTTGTCTTTGTGATAATCACAGTATTGACTTGGGTCTTGGCCGCGCTTGTTCTTCATAGGTGGAGGTGCCTTGAACTGGTAGTCCTCCGTACTCAGCACCTCCGCTGGGGTTTTGGTCAGAGGAGTCCACTGCCTCTCTCTGTTTTCTTGTTTAGCTTCTCTTTGTGCAGCGATCTTGTTGATGGTAGCTCGTGCATCTTCAGATGAATAATTTCCTGAACTCGAGTCGCGCCAACCCTTTTTAAACTTTTTCCCGCTGCTTGGGCCTAAGTCTGTTGGGCGACTGTGTGGTGGTGGCGGTCTGTTGGTGCTGAGTTTTTTCTCAGTCTGGGCATAGACCTTAGCAGCCGCCATTAATTTCTCCCAGCTTTTTAGGAGTCCTTCCGTTCCGGACAAGACTTTTATCATGTCGTCACATCGGACGACATACTTAAATTGGGCTCGGATCAGGTGCTCATGAACGTCTCCTATTTCGAGCACTTCTTTGTTGTAACGGGTAATGAAATCCTCTAAACTTTCATCATCGCGTCGCCAGATATTCATTACGTACGCCGTATCACGGATGGACCGCCTCTGCTGACTGAAGTGTATTAAAAACTTTTCTCGCAAGTCTACCCATGATGTGATCTTTCCTACGGGCAGGTTATCAAACCAGAGCCTCGCGGCGCCTGTGAGGGTTTGAATAAAAAGGTGACACCACATTGGTAGAGTCCAACCTCCTACCAACCCTGCACTTGTGAAGACCCGAAGATGGTCATCTGGGTCCGTCATTCCATTAAACTTGCCTACGTTGGATGGGAGCTTCGATTTTTCTAATGGAGCCAGAGCAATTTCGCTGATGAACTTGGAATTTTCTGCTGCTTCCGCAGGGCGGTAGATCAGATTATAATCGTGTTCAGCTTCAGGATTGTAAACCGCACGGGGTTTACATTTGTTGTAATTCGGTTGTAACCGACTAAACACATTTGCACTGTCTCCTTCATGGTATGTCCTATCATACTCCCTGGTGTGGGTGTCCCGTGAAGGGCCCAACCTGGAGTGAACTGACGGTCTTCTATGAGAGTGGGACTCATTATGATATTCTCTTCTTCGATTTTCAGATTGAGTATACTCATATCTCGCTGGAGATCTAGAGTAAACTTCTGTGTCTTCTACCTGAACCCGTGATGGTCCGTCATGCTGAGAAACATGAGGTACTGATGGTGCTCGAGCACGGGATACAGGCCTTCGTGATTGAGTGGGAGGAGCAGTTTGTGCACACACAACATTCAATGCTCCCTGAGATCTGACATACCAGGAGATAGGGGTCTCTCCTGGGGGTAGAATTGAGCTTACAGGGATTTCAGGCTGTACCCCTGGAGTGACAGGGTCGTTCGGATGATTATCGGTGTACTGCACTTCATTATCATCCGACACTTCTTCTACGATCCCTCAACTTGGGTATTGTTAACGAAATTTGGCCGAGGGCCGGTTTGACGGTGATTCGAAGTTTCTTCCATTCAGGTCGCGCGCTGGTCCATACTCCTTACTCAAAAAAGCTGATTAATCCATAGACCTCGCGCGGGCTACTTACATAGAACCTGAGCCTCGCGCGAGACCCAAACAAGAGATAACATCAGTTTTTACACTTAGTATTCTGAATAATAGTCCTCAACTCCTACAACCTTGCGCAGGATAGTTACGTACACAACAAGGGTCGCGCAAGAGTTACGACGCAGGGCCACTTCAGAAAGTACCAAAGGTACGAGTGGCAGAAGAGCAAGCCATTCAGCGTCCACCAGGCTGTGCTCTATCGTGCTCCACGACTAACAGTTGTACAAGAGACAGAGAGTACACAAGGACGCCTACGTGGCACCAATCAGGGGGTGGCGACAACTGCCCCATGATCTCCACTCACCTGCTGATGGTAGAAGGACAGCAAGGCCGATAACTCGGACACGTGGCTCCAATCAAGGTGCGCCAGCACCGAAGAGCTTCTAGAAACCACTAACGGTCGATACCAGTGAGACAAAGAGGATATTCCTTGTTGTCGCCTTCCGGCCCAAGGCACATCCGCCCATCTCCTCCAACACCACTCCGGCTATAAATAGGGACCTCCATACTCAGGTTAAACATTCCGTTCTCTCTACTCTCACTCTTAACACACACTTAATTTCCTCAAAGCAGTTACTTATTCTCACGTCAGAGTCTGGTTAAGAGGGAAACCCCCCATATTCCCCTCTTAACGAGCTAACGGTGTTGCTGTTTTGCAGGAAGATTGGATCACATTGGAGCTCAGGAAAGTTTAAGAAGATTAACCCTCATGTTTGAAACATAAACCAAACTAATAAATCTAAAATTAGTTCTGTGTTTCTTCAGTAAGTTAAATTTATGGGGGTACAAAGGGTTTTGAGCATTGGGTGAAAGACGGTTTCACGTAGGGTGCGGATACTAGTACCGTACTATTACCCAGTGTTGCAAAAGTCGGATTCCTCGGCCGAGTACTCGGCGAGTACTCGGTCCTCGGACCTCCACCTTGGCGACTTCCTCCTAGGCGGTCTCAACTAGTCGGCCTCGGGAGTACTCGGTCCTAGTCGGCGCCTAGTCGGAGCCTAGTCGGAGCCTAGTCGGCCTAGTCGGCCTAGTCGGTCTAGGCGGTCAACGTGGTTTGTTGACTTTTAATCGGTCAAACTCGGTCAAAATCGGCCTACTCGGCCTTGTACTCGGACTACTCGGCCTTGTACTCGGACTACTCGGCCTTGTACTCAGACTAGTCGGACTTGTATTCAAAATATTTGAACTTTAAACATGTTTCATTTTAAATTATACCCAGTTGACATGAATTATGCTTATTTTAACACATAAATAATATATAACAATTAATTTTCTTTATATTTACCATGTCCTCGTACTCCCCGAGTACTCTCCGAGTACTCCGATTACTCTCCGAGTACTCCGATTACTCCCAACTCCCCAGTCGGCCGACTAAGGACCGCCTAGCGACTTTTACAACACTGCTATTACCATCCGGACGAAACAAATTCGGTACCGATACCTGTTTATGTTTTTAGGCCAATGAGTAGTCTCAGTTTGATACTTTGATTCATAATGTTATTTCTTTTAGTTGGTTTGAAGTTATTAGTTACACTATAAACAACATCCTTAATTTGAAATGCAACTACAAAGATGCCATTAGTTGTGCTTTATGTTGTATATTACTTGAAATAACAAATCACCCATGGTCAACCAACAAAGTGCCCTTCTCGAATTTACGTGACCTTCTCGGAATATTGAATTTATAATTTATGTAAACAACATAAATATTTTTTGTTTAATATTTTTTCCTCCACATTAGATATATTTCTTTTGAAAAAAAGTTGTATACGAAATAAAATAATTTTCTTATTGTAAATTATATAAGCGTCAATATTGTATCTATACCGAAACACATCTGAATCTACAAAATTGGTACCGGAATTACCGAAACCAGTATTCATTTTTTATGATTTTCGATTAATGTATAACATGTGTCGAAAGCATATCTCGACTTTATTTTTGGAGTTTTCTCTTTCATTTGTTGTACCATGTACTCAGGGTAGGAACATGTTAATATATAGTATTAAATTATAAATAAAATTATGAAGGAACCGTTAATATTTTGTAAGAAAACTTAGGGTGATCGGGGCACTCGTGGGGAGGGGGATCGGTGACCCCATTCACCGCTCGGGAACACCGGCACCATCGGTGCGGGGAGGGGGTGCGGGGAGGGGAATCGGGGAGGAGACACCGATTGAAGGAGGAGAGAGATGGTGGGCCAGCCTATTTTTTCAACCAATCAAAACCTTTTTTTTTTTTTTGAATAAAAAAACAAGGGGAGTTAAAAGGGGAGTGGCGCCATCAAATTGAGGGTGTGAGGGGAGTTGACGTGGCGCGTGCTGATTGGACGTGCGTAAGAGAGTGACTCCCCCTCGGGAGTGCCCCGTTCACCCTTATAGATGTTATACATGAGGTCCTGTTGTCAGCCCCCCCTGTTGTCGCCATTCTCAGACTCAAACCCAAACACTGAAGGAAACCTCACATATTAGAAAACGCTTCCAGCCACCAGCCCACCACAGCCGTTCGCCGGAGCCACTCCACACCGTTCTTCATTTCGAATTAACTGGTAATTACGTACCCAAGTCTGCTTGTCTGTATCTACCGATTAGAGATTTTGTTTGCTTTTAGATATGTTATAGTTGGCATACTTCAATTCTGTGTTGAATTGTTCAATTGATTCTATGTCAAATTGGTTGTGAAACCTAGGGTTTAGATTGATTGCTGAATTCTTTCATGTTTGTTTTTATTAAAAAAACTTGTGCTTTTTTTGTTCAATTAATTAATTGCTGAATCTATCTATGAGTAGTCTCAATTTGATTCATAATGTTACTGTTTAATGTGTGCGAATAAAGTGGACCTGATATTGTGAGATAGATGTGATTTTTAATTCAGTAACTTTGCCTAGAAGTTTCATGGAAATGATGCTTGTTTGTTCATGATCGTTGATTAGTAACTTTGTGATCTTTTAAAAGTTGAGGACTGTTCATTACACTATTTATTGTTTTCTGCATACTTAAACGAGAAAGACAGAAACTTGGTTACGACTGTTGCTCATGTTTCAACAAATATGATTCAAATGCTGAAAATTAGTCAACACCAATTTCTTTAGTAGAACATAGTAGTGTTATGAGTTCACCCCTCTTAAAAAATAGAAACTAAGCCACATCGATGATATATTTCCAACAGTATGGACTAAGATCTCATCATCTAAGCTTTTTTTGATATATGTGTACAAATATATACTTAGATATAATGCATCAATATACACCTACATCCGTTTATGTATACATAAATTCATTTATACACATACACCGTGATCACACATTTTAAACTTGTACATCCGTGAATATTTTACAGCCGTAAATCATGCCTATTCGAGTTTAGTCAATCGCCCAAATCAAAGAACTTACCAAAACTCGAATGCGTTTATAAATAGTGATACCCCCTTGTCTTCGAAAGGTGCACAAAAACCACAATCCTTTTCACCCTTTTAATCACCTTCTATTACCAAATACGCCATTGCCTCCACAACTCTCCGTTGAATTCACCTGTAGTTTAAACCGGTTATTTTTCCTTTACAAAGTTTAATGAATGTAATAATTATACATAGCAACATATGTAATTTTATACTCGAAAAATTAAATGATAAATAAATAAAAAAGATTAGATGTCCCATATGTTCTTTTATTCGTAAAGACCATGCTTTTTTTTCATTATTGTATCGTATTTTTATCATGTGATGGACCTCACCCAACCCGAACCGTCGAACCGACCCGAATTTTTTTATGTTCGGACATATGAAATTGGAACATTTAAAAAAGTGAACCCTTTGGAAAAAACTCCTGGATCCGCCACTGCACTGGTATCATAATGAAACGAACCGATACTGACCGAGTTCCTTTAATTTAGTAAGTCACTTTTTGTCCATAACTAACAACCCCAAGAGTATGTGAGTATTCTTGGAGAGCCAAGGGGCTGGCGGTGGTCGAGTAGTCGACCTTGGCCACAACGCCCGGTGTCACGGTGGTTGGCACCTCGTTCCTTGCCGTTCAAAATAAAAAAAAAAAAATTCACCAAGGATATGGTATCATTATGACACGAAACCTTCAAATAGCTTTTGTTAACTTAGAACTGTTACTGGTTTATATGTGGAGATCAAAAAGGTTTTATAATAATGAACGAACAAGATGATGTAATTTGTTTGTATATGTATATTACCTTAACAGTGTTCATATAACTTGCAGTGATTAGTATATGGATTATGATAAGTAATTAACTTACATGTTGTTGATGAATTATGAATTCTGATATGTCACAATTAAACTCCAATAATCTTGTGGAAAACACGCAAAACGGTTTATCAATTGACATGTCAAACTCCAATAATGGTGGTACTAAACCGGTACCATTCCCAAATGTCTTTATACGGTACGGTATTTGGTTTTCGATACTAGGCAATAAAGTACTGTACCAGCTGCGACACCATCCCCAATTCACAAACATTTTTATTTTAGTTACTTGTAAATTCATTCTACGTTACTTTCTTAAACTATATTTACATAAAAAAAATATGATTAGACTATAACATGCTTATTTTCTGGTCATTAAATCTGTTTTGCATTGTTACTTCTTATGCAACTCGGTTTTCTTTGGCCAGAGTTAATATAATAACTCTGGTTTCTTTTCTGATTTACAAAGAATACCTTCTTACCAAGATAGCCCCAATTTGGAAGTTTTGTTTCTGTAATATTTACTTGCCAAATTTATATATTGTGCTCAATATTTTAAGCTGTGACCATAAAACGACTAATACTTCTTCTAATGCCATTCCTTTTTAGAAAATATACAGTAAGTTGATTACTGGTGGATGTTAAGGCATGGCTAAGGTTAGAGACCGGACTGAAGACTTTAAAGATGCTGTCAACAGGGGGGCTTTGTCTTTGGGATTTAACGAGGTTGGTTTTCATTTCTTTTACCAGTGATCAATATAATTTCTTATGTTGAGTTACTTTTGTGCTGTTTGACAGCTTGGTTTATAATGTTGTGGTCATTTGTATCTGTTTAGTTCTAAAGATGAAATAAAGTTATGTTATACCAGTCTATAGTAGTTGTCTAGATAGCATATCAATTTCTTTGTAGGGAATGATGGTTCCTAATGTTACTTCTATATCTAGTAAAGACAAAGTTAAATTTACTCCTGTCTCAGTGTCTTCCTGATGATCTACTAGAACATCTTCATAGATTAATATCAGACATAGTAATACCATGGTCAGATTTCTACGACCATTAAAAAAGTTGACTGGTTTTAGAAGGTATATATGTACATGCATTAGTATTTCAAGTGAGATTATTGTCAACAGTCCAAAGAGCAGATCTTTATGTAATTTTGTATGATAAAAATAGTATGTAATGTTGATCTGATAATTTTCGACAGGCCAAAAGGGCAGCTCTTATGGCATCTTTCATCATTCATAAACCTCGGGAAAGATCACATTTTACCAAGGCTGCACTGAAGACGGTATACATATATCTATTACCATGTCTTTTAAGCCAACCTGGCAATTCCTAATTATCTACTGATGCATTGGTCAATTTGGGTTTGGGTTATCTCTAAAACATCAAACGGGTTTACTAACTACAAAGGAAGTCGAAAATCATCCAATGCGTATCATTAATGCATACAACCTCCTAAGCCCATTTTATTCAAATATTAGATAAATTTTGAACAGAGATATGCTTTGCTCTCCTTTAATTGATATCTTTATTTCCCAGCTAGAGAGCATTGGAACTCTAGAACAATTTTTAAAAAAGCACAGGAAGGATTATATAGACCCTCATCGTACAACAGAAGAGGAGAGGGACAGCATTGAACATGAAGTAAGTCTAAACCTTATCCTCATTTGGAATATGATACAGTTAATTCTAAAACAGGCAACGGAAAATTGATGTACAGGTTAGCGTTTTTGTTAAAGCCTGTAAAGAACAGATTGACGTTCTCAAAACTAGCATAACTGATGAAGTGAATTCAAAGGGCTGGCTTGGCATTCGGGCTGACAATGATAATGCTGATACTATGGCACACAAACATGGAGCGGTATGTGAAGTTTTTTTTCAACTACCATTTTGTTCGTATTTGAGCACTATTGTTATATATATATATATATATATATATAGGGGAGGGCTATATAGAAAACCCTTATGTTTTTAAAAAACTCTGGAAACTCAAAGCTCCCGACATTTTTTTTTTTGAAAAAAATAACACATGTAATATACATGTTTTTAAGAGTTTTGGGCCAAAAAAAACAAAAAAGCGCCGAAGGGATGTTTTTAAAAAAAATAAACAAATTTCAGCAAACTTCGGGTGACTAACATGTGTTAGGCAAAAAAGGCTGAAACTTACTGAAATTTGTTTTTTTTTAAAACATTCCTTCGGCGCTTTTTTGTTTTTTTTGGCCCAAAACTCTTAAAAACATGTATATTACATGTGTTATTTTTTTCAAAAAAAAAAAAATGTCGGGAGGTTGGGTTTTCTAGGGTTTTCTCAAAATGGAGGGTTTTCTACCTAGCTTTAGCCTATATATATATATATATATATATATAGGGAGCCGCTAAAATAAGAACCACCCCCAGTTGTAAGAACCGCAAGAACTACTCTCCACCAATCAGATTTTACCACCTCAAAGGGTATATTGGTCATTTACTAAAAACCTGCCAATCTATCTTATCTTGTTGTGACCTTTTAGTCATATTCACCATTAAATAACCACCCCCCAAAAAAGTTGAATGCCCCATTTCTCTCTCTCCCAAGCTCCGTTCACCACCTCCTCCTCCCCTTGTACAGGTCCTTCTCCGGTCACAAGTCCGGCGTGGCCAACAAAAAATCCGGTAAACTATCTCTATTTTGCTTCACCACCATCTGATCACTACCATCACCCGGCTTCCCCCTCTTTCTCACCCCTCTCTCTACTTTCTCTCTCATCGTTTCACCGTCAAAATTTAGGGGGGTTTGCTCAGATCTGAACGGGTGTGGCGGCAGTGGTGTACGGTAGGGTGTGGCGGCAGGGTTTAGGGCCGGAGAAAGAAAATGGGGGGGGGGGGGGGGGTGTTGTAGTGGTGGTCGTTTGTGCGACTTGGGTTTCGAGTGAAAGGAGATGGGGGTTTGCAGGTTTTTCAGTCGTGGAGAAATGGGTTTTAGCGGCGACTGTGTTGGTGGGTTTTGATGGGAACGGAGACGGTGGTGGTGGTGGTGAGGACTGTCGGAGACGGTGGTGGCAGTGGTGGGGTTTTCACGGCGACGGTGGTGGTGTTTGGTTAGATATTTTGGTATGCTTTATTAACGTTTTTTTGCTGGTGAGTTTTTGATTGTTTGAATGTTATAATCTGTGAACTTTTTGAATGGTTTTGAATGTTTCGAACAGTTATTTTTGGTAGATTCGAGCAGTGATTTTTGACTTTCTGGGTTTGATTATGTTTGAATATGGGTTTGAATGTTGTTCATGTTGAATCTGGGTTTGAATGATGTTATTGGGGGACCTTTTTTTGATCCTGTTGAATCTGGGTTTGAATGATATTCTGTTTTTGAATGATGTTCATGTTGAATCTGGGTTTGAATGATGTTCATGTTCCTTCTGGGTTTGAATGATGTTCATGTTCCTTTTGAATGTTTAAACCGGTTGAATCTGGTGGCTTTTTGAATTGGCGGTGATGATGCAAAAAAAAAAAAAAAACGGACGATGGCGCGGCAAGGATGGTGGAGGGTAGGTTTTTTGAACCCGCAACCCCACTTTGCAGCCTCTGATGTTTGGAAAATCTGAGCCAAAACTTCGTTTTTTTTTCCAGAATCCACTCGTTCTTTTTGATTTTTGTTTGTTGGGTTTTTTATATTTTTTTTGAGGCGTCGATGATGATAGCAAACTATCTGAGACACCTACCGAGTAACGATTTTCTGGGTGCGTTCGTTTTTGTGTAAAAAAGTTTTTGTAAAAGAAAAAAAACTTAAACCGTAAACTTTTTAAAGTAAAACGTAAACTTTTTTACGTAAAACGTAAAAAGTTTTACGTAAAACGTAAAACGTAAAAATTTTTACGTAAAACGTAAAACTTTTTACGTAAAACGTAAAAAGTTTTACGTAAAACGTAAAAAGTTTTACGTAAAACGTAAAATGTTCGTAAAAAGTTTTACGTAAAACATAAAAACGTAAAACGTAAAATTTTTAACGTAAAACGTAAAAAACCGACGCGTAAAACGTAGAAAAACGTTAACGTAAGAAACTGGCTCGTAAAACGTAAAAAACATTAACGTAAAAACGGCGCGTTGAAAAAACGACTTGTGAAAAAGTCGGGCGTAAAAACGGCGCGTAAAAAAACAAGCCGTGAAAAAGCCGGGCGTAAAAACGTAAAAACGGGACGTAAAAAATGAGGCGTAAAAACGGCTTGTACAATCGTGACGTAAAAAACGGCGCGGCAAAAGATTGTGCGTAAAACCGGCAATAAAAACGGCACTTAAAAACCCGGTCGCAAAAAACGGCGTGAAAAAACGGAGCGTAAAACGGGTCGTAAAAAACGCGCGTAAAAAACGAGTCGTAAAAAAACGCACGTAAATTTTTTTATCAAAAAATCTGATTTCAATATGTTTGTTTAATAAAAAAAATCTGATTTTTAGAAAGAAAGAAAAACATTTAATGCAAATAGGGACAAAAATGTATTAAAAAAACAATAAAACTAATAAGACAAAAAAAAAAACAAAATTACTTAAATACCCTTTTTGATTAAAATATTAAAGACATAAATAGAAAAAAAGCTTTTAATATTAGTATTAACTACTTTTAATCTCATCAATCCATCTAGTTGATCTAAGGGCTAAAAAATGGTTCTCATGGTTCTTACAACTAGAGGTGGTTTTCATTTTAGCGGTCCCATATATATATATTACTCTGATCTGATTTCGGGTTTTAATATTAAGTGAAAAGTTGCATTCAGTGACATCATCCTAGAACACCTCAAATCAGTTGATTTCATGGTTAAAAGTTAAGATTCAAAGGTGAAAAAGATGAAGAAGTGTGTGTAGATGATAGATGTACAAGATTTGAGTTGAAAACTTACAAGAATTGCGAGAAATCGAAAGAAAATAGGCTGAGAAGTTGAAGGGTCGCACCTTGTGATGTGACAGGTACTATTTATAGGTGTCCAAAAGAGGAAAGACGGTGCAGTGACGGATCGGAGGGCAGTCCGATCGGATGGCCATCCGATCGGATGGCCATCCGTACGGATGACCATTCGATCGAATGGTCATTCGTTCGGACATCTCCGGCGAGTTGCGTTTCGACGTTTCGTTTCGTGCGTTGAGCGATGCGATGCGTTTAAACGAGTGTCGATTAAGCGATGCGATAGTATTAAACATTAGTTACTCAAATAACCTAACTAACATAAATAACCTTTCGTTTAGTGTTTGCGATTAGTTTGCGTTACGATAGAGTTGCGATTGCGTCTTCGATTATCACCACAAAATAAATAATAACATGCACAAGTAACACATAAATAGCACACACACGTAAAACAATATTCAGAACCCATAATTCGAGTTGCGATGCGATAAGTCAATTAGCGATAAACTGCGACAAATAGATTAGCGATTAAACTGTGATTATTAGAGATACTCCACATAATACAACTAAAGTTCACAAATTAAAAGATCGATTACAAGTCAAGAAGTACAATCAGTAATCAAGCAAGGAGTGACAGATCGCATTTAGCGATCTTTTCTTCCTTTGACTTTGACTTTGACTTGTACTTTGACTTTCAAAACGCGGGGTGTTATATCCTCCCCTAGTTTAGGGAATTTCGTCCTGAAATTAAGGCGCAGGCGTAACAAACAACTGTGGATACTTCGCCTTCATGTCACTTTCGAGTTCCCAAGTGAAATCCGCGCCGCGTTTGCCTTCCCAGCGAACCTTCACAATGGGAATACGTGAGCACATGAGCTTCTTGGTTTCTCGATCCATGATCTCGACAGGCTTTTCCACGAAGTTTAATGTTTCGTCCACTTGTAGATCCTCAAGTGGCACTTGTAAATCCTGCTCGGCCAAACACTTTCTGAGGTTTGAGACATGGAAAGTCGGGTGGACGTTGCTATGTTCCTCCGGTAGTTCGAGTCTGTAGGCCACTTTGCAGATCCTTTCCAGAATCTTAAAGGGTCCAACATATCGAGGCGCAAGCTTTACTTTCTTGCTGAATCTGATCACACCCTTCCAAGGTGAAACCTTTAGGAGTACGTGATTGCCAACGTCAAATTCAAGGGGCTTGCGGCGTCTATCGGCGTAACTTTTCTGACGACTCCGAGCTTTCAGTAGGTTGTCTCGAATCTGAAGGATTTTGTCAGTCGTTTCTTGCAACAGCTCAGGACCGGTAATTTGCGCGTCTCCGATCTCGTGCCATACAATAGGCGATCGACATTTTCTTCCGTATAATGCCTTAAATGGTGCCATTTGAATGCTAGAATGATAACTGTTATTGTACGAGAATTCGACCAAAGGTAAGCGCGCGTCCCAATTACCACTGAAATCTATGACACACGAGCGAAGCATGTCTTCAAGGGTACGAATCGTTCTTTCAGTCTGACCGTCGGTTTGGGGATGGAAAGCGGTACTTAGATTGAGAGTAGTACTGAGAGCAGATTGAAACGTTTCCCAAAGAAGCGAGGTAAACCGACCATCGCGGTCAGAGATGATATCACGAGGCGTCCCGTGTCGACAAAGGATTTCGTCGGTGTAGACCCGTACTAATCGTTCTACCTTGTAGTCTTCTCGTATCGGCAGAAAATGAGCAGATTTAGTCAAACGATCAACGATAACCCAGATGCTGTCGTGACCTTATGGCATGCGCGGGAGTTTCGTTATGAAATCCATAGCTATACTCTCCCACTTCCACATAGGGATTTCGGGTTGGACGAGTAAGCAAGAGGGTCTTTGTTGCTCGGCCTTGACTTTCGAACAAGTCAGGCACTTCGAAACATAGATGGCGATATCTTTCTTCATGCCCGGCCACCAGTACTTGTAGCGAAGGTCCTGGTACATTTTATCGACACCGGGATGAATAGCATATCGAGATTTGTGGGCTTCGTCCAGCATAATTTGTCGTAAGTTAGTGCGCTTGGGGATCCAAATTCGATCTAGATAATGGAATATACCATTCGATTTATTCACTAACTGATCGCCATTATTGATAATCCTTTCCTTCTTCAAAGTACGTTCGGTAAAACAAGCATGTTGGGCGTCACAGATAAGAGTCTCGAGATTGTGCTGGGGGTGAACATTACGAATGCTATGCAAATAGCTTCGTCTGCTGAGAGCGTCGGCAACGACATTTGCTTTGCCAGGATGATAACGAATCTCACAGTCGTAATCATTAAGAAGTTTAACCCATCGGCGTTGGCGCATATTCAGTTCCTTTTGGTTTAAGATGTGTTGTAGGCTCTTATGGTCTGTGAAGACCGTACACTTGGTACCGTAGAGGGAGTGTCGCCAAATCTTCAATGTAAAAACAACTGCACCAAGCTTGAGATCGTGGGTTGTGTAGTTCTTCTCGTGGATCTTGAGCTAACGAGACGCGTAGGCAATAACCTTGTCCCGTTGCATGAGAACACAACCAAGACCAAGGTTCGAGGCATCGCAATAGACTATGAAGTCATCGTTTCCGTCGGGTAAAGCGAGCACAGGAGTATTGCAGAGCATATGCTTGAGAGTTTGAAAGGCAGTCTCTTGTTTGGTTCCCCAAACAAAAGGCTTGTCTTTATGCGTGAGAGAAGTAAGCGGAACGACGATTTTCGAGAAATCAGCGGTGAATCAACTGTAATAGCCCGCCAATCCGAGGAATGAGCGAACTTCGGATGGTGATTTTGGAGTAACCCAACTCTTAACAGCTTCGATCTTCGTGGGGTCGACGTGTATACCTTGACTATTGACGATGTGACCGAGGAATTGAACCTCCTCCAGCCAAACTTCTCACTTGGAGAACTTGGCATAGAGTCGATTCCCTTGGAGTAATTCGAGAACCAAGCGTAGATGTTGCGCGTGTTTGGCTTTCGATTTCCAATAGATAAGGATATCATCGATAAACACGATGACGAAGCGGTCAAGAAATGGTTTACACACGCGATTCATCAAATCCATGAAAACCGCGGGTGCGTTGGTTAAACCAAAGGGCATTATGACGAATTTATAATGGCCGTACGGGTGCGGAAGGCGGTTTTCGGTATGTCTTCCTCCTGGATTCGTAACTGGTGATAGCCTGAGCGTAAATCAATCTTCGAGAAACACGTAGCACCATGTAATTGGTCAAACAAATCATCGATTCGAGGCAGGGGATAGCGATTCTTAATAGTCAGCTTATTCAATTCCCTATAATCGATGCACATCCGGAACGACCCGTCCTTCTTTTTGACGAAAAGAACTGGTGCGCCCCACGGAGAGGTGCTAGGGCGAATGAAGCCTTTGTCAAGCAATTCCTGGAGTTGGCTCGAGAGTTCGCGCATTTCAGACGGAGCGAGTCGATAGGGAGCTTTAGCGACAGGATTTGCTCCAGGAATGAGATCAATACGAAAGTCGATATCACGACTCGGAGGTAAACCAGGCAAATCGTCAGGAAATACGTTAGGAAATTCGCATACAACAGGAACATCTTTCACTCGAGTCTTTCCTTCCTTTTCCTCTGCTACTACGATGTTTGCCAAGAAAGCCCTGTATTCCTTGCAGAGATACTTGCTCGCTTCGATACACAACATGAGTTTGAGACCTTTTGAAGGAGTTTCACCATACACGCAAAGTTGATCACCATTAGCGAGCGAGAAACGAATCATTTTATCGAAGCAAACAACTTCAGCACTGTGACAACTCGAGTTTTCAAGGTCTTTCCTCTATACAATACTTGTTTCATTCTAACTGGTGCATGCTAGTATGTGATCAATGTGTTAATGTGTTTAGTGATACAAACGTGTAATCTGTTTAAAGGTTAAAAACCTTAAATTGTTTCAAGGTCTTGTAAGCTCGACGAAACCTGGAGTTTCGTCACTACCCTATGCTCGACGAAACATGATGTTTTGTCATCAACCCCACACGATGAAACCTTAGAGTTTCACCGGAGGTAAGTTTCGCCGTATGGGCCATCGGCCCAGTTGAGGCCCAGATGTCTGCGTCTAATTTAAATACGTGCACAAGGGTTACGAAACCTTTTCTTTTAGAAAACCCTAACCTTCGACGGCCGTTCCCTTCATTGCAACCTCTTCTCTCTTGCTAAACCTATTCTTGGTGATTCAATCATATGATCTTACGGTTAGTGCACCCTTTTTACGATTAGAATTGTTGCTAGGGTTTAGCTTGATTGTTGATACACTTGATTTCCATGATGTTATGATTGGTTGTTTGATATCGCTTTATTTGATTGACTGATGATCATGTATGTTGCTATACATATTGTTTGATGAGGATGATCTATGAAACTCAAACTGATGTATGATCGGTGGTGTTTGGCATATTGCCCATGTTCGATTGATATTGATGACCTTGATAGGTTGAGGGTATGATAATAGATGTCCAGCAGATTAGGGTTCTATGTTAAAGGATAGGACGAATACTTGATGATCACAACAACTTGCTGATGATTGATTGGTGATTGAATGATAATCATGATTTGTATAGTGATTTAGTAATTTATATGATTGCATGATTTGTTCTGATTGAATGATTGTATGATGAAGTCGAGTAACAAGTTAGACAAACTTTAGGGTTTCTGGTTGTATAACTGATGCTGATGATCATACTTGGCCTCGACGAAAACACAGGGCCGACGAAACACAATCTCGACGAAAACCCTTGGGGTTTCGTCGCCTGGAGGAGTTTCGTCATATGGGGAGTTTCGCCAAGAGATTCCCTGCATGAACAGTAGGTTAAACATGTCATATTAACTAGTGATTGATTATGTGAATGAGATTGTAGTGACTTCTGTTAATGATGCATGCTTATAGTCAAATGGTATAAGTTGATTCTTACAACCAATACACTCAACTGTTAGATATTGTTGCATAACATACTTGTGAATTATGGACTGACATGAACTAGAATAAATGTTAAGTGCTATGTGATAGTGTTGCCTGAGTACACAATTATGATCAAGACTATTATGCAAACAATGTGAATGCCAACTGATTATGTGTGTATGATTACTATAGGCTTTGATTGAATTATTTGTGGTCAAGTAATTAAGCATACCGAGCAAACCGAGGTGAGTTCACACTTTCTACAAGGCATGGGATTCCCAAGGGTTGGGAATGGGTTAAAGAACTAAAACGAAAACTACATATTCTCCTTGGGTAGGATATGTACGGCCATCCTCCATGGGTAGGATGCCAAGATTAAACCTCGCGTATTCTCCTTGGGTAGAATACGTACGTTCGTCCTCCTTGGGTAGGACAACAAGATTAAACACACTGGACCAAAACTCTATCATGAAGTCCCTCATTTTATATCGACTTAATCGCCGAGGCCGATGGCGAGCGGGTCATTAGTTGATAGCGCTATTAGGTTTAACAAACCTCACACCGTGTCGTTCGAACGGGTGTGTACTAATGGACTAAAGGCAAAGGGTCAATGCTGATAGACATTGACTTAGGGCACAACTTATTTTCGTAGTAGTCGATATGGTACGGTCTGGTAACGCACATGGGAATCCCCCACTAAATATCGTAAAAAGGTTTGGGAGACAGGGTAAACTGGTAATTCACATGGGAAGCCCCCACCAACTATGGATATGTTTGGGAAACAGGGTAAACTGGTTAATCATATTTGCAACTATGGGGTAAACCCCATGGCAAGTAAGCCAACTAAAGACAAACTATGTTTTCGTAAACAACTTAAAACGAACACCCAACTGTGAACTCGCTCAACTTTGTTGTTGATTCGTTGTTACATGCCTTGCAGGTCTTTAGGTGCATATTGACTGGAACTTGCTGTCTGGGAGGCTGGAGTGGTCATGGGTCGAGATACATGGAAACATAACACCACACAAATGGCTTTTACATGTGGTTATAAACTCTTAATGAATGAATTATGCTTCCGCTGTAAACTGTGAAATATTGTAACGTTGTAACACTTACTGTTAATCAATGAAAGTTTTATTTACATATACCTATGAGTTCAATGTGATTGATGGCTAAGATCCTGGTATGTCACACGCCTCGCAGGGGTTTCCGCACGTGGTATTTTGGGGGTGTGACAGATTGGTATCAGAGCCATTGGTTATAGTGAACTTGGTTTTATTTAAAAAAGGGGAAAAACGTTTTTGTAAAACTAGACTATAACCGAACAGTTCTGAAGACATGAATACGACCATGACACTCAGCTCCAGATTGCAAGGTTCGTCTCTCGTATACTCATTGTACTGCATAACTAGTGAACACCTACATATGATATTGCATGTGATTGCACGTTTAGCACAACAGTATGAATTCATGTATACTTACATGTGTTATGTGACTGATAGGGTGGTATTTCCCTAAACCTTCATGACTTATGCTTCGTGATACTCTTTGGTTGCTACTCGAGTTTGAGGAACCATTTGACATGAGTTAAGAGGAGCTGAGGTGAGCATGCAAATCACAATATTATTGCGGGTGCACACATAATAATAATGTGGGGTGCATGTGAGTTCCAGTGAGGCTTAACAAGTGGAAAAGGGGTTCCGTTCCGTCATTTGATCGATGTGAAACATAACAAACCTATAGGGGTCATAACAGTAATTGTCCCCTACTCGAACATGAACTTTTCATTCATCTTTGGATCCCTTCGAATCTCGATGCTATCGAGTATTACCTGAACACCCATCTGAACTCAGCGAGCCGTGTAGAATGTTAGGTGCTTATACGAACGTCCCTGAGTTGAATACCGCAACGTCGAATGATTGATCGATACCTTTCTTACTCCTTTTCATTGACGTCTTAGATTCCGACGTGTGTGTTGGATTTTTCACATGTTTATCAAAGTATTTTATCCATATAAAATAAAAACGAAGCGGTAAATAATTATTTAAAACATGTTACTTACATGATACAAAACCCATTTTATATGTAAAACCCAATCCCGGGATCCATATACGAACATGCATGCTATCAAATATTTAAACCACAACCATAGGGTGTTTAGAATACTACCTTCCAAGGAGTAATGGATATGAAGATGATGATGCTTCTTGAACGGTTGCCTTCAAGTGTAGAAGACCTCAAGCTTGTATACCCCAAGCCTTCCAACAAACACCTTATGTTTAGCTAGGATTTCTACACTTATGAACTCACTAAAATTCCATCTTGATCAACCACCATGGCCGAAAATACGAAGGGAGTTTATGGAGTTCTTGCACTTGATTTATCAACTTGAAAAACCCCTCTTGATCAACCATACATGACCCGATTTTTAGAGAGTAAATTCAAGTCTTACACTTGAATTTCATCATCTAAAACTTGCTCTATGTTGGCCGATTTTGAGAGCATCTCTACAAGTATTCTCTAGTTTTTCAAGTTCTTCTATACACTAATTTTGTCATACAAAATTATAAAAACAAGGAGAGAGAAAGAGCCACCCATTTGACCAATAGGAGAACATCTAACCATGCACCTTGCATGTAATTTTAATGGACCATTCTCTTGCCCAACCAAGTTGCCACTAACACATGCAAATGCATGGTTTTTCATTGGATCAAAACAATCTTGGGAAGACACCAAAGGGGGGGGGGGGGGGGCACTTTATTTTTTTATAAAAAAATTCAATTTCTTTTATAAAAATAATTTAAGTCTTGATTAATTTTATAACTTTTATAAAATTATAACATCTCATGTTATATGACTTATATAACTTTTATTATGTTATTTAACCCATTAAATAACAAGATAAAAATATTCTCTCAAAATAAATTATTCATATAATTTATTGGTTTGTCAAGTGCAATTATTTAGAAAACCAATTTTTAAATATTGTAAGTGTTAAAGTATTTTATCCATATAAAATAAAAACGCAGCGGAATATTATTTAAAACATGTTTACTTTTAAGATATAAAACCCATTTTATATGCAAAACCCAATCCAGGATCCATATACGAACATGCATGCTATCAAAATTAAAACACAACCATAGGGTGTTTAGAATACTACCTTCCAAGGAGTAAAGGATATGAAGATGATGATGCTTCTTGAACGGTTGCCTTCAAGTGTAGAAGACCTCAAGCTTGTATACCCCAAGCCTTCCAACAAACACCTTGCGTTTAGCTAGGATTTCTACACATATGAACTCACTAAGATTCTCTCTAAACAACCACCGTGGCCGATTTTTCTAGAGAATATTATGGAGTTCTTGCACTTGATTTTTACAAACTTGAAACCCTCTTGGACAATCTCATGTTGGCCGATTTTTAGAGAGAGCATTTACAAGTCTTCTACTTGAAAAATGATCATCTAAAACTTACACTATGTTGGCCGAAAATTAGAGAAGGAATCACAAGTCTTGCAAGTTCTTCAAGTTCATCTAAGTATTTATAGAACCATGAGAGAGAATTGCCACCCACCTTGACCAATCATGTGCCAACTTACACATGCAAGTGCATGAAACCCCATTGGACCAAAATGGTCTTGGTTAGACCACCCAATCAAATCTTCTCTAGCACATGCATTTGCATGCATTTCTATTGGACTAAAATTTTAGGGAAGAACACCATGGGGGGGGGGGGGGGTGGCGGCGGCCTTGCTTTATTTAAAAAAAAAAAATTCTTTTAAATAATATAAGTTTTGTATTTTATAACTTTTATAAAATATAACATCATATGTTCACAAGACTTTATACAACTTTTATTAAGTTATTTAACCCATTAAATAACAAAATAAAATATTCTCTCAAAATAAATTATCCATATAATTTATTAGTTTGTCAAGTGCAATTATTTAGAAAACCGATTTCTAAATGTTCTAAGTGTTAATATTTATTTGTTTGATCATATCACAAATAAATATTCTAAGTGTTTGTCTAGCTTGTATTTGGGTATGACTCGACTTGGATCATAACGTACTAGCCACATCAATTTAATATGTGTCTTGGGCATACAGAGTCCAACAATCTCCCACTTGCACAAGATACATAGAAGATTGATGCAAGTAGTAAATGACGCCTAACTACGGTTTACTACCCCCAATACGTATGACTATATGTCCCATTCAATAACATCATCCCTTTCAAGTCCCTTACTTGAACATGATTTAGGTGAATCTATCATTTATCCTTTCGTTACAGATGTCATGTTAAATCCAGAGACACAGAGTGATCACTCTCTGTTGATTTAACTTTAGCAGGCCTTAGACATCTTACTCTCAACAAATAAGAGGAACAAATCCCCTCTTGACTACATACGTCTCTCACAATCACCTTGTACCACACCTGAGCTTAGCTTTATGTACTGTCATATTACTAACAACGAAGAAATGAGTCAATGTACAATATTTGGTGAATATCAAGACCCAATATGTATCTCAGGTCTGAGGTTACTATGATATTCTCCTTTACTCAAATTTACTTATGATCGATCACAAATGATTCCATGCTGTAATATTTGAGAGCGAGTCAGTCCAATATTTGTCTCCCACAAATATCTATGAACTTTGGCAGCAACACTTTGCTCTATATTCATACCTAATGAATATCCACCAATCCAAGTTCATAATAGTCTTACATTCATATCTGTTCCCACAAGTATGATCGACTACGGACATTTAGAATAATTAACTTATTCACGGATTTAAACATGCTAATATGGAACATAACTCAAAATACCATAAAGAGTTATAATAATAGTTGTTCCAATATCCAAATACAAAATAGATCAAATCCAATCACTAGAATATCGATGTCCTAAGGCACAAGTATGACCCTTCATGCTTTGCCTTTCAAGGAGCTTCGTGAGTGGATCCGCAATATTTTGATCAGTTGAACTTTGCGAATACATATCTTTCTCTTTTTCAACTTCATCCCTTATGTAGTTGAAACTCCGCTCAATGTGCCTAGTCTTTTGATGTACACGAGGTTCCTTGATTTGAGCAATCGCACCATCGTTATCACAAAGATCTCTAGGGTCCTGAATGGTATGGACTCCCCTTAGATCGGCAATAATTCAAGTGGTAGATCCATATGAATTATCTTGACCAATGAAGCGGCGATGTATTCTGATTATGTAGTGGACAATGCTACCATGATTGTGATCGAGAACCATCTCGATTAGTTTGGAAACTCGTATCCATGTAACCCTTTACAACGAATTCCGAAACTCGCATCCCTGTAACCTTTTACAACGAGTTCTTCTTCACCAGATCCATATATTAGAAATACATCCTTAGTCCTTCTAAGGTATTTCAATATATATTTTTAATAGTCACCCAATGACCGTTACTTGCTGGTATCTTCTCGTCATGCTTAATGCGTATGACATGTCCGATCTAGTGCATATCATTTCATAATGAATCCTATAGTAGATGCATATGGGATTCCTTTCATTCTTTCTTACTCATTCTTTGAGCTTGGACATTGAGACGCACTCAATATTGTCCCCTCTTGAATAGGTTCCAAACCTTTCATAGAGTTCTTTATCTCGAACCTTTTTAGGACATTGTCAATGTATGCACTTAAGTTTAAACCTATCGGGCGCCTTGGTCTATCCTTATAGATTCTTTATTCCCAAAATATAGGCGACTTCACCAAGATCCTTAATGGAAAAACAATTTCCAAGCCAAGTTTTTACACCTTCCATGGTTGGAATGTCATTTCCAAATAGTAGAATGTCATCAACATATAATACTAATAAAGTGATGATGCTCCCACTAGCCTTCTTATACACAAGCTTTATCAACGTTCTTGATGAATTCATATTCCCTAATCTCTTCATCAAAACGGTGATTGCAATTTCTCGATGCTTGTTTCAATCTATAGATTGAATTCTTTAACTTGTATACTTTGTCAGGATATTTTGGATCGGCAAAACATTCAGGCTGAACCATATAGACATCTTCCTCAAGATATCCATTTAGGAAAGCCGTTTTGACATCCATTTGCCAAATCTCATATTCATAATATGCAGGTATGGCAAATAATATCCTTATTGACTTTAGCATCGCTATAGGCGAGAAGGTCTCATTATAATCAACCCCTTGAGTTTGATTGAAACCTTTTGCTATAAGTCTCGCTTTACAAGTATCCAAGTTACCATGCATTATGGTTTTCTTCCTGAAAACCCACTTACTTCCAACTACTTTGGAGTTAAGAGATGACACAACCAATTTCCATACTTGGTTGTCATACATGGATTGCATCTCTACGTTCATGGCTTCAAGCCACTTGTCATAATCGGATTTTGACATTGCATCATGGTATGTGGTTGATTCACCTGAATCTACCACGTAGCATCCATCCATGAAAAATCCATATCTTTCAGGTGGACTACTAATTCTACCAGATCTGTGAACGTTTTGTGTGTATTGATCAACCACTTGATCATTTTCAATAACCTCTTGTTGAGTGCTAGTATTAACCAAATGTGTATCGGCTTGTGGTTCTCGATCCTTATTAAGTTCCACTGTTCTACTAACTCCTTTCACAAGGAACTTAGATTTTAAAGCAACAAATACCTTTTGCTCTGTTGGATTATAGAAATATCCTATACCATCTTTAGGATATTCTACAAAGATACACTTAGTGGATCGTACTTCTAATTTGTTTGGGGTGTCTTGCTTCACATAAGCTTCACAACCCATACCTTTAAATATGATAATGATGGAGCCCTTCCATGCCATATTTCAAAAGGGTGTCATATCCACTTTCTTGGTTTTGGGCCATATTTAATATACGGACCACGGAGAGCAAAGCGTAACCCCAAAATGATAGAGATAATGCGCTCCTAGCCATCATAGATCGAACCATATCCAATAGAGTTCGATTCCTCCTCTATTGGAACGAAGAACTTTGATTGAGTTGATTTTGTACTTCACCTTTTGAAGGCTTTGAACATTTCAAAACTTTAACTTTGTGTCTTAACAAGTACACATAACCATAACTACTATAGTTGTTGGTAAAAGGTAATGAAGTATCTATCACCATTCCTAGTCATTGGCTTAAAAGGATCACATACATTCGAATGTATGATACCTAATAAATCTTTTGCCCTTTCCCACTAAGGGATTACTTGGTCATTTTCCCTTGTAAACAAGATTCGCATGTATCAAATGAACCAATTTCATTTGTTTCCAAAAGACAATTCTTTCGAAGTGTCTACATGCGACATCTGTTTATATGACCAAGGCGATAATGCCAAAGATAGGTCTCACTCAAATCCATTTTGAGTTTCTTGGTGATTGTTTGGTACATCGAACTATCAAATGATGTATTATTATGAACCAATTCATAAATACCATTTGAAAGCATAGCTTTAAAGTAAAACATGTCATTCATCGATATAAATGTCAATGTTTGCAAACTTTAAATCAAAACCATATTGTCTTATAAGGGAAACTTGAATAATGTTCCTAGTCAAACTAGGAGCATTCAAGACATTTTAAAACAATTTCCAAACCATTTGGAAGTTTCAAAACATAGTCTCCTTTCTTGTAATGTTTATTTCTTTTGAACCTTTTGTAACGAATTGCAAACATGAGTTCCACATCCGGTATCTAATACCCATGTGTTAGAAGAAATAACATTAAGGTCAATATGTATCATTAAGATTGTACCTGAGGTTTGCCTAGCATCCCTCTTGTTTTTCAACTCTTTGAGATAGGTTGGACAATTCCTATTTAAATGCCCTATCTCACCACACTCAAAGCATGGATCATGCATGGCAACCTTTGCCTTCTTCTCATTTGGTTTCGGTGGTTTCGCTTTAGTCTTTCTAATCATTTCCCTTTGAATTACCCGTTTCCATTTTCAACATTTGCTTTGGTGTCGGGGTGATGCCCTTTCTTATTTGCCACCCTCATTGATCGTTAGAATGGATAAAACCCCTTTATCCATATTGAGCCTTTCGAGGTGATCAATGTGGCTTTTCATCTTAAAGACATAAGATGAGTCCGATTGGGATTCCTCCATTCGACATGCATGAAGCGCTCGAACCGTTTCGAAGTGTTCTACCCTTAGGAACATTTCCTACAATTGGGTAATCATGTCGTATGCTCATGATGTTCAAAACCCTTTTGAATTTCGGGAATCATAATTCCTAACATGAGACAACTTGCATAGTATCCTCAATATACTTAATCCAATCGTTATAGGGATCCTTATCTTCCATAAGATGTTCATTGGGATTAGGATCGTTCAACACATAGGATATCTTTTCTTACTTGAGAACGATTCTTAAGTTTCGATATTAATCCATAAAGTGTTATGATTGAAACGATCCTTTTAAGGATTGTTTTTAGTGATAGGTTACGGACAGTTTGGGTAATATTGTTAGCGGCCATCTACAAAATTTTAACAAGGTTCAATTTTAGAATTTTCGATATTATTATATTTTAATCATTAATACCCTTTTGTGTCTCATAGACAATTAATAATTAAAATCTAGAATCCAACGTTACATTTAAATATTGGTTAGGTGACCTTTATCCCTCTATTTAAACTAACAAGGTAGTCAACGTTTGACAATTGCAACTCTTTGCAACTTCTAGCCATATGGGATCGGTTAAACATCTTTATGTGTAGTTGGCATGTTTAATCCCATCAACACCTTTGTTCCCCATGCTTCGGTGACCCTAAGTTCATGGTTTCCAAATCAAGTCGTCCAACTTACACACACGTGTGAGTTTATTCACATAAGTGGTTAGGTGACCTTTATCCCACAAACATGGTAAACCTACCTCGAATATACAAGTTCCCTCAATTGTGGTTAGGTGACCTTTATCCCACAAAAGAGTTCCCAAGTGTTTCGAGTGTTGTATAAAAGGATGGTGTTTGACTTTTTTTTAGAAAAGGGATTTTGAGTTTTCAAAATTCTAGTTTAGAAAACTTTGTGTACCATACATTTGCATGCATTCAAATCCTTGGTACTTTTGTTAAAACAAATTTTCAAGGTTCTTTTAATAAAACCCATTTTATTATAAAATCATTAATTTTTAATAACCTTTTATTAACTATTTTTAATGATATTTTAAAGAACCCATTTTAAGCTTGTTGTTGATTATTAGTTTGTTAAGCATGCATATCAACATATCATCCAAACAACATAAATAAACAACCACACAAGCACAACATACATATCAATAGGTGCATAACCATAGCCAACTATTTTGACAACACTTGTTAGCCGAAACAAGTGTGCCAAAAGGTCATTCCTAAAGGGTGAATATTGACACAAGCGATGTGTCGTTGAACTCCCACTTGATCCCGCATCCAAATGCTTCAAGTCTCCCTTTTGTGTTGTGATTTCTCTACTTTCTTTGAGCTTCCAAAATGTACTTTAATTCAGCTCCAAACTCCTTTGGGCTCCGAAAATGTGTTTTGGTTTTTGGGCTAAAATCCCGTTAAGAACTATGAAGTCCTTTAGGCCCGATATTGGCCAAAACCAAAACCGCATTTTTATGTGCATCTTCTTTTACAAAAAAAATATCCTAATACATTTTTTTCTAGTAAAAATAAAATGCACCTAATCTATTTATTTTACATACCAAATGAAAATAAATAAATTACATATTTTTACACATGGAAGAACAAAAATAATTATTATTACAACCCTTTGAAATAATTAAATACAAATCACAAACACAAATATTCAACATATTCACACAAGGTCATGGCTAGGTTATGAACACCAAAAATATATATATCCACATATATAAAATTCAAGAAGCAAAATTGTTTCCTTTTTACAACCTACTTTTCGGTCAAGAATGAAAAAACCGAAAAAGTGGGTTTTTGTCCAAACAAACAAATCATCCAAATGACATAATTTTTCAAGATACTTTTATGCATGTATTAAAATAATCTTGAAAAACAAAAGGATAACCATATATAAAATTTCGGCCATAGGGTTTTAACCAAACCCGAAACCCGAAAATTTCATATCCTATGAAGCATGCATTCATATAAGCGGCTCTGATACCACTGATGGGATTTTCACATGTTTATCAAAGTATTTTATCCATATAAAATAAAAACGCAGCGGAATATTATTTAAAACATGTTTACTTTTAAGATATAAAACCCATTTTATATGCAAAACCCAATCCAGGATCCATATACGAACATGCATGCTATCAAAATTAAAACACAACCATAGGGTGTTTAGAATACTACCTTCCAAGGAGTAAAGGATATGAAGATGATGATGCTTCTTGAACGGTTGCCTTCAAGTGTAGAAGACCTCAAGCTTGTATACCCCAAGCCTTCCAACAAACACCTTGCGTTTAGCTAGGATTTCTACACATATGAACTCACTAAGATTCTCTCTAAACAACCACCGTGGCCGATTTTTCTAGAGAATATTATGGAGTTCTTGCACTTGATTTTTACAAACTTGAAACCCTCTTGGACAATCTCATGTTGGCCGATTTTTAGAGAGAGCATTTACAAGTCTTCTACTTGAAAAATGATCATCTAAAACTTACACTATGTTGGCCGAAAATTAGAGAAGGAATCACAAGTCTTGCAAGTTCTTCAAGTTCATCTAAGTATTTATAGAACCATGAGAGAGAATTGCCACCAACCTTGACCAATCATGTGCCAACTTACACATGCAAGTGCATGAAACCCCATTGGACCAAAATGGTCTTGGTTAGACCACCCAATCAAATCTTCTCTAGCACATGTATTTGCATGCATTTCTATTGGACTAAAATTTTAGGGAAGAACACCATGGGGGGGGGGGGGGGTGGCGGCCTTGCTTTATTTAAAAAAAAAATTTCTTTTAAATAATATAAGTCTTGTATTTTATAACTTTTATAAAATATAACATCATATGTTCACAAGACTTTATACAACTTTTATTAAGTTATTTAACCCATTAAATAACAAAATAAAATATTCTCTCAAAATAAATTATCCATATAATTTATTAGTTTGTCAAGTGCAATTATTTAGAAAACCGATTTCTAAATGTTCTAAGTGTTAATATTTATTTGTTTGATCATATCACAAATAAATATTCTAAGTGTTTGTCTAGCTTGTATTTGGGTATGACTCGACTTGGATCATAACGTACTAGCCACATCAATTTAATATGTGTCTTGGGCATACAGAGTCCAACAAAGGTATAGTACTTGGTGAATATCAAGACCCAATATGTATCTCAGGTCAGAGGATACTATGATATTCGCCTTTACTCAAATTTACTTATGATCAATCACAAATGATTCCATGCAGTAATATTTGAGAGCGAGTCAGTCCAATATTTGTATCCCACAAATATCTATGAACTTTGGCAGCAACACTTTGCTCTATATTCATATTAAATGAATATCCACCAATCCAAGTTCATAATAGTCTTACATTCATATTTGTTCCCACGAGTATGACCGACTACGGACATTTAGAATAATTAACTTATTCATGGATTTAAACATGCTAAAATTGAACATAACTCAACATACCATAAAGAGTTATAATAACAATTGTTCCAATATCCAAATACAAAATAGATCAAATCCAATCACTAGAATATCGAAGTCCTAAGGCACAAGTATGATCCTTTCATGCTTTGCCCGTTCAAGGAGCTTCGTGAGTGGATCCGCAATAGTTTGATCAGTGTGAACTTTGCGAATACATATCTTTCCCTTTTTCAACTTCATCCCTTATGTAGTTGAAACTCCGCTCAATGTGCCTAGTCTTTTGATGTGCACGAGGTTCCTTGATTTGAGCAATCGCACTATCGTTATCCCAAAGATCTCTAGGGGTATTGAATGGTATGGACTACCCCTAGATCCTAAATAATTCAAGTGGTAGATCCATATGAATTATCTTGATCAATGAAGCGGCGATGTATTCTGATTCTGTAGTGGACAATGCTACCCTGATTGTGATCGAGAACCATCTCGATCAGTTTGGAAACTCGTATCCATGTAACCCTTTACAACGAGTTCTTCTTCACCAGATCCATATATTAGAAATATGTCCTTAGTCCTCCTAAGGTATTTCAATATATTTTTAAGAGTCACCCAATGACCGTTACTCGCTGGTTTCTTTTCATCATGCTTAAAGCGCATGACATGTCTGGTCTGGTGCATATCATTACATACATAATGGATCCTATAGCAGATGCATATGGGATTCCTTTCATTCTTTCTCGCTCATTGTTTGAGCTTGGACATTGAAATGCTTTCAATATTGTCCTCTCTTGTATAGGTACCAGACCTTTCATAGAGTTTTCTATCTTGAACCTTTTCAAGACTTTGTCAATGTATGCACTTTTGTTTAAACCTATCTAGTGCCTTGACCTATCCTTATAGATCTTTATTCCTAAATATAGGCGACTTCACCAAAATCCTTAATGGAAAAACAACTTCCAAGCCAGGGTTTTACACCTTCCATGGTTGGAATGTTATTTCCAGATAGTAGAATGTGATCGACATTTAATACTAAGAAAGTAATAATGCTCCCACTAGCCTTCTTATAGACACAAGCTTTATCGACGTTCTTGATGAATCCATATTCCCTAATCTCTTCATCAAAACGGTGATTTCAACTTCTAGATGCTTGTTTCAATCCATAGATTGATTTGTTTAACTTGCATACTTTATTAGGATGTTTTGGATCGACAAAACCTTCAGGCTGAACTATATAGACATCTTCCTTAAGATTTCTATTAAGGAAAACCGTTTTGACATCCATTTGCCAAATCTCATAATCATATTATGCAGGTATGGCAAATATTATCCTTATTGACTTTAGCATCGCCACAGGCGAAAAGGTCTCATCATAATCAACCCCTTGAGTTTGAGTGAAACCTTTTGCTACAAGTCTCGCTTTTATAAGTATCCAAGTTACCATGCATATGTGTTTTCTTCCTGAAAACCCACTTATTTCCAACCACTTTGGAATTAAGATACGGCACAACCAATTCCCATACTTGGTTTGTCATACATGGATTGCATCTCTACGTTCATGGCTTCAAGCCATTTGTCACAATCGGATTTTGACATTGCATCATGGTATGTGGTAGCTTCACCCGAATCTACCACGTAGCATCCATCTATGAAAAATCCATATCTTTCAGGTGGACTACTAATTCTACCAGATCTACGAACATTTTGAGTGTGTTAATCAACCACTTGATTGTTTTCAACAACCTTCTTGTTGAATGCTAGTATCAACCAAACGTGTATCGGCTTATGGTTCTTGATCCTCATCAAGTTCCACTGTTCGACTAATTCCTTCCACAAGGAACTTTGCTTCCAAGAACTCAGCCTTTCGAGCAACAAATACCTTTTGCTCTGTTGGATCGTAGAAATAATATCCTATATCATCTTTAGGATATCCTACAAAGATACACTTAGTGGATCGTACTTCGAATTTATTTGGGGTGTATTGCTTCACATAAGCTTCACAACCCATACCTTTAAATATGATAATGATGGAGCCCTTCCATGCCATATTTCAAAAGCTGTCTTATCCACTTTCTTGGTTTGGGCCATATTTAATATATGAGCCACGGAGAGCAAAGCGTAACCCCATAATGATAGAGATAATGCGCTCCTAGCCATCATAGATCGAACCATATTCAATAGAGTTCGACTCCTCCTCTATCGAAAACGAAGAACTTTAAAAGAGTTGATTTTGTACTTCACTTTTGAAGATTTTGAACGTTTCAAAACTTCATCTTTGTGTCAAGTACACATAACCATAACTACTATAGTCGTTGGTAAAAGGTAATGAAGTATCTTTCACCATTCCTAGTCATTGGCTTAAAAGGACCACATACATCCGAATGTATGATACCTAATAAATCTTTTGCTCTTTCCCACTAAAGGGTTTCTTAGTCATTTTACCTTGTAAACTAGACTCACATGTATCAAATGAACCAACTTCCTTTGTGTCCAAAAGACCATTCTTTTGAAGTGTTTGCATGTGACTTCTGTTCATATGACTAAGGCGACAGTGCCAAAGATTAGTCTCACTCAAAACCATTTTGAGTTTCTTGGTGATTGCTTGGTACATTGAACTATCAAATGATATATTATTATGAACTAATTCATAAATACCATTTGAAAGCATAGCTTTAAAGTAAAACATGTCATTCATCGAAACATGAATTTCATTGTTTACAAACTTTAAATTAAAACCATATTGTCTTATTTCTTTTGAACCTTTTGCAACAAATTGCAAACATGAGTTCCACATCTGGTATCTAATACCCATGTGTTAGAAGAAATAACATTAAGGTCAATATGTATCATTAAGATTGTACCTGAGGTTTGCCCCCGCATCCCTCTTGTTTTTTCAACTCTTTGAGATAGGTTGGACAATTCCTTTTCAAATACCCTATCTCACCACACTCAAAGCATGGATCGTTCGTGGCAACCTTTGCCTTCTTCTCTTTTGGTTTCGGTGGTTTCGCTTTAGTCTTTCTAATCTTTTTCCCTTTGAATTTACCGTTACCATTTGCAACATTTGCTTTGGTGTCGGGGTGATGCCCTTTCCTTGTTGCCATCCTTATTGATCGTTAGAATGGATAAAGCCATTTTACCCATATTGAGCCTTTCGAGGCGATCAATGTGGCTTTTCATCTTAAAGACATAAGATGAGACTGATTGGGTTTTCTCTATTCGACATGCATGAAGCGCTCGAACCGTTTCGAAGCATTCTACCCTTAGGAACCTCTCCTACTATTGGGTAATCATGTCGTATGCTCATGATGTTCAAAATCCTTTTCAATCTTGGGAATCATAATTCCTTTTCATGAGGCAAGAGGCTTGCGTAGTATCCTCGATATACTTAATCCAATCTTCATAGGCATCCTTATATTCCATAAGATGTTCATCGGGATTTGGATCGTTTTTAGTGATAGGTTATGGACGGTTTTGGGTAATATTGTTAGCGGCCATCTACAAAATTTTACAAGATTCAATTTTAGTATTTTAGTATTTTTGATATTATTATATTTTAATCATTAATACCCTTTTATGTCTCATAGACAATTAATAATTAAAATCTAGAATCCAACGTTACATTTAGATATTGGTTAGGTGACCTTTATCCCTCTATTTAAATTAACAAGGTAGTCAACGTTTGACGATTGCAACCCTTTGCAACTTCTAGCTATATGGGATCGGTAAAACATCTTTATGTTTAGTTGGCATGTTTAATCCAATCAACACCTTTTGTTCGCCATGCTTTGGTGACCCTAAGTTCATGGTTTCCAAATCAAGTCGTCCAACTTACACACACGTGTGAGTTTATACACATAAGTGGTTAGGTGACCTTTATCCCACAAACATGGTAAACCCACCTCGAATATACAAGTTCCCTCAAATGTGGTTAGGTGACCTTTATCCCACAAAAGAGTTCCCAAGTGATTCGAGTGTTGTATAAAAGGATGGTGTTTGACTTGTTTTATAAAAGGGATTTTGAGTTTTCAAAATTCTAGTTTAGAAAACATTATGTACCATACATTTGCATGCATTCAAATCCTTGGTACTTTTGTGAAAACAAATTTTCAAGGTTCTTTTTAATAAAACCCATTTTATCATAAAATCATTAACTTTTAATAAAACCTTTTATTAACCATTTTAATGATTTTATTAAGAACCAATTTTAAGCTTGTTGTTGATTATTAGTTTGTTAAGCATACATATCAACATATCATCCAAACAACATAACTAAACAACCACACAAGCACAACACACATATAATAGGTGCATAACCATAGCCAACTATTTTTGACAACACTTGTTAGCCGAAACAAGTGTGCCAAAAGATCCTTCCTAAGGGGTGAATATTGACACAAGTAATGTGTCGTTGAACTCCCACTTGATCCCGCATCCAAATGCTTCAAGTCTTCCTTTTGCGTTGTGATTTCTTCACTTTTTTTGAGCTTCCAAAAGTCTTTTATATTCAGCTCCAAACTCCTTTGGACTTCAAAATGTGTTTTGGTTATCGGGCTAAAATCCCGTTAAGAACCGTGAATTCCTTTAGGCCCGAAAATAGCCAAAACCAAAAACGCATTTTTGTGGGCATCTTCTTTTACAAAAGGTATACTAATACATTTTTCTAGTAAAATAAAATGCACCTAATCTATTTATTTACATGCCAAATGAAAATAAATAAATTACATAACTTTACAAATGGAAGAACAAAAATAATAATTATTATAACCTTTGAAATAATTAAATACAAATCACAACCACAAATATTCAACTTATTTACATAAGGTCATGGCTAGGTTATGAACACCAAAAATATATAAATCCAAATATAAAAAAAGAAGCAAAAATTGGTTTCCCTTTTACAACCTACTTTTCGGTCAAGAATGAAAAAACCGAAAAAGTGGGTTTTTGTCCAAACAAAACCATCATCCAAATGACATAATTTTTCAAGATACTTTTATGCATGTATAATTAATATCTTGAAAAACAAACGGAGAACCAAGATGAAAAATTTCGGCCATAGGGTTTAACCAAACCCGAAACCCGAAAATTTCATATCCTATGAAGCATGCACTCATATAAGCGGCTCTGATACCATTGTTGGATTTTTCACATGTTTATCAAAGTATTTTATCCATATAAAATAAAAACGCTGCGGTAAATAATTATTTAAAACATGTTACTAACATGATACAAAACCCATTTCATATGTAAAACCCAATCCCCGGATCCATATACGAACATGCATGCTATCAAATATTTAAACCACAACCATAGGGTGTTTAGAATACTACCTTCCAAGGAGTAATGGATATGAAGATGATGATGCTTCTTGAACGGTTGCCTTCAAGTGTAGAAGACCTCAAGCTTGTATACCCCAAGCCTTCCAACAAACACCTTATGTTTAGCTAGGATTTCTACACTTATGAACTCACTAAAATTCCATCTTGATCAACCACCATGGCCGAAAATATGAAGGGAGTTTATGGAGTTCTTGCACTTGATTTATCAACTTGAAAAACCCCTCTTGATCAACCATACATGACCCGATTTTTAGAGAGTAAATTCAAGTCTTACACTTGAATTTCATCATCTAAAACTTGCTCTATGTTGGCCGATTTTGAGAGCATCTCTACAAGTATTCTCTAGTTTTTCAAGTTCTTCTATACACTAATTTTTTCATACAAAATTATAAAAACAAGGAGAGAGAAAGAGCCACCCATTTGACCAATAGGAGAACATCTAACCATGCACCTTGCATGTAATTTTAATGGACCATTCTCTTGCCCAACCAAGTTGCCACTAACACATGCAAATGCATGGTTTTTCATTGGATCAAAACAATCTTGGGAAGACACCAAAGGGGGGGGGGGGGGGGGCACTTTATTTTTTTTATAAAAAAATTCAATTTCTTTTATAAAAATAATTTAAGTCTTGATTAATTTTATAACTTTTATAAAATTATAACATCTCATGTTATAAGACTTATATAACTTTTATTATGTTATTTAACCCATTAAATAACAAGATAAAAATATTCTCTCAAAATCCATATAATTTATTGGTTTGTCAAGTGCAATTATTTAGAAAACCAATTTTTAAATATTGTAAGTGTTAATATTTATTTGTTTGATCATATCACAAATAAATATTCTAAGTGTTTGTCTAGCTTGTATTTGGGTATGACTCGACTTGGATCATAACGTACTAGCCACATCAATTTAATATGTGTCTTAGGCATACAGAGTCCAACAGTGTGATCACTTCTGCAACACTCCCGCAACCTACTGTGTATTACTCAAACAACTTGCAACATCGATGGACAGGAGGATTAGCGTAGTACTTTACCAACCTTAGTACCTTGACGACCTTGATTACCGGCAACGTGCACCAGCGAATTGGCTTCAATCGAATCCTTAACCCCAGCCAGCGACTCATGGGAGTCAACTTTTACAAATTAATCGGGACATACACGATGACAATCGACCATGGTATGGAACATGAAACTGCCAGCACAAGGGGTAGCGCCTTAGAACGTGGCACGGAATATGAAAGAATGGACCCTGTTGATAAAAGATCGTAGAGCTCTGCTTCAAACAATAGCATCGGAGGTAACAATTAAAACGACGACCATACTGGAAATCCTCGCAACGAGTACAACCATACGGGGAATGATGCTCATGGAAGGGCATTTAGAATTGGCGTGGGCGACGCCAGGACTTTAGCAACATGATAGCTAGTATGAGTAGCTAATCACTTCGTCTCTGTTCTCTACAACCCTGATGCTTCTTGAAACCCAACCTGTTGTGGAATCGGCTGGTGGCAAGACAATGGAAACCTCATAGGATCGTTGGGATGCAAACTCGACCTTGTGGGACAAGTGTTTGACATCGACCTTACTTCTGTGTTCTTGATAGGTGTACCCTGTGAGGAGACGATTCTATGTGTCCCTCACCTTCGTGGAGGATTGTTGTCTATTCTAACGCGTCAGAGTGGTGCAGAGGTTAGCATCAATTCAGCAGTAAAGGCCAGAAGTGTCCACGGAAGGATTATCCCGCTATGATAGCACTCATTACTGATGTCAAGGCAAAGGAAAAGAGGATCGAGGATCCACCAATTGTTCGTGATTCCACTCAGCATGCTACGGGAGGAACTATCAGGTTTACTTCCACAACTATTAGACAGACTCTCAGTTTGATCTAACGCCAGAGGCAGCCCTGCTCCTTCGTATCTCTTACCGTCTTGCACCAGGAGGGTTGCGAGAGTGGTCAACTTAACAACAGGGACTGCTGGACAGGAGCTTGGTCGGACCTAGTTTTCGCTTTGGGGAGCCCCAGTTATATCTAGGAAGATAGGTTGTATCGTTGAATATGTTGTATTGATTACCGAGAACTCAACAAGGTGACAGTCAAGAACCGTTCGCTTCAACCATGTTGTAACACCCTGTTAACCAGTCGCAAGAAAACAAGCTTCCATTCGAGGATTGGCTAGTGAACGAACTATCATTAGATGGAAAACCAAGAGGAGAATGCTCTTAGAATAGCACGTCGAACGCAATGCAGCCATTTCAACTTTGTACATCATGATCATTGAGTTGATCAACACACCAGCAACTTCAGGGATCGCATGAATCGACCGTATTTGTTGACAAGGTTCTGAATCCTGACCAGGAGAATGGAACGCCATGGGTGGCATTTTTATCTTATTTTAGAACTTCTGAGGGAGGAGCCACTCTGCGTAAAGTCTTGAAAAATGTAATTTCTGGGTTCGAGAGGTACCTTTTGGGCATATAATCAGCAAAGTGGGAATGCACGTAGATCTCGCTAAAATCCGTCTTGGTGGGAAACTGATCGACACCAAAGAATCCATCATGGACACAGCAATTTCTTGGTCTCACTTGATACTATCACAGATAAATCACAGGATTTTCGCAGGTTGAGCAGCTCAAATCTCTCTAGCACAGCAGGGTGCTGTGTTCGTGAAGGACAGAACAGGAGGACGTCCTTTCAGCTTTCGAATCCCGACTCTGCAATGCTCTGAGCATCGTTTTACCCGGGGGTGCGGGTGATTCAGTGTTTTATCCTTATGGTCCGAATCAGAGTCCCAGCTGCACATCGACGTAACACAAGAGAGTGATGACATACATGATGGAGTGTCAAAGAGGAACTGCGCGACACACACGACTGGCGGTGAACAGTGGTTTTGGGATTTTTGGATGGAGGCATCACTTGGACGGTACCAGATACGTTATTTAGACCGATCGCAAGGGCCTCCCATGTACCGATGTTTGAAAGAACTAAAGCATACAATGGCATCGCTGGATGAAACTTTTAGATGAATACGACTGCGAAACCTGAACGTGCATGAGCCCTGCAGCTCGCTATCGACTCTAACTTACTGGATCAGACTCGCTCTGTTCAAACTAGAAAACTAAAGGATGAGGATTTTCAAGTTGAACTCATGCGGGGCATGGAGAAGCCACCTTTGACAAGTCGGACGATACTCGCTACCTCGTAGAAACGAATGCGGGACTCATTACACGGCAACTGAAGGGAACTCGCGTTGAGCAAGCACACCAGTGTTGACATTCTAGCCGTCTGGGTTTTGATGAGAGGCGTTAGGATTTACATACCCTGTAATGGTAATCGGACGTGAAAGCTCACCTAGTTAAGTATGTGAATGATGGATCGACTTATGGAAAGTCAAGGTATAGCATCAGCAACCAGCAACCCCCACAAGGAAATGAGAACAGACTGCCATGGAATTTGGTCGCTAGTCTACTTACAACTCGAAACGGAAACAATATCACCTAGGTGATCGTTGAATGTCTCACGTAACTGGCACACTTTCTCGCCATCAAGGAAATGGATAAGTTTTCTATACTTGCCGTCATCTACCTGGAAGGAGCGGTTGCTAGGCACGGGGTGCCAACCTTCATTACCTCTAATCGCAAACCACGATTTGTATCTGATTTGTGGCAAGCTATGCACAAATCCTTTGGCTCACGTTTAGACATGAGCATCGCTTATCATCCACAAACGGATGGGCAGTCTGAGCGCACCATCCAAACCCTCGAAGACATGCTTAGGGCATGTGTAATCGACTTTGGTAAGGACTGGGAAAAACATCTACCGTTAGTGGAATTCTCGTATAATAACAGTTACCACACCAGCATCCAAGCTGCTCCGTTTGAGGCATTGTACGGACGTAAACGCCGATCACCTCTTTGCTGGGCAGAAGTTGGTGACAGCCAGATCACGGGTCCAGAACTTGTAGTAGACACAACGGAAAGGATTTCACAAATACAACAACGAATGGCGGCAGCTCGTGACCGTCAGAAAAGCTACGCTGATAAGCGCAGGAAACCACTCGAGTTCCAAGTTGGGGATCGAGTGCTATTCAAAGTCTCACCTTGGAAAGGTGTAGTTCGTTTTGGCAAACGAGGCAAACTCAATCCACGTTATGTCGGACCGTTCGAAATCATTGAGAAAATAGGCAGGGTGGCCTACAAACTGAACCTACCAACAGAACTCAGTGGAGTTCACAACGTATTTCACGTGTCGAATCTGAAGAAGTGTCTGTCAGATGAGACCCTCATAGTTCCTCTGAAGGAGCTCACTATCGACGATCAGTTGCGATTCGTTGAGGAACCAGTTGAAATCACTGACCGAGACGTTAAGGTTCTCAAGCACACCAGAATACCTCTTGTTCGAGTTCGTTTGAACTCCCGTCGTGGCCCAGAGTTCACCTGGGAACGAGAAGACCAAATGAAACTCAAGTATCCCCAGTTGTTCGAGAACAGTGCAACCACTACTGAGGCTGAAGCTACTACAGAATTTCGGGACGAAATTCCAAATCAACGGGGGGATGATGTGACACCCCAGGAAAACCAGTAAACCACGCAACTTAACTAGCTTCCTCAGTAACCGCATGCTAAATTTCGGGACGAAATTTCTTTCAAGTTGGGGATAATGTGACAACTCGAGTTTTCAAGGTCTTTCCTCTATACAATACTTGTTTCATTCTAACTGGTGCATGCTAGTATGTGATCAATGTGTTAATGTGTTTAGTGATACAAACGTGTAATCTGTTTAAAGGTTAAAAACCTTAAATTGTTTCAAGGTCTTGTAAGCTCGATGAAACCTGGAGTTTCGTCACTACCCTATGCTCGACGAAACATGATGTGTTGTCATCAACCCCACACGACGAAACCTTAGAGTTTCACCGGAGGTAAGTTTCGCCGTATGGTCCATCGGCCCAGTTGAGGCCCAGATGTCTGCGTCTAATTTAAATACGTGCACAAGGGTTACGAAACCTTTTCTTTTAGAAAACCCTAACCTTCGACGGCCGTTCCCTTCATTGCAACCTCTTCTCTCTTGCTAAACCTATTCTTGGTGATTCAATCATCTGATCTTACGGTTAGTGCACCCTTTTTACGATTAGAATTGTTGCTAGGGTTTAACTTGATTGTTGATACACTTGATTTCCATGATGTTATGATTGGTTGTTTGATATCGCTTTATTTGATTGACTGATGATCATGTATGTTGTTATACATATTGTTTGATGAGGATGATCTATGAAACTCAAACTGATGTATGATCGGTGGTGTTTGGCATATTGCCCATGTTCGATTGATATTGATGATCTTGATAGGTTGAGGGTATGATAATAGATGTCCAGCAGATTAGGGTTCTATGTTAAAGGATAGGACGAATACTTGATGATCACAACAACTTGCTGATGATTGATTGGTGATTGAATGATAATCATGATTTGTATAGTGATTTAGTAATTTATATGATTGCATGATTTGTTCTGATTGAATGATTGTATGATGAAGTCGAGTAACAAGTTAGACAAACTTTAGGGTTTCTGGTTGTATAACTGATGCTGATGATCATACTTGGCCTCGACGAAAACACAGGGCCAACGAAACACAATCTCGACGAAAACCCTTGGGGTTTCGTCGCCTGGAGGTGTTTCGTCATATGGGGAGTTTCGCCAAGAGATTCCCTGCATGAACAGTAGGTTAAACATGTCATATTAACTAGCGATTGATTATGTGAATGAGATTGTAGTGACTTCTGTTAATGATGGATGCTTATAGTCAAATGGTATAAGTTGATTCTTACAACCAATACACTCAACTGTTAGATATTGTTGCATAACATACTTGTGAATTATGGACTGACATGAACTAGAATAAATGTTAAGTGCTATGTGATAGTGTTGCCTGAGTACACAATTATGATCAAGACTATTATGCAAACAATGTGAATGCCAACTGATTATGTGTGTATGATTACTATAGGCTTTGATTGAATTATTTGTGGTAAAGTAATTAAGCATACCGAGCAAACCGAGGTGAGTTCACACTTTCTACAAGGCATGGGATTCCCAAGGGTTGGGAATGGGTTAAAGAACTAAAACGGAAACTACATATTCTCCTTGGGTAGGATATGTACGGCCATCCTCCATGGGTAGGATGCCAAGATTAAACCTCGCGTATTCTCCTTGGGTAGAATACGTACGTTCGTCCTCCTTGGGTAGGACAACAAGATTAAACACACTGGACCAAAACTCTATCATGAAGTCCCTCATTTTATATCGACTTAATCGCCGAGGCCGATGGCGAGCGGGTCATTAGCTGATAGCGCTATTAGGTTTAACAAACCTCACACCGTGTCGTTCGAACGGGCGTGTACTAATGGACTAAAGGCAAAGGGTCAATGCTGATAGACATTGACTTAGGGCACAACTTATTTTCGTAGTAGTCGATATGGTACGGTCTGGTAACGCACATGGGAAGCCCCCACTAAATATCGTAAAAAGGTTTGGGAGACAGGGTAAACTGGTAATTCACATGGGAAGCCCCCACCAACTATGGATATGTTTGGGAAACAGGGTAAACTGGTTAATCATATTTGCAACTATGGGGTAAACCCCACGGCAAGTAAGCCAACTAAAGACAAACTATGTTTTCGTAAACAACTTAAAACGAACACCCAACTGTGAACTCGCTCAACTTTGTTGTTGATTCGTTGTTACATGCCTTGCAGGTCTTTAGGTGCATATTGACTGGAACTTGCTGTCTGGGAGGCTGGAGTGGTCATGGGTCGAGATACATGGAAACATAACACAACACAAATGGCTTTTACATGTGGTTATAAACTCTTAACGAATGAATTATGCTTCCGCTGTAAACTGTGAAATATTGTAACGTTGTAACACTTACTGTTAATCAATGAAATTTTTATTTCCATATACCTATGAGTTCAATGTGATTGATGGCTAAGATCCTGGTATGTCACACGCCTCGCAGGGGTTTTCGCACGTGGTATTTTGGGGGGTGTGACAAGCACGATTTTCACGAAGAAAATCCATGCCTACTATGACTTCAAAACTACCGAGCTGCATCGGAATAAGGTCGATAGGGAAGACGTGATTGTTGAGTTCAAGCGTACAATCACGTAAGATAGAATTGACAGCGACTATTCTTCCAGTGGCAACTTCAACGTCGAACGTCGAGGGGAGATGGGCGCGCTTACGATTAAGGAGCTTTTCGAATTCAAACGATACAAAACAGTTATCTGCTCCAATATCAAACACGAAGCATATATACCATTCACAAGAAACGTACCATTAACCACGTTGTTGTCTGCTTGAGCCTGGCGGGCGTTGATGTTGAAAGCACATCCGCGGGCTGCTGCTTGCTGCTGAGGCTGCTGCTGTGGCTCTTGCTTCACCACTCTGTTGGGGCACATGTTTGCAAACTAGTTGGGATCACCACATGTAAAGCAAGCTCTAGCGTGAGTAGCGGGAGCATGAGCTGCTTGTTGGCCCTAGGGAACAGGAAGGAGAGCTGGTGGTGCAGGAGCTTGACCTTGAGCTTGAGCAGGGCTTGGCGAGTACCAGTACGGAAATTGGCAGTAAAATGGTCGTACAGGTTGCAGTGAACACATAATCTGCAAGCAATCCCAGTAGGATTATGATAGGTATAGGTAGAGCAGAGCGGGTGAGGACCAGTGTATGCACGCTTGGCTGGCGGTGCATTGGTCACCGGGGCCGCTACTTGGCGGTTCTGGGGTTGCGGTTGAGTACGTATGGTTTGGAGCGGAGCGGCAGTAACAGCACAATTCTTGCTACTGTTGTTGTTCTTCTTTCTCTTACGGCGGGAGGACTTTGAAGCTTGCGGAGCGGCGGCGGTTTCAGCGGTGGGAGCAGCGGTAACTTGGTGAAGATTCTTGGAGGCTTTATCAAAGTAACCAGCCCTAACTCGCTTGTCGTTAATCTCGTCAGCGAGCAGGAAGGTTTTCTCAATAGTTGTCGTCTTCGCGGCTTGTACGAAATCAGCCACACAATCCGGTAAAGCACGGATGAATTTCTTGATGGTGATTTCAGGGGTAGTAACTTGACCCAGACAAATGATACTCAGCTACTTGAAGCGGGCAGTTAGACCAGCGTTGTCGCCACCCTCTTGCTGGATGTGCCAGAACTCGTCCTCCAGCTTCTGAAGCTTGTGGAGAGGGCATAACTCTTTCATCATGATGTCCTTCAACTCATCCCACGTAAGCCCATAGGCTGCATCATTCCCACGCTTGTTTCTTTCGGTAGTCCACCAGTCCAGAGCCCTGGACTGGAAAACGCCGGTGGCGTTAACAGTGCGTCGGTTTTCAGGACAACCGCTTTGGCACAGGGTGACTTCAATAGAATCGAACCATTGAAACATGGCAGTAGGTCCATCTTCTCCGGTGAATTCTTTGGGACTGCATGCTTTAAACTGCTAGAAGCTAAAAGTAGACTTAAGAGAATCAGTTCTGGATTCTTTAGAGGACTTGCTGGTATTCTCATTGAGCTCGCTGACAATTTGCGGAATGACCTTAGCCATCTGCTTTGGGACGAGAGCAGCGATGCGTTTGTCCTCAAGGTTTAGACGGGCGGAGCGAGCAGTGTGAGATCCGAATGACGACCTTGTCTGCAACAGACATCGCCACAGGATTCAAACAAAATTTCGATTAAGTCGAGTATAGTCTAGCGAATTCCCCAAAAGCTACTTTATAAAGCACAGGAACACGTCCAATCACATAATCACGTAGGCATATAATCCACAGAGGCACATAATCCACAGAAGCACATAAGCACAGAAGCACATTGTCCACGTAAGCACATCTTCAACTATAGTTTGCACGTATTCACCTATTAATCTAGGTTCGCGTGTTTGAGAGTAGCGATTGCAAGTAGCGAGTACACATTGAGTAGCATAGCGAGTAACATGGCAAGCAATTTGTTAACATTTTGAGATAGATGTGAGGTGCGAGTTGTGTGTGTTGATCAAAGCGAAAAGCGGAAAGCGTATAAATCACCAAAAATCGAAACACATAAACATGTAAAAACCACATAAAACACATAAAATTCCACATAAAATCGATAAATCACAGAGTCAGCAACGGCAAAATCCAGAATCGAGCCACATAAAATCAGCGATGGGAGTGTGTGGATTTTGTCGAAACATGTCTCACACCGAGAGTGACTTGACTACCCAAAGTGATTCGACTATTTACAAGGACTTTTAGTACACACTTTGGCCTTTTGGACTGTGCTCTCGCCTCAATCCGGGCGATCGGCACGCATCCTTCCGGTATCAGCGTGACCCAAGTCGTTGGAGTCCGTCGAGACTTTGGTGAGAGTGTTGTAAAACCATTATAAAGAGCGGAATAAGTCATCAAGATTCGGGTTTCACCCCTAACTTTAACGACTACATTCCTGTTTTGATGAGATAGAGAGGGAATTCGCGTCGAAGTATGGATTTCACTCCTAATTCGATGCAAATTCTCGTGTTTATAGTAAAAATGTGCGTCGAACAAGCGATCAAATTGAGAGTTTGCGGTTTTCGCACCTAGTCTCGATCTAGTCACTCGTTCATTTTCAAAATAGCGTGCGATGTGCCTATCGGCTCTCCTAAGGCAGGCAGGAATAGTGTCTAGCGACGAGTGAGAATAAAAAGTAAGCTCGTGCAAAAAAAACCCTACTGAGTATGCACAAGTCGGCCTGTTGGTACTTAGACTATAGACTAGGTCGTTTCTAAGACATCGACCCGGACTAGGTCGAGTCTTGCCTAATTCCCTATAGTTATGGCTCTGATACCAATCTGTCACACCCCAACCGATAGCGGAAACATCGGGGTGAGGCACTGAGCGAAATAGATTGTCCAGGAGAAATCCATAACAACTAAATTACCAGATATTTAATATTATGTCCCATACCATAACATACCAAAGTAAACAATTATTATAGACCAAGTATCTCAAGGACAAATAAAGACCATTCCGACTACTCAATTTATAAATTGTTCGTCTCTAGACTCATCCTATCTTGATTCCACAAAAGATAGCAAGCAAGCACAACATCCTAAGCACCTGTCACATACGTTAAAATAGAGGTCAATACACATACTGTAAAGGTGAGCATACAAGTTTGATGGTATAGAAGATTGCAAAAGCGTTTACGCATAACCAGCATGTAACATGTAGCAAAGTGAAGCTAGTAGGTTATCGAAAATGAAATATGCACAGACGTGACTGCGAGTTGTAGAGAGCGCAACACATATCACCACTGTGACACGTGAAAAAATACCCTTAGCAACCCCCGTCCACGATAGGTGCTGAGTCCAAACTATAGTACTTTCGTTGCTAAGGTGTCAGACAACAATCACTGTGTAAACATAACATACAAGCATTCATCGAGTAACACGTATAACATGCAATAACGGTCAGCGTATAAAAGTGTTTGCATTGTGTGTCGATTGTGGTTTGAAATAGATAACGTATGTAACACCCAAAAGTGCGTAAAACAAAAAGGGATCGAGTATACTCACAGATAGTGTTTAATAAATAAACACCGTCTTGGATTGAAGGGAGCGCTGGAAAGTTAGTCTGATTACAGAACGATAGCATAAGCGATGAACAGTGCGTTAAATGGAGATGAGTGACTGAGTGACGAACGGTCATCCGATCGGATGACCATCCGTACGGATGGTCATTCGATCGGATGACAATCCGGACAGATGGTCATCCGGTCGGATGGTCATTCGATTGGATTGGCATTCGTTTGGGAAGGATGTGTCACACCCCGACCACGTTAAAACAACAAAACCGTGGCGGAAACGTCGGGGAATGTTGTAACAGAATCATCGTTTCAACAACCATGGTAATTAAAAGTTTCGTTTTATTGAATTATCAAATATTGTACATTGTCTTAAAACCAAATAAACAAATTAAACATCGTCTACTATTGTTTTTATGTCACTAAGGCCACGTCCAGATCCTAAGTGAGCATGCTCCCTAGCAATCACCTGAAACATATGTAAAAACAAAGACAGCAAAGAAATGCTGGCGAGCACATAGGTTTTGTGAGAGTATCGGAATTATGGCTCGTTTATGTATATATTGCAATACCTCGAAAACCTTGTTTTGAAAAGTATATAATATTGCAACATGATTAACCAACTCAAATCAAGATGGTTATAATTTATAAAATCTCGTAGCCATAATTCTTAACCCCAAAACCATTTGTTTTAGCAAATCAATTCGTAAAACATCTCGTTAATAAAACTCGTATGGTTTATATCATTTCGAAAACCTCGTTGTGTGACATCGTTTCAAATCGTTTCCCAAGTGAACTAAATAATGACATGAAATGTAATATGATAAAAGCACTTATATATAAGATGTACCAGCGGCGTATCTACCATGCTTCTATCATGTTACACCCATCCCATTACCTAATCACAACCCAAACCAATCGTTCGTTCAAATCGTTTTATCTCGTTTAAGTCGTTCCAAATCGTTTTAACTCGTCCCAAAATCGTATTCGTTTTAATTGTGAAACTACTTTTGGTCGCCTCGCTAATAACATTCAAACCTTCGTGACTCGACTACCTCGTTTATCGTATTAACAAACCACCAAAGGGTAAGTTAACAATCATCAGATTCGGTCGTTACCTACATAACCCCCACAAATAACCATGGGTGTAGTCTGATAACGGGATTTGTCAGATCCTATGGTACCATAACCTAATACTGGTCGGCTTGATCAATACTAATGAATGTCATTTGTTATGTAACTACAACCAACAAGTTCGTTCACTTTATCAAAATCGTTATTAGTTTTGTATAAACCATCTTAATCGTTTTTGAAAACATCGTTAAGACATCGAAATCGCTTTAATACATATGAATCACCCCAAAACAATTAAAAACAGTAAAATAGGGGAACTATGTACTCACATAGTTACCCCAAAACATGTAAAAAGAGGGGATCTATGTACTCACATTGAATGATAGGGTATCCTTGATCTAAAGAACTTAGCGAAGCTCAGACAAACCAAGGAAATTCAAGTGGTACCTAGTAATCGGATCACTAGTAAATAATTTGACACCTTAATCGGAAGATCGGATAGAATGAGGTCTTGTAAACCAAATGAGTGTTGGAACTCATGTGATATGGTTTAACAAAGTCCACATCCTAAATCAGAACTTAGCCTAAGTGCTTTCGACCCGTCACGACCCATTAAGGTAGCTTATGCTACTTTAACGCGTCGTTTGCGTGAAACTATGTTCGGATGGTTAACTAAGTGCTATGTTAAGTCTTATATGCCCAATAATACCTAAACATGTTACTAAATCAGATTATATGTCAAAAACATGTTCACATATGTAAAATACGGATTTATGCTTCAAAAGGGCGTTTTGGTCATTTATTATGGGTATACAAGCTACTTAACAAATAACTAACCAATCCTAGGTGATCATAAGGTATAACCTCAGTGGTTATTCCCTATGCAACTATGATCACTAATCAAGCTTGATCGGATCCTAAAGATCGACCAAACGGGTCGGGTTCGTAAGTCTAAGAGATTGTTTAGACCGCTTAACTTACGACCTCAAACAAGCACTAAACCAATAGTGACGAGTTAAACATGTCAAAACATGTTTAACCTACTTAGAAAACTGAATTGGTATCAAAACAATGGGTTTTGATACCCGAAAATAGTTCCGTTGCAAAATGCGTGCTAAAACGCATTTTGACCGAAACTTTGACTCGTCACTACACCTAGTTAACGTGGTAATCAGTAGGTATAATCGCTAAGGATTATAACCATCGTGATTACAATCACGTTGCAAAGTTCAATTGAACTTTGACTTGACCAATTGATGGTCAAAACCGAAAGTCAAACTGTTGGCCAAACTGTTTGACTTTTTGCTTAAACATAAAGAATAAGCATGAAAAAAGACTTACAATAGGTCCTAGCAATCTTTTCTACAAAGAATAATGTTCCAATCAGTTGAGAGAGTTCCCAAACCAGATTGTAGAGAAGATAAGAAGGAAATGAGCAAATGAAATGGAAGAGAGCTTGGCTATTTATAGTTGTTGCAACTCAACAAGACCATTACACATGTTTGTGTAACCTCCAAGCATGAAATCTCGTCCATATACTTGTTTGATGCAGGTACAAAGCCTTGGGGAAGAGATAACTTGGCTACCACACAAAGAAATTGCATAAACAGCCCCTGAAGTTGCAACAGTTTGCAAAAACAAACCTTCTGGTCACTGGGCTATTCATACGGGCCGCGTAAGAATAGGGAGGGGGCTTACGCGCCCCGCCTGGCCTCCCCAGTTCAGTACAAGTTTGAATAATGACAGTTTAGGTCCCTACACTTGTTTTGAGCTCATTTCAGGCCTTTTTGACCCCCGTTAAGCCATTTTCAAGGCTCTACAAGGTCAATAAAGTTTAGAGGACTCAAAATGTGCTCGGAAAACTCTCGGATGTCGGTTCGTTTGGTCGTACGGTCGCGTTGTTCGTTAAATTACGACGAAACTCAAACGGACGCGAAAATGTACCAAATTAAGCGACGAACGGTATTTTTGCATGCCGATCACTAAAATAAAAATATTTTAGTGTGTACAAAATTTTGGATGTCCAGATGTGGTCAGAACATAAGATATACGCAAAAATGCAAACTTACGTCGTTTTTGACACTTTTAGTCCCTGAAAGATCAAATAAGCATGTTTTTGCACACCGAACCACTCAAAGCTTATTTCTAAGCTATGTTTAGGTTATTATGGTATGTTTAGCTTATGATCAGGTTCTGGACTGTTCGACACCATACGAATCGGTATAGTTTCGCAGTTTGACATAAATAGTCCCTGCGATCAAATAGATTTGTTTTCAACACACCAAACCATCCAAAACTTCTTTCTAAGTTATGTAAAGGTTATTTTAGGTATGTTAAGCCTATGTCACTATTCCGGAGTGTTTATCGCATTAAACTGACTGCGTTTACGCAGCAGTTTGCGTATAACCTTCCAGAAAGCGATTTAAAGCTTGAAATCGGAATCGAATCGAATTGTAAAATCATCAAACACAAATACATATATAATAACACCACAACACATTGTTTTATTGATAATTAACATTGTTTTGCATTGTTCATCGATTACAGAGTACAGTTGTCACAGTCTCCCCTACTTTAGGAAATTTCGTCCCGAAATTTTAACTAGAGGAAACTTGTGAGAACAATTGTGGATATTTCACCTTAATTTGGTCCTGACGTTCCCAAGTAAACTCTGGGCCACGTTTGGATTCCCAACGAACTTTGACCAAATGAATTCGTTTGTTCTTCAACTATTTGTATGTACGGTCCACTATCTCCACAGGTTTCTCGACAAAGTGCATCGTTTCATCGATTTGGATTTCGTCGAGTGGAATGTGAAGATCCGCGTCAGCTAAACACTTTCGCAAATTGGACACGTGAAAAGTCGGATGAATATTTCCAAGCTCTGGAGGTAGCTCTAGTCGATAGGCAACCTTTCCAACTCTTTCAACAATCTTAAATGGTCCAACATATCGTGGTGCAAGTTTTCCTTTCCTTCCAAATCTTACCACTCCCTTCCAAGGTGACACCTTGAGTAGGACATGGTCTCCGACTTGAAATTCTAAGGGCTTGCATCGTAAATTCGCATAACTCTTTTGACGGCATCTAGCTGTCACAAGATTATCGCGAATTTTCTTGATTTTGTCTATTGTTTCCAGAACAAGCTCTGGTCTAGTAAGCTGAGCTTCACCGGTCTCGTTCCAACAGACAGGTGAACGACATTTTCGACCGTAGAGAGCTTCGAATGGTGCCATTTTAATGCTAGCATGATAACTATTGTTGTAAGAGAACTCGATCAATGGAAGATGAGAATCCCAATTACCACCAAAGTCTATCACGCATGCTCTAAGCATATCCTCCAAAGTTTGAATCGTTCTCTCAGATTGACCATCTGTTTGGGGATGATAAGCAGTGCTTAGATTTAGTTGGGTTCCCATAGCAGATTGCATGGTCTTCCAGAAATGAGATGAAAATCGAGCATCACGATCGGATATGATGTCCAAAGGAACACCATGTCGAGATACAATCTCATCCACATAAATCTTTGCAAGTTTATCAGCAGATAGGTCCTCGCGAATTGGAATAAAATGAGCTGACTTCGTTAATCGATCGATAACAACCCATATAGCATCATGACCTTTAGATGTACGCGGTAATTTAGTGATGAGATCCATCGCAATGTTCTCCCACTTCCAAACCGGTATCTCTAGTTGTACAAGCAAACCAGAAGGTCGTTGATGTTCTGCCTTGACTTTGAGATAAGTTAGGCATTTCAATACATACAAGGCAACATCCTTCTTCATACCAGGCCACCAATACTGAGTACGAAGATCCTTGTACATTTTATCAGCACCAGGATGGACAGAATATCGAGGCTTATGGGATTCGTCCATCACTAAAGTGCGAAGATCGTCTTGTTTCGGAATCCACAAACGACCCATGAAATAGAGTAGACCATCGTCCTTCGCTTCGAGTTTAAGCTCAAGTTGAAGTGGCAATTCCTTACCCATCAAATTTTGTGAAACACAAAATTGCTGAGCTTGAAGAACACGAGTTTGAAGATCAGATAGAGTTCGAACAGAATGAAGCTTGACTCGCTCCTTTCGACTAAGCGCATCGGCTACGACATTCGCCTTACCAGGATGGTAGCAAATCTCGCAATCGTAGTCGTTTAAGAGTTCAACCCAACGTCGTTGCCTCATGTTCAGCTCCTTCTGATTAAGAATGTGCTGGAGACTTTTGTGGTCTGTGAAAACCACACACTTCGTGCCATAAAGATAGTGTCTCCAAATTTTGAGAGCAAAAACCACAGCTCCCAACTCAAGATCATGAGTCGTGTAGTTCTTTTCGTGAACTTTCAATTCTCTAGACGCGTATGCTATAACTTTACCTCGTTGCATAAGAACACAACCAAGGCCTAAGTTGGACGCATCACAGTAGACAACGAAATCATCGTTTCCCCAGGCAGAGATAGAACAGGAGCATCACATAGCTTCTGTTTCAGCGTTTGAAACGCTTCCTCTTGCTTGGGTCCCCACTCAAAAGGCTTATTCTTCTGAGTCAAAGCAGTGAGTGGAACCACAATCTTCGAGAAGTTCGAAATGAAACGACGATAATATCCAGCAAGACCAAGAAAAGATCGAATCTCTGTAGGTGTCGTCGGTGTGTTCCAATCCTTGATTGCAGCAATCTTGGATGGATCCACATGAATACCTTGCTCACTGACAATATGTCCCAGGAACTAAACTTCTTTAAGCCAAAATTCACACTTGGAGAACTTAGCAAAAAGTTGTTCATTCTTTAGGAGTTCCAATGTCAAACGAAGGTGTTGCTCGTGCTCGGCTCGAGACTTTGAATAAATGAGAATATCGTCGATAAACACAATAATGAACTTGTCTAAATAAGGTTTACAGACCCTATTCATTAAGTCCATGAAGATAGCTGGAGCGTTTGTCAAACCAAAAGGCATGACAGTAAACTCGTAATGCCCATATCTTGTTCGGAAAGCAGTTTTGGGAATATCTTCTTCGAATACGCGAAGTTGATGATACCCAGAACGCAGATCGATCTTGGAGAAATAGGTAGCACCTTCCAGCTGATCAAAGAGATCATCAATTCGAGGTAGGGGATATCGATTCTTGATGGTAAGCTTATTGAGCTCACGATAATCGATACACATTCGAAAAGATCCATCTTTCTTCTTCACAAAGAGGACAGGAGCGCCCCAAGGTGAATAACTCGGACGGATTAATCCTTTATCAGATAACTCTTGAAGTTGTTTCGATAAATCTTGCATCTCATACGGTGCAAGACGATAAGGTGCTTTCGCAATCGGGTTAGCATTGGGTACAAGGTCAATATGAAACTCGACTTTGACGAACTGGAGGCAAACCATGCAGTTCATCAGGAAACACCTCTGGATAATCCCGAACAATCAGAATATCCTGAATACTCTTGCTCTTGCTTTTCTCTTCGGTGACATGTGCCAGAAAAGCAACATATCCTTTTCGTAAATAACTTTGGGCTTTCGTACACGACATGAGTTTCAATCCACCAGATGGTTTCTCGCCACGAACCTCTAGGACATCACCAGATGAAAGAGGAATACGAATGATCTTATCAAAACAAACCACCTCAGCATGGTGTTTGGTTAACCAATCCATCCCCACGATAATGTCGAAACTCCCAAGTTGCATTGGTACGAGGTCAATGGGAAAAAGATGGTTATCGAGGTTCAATTGGCAACCACGAATAACAGAATCGAGAACAAGTGGTTTACCAGTAGCAACTTCGACAGATAAGGGTTTCCTTAGTTTAGTTCTAGGTATCACAAGTAAAGGCTCAAAGGATAACGAAACAAAACTCCTATCGGCACCAGAATCGAAAAGAACAGATGCAAGTTGATTGTTAACAAGGAACGTACCATTAACAACCTCGTTGTCTGCCCTCGCCTCATTCGCATTCAGATTGAATGCTCGTCCACGGGCGGGATTCACATTCGCGTTCGCGTTGGCATTCGGATTTGCATTCGCGTTCGCGTTTACCAACCTCGGGCAGTTGTTGCGGAAATGACCCATTTCTCCGCAATTGAAACACGAACCAGGTGGGAATCTCGCGGCATTCCCTTGAGCTTGTGCTGGAACCTGAGCAGCTTAATTTTGACCAAAACGACAAATGTTGGCCAAATGCCCAAGTCTACCACACGTAGCACACTGTTTACAGGCCTGTTGGGCAACATGGTGACCATTACATCGAGCACAGTGAGGTGCGGTACCAGCATACGCTTTCTTTGCAGGAGGTTGAGTCGGTGGGTTCTGAGCAGTCTGGTTGGTGACAGCAAAGTTCTGGGAAGCCTTGCGCTTCCTTGACTTTTTAGAAGACTCACCCTGCTTCTTACCCTTATCCTTACCCTTGTCAGAATCGGTCGACTTCTTTTTATCACCCTTGCGGGTGAGTTTACCCTTCCTGACTTGGGACTCAGTCAGGGTAGCCGACAACTCGATCGCGTGACGAACGGTAGTAGGATTAACACCGGTCACAATATCCTGAATAGAATCGGGCAAACCATCGATATATCTCTCGAATGCCTTCTCCAAAGGGGTAACCATCGTAGGACACAACAAACTAAGCTCCTCAAATCGATCCGTATAAGCACGGTGTTCTCCCCCGTCTTGTTTCAGATCGTCAAATTCTCGTTCTAAAGCTCGAATCTCGTGACGGGGATAGAACTCTCTCATCATGAGAGCTCGGAGCTCTTCCCAAGTTTGCGCTAATGCCACTTCGGCACCCCTATCACGCATCACTCCGTTCCACCATGTAAGAGCTCGCTTCTCAAACACGCTTGAAGCAAACTCAACCTTACGTGCATTCGGACACTGCACATGTCTGAATGTGCTCTCGATACTCTCAAACCACTGCAGGAGCACAGTTGCTCCTTGCGACCCAGAAAACTTAAGCGGCTTCGCAGAATTGAAATTCTTGAAATTACACTGTGCGTTATTGTTGTTGTTATTGTTGTTATATAACTCGTGGATTTGGGTCACAACGCCTGGAAGTACAGCAGCCATTTGCTGAGAGACAAGGGCTGTGACTTCTTCAGCAGTAAAGGTTTGAGCATCGCGTCGAGGAGGCATTGTCTAACAAGGAAACATGAGAAACGAGTGAGGTCAAAAATTGGAGAAACAAAAAAGGAATTGAAAACATCGACAAAACACAAGGAGTGCGATCATTTGTTCATTACCTCGAACAAACAAACGACACGTAGTGACTAATCAAAGTAAATGGGTCATAATAATGTATCGCTGAAGACATGCTTGCCTATAAGTGAACACTCACCCCAAGAGTTCCCAGGTAAGAGTGACTGGTTCGATACTGCGGATTTGTACGAACACTCTAGCCTTAGACAGAAAACTCAGGGTACAGGCATTCACTCTTCCAGTTTGCACATGTTCACATTATTTAGACCCAAACTTTGACGAGATTTTGAAAACTGAGAGAGTTCAAAACCTTACAATCAATCATCCAAGGATAGATGATTAATTTTCGAAGCGGATTTGTTATTGTGTTCTCGTTGTGGTTATCACTTAAGGATAGGTGATGGTATTGTTTTAAAATCTAAACGCAAGATAACTCGCGTTAGGGTCCTAGAAAGTTATAGTCTAGGTCAAAGCAATGCTAATAACCTAATTCCCTATAACCATTGGCTCTGATACCAACTCTTCTGTCACACCCCGGCCACGTTAAAACAACAAAACCGTGGCGGAAACATCGGGGAGTGTTGTAACAGAATCATCGTTTCAACAACCATGGTAATTAAAAGTTTCGTTTTATTGAATTATCAAATATTGTACATTGTCTTAAAACCAAATAAAGAAATTAAACATCGTCTACTATTGTTTTTATGTCACTAAGGCCACGTCCAGATCCTAAGTGAGCATGCTCCCAAGCAATCATCACGCAACATCACCTGAAACATATGTAAAAACAAAGTCAGCAAAGAAATGCTAGCGAGCACATAGGTTTTGTGAGAGTATCGGAATTATGGCTCGTTTATGTATATATTGCAATACCTCGAAAACCTTGTTTTGAAAAGTATATAATATTGCAACATGATTAACCAACTCAAATCAAGATGGTTATAATTTATAAAATCGCGTAGCCATAATTCTTAACCCCAAAACCATTTGTTTTAGTAAATCAATTCGTAAAACATCTCGTTAATAAAACTCGTATGGTTTATATCATTTCGAAAACCTCGTTGTGTGACATCATTTCAAATCGTTTCCCAAGTGAACTAAATAATGACATGAAATGTAATATGATAAAAACACTTATATATAAGATGTACCAGCGGCGTATTTACCATGCTTCTATCATGTTACACCCATCCTATTACCTAATCACAACCCAAACCAATCGTTCGTTCAAATCATTTTATCTCATTTAAGTCGTTCCAAATCGTTTTAACTCGTCCCAAAATCGTATTCGTTTTAATTGTGAAACTACTTTTGGTCGCCTCGCAAATAACATTCAAACCTTCGTGACTCGACTACCTCGTTTATCGTATTAACAAACCACCAAAGGGTAAGTTAACAATCATCAGATTCGGTCGTTACCTACATAACCCCCACACATAACCATGGGTGTAGTCTGATAACGGGATTTGTCAGATCCTATGGTACCATAACCTAATACTGGTCGGCTTGATCAATACTAATGAATGTCATTTGTTATGTAACTACAACCAACAAGTTCGTTCACTTTATCAAAATCGTTATTAGTTTTGTATAAACCATCTTAATCGTTTTTGAAAACATCGTTAAGACATCGAAATCGCTTTAATACATATGAATCACCCCAAAACAATTAAAAACAGTAAAATAGGGGAACTATGTACTCACATAGTTACCCCAAAACATGTAAAAAGAGGGGATCTATGTACTCACATTGAATGATAGGGTATCCTTGATCTAAAGAACTTAGCGAAGCTCAGACAAACCAAGGAAATTCAAGTGGTACCTAGTAATCGGATCACTAGTAAATAATTCGACACCTTAATCGGAAGATCGGATAGAATGAGGTCTTGTAAACCAAATGAGTGTTGGAACTCATGTGATATGGTTTAACAAAGTCCACATCCTAAATCGGAATTTAGCCTAAGTGCTTTCGACCCGTCACGACCCATTAAGGTAGCTTATGCTACTTTAACGCGTCGTTTGCGCGAAACTATGTTCGGATGGTTAACTAAGTGCTATGTTAAGTCTTATATGCCCAATAATACCTAAACATGTTACTAAATCAGATTATATGTCAAAAACATGTTCACATATGTAAAATACGGATTTATGCTTCAAAAGGGCGTTTTGGTCATTTATTATGGGTATACAAGCTACTTAACAAATAACTAACCAATCCTATGTGATCATAAGGTATAACCTCAGTGGTTATTCCCTATGCAACTATGATCACAAATCAAGCTTGATCGGATCCTAAAGATCGACCAAACGGGTCGGGTTCGTAAGTCTAAGAGATTGTTTAGACCGCTTAACTTACGACCTTAAACAAGCACTAAACTAATAGTGACGAGTTAAACATGTCAAAACATGTTTAACCTACTTAGAAAACTGAATTGGTATCAAAACAATGGGTTTTGATACCCGAAAATAGTTCCGTTGCAAAATGCGTGCTAAAACGCATTTTGACCGAAACTTTGACTCGTCACTACACCTAGTTAACGTGGTAATCAGTAGGTATAATCGCTAAGGATTATAACCATCGTGATTACAATCACGTTGCAAAGTTCAATTGAACTTTGACTTGACCAATTGATGGTCAAAACCGAAAGTCAAACTGTTGGCCAAACTGTTTGACTTTCTGCTTAAACATAAAGAATAAGCATGAAAGAAGACTTACAATAGGTCCTAGCAATCTTTTCTACAAAGAATAATGTTCCAATCAGTTGAGAGAGCTCCCAAACCAGATTGTAGAGAAGATAAGAAGGAAATGAGCAAATGAAATGGAAGAGAGCTTGGCTATTTATAGTTGTTGCAACTCAACAAGATCATTACACATGTTTGTGTAACCTCCAAGCATGAAATCTCATCCATACACTTGTTTGATGCAGGTACAAAGCCTTGGGGAAGAGATAACTTGGCTACCACACAAAGAAATTGCATAAACAGCCCCTGAAGTTGCAACAGTTTGCAAAAACAAACTTTCTGGTCGCTGGGCTATTCATACGGGTCGCGTAAGAATAGGGAGGGGGCTTACGCGCCCCGCCTGGCCTCCCCAGTTCAGTACAAGTTTGAATAATGACAGTTTAGGTCCCTGCACTTGTTTTGAGCTCATTTCAAACCTTTTTGACCCCCGTTAAGCCATTTTCAAGGCTCTACAAGGTCAATAAAGTTTAGAGTACTCAAAATGTGCTCGGAAAACTCTCGGATGTCGGCTCGTTTGGTCGTACGGTCGCGTTGTTCGTTAAATTACGATGAAACTCAAACGGACGCGAAAACGAACCAAATTATGCGACGAACGGTATTTTTGCATGCCGATCACTAAAATAAAAATATTTTAGTGTGTACAAAAATTTTGGATGTCCAGATGTGGTCAGAACGTAAGATATACGCGAAAATGCAAACTTACGTCGTTTTTGACACTTTTAGTCCCTAAAAGATCAAATAAGCATGTTTTTGCACACCGAACCACTCAAAGCTTATTTCTAAGCTATAATTAGGTTATTTATGGTATGTTTAGCTTATGATCAGGTTCTGGACTCTTCGACACCATACGAATCGGTATAGTTTCGCAGTTTGACACAAATAGTCCCTGCGATCGAATAGACTTGTTTTCAACACACCAAACCATCCAAAACTTATTTCTAAGTTATGTAAAGGTTAATTTAGGTATTTTAAGCCTATGTCACTATTCTGGAGTGTTTATCGCATTAAACTGACTGCGTTTACGCACCAGTTTGCGTATAACCTTCCAGAAAGCGATTTAAAGCTTGAAATCGGAATCGAATCGAATTGTAAAATCATCAAACACAAATACACATATAATAACACCACAACACATTGTTTTATTGATAATTAACATTGTTTTGCATTGTTCATCGATTACAGAGTACAGTTGTCACAGGATGTGTTTGTGTATGATGGCTTTGAAGTTTTTGTTGTAGCATTTTAAAAACAGAGAAGTATCTCTACCTTTTAGGTCATTCGATCGAATGGTCGTTCGATCGGATGACGATCCGTCCAGCGAGGCATTTCTCAGAGAACAAGTTCACAGCAGGATGGTCATTCGATCGGATGGTAGTCCGTTAGAAACTGATGATCTTTAAAAAATGTAAGATTATAAAAATGTTTAAGTGTTGAAGATCATGGGTCATCCGATCGGATTGTCGTTCGATCAGATGGCAATCTGATCGGACGGCAGTCCATTTAGTGACTTGCTCGTTTTGGAATTTGTTAAGTTTGAAAGCTTGCGGTTTGATCGAGATGGTATAACCAAGTGTTAAACAACGGGAAATCCTCCAAGTCCAAGTTATCCAATCTGACGGGAATCACCCCAGCCTGACCAGTTAACCATTTTTGACGGTCGTTCATGTTCAACCCGCTGAGTCAGTTATCTCGTTGATAGAAATCAGATCCCAGACCGACACATCATTAGAGAATGAGTGGAAGGCCTGAATGAGCTCCGATTCTATCAGTTTTGAGTGCAAGAGTGTAAAAGAGTTGAAAGAAAGTTATGAAAACATCTTTCAATCCTTATAAATCTTGAAAATGTTTAGATTTATGCGAAATCAGTGTTTAAACATGTTGAAATCCATTAGATGTGAGTTGTTCTTGGTGGATTGAGGTCAAATCTTGAAGTTCATAAGAACCCCATGACATCATCCTAGAACACCTCAAATCAGTCGATTTCATGGTTAAAATTTAAGATTCAAAGGTGAAAAAGATGAAGAAGTGTGTGTAGATGATAGATGTGCAAGATTTGAGTTGAAAACTTACAAGAATTGCGAGAAATCGAGAGAAAATAGGCTGAGAAGTTGAAGGGTCGCACCAGAACTGTCACATCACTGTTTGTGATGTGACAGGTGCTATTTATAGGTGTCCAAAAGAGGAAAGGCAGTGCAGTGATGGATCGGAGGGCAGTCCGATCGGATGGCAATCCGATCAGATGGTCATCCGTACGGATGACCATTCGATCGAATGGTCATTCGTTCAGATGTCTCCGGCGAGTTGCGTTTCGATGTTTCGTTTCGTGCGTTGAGTGATGCGATGCGTTTAAGCGAGTGTCGATTAAGCGATGCGATAGTATTAAACATTAGTTACACAAATAACCTAACTAACATAAATAACCTTTTGTTTAGCGTTTGCGATTAGTTTGCGTTGCGATAGAGTTGCGATTGCGTCTTCGATTATCACCACAAAATAAATAATAACATGCACAAGTAACACATAAATAGCACACACACGTAAAACAATATTCAGAACCCATAATTCGAGATGCGATAGCGATAAGATCAGTGATAAGTCAATTAGCGATAAACTGCGACAAATAGATTAGCGATTAACAGGCGATTAAACTGCGATTATTAGAGATACTCCACTTAATACAACTAAAGTTCACAAACTAAAAGATCGATTACAAGTCAAGAAGTACAATCAGTAATTAAGCAAGGAGTGACAGATCACATTTAGCGATCTTTTCTTCCTTTGACTTTGACTTGTACTTTGACTTTCAAAACGCGGGGTGTTACAAAAAAAGTTGGTGAATTTTTCAATTGATATAATTAGCGAAAAAATGACTACAAAACATATTAATTACTTCATATCTTTAACTTTAATGACATCTATTTTTCGAACAGCCGAATAATAAGATATCTAAACAAGATTGTGATATTTAAATAAGTTAATTTTTGAATCTGAACAGTTTCATATGCATATCCATATCCATATCTACACTCCAAAATTGTGGTAACTTGGTAAGCAATCATTATGTATCATTTATATATCTATCTGCACACACTACTCATAGCAGTGCTCTTCCTAAATTCGATCAGTTTGTGATTTTAAATTCGTGAAACTATTTAAAAAATGGGCTCTGAGTTTTTAAGAGTTAAAGGCCTTCTTGATCGTATTCATGAAACAGAAGAAGAAACAAGAGTGATTATATTAGATTATAAACTTAATTATGTATGTGTATTATGTATTGTTAGGATAATTAAACTTATATTATGTATTTATGTAACAAATAAGAGAAGGGGCATGATAGTTGATTGCTACCGTTTCAAATGGCGGTTATTCCCGCCAAAAGGAGAACCATCATATCAACCGTTACTTCCAGTGTATATATATACATTTGCCGGCAAACTATTCTGGCCCCAAGATATTGTATAATATCCTCTTCAATTTCATATACATTATGTTATGTGTATGTGTGTTCGTTATCAGTCACTTGATCAAGGTTTAACATGGAATCTACTTCCAAGCCTTGTGAATCCAATTCTGATGTTCATATGAGAAGTGTTAATCTTCCGCTGCCAATAAGTGGTATCAGAGCCACGGTGAAGAAAGACAGTGAAATTCAATCAACATCAACATTAATGCCCTGTGAATATTGTGACAACTGTGCCTACAGTTATCATTAACCAATCCCAAACAATTTCGTAAGCATTAAAACCTTGTGTTCTATTTCTTGGATTGTGTAATTATCTATGATACTTGCACAATAACAATCCTTGTTCAAATTCAAACCTTTAAAACACTTTCTGGAAAGTTATACACAAACTGATACGTAAACGTAATCAGTTTAACGGGACAAACACTCCGGAATAATGGCATAAGCTTATCATACCATAAATAACCTTAACATAGCTTAGAAATAAGCTTTGAGGGGTTCGGTTTGAGAAAATATGCTTATTTGATCAACAGGGACTAAAAGCGTCAAAAAGTGCATAAGTTTGCATTTACGCGCATATTTTACGTTCTGAACATATCCGGACATCCAAAATTTTTTGTAATCATTAAAATATTTTATTTTAGTGATTGGAATGCAAAAATACCATTCGTCGCGTAATTTGGATCGTTTTCGCGTCCGTTCAAGTTTTCATCGTAATTTATTGAACAACGAGGCCGTACGACCAAATGAACCAACATCCGTGATATTTTTAAGCATATTTCATGCCCCCTATACTTTAACATCCTTGTATAGCCTTCAAATTGGGTTAACGGGGCTTAAACGCGTCGAAAAACAAGTTTATAGCATGCAGGGGCCTGTTTTGCCAAAGTTTGAAAGTCTGACCTGTAGTCTCTCGCCTGGGGCAAAGACTGTTGCCTATGTCTTCGCGGCTCGTGAGAGCTGGAGCTGGCAGATTCATTGAATTAAGCCAAACAGCCTGTTCCCATTGATTTTTACCATAGAATTAGCATACCATGGGCTCGTTTTTGTGCTCCCCTAGTATTTAAATCTATGGGCAACAAGTGTAAGGCCAAGATCAAGTCTCAAAACACATGGAATGATCTTCATGGATCAAGATTTTCTATATATAGTCTTGGGTTTTCATTCTTGTTCCTTGCTCATTGATCTAGTATGCTCTAAGTTGAAGCTCTCACTTGTTGAAGGCTTCATACCTGAGTATTTTTAGTTCAATTCTTCCTAGCTTGGACCCTTTGTAAGCTTCTTTCATGCTTGTTCATGTATTTTAAGCATGAAAGTCAAACAGTGTTTGACTTTCTACTTTGACCATGATTTGGTCAAGTCAAAGCTCATTTGAACTTTGAAACGTGAGAATAATCACGATGGTTATAGTCCCTTGTGACTATACCTACTGATTACCACGTTTATTAGGCGTAGTGACGAGTCATAGTTTCGGTCAAAATGTCGATTATGCGCATTTTGCGATGAAACTATTTTCGGCTATCAAAACACTTTGTTTTGATATCAAACTTGTTTTCTAACTTAGTTAAACATGTTTTAACATGTTTAACTCGTCACTATTAGTTTAGTGCTTGATTAGGGTCGTAAGTCAAGCGGTATAAACAACTGCTTAGACTTTCGAACCCGACCCATTTGGTCGTTCATTAGGATCCGACCAAACATATTTTGTGGCCATAGTTGCATAGGGAATAACCTTCCGAGGTTATACCTTATGGTCACTTAGTTTAATTAGTTGTATGATAGGTAGTTTATATGCCTTAGGAAAATGACCAAAATGCCCTTTTTGCGCATAATTTCATTTTAAGCATATGTAACCAAAATTTTGTCACTTAAACTGATTATGCAACATATTTAAACATGTTAGGGCATATAATACTTGTCATAGGACTAGTTAGGCTACTCGTTTGCTCTTTTGCGCAAATGACGCGTTAAAGTAGCGTAAGCAATCTAAACGGGTCATAACGGGTCATAAGCACTTAGGATAGGTTCCAATTTAGAATGTAGGCTTTGTTAAACCATATCATATGAGTTCCAATACTCATTTGGTTACGGGACCTCATTCTATCCGATCTTCCGATTTAGGTTCGGTTTATTAACATAGTTACCTATATTAGGTGCCGTTTGATTCCGTGATCCATCGAGCATTACTTGGCTGTTATTTCAAGACTATTAAGCAATATCAAGTGAGTACATAGTCCCCTCTTTTACTATTTTCAAATATTTTGGGGTGATACACATGTGCCTACTTGTTACTTTCGTGCTTTTCATGTTTTCATGACATATACTTGCTATGTTTAATTAGTACGTATATAGTACATGATTTCATTTATGCTTTGCTATGTATGTTGACTGAGCATGCTAGCACATTGATTTCATAAACACTTTTGTTTCATATGTTTACTCAGCATATTCACACATTGATTTACATTACATTCCTACTTCGTATGATTACTTAGCATACTTAGTACATGGTTTTCACATGATATTTGATTGTACATTGACATTTTACCTATGGGGTTGAGTAAATACTCTTTATTCACCATACAAGATATTGGTTGTTATCTAACATTTGATTATACAAGGCATGGTTTATACCTAACATTGTGACACTATACATTGTTTGTGCATAACATCTGACAGTGGTTTGACAAGACATTTTTGGTGGTTTACTTGGTAAGTGATTTAAATAACGAGGCGTGTGTAATATGATAAAAGCATAGTGGATACGCCGCAGGTACTTCCTATATATAAGTTATTATTGATATTACATATCGCAGCGTTATCTAAACCACTTTGACAGGAACAAAGACATGATACATCTTATACAAAGACTCGACATATTGTTTACAACACACTGTTCTTTTTTTTTTCAAATAACTTATTTTGTACAAACTCGTTTTTACTTGGTTATTTATTTAACCATACATCATTCTTTTATATCATCTGATTTTCATATCAATTTTCACATGATTTTATAAAAGAAAACATTTTACAACATTCATGGCTACTTTTTGTTAAACACTTCTTTTAACTTACAAGTCATGAATCCTGCTTTAACAAAACCTATGTAACTCACAGGCATTTTTATGCTGACGTACCTATTTTCACATGTGTTTCAGGAGCTAATGTATGATGATGATCGTGCTACACTTAGGCGGACTTGGGCCTTAGTGACTTAAAATGAAGCAAGCCAATTTAATTTATATTACGTTTTCAGTTAAATTCCAAGACATTGTAAACAATTATTCTAATAAAACCAAACTTTAAATACCATGTGTTGTGAAACAATGATTCTGTTACTCCACTCCCCGACATTTCCGCCACGGTTTGTTGTTTTACGCGGTCGGGGTGTGACAGAAGAGTTGGTATCAGAGCTCATGGTTATAGGGAATTAGGCTATTAGTAATACTTTGACCTAGTCTATAACCTTCCTAGGACCCTAACGCGAGTTTACTTGCGTTTAGATTCTAAAACAAAACCGTCACCTATCTTTAGGTGACAACCACAACCAGAATACAATTGACAAATCCGTTTTGAAAACCAGTCATCTATTCTTAGATGATTTATTATAAGGTTTTGAACCTTCAAAGTTTTCAAAATATCGTCAAAGTTGGGTCTAAATAATGTGAACATGTGCAATCTGGAAGGGTGGGTGCCTGTATCCCAACTTTTCTGTCTAAGGCTAGTGTTGGTGCACGGAATGTCTGATGACTACGTCTGAGTTGAGTCTTAGGTCTAGATAGGTTAGATTGGAGCTCGGAAATGAAAAAGAAGTTTTGGATTGTAATTCCGCCCCAAATGACACTTGTGTCATTTGGAGCGAAATCAGGTTGTATGTAATTCCGCTCCTGATGTATTAGATGTTAATTCCGCTCCTAGATGTCACTTGGTGATTCCGCTCATAAGTAAAATTGGTGATTCCGCTCGTAATGAGCATGTTATTTGGAGCGGAATCAGCCGCCTATAAATAGGTGATGTAATGAGTTCATTTGTAACTTTGGAGCGGAATTAGGTCTTGTGTACGGTGACGAAACTCTGTCAAAATCACATCAGAAACACATGTAAAGATTGGAAATTGATAATAGAAAGAAGTTAAAAGGATCCGAGAGCTGTTGTAACTTTGTATACGTTGATTCCGCCTTCGTATTCAGAGATGAACTACTTTACTGACGTTTAGGGTCACGCAAACGGTCCAACAAGTGGTATCAGAGCTCAGGACGAGGAGTTCATACCATAGCAGCCTGATTCTACCAGAATTTCTCATTTCTACTCACTTCTTCTTATACTTTTCTGAACTGAACTAGTTCCAACGGTCGGAATGGACTGATTTTCGAGTATTTTGTGCAAAACATAGAATTAACAAACCCTAGAAAGTATCAGGTTAAATTTCGAAGTAAAAATGGTAAAAATGACCTAAAAACCTGATTCCGCTCGTAACTTTCTTCGCTGTTATCGCCCTAAAAGTTGATTTCGCTCTTAAAGACTTGAATTTCTAATTCCACTCAAAATTTGATTGTTGATTCCGCTCGTAATCAGTAAAGTCTGATTCCGCTCGTGAGACATTTTCTGATTTCGCTCAAAATCAGAGTTTTTCTGATTTAGCTCGAAATTGAATAGTTCTAATTCCGCTCGTGTAACACAAATCTGATTTCGCCTGAAAAGCATTATCTGATTTCGCTCAAACTTCCTGTGTTATTAAAATTTCTGAAAATCTTCTAAGTGTTTTGCTGATTTTGTTTCAGGTACAAGATGGATGATTTCAATCCGTTTTATGATGTTTTTGCATTTGCTGGAGACGGTGGAAATGATACTTCTTCAAGTAACACAAACGAGAACACGCCAAATCCAAAGAAAAAGTTATTGGATGCTTTGGAGGCTGAAAGTGCTTTCGGAACTTACAACAAACCTCCGAAGTTGATGGCTATAGAAGAATACAGTCGGTGGGCAAAGAAGTTTGAAGATTGGCTGAGAGCTTTTGCTTTTCTCAGCTGGAAGAGTCTAATAAATGGTTATGATGATGGAGGCAAAAGTGGCGAAACCTTAACAACAACTGAAGAAATAGAATCGTTTGTTGCTGAGCAAAAATGCATTGCGTTGCTGTTTCAATCCGTCAGAGAAGATATCATATCTTTGATCGAATATTCTAGTGCTACAGATCTTTGGAAAAAATTGAAAGATAAATGTTTGGGAAGTGAAGAAATTGTGAAAAACAAAAGGAAACTGCTTAGAAAAGAATTTGATTTATTTGGTTGTTTAAAAAATGAATCGGTTTGTAAAATGATTGAAAGGTTTGGTCACTTGAAGTTAGAGTTGGCGAGACATGGAATTAAATACTCTCAAGAAGATCTTGTCGACAAATTGTTCGATTCGTTACCAGATGAGATGGATTGGCAGTATTACGCCTTGATGTTAAAGAATACAATCAAGTCTAAAGATCTTACAGTCGACTTGCTGATTGAAAGATTAGAGAGTCACGAGTTGGAGTTAAAGAAGACGCACAAAGTCAATCACACATCTTATCAGCAGAATTTGGATTTGTATTATCCAAAGAGCATGATGCCAAAGAGTACATCTCCCAAGACTGCATTTTCTGCTGAGAATGTCTCCACAACAAGCAAAGAAAGTCAAAGCAGTGGTTATCACAGTGTGTCTTCATCAAATTCAAACCAGTCTGATGCAAAGAACTTATTTCAATGCAACATTGCTGTAGACTTAAAGAATGCTCAAAATTTCAGCGAAGAGTCTGCCAAACAACAGATGGTTTTTCTAGCCTCGGTACTGGAATCGTATGAAAGTCTTGTAGCAGGGAAGATAGGCAACACCAACCTGACGAAAGAAGACTATGATCAGATTGATCCTGAGGAGATGGAACTGATCGACATAAGGTGGTGTATGGCCAGTGCAGTTCGTCGAGCACAGCGTTTCATGGAGATAACAAGGAGGAAGTCAATTGGTGGACCATCTACCAAGTTGGGTTTTGATAAGTCTAAGGTGACGTGTTTCAAATGCAAACAGAAAGGTCACTTTAAGCATGAATGCCGAAATTCGTATGCTGATGAATCTGAAAACCTGTTCAGAGAAGATTACTACAAGAAAGCGATTTATCATCAGAACAAATCGGAGCCACCAAGAATGAAGCAGATTGAAGATAACAAAGAAAAATCTAGAGCTCTTGCAGTAATTCACGACGATGAAGGTTTCGACTGGAGCGAGTTGTTACCTGAGGAGGATGCGGTTGGATATGCATTCATGGCAAATTCTGAACCTAAACCTTGGAAAGACAACAGAACTGAAGAACAGAAGTATAAACACAGAAAGTTGTTGGCCACAAACAAATTGATCAGAATATCTGGTATTTTTTCTGAGGCAAAAAGAGCAAATAGATGGGATTCAGACAGGGAGTGTTATTTAGACCCCTATGGAAACATTGCTATTGATCATAACACTCTTGATGTGGAAACCATAATCCAAGAGTATAAAATTGAAGATGATTATTGGCAGAAGAAATGGTGGGGAAGTGGAGAAGAAGAAGAGGAAGAGAAGTCTAAGAAAATTGATACTGGAATCATTGACACGACACAGGAGTTGAATGCTGAAAACATGGGAAAGATGGTTGACAAGGTGATGGCAGCTAAGACGCTTGAGGTAGATCCTAAATCTGTTTCTGAGTCTAAAAGCCAAGTCAGTTCAAATGCGTCAATGACTGAGTCAGGTAAGAAGGTCAGTGGTGATATTGACTGCAAAAATTGCATCAAAGAGTGCAAGGTTTGTAGTACAAACACTTATCTAAAAGGTAAGAAGATTGAGGATCTGACAGCTAAAGTCAGAAGTGTTGAGGATCAAATCCTTGATCGAGACAAAATGGTGAAAGCTTCAACTGAACGATTAAAGGAATTAACTAACAAAATTGAAACTGATAAAATTGATCAGGAAAAGGTTAGGAAAGAAAATGAAAGGTTAGTTCTTGAAAATCGTCAGATCACTAAAAAATTTGAGAAACTTAAGAGCACGATTAAAGATAATGATGATAGAAACGGTAAAACTTACAAAGAAAATTGCCAATTGCAATGTGTTTTGAGAATCAAAGAAGAATTAATAAACACACAATTGGATGAGATTGCTAAACTGAAACTTCAGTTTGAAGAAGCCAAGATTGAGAATGAACGGATCAATTTGAAATTGAACAGTTACAGCTCTGCAAGCTTTGTTTTGCAACACATCATTCCCAAACCCATTGGGAAAGACAAAGCAGGCGAAGATGTATACTGTGATGGAACTGGGGTGGGTTTTCATCAAGTTCCACCACCAATTCTTGAAAATTATTCGAAAAAACAATCTGGGTTGGTTAATCTTGAGGAAGAAACTGATGTGAAACTTCCTGATTCAATTGATGTGACATTTTCTTCTTCATCATCTGATGATAGTGTTCAAACAGAGATAGTTAAAAGCACAGCTGAAAGTGTTTTGTTGTCTGATTCAGCTGAAGATGATGAATGTTTCTTGGACAAGTACATTCAGAAACCAAAATCCAAAAACAACTTAGGTGATGAACCGGGTCTTGTGATGTACAAGATGGCTGGATCTGATAAGTTGTATTCGGATTCTGAGTTTCCCATTAAGAATGTTAATGTGAAAAAGTTGACAAATGTGTTCAAAGTGGTTGAAGTTGAGTTGTCTGAATTAAAGAGTTTGAAACAAACAAAAAGGCAAATGAATTTTGAGAAAGATAAAGCTTACTACAAAAAGCCTGTTATGTCACCATGTTTTTATAATAACAATCGAAACAATTGGTCGGGTGGTTATCGGGATGGTAAGAGTTATCAAAAGAGAAATGTTCAAAACAAGAAGTTTGCTGAAAAGAAGGTGTTTGTAAACAGTTCAAGTTCACTTTCTGATGAGGAAAATGAAATCTTTTCGAAATCAAATGAAGAATTTTTTGAGAAGAGGGCCTCACAACCTCAGTATGAAGGCACGAGTCGGGTAGTTGATACTCGTACATGTTTTAGATGCAACAAAGTTGGTCACATTGCAAGAAATTGCACCAACTCCAAGCCTAAGATTGAAGTTTTTGAGAGACAAAAGAAGAAAGTTGATGTGAAAGGAAAAGCTCCATTGGTTGTTGAGAAAATTTTGAAAAATGAGAAATCAAAAATCAAAATTGAACCTATTAAGAACTTGGTAAATAAAAATGACAAACTTTATAAACGGGTTGCATCATTTCAACAAACATGGAAGCCAAAAGTTGTGGAAAAACCAAAGGTTTCTGAGTTGGAAAAACAATCATCTTCTACCACATCAGTAAAGATGAATGTTCCTGTTGATTATTATGAGAAAATTGACAAACATGATTCTGAGAAAAAGGTTGTTTCGGAAAAAGACCAACCATCTGGTCAACCTCAAAAAGACGAATTTTTCTTGTATAAAGAGGTTGAGGTGGGGTCTGCTGAGAGTTTAAAAATGAATGATCAAAATTTTCCGCCACTTTACACTATGAAATCTAAACTCAAAGTCCAGTTACCCGAGTCGAAAGAGGCTTGGGTAGCATCAAAATCTCACTAAAGATTTTGGACTTGCCGGAGCTTCCTAGTTGGTAATCGTGAAGCATGAATCGGCATCTTTATTGAATTGTTTGTGATATGTGCAGGATCTTCCAAGAGCTATTTCAAGATGGATCATGGATAGTGGAGCGTCTCGACATATGACAGGGAAGACTGCATTGTTGTATGATGTTAAAAATATCAATGGTGGTTATGTGGGATTTGCTGGACATGAAGGTGGTCGAATTATAGGTGAAGGAATGTTATCTAATGGGATTGTAACGTTTGAGAGAGTTAACTACATTATTGAGCTGGAAAATAATTTGCTGAGTATCTCGTAGATTTGTGACAATATGTATACCACTCACTTCACAGACAAAGAATGTTTGATCTTGAAACCAGGATTTGTTATCCCTGAAGAATGGATTATCATGCGGGCACCTAGAGTGAATGATTTATATGTGTTGGACATGAGTGTAGCGACTACAACTACTGGTCAAGCACATTGTTTTGCGTCTAGAGCAACAGAGAAAGAATCGAAGTTGTGGCACCGGAAGATGGGGCATATACATCTTAGAAAAATGAATTACTTGGTACACAATGATTTGGTTCTTGGAGTTAATATCAAAGGTTTTCATCTGGAAGGGGAGTGTATTAGTTGCATCAAAGGCAAGCAGAAGAAAAAGTCACACCCTAAAAAGCAAGTAAATTCAGTTTCCAGACCGTTAGAGAGACTTCATATGGATCTGTTTGGTCCAGTAAACGTCAAAAGTATTACAGGGGATCTCTACTGTCTTGTGGTTACTGATGATTATTCCAGATTTTCGTGGGTATCATTTTTGAAATCGAAAGATGAAACGTTTGACAGTTTGATGGCGTTGTTCAGAAAGATTGAAAATTTGTATCAAAGGCGTATCAGAAGAATTAGAAGTGATAATGGTACTGAGTTTAAGAACAACAAGATGGAAGAATATTGTGATGAAAGAGGTATATTGCATGAGTTTAGTGCTCCGTATACTCCGCAGCAGAATGGAGTTGCAGAACGCAAAAACAGGACGCTAATCGAAACGGCCAGAACAATGCTTGCTGATTCAAAGTTACCGATAAATTTTTGGGCAGAAGCAGTTTCCGCCGCATGCTATACGCTCAACAAAGTTCTCACTGTCAAGAAATTCAATAAAACATGCTTTGAGTTGATCAATAACCGCAAACCGAATCTGAAGTATCTTGAACCGTTTGGGTCACCCTGTACTGTTCTAGAGCCTTTTGGAAAGTTTGGTCCGAAGAGTATTGAAGGGATATTCATTGGTTATGCAAGTCCGTTATGACGAGTCTTCGTTCCAAGTCTGAAGCGGATTATTGAAGCTCCTAATGTTGAATGTCAAGGTTATACAATGCCGCCGCAGAATCCTGGAGATTCATGGCGTTATCATTACGACAAGTTGTGGGATTCGTTTGACATGATGGAAGAACAAGAAGAAGAAGAAGAAGATTTCTTTGATGAGTTGGATATTTTGCGAGAGTATGAGTCATCGCTGGAAAGGTTCCCAGCTGAGTATTCAAGACGACCACAACGAGCATCAAATGACGATGAAGCAGGTCCAAGCAATGCTGGTGAACATGATGATATCCAACAACATGAAGTTGCTCAAGATAATCAGACGGCACAGAATGATAATCAAGAATCTGAGAACATGCCAGTATTTGATCGTGGTGATTCAGATTCTGAGGGGGAGCAAATTCAGATCTCAAGTCAAACAAACCCAGTCAGTGAACAAGGTGCAAATCAGAATGTTACTAATCTGGAAGGCGATGTAGATGTTTCAGGCGAAGTTATGCCACGAACTTTTTCATATCATCCGGAGGAATTGATCATTGGAGAACTACAGACAGGCGTTCACACTAGAAGACAGATTGATAAAGGGCTTACATGTTTTTAAACAAAAGTTGCTCCTTTGCAAACTGAATTCTCATTAAGTTGTTTTATCTCGCAGGTTGAGCCAAGAACTTACAAAGAGGCGCTTACTGAAGATTCTTGGGTCAATGCAATGCAGGAGGAACTTAGTCAATTCAAAAAGTTGGGAGTGTGGAAGCTAGTGGATTTACCAGATGGTCAGAGGAAGATAAACACCAAGTGGGTGTTCAAGTGCAAGAGAGATGATAGAGGAGTTGTGGTTCGTAACAAAGCTCGACTTGTTGTCCAGGGTTTCTGTCAGCAGAAGGGTATAGATTTCACTGAAGTGTATGCTCCAGTTGCTCGACTAGAAGCGATCAGAATCTTCCTAGCATTTGCATCTTGGAAAAACTTCAAAGTATATCAGTTAGATGTAAAATCGGCTTTTCTCTATGGGAAGGTAAAAGAGGAGGTTTATGTCGGTCAGCCACCAGGCTTTACCGATCCACACCACAAAGACAAGGTCTACTTGCTAGACAAAGCGCTGTATGGTTTACATCAAGCCCCGAGAGCTTGGTACGAGACATTGTCTCAACACCTGCTAGCCAACAGCTTTATTCGTGGAAAAGTGGATGCCACTCACTTCACCAAAGAGGTCGATGGACATCTTCTGATTGTTCAGATTTATGTGGATGATATTATATTTGGGTCAACAAATGAGAATCTATGCAAAGATTTTGAACGAGTCATGAAGCAGAAATTCGAAATGTCATCGATGGGTGAGATGAAATTCTTTTTTGGACTGCAGGTTGATCAACTACCCAAAGGAATTTTCATACATCAAACGAAGTACGCTCATGATATCTTGGAGAAATTCGGGATGTCAGGTTCTACTCCAGCAGCCACCCCATTAGCAACGAATCATGGGATAAACCCTGATCTCACCGGAGAGAAGGTAGATGAAACGATGTATCGTTCCATGATCGGTTCGCTGATGTATTTGACAGCTTCAAGACCCGATATCATGTACCCAACCTGCCTCGCAGCAAGATTTCAATCTAACCCGAGAGCATCGCATATGGTGATTGTGAAAAGGATATTGCGCTACCTAAAAGGAACTCCATCATTGGGGTTGTGGTATCCAAGAGAAGGCGATTTCACGCTCGAAGGGTATTCCGATTCCGATTTCGGATGCTGCAAAGTTAATGCTAAATCAACAACAGCAGGGTGCCAGTTCTTTGGATCACGATTGGTCACCTGGCAATGCAAAAAGCAAACCTCTGTGGCTTTATCCACATGTGAAGCGGAGTATGTATCTGCTAGTAGTTGCTGCTCTCAGATCTTGTGGATCCAGCAACAGATGCGCGACTACGGTTTGCAATTTCTAAACACCCCTATCTTTGTTGATAATGAGGCAACGATTAACATTACGAAAAATCCTGTTCATCACGCTAAAACCAAACATATTGAGATTCGGGTCATCACTTCATTCGCGATTGTTTCGAGAAGAAGTTGATACGTATTGAGAAAATCCACACTGACGATCAAAAAGCTGATTTACATACCAAAGCATTTGATAAAACACGTTTTCAGTATTTGCTAAAACTAAATGGTATGAAGCTTTTATCGGTGTTGGAGGAGATTATTGGCGTTGATGAAGGAGACATTGTAGATGATGTTGAGAAGCAATCTGCAATGGTTTGTCGATTTTTTACCTATTTTGGTATTTAGGGGGAGGTATAGGGTAATATTTCAGAAAATACAAAAACAATAAAAAATGTCAAAAATACAAAAACATGAGATAATTTCAAAATCCAAAAACAATAGAAAACCAGAAAAAGAGCTTGTGTAAAAAGGGAAAATGATAGTACATCGGCTTGATAGTCACGGTATGCTAGAGAAATGTATTGTTTAAATGCGTTAAACAGTCTTGCTGATGATGTGTCGATAGGTTTTTACACATTTAGTAGGTTTGTTCGGGATATAAACTTAAATCTTACCTGCTTATTTCGTGGGGAACACTACTTGGATATATAGGTAACCCCTGAAATCTCATTTGAAAGATTCATTTTTCTGATATACTAGGTCTTTATACTCAGTGATATCTGGGGTATTATTCCGGGACTTCTGCTGAATGGAAGTTCTGACCTAGTCCCCGAATAATACTTTCCGCAATGCTTGAAACAATAGCATCACCCTCAACATATATGATAAGACAATAAAATTGCTTAGCAATGCTGTTGTAAAAAAGATCCTCTAAAGGGGACACACCCAAGTTGAGTCATGATCTCTCTGCTGAACGGTAGTTCTGACCTGAGCTCTCATGATTCTTTATAAATTATTAACCCTTTACAGATATCATTTGTGTTATAATTGCCTGTAAGACTGAATATCGGGATCTGGATACGGGAGTATATTCAAGAGGTGGGACACACGTTTAAGTTTAAGTCTCTAAAACACTAAATACGTATCCTGGACAGATTGAAAATTGTGTGAGAATTTAAGTGGATCAGTATATCGATAATCTAAGCGAATTATTTAATTCTGTGTATGTAATTGTAGCTTAACAGTACTTGTGATTTGTCGAATAGCTGATATGATTCCCTAACACGCTCATCAAAAATATGTTTGTAAATAGTTTACTTTTACTGCATTTTAGTTTTGTATTTCATTTCTAGTTTAGAAATTTAAAAAAAAAAAAAATCCAAAAAGTTTTTTCATTTCTGCTTTATTTTTGACAAACCAAAGTGGAGAGTTGATCTTCGGATTCGAAAGTTGAAAGCAGATGCAGGAGATTTCTGGACCGGAGAATGTGTCATGAGCTAATCTTGATAAGTTTGTGAAAGTTGAAAAGTTAAAGCAAGTTCATTAATTTGAAACTTGTAAATTTTCAGAAAATCAAATTGAACAGAAGTCAGTGTGATTTATCTTTGATCATCCAAGGTCATTAAATTGGACTTGGTAGATTAATTAAGTAATCAGGGTCATTAGTTTGGACCTGAGTACTTAAGTGGTTTTTTTTTTCTGAAGATTAAATGGTAAGTTTGGATTGAAATTGTTATTATCATATATCTTATTTTTGGGTAGAGTTTATACAGGAATCCCCATGGCAACAAAATGATAAAAGTTTGAACCAGAATCAGAGCTCTAGCATTCCGAGAGGGGGAGTCTATGAAAGGGGGAGTTAGGATTCTAGATCAACAATTACAGGGGAGTTTGAAGACATAGTTGGAAAGAAACCAAGACTGAAGACTCAATGCCAAAGACTTCGTCAACATCCAAGGGGGAGTCTGTTGGTGCACGGAATGTCTGATGACTACGTCTGAGTTGAGTCTTAGGTCTAGATAGGTTAGATTGGAGCTCGGAAATGAAAAAGAAGTTTTAGATTGTAATTCCGCCCCAAATGACACTTGTGTCATTTGGAGCGAAATCAGGTTGTATGTAATTCCGCTCCTGATGTATTAGATGTTAATTCCGCTCCTAGATGTCACTTGGTGATTCCGCTCATAAGTAAAATTGGTGATTCCGCTCGTAATGAGCATGTTATTTGGAGCGGAATCAGCCGCCTATAAATAGGTGATGTAATGAGTTCATTTGTAACTTTGGAGCGGAATTAGGTCTTGTGTACGGTGACGAAACTCTGTCAAAATCACATCAGAAACACATGTAAAGATTGGAAATTGATAATAGAAAGAAGTTAAAAGGATCCGAGAGCTGTTGTGACTTTGTATACGTTGATTCCACCTTCGTATTCAGAGATGAACTACTTTACTGACGTTTAGGGTCACGCAAATGGTCCAACAGCTAGAGTGTTCGTACAAATCCACATAATCGGACCAGTCACTCTTACCTGGGAACTCTTGGGGTGAGTGTCCACTTATAGTCTAAAGCATGTCTTCGCGATACATTGTTATGACCCGTTTGCTTTGATTAGTCACTGTGTCGTTTATTTGTTTTAAGTAACGAACCAATGATCGCAATCCTTGTGCCTTATCGATGTCCTTTTAAGCATTCAATGTTTACTATCCAATATCATCTCACTCGTTACTTTTCAAGTTTCCTTGCTCTTTTAGAATGCCTCCTCGACGTGACCAAACTCAGGATGCCGCCATGGCAGCCATAATCACTCAGCAAATCGCTGCTGTACTCCCAAACCTGATAACCCAGATAAACCAAGCAAACAACAACAATAACAACAATGCACCCGCTCCGTGTAACTATAAATAGTTCAACTCAGCTAAGCCACTTACATTTACTGGGTCTGATGGAGCTACTGGGCTCCTACAGTGGTTTGAGAGTCTTGAAAGCACGTTTCGTCATGTACAATGCCCAAACGAGCGAAAGGTTGAGTTTGCATCGAGTGTATTTCAGAAAAGAGCACTCACATGGTGGAACGATGTAATGAGGGATAGGGGTGCCGATGTGGCAATGGCACAAATCTGGGAAGAACTTCGAGCTCTAATGATGAAGGAATTTTATCCTCGTCATAAACTCAGGGCATTGGAAAGGGAATTCGACGATCTTAAGCAAGACAATGGTGAATATCGAGCCTACACTGATTGTTATGAGGAACTGAGCCTGTTATGTCCTACCATGGTTACGCCTTTGGATAGGGCGATTGAAAAGTACATTGATGGCCTCCCTGACCCAGTTCAGGACATTGTTACTGGTAGCAACCCTATCACAGTTAGACAGGCCATTGAGCTATCCGCTACCCTGACTGAATCTCAGACCAGGAAGGGTAAATTTTTCTGAAAAGGCAACAAGAAACCAACAGATGAGACAAAATCCAAAGATAACACGACCGAATCCCCCAAAAAGTCAAAGAAGCGTAAGGGTTCAAAGAATTTTGATGTAGTTGCTCAAATCAATCAAGTTGTCCCTAACCAACCAGCTCGACCCCCTGCTAAAAAGCCATACAATGGAACTGCACCTTTGTGCAACCAATGTAACCTTCATCATCACGCTAATGTACACTGCCGCAAATGCCTAAATTATGGAACTTGTTGGTCATACAGCTAGGGTTTGCCGAGCTGCGACTACACAAAATCAAGTTGTTAACAACCCTGCTCAAGCTCGTTTTCCACCGGGTTCTTGCTACAACTGTGGCGAGATGGGCCATTTCAGAAACAATTGCCCAAGGCTTAATAATGCAAATCTAGCCCATGGATGAGCATTTGGATAACAGGAAGACGATGCTGCTTAGAGACAATTGAACTTTATGTATTATTTTCTTTTGTTATCTAAGATTGTGAAACAGTTATTTTGGTGTATAAATAAATCTTCATTTACATTACGATGTACAAAAACAAATGTGGTTACATATGTGCATGACATACCCCTACTATACCGACATCAAGGAAATATGTTTTTCGTAAGACAAACTACTCTTGTAGTTCTCCCATTCATGTGATTGCTCACGATCTCCATAAAAATCCTAAGTACTCGTCTCCTTCTAAGAAACAAAGTACAAGTTACAACTCTGGATGAATACACAAAGTGCCACTTTAAATCCTTGCTTGGATATCTAAGGGTACTTTTCTTAAGTCCTTCAATAGTCTTATGTGATATGTCTATGTACATATCATTACATTCTGGTTTGCATAACCACATACATAGTATATGTTTTCAAAACATCCTTCATGATTTTAAAAACATTTTACATAGTATATTTACTTAATATACCAAGTGCCTAATTTCAAAAACATTATCCATGTTTTCAAAAACCTTTTACATGATTTCAAAACCATCTCACATGGTTTTAAAACATTTTATAAACATATTTACCTAATACACCTACCACATGATTTCAAAAGCATTACGTAAGGTTTCAAAAACATTAAACACATTTCCAAAGAACCCATGCATAGTTTTCAAGAACACTCTGCTCGTATGTTGACTTAACATACGTAGTACACGATCTCCAAATTCTGCTTCATATGTTGACTTAGCATATCTAGCATCTTGACTTCAAGAACACTTTACCTCATATATTGATTTAAGCACATCTAGTATAAGGTTTCCGAACATTTCTCGCTATACGAATTCCAAATCCTTATAGGATCTTCCTATCTTCGTAATAAGATTCTTGAGGATGTATAAAGTACTAATCAAAGTCCATTAATTGGATTCCCGGCGTACTTTAAATGCAAAATGTACAAATCAATAACAAGTTAACAAACTGATAACAAGTTGGTAACCAAGTTGACAATTGTGTGACTATATGATTATGTGCTTGCGTGCTTATGTGTTGACCTAATTAAAGAAACTCTATAGTGACCTAGTCAAAGTTATCACAAGGTTGTTCGATTGATCCTATCCCCTACACATTATAAAATAAACTGTGTGGACTGTGCAAGGAATTACGTAATTATGGATGCATACATAATTATGGAATTCAGTGCACAGAAACCATAGCAAGTTTCGTCATGTGTTAATATAAACTAGAAACAAAAGTTATCTATATTCATTTCTGTTTCTGATGAGGTATCCACCGAGGAAAAATGAACTAGCTACTCATTTTTCGCTTCTGAAAGAAATATCCACTGAGGGAAATGAATAATCTATTCGTGAACCGTGTTTATTTTCGTTTCTTGAAGTATCCATTGAGGAAAATGAACTATCCGTCCATTTTCGCTTCTGAAGAAATATCCACTGAGGAAAATGAACAAATTCATTTTTGTTTCTGATGAAGTACCCACTGAGGAAAATGAACTATCCGTCCATTTTCGCTTCTGAAGAAATATCACTGAGGAAAATGAATAAATTCATTCCATTTCTGGTAAAGTATCCACTGAGGAAAATGAATTGTTCATTCATTTTCGCTTCTAAAGAAATATCCACTGAGGGAATGAATAATCCTGCATTGATCTTGTTATTTTCGTTTCTAACGAAGTATCTACTGAGGAAAATGAACTATCCGTCCATTTTGGCTTCTGAAGAAATATCCACTGAGGAAAATGAATAAATTCATTCCATTTTTGGTGAAGTATCCACTGAGGAAAATGAATTGTTCATTCATTTTCGCTTCTAAAGAAATATCCACTGAGGGAATGAATAGTCCTGTGTTGATCCTTCATTTCCACTGATGAAGAATCCATTGAGGAGAATGAATTATCCATTCATTTTCGCTTCTGAAGAAATATCCATAGGGGAAATGAATATTCTTTACGATGATCTTTCACTTCCACTTCTGAAGAACTATCCATTGAGGAGAATGAATTATCCATTCATTTTCGCTTCTGAAGAATATCCATCGGGGAAGTAAATAATCTATTTAACTACCTTTCATTTCCACTTCTAACGAAGAATCCATTGAGGAAAATGAATTATCCATTCATTTTCGCTTTTGAAGAAATATCCATTAGGGAAATGAATATTCTTTACGATGATCTTTCACTTCCACTTCTGACGAAGTATCCATTCAGGAGAATGAATTATCCATTCATTTTCGCTTCTGAAGAATATCCATCGGGGAAATGAATAATCTATTTACCTACCTTTCATTTCCACTTCTGACGAAGAATCCATTGAGGAAAATGAATTATCCATTCATTTTCGCTTCTGAAGAATATCCATCAAGGAAATGAATAATCTATTTAACTATCTTTCATTTCCACTTCTGACGAAGAATCCATTGAGGAGAATGAACTATCCATTCATTTCCGCTTCCTCATGAAATACAAATCCTTACAAGACCCTTCTGTTTTAAATAGTTGGATTCTTAAAGGATACTTATAAGTACTATTGATTGATTTAGTTCTACCATTAACAGAATCCCTCATTCCCACTTCCTACATAATCTAAGGAAGCGTCCATTATGGAATAATAAAGTTATGCCTTACGTGGAGATCCTTGAAGAGTTAATCTATGAGAATAGATGAAACTCTAAATTCCGCACAAGACAATTACTTAAACAGCCTCCTACGAATAAATTTTGGGACAAAATTTCCCAAAGTAGGGGAGACTATAACAACTGTGCCTACAGTTATCATTAACCAATCCCAAACAATTTTGTAAGCATTAAAACCTTGTGTTCTATTTCTTGGATTGTGTAATTATCTATAATACTTACACAATAACAATCCTTGTTCAAATTCAAACCTTTAAAACAATTTCTGGAAAGTTATACACAAACTGATACGTAAACGTAATCAGTTTAACGCAACAAACACTCCAAAATAATGGCATAAGCTTATCATACCATAAATAACCTTAACATAGCTTAGAAATAAGCTATGAGGGGTTTGGTGTGAGAAAATATGCTTATTTGATCAACAGGGACTAAAAGCGTCAAAAAGTGCATAAGTTTGCATTTACGCGCATATCTTACGTTCTGAACATATCCGGACATCCAAAAATTTTTGTAATCAATAAATTATTTTATTTTAGTGATTGGAATGCAAAAATACCATTCGTCGCGTAATTTGGATCGTTTTCGAGTCCGTTCGAGTTTTCGTCGTAATTTACCGAACAGCGAGGCCGTACAACCAAACGAACCGACATCCGTGATATTTTTAAGCATATTTCATGCCCCCTATACTTTAACATCCTTGTAGAGCCTTGAAATTGGTTAACGGTGCTTAAACTGTCACACCCCGACAGCGTAAAACAACAAACCGCGGCGGAAACGTCGGGGAGTGGAGCAACAGAATTATTGTTTCACAACCAAGGTATTTAAAGTTTCGTCTTATTTATATAAAAGAGATTACATTGTCTTAAAACAAAGGAAACATAACATAAGTTAAACTAGTCTTGCATCTTTTATTGTCACTAAGGCCCGAATCCGCCTAAGTGTGTCACGATCAACCCTATGCATCAGCTCCTGAAAACACATGTGAAAATAGGTACGTCAGCATAAAAATGCCTGTGAGATACATAGGTTTTGTTGAAGCAGGATTCATGACTCGTAAGTTAAAAGAAGTGTTTTACAAAAGGTTAGTCATGAATCTTGTAAAAAGTTTTTCTTTTATAATCATACGAAAAAAATCGATATGAAATTCAAATGATATTAAAGAAAGTGAGTTTGTATATGATATGTTATTTGTAAACCATTATTTTGTGAAAGTCTATCGTTTGTGTAAAATGTATCATGTCTTTGTTGAATTGATTTAGATAACGCTACGATATGTAATATCATAAAAGCACTTATATATAGGAAGTACCAGCGGCGTATCCACCATGCTTTTATCATATTACACACGCCTTGTTATTTAATTCACTTATCAAATAACCACCAAAATGTCTTGTTTAGACAAATGTGAAAATGTTTATGTGTAAACATGTCACACCCCGACCGCGTTAAAACAACAAACCGCGGCGGAAACGTCGGGAAGTGTCGTAACAGAATCATTGTTTCACAACACATGGATTTGAAGTTTCGTTTTATTGAATTAAGTTTATTACATTGAATTGAAATCGGAAACAAAACATGAACAATTGTCTTTCATAGTTATTAATGTCACACCCCGACCACGTAGAACAACAAAACGTGGCGGAAACGTCGGGGAGTGTTGTAACAGAATTAATTGTTTCACAACCATGGAAATTAAAGTTACGTTTTATTCATCAAACAAGAAAGTTACATTGTCTTAAACAAGAACCAAAGAGTACATAACATAATTAAACTAATTCCTGCTTCGTTTTAAGTCACTAAGGCACAGGTCCGCCTAAGTGTGTCTCGATCATCCTTTGCAAAAGCTCCTGAAAACACATGCGAAAATAGGTACATCAGCATAAAAATGCCTGTGAGATACATAGGTTTTGTGAAATTAGGATTCATGACTTAAGTTTAAGAAAATGTTTAATAAAATTTAGTCATGAACCTTGTAAATTGTTTTGTTTTGTAAATCATTTAAAAAGCGATAAGATCAGATGATATGTGTAAATAAAAGAACAATGAAAGGTTAAATGAATAACCAAGTGAAATGAATTGTATAAAGTAAACTGTTTTGTAAACCAAAGTCTTGTGAAAAGCATGTTACTTGTGTAAAATGTATAAGTCCAGATTGAATGATTTAAATAACGCTATGATATGTAATATAATACAAACACTTATATATAGGAAGTATCAGCAGCGTATCCACCATGTTTGTATCATACTACTCACATCTCGTTACTTAAGTCACTTAAACACTCCACCAATGTATAAAGTCCATGTTTAAACCAATTGTCAAAAAATCCTTGTATAAACCATGTCAAATGTTAAAAGTCCAAATGTAGTAAAGTAATGTGCAACAATCGTTATGTATGGTAAGTAATGTGTTGTTACATAAACCAAATGTAAAAAATGTACAAAACAAAGTATTTTGAATATATCAAAAAGTTATGTTTTGCAAAGTAAATGCATCTTTTATTGATACAAAAACTTATGTGGTAAGTTAACGCATACATTCAAGCCTTGAGACAGACGGATAACCCTAAGTCAAGGTTATCAAAAATGTTTTCGGATTCGGTCATTCCTTACGTCCAAACAAACCCAGGATTTTAGGAATGGGAGTTGTCAAGTCCTATGGTACCATTACTTACTACCGAGCGGCGTAGCTAACGTTAATGAACGTATATAAGTCCCGTTTGTACAAACCAAATGTTATACCAAATGTAAACATGTTATATGAAAACAATGTACTAAGTATGCTAAGTTAACATACAAAGCAGAAAAGTCATGTAAATCAATGTACTAAGTATGCCAAGTAAACATACATAGCAAAACAATGTAATGCAAATCATATACTATAAGTGTACTAATGAACATAGCAAGTATATGATGTGCAAACAAGGAAAGCATGAAAGTAACAAGTAGGCACATGTGTTTCACCCCAAAACAGTTTGAAAACAGTAAAAGAGGGGTCTATGTACTCACTTGAAATTGCTTAGTAGTCCTTGAGTAACAACCAAACAATGCTAGAGATCACGGAAATCAAACGGTACCTAATATAGGTAACTATGTTAATAAACCGGACCTAAATCGGAGGATCAGATAGAATGAGGGTTTGTAAACCAAATGAGTGTGGGACTCATGTAATATGGTTTAACAAAGCCTACATACTAAAATGAAACCTAACCTAAGTGCTTACGACCCATTACGACCCGTTTAGGTAGCTTATGCTACTTTAATGCGTCATTCACGTAAAACGCGTTCGGACCGCCTAACTAGTCCTATGACAAGTAAAATAAGCCTTATCATGTCTAATATTGTTGCCAAATCAGTTTGGATGTTAAATGTTATGTTACATATGTTTAAAATGAATTTTGGCGTAAAAAGGTATTTTGGTAATTTACCTAAGGCATATAAACTACCTATCATACAACTAACTAAACGTCGTGACCATAAGGTATAACCTCGGAAGGTTATTCCTTATACACTATGGTCACCAAATGTGTTTGGTCGGATCCTAATGATCGACCAGATGGGTCGGGTTCGAAAGCATAAGCGATTGATTAGATCGCTTACCCTTACGACCCTAGACAAGCACAAAACTATAAGTGACGAGCTAAGCATATTAAAACATGCTTAACTAAGTTAGAAAACAAGTTTGGTATCAAAACAAATGGTTTTGATACCTAAAAGTAGTTTGGTTACAAAATACGCAAGAATACGCATTTTGGCCGAAACTACGACTCATCACTGAGCCTATATAACGTGGTAATCAGTAGGTATAGTCACTAGGGACTATAACCATCGTGATTATGATCACGTTATGAAGTTTAAACGAACTTTGCATTGACCATAAACTTGTCAAAGCAGAAATTCAAACGCAGTTTGACTTTAACGATAAAACGAACAAAAAGAACGAAAGAATACTTACAGAAGGTCCCCGCAAGCTCTTGATCCGATTTACTCTCAGGTATGAAGCATAAACTTCAACTTAGAGAGCCAACATCAGATTCAAGTGTGAGTTTGCAAGGAAATGAAGGTGGGTATTTATAGGAATTCAAGAACCGTTAAGATCGTTCATCGAAAACTGAGCTTTGATCTGGACCTTACATGTGTGCCCATGGTTTTCTAAAACCATGGGAGACCCTAATAATGGACTAGGTTCATTGAATACCAGCCCATGGTTTTGCAAAACCATGGGTTAAAACCATCAACACTTCAAAATGGACTAGGTTCATTGAATCTGGTCAGAAATTTCAAAAATGGTCCTTGCACTTGTAAAACTTGATTTTTTTTTGCACTTTTAAGCCCCGTTAACCCCATTTCAAGGCTATAAAATAAATTTAAAGTATAGGGAACTCAAAACATGCTCAAAAGTATCTCGGATGTCGGTTCGTTTGATCGTATGATCGCGATGTTCGCTTAATTACGACGGAATGCGCATAAGCTTGAAAAACGATCCAAATTGCGTGACGAATGGATTTTTCTTATGCCAAACACTAAAATAAAATATTTTAGTGCTTACATAAATTTTTGGATGTCCGGATGTATTCCGAATGTAAGTTATGCGCGAAAATGCAAACTTATGCACTTTTTGACGTTTTTAGTCCCTGAATGACCCAAAAGTTTATTTTAGCACACCGAACCCCTTAAATCCTATTTATAAGCTATGTAAAGGATATTTATGGTAGGTTTAACTTATGGTCATGTTCCGGAATGTCTGTTCTAGTACGAATCATCATACTTTCACAGTTTGTCGATTTTAGTCCCTGTAGCGAATTAACTTGATTTTGCCATACCAAAGCCTTCAAAACTTATTTCTAAGTTATGTAAGGATTATTTAAGGTATGTTAAGCATATGTTGATGTTACGGAGTATTTGTCGCGTTAAACTGATTACGTTTACGCACCAGCTTGCGTATAACTCTCCAGAAAGCGATGTAGAGTTTGAAATTGAACAAAAGTCAAAACATGAAAAATGTCAAACATAAACAAACAAACATTGGGATCAAATAACTTTGTTTTATTGATAACCGAACTGTTTACAATGATTACAGACACAGGTGTCACAGTCTCCCCTACTTGTGGAAATTTCGTCCCGAAATTTATTTAGAGGAAACTCGTGGGAATAGATGCGGATACTTCGCCTTCATTTGACCTTCACGTTCCCAAGTAAACTCAGGTCCACGCTTAGATTCCCAGCGAACTTTGACCAATGGAATGCGCTTGCGTTTGAGCCACTTGACTTCACGTTCCATGATTTCCACAGGTTTCTCAACAAAATGCATCGTGTTATCCACACGAATTTCATCAAGCGGTATGTGGAGGTTCTCATCAGCTAAACACTTCTTGAGATTGGACACGTGAAAGGTTGGATGAACATTTCCAAGTTCAGGAGGTAACTCAAGTCTGTAGGCTACCTTACCGATTCTTTCGACGATCTTGAATGGTCCAACGTATCTAGGTGCAAGTTTTCCTTTCTTTCCAAATCTGATCACACCTTTCCAAGGTGAGACCTTAAGTAATACACGATCACCGACTTGAAATTCCAAGGGCTTGCATCGTTGGTCCGCGTAACTCTTTTGACGGCTTCTAGCTGCCTGAAGGTTATCACGAACCTTCTTAACCTTATCAGTTGTTTCTAAAATGAGGGCAGGTCCAGTAAGCTGAGCCTCATCGATCTCATTCCAGCAGACTGGTGAACGACATTTTCGACCATAGAGAGCTTCGAAAGGAGCCATGTTGATGCTGGAGTGATAACTGTTGTTGTAGGAGAATTCAATTAACGGAAGATGTGAATCCCAACTACCACCAAAATCGATCACACAAGATCTAAGCATATCCTCCAGAGTCTGGATTGTTCTTTCAGATTGACCATCCGTTTGCTGATGATAAGCTGTACTCATATTAAGTTGGGTCCCCATAGCAGATTGCATGGTTCTCCGAAAATGAGAAGTGAAGCGAGCATCTCTATCAGAAATAATGTTCAAAGGAACACCATGTCGAGATACGATTTCATCCACATAGATTTTAGCAAGTTTGTCAGCAGAAAAATCCTCACGGATTGGCAAGAAATGTGCTGACTTAGTAAGACGATCAACCACTACCCAGATGGCATCATGACCTTTCTTTGTGTGCGGAAGTTTAGTAATGAGATCCATAGTAATGTTTTCCCATTTCCAAACTGGGATCTCTGGTTGCACCAATAAACCAGAAGGACGTTGATGTTCAGCCTTAACCTTAAGACAAGTAAGGCATTTTGATACATATAAGGCAATGTCTTTCTTCATACCAGGCCACCAATACTGAATACGAAGATCCTTATACATCTTATCTGAGCCAGGATGAATAGAATAACGAGATTTATGGGCTTCATCCATAAGTAAGGTGCGAAGATCATCTTGGCTTGGGACCCACAAACGGTCCATGAAGTAATATGATCCATTGTCCTTCAGTTCAAGATCAGGTGTTATGTGATAGGGAAATTCCTTATCCATCACACCTTGTGAAACACAAGTGTGTTGAGCCTGAGTGATGCGGGTTTGGATATCAGATCTGGCTTGAATATCAGATTGAACACGAACACAATGAAGCTTAGTACATTCCTTACAACTCAAAGCATCGGCTACGACATTCGCCTTACCAGGATGGTAGCGAATTTCGCAGTCATACTCGTTTAGAAGCTCAACCCAACGTCGTTGTCTCATGTTGAGTTCTTTCTGATTGAAGATATGCTGAAGACTTTTGTGGTCTGTGAAAACCACACATTTTGTACCGTACAAATAGTGTCTCCAGATCTTAAAAGCGAAGACAACTGCACCTAACTCAAGATCATGAGTGGTGTAGTTCTTTTCATGCACCTTCAATTTCCTTGACGCGTAGGCTATGACTTTGTTCCTTTGCATCAGAACACAACCAAGACCCAATTTAGATGCATCGCAATAAACGACGAAATCATCATTGCCCTCAGGCAAAGTCAGAATAGGCGCGTCACAAAGTTTCTGTTTCAAAGTCAGAAATGCTTCCTCTTGCTTAAATCCCCATTCAAAGGGTTTGTTCTTCCGAGTTAGAGCAGTTAGAGGAACTGCAATCTTTGAGAAGTTTTCAATGAAGCGGCGGTAATAACCCGCAAGACCAAGAAAAGAACGAACTTCAGTAGGAGTAGTAGGCGTATCCCAATCCTTAATCGCACTGATCTTGGAGGGATCTACATGAATACCTTGTTCGTTGACAATATGCCCCAAAAATTGAACTTCCTTAAGCCAAAATTCGCACTTGGAGAATTTGGCGAAAAGTTGTTCTCTCATTAGGAGTTCCAGAGTAAGACGAAGATGTTGCTCGTGATCAGCTCGCGTCTTAGAATAAATCAAGATATCATCAATAAAAACGATGATGAACTTATCTAAATAAGGCTTGCAGACCCTATTCATTAAGTCCATGAAAACAGCAGGAGCATTAGTCAAACCGAATGGCATAACTGTGAACTCATAATGCCCATATCGAGTGCGGAATGCAGTCTTGGGAACATCTTCTTCATGCACACGAAGTTGATGATACCCAGAACGTAGATCAATCTTCGAAAAATAAGAAGCACCCTGTAACTGATCAAAGAGATCATCAATGCGGGGTAGGGGATATCGATTCTTGATGGTAAGCTTGTTAAGCTCACGATAATCGATACACATCCTAAAAGATCCATCCTTCTTTTTGACAAAAAGAATGGGAGCACCCCAAGGTGAAAAGCTAGGACGAATAAAACCTTTGTCAGAGAGCTCTTGAAGCTGCTTAGACAACTCTTGCATCTCAGATGGTGCAAGACGATATGGAGCTCTGGCAATGGGATTTGCACCAGGTACGAGATCAATACGGAACTCGACTTGGCGTGCTGGGGGTAAACCAGGTAACTCTTCAGGGAATACTTCAGGATAATCCCGAACAACAGGGATATCTTGAATAGACTTACCTTTTCCCTTATCTGCTACAATATGTGCCAAAAAGGCCACATAGTTCTTTCGCAGATACTTCTGAGCTTTAAAACAAGACATGAGTTTGAGACTACCAGCAGGTTTCTCACCACGAACCTGTAGGATCTCCCCTGTCGAAAGCGGCACACGAACAATCTTCTCGAAACAAACTACCTCTGCGTGATGCTTGGCTAACCAATCCATACCCACTATAACGTCGAAGCTTCCAAGTTGCATTAGCGTGAGGTCGATTGGAAAAAGATGGTTATTAAGGTTCAACCGGCAGTTGCGAAGAACAGAATCAAGAACAATGGGTTCACCACTAGCAACTTCTACTGTCAAGGGTTTTCCTAGTTTCGTTCTAGACATGCGAAGCAATGGCTCAAAAGATAATGACACAAAACTCTTATTGGCACCCGAATAAAAAAGAACAGATGCAGGCTGATTATTAATAAAGAAAATACCGTTGACCACATTATTGTCTGCTTGAGCCTCTTGTGCATCATGTTGAAGACTCGACCTCGAGCCTGAGCCTGATTCTGATTTGGATTTGCGTTAGCTAGTCTTGGACACCGGTTTCTGTAGTGGGTCAGATCCCCACAATTGTAGCATGAACCAGGAGGAAAATGAGGTCGTGCAGCTTGACCTTGTTGCTGAGCAAGAGGCTGAGCAACTTGTTGGGCTTGGTTCTGAACTGCCTGATTCTGGTTGACAGGAATGCGGCACGTAGCGGCAAGATGACCATTTCTTCCACAGTTAGTGCAATGACGACATTGGAGATGTGGTAGGTGATGGCCGTTACACCAGTTGCACAAAGGTGCATTGCCAAGATAAGGCCTCTTGGCGGGTGGTTGCGCAGGCTGATTTGGTGCAGCTTGAGCCTGTGCAGTAACGGCATAGTTTTGGGAAGCCTTTCGCTTCCTAGACCCCTTTGAGGAACCAGAATCCTTTCCCTTCTTGTTTTTACCTTTCTTGCTATCCTCTTTGTCAGCCGCCTGCTTCTTACCTTTGTCACCCTTTTTATGCAGCTTTCCCTTTCGAACCTGCGACTCAGTCAATGTCGCTGCTAACTCGATCGCCTGACGGACTGTGGTAGGGTTACTACCAGTAATGATGTCTTGCACTGAGTCTGGTAGACCATCGATGTACCTTTCGATAGCCTTGTCGAGTGGGGTAACCATGGTCGGGCAAAGCAGACTCAATTCTTCATACCTATCAATGTAAGCCCGATGCTCACCACTATCTTGCTTCAAATCATCAAATTCCCTTTCCAAAGCTCGCAGTTCATGACGAGGGCAAAACTCCTTCATCATAAGGGCCCTAAGTTCGGCCCAAGTCTGTGCTAAAGCAACCTCAGCACCGCGGTCTCTCATAACCCCGTTCCACCATGTAAGAGCCCTCTTCTGAAACACACTGGAAGCAAACTCGGCCTTGCGATTATCAGGACACTGAACGTGGCAAAACGTACTCTCAGTGCTCTCGAACCATTATAGGAGCCCAGTTGCTCCTTCAGTGCCACTAAACTTGAGTGGCTTAGCCGAATTGAAACTCTTGAAATTGCATGGAGCATGATTGTTGTTGTTGGCTTGGTTCAGTTGAGCAATAAGATTTGGGAAAGCAACAGCCATTTGTTGCGCGATGATTTCTGCCAGTTCGGCATTTGCTATCTGATTGTCGCGTCGAGGAGGCATTCTAAAAGAGGAACATGAAAGGAAACGAGTGAGATGATTGGATGAGATGATACAAAAATTGACAATAGCAAAGATGGTGGTCATTTGTTCGTTACCATAAGGCAAACAAACAACACATTGTAACTAATCAAAGTAAATGGGTCAAAAATAATGTATCGCGAAGACATGCTCGCCTATAAGTGAACACTCACCCCAAGAGTTCCCAGGTAAGAGTGACTGGTCCGATTATGTGGATTTGTACGAACACTCTAGCCTTAGACAAAAAACCCAGGGTACAGGCATTCACCCTTCCAGTTTGCACGTGTTCACATTATTTAGAACCCAAAACTTTGACGAGATTTTGAAAATTCAAAGGGGTTCAAAACCTTATAACAGAGGGTTCAAAACCTTACAATAGAGGGTTCAAAACCTAGTAATCAATCATCCAAGAACAGATGACTAATTTTCAAAGCGGATTCGGAATTGATGTTCTCGTTGTGGTTATCACCTAAGGATAGGTGAAGTGCATGTTTTAAGATCTAAACACAAGATAACTTGTGTTGGGGTCCTAGAAAGGTTATAGTCTAGGTCAAAGCATTACTAATAACCTAATTCCCTATAACCATTGGCTCTGATACCAACTTTTCTGTCACACCCCGACCACGTAGAACAACAAAACGTCGTGGAAACGTCGGGGAGTGTTGTAACATAATTAATTGTTTCACAACCATGGAAATTAAAGTTACGTTTTATTCATCAAACAAGAAAGTTACATTGTCTTAAACAAGAACCAAAGAGTACATAACATAATTAAACTAATTCCTGCTTCATTTTAAGTCACTAAGGCACAGGTCCGCCTAAGTGTGTCTCGATCATCCTTTGCAAAAGCTCCTGAAAACACATGCGAAAATAGGTACGTCAGCATAAAAATGCATGTGAGATACATAGGTTTTGTGAAATTAGGATTCATGACTTAAGTTTAAGAAAATGTTTAATAAAATTTAGTCATGAACCTTGTAAATTGTTTTGTTTTGTAAATCATTTAAAAAGCGATAAGATCAGATGATATGTGTAAATAAAAGAACAAAGTAAGGTTAAATGAATAACCAAGTGAAATGAATTGTATAAAGTAAACTGTTTTGTAAACCAAAGTTTTGTGAAAAGCATGTTACTTGTGTAAAATGTATAAGTCCAGATTGAATGACTTAAATAACGCTATGATATGTAATATAATACAAACACTTATATATAGGAAGTACCAGCGGCGTATCCACCATGTTTGTATCATACTACTCACATCTCGTTACTTAAGTCACTTAAACATTCCACCAATGTATAAAGTCCATGTTTAAACCAATTGTCAAAAAATCCTTGTATAAACCATGTCAAATGTTAAAAGTCCAAATGTAGTCAAGTAATGTGCAACAATCGTTATGTATGGTAAGTAATGTGTTGTTACATAAACCAAATGTAAAAAATGTACAAAACAAAGTATTTTGAATATATCAAAAAGTTATGTTTTGCAAAGTAAATGCATGTTTTATTGATACAAACACTTATGTGCTAAGTTAACGCATACATTCAAGCCTTGAGACAGACGGATAACCCTAAGTCAAGGTTATCAAAAATGTTTTCGGATTCGGTCATTCCTTACGTCCAAACAAACCCAGGATTTTAGGAATGGGAGTTGTCAAGTCCTATGGTACCATTACTTACTACCGAGCGGCGTAGCTAATGTTAATGAACGTATATAAGTCCCGTTTGTACAAACCAAATGTTATACCAAATGTAAACATGTTATATGAAAACAATGTACTAAGTATGCTAAGTTAACATACAAAGCAGAAAAGTCATGTAAATTAATGTACTAAGTATGCAAAGTAAACATACATAGCAAAACAATGTAATGTAAATCATGTACTATAAGTGTACTAATGAACATAGCAAGTATACGATGTGCAAACAGGAAAGCATGAAAGTAACAAGTAGGCACATGTGTTTCATCCCAAAACAGTTTGAAAACAGTAAAAGAGGGATCTATGTAGTCACTTGAAATTGCTTAGTAGTCCTTGAGTAACAACCAAACAATGCTAGAGATCACGGAAATCAAACGGTACCTAATATAGGTAACTATGTTAATAAACCGGACCTAAATCGGAGGATCGGATAGAATGAGGGTTCGTAAACCAAATGAGTGTGGGACTCATGTAATATGGTTTAACAAAGCCTACATACTAAAATGAAACCTAACCTAAGTGCTTACGACCCATTACGACCCGTTTAGGTAGCTTATGCTACTTTAACGCGTCGTTCACGTAAAACGCGTTCGGACCGCCTAACTAGTCCTATGACAAGTAAAATATGCCTTATCATGTCTAATATTGTTGCCAAATCAGTTTGGATGTTAAATGTTATGTTACATATGTTTAAAATGAATTTTGGCGTAAAAAGGTATTTTGGTAATTTACCTAAGGCATATAAACTACCTATCATACAACTAACTAAACGTCGTGACCATAAGGTATAACCTCGGAAGGTTATTCCTTATACACTATGGTCACCAAATGTGTTTGGTCGGATCCTAATGATCGACCAAATGGGTCGGGTTCGAAAGCATAAGCGATTGATTAGATCGCTTACCCTTACGACCCTAGACAAGCACAAAACTAAAAGTGACGAGCTAAGCATGTTAAAACATGCTTACCTAAGTTAGAAAACAAGTTTGGTATCAAAACAAACGGTTTTGATACCTAAAATTAGTTTGGTTACAAAATACGCAAGAATACGCATTTTGGCCGAAACTACGACTCGTCACTGAGCCTATATAACGTGGTAATCAGTAGGTATAGTCACTAGGGACTATAACCATCGTGATTACGATCACGTTATGAAGTTTAAACGAACTTTGCATTGACCATAAACTGGTCAAAGAAGAAAGTCAAACGCAGTTTGACTTTAACGATAAAACGAACAAAAAGAACGAAAAAATACTTACAGATGGTCCCCGCAAGCTCTTGATCCGATTTACTCTCAGGTATGAAGCATAAACTTCAACTTAGAGAGCCAAAATCAGATTCAAGTGTGAGTTTGCAAGGAAATGAAGGTGGGTATTTATAGGAATTCAAGAACCGTTAAGATCGTTCATCGAAAACTGAGCTTTGATCTGGACCTTACATGTGTGCCCATGGTTTTCTAAAACCATGGGAGCCCCTAATAATGGACTAGGTTCATTGAATACCAGCCCATGGTTTTGCAAAACCATGGGTTAAAACCATCAACACTTCAAAATGGACTAGGTTCATTGAATCTGGTCAGAAATTTCAAAAATGGTCCTTACACTTGTAAAACTTGATTTTTTTTGCACTTTTAAGCCCCGTTAACCCCATTTAAAGGCTCTAAAATAAAGTTAAAGTATAGGGAACTCAAAACATGCTCAAAAGTATCTCGGATGTCGGTTCGTTTGATCGTATGATCGCGATGTTCGCTTAATTACGACGGAATGCGCATAAGCGCGAAAAACGATCCAAATTGCGTGACGAATGGATTTTTCTTATGCCAAACACTAAAATAGAATATTTTAGTGCTTACATAATGTTTTGGATGTCCGGATGTATTCAGAATGTAAGTTATGCACGAAAATGCAAACTTATGCACTTTTTGACGTTTTTAGTCCCTGAATGACCCAAAAGTTTATTTTAGCACACCGAACCCCTTAAAGCCTATTTCTAAGCTATGTAAAGGATATTTATGGTATGTTTAACTTATGTTCATGTTCCGGAATGTCTGTTCTAGTACGAATCGTCATACTTTCGCAGTTTGTCGATTTTAGTCCCTGTAGCGAATTTACTTGATTTTGCCATACCAAAGCCTTCAAAACTTATTTCTAAGTTATGTAAGGATTATTTAAGGTATGTTAAGCATATGTTGATGTTCTGGAGTATTTGTCGCATTAAACTGATTACGTTTACGCACCAGCTTGCATATAACTCTCCAGAAAGCGATGTAGAGTTTGAAATTGAACAAAAGTAAAAACATGAAAAATGTCAAACATAAACAAACAAACATTGGGATCAAATAACTTTGTTTTATTGATAACCGAACTGTTTACAATTATTACAGACACAGGTGTCACAATTAAGTTACTAAGGCCTCGTCCATCCCTATGTGAGCATGCATCATAATCATCATCAAACATCATCAACTATGGTACCTGAAACATATGTGAAAATACGTCAGCATAAAAATGCTGGCGAGTACCTAGGTTTTTGTGAGTATGTTAGATTCATGGCTTTAAGTTCATATTGCAATACCTCGTCCAACTACGGGAGTTGTCGAGTGTGTACCTTGAAAACAAAAGAGTTTGATATTGCAGTATGTTTCTATCAACTTTTACAAGTTGATATATGTATAAACTAAAACCATTGTAGCCATGAATCTTAACTGAAAACATTTGTCTTTGTTAACCAAGTTGTAAATCGTTCTCGTAATAAAACTCGTATGGTTTATATCGTTAGGAAAACCTTGTAGTGTAACTTTGTTTTGAAAACATTCGTCCAAGTGATCTAGATAACACAACGATATGCAATGTTAAAAGCACTTATATATAGGAAGTACCAGCGGCGTATCCATGATGTGTGTAAAATGTAACATATAAATTACATCAAATGAGGCATAAAACTAACCCTTTTTTAGTACTAATGTTGGAAAAAGTGTGCTTTTGTCTTCCTTTTGTATTTTTCAGGGTTAAATGAGCTCAAATGAACAAAAGAAGCAAAAATGCAGCCAAATCTAACAATAATACAAGAAAAGGAATAAGCGTGGCATGGCCGACCCCTCGACAGCATCTCCCAAAGCAAAAACAAGACATCAGAAGGCTGAACACGCCCTGTTCTCAATGAACACGGGGGCGTGCCCAAGTGTCTGCAGAAAAGACAAAGTTGTAGAAGCTTCTATTTCCCAACACGGGGGCGTGGCCCGCGGACACGGGGCCGTGGCCAGCTGACACGGGGCCGTGGTCAACGCTAAGATTCGCAGAATCTAGGAAAATCTTGATAGTATAGATACGCTTCTGTACACGGGGTCGTGCCCAGCGGACACAGGGGCGTGATCAACTAATGCAGACAAACTGCATTTAATGAAGAAAGAGAAGATGGGTGGACATGGGGCCGTGCCCAACGGGCACGGGGCCGTGTCCGGGCATCTGTGCAGGCTATAAATAGGGGTGCTTGGTTCATTGCAAAGGCATCCCTTGACAAACCACCTCTCTCCCACTTCACCCACACTCCACCACCATCACAACACCCACATCCACCACCATCATCCATCATAGAGTGTGTGTAGTAGTCTCGGGATCCAAGATTGATAGTAAGAGTTCTTGACAATCAAAGGCCATGTTTGCCTAAGTCTCTTACATCACTTGGTGAAGACTGTCACACCCCGACCACGTAGAACATACAAAACGTGACGGAAACGTCGGGGAGTGTTGTAACAGAATTAATTGTTTCAAATCCATGGCAATTGAAGTTTCGTTTTATTGATTAAAGGTGTTACAATGTCTTATCAAACAAAGAAATACAACATAATTAACTAGTCTTGCATCTTTTATTGTCACTAAAGCCCAAGTCTGCCTAAGTATATCTTGATCATCTTATACAACAGCTCCTGAAAAACACATGTGAAAATAGGTACGTCAGCATAAAAATGCCTGTGAGATACATAGGTTTTGTGAAAATAGGTTTCATGACTTATGTTTGAGAAAATGTTTAGTCATGAACCTTGTTATTTGCTTTGCTTGGTAAATCATTTGAAAATCGATAAGATCAGATGATAAGTATAAATAAATGTAAGGCTAAATGAATAACCAAGTAAAATATGTTTGCATAAGATAAGTTGTTTATAAATCAATGTCTTGTGAAAAGTATGTTATTTGTATAAAATGTTCTATGTCTCAAACTGAAATGATTCAAATAACGCTATGATATGTAATACCATACAAACACTTATATATAGGAAGTACCAGCGGCGTATCCACCATGCTTGTATCATATTACACACGCATCGTTACTTAATCAATTAATCAAACCAAACCAACCAATGTAAGAAGTCTATGTTTAAATCAATTGTCAAATGTATTGGGTAATATGTCAAAGTGTTCATGTCAAGATGTAAATCATATCAAAATGTCTATGTCAAATATCCATGTCAAATGTCTATGTCAAATATCCATGTCAAATGTCTATGTCAAAATGTCATATATGGCAAGTGAAATGTCTCAACTAAACCATATGCACAAAACAAAGTATTGAAGTAAAACTTGGTTTAAATCAAAGTTATGTTTTGTGGGAAATGCATGATCAAATGTCAATCATGTTAAAATGTCTATGCCGAAATGTCTATGTCGAATGTCTATGTCAAAATGTCATGTAAAACGATGTACTAAGTAATGCACACAATTGGGCACACCTAGCATGAAATGTCATAAAATCATGTACTATAATGTACTAACGAACATAGCAATATATGATGTTAAAACAGGAAAGCATGAAAGTAACAAGTAGGCACATGTGTTCCACCCCAAAACAGTTTGGAAAACAGTAAAAGAGGGGTCTATGTACTCACATGAGATTGCTCAGAAGTCCTAGGATAACCACCAAGCAAAGCTAGAGATCGCGGAATATCAAACGGCACCTAATATAGGTAACTACATTAATAAACCGGACCTAAATCGGAAGACTGGGTAGCATGAGGGTTTGTAAACCAAATGAGTGTAGGAACTCATGTGATATGGTTAATCAAAGCCTACATACTAAATGAAACTTAACCTAAGTGTCTACGACCCATTACGACCCGTTTAGGTAGCTTATGCTACTTTAACGCGTCGTTCGCGTGAAACGCGTTCGGACCGCCTAACTAGCCCTATGACAAGTGTTATATGCCTAAACATATTACATAATCAGTTATGTGACAAAGGTTTAGGTTACATATGCTTAATTACCAATTATACATGAAAAGGGTATTCTGGTAATTTACCTAAGGCATATAAACTACCTATCATACAACTACTTAAACGATGCGACCATAGGGTATAACCTCGGAAGGTTATTCCCTACCTACTATGGTCACCTAATGTGTTTGGTCGGATCCTAATGATCGACCAAACTGGGTCGGGTTCGAGGTATAAGCGATTTATCAGATCGCTTACCCTACGACCCTAGACAACGTGGTAATCAGTGGGCATAGTCCCAAGGGACTATGACCAACGTGATTACACTCACGTTGCGAAGTTCAAAAGAACTTCGCATTGACCATTACTGGTCAACGCTGAAAGTCAAACAAAGTTTGACTTTCTGACTCGAAAAGCAGTAAAATAAGGAAAAGAACGAAAGAATACTTACGAAGGGTCCCCGAATGCTAATTTCGATTTAAGAATCTCAGGTATGAAACAATGGTTTCAACTTAGAGTTTCTCAATCAAAATTCTAGTGATTTTAAAGCATGGGGTAATGGGGTATTTATAGGAATACCCGAACCGTTAAGATCGTTTCATGGAAAACGTGCCTTAATCCCATCCGTACATGTGTTGCAAAGTTATGGTGCCTAAATTTCATCCATACATGTGTTGCAAAGTTATGGTGCCTAAATTCCATCCTTATCCGCTGACTAAGCATGTTAGAATGTGTGGTTGTGAATTAAACAGCTGTTTATACATCGAATCTGGTCCCGAAAGTGCAAAACTGATATTTCTGCATGTTTTCTGTCCAGAATAGGCAGTCGCGTAGCGCTACTGCCAAGGCATTAGGCAGTCGCGCTACGCTAGCACCCTGCTGTTTCAGAAATCTTTCAAAAGTGGCAGGAATGGTCCCTGCACGTGTTTAAGGCCTTTTTCGATGCGTTTGAACCCCGTTAACCTCATTTCAAGGCACTAAAATGAAGTTAAAGTATAGGGGACTCAAAACATGCTCAAAAATATGCCGGATGTTGGTTCGTTTGGTCGTACGAACGCGATGTTCGCTTAATTACGACGGAATGCGCACGAGCGCGAAAAACGATCCAAATGACGTGACGAATGGATTTTTCTTATGGCGAACACTAAAATAAAATATTTTAGTGCTTACATAAATTTTTGGATGTCCGGATGTATTCAGAACGTAAGTTATGTGCGAAAATGCAAACTTGTTCACTTTTTGACACTTTTAGTCCCTGAATGACACAAAAGTTTATTTTAGCATACCGAACACCTCAAAGCCTATTTCTAAGCTATGTGAAGGATATTTATGGTATGTTTAACTTATGTTCATGCTCCGGAATGTCTGTTACAGTTCAAATTGGCATACTTTCGCAGTTTGTCAACTTTAGTCCCTGTAAGCGATTAAACTTTGATTTCACCACACCAAACCTTCCAAAACTTATATATAAGTTATGTAAAGGTTATTTAAGGTATGTTAAGCCTATTTCACTATTCCGGAGTGTTCGTTGCATTAAACTGGTTATATTTACGCATCAGTGCGCGTATAACCTTCCAGAAAGCGATTTAGAGCTTGAAATCGGACAAGAGTTGATATGTGCAATCGATACACATATTTTTACAAATCCCAAGTATGAAATACAATATTTCATTGGTTTGGAATTTGTTTGATGGTCGCAGTGACACGGGTGTCACAGTCTCCCCTACTTTAGGAAATTTCGTCCCGAAATTAATTCGTAGGAGTCTATTTGTGACTTTGTGTTAAATAACCATCAAAGATGAACAAGACGTAATCCTGTAATTTCTCTTTAACGAACATTTTTCAGAAATGAAAAATGAACAGAGTTATTTTCAACAGGCATTCTTTAGAAACAAAAATGAACAGAATAGTCATTTTCCACAACATCTTCAGAAACAAAAATGAACAGAATAGTCATTTTACATCTTCAGAAACAAAAATGAACGGAATAGTCATTTTACATCTTCAGAAACAAAAATGAACGGAATAGTCATTTTACATCTTCAGAAACAAAAATGAACAGAATAATCATTTTACATAAAAATGAACGGAATAGTCATTTTACATCTTCGGAAACAAAAATGAACGGAATAGTCATTTTACATCTTCAGAAACAAAAATGAACGGAATAGTCATTTTACATCTTCAGAAACAAAAATGAACGGAATAGTCATTTTACATCTTCAGAAACAAAAATGAACGGAATAGACTCTAGACACATGACAAAATTCACTGTGGTTTCTGTGCACTGAATTTCATAATTATGTATGCATCCATAATTACGCAATTCCTTGCATAGTCCGCACAATTTGTCTGAAATGTGAAGGGGAGGAAAAATCAAACCTGATGATGAGTGTGACTAAACTACCATAGGGTCCTTTTAATTAGATCGACAAAGGATCCTTTTAAATTAGGCCACCAAGGAGTCCTTTCAGCTATATCATCACATGATATTCCTAACCAGATTTTTGGATCAATCTGTTTACCTAGACCTCTCAGGGTCTAATTATGGAATGGTACAATATAATCCAAGGGTCTTTACTATTACGTACAAGCCCGTTGAGGATTTAATATAGCACCCAAAGATATGGAAGATTCTACGAGGATTTGGATGACAAGAATTTGTATCACACAATAACATAAAAGGGAACACATAAGCACATAATCACATAATTGTTTAACTTGATCTTTACTTTGTTATCTTTGGACACGGATATTTAAAGCACACTAGGAATCCAATCCGTGGATTCCATGCGGCACTTAAATCATTAGAATCTAACTATGAAGATAGGAAGATCTAAATAAGAATTCGGCTTTGTCCTTATTGAATGGTAATGTACGTATTAAGGCATACGAATAATTCAATTAAGGGCTCCGATTTGAGTGATATTCATCCACAAGGATCTGATTATGAGGATAGAAAGATCCTTTATGGATTTTGAAATTTGTGTAACGAGAGGTGTTCCGACACCTTGCACTAGGCGTGCTTAATTCGATACACAAGGTAGAAAGTTCATGAGGTTGAGGCGCCAGATATGCCAAGCAACATATGAAGCAGAGTTTGAAGGTTGAGCAGCAGCAGGATTTGTAACAGCTTTGCTTTGGATTGCAAAGCGGCACATGTTAACCAGATGTCTCCATCGTCCACCGTGGGTACATTTGAAACAGGGTATTTGGTTTGGATGATGACAGTTGCATTGATTGCACCAAGGAGCAGTTCCCTTACGGCTTCATCCCTGAGGCGAGTCATGGTGATAGCTAAGTCAACGGTCCTCTGGAGTACGACGCCTATTCGCTGGGTAATTGCAGCACCTGGTTCGGACATTGTTGTTACGATGAAGAGGCACCTTGAAGAAAATAGAAGACATGGGAGGAAACAAGGGAAAGATAGTCGAGAGAAAATGACAACGCATGAAGATTGTGACCATTTGTTTATTACCAAAGGCAAACAAATGAGACAGTGACTAATCAAAGTAAATGGGTTAATATAATGTATCGCGAAGACATGCTCGCCTATAAGTGAACGCTCATCCCAAGAATTCCCAGGTAAGCACAACTGGTCTCGCGTCTGATGAGATGTATACGAAGTGCTTGCCTAGACAGAAAACACAGAATACAGGCATTCACCCTTCCAGTTTGCACGTGTTCACATTATTAAAAACCCAAAACCTTGACGAGATTTTGAAAACTCAAAGGGGTTCAAAACCATATAATAGAGAGTTCAAAACCTTACAATAAAGGGTTCAAAACCTAGTAATCAATCATCCTAGAACAGATGATTAGTTTTCAAAGCGGTTTTGAAATTTATGTTCTTGTTATGGTCGTCGCCTAAGGATAGGTGACGGTATTATTTTATGACTAAACGCAAGTAAACTATCGTTAGGGTCCTAAGAAGGTTATAGACTAGGTCAAAGAATTTCTAATAACCTAATTCCCTATAACCATTGGCTCTGATACCATCTTTTCTGTCACACCCCGACCACGTAGAACATACAAAACGTGACGGAAACGTCGGGGAGTGTTGTAACAGAATTAATTGTTTCAAATCCATGGCAATTGAAGTTTCGTTTTATTGATTAAAGGTGTTACAATGTGTAACACCTGTGCCTTCACGGCCATCAAACAAATACCAAACCAATGAAATATTATATTTCATACTTGGGATTTGTAAAAATATGTGTATCATTTGCACATATCAATTCTTGTTCAATTTCAAACTCTAAATCGCTTTCTGGAAGGTTATACGCGCACCGATGCGTAAATATAACCAGTTTAACGCAACAAACACTCCGGAATAGTGACAAAGGCTTAACATACCTTAAATAACCTTTACATAACTTAGAAATAAGTTTTGAAGGCTTTGGTATGGCAAAAACAAGTTAATTCGCTTACAGGGACTAAATATGACAAACTGCGAAAGTATGCCAATTTGAACTGTAACAGACATTCCGGAACATGACCATAAGTTAAACATACCATAAATATCCTTCACATAGCTTAGAAATAGGCTTTGAGGTGTTCGGTATGCTAAAATAAACTTTTGTGTCATTCAGGGACTAAAAGTGTCAGAAAGTGCACAAGTTTGCATTTTCGCGCATAACTTACGTTCTGAATACATCTGGACATCCAAAAATTTATGTAAGCATGACTACATTATATTTTAGTGTTCGCTTTAAGAAAAATCCATTCGTCGCGTCATTTGGATCGTTTTTCGCGCTTATGCGCATTCTGTCGTAATTAAGCGAACATCGCGTTCGTACGACCAAACGAACTAACATCCGACATATTTTTGAGCATGTTTCATGTCCACAATGTTTAGGAAACATTTTAGGGCCTTAAAGTTGGCTTTACGGGCCTTAGAAGTGTCGGGAATGGCCTTAAACACGTGCAGGGGCTGAAACTGTCATTTTTTAAACTTATTTTCGGATCAGAAGCCCCAAGCGGCCCGCATTAGATTTGTCTAATGCTGAAGCGGGCCGCCTCAGACTCTGCAGACCAGATTCATTGTTTTTACAGCTGGTTGCAGCTGTTTAGCACCTCCAATCCCTCTTCCACATGTCAATTCCCTATGGTGAGTGGCCATTTGACACACCACAACATTCCAACACATGTACGGCCTTGATCGTGCCCTCTTTTCCATGAAACGATCTCAACGGTTACCCGAAAACTATATATACCCATCCACCCCCATTGCATTTTCTCACAAGAATCTTGATTTGAGAGCTCTAAGTTGAAACCATTGTTTCATACCTGAGTTCTTGAATCGAGATTAGCATTCGGGGACCCTGGGTAAGTATTCTTTCGTTCTTTTCCTTATTTTATTGCTTTTCGAGTCAGAAAGTAAAACTTTGTTTGACTTTCAGCGTTGACCAGTAATGGTCAATGCGAAGTTCGTTTGAACTTCGCAACGTGAGTGTAATCACGTTGGTCATAGTCCCTTGGGACTATGCCCACTGATTACCACGTTGTCTAGAGTCGTAGGGTAGGCGATCTAATAAATCGCCTATACCTTCGAACTCGACCCATTTGGTCGATCATTAGGATCCGACCAAATACATTAGGTGACCATAGTAGGTAGGGAATAACCTTCCGAGGTTATACCCTATGGTCACATCGTTTGAGTAGTTGTATGATAGGTAGTTTATATGCCTTAGGTAAATTACCAGAATACCCTTTTCATGTATAATTGGTAATTAAGCATATGTAACCTAAACTTTTGTCACATAACTGATTATGTAACATGTTTAGGCATATAACACTTGTCATAGGACTAGTTAGACGGTCCGAACGCGTTTCACGCGCACGACACGTTAAAGTAGCATACGTTACCTTAATGGGTCGCGATGGGTCGAAAGCACTTAGGTTTGGTTTCATTGTAGTATGTAGGCCTTGTTAAACCATATCATATGAGTTCCAACACTCATTTGGTTTACCAAGCCTCATCGTATCCGATCTCCCGATTTAAGTCCGGTTTATTTATATAGTTTTAGATTGCCGACTGATTCCGTGCTCTCTCTAGCTTTGTTTGGTTGTTGTTCAAGACCTCCAAGCATTCTCAGGCGAGTACATTATTCCCCTATTTTACTGCTTTCAATTGTTTTGGGGTGACTCATATGTGCTAAATGTTTTCGATGTTATAACGATGGTTTCAAAAACGATTAAGACGATTTATACAAAACTAATAACGATTTCATAAAGTGAACAAACTTGTTGGTTGTAGTTACATAACAAATGACATTCATTAGCTATGATCAAGCCGACCAGTATTAGGTTATGGTACCATAGGATCTGACAAATCCCGTTATTTACTACACCCGTGGTTATGTGTGGGTATGGTAGGTAGCGACTGAATCTGAAATTGTTAACTTACCCTATGGAGGTTTGTTAATACGAAAACGAGAAGCGACGAGTGATGAGTCACGAAGGTTTGAATGTTATTAGCGAGACGATCATTTAAGTAGTTTCACGACCTAAAACGAATTAAACGATTTACGATTGGTTTTCACACGATGTTTTAACGATTGGGTAAACATTTGTACATGATTTACATTTGATCATGCATTTACACGAAACATAGTATTGGTTTAAACCAAGTTTTTCTTCAATACTTTGTTTTGTGCGTTTCACCTATGGTTTAGTTGATGCATTTCACTAGCCATACATATTATTTTGGTTATACATATTACATGATTTACATTTGGGCATGAACATCACTTTGGTGGTTTGGTTTGGATTAAGTGATTAAGTAACAATGCGTGTGGAATATGATACAAGCACGGTGGATACGCCGCTGGTACTTCCTATATATAAGTGTTTGTATGGTATTACATATTGTAGCGTTATTTGAATCATTTCAGTTTGAGACATAGAACATTTTATACAAGTAACATACTTTTCACAAGACATTTATTTACAAACAACTTATCTTATACAAACTCATTTTACATGGTTATTCATTTAATCATGCATTATTCTCTTATTTATACATATCACCTGAACTTATTATTTTTCAAACGATTTACAAAGACAAAGCAAATTACAAGGTTCATGACTAAACATTTTCTTAAAACAGAAGTCATGAATCTTATTTTCACAAAACCTATGTACTCGCCAGCATTTCTTTGCTGACCTCGTTTTCACATATGTTTCAGGTATTGTTGGATTATATCGATTGATAAGATGCATGCTCACATAGGACTGGACAAGGCCTTAGTGACTCAATAATAATGATAGACTATGTCTAATTTGTGTATTTAGATTTCCAGACGATGCAATTATTCTATATTTAATAAAACGAAACACTTTTGGTATCCATGGTTATGAAACATTAATTCTGTTGCAACACGCCCCGATGTTTCCGCCGCGATTTGTTGTTTTACGCGGTCGGGGTGTGACAGAAAAGATGGTATCAGAGCCAATGGTTATAGGGAATTAGGTTATTAGTAATGCTTTGACCTAGTCTATAACCTTTCTAGGACCCTAACGCGAGTTTATTTGCGTTTAGTCATAAAACAATACCGTCACCTATCCTTAGGCGACGATCACAACAAGAATATAAATTTCAAAACCGCTTTGAAAACTAATCATCTGTTCTAGGATGATTGATTTCAAGGTTTTGAACTCTCTATTTTAAGATTTTGAACCCTCTGTTATATGGTTTTGAACCCCTTTGAGTTTTCAAAAATCTCGTCAAGGTCTTGGGTCTTAAATAATGTGAACACGTGCAAACTGGAAGGGTGAATGCCTGTATTCTGGGTTTTCTGTCTAGGCAAGCACTTCGTATACATCTCATCAGACGCGAGACCAGTTGTGCTTACCTGGGAATTCTTGGGATGAGTGTTCGCTTATAGGCGAGCATGTCTTCGCGATACATTATTTTTGACCTATTTACTTTGATTAAATCACCGAGGTCGTTTGTTGCTTTGTAGTAACAAACAAATGACCACTATCCTTGCTTTCATCAGATTTGTTTCATCTCATTCTTTTCGTCTAATTCTCTCACTCGTTTCCTTGTCAGACAATGCCTCCTCGACGCGATACCCGGACCGATACTCGGACTTTTACTATTGAAGAACTCGCAGCCCTAATCTCTCAACAGGTGGCTGCTGTGGTTCCCGGTGTTGTAACCCAAGTCCACGAGATGTACAACAACGGCAACAACAACAACAATAATGCACCGTGTAATTTCAAGAACTTCAATTCTGCGAAGCCACTTAAGTTTTCTGGGTCTCAAGGAGCAACTGCGCTCCTGCAGTGGTTTGAGAGTATCGAGAGCACATTCAGACATGTGCAGTGTCAGGATGCGCGTAAGGTGGAATTTGCTTCAAGTGTGTTTGAAAAGCGAGCGCTTACTTGGTGGAATGGTGTTATGCGAGATAGGGGTGCCGAAGTGGCGTTGGCACAAACATGGGCAGAGCTTCGGGCTCTCATGATGAAGGAGTTTTGTCCCCGTCATGAGATTCGAGTTTTGGAACGAGAGTTTGACGACTTAAAGCAAGATGGGGCTGAACACCGTGCGTACACGGATCGTTTTGAAGAACTCAGTCTATTGTGTCCCACCATGGTTACCCCTCTGGAGAAAGCGATCGAGAGATACATAGATGGTTTACCCGATTCTATTATGGATATTTTGATCGGTGTTAATCCTACCACCCTTCGTCAAGCAATCGAGTTGTCAGCTACCCTGACTGAGTCTCAAGTCAGAAAGGGTAAACTCACCCGCAAGGGTGATAAAAAGAAGGTAACCGATTCTGGAAAGGACAAGAAGAAGGATAAGGGGAAGGGTAAGGAAGGTGAGACGTCGAAGAAATCGAAGAAGCGGAAGGGTGCCCAAAATTTTGCTGTTACAGCACAGACTGCTCAGAACCTGCAGAATCCACCGGCTCAGCCACATGCAAAGAAGGCATATGCTGGTACCGCACCACATTGTGCCCGTTGCAACGGTCATCACGTTGCACAACAAGATTGCAAGAAATGCACAACGTGTGGTAGACTTGGGCATTTGGCCAATACTTGTCGTCTGAGACAAAATCAGGCTGCTCAGGTTCAAGCTCCGGTTCAAGGGAATGCTGCGAGATTCCCACTGGGTTCATGTTTCAACTGCGGAGAGTTTGGTCATTTCCGCCCCAACTGTCCGAGACTGGTGAATGCAAATGCTCACGCAAACCCGAATGCGAACGTTCACGTCAATGTGAATCCAGCACGTGGTCGAGTGTTTAACATCAATGAGGCAATCGATGATGAAGAAGTGAACTTTTAGTATTTTGTATTTCCTCTGGTTGTTATCTTGTAACATTTAAAGACAATGCGGTTGCTATATAAATAAAAATTTGTGGTTTTTATTTTTAACTAATGCAATTGCATGAATGTTTGATCCAACCTTATGATGTTAACACAAAGACAAAACTACTCGTGTGGTTCTGTCATTTTTATGATCACTTGTGATCTCCCTAAGAACCTCAAACACTTGTTTCTTTTAAATCTAAAGTATCTTATCGTCGTGCACCGTTCGAGATGCAAGAATTATCAAAACAGCTTCAAGAGTTGTCTGATAAAGGATTCATCCGTCAGAACTTTTCACCTTGGAGAAACTCCTGTTCTCTTTGTGAAAAGAAAAATGGATCTTTTCAAATGTATATCGATTAACGTAAGCCCAGTAAGCTTACCATCAAGAATCGATATTCCCTACCTTAAATCAATGATCCGATCATCTGCAGGGTACTTCATGCTTTTCCAAGATCGATTTGCGTTCTTGGTATCATCAACTTCGTATTCTCGAAGAAGATGTTCCCAAAACGGTTTTCTGCACGAAGTATGGCCATTACGAGTTTACAGTCATACCTTTTGGTTTGACAAATGCTCCAGCCATCTTCATGGACTTAATAAATAGGGTCTGCAAGCCTTATTTGGATCAGTTCGTCATTGTTTTTATTGATGACATCTTGATCTATTCAAAGTCCCGAGCCGACCACGATCAACACCTTCGTTGATTTCGGAGCCTGATTGGATTCCTTGTACACCTTAATATGTACATTACAACTCAATTAGGACAAGCCGAATTCCTTTTTAGATCTTCCTATTTTTATAGTTAGATTCTTGAAATTATTTAAAGTGCCAAGTGAAATCCACGGATTGGATTCCTAGTATGCTTTAAATACCCATGTCCAAAGATAACAAATTAAACGATTATACGATTAAACGATTATACGATTAAACGATTTTGCGATTAAACGATTTTGCGATTAAACGATTATACAATTATGCGATTATGTGTTTATGTGTTATGTGTTCTCCTCTATGTTTTTGTGTGATCCAATTTTCAAATCCTCATAGAATCTTTCGTATCTTTATATGAGGGATTCATAGTAGGATATTCAAAAGGTACTACTTTAAATCCTTAATGGGCTTCTACGTTGTAGTTAAAGACCCTTGGGATTATATGGTACCATTCCATGATTCGATGAGAGACCCTTGAGTGGTCTAGCTAAAAGATTGATTCACAATTTGGTTAAAGAACGACATCTAGTGATGTAGCTGAACAGACTCCTTGATAGTCTATTTAGATCATTTATTGATTTAATTAAAAGGACTCTATGGCGGTCTAGTTACACTCATCACAGGTTTGTTCATTTGGTTTTACCCTACACATTATAAAATAGACTGTGTGAACTGTGCAAGGAATTGTCTAATTATGGACGCGTACATAATTATGAAATTTAGTGCATAGGAACCCAGTAAGATTTATTATGTGTAAGAACCGATAGTGACAAAAATAACGAAATGAGAACGATGTAATGGAGGTACGGTGGACGCACCAATGACGCTTCATATACTTGTATATAAGTATCCCTCTTACATTGCAAACATGATGTTGTTAAAGTTACTAGAAGTTCAGAACCCTAACCAATGTTGTTTGATCTTTTCAACTTCATATTTTCAAGCTCTCACAAGTTTCCTCTAAATAAATTTCGGGACGAAATTTCCTAAAGTAGGGGAGACTGTAACACCTGTGCCTTCACTGCCATCAAACAAATACCAAACCAATGAAATATTATATTTCATACTTGGGATTTGTAAAAATATGTGTATCATTTGCACATATCAATTCTTGTTCAATTTCAAACTCTAAATCGCTTTCTGGAAGGTTATACGCGCACCGATGCGTAAATATAACCAGTTTAACGCAACAAACACTCCGTAATAGTGACAAAGGCTTAACATACCTTAAATAACCTTTACATAACTTAGAAATAAGTTTTGAAGGCTTTGGTATGGCAAAAACAAGTTAATTCGCTTACAGGGACTAAATATGACAAACTGCGAAAGTATGCCAATTTGAACTGTAACAGACATTCCGGAACATGACCATAAGTTAAACATACCATAAATATCCTTCACATAGCTTAGAAATAGGCTTTGAGGTGTTCGGTATGCTAAAATAAACTTTTGTGTCATTCAGGGACTAAAAGTGTCAGAAAGTGCACAAGTTTGCATTTTCGCGCATAACTTACGTTCTGAATACATCTGGACATCCAAAAATTTATGTAAGCATGACTACATTATATTTTAGTGTTCGCTTTAAGAAAAATCCATTCGTCGCGTCATTTGGATCGTTTTTCGCGCTTATGCGCATTCCGTCGTAATTAAGCGAACATCGCGTTCGTACGACCAAACGAACTAACATCCGACATATTTTTGAGCATGTTTCATGTCCACAATGTTTAGGCAACATTTTAGGGCCTTAAAGTTGGCTTTACGGGCCTTAGAAGTGTCGGGAATGGCCTTAAACACGTGCAGGGGCTGAAACTGTCATTTTTTAAACTTATTTTCGGATCAGAAGCCCCAAGCGGCCCGCATTAGATTTGTCTAATGCTGAAGCGGGCCGCCTCAGACTCTGCAGACCAGATTCATTGTTTTTACAGCTGGTTGCAGCTGTTTAGCACCTCCAATCCCTCTTCCACATGTCAATTCCCTATGGTGAGTGGCCATTTGACACACCACAACATTCCAACACATGTACGGCCTTGATCGTGCCCTCTTTTCCATGAAACGATCTCAACGGTTACCCGAAAACTATATATACCCATCCACCCCCATTGCATTTTCTCACAAGAATCTTGATTTGAGAGCTCTAAGTTGAAACCATTGTTTCATACCTGAGTTCTTGAATCGAGATTAGCATTCGGGGACCCTGGGTAAGTATTCTTTCGTTCTTTTCCTTATTTTATTGCTTTTCGAGTCAGAAAGTCAAACTTTTTTTGACTTTCAGCGTTGACCAGTAATGGTCAATGCGAAGTTCGTTTGAACTTCGCAACGTGAGTGTAATCACGTTGGTCATAGTCCCTTGGGACTATGCCCACTGATTACCACGTTGTCTAGAGTCGTAGGGTAGGCGATCTAATAAATCGCCTATACCTTCGAACTCGACCCATTTGGTCGATCATTAGGATCCGACCAAATACATTAGGTGACCATAGTAGGTAGGGAATAACCTTCCGAGGTTATACCCTATGGTCACATCGTTTGAGTAGTTGTATGATAGGTAGTTTATATGCCTTAGGTAAATTACCAGAATACCCTTTTCATGTATAATTGGTAATTAAGCATATGTAACCTAAACTTTTGTCACATAACTGATTATGTAACATGTTTAGGCATATAACACTTGTCATAGGACTAGTTAGACGGTCCGAACGCGTTTCACGCGCACGACACGTTAAAGTAGCATACGTTACCTTAATGGGTCGCGATGGGTCGAAAGCACTTAGGTTTGGTTTCATTGTAGTATGTAGGCCTTGTTAAACCATGTCATATGAGTTCCAACACTCATTTGGTTTACCAAGCCTCATCGTATCCGATCTCCCGATTTAAGTCCGGTTTATTTATATAGTTTTAGATTGCCGACTGATTCCGTGCTCTCTCTAGCTTTGTTTGGTTGTTGTTCAAGACCTCCAAGCATTCTCAGGCGAGTACATTATTCCCCTATTTTACTGCTTTCAATTGTTTTGGGGTGACTCATATGTGCTAAATGTTTTCGATGTTATAACGATGGTTTCAAAAACGATTAAGACGATTTATACAAAACTAATAACGATTTCATAAAGTGAACAAACTTGTTGGTTGTAGTTACATAACAAATGACATTCATTAGCTATGATCAAGCCGACCAGTATTAGGTTATGGTACCATAGGATCTGACAAATCCCGTTATTTACTACACCCGTGGTTATGTGTGGGTATGGTAGGTAGCGACTGAATCTGAAATTGTTAACTTACCCTATGGAGGTTTGTTAATACGAAAACGAGAAGCGACGAGTGATGAGTCACGAAGGTTTGAATGTTATTAGCGAGACGATCATTTAAGTAGTTTCACGACCTAAAACGAATTAAACGATTTACGATTGGTTTTCACACGATGTTTTAACGATTGGGTAAACATTTGTACATGATTTACATTCGATCATGCATTTACACGAAACATAGTATTGGTTTAAACCAAGTTTTTCTTCAATACTTTGTTTTGTGCGTTTCACCTATGGTTTAGTTGATGCATTTCACTAGCCATACATATTATTTTGGTTATACATATTACATGATTTACATTTGGGCATGAACATCACTTTGGTGGTTTGGTTTGGATTAAGTGATTAAGTAACAATGCGTGTGGAATATGATACAAGCACGGTGGATACGCCGCTGGTACTTCCTATATATAAGTGTTTGTATGGTATTACATATTGTAGCGTTATTTGAATCATTTCAGTTTGAGACATAGAACATTTTATACAAGTAACATACTTTTCACAAGACATTTATTTACAAACAACTTATCTTATACAAACTCATTTTACATGGTTATTCATTTAATCATGCATTATTCTCTTATTTATACATATCACCTGAACTTATTATTTTTCAAACGATTTACAAAGACAAAGCAAATTACAAGGTTCATGACTAAACATTTTCTTAAAACAGAAGTCATGAATCTTATTTTCACAAAACCTATGTACTCGCCGGCATTTCTTTGCTGACCTCGTTTTCACATATGTTTCAGGTATTGTTGGATTATATCGATTGATAAGATGCATGCTCACATAGGACTGGACAAGGCCTTAGTGACTCAATAATAATGATAGACTATGTCTAATTTGTGTATTTAGATTTCCAGACGATGCAATTATTCTATATTTAATAAAACGAAACACTTTTGGTATCCATGGTTATGAAACATTAATTCTGTTGCAACACGCCCCGATGTTTCCGCCGCGATTTGTTGTTTTACGCGGTCGGGGTGTGACACAATGTCTTATCAAACAAAGAAATACAACATAATTAACTAGTCTTGCATCTTTTATTGTCACTAAAGCCCAAGTCTGCCTAAGTATATCTTGATCATCTTATACAACAGCTCCTGAAAAACACATGTGAAAATAGGTACGTCAGCATAAAAATGCCTGTGAGATACATAGGTTTTGTGAAAATAGGTTTCATGACTTATGTTTGAGAAAATGTTTAGTCATGAACCTTGTTATTTGCTTTGCTTGGTAAATCATTTGAAAATCGATAAGATCAGATGATAAGTATAAATAAATGTAAGGCTAAATGAATAACCAAGTAAAATATGTTTGCATAAGATAAGTTGTTTATAAATCAATGTCTTGTGAAAAGTATGTTATTTGTATAAAATGTTCTATGTCTCAAACTGAAATGATTCAAATAACGCTATGATATGTAATACCATACAAACACTTATATATAGGAAGTACCAGCGGCGTATCCACCATGCTTGTATCATATTACACACGCATCGTTACTTAATCACTTAATCAAACCAAACCAACCAATGTAAGAAGTCTATGTTTAAATCAATTGTCAAATGTATTGGGTAATATGTCAAAGTGTTCATGTCAAGATGTAAATCATATCAAAATGTCTATGTCAAATATCCATGTCAAATGTCTATGTCAAAATGTCATGTATGGCAAGTGAAATGTCTCAACTAAACCATATGCACAAAACAAAGTATTGAAGTAAAACTTGGTTTAAATCAAAGTTATGTTTTGTGGGAAATGCATGATCAAATGTCAATCATGTTAAAATGTCTATGCCGAAATGTCTATGTCGAATGTCTATGTCAAAATGTCATGTAAAACGATGTACTAAGTAATGCACACAATTGGGCACACCTAGCATGAAATGTCATAAAATCATGTACTATAATGTACTAACGAACATAGCAGTATATGATGTTAAAACAGGAAAGCATGAAAGTAACAAGTAGGCACATGTGTTCCACCCCAAAACAGTTTGGAAAACAGTAAAAGAGGGGTCTATGTACTCACATGAGATTGCTCAGAAGTCCTAGGATAACCACCAAGCAAAGCTAGAGATCGCGGAATATCAAACGGCACCTAATATAGGTAACTACATTAATAAACCGGACCTAAATCGGAAGACTGGGTAGCATGAGGGTTTGTAAACCAAATGAGTGTAGGAACTCATGTGATATGGTTAATCAAAGCCTACATACTAAATGAAACTTAACCTAAGTGTCTACGACCCATTACGACCCGTTTAGGTAGCTTATGCTACTTTAACGCGTCGTTCGCGTGAAACGCGTTCGGACCGCCTAACTAGCCCTATGACAAGTGTTATATGCCTAAACATATTACATAATCAGTTATGTGACAAAGGTTTAGGTTACATATGCTTAATTACCAATTATACATGAAAAGGGTATTCTGGTAATTTACCTAAGGCATATAAACTACCTATCATACAACTACTTAAACGATGCGACCATAGGGTATAACCTCGGAAGGTTATTCCCTACCTACTATGGTCACCTAATGTGTTTGGTCGGATCCTAATGATCGACCAAACTGGGTCGGGTTCGAGGTATAAGCGATTTATCAGATCGCTTACCCTACGACCCTAGACAACGTGGTAATCAGTGGGCATAGTCCCAAGGGACTATGACCAACGTGATTACACTCACGTTGCGAAGTTCAAAAGAACTTCGCATTGACCATTACTGGTCAACGCTGAAAGTCAAACAAAGTTTGACTTTCTGACTCGAAAAGCAGTAAAATAAGGAAAAGAACGAAAGAATACTTACGAAGGGTCCCCGAATGCTAATTTCGATTTAAGAATCTCAGGTATGAAACAATGGTTTCAACTTAGAGTTTCTCAATCAAAATTCTAGTGATTTTAAAGCATGGGGTAATGGGGTATTTATAGGAATACCCGAACCGTTAAGATCGTTTCATGGAAAACGTGCCTTAATCCCATCCGTACATGTGTTGCAAAGTTATGGTGCCTAAATTTCATCCATACATGTGTTGCAAAGTTATGGTGCCTAAATTCCATCCTTATCCGCTGACTAAGCATGTTAGAATGTGTGGTTGTGAATTAAACAGCTGTTTATACATCGAATCTGGTCCCGAAAGTGCAAAACTGATATTTCTGCATGTTTTCTGTCCAGAATAGGCAGTCGCGTAGCGCTACTGCCAAGGCATTAGGCAGTCGCGCTACGCTAGCACCCTGCTGTTTCAGAAATCTTTCAAAAGTGGCAGGAATGGTCCCTGCACGTGTTTAAGGCCTTTTTCGATGCGTTTGAACCCCGTTAACCTCATTTCAAGGCTCTAAAATGAAGTTAAAGTATAGGGGACTCAAAACATGCTCAAAAATATGCCGGATGTTGGTTCGTTTGGTCGTACGAACGCGATGTTCGCTTAATTACGACGGAATGCGCACGAGCGCGAAAAACGATCCAAATGACGTGACGAATGGATTTTTCTTATGGCGAACACTAAAATAAAATATTTTAGTGCTTACATAAATTTTTGGATGTCCGGATGTATTCAGAACGTAAGTTATGTGCGAAAATGCAAACTTGTGCACTTTTTGACACTTTTAGTCCCTGAATGACACAAAAGTTTATTTTAGCATACCGAACACCTCAAAGCCTATTTCTAAGCTATGTGAAGGATATTTATGGTATGTTTAACTTATGGTCATGCTCCGGAATGTCTGTTACAGTTCAAATTGGCATACTTTCGCAGTTTGTCAACTTTAGTCCCTGTAAGCGATTTAACTTTGATTTCACCACACCAAACCTTCCAAAACTTATATATAAGTTATGTAAAGGTTATTTAAGGTATGTTAAGCCTATTTCACTATTCCGGAGTGTTCGTTGCATTAAACTGGTTATATTTACGCATCAGTGCGCGTATAACCTTCCAGAAAGCGATTTAGAGCTTGAAATCGGACAAGAGTTGATATGTGCAATCGATACACATATTTTTACAAATCCCAAGTATGAAATACAATATTTCATTGGTTTAGAATTTGTTTGATGGTCCCAGTGATACGGGTGTCACAAAGACAAGCATTTAGTGTAATACTTTTGTTTTTTAATCTTTTCGCACTTTTTATTTGGTTTTGTATTAATGACTTTAATAACTAGTTTCTTATGTTGAAGGTGAAACTTCCTTATCATTTGTCCGTGGTGTCTTAGCGTTATTTTACTGTCTATATAAAATAAAAGATTTACACCATTCAAATCTCCACGGTCTATATGGAGATATGTTGGCTACCTGGTCGGGGGTTAAGGGAATGGTTTGGTAAGGTTCTTGCCTTGTTCAGTATATAGATCCTGCAAGGACCTAGGTCAAGTTTAGTAGGACCTCCTTCAATACCCACTAGTATTGGATGGCGGGGGTTCGAATTCCTTAATCCCCTCATATGTAAACTACTATTAATACATTAACCCGGCTACTTGGGATTGTATCCCTGCTGACTCAAACCACTTAGCCGAGGGTAACGTCACCTTCAAATGAGGGGCCTACCACATTACGCATTAATAACGTAATTAATTATCTTCCAATAATCTAACCCTTTAGGATTGTATCCTTGCTGACTCAAACTACTGGGTTGAGGGTAATGTCACCTTCAAAAGAGGGGCCTACTATTATAACTAAGATAATCTCTTAAAAAGTGCAAAAGTGCGGAAAACATCAAAGGTTACACTAAAGGCGAGTCGGATCCAAGTGATTCATCTTGTCTATCTGTTTTTATTTTATTTTATTTTCAGCATTTTTAGTTAGTTTTATTTTCATGTTTAAAAACCCCTTTTTTCTAAATTTTTGATTTGATTAGACGTTGAGGATAAACCGGTACTAAAAGCTCTTGTGTCCTTGGATGACCTTGGTATCTTACCAACACTATACTACGCTCACGATGGGTGCACTTGCCCATATGTGTGTTTAGTGTTAGTAAATATCGTGTTTTATATATTTAAAACTTGACTAAAGTGTTAAAAAGGGCTTAAAATATACTTAAATATATATCACACTCGACACGCATCAAGTTTCCGACCACGGGTCGTGTTCATCTGAGCACGGGGCCGTGGTGAAGCTTCTGACCAACGTTCTTTTTGTTTCTGTTGCAGGACTTGGAACCCAGGCACCACATCTGAACTTCCTACGCAGTGCATGAGCTCCAGTTCCAGTAGAGACATAAAAGAACCTCTAGACGAACCCGAACGCTTTCTAAGAAAAAGACTTAAAGCTAAAAACCAAATGAAAGTTTTGGGGGACCTACTTCCAATGGCGGATCAACGTACCCTCATGGATTACCTACGACCCACCGTAGGCAATCTTGGCGCCGCTATCAATGCACCGAAAGTCGAAGCCAACAACTTCGAACTTCGGCCGCATTTGATACAAATGCTCCAAAATTTCGCAACCTTCCATGGGCTTGCAGACGAAGATCCACATTTACATATTACTAACTTCTTGGAAATATGTGATACTTTTCGGATCAATGGAGCATCAAACGACGCCATCTGCCTCCGAATGTTTCCATTTTCGCTAAAGGACCGTGTCACACCCCCAAAATCCACACGCGGAGTACCACCGCTTGGAGGCGTGACATGACCAGGATCAAGCCACCAATCATATTGAACATATAAGTAATCAGTAAAAGTAAACGTAGTCCACCACAATACAATTGGTGTTAAATCAAAAGCATAGCATAGGTAGCGGAAGCATAGTTATAAACATCCAACACAAGTGTTTAGTTTAAAGAGTCATAAAGTTTTTATCAAAACATCCACAATCCGTGCCCACAACGACCGCGCCTCCCGTGCAAGCTCCAAGAGTACCAATAGCCCTGCAAGGCATGTAATAGAGAGTCAACAACTAGTTGAGCGAGTTCACAGTTAATAGTTCAGTTATAGTGTTCGTATCGTAAATCGTAAGTTCGTTTAGCATTCATGTATCGTAAGTAATGGTATCGCAGCCCTCTAGGCATGTTTGCGAAGTTTAGTGGGGGTTTCCCATGTTCTCTAGAATAGTTATATTTGTATCGCGGCCCTCCAGGCATCTGTGCGAAGGTTAGTGGCCGTATCGCGGCCCTTTCAGGCATCTGTGCGAAGGTTGTGGCCGTATCGCGGCCCTTTCAGGCATCTGTGCGAAGGTTGTGGCCGTATCGCGGCCTTTTCAGGCATCTGTGCGAAGATTAGTGGGGGCTTCCCATGTGTAGACTAGTCGTATTTGTACGCGCCCTTCTTGATCCAAGGACCGTAGCGAGTGTGAGTGTACGTAGGTTTTACGTACGTTAAGGTTGTTGTCCTACCCAAGGAGGACGAACGTACGTATTCTACCCAAGGAGAATACGCAGGATTAATATTGGCATCCTACCCATGGAGGATGGCGGTACATATCCTACCCAAGGAGGATATGTAGGTTCCATTTTAGTTTCTTAACCCGTTCCCAAACCACCGGGAATCCCATGCCTTAGAAAGAGTGTGAACTCACCTGAGTTTGCTCGGTATGCTAAGTATGCTCATAGTTAATCAATCACGTCCTAAAGTACGCACGTATACATAATCAGTTTGTGTTTAAGTTGTTCATGTGTAAGCAGGTAACACGTAATCACAATCATACCAGTCATGTTTAACATTTAACAGCAGTTACATATTCCAGTTAACACTTAACAGAATTAACTCAAGTTCCTGCACAGATCAGCTATTCGGCGAAACACACATGTTGGCGAAACACAGATATTGACGAAACACATTCTGTTTCGTCGTGGTCTTAATTGGCGAAACAGGATTCTAATTCGTCGATGACTCTTGGCGAAACACATTCTGTTTCGCCGAGAGTCCTGTTTCGTCGGACAGTACAGCTTCGCAGACATCAGTTACAGCAGATGCGAATAACGCATAAACCCTAATCATTCTAGCAGCCGTCAACAATAACAGAAATCATATGAAGATCATTGTGCATATCGAATCATCATAAATCAACCATCCAAGAATCATTGTCTAGCATAAACCCTAGTTTATGTGTATAGCATATCAAATAACATACAACATCATCACATCAATTCCCTATCAAGATACTAATGTAATCAGAATCAGGCCATATAAACAATCATTCAGAACCGAGCATTCGATTGTATCAAGTTTCGCATATCATTTATATATATCCTACTACATCATATCATACACATCGAAATCTATATCATCACCATCATACACTCATCACAGCAGTAACACACATCAATCATATGCACCAGCAAGAATCTATACCATACAGAAACATAGAATCGACTAACAAACACACACTAACCGATTCGAGATGAAGGAACAAGGATTCGAGAGCTAGGGATGATGGTGAACGATGGTTGTTGTCGTCGCACAGAAAGGGAGAGTGTTCTAGGGTTTCGGTTGTTATGATAAATGTGTGAAACTGATGATGTTTCACGTTTTAAGACTCAAAATAACGTGTTGGGCCCGAACTGGGCTTCGGTGGATCTGGGCTCGGCGAAACAGCCTGTTTCGTCGAGAGGGTTGTTGGCGAAACAATCTGTTTCGTCGAGAGTGGTTATGGCGAAACAGATATTGTGTTTCGTCGAGTTGTTCAGGTCTCAAACAGTTTACAGTTAATCATGCAGTCAAGTACTTACACCTTATCACTCAAAAATCAAGATTATCATCTTAACTATAATTTAGTGTGCACAATTACCAGGTAAATAATTCGTATAAGCAATAATCTAGACGGTCAACGTGCAATAAATGCGAATAAAGAATGTCGGAAATTCGAGTTGTCACATTATCCCCAACTTGAAAGAAATTTCGTCCCGAAATTTAGCATGCGGTTACTGAGGAAGCTAGTGGTGTGACGTTTACCTGTATCGTATCGCGGCTCCCCGAGCAAGTTTGCGAAGTTTTCCTGGGGTGTCACATTATCCCCCCGTTGATTTGGAATTTCGTCCCGAAATTCTGTAGTGGTAGCTTCAGCCTCAGTAGTAGTTGCATTGGTTCCGAATAACTGGGGATATTTGAGTTCCATTTGATCTTCACGCTCCCAGGTGAACTCTGGGCCGCGGCGGGAGTTCCAACGAACTCGTACAAGAGGGATTCTCGTGTTCCTGAGGACCTTAACATCCCGGTCCGTGATTTCAACAGGTTCCTCGACGAAGTGCAACCGCTCGTCGATAGTGAGTTCCTTCAAGGGAACTATGTGGGTCTCATCTGACATACACTTCTTCAGATTCGACACGTGAAAGACGTTGTGAACTGCACTGAGTTCAGCTGGTAAGTTCAATCTGTAGGCTACCCTGCCTATCTTCTCAATAACTTCGAAAGGTCCGACGTATCGTGGATTGAGTTTGCCGTGTTTGCCAAAACGAACCACACCCTTCCATGGTGAAACTTTAAGTAGCGCTCGATCCCCAACTTGGAATTCGAGAAATTTTCTATCTTTATCGGCGTATACTATCTGACGGTCACGAGCTGCCGCCATGCGTTGTCGTATTTGTGCAATCTTTTCTGTAGTATCGACTACCATTTCTGGACCTGTGATTTGACTCTCTCCCACCTCTGCCCAACAGAGAGGTGACCGGCATTTACGCCCGTACAATGCCTCGAATGGAACAGCTTTAATGCTGGTGTGGTAGCTGTTGTTGTATGAAAATTCCACAAGTGGCAGATGCTTTTCCCAGCCCTTGCCAAAGTCAATTACGCACGCCCGAAGCATGTCTTCTAGAGTTTGAATAGTGCGCTCAGATTGCCCATCTGTCTGAGGATGATAAGCTGTGCTCATGTCTAATCGAGAGCCAAAAGATTTGTGCATTGCTTGCCACAGTTCTGAAGTAAAACGTGCGTCACGGTCAGAGATAATAGAGGTTGGCACCCCGTGCCTCGAAACCACTTCTTTTAAGTAGATGTCTGCTAAGGTAAAGAACTTGTCTGTTTCTTTAATGGCCAGGAAGTGAGCAGACTTTGTGAGTCGATCCACGATCACCCAAATAGTATCATTTCCGCGCTGAGATCTAGGTAGGCCTGTAACAAAATCCATGGAAATTTGTTCCCATTTCCATTGTGGTATCTCAGGTTGTTGAAGTGGACCTGATGGTTTCTGGTATTCAGCTTTGACTCTTGCACAAGTCAGGCACTTGCTAACGTATGTTGCTATGTGGGCCTTCATGCTAGGCCACCAGTATGTAGTTTTGATATCGTGGTACATTTTATCCGAACCTGGATGTACCGAGTAGCGAGACTTATGAGCTTCATCCATTACAAGCTCGCGTAGATTACCATAGAGTGGAACTCAGATGCGTCCTGTTACGTAAAAAGCACCATCTTCCTTCTGTTCTAAGCGTTGCCTTGAGCCGCGTAGGGCTTCTGCCCTGACGTTTTCTGTTTTCAATGCTTCCACCTGAGCATTTCGTATCTGAGAAGGAAGACTAGACTGTATAGTGAGTTGTAAAGCTCGCACGCGCTTAGGCGCGGTGTCCTTTCGACTGAGGGCGTCAGCCACAACATTGGCTTTGCCTGGGGGGTACCTGATTGAGCATTCATAGTCATTCAACAGTTCGACCCATCGTCGCTGTCGCATATTCAGTTCCTTCTGTTTGAATATATGTTTGAGGCTTCTGTGGTCAGTGTAGATAGCACATTTGGTACCGTACAAGTAGTGTCGCCATATCTTAAGTGCAAAAACAACCGCTCCCAGCTCTAAATCGTGTGTAGTGTAATTCCGTTCGTGAATCTTAAGTTGGCGAGAAGCATAAGCAATAACTTTATCCCGTTGCATCAATACACATCCAAGACCCTGGATAGATGCATCGCAGTAGACTACAAAATCGTCCGTGCCTTCCGGCAATGAGAGGATAGGTGCGCTACAAAGTCTATCCTTTAAGTGTTGGAACGCTGTTTCCTGTGCATTACTCCAACGGTAAACAACACCTTTCTGTGTCAGTAGTGTAAGCGGCTGAGCAATCCTCGAGAAGTCTTTGATGAACCGTCTGTAGTAACCCGCCAAACCCAAGAATTGGCGTATTTCAGTTGGTGTGCGAGGTGCAGGCCAGTTCTTGATCGAATCCACCTTGGATGGATCGACATGAATCCCATCCTGGTTTACCACGTGGCCTAAGAAGTGGACTTCACGAAGCCAGAAGTCGCATTTTGAAAACTTAGCGTATAGCTGTTCCGTTCGAAGAAGTTCCAAAATAAGTCGTAAGTGATGCTCGTGTTCCTCCCGATTCTTCGAATAAATCAGGATGTCGTCGATGAAAACAATAACAAACTTGTCAAGATAAGGTTTGCACACCCTGTTCATTAGATCCATGAAAACCGTAAGCGCGTTCGTTAGCCCGAATGGCATGACCAAAAACTCGTAGTGGCCGTAGAGTGTTCTGAATGCTGTTTTGGAGACGTCCTCATCCCGGACTCTCAGCTGATGGTACCCTGACCTTAAGTCTATCTTGGAGTAGTAGCTCGACCCTTGCAGCTGGTCAAATAAATCATCTATGCGCGGAAGAGGATAACGATTCTTGATCGTCACCTTGTTGAGTTCACGGTAGTCTATACACATCCTGAACGTACCGTCTTTCTTCCTTACGAATAACACTGGAGCTCCCCAAGGCGAAGAGCTAGGACGTATAAAACCCTTTTCCAAGAGTTCTTGTAGCTGCTTTGACAGTTCTTCCAATTCAGTTGGAGCTAAGCGATAGGGTGCTCGAGCTATGGGTGCTGCTCCTGGAACTAGCTCGATCTAGAATTCGACCTGGCGATGAGGCGGTAACCCAGGTAACTCTTCAGGAAACACTTGAGGAAAATCGCGTACTACAGGAATATCCTCAATCTTTTTCTCTTTCATCGATTTATCAGAAACGAGTGCTAATATAGCTGAGTGGCCCTTTCGCAAACACTTCTGTGCCTTCAAGAAGGAGATGATGCTACTCACGACACCACTCATGTCGCCTTGAACTTCAAGAGGTTCTTTGCCAGTACGGGGAATGCGAATGATCTTCTCCTTGCATAGGATCTCTGCTTGTTGTTGGGATAACCAATCCATACTAATGACGATGTCGAAACTATCGCAACGCTGGGGTCACTCCTAGTATCACCCTGACCAATCACGAACACTCGACCCCTGGCACCATTGCCGTCGTTATTACCCCCGTTGTCTTCCCTAGTCCCCGTTTCCTTGGTTGTGGTTCTGATTCTGGTTCTGGTTCAACCGTGGGCAGTGTCTCTTGAAGTGACCTTCAGCACCACACTGATAACATCCCTTGTTACCCTGCTGTTGCTGCTGATTCTATAGATCTTGTATCTGTTGTTGTTGGTTCTGGCTTGCAGGACGTGAGTTTCTACCATCCTTGACTCCATGACCAAGCTTGTCGCATCATTGACAATGATTCCGGTTGCACTGCCCGCTGTGGTGCAAGTTACATCGTTTGCGCTCAGGGTGGTTTCCCCTGTATCCACCCTGCCATTGACTGCTAAAAGGTTGCTGACCAGGACTTTGGTTGACATCGATCTTTGACCGCTGTGCCTGGGACGGAATCGTAGTCGAACCCTTGCTAGAGGTTCTATCCCACTTTCATCCATTGTTACTGAGGGTAGCAGAAGTAGTTGAAGTAGTAGTGGTAGTAGTATCGCTGATACGTTGAGGCAGCTTGTTCTGTCCCACCGCCTGGTCTGTGAGATGATGAGCAAGATGAGTAGCATCTTGAATAGTAGCAAGTTTAGCCGTCTTCACATGGTTTTGAATTCCTGGTACTAAGCCTTTGAGGTACAGCTCAAAGCTCTTTATGGGAGGATCCACCATAGTTGGACACAAAATTGTCAGTTTGTTGGATCGTTATCGTGCACGCTTCTATCTCTGACCCCGTCATCTTCATGTTAAAGGACTCCACTTCCAACTTGTGGATGGCATCATAACTACTGTATTCACGTTTGATAGGTTCCTTAAAATCATTCCATGGGGTGGCATTAGCAGCCGCCAGCTCCAACATCGTAACTTGCGCGTTCCACCAAGTTTGCGCAGTGCCTTCGAGAATATCAGTGGCATATTTCACCTTACGAGCCTCAGGTCATTCGCACATTTGAAGGCCGATTCGAGTTCCTCGAACTAATGGAGGAGTCCAACAGCTCCTTCAGTGTCGCTGAAAGTAGTAGGACGACAGTCCATAAAAGTCGTGTATGTGCACACAGGTGGCTGAGCGTGTTGACTTGTCGTGTGCGTAAGAGTAATCAAAATTTAGCACAAGTGTTGAGTTACAAGAGTAGGATCTAAAAATCCTGGAGTAAGTGGTGATGGCAGGTTACACCTCCTTTCTGGGCAGCTGCGAGTGCTGCAGTAACTTGTTCGGTGATCGAAGCCGCCAACTGGGCTTGAGTTAGGTTAACGCGTCCACTCATGATCTTGACATCAAGGAGGACATGTGTAAGAGAGGTTCGCGAATAGTGCGAAGAGAGTGAGCACACAAGTATTCTCAAGCAATAACGTATAGTAGGTTCTGTAATCTGAGCATACCCCGAGCAAAGTTCTATGTAATTCTAGCAAGTAGGTAAAGTAACATGAATAGTAATACCTATGATGTTGAGCCTTACACGTGGAGTGAAGCGTCGTTGTGGATCGTTGAGAGCACTGTTCTGGTTATAGTCTGGTTTTAACAAAATCGTTTTCCCCTTATTAAAACCGAGTTCTCTATAACCAATGGCTCTGATACCAATCTGTCACACCCCCAAAATCCACACGCGGAGTACCACCGCTTGGAGGCGTGACATGACCAGGATCAAGCCACCAATCATATTGAACATATAAGTAATCAGTAAAAGTAAACGTAGTCCACCACAATACAATTGGTGTTAAATCAAAAGCATAGCATAGGTAGCGGAAGCATAGTTATAAACATCCAACACAAGTGTTTAGTTTAAAGAGTCATAAAGTTTTTATCAAAACATCCACAATCCGTGCCCACAACGACCGCGCCTCCCGTGCAAGCTCCAAGAGTACCAATAGCCCTGCAAGGCATGTAATAGAGAGTCAACAACTAGTTGAGCGAGTTCACAGTTAATAGTTCAGTTATAGTGTTCGTATCGTAAATCGTAAGTTCGTTTAGCATTCATGTATCGTAAGTAATGGTATCGCAGCCCTCTAGGCATGTTTGCGAAGTTTAGTGGGGGTTTCCCATGTTCTCTAGAATAGTTATATTTGTATCGCGGCCCTCCAGGCATCTGTGCGAAGGTTAGTGGCCGTATCGCGGCCCTTTCAGGCATCTGTGCGAAGGTTGTGGCCGTATCGCGGCCCTTTCAGGCATCTGTGCGAAGGTTGTGGCCGTATCGCGGCCTTTTCAGGCATCTGTGCGAAGATTAGTGGGGGCTTCCCATGTGTAGACTAGTCGTATTTGTACGCGCCCTTCTTGATCCAAGGACCGTAGCGAGTGTGAGTGTACGTAGGTTTTACGTACGTTAAGGTTGTTGTCCTACCCAAGGAGGACGAACGTACGTATTCTACCCAAGGAGAATACGCAGGATTAATATTGGCATCCTACCCATGGAGGATGGCGGTACATATCCTACCCAAGGAGGATATGTAGGTTCCATTTTAGTTTCTTAACCCGTTCCCAAACCACCGGGAATCCCATGCCTTAGAAAGAGTGTGAACTCACCTGAGTTTGCTCGGTATGCTAAGTATGCTCATAGTTAATCAATCACGTCCTAAAGTACGCACGTATACATAATCAGTTTGTGTTTAAGTTGTTCATGTGTAAGCAGGTAACACGTAATCACAATCATACCAGTCATGTTTAACATTTAACAGCAGTTACATATTCCAGTTAACACTTAACAGAATTAACTCAAGTTCCTGCACAGATCAGCTATTCGGCGAAACACACATGTTGGCGAAACACAGATATTGACGAAACACATTCTGTTTCGTCGTGGTCTTAATTGGCGAAACAGGATTCTAATTCGTCGATGACTCTTGGCGAAACACATTCTGTTTCGCCGAGAGTCCTGTTTCGTCGGACAGTACAGCTTCGCAGACATCAGTTACAGCAGATGCGAATAACGCATAAACCCTAATCATTCTAGCAGCCGTCAACAATAACAGAAATCATATGAAGATCATTGTGCATATCGAATCATCATAAATCAACCATCCAAGAATCATTGTCTAGCATAAACCCTAGTTTATGTGTATAGCATATCAAATAACATACAACATCATCACATCAATTCCCTATCAAGATACTAATGTAATCAGAATCAGGCCATATAAACAATCATTCAGAACCGAGCATTCGATTGTATCAAGTTTCGCATATCATTTATATATATCCTACTACATCATATCATACACATCGAAATCTATATCATCACCATCATACACTCATCACAGCAGTAACACACATCAATCATATGCACCAGCAAGAATCTATACCATACAGAAACATAGAATCGACTAACAAACACACACTAACCGATTCGAGATGAAGGAACAAGGATTCGAGAGCTAGGGATGATGGTGAACGATGGTTGTTGTCGTCGCACAGAAAGGGAGAGTGTTCTAGGGTTTCGGTTGTTATGATAAATGTGTGAAACTGATGATGTTTCACGTTTTAAGACTCAAAATAACGTGTTGGGCCCGAACTGGGCTTCGGTGGATCTGGGCTCGGCGAAACAGCCTGTTTCGTCGAGAGGGTTGTTGGCGAAACAATCTGTTTCGTCGAGAGTGGTTATGGCGAAACAGATATTGTGTTTCGTCGAGTTGTTCAGGTCTCAAACAGTTTACAGTTAATCATGCAGTCAAGTACTTACACCTTATCACTCAAAAATCAAGATTATCATCTTAACTATAATTTAGTGTGCACAATTACCAGGTAAATAATTCGTATAAGCAATAATCTAGACGGTCAACGTGCAATAAATGCGAATAAAGAATGTCGGAAATTCGAGTTGTCACAGACCGAGCTAAGGCTTGGCTTAATACCCTCCCAGTTGGTTCGGTAAACACCTTGGATGAACTAGCCCAAAAGTTTCTATATAAGTATTTCCCTCCCGCTAAAACGGCTAAATTAATGACTGAAATTAATACATATTCACAAGAGGATGAGGAATCCTTATATGAAACTTGGGAAAGGTTCAAGGAGCTACTAAGAAAGTGTCCTCATCATGGTCTTGCGGTGTGGCAACAAGTATCCACTTTCTACAACGGGTTGCTGCCACACACAGGACAAACACTGGATTCTAGCTCCTGGGGACATTTAGGTAATCGTCGCCCAAATGAAATTTATAATCAAAATGAGGAAATTTCTCAAACCAATTTTCAGTGGCACACTCCCCGAGGCACAAAATCTATTGCCCCGGGCGCCCATAAGGTTGATGAAAGCACCTCTTTGCAAGCCCAAATCGAGGCCCTTTCTTCAAAAATCAAAAAGTTAGAAATGGCAAAAACGGCCTTGGTTATGGCTTGTGAAGGGTGTGGTGGACCACATGAAAATTGGAATTGTATGAAAGAAATGGATAATCAAGCAGAAACGGTTAACTACGTTGATAATAGACCTAGGCCGTCAGGTCCTCCAACGGGTACCAACAACCAAGGATGGCGTAACCACCCTAACCTTGGTCGGAGAGACCCAGGCAATAGTAGTAACCAACAAAATCTAAACCAACGAACAAACTTTCAACAACCAAGAAACGAGTCACGAAATTTCTTTCAACAACAACAAGGGGGACGAGAGAGGCTTGAGGATACCGTCTCCCGCCTCATCTCCGACACCGAAAAGAAAAAATCGGATCGATTTCAACAATTGGAATCGAACTTTAGAAATCAACAAGCTAGTATTCAAAACATTGAAAAACAAATAAATCAACTAGCTCAAAATTTCTCCGAGAGACCCCAAGGCGCGTTACCAAGCAATACCGAAACCAACCCAAAGGCGCAAGTGCATCTCATCACATTGAGAAACCGTACCGTAGGTCCCGAGGAGGCTCCGATTCCTCCATACGAAAAGAGTCGATCTAGCCAAACCACAACTCCGCCGACACCTCAACAAGAGACGGCTCCTCCACCAAATCAGGAGCCCATCAAGAATCCTCCGGTACCATACCCTGGTCGGTTACTTCGCCAAAAGACCGATGAGCAATTCGCAAAATTCATAAATTTATTAAAACAATTGCATGTTAATATCCCATTTGTCGAAGTCCTAACTCAAATGCCTAAATACTCAAAATTTATGAGGGACTTCCTCACTCACAAAAGGAAGATTGAATCATTGCAAATAGTTAATCTAAGCGAAGAATGCTCCGTCTTGCTACTCAACAAACTCCCGCAAAAGAAGATCTATCCCGGAAGCTTTACCATCCCTTGTTCAATTGGAGAATCACCCATGCGTAATGCACTAGCCGATCTTGGGGCTAGCATTAACCTCATGCCCGCATCAATGTTTGACCGACTCAGCCTAGGAAAAACAAGCCCTACAAAAATGATCATAAAACTCGACGATAGGTCCATTAAATACCCGCAAGGTGTCGCCGAAAATCTATTGGTTAGAGTCGGGGAAATTGTCTTCCCAGTCGACTTTGTCATATTGGATATGGAGGAAGATACCGAAGTACCACTCATATTAGGAAGACCATTCCTAGCCACAGCTCACGCAATGGTAGACATGAATGGTGGAACGCTAACATTAAGGGTTGGGGAGAAGGAGATGACGTTTGGGGTTGGGAAAAGAGTAGATGATGACAACCCGGTCAACTACATGAACGTCATAGACTCAAGCTTGGATGCTGCTCTCCGACGGTGCAACATGGGATGCAAACCATCCCACTTGGGTAACATATGACTGACTTTGGGTCTAGCCAAGGACCCTTATAAACGTGGCGCACCACGGAGGCATTCCGCGGAACTATCCGTAGTTTAGTTTAGATTAACCTTTATGTTTTCTAGTTTAGATTTTAGTTTTCAGGAATAAAACACACTTGGATGGTGAAGGATACTAAGGGAGACTTGAACCAACGCCCCATGCATAAAAATCAGAGCCTCCCGAACATTTTTTCTTCATTACAGCAAGTTCAGCACGGGCCGTGTCCCGCCAGCACGGCCTCGTGCTCAAGAGTCTGTAGAAAAACGCCCAGTTCAGGTAACTGGACACGGGGCGTGTTCGCTGAACACGCCCCCCGTGCCCAGCCTTCTGTTACTTTTTGTTGAATTCTATTACTGGCAATCTGAACACGAGGCCGTGCCCGGACACCACGGCCCGTGTCTAGATGCACAGTAACAGAAAAATTTTGTTTAAACACACCTTTTTACACATTCAATCAACCTAAAAACTTATTTTTGGGACACATTGAGGACAATGTGTAATTTAAGTGTGGGGGGGATGCTAAAACCTTGAATTTTGCAAGTCCTAATTACAAGCCTTACACAAAACTCTATTGGAACCGCTAAACACCCCAAAATTTTTTCAAAAACTTTTTATTTTTTTTACTTGTCTTGGTTTAAATTGGGAATAACAAGTTCTAAAAAGGTTATATTTTTATAAATCTGCAACCGATAGCGTCATGATAAAAAGAACCAACATAAGAAAATTATGAAACGGCATGACAAATCTAGTTAAAATTTGATTATATATACTTGATCACATTAAAAACTCATTCCCACAAAAAGTGAGTTTTGAGCCTTTATTGAGCATACAAATACACATCTTTAAATTAAATGCTCATTTTTCGTTTCTTGTGTGAATAGCCGCTTGGTTTCTTACAACTCTAGAACTTGCCGTGACGATACATTCTCAGTCCTTACCAACTTAAACCCAAGTAAGTAAATGACGGAGGCATTAAGACTAACCCTTTTTTATTTCAACACCATTAATTTTCTTTTTTTTTTACCACCTACCAAAAATCCCCCTAGTTAACCCCTTTGAGCCTAAACCTTTTCATTTCTAAACCCAAAACAAACACCCTTTACCCACCAAAACCCTTTTTCATTTTAAACCCTTTATTTTAGTACAAAGCTCGGTTTTCTTGTGACATCTTTATTATGAAAAAAAAAATAAATAAATAAAATAAAATGATGAAGCTTAGCAATAAACAAACAAGTTCATCAAAAGAAACTTCGTTTGAAAAAAAAAATGCTTCATTAGAATAAAAAAGTCACAAAAACAAAATGTTTTACGAAAACCGACGTTTTTTACGCCTTTTCGCCCTTTTCCACTAACCACTAATCCAAAACCACCTACCTTTAACCCAATCCTAACCCTTCCCCAAAGTCCTCTTGATATTTACAAAGGTTTATAGTTAAAAAGGAGGAGGATTGATTGCTTGGCAAGCATATGGTAGAAGTAAGTTCCATGCCGGTCTCGAGTGTTTCACAAAAATACATCTTCGGCTGAGTGTTGAGTGATCCCCCGTGAGGCATGTGAACTTGTGTATAAATGGAATTTTAAAGAGGCATGTTATGCCCAAATAAGTATTCTCTCTTATTAAATGGTCTAAATAAATCATAACGAATAGGATTGTAAATAGCATAAAAATAAAACCTAATAAAGATCTTGGAATCCCGACACTCTAGACAAGCCCAAACCTTCTCTTCTACCCATTCTATTTGGGTGTGTAAGCCACAAAATAAGGAGTTTTGCTTGAGGACAAGCAAAGATTCAAGTGTGGGGGTATTTGATGTGTGTAAAATGCAACATATAAATTACATCAAATGAGGCATAAAACTAACCCCTTTTTAGTACTAATATTGGAAAAAGTGTGCTTTTGTCTTCCTTTTGTATTTTCAGGGTTAAATAAGCTTAAATGAACAAAAGAAGCAAAAATGCAGCCAAATCTAAAAATAATACAAGAAAAGGAATAAACATGGCATGCCAGACCCCTCGACAGCATCTCCCCAAGCAAAAACAAGATATCAGAAGGCTGAACACGCCCCGTGCTCAACGAACACGGGGGCGTGCCCAAGTGTCTGCAGAAAAGACAAAGCTGTAGAAGCTTCTATTTCCAAACACGGGGGCGTGGCCAGCGGACACGGGGCCGTGGTCAACGCTAAGATTCGCATAATCTAGGCAAATATTGATAGTACAGATACGCTTCTGCACACGGGGCCGTGCCAAGCGGACACAGGGGTGTGGTCAACTAATGCAAACAAACTGCATTTAATGAAGAAAGAGAAGATGGGTTGACATGGGGCCGTGCCCAGCGGGCACGGGGCCGTGTCCGGGCTTCTGTGCAGGCTATAAATAGGGGTGCTTGGTTCATTGCAAAGGCATCCCTTGACAAACCACCTCTCTCCCACTTCACCCACACTCCACCACCATCACAACACCCACATCCACCACCATCATCCATCATAGAGTGTGTGTAGTAGTCTCGGGATCCAAGATTGATAGTAAGAGTTCTTGACAATCAAAGGCCATGTTTGCCTAAGTCTCTTACATCACTTGGTGAAGACAAGCATTTAGTGTAATACTTTTGTTTTTTAATCTTTTCGCACTTTTTATTTGGTTTTGTATTAATGACTTTAATAACTAGTTTCTTATGTTGAAGGTGAAACTTCCTTATCATTTGTCCGTGGTGTCTTGGCGTTATTTTACTGTCTATATAAAATAAAAGATTTACACCATTCATATCTCCACAGTCTATATGGAGATATGTTGGCTACCTGGTCGGGGGTTAAGGGAATGGTTTGGTAAGGTTCTTGCCTTGTTCAGTGTATAGATCCTGCAAGGACCTGGGTCAAGTTTAGTAGGACCTCCTTCAATACCCACTGATATTGGATGGTGGGGGTTCGAATTCCTTGATCCCCTCATATGTAAACTACTATTAATACATTAACCCGGCTACTTGGGATTGTATCCCTGCTGACTCAAACCACTTAGCCGAGGGTAACGTCAACTTCAAAAGAGGGGCCTACCACATTACGCATTAATAACTTAATTAATTATCTTCCAATAATCCAACCCTTTAGGATTGTATCCTTGCTGACTCAAACTACTGGGTTGAGGGTAACATCACCTTCAAAAGAGGGGCCTACTACTATAACTAAGATAATCTCTTAAAAAGTGCAAAAGTGCGGAAAACATCAAAGGTTACACTAAAGGCGAGTCGGATCCAAGTGATTCATCTTGTCTACCTGTTTTTATTTTATTTTATTTTCAGCATTTTTAGTTAGTTTTATTTTCATGTTTAAAAACCCCTTTTTCTAAATTTTTGATTTGATTAGACATTGAGGATAAACCGGTACTAAAAGCTCTTGTGTCCTTGGACGACCTCGGTATCTTACCAACACTATACTACGCTCACGATGGGTGCACTTGCCCATATGTGTGTTTAGTTTAGTAAATATCGTGTTTTATAAATTTAAAACTTGACTAAAGTGTTAAAAAGGGCTTAAAATATGCTTAAATATATATCACACTCGACACGCATCAATCCACCATGCTTTTATCACATTACACCCGCCCCGTTACCTAATCACTTACCATAACCCAATCGTTCAATAGTTCAAATAGTTCCAATCGTTCAAATTGTTCAAGTAGTTCACATAGATCACATAGTTCCAATGGTTCAAATAGTTCAAATAATTCACATAGATCAAATAGTTCCAATGGTTCAAATAGTTCAAATCGTTCAGATAGTTCAATAGTTTCAGTGGTTCAATAGTTCACATAGTTCACATAGTTCCAGTGGTTCAATAGTTCATATAATTGAAATCGTTGTATTCAATATAAACCATAGCATTAGTTTTAGAAAACTTGAAATCGTTTAGCACAAATGAATCACCCCAAAATATTTGAAAATGGTAAAATAGGGGAACTATGTACTCACTTGAAGTGCAAAGTATCCTCGATCTAATGAACTTAACGAAGCTAGGGCAACCAAGGAAATCAAGTAGCACCTAGTAATCGGATCGCTAGTTCATAAATCGACACCTAAATTGGAAGATCGGGTAGAATGAGGTCTTGTAAACCAAATGAGTATTGGAACTCATGTGATATGGTTTAACAAAGCCTACATTCTAAATCGGAACCAATCCTAAGTGCTTTCGACCCGTTACGACCCATTAAGGTAGCTTACGCTACTTTAACGCGTCGTTCGTGCAAATGCGCATTCGAGACGCCTAACTAGTCCTATGACAAGTATTATATGCCCTAACATGTTTAAATATGATGCATAATCAGTTTAAGTGACAAAAGTTAAGTTACATATGCTTAAATACCAATTATGCATGAAAAGGGCATTTTGGTCATTTTCCTAAGGCATATAAACTACCTATCATATAACTAATTAAACTAAGTGACCATAAGGTATAACCTCAGAAGGTTATTCCCTATACAACTATGGTCACAAAATATGCTTGGTCGGATCCTAACGATCGACCAAACGGGTCGGGTTCGAAAGTCTAAGCGGTTGTCAAGACCGCTTGACTTACAACCCTAAACAAGCACTAGACTAAAAGTGACGAGTTAAACATGTTAAAACATGTTTAACTAAGTTAGAAAACAAGTTTGATATCAAAACAAAGTGTTTTGATACCCGAAAATAGCTTCGTTGCAAAATACGCATAAACACGTATTTTGACCGAAACTTTGACTCGTCACTTCGACTAATCAACGTGGTAATCAGTAGGTATAGTCACAAGGGACTATAACCATCATGATTACGCTCACGTTGCAAAGTTCAAACGAACTTTGTGTTGACCAATTTCATGGTCAAAGTAGAAAGTCAAACAATCTTTGACTTTCATGCTTGAAAAGTAATAAAAGCATGAAAGAAGCTTACAAAGGGTCCAAGCAAGGAAGATTTGAACTCAAAATTCTTAGGTATGAAGCTTCACAAGTGAGAGCTTCAACTTAGAGAAGAATTGAGATCAAATGGTGTGAAGAAAGCAAATGAAGCAAGTGGGTATTTATAGAAAGTCAAGAACCGTTAGGATCATTTCTCGGGTTTTGAGCTTCGATTTTGGCCTTCCATGTGTTACCCACTGATTTAGTACACTAGGGGAGTCCAAAACCAGCTCAAGGTATTGCAAATGTTGCACAAAAGACCCTAGAGATCAAGCTGGTTGCTGAAAATGGAAATTCTGTTAATTTAGAGCCGTCGCATGCCGCTATGGCACAACCCTTAGGCTGTGGCGTGACGCCACCCCTTCCCAGTTACATAAACTTTCAAAATTGGCAGAATTGGTCCATGCAGCATGTTTAAGCCATTTCGACGCGTTTAAACCCCGTTAACCCATTTTCAAGGCTCTACAAGGATGTTAAAGCATAGGGGACTTGAAACATGCTTGAAATTATCTCGGATGTCGGTTTGTTTGGTCGTACGGTTGCGTTATTCGGTTAATTACGACGAAAACTCGAACGGACGCGAAAACGATCCAAATTACGCGATGAATGGTATTTTTGCATTCCAATCATTAAAATAAAATATTTTAATGATTACAAAAATTTTTGGATGTCCGGATATGTTCAGAACGTATGATATGCGCGAAAATACAAACTTATGCACTTTTTGACGCTTTTAGTCCCTGTTGATCAAATAAGTTTATTTTCGCATACCGAACCCCTCAAAGCCTATTTCTAAGAAATGTAAAGGATATTTAGGGTATGTTTAGCTTATGATCAAGTTTCAGAATGTTCGTTACCATACGAATCAGTATACATTCGTAGTTTGACGCAAATATTCCATGCGAGTGAATAAACTTGTTTTCGACACACCAAACCCTCCAAAACTTATTTCTAAGTTATGTAAAGGTTATTTAAGGTATGTTGAGTCTATGTCACTATTCCAGAGTGTTTGTTGTGTTAATCTGATTACATTTATGCATCAGTTCGCGTATAACTTTCTAGAAAGCGATTTAAAGCTCGAAATTGAACAAGAATTGATATGTGCAAATGATACACATATTTATACAAATACCAAGTATGAAACATAATATTTCATTGGTTTTGTATTCGTATGATGGTCAAAGAGACATAGGTGTCACAGTCTCCCCTACTTTATAAAATTTCGTCCCGAAATTTATTCGAAGGAGCCTGTCTGAAGTTGTGTTAAACAATCGTCTTGTAGGGAATCTAGGGCGTCATCTATTTTTCATAGAGTAACCCATCAAGGATTTCCATGTAAGGTGTAGCTTTACCGTTCCCTAGTGGGTGCTTCCTTAGATAAAGTAGGAAGTGGGAACGAGTGATTTGATTAATGATAGAGATCAAACTAACCAGTAGTTCTACGAGTATCCCTTGAGAATCTAACTACTAAGACAGAAAGATCTCGTAAGGATTTGTATTTCATTCCTCCAGTGGATATTCTTTAGAAGCGAGAATGAATGGATGATTCATTTTCTACAATGGATTCTTCGTCAGATATGGAGATGAAAGATGAATAGGTTATTCATTTCCAATGAGTATTTCTTTAAAAGCGGAAATGAATGGATAATTCATTTTTTTCCAACGAATGCTTTTATCAGAAACGGAAATGAAGGAACGTATAAGCTGTTCATTTCTCAATGGTTATTTCTTCTGAAGCGAAAATGAATGGATGATTCGTTTTCCTCGGTCAATGCTTCGTCGGAAGTAGAGATGAAGGATTTTCGCAAAGAATATTCATTTCCCCGATGGATATTTCTTCAGAAGTGAAAATGAACAGATAGTTCATTTTTTCCTCAGTGGATACTTCGTCAGAAGTGGAAATGAAAGATTATTGAAAAGAGTATTCATTTCCCTGATGGATATTTCTTCAGAAGTCAAAATGAATGAATAGTTCATTTTCCTCAGTGGGTACTTCGTCAGAAGTGGAAGTGAAGGAATCGATACTGTATTATTCATTCCCCAATGGATTTTTCTTTAGAAGTGAAAATGAATGGATAATTCATTTTCCTCAGTGGATACTTCATCAGAAGTGGAATGGATTTATTTATTTATTTTCCTCAGTGGATATTTCTTCAGAAGAGAAAATTAACGGATAGTTCATGTTCCTCAGTGGTTACTTCATTAGAAACGAAAATGGCAAAATTAACGCATGATTATTCATTCCCTCAGTGGGTATTTATTTAGAAGTGAAAATGAATGATCAATTCATTTTCCTTAGTGGGTACTTTGTCAAAAATGGAATGAATGAATTTATTCAATTTCCTCAGTAGGTATTTCTTCAAAAGCGAGAGTGAACGGATAGTTTATTTTCTTCAGTGGGTACTTTATCCGAAATGAAAATGAATTTGTTCATTTTCCTCAATGGATATTTCTCAGAAGCGAAAATGAATGGATGATTCATTTTCTCTAATGGTTACTTCATAAGAAACGAAAATGAACATGGTTCATGAATAGATTATTCATTTCCCACAGCGGATATTTCTTTCAGAAGTAAAAAATGAATAGCCAATTCATTTTTCCTCAGCGGGTACTTCATCAGAAATGGAAATGAATATAGTTAACTTTTGTTTCTTGATTAGATTGATACATGACAAAACTTGTTGTGGTTTCTATGCACTAAATTCCATAATTATGTATGCATCCATAATTACGTAATTCTTTGCACAGTCCGCACAGTTCGTTTTATAATGTGTAGGGGATAGAGTTTGTCGAACAATCTTGAGATAACTTTAATTTGATTAGGTCAACACATAAACACATAAGCACATAATAGACACACCATTGTTTACTTGGATTTTAATTCATTACTAGTTTGTTATTAACTTATTGTTAAGTCGTCGTTGATTTGAATGCGTGCATTCAAAGTACACTAGGAATCCAATCGATGGACTTCAACTAGTACTTTAAACATCCTCAAGAATCTATCTGTAAAGATAGGATGATCTTATATGGATTCAATTTCGTTCTCAAAGAATCGTAACATTCGAATTAGCACACAAAGAATCCGATTAAGGACTTTGATTGTTGCGCTTTAAACGTCCACAAGGGTCTAACTATGAAGATAGGAAGATCCTATAAGGGTTTGGAATTTGTAGCGGAAAATGATTAGGAACCTTGTACCAGATATGCTAAGACCACATATGAAGCAATTTAAATCCTTGAAATCATTGTGCTAAGCATGCTTAGTCAGCATACGAAGTAGAGTGTTCTTGAAAATCGCGTAATACGTACGTTAGGACAACATACGAGCAAAAATGTTTTTGAAAGCTATGCTTGGAATCGTTAAAAATATGTTTTTGAAAGCCTTTTTGTAATGTTTTTGAAATCATGTACTAAGTATATTAGGTAAACATTTTTTTTATGAAATGTTTTAAACCATGTGAGTTGATTTTGAAAACATGTATGAGGTTTTTGAAAACATGCATAATCCTTTGAAATCATATGCTATGTAAAATATCGTGAAGTCGGGAAAATATGATATGTAAGACCAATCAAGGGCTTACGGAAGTACCCTTGGGTATCTAATTAAGGATTTAAAATGGTACTTGGGTATTCGTTCAGGGTTGTAACTTGCACCTTTGTACTTTGTTTCTTAGAAGAAATGAGTACTTAGGATTTTCATAGAGATCACGAGTGATCACAAAAATGGAAGAACTATGAGAGTAGTTTGTTTTGCAAGGAACACGATTCCTTGATCGTCGGTATTGTAGGGGATATGTCGTTCATACAAGTAACCACATTCGTACATCGTAATGTAAACAAAAAGATTTATTTATAAACCAAAATAACTGTTTTGATAACAAAAGAAAGTAATACACAAGATTCGATTGTTCCAAACAGCATCGTCTTCCAGTCGGTCGATTGCCCATCCGCGTGCTGGATTTGCATTAACAAGCTTTAGGCAATTATTTCGGAAATGGCCCATCTCGTCACAGTTGTAGCAAGAACCTGGTGGAAAACGAGCTTGTGCTGGGTTGTTATCAGCTTGGTTTGGTGTAGCTGCAGCTCGGCAAACCCTAGCTGTTTGACCAGCAAGTCCACAATTTAGGCATTTGCGGCATTTCACACTAGCATGATGATGAAGGTTACATTGGTTGCACAAGGGTGCAGTCCCGTTGTATGGCTTCTTGGCAGGGGGTTGAGCTGGTTGGTTAGGGATTGCTTGGTCGTTTTGAGCAACCACGGAGAAGTTCTGAGAAGCCTTTCGCTTTTTTGACTTCTTGGAGGATTCAATCTGCTTATCCTTTTGTTTCGTTTCATCGGTTGGTTTCTTGTCGCCTTTTCGGAAAAGTTTACCTTTCCTGATCTGAGATTCAGTCAGTGTGACAACCCTAGTAATTCCATGTATTCCGTACAATTTATTAATGATAATTAAAGTGCTTGACGACTGTGTGGAATTACTTAACTGCTCTCTGATTACTGTGTTATACTTACATGTACTTGTTAACATACTTATAGTGTACAGAAAAGTCATTAAATAATCCTTTGTGTTTTCCTAAGTGTTAGAAATTAAAAGTGTTACAAAAGTATATATAAAAGACACTTTACGGATTAATTAAGCACTTTAACGGAACAGTGTCAAACCGAACAACCGGACTTTACCCGGAACATAGAAATATTGCCAAACACATTTTTTTTACTTTTCTGAGCTAGTTAGGGTCCCCGAACACCCTAACACACCTTATATTATAACACACATAACAACACCCTAACTAAACACTTACATCCTAACTATATAAGTAACCAAAGATCACCACCCAACCCCATACCCCCCCCCCCCATTCGACGGTCACAAGGGGGTGACCCACCCATTGCCTTCCTTTTGATTATTTTATTACTAGATGTTGGTGGATTAAGGACACTTTATATGTTGGTTAATAAGGGACTTGGTTTATAAATATACATGCTAGACCTCCAACATCTCTCATCAAACAACAAACAACTTCTCCTTCCTCCTTCCTTGCTTTCGGCCGCCACCATCAACCACCATACCACCACCATCAAGTTCTTGTTCAACCATTTTCCATACACTCAAAGGTGGTAAAGATCATACAAGTAAGCTTGGTGCACTCGGAAGCTCAAGGACCACTCTAGTTTTCTTTTACCCACCACTTTTACGCCTTGTTTCTCCCCTAGCCTTGTGCTAGAAGTAAGTGCTTTAAATCTTCATCTTGTTCTTGTATTTGGTGGTTAATAGTTGATTGAATGGTTAAAACTTAAGAAACTCTAAAGAACTTACATTAATCTTGAACATAAAGGATGAAGGGTGGATAAAGAGAAGATGTAAGGTTAAATGATGTTCAAATCTTGTTGTTCTTGTGTTGTTTGGTGTATGATAATTGTGTGCTGATATGAAGGACTTATAATATGCTGTAAGTATCATTGTTTATCGCTAAACATGTTAACGGAATCAATCGAGAGCACTTTAGAATGTTAAAGACTGAAAACAGAAAGCTGTTTAGTGATTACAGCCAACTTCAGTTGGCTGTAACAGGACCGTAACTTAACGAAAAATGTATTTTATGAAGTCTAGATTTATGTATTATGAAATACGGTTCTAATGGAACCGGAATCATAATTTTTGGACTTCGTTTACTATTTTTAAAGTGTCGTTTTGTAACAGCAGCTAAAGCTGCATTTTTGCTGCTGAAAATATGCGTTCTGTTTTCCATCATAACTTGAATTCTGTGTAGAGTTAGATCACGCAATTTGTACTGTAGATGACCACCGATGTATTTGTAATTCTCTCACTGGAATTTCGTAAATCGGACTCTCGATGAATTTTAAATAAATTATTCCGTGGACTGCAGTCAGAAAAAGATAAATCTGATTTCAGTCCAGAAAATGAATTTTTATAAAATATTGGTAATGAACTGGACCCCGATATTTTTACACAATAATATTTAGATCGTTTAAGACATTTTGTAAAAATTTGGGAATTTTTGGAATAAGTTAACTATTTTATTAAAATGTCTGAAAACAGCCCGGTTTTGAATATTAAAGCTGAAATGACATAAGTTGTAATTTGCGTGTCTAAATGTCGAGTATGTTATCTGTGAATGATCTAACATGTTATGTGTCAATAAAAGTGTTATGTGCAATATCGTATGTTTATTTATGAATGGGAATAGATGGGAAGTTTATATGGGCATAAATCGTTAAAGTAATGCATGTTATGTGATAGATACGTGTAGGAACTTTGTGCTCTATTTGAAAATCACTAAATGACTAACTGGTAATCATATTAGGACGTGATTGACCGACATTGACTGTTAGCTATATTTGAGAATCTAACCGAGCAAACCAAGGTGAGTTCACACACTTTCTAAGGCATGGGATTCCCGGTGGTTTGGGAATGGGTTAAAGAATTAAAACGGAATCTACATATCTTACTTAGGTAGGATATGTACGGCCATCCTCCTTGGGTAGGATGCCAATATTAATCCTGCGTATTCTCTTTGGAGAGAACTACGTACGTTCGTCCTCCTTGGGTAGGACAACAACCTTAAAACTTACTAGACAAAACTCTATCATAAGTCCCTCATTTTATATCGACTTAATCGCCGAGGCCGATGGCGAGCGGGTCATTAGTTAATAGCGCTATTAGGTTTAACAAACCTCACACCGTGTTGTTCGAACGGGCGTGTACTAATGGACTAAGGCAAAGGGTCAATGATGATAGACATTGACTTAGGGTACAACTTACTTTCGTTAGTAGTCGATATCATACCGTCTAGTAGTTCACATGGGGAAGCCCCCACTAATTATGGATATGGTTTGGGTAATGAAAATGAACTGGTTAAACATACTTTCAACTACGGGGTAACCCCCACGGCAAATAAGCCAACGAAAGTCAAACCACGTTTTTCAGAAACAACTTAAAACTAAACAACCAAACGTGAACTCACTCAACTTTGTTGTTGACTTGTTGTTACATGCCTTACAGGTCGCTAGATGGAGCTTGCACGAGGAGGAGGTTGTTGTGGAATACGGATTGTTAAGTCCCGTACTAAACTTCTAAACCTTATGAACTTATTAAACCTACGTTTTGGACTTTAAACTTATGAACTATGGAACTTATGCTTCGAACTTACGTTTTATGCTTCCGCTGTTTAAATCTGAACTTTGTTAACCTAAAGTCGGTCTACTTCCTTTTGGTCACCAATCGTATTGTGTTTGGTTTTATTTACTTAATTGTGTTGTTCAATATGATTGGTGGCTCGATCCTGGTCATGTCACGCCTCCAAGCGGTGATACTCCACAGGGTGGATTTTGGGGGTGTGACAGTCAGGGTAGCGGATAGCTCAATGGCCTGTCTAACTGTAGTAGGGTTGCTACCAATAACAATGTCTTGTATTGAGTCAGGGAGGCCATCAATATACTTTTCAATTGCCTTATCCAAAGGCGTAACCATGGTTGGGCATAACAGACTTAGTTCCTCATATCGGTCCGTGTAGGCTCGATGCTCACCACTATCTTGCTTAAGATCATCGAATTCCCATTCCAGTACCCTGATTTCATGACGAGGACATAATTCCTCCATCATTAGAGCTCGAAGCTCTTCCCAAGTTTGAGCCAGTGCCACATCGGCACCCCTATCTCTCGTCACACCATTCCACCATGTTAAAGCTCGTTTCTCAAAAACACTAGATGCGAATTCAACCTTTCGCTCATTTGGACACTGAACATGTCTGAAGGTGCTTTCTAGACTCTCGAACCATTGCAGGAGTGTAGTTGCCCGTTGAGACCCAGAAAATTTCGATGGCTTAGCTGAATTGAATGTTTTGAAGTTACACTGAGCATTGTTATTGTTATTCGCCTGGTTTATCTGGGTAATGAGGTTCGGAAGCACAGCAGCCATCTGCTAAATGATTGTGGCTACGAGGGCAGCGTCGTGTTCTGGATCACGTCTAGGTGGCATATTCTAAAAAGAACAAGGAAACATGAGAAACGAGTGAGACTGACGATTGGATAAACAAAAGAGGTATTGAAGATATCAACGAAACATAAGGAAGGCGATCATTCGTTCGTTACCTCGAACAAACAAATGACACAAAGTGACTAATCAAAGTAAATGGGTCAATATAATGTATCGCGAAGACCTGCTTTAGCCTATAAGTGGACACTCATCCCAAGAGTTCCCAGGTAAGAGTGACTGGTCCAATTATGTGGATTTGTACGAACACTCTAGCCTTAGATAGAAAACTCAGGATACAGGCATCCACCCTTCCAGATTGCACGTGTTCACATTATAAGACCCAAACTCTGAAGATATTTTGAAAACTTTGAAGGTTCAAAACCTTATAACAAATCTTCTAAGAAGAGATGATTAGTTTTCAAGTGGGATTCGTATTTCGTTTTCTTGTTGTGGTTGTCACCTAAAGATAGGCAACGGTATTTTTTAAGACTAAAAACAAGGCAACTTGTGTTAGGGTCCTAGGAAGGTTATAGTCTAGGTCAAAGCATTACTAATAACCTAATTCCCTATAACCATGAGATCTGATACCAACTCTTCTGTCACACCCCGACCGCGTTAAAACAACAAACCGCGGCGGAAACGTCGGGGAGTGTCGTAACAGAATCATTGTTTCACAACACATGGATTTGAAGTTTCGTTTTATTGAATTAAGTTTATTACATTGAATTGAAATCGGAAACAAAACATGAACAATTGTCTTTCATTGTTATTAAGTCATTAAGGTCTCGTCCATCCCTATGTTAGCATGCATCATAATCATCATCAAACATCATCAACTATGGTACCTGAAACATATGTGAAAGTACGTCAGCATAATAATGTCGGCGAGTACATAGGTTTTTTATGAGTATGTTAGATTCATGGCTTTAAGTTCATATTGCAATACCTCGTCCAACTACGGGAGTTGTCGAGTGTGTACCTTGAAAACAAAAGAGTTTGATATTGCAATATGTTTCTATCAACTTTTACAAGTTGATATATGTATAAACTAAAACCATTGTAGCCATGAATCTTAATTGAAAACATTTGTCTTTGTTTACCAAGCTGTAAATCGTTAGGAAAACCTGGTAGTGTAACTTTGTTTTGTAAACATTCGTCCAAGTGATCTAGATAACGCAACGATATGTAATGTGTTAAAAGCACTTATATATAGGAAGTACCAGCGGCGTATCCACCATGCTTTTATCACATTACACCCGCCCCGTTACCTAATCACTTACCATAACCCAATCGTTCAATAGTTCAAATAGTTCCAATCGTTCAAATAGTTCAAGTAGTTCACGTAGATCACATAGTTCCAATGGTTCAAATAGTTCAAATAATTCACATAGATCAAATAGTTCCAATGGTTCAAATAGTTCAAATCGTTCACATAGTTCAATAGTTTCAGTGGTTCAATAGTTCACATAGTTCCAGTGATTCAATAGTTCATATAATTGAAATCGTTGTATTCAATATAAACCATAGCATTCGTTTTAGAAAATTCGAAATCGTTTAGCACATATGAATCACCCCAAAACATCTGAAAACGGTAAAATAGGGGAACTATGTACTCACTTGAAGTGCAAAGTATCCTCGATCTAATGAACTTAACGAAGCTCAGGCAACCAAGGAAATCAAGTAGCACGTAGTAATCGAATCGCTAGTTAATAAATCGACACCTAAATCGAAAGATCGGGTAGAATGAGGACTTGTAAACGAAATGAGTATTGGAACTCATGTGATATGGTTTAACAAAGCCTACATTCTAAATTGGGACCTATCCTATGTGCTTTCGAGCCATTACGACCCATTAAGGTAGCTTACGCTATGTTAACGCGTCGTTCGCGCAAATGCGCATTCGAGACACCTAACTAGTCCTATGACAAGTATTATATGCCCTAACATGTTTAAATACGATGCATAATCAGTTTAAGTGACAAAAGTTAAGTTACATATGCTTAAATACCAATTATGCATGAAAAGGGCATTTTGGTCATTTTCCTAAGGCATATAAACTCCCTATCATACAACTAATTAAACTAAGTGACCATAAGGTATAACCTCGGAAGGTTATTCCCTATACAACTATGGTCACAAAATATGCTTGGTCGGATCCTAACGATCGACCAAACGGGTCGGGTTCAAAAGTCTAAGCGGTTGTCAAGACCGCTTGACTTACGACCCTAAACAAGCACTAGACTAAAAGTGATGAGTTAAACATGTTAAAACATGTGTAACTAAGTTAGAAAACAAGTTTGATATCAAAACAAAGTGTTTTGATACCCGAAAATAGCTTCGTTGCAAAATACGCATAAACACGTATTTTGACCAAAACTTTGACTCGGTACTTCGACTACTCAATGTGGTAATCAGTAGGTATAGTCACAAGGGACTATAAGCATCGTGATTACGCTCACGTTGCAAAGTTCAAACGAACTTTGTGTTGACCAATTTCAGGGTCAAAGCAGAAAGTCAAAAATTGTTTGACTTTCATGCTTGAAAAGCAATAAAAGCATGAAAGAAGCTTACAAAGGGTCCAAGCAAGGAAGATTTGAACTCAAAATTCTCAGGTATGAAGCTTCACAAGTGAGAGCTTCAACTTAGAGAAGAATTGAGATCAAATGGTGTGAAGAAAGCAAATGAAACAAGTGGGTATTTATAGAAATTCAAGAACCGTTAGGATCGTTTCTCGGGTTTTGAGCTTCGATCTTGGCCCTCCATGTGTTACCCACTGATTTAGTATACTAGGGGAGTCCAAAACCAGCTCAAGGTATTGCAAATGTTGCACAAAAGACCCTAGAAATCAAGCTGGTTGCTGAAAATGAAAATTCTGTCAATTTAGAGCCGTCGCGTGCCACCACGGCACCACCCTTAGGCTGTGGCGTGACACCACCCCTTCCCAGTTACAGAAACTTTCAAAAATTGGCAGAATTGGTCCCTGCAGCATGTTTAAGCCATTTTCGACGCGTTTAAACCCCGTTAACCCATTTTCAAGGCTCTAAAAGGATGTTAAAGAATAGGGGACTTGAAACATGCTTGAAATAATCTCGGATGTCGGTTTGTTTGGTCGTACAGTTGCGTTATTCGTTTAATTACGACGAAAACTCGAACGGACGCAAAAACGATCCAAATTACGCGACGAATGGTATTTTTACATCCCAATAATTAAAATAAAATATTTCAATGATTACAAAATTCTTTGGATGTCCGGATATGTTCAGAACGTAAGATATGCGCGAAAATGCAAACTTATGCACTTTTTGACGCTTTTAGTCCCTGTTGATCAAATAAGTTTATTTTCGCATACCGAACCCCTCAAAGCCTATTTCTAAGCTATGTAAAGGATATTTAAGTTATGTTTAGCTTATGATCAAGTTCCAGAATGTTCATTACCATACGAATCGGTATACTTTCGCAGTTTGACGCAAATAGTCCCTGCAAGCGAATAAACTTGTTTTCGTCACACCAAACCCTCCAAAACTTATTTCTAAGTTATGTAAAGGTTATTTAAGGTATGTTGTGCCTATGTCACTATTCTGGAGTGTTTGTTACGTTAATATGATTACATTTATGTATCAGTTCGCGTATAACTTTCAAGAAAGCGATTTAAAGCTTGAAATTGAACAAGAATTGATATGTGTAAATGATACACATATTTATACAAATCCCAAGTATGAAACATAATATTTCATTGGTTTTGTATTCGTATAACGGTCAAAGAGACACAGGTGTCACAAAACAGAGTCTAATGTCAAATGTAAATCATGTATGGTATAATCAAACAGTATGTATGGCAAGCGAAAAGTATCAACTTAAACCATATGTATAATGTTAATGTGTAAATCAAATGTTATGTATGGTGAATAAAAAGTGTTTACTCAACCCCATAGCAAAATGTGCAAAACAATGTAATTGAAATAAATCATAGTTTAAGTCAAAAGTTATGTTTTACAAAATCAATGCTTTACTGATATAAACATTTATGTGGTAATGTTAAACGCATACATTCAAGCCTTGAGACTGTAGAATAAACCTTTAAACAAATCAAAGGTTTATTAAATTGTTTTCGGATTCTGTCATTCCTTACGTCCAAACAAACCTAGGATTCCAGGAATGGGAGTTGTCAAGTCCTATGGTACCACTAACGTAGATCACTCGAAGCTGATGATACCCAGAACGTAGATCAATCTTTGAAAAACAAGTAGCACCCTCTAACTGATCAAAGAGATCATCAATGCGAGGTAAGGGATATTAATTCTTGATGGTGAGCTTGTTAAGCTCACGATAACCGATGCACATCCTGAAAGAGCCATATTTCTTCTTAACAAAAAGAACGGGAGCACCCCAAGGTGAAAAGCTAGGACGAATAAGACTTTTATCAGAAAGCTCCTGAAGCTGTTTAGATAATTCCTGCATCTCAGACGGTGCAAGACGATACGGAGATTTAGCAATAGGATTAGCACCAGGTACAAGATCAATACGAAACTCAACTTGGCGTGCAGGGGGTAAACCAGGTAATTCTTCAGGAAACACTTCAGGATAATCCCGAACAACAGTGATATCTTGAATAGACTTACCTTTGCCTTTCTCCTCTACGACATGTGCCAAGAAAGCTACATAGTTCTTGCGTAGGTACTTTTGTGACAACCCGCACTAAACCAGGTATCCGTACAACTTAATTAATGATTAATTACTACTTGATTACTGTGCTTGTTTGAAACTAGCTGATAAACTGCTACCTGCATACTGATACATGCACTTACTTGCATCATACTTTATATGCTGTCACTACATTATTTACATACGGCACCTTAGTGACAAACATGATGCACAAAAAGCACAGTAGCACTAAACGGATACACGGCAAACATGCTGATATGACCAGCATCAGGCAGACACTGCCTCTAAGGCCTGTTAAGAGCCTCATATATTTTGGCTACACTGGTAGTGAGTGTAGGGATATAAGGGTTGCGTTACCGCGTCTCTAGGGATAAGATACACTGATTCGGATGTGCCAAGAACGTACTTTAAGTACCAAACACAGCACTTTAATAATTAATCCAGCTTCTAGCTGACTAGTAAAGTGCCAGAAAATGAGAAAATATTACTAGACACTTTCTAAAGTGTTGGAAACAAATTGTGTCACTAAAGATGTTAATAACGACACTTTAAAGCTTTTATAACGCTTTAACGGATTACTATCCAACTGAACAACCGGACTTTACCCGGAACATGAAAATATTAATATTTTCACTATTTATATTTTTTCTAAGCTAGTTAGGGTCCCTGATTACCCTAACACCCGCCATAACGTGTAACATATTACTAACGGAGTTTAACGCTTAACTTAACTTGGTTTAACATAACTAAACTCCTAATTACTAGTTTAAATCGAACCAACCCCCCATCCCATACCCTAACCGGCCCCAAAAACCAAAGGGGACATCCTAGTACATGATTTATTATTTAATTAGAGTATGTTTGATATCATGGGTACATAAAACCCACTAGATAATGCACCATAATTTTCCTATATATAATACCACTAAACATGAGATAACTATCACTAAACACCACTCAAAAATTACTCTCTTCTCTTGCTCTCTACATCTCGGCCGAACTACATACACCCACCATCAAATTTTTGACTTTAGTTCTCATCATTCCAAGTATATACAAGCCTCACAGGTCGCGTATTAGGAGCTTTGGCGCAAGCGGAACGCGAAGGACCTCCACCGTTAGCTTTTATCCACCCCGTTTTCGTCACAATTCTTCCCTAGCCCCGAGCTAGAGGTATATCACTTAAAACTTGTTTTTACGCTTATCTAAAGTGGTTAAAAGAACTTTCGTTGGTTAAATATCATAAACATGCGTTTTGAAACTTTAAAGTCTAGTAAGATCACAAAAATGGTGGATAATAACATATAACTTGTGTAAAAGTCGTAGGACTTGAAATATGTGTTTATTGAGACCCGATCTATGATGTGGTAGCTCGGAACATCATTTAACCCGACTTTGTAAGATCATGTATCTTCACATAAGCTCGTTTTTGACTAAATACAAGGGTTAAAGGTGAAACTCTACCACACAAGATACATGAACTTGTGTAAAAATATTTTACTTGTGTAAAAGTGATTTAACCGGTACAATGGTGTTTAAAACTAGCGGATCTACGTATCTGCAAGTGGTATTTTTGAAAGACCACACTTTAAAGAAATCATGTTTTTCTAAAGATGGATCTTACACTAATAAATATGATTTTATAAACCACAAGTGTGTAAACACTTGTGAAATGAAAGGATCCGACAAATAACTATTTTTGGGAAAAATGACTAGAAGTTGTAAAGACGGATTTCTCTAGTCACGAGGTTTTTACAAGATTAAAGTTACTTTATATAAAGATCTACATATATAAAGGGTGTTTACACTATAGATTCGGAAAAACTGCAAGTTCATGCGATTATGCGATTTACATACTTGTCGACTAGTTTGATGTGTCGGAAATTGTTTGATTGAATAAAGAAGATTGTTGAAGTGATTTGTTAAAAGAAAATGATACGCTTGAAAGCGTGGCCACCTCCAGTTACAGAGGAAACTCTGGCGAAATTTTCTAAAAACCTAACACTTAGGCTTATTTACACAACAAGTGTTAGAACTATTTTTGGACATATTTTCGAAACATAAATTTCGCCAGCACTATATTTTACTAAATATTCGGAGGTGGGATTTTCACAAAGATTAACGTGATAAATATATTTGTCACAACACTGTTTATGATTATTTTGTGAAAATACATAAATATTATTTTAGAATGAAAATAATATTTACAAGCGTTAATGATTCCAAAACTCTTCGAACGCTTCCACAAACATATAAGTTACACCGGTAATTACATTACCACAAGATTGATAAAAACGTAACTTACGCACATGTATTGTATCCCCCATCCTTGGGAAGAAGAATAACTACCAAGTGTATACGGAACATAAACACGAAATAGTTGTCTAACTATTTCCCAAAGACATAAACTGTAAAGCTAAGGCACGGCCGTCCGTCTAATAGAATTAGCACTTGTAGGTCGTTGCACAGCTTACTGTATTGGAGACACTTGGTAGAGACGCGCATTCACTGTGAGTTCATGTCCCCCTTTTCTCTAACTGTTTTCAGTTTACTTAACTGCGGGGGTGAAATACATGTTACTATGATTTACGAGTACTTTACAACGGTATGTTTAACGTAAGGAGGTGTTATACGATCATGTGAGTGGATAGGAACAACATGGGGCCATTAGTCCTCATGGAGGGACCGAGGGACAGGAGCGGTAGATCTATCTGGGTGTAGCGAGCCCAGCCCCCGGCCAAACTAGAAACGGACCGTGGGGTGACTTTGTCCACATACTTTGCCGTGGCGAAATCTGCTAGGTTTGAGTCTCCCTATTTGCACTTCACATATGTCAGTGGCCTTGCAAACCATTGGTGATCACAAGTCCTCTTACAACTGCTACATACCACAACTATTTTATACTCACAAGTGTTTTACTTACTCACTTACACATGAACTCGCTCAACATTATTGTTGATTTTTCAACTCACATGTATTTCAGGAAATTAACGAGATCTGGCACGGTATGGAACGTTTTCCGCTGCACTTGTCATGAAGTCATCAGGGTTTAGGGGATGTGTCTCTTTCCTGGACAAGACACAGTCCTTAAACCACGTTTATGTTATGTTTTAATTTGTAAGGTTGTTGAACAAGGTTATGGTTGCATGTTAAAACAATGGTACTGTATTTGATTTTCAAAACTTAATGGATGACTTGCATGGTTTTTAAATTCATATAGCTTGTTATGGTTAAGCTATGGTATTAAGAAGTCACACCAAAAATTAACCACGCTTCCGCAAAGCCAGGGTGTGACAGCTTGGTATCAGAGCTCTGATCATAGCGAACTAGGATTCTTTCTCGAGTCTAGACTATGATCACTAGGGCTCTCACGAAAACATTTTCTGCATACCACTTAAGTCCAGATCCACACTTTTTACAAACAAATGTTGAGCACATTTTATTAATTATAAGTTCAGCTTGGAGGGCTGAGGATCGATCTGGAGGATCGAGATGGTCAAGGTAGTTGAGCACGTTGGTTTGTTATAGGATCGATCTGGAGGATCGAGGCTTGGTCTAGGTGACCAAGATAGTGGGCTAGCAAGGCTAGGAAGAAAAGGTTCAGCCTGGAGGGCTAAGGATCGATCTGGAGGATCGAGGTTTGGTTTAAGTAAAGGATAGAGCAGTCTGGTAGACTGGATGGTATTGGCTAGTAAGACTAGGAGGATTATGTGATGCCTTACTTGATGACTTATGTGATTACTTGATTTATGATTGACTATTTGTGCATGTTTGTGTATATGTTACAGACACATGGATTCTGCAGACACTGGTGGTTCAGGCACCACAGGCCCGAGGCCTATCGTTTCAGACGACATTGAGTCATCGGAGCACGAGGTTTATACGTCAGACTTCACCAGCACGGATGATGATGACTTTCAGCCATTCGCCTTACCCGACGGCGTTGATGAGCTCCCAGTTGATCTTCCAGCCGGGGATCTACCACTCGTTGTGATCCCTGCTCCTGTACCCCTTGCAGCATACCCTGTTTTACCCATCGACGACGAGGAGGACGACGTCGATATGTTTGAGGAGGAGCCTTTGGAGGATGCTCAGGGCGAGGCCCTACCTGCTGTTGCTCCCTTACTGATCGCAGATGCTCCGGCTGCGGAGTCACCTGCACATTCCCCAGTCGCGGACTCCTTTGAGTCTGTGGCTTCTGTACCCACACATGCTCATAGTGCGCAGCACTTCTCCCATGGGTCCGATTCTGACCAGGCTTTTTCTGTTGCTTCCGTACCTGGACTTGTTTTTGACCATGACGACGAGGAGGATTCGGATCCTATGTTCCCACCAGGATTTGATCCTGACCGTGATTTAGAGTATGTCCCGATGGACGAGTTGTTGGAGGACCCAGTAGACGCTGTTGACCCTTTTGATCCGATTGATCCTGACTTTGATTTTGACATGGCGTTTGATGACGTTGGGCCTGCCATTGCACCTGAGCAGGCAGCTGCCCTTGACCCTTTACCAGAGCATGACCCTGTGCATGCTGATGTACCTTTTGAGCCCATTGCTGATGATCACCACATAGATGTTCCTGTTGATCCCATTGGTCCTTTACCCATCGTTGATGTACCAGTTGACCCCCCTTTCGAGCACTTGGCACCCGTTCACCCTGTTGTTGCTCCCATATTTGATCCCGTTCCCTTAGACCCCGGACATGCACCGTTCGCGGCGCATATGGATCCCCTGGATGAGTCTGCACAGCATGGCTGGATACCGGCAGACGAGGACGTTCCCCCATTCCCTCCACAGATTCCTGTTGCACCACATACTGACTTTTCATTTCAGGTTCCTATGTTTATACCTCCAGCAGGGCCTGGAGAGGGTTCCTCAGCTCACCCTGATGGGCATGTACCGATGCCCATGCCTTTCATGCCTCAAGTTCCATTTGTCCCACCCACTACTGCTCCTTTTCGTGTGGCACCCTTTGACCCCACACAGGAGCCACTGCTTTGGGCACCGTTTTCCCCTATGCCACCCACTGATCCATACCACAGGTTCCATGTGGGGCACACCATTGAGGATGTATTGATGTCCTTTGTATACCAGCATGAGTCGCATGAGCAGCGACTACAGGAGTTGGAGAGAGCCCATCTGCAGCCATGTCAGTGCCATGGCCGGGTACCCTCTCCGTTACAGCCGTTTCGACCATTACCCCCTGACTATGCTGCTCGTCTTACTACTTTGGAGCAGCAGATTGCTTCCATTATTCGCACACAGCAGGCGATGGAGGCGGACTGGTTACAGTTGCGCCATTTGTTTTATACCCGTTTTCCTCCTCCTCCACCACCATCTGCTTAGAGCTCATCGGTGCCACTTGGGTAGGCGAGGTGATAAGGCGGCGATTGTTCTTTGTCTGCACAGCATTTTGGAGACTACGTTATGACTTGACTTTTGTTATGTACTTGATGTTGTATTGATACTGATGTAGCTTTTGACAGGGATGATGTAGCCCCTAGTGATTGATGATTGTATGTATACACTTACGATGTGGTCTCATTTATATGGCAATCGCAGTTTTCTCACCATATTTGGATTCGCTTGATTACTTGTTTATATTTTATGACATGGGATGTGTGTGATTGATATTGTGATGTGTGATAACCTGGGATGTTATGCGATTATACTATTACTACCGTTATATACGTACACTATACTACGACTGATTTACGTATTATAACAACGGAGCCTTACTATGGCCTAACCAACTTAAACCATCTTTTAGAAGATGCCGCCAAGACGCGAACCAAACATGCCAACAAATGAGGCAGAACTACAGCAGATTATTGCTGCTGCCATAGCACAGTACGCAGCATCTCAGCCAGGAGCAAGCGGAAGTGTTAACCAAGGCAATAACAATCCACCACACGGTAATACCACGCCATTCGAACCTACCATGTCCTAGCTGGACATCTTTAGCAATGATGCTAATGCCAAACACATGTTTTAACATACGTGCAGGATGCACCTACAAGCAGTTCTTAGACTGCAAACCAGTTAACTTCGATGGCACAGGAGGTGCAGTTGCCTTTACCCGCTGGGCTGAGAAAACCGATTCTGTGTTACGCATGAGCAAGTGTGCAGAGGATCAGCAAGTCACATACATTTCAGGGCTGTTTTTAGACGGAGCCCTATCATGGTGGAACCTACAAGTGCAAACACTAGGCGAAGCTGCCGCCTACGCCCTGACATGGGCCGAATTGAAAGAACTGATGCGCAAGAAGTACTGTTCACGCGCAGAAATTCAAAGGTTGGAGACTGAATTTTGGCACTTAAAGATGGATGGACCTAAGATTGCGGAATACGTCCAGAGGTTTCACGACCTATCTCAAGTGGTTCCTTATATGGTCACGCCAGAATACAAGCGAATCGAGCGCTTCATTTGGGGTTTGGCTCCCCAAATAATAAGCATGGTAACCTCCTCCAAACCGGCGACTATCACTGAAGCCATCGATTTGAGCGTGGCTCTCACCGAGGAGGCGATTCGTTTAAACAAGTTTGATGAAGTCAAGGCAAAGAAGACAGAGACTCACGTTGAGTCCTCAGGTGATAACAAAAGGAAGTTTTCAAACTTCAAACAAGGCGTCAGTATGGCAGTAAAGAAAGGAAAATCAGCTGGCAGTACCAAGAGAGGAAAAGGGTACCAGGGCAACCAGCCCAGATGCAACAACTGCCAACGCCACCACGCTGGCCCTTGTAACATAAGAGTTTGTGAATCTTGTGGAAAACCGGGCCACTCAAGGGAATCATGTTGGGCTAGTACAGGCCGCGGAGGCCAGGGAGGATATGGAAATAGGAACGATAACCGTGGTGGAAATGGAAACCGCCTACCAGGAAATTTTGGAGGAAACAGAAACCGAGGTAACAATGCCAACCAGAACAACACCCCAGCTGGAAACGGGGATGGAAACGGGCAGAGGCTCGGATGTTATAACTGCGGGGAAATCGGGCATTTTAAGAAGAATTGCCCAACACTGAATCAAGCCCGTGGTAGAGTATTCCAGCTCGAAGCTAGAGAAGCACGCCAAGATCCAAATGTTGTTACGGGTACGTTCCCTATCAATCAACGCTATGCGTCCGTTTTATTTGATACAGGTGCCGATTATAGCTTCGTATCGATAGAATTTAAGAATATGCTTGGGTTAGCTGCTACTAAGTTAGACATTCCCTACTCGATCGAATTAGCGAATGGAAAGTTAGTTGGAGCCGACGAAGTAATCAGAGGTTGCGTGATAGAATTGGGAGAACGCGAGTTTACTCTGGATCTACTACCAGTCCAACTGGGAAGCTTCGACGTGGTGGTAGGAATGGATTGGTTATCCAGAAACAAGGCTGAGATAGTATGTCACGAGAAAGTTGTTCGTATCCCAACCGATGATGGTGAGACAATTGTGGTTCACGGAGAGAAGCGTGACGCACCGCTAAGATTTATCAGCTGCTTGAAAGCAAGGAAGTGTTTACAGAAAGGATGTGTTGCTTTTCTGGCACACATCGTAGATAAGAAGGCTGCCGAGCCAAGGATCGAAGATATCCCTGTCGTAAGGGAGTATCCCGAAGTCTTCCCAGAAGACTTACCCGGACTGCCACCTCAGAGGCAAGTGGAGTTTCACATCGACTTAGTTCCAGGCGCAGCGCCTGTAGCTAAGGCGCCTTACAGACTTGCGCCGTCTGAGATGCAAGAATTGTCGACACAACTCCAAGAGTTGTTAGACAAGGGTTTTATTCGACCAAGCTTCTCGCCTTGGGGAGCTCCGGTCTTGTTTGTCAAGAAGAAGGACGGAAGTTTCCGCATGTGTATTGACTACAGAGAACTGAACAAGCTGACGATCAAGAACAGGTATCCTCTGCCAAGAATTGATGATCTGTTCGACCAACTTCAAGGTTCAAGCTGTTACTCTAAGATCGATCTTCGATCTGGATACCATCAACTAAGGATACAGGAGGAAAGTATCCCGAAAATAGCCTTCCGAACTCGTTATGGACACTACGAGTTCCTCGTTATGCCATTTGGTTTGACAAACGCGCCTGCGGTATTCATGGATCTAATGAATAGGGTTTGCAAGCCATACCTGGACAAGTTCGTGATTGTATTCATCGACGACATCTTGATTTACTCAAAAACGAAGGCTGAACACGAACAACATCTTAGAACCATATTGGAGCTGCTAAAGAAAGAACAACTGTACGCCAAGTTCTCTAAGTGCGAGTTTTGGCTACGCGAAGTCCAGTTTCTTAGACATGTGGTTAATGGGGATGGAATTCATGTTGATCCCACAAAGATCGAGGCAATCAAAAACTGGGAAACGCCTACAACGCCAACCGAGATTCGACAATTCTTGGGTTTGGCTGGCTACTATAGAAGGTTCATCGAGGATTTCTCGAAACTCGCTCAGCCATTGACGCTCCTGACACAGAAGGATAAGACGTTTGATTGGGGAATCAAACAGGATGAAGCATTTCAGATATTGAAAGATAAGCTCTGCAACGCGCCAATCTTAGCTCTACCGGAAGGTACCGACGATTTTGTGGTATACTGCGACGCATCGCGTCAGGGATTGGGTTGTGTGTTGATGCAACGCCAAAAGGTCATTGCTTACGCATCACGCCAACTGAAAGTGCACGAAAAGAATTATACCACACACGATTTAGAGCTTGGCGCAGTGGTTTTCGCTTTAAAGATCTGGAGACACTACCTGTACGGTACGAAATGCACAATCTTCACAGATCACAAAAGCTTACAGCATATATTCAACCAGAAGGAGTTGAATATGAGGCAAAGACGATGGGTTGAATTATTGAACGACTACGACTGCGAGATAAAGTATCACCCAGGGAAGGCGAATGTGGTCGCCGATGCCCTAAGTCGTAAAGAAAGAATCAAGCCCATAAGGGTTAGGGCTTTGGAAATGATCATTCGAACCGATCTCTCCTTGCGCATTCGTGCTGCACAAAAGGAAGCTCTCAAGGAGGAAAACCTCGAGGAAGAATATCTCCGTGGAATGAAGAAGCTTTTGGTACCAAACAAGGAAGGGACGTTATGTTTTGAGAAAAGGATTTGGGTTCCTCTGTTTGGTGGATTAAGGGAAGTTATTTTCGATGAAGCACACAAGTCACGGTACTCTATCCACCCTGGATCGGATAAGATGTACCAGGATCTCAAAGATTACTATTGGTGGCCTAGGATGAAAGGCGACGTTGCTGTTTACGTGAGCAAATGTTTAACGTGCGCTAAGGTCAAGGCGGAATACCAGAAGCCCTCGGGGCTGCTGCAACAACCTGAGATTCCCAAGTGGAAATGGGAACAAATCTCAATGGATTTTGTTACGAAACTGCCCAGAACGCCAAGAGGCCATGATATGATTTGGGTGATTGTTGACCGCCTAACAAAGTCCGCACACTTTCTGCCAATCAAGGAGAAAGACAGTACTAGTAAACTTGCGGAAATCTACATGAGAGAGATCGTAGCACGTCATGGAGTACCACTCTCGATCATCTCTGATAGAGACGGAAGATTTGTGTCAAGAATATGGCAATCTTTCCAAGAATCTTTTGGCTCACAATTGAATCTGAGCACTGCGTTCCATCCGCAAACAGACGGCCAGAGCGAGCGAACAATACAAACGTTGGAAGACATGCTGAGGGCATGTGTTATGGATTTGGGCGGTAGCTGGGATAAACACTTACCTTTGGTCGAATTTTCATACAACAACAGCTACCACACCAGTATTGGTGTCGCGCCATTTGAGGCCCTATACGGACGCAAGTGCCGATCACCCCTATGTTGGTCTGACGCAGGTGATAGGCAGCTTGCTGGTCCCGAGATCGTCCAAGAGACGACAGACAAGATCGCGCAAATACTTAAACGCATCGAAGCCGCTCGCCACAGACAAAAGGCCTACGCGGATCCAAACCGGAAGCATGTGGACTTCCAAGTCGGAGAAATGGTTTTACTGAAGGTATCACCCTGGAAAGGGGTGGCACGCTTTGGAAAGCGTGGAAAGTTAAATCCGCGCTACATTGGTCCCTTCAGAATTCTGGAAAGAATCGGGACAGTAGCATACAAGTTGGACCTACCTACTGAACTGAATGGCGTTCACGATACATTTCATGTATCCAATTTAAAGAAAAGTCCAACTCAAATTGACGTTGCCATTCCTATCGACGAGATTCATATTGACGACACGCTCCACTTTGTTGAAGAACCTGTTGAGGTCACGGATTGGAAAGTTAATAAGACCCGCCGGAGCAGTGTCAAACTCGTCAAAGTACGTTGGAATGCCAGACATGGTCCTGAATTTACCTGGGAACGTGAGGACCGGATGAAAGAGAAATACCCCCACTTATTTCCTAAGAACTCTGCATCTACAAGCAGGACTTAAATTTCGGGACGAAATTTATTTAACGGGGGGAGAATGTGACAACCCGCACTAAACCAGGTATCCGTACAACTTAATTAATGATTAATTACTACTTGATTACTGTGCTTGTTTGAAACTAGCTGATAAACTGCTACCTGCATACTGATACATGCACTTACTTGCATCATACTTTATATGCTGTCACTACATTATTTACATACGGCACCTTAGTGACAAACATGATGCACAAAAAGCACAGTAGCACTAAACGGATACACGGCAAACATGCTGATATGACCAGCATCAGGCAGACACTGCCTCTAAGGCCTGTTAAGAGCCTCATATATTTTGGCTACACTGGTAGTGAGTGTAGGGATATAAGGGTTGCGTTACCGCGTCTCTAGGGATAAGATACACTGATTCGGATGTGCCAAGAACGTACTTTAAGTACCAAACACAGCACTTTAATAATTAATCCAGCTTCTAGCTGACTAGTAAAGTGCCAGAAAATGAGAAAATATTACTAGACACTTTCTAAAGTGTTGGAAACAAATTGTGTCACTAAAGATGTTAATAACGACACTTTAAAGCTTTTATAACGCTTTAACGGATTACTATCCAACTGAACAACCGGACTTTACCCGGAACATGAAAATATTAATATTTTCACTATTTATATTTTTTCTAAGCTAGTTAGGGTCCCTGATTACCCTAACACCCGCCATAACGTGTAACATATTACTAACGGAGTTTAACGCTTAACTTAACTTGGTTTAACATAACTAAACTCCTAATTACTAGTTTAAATCGAACCAACCCCCCATCCCATACCCTAACCGGCCCCAAAAACCAAAGGGGACATCCTAGTACATGATTTATTATTTAATTAGAGTATGTTTGATATCATGGGTACATAAAACCCACTAGATAATGCACCATAATTTTCCTATATATAATACCACTAAACATGAGATAACTATCACTAAACACCACTCAAAAATTACTCTCTTCTCTTGCTCTCTACATCTCGGCCGAACTACATACACCCACCATCAAATTTTTGACTTTAGTTCTCATCATTCCAAGTATATACAAGCCTCACAAGTCGCGTATTAGGAGCTTTGGCGCAAGCGGAACGCGAAGGACCTCCACCGTTAGCTTTTATCCACCCCGTTTTCGTCACAATTCTTCCCTAGCCCCGAGCTAGAGGTATATCACTTAAAACTTGTTTTTACGCTTATCTAAAGTGGTTAAAAGAACTTTCGTTGGTTAAATATCATAAACATGCGTTTTGAAACTTTAAAGTCTAGTAAGATCACAAAAATGGTGGATAATAACATATAACTTGTGTAAAAGTCGTAGGACTTGAAATATGTGTTTATTGAGACCCGATCTATGATGTGGTAGCTCGGAACATCGTTTAACCCGACTTTGTAAGATCATGTATCTTCACATAAGCTCGTTTTTGACTAAATACAAGGGTTAAAGGTGAAACTCTACGACACAAGATACATGAACTTGTGTAAAAATATTTTACTTGTGTAAAAGTGATTTAACCGGTACAATGGTGTTTAAAACTAGCGGATCTACGTATCTGCAAGTGGTATTTTTGAAAGACCACACTTTAAAGAAATCATGTTTTTCTAAAGATGGATCTTACACTAATAAATATGATTTTATAAACCACAAGTGTGTAAACACTTGTGAAATGAAAGGATCCGACAAATAACTATTTTTGGGAAAAATGACTAGAAGTTGTAAAGACGGATTTCTCTAGTCACGAGGTTTTTACAAGATTAAAGTTACTTTATATAAAGATCTACATATATAAAGGGTGTTTACACTATAGATTCGGAAAAACTGCAAGTTCATGCGATTATGCGATTTACATACTTGTCGACTAGTTTGATGTGTCGGAAATTGTTTGATTGAATAAAGAAGATTGTTGAAGTGATTTGTTAAAAGAAAATGATACGCTTGAAAGCGTGGCCACCTCCAGTTACAGAGGAAACTCTGGCGAAATTTTCTAAAAACCTAACACTTAGGCTTATTTACACAACAAGTGTTAGAACTATTTTTGGACATATTTTCGAAACATAAATTTCGCCAGCACTATATTTTACTAAATATTCGGAGGTGGGATTTTCACAAAGATTAACGTGATAAATATATTTGTCACAACACTGTTTATGATTATTTTGTGAAAATACATAAATATTATTTTAGAATGAAAATAATATTTACAAGCGTTAATGATTCCAAAACTCTTCGAACGCTTCCACAAACATATAAGTTACACCGGTAATTACATTACCACAAGATTGATAAAAACGTAACTTACGCACATGTATTGTATCCCCCATCCTTGGGAAGAAGAATAACTACCAAGTGTATACGGAACATAAACACGAAATAGTTGTCTAACTATTTCCCAAAGACATAAACTGTAAAGCTAAGGCACGGCCGTCCGTCTAATAGAATTAGCACTTGTAGGTCGTTGCACAGCTTACTGTATTGGAGACACTTGGTAGAGACGCGCATTCACTGTGAGTTCATGTCCCCCTTTTCTCTAACTGTTTTCAGTTTACTTAACTGCGGGGGTGAAATACATGTTACTATGATTTACGAGTACTTTACAACGGTATGTTTAACGTAAGGAGGTGTTATACGATCATGTGAGTGGATAGGAACAACATGGGGCCATTAGTCCTCATGGAGGGACCGAGGGACAGGAGCGGTAGATCTATCTGGGTGTAGCGAGCCCAGCCCCCGGCCAAACTAGAAACGGACCGTGGGGTGACTTTGTCCACATACTTTGCCGTGGCGAAATCTGCTAGGTTTGAGTCTCCCTATTTGCACTTCACATATGTCAGTGGCCTTGCAAACCATTGGTGATCACAAGTCCTCTTACAACTGCTACATACCACAACTATTTTATACTCACAAGTGTTTTACTTACTCACTTACACATGAACTCGCTCAACATTATTGTTGATTTTTCAACTCACATGTATTTCAGGAAATTAACGAGATCTGGCACGGTATGGAACGTTTTCCGCTGCACTTGTCATGAAGTCATCAGGGTTTAGGGGATGTGTCTCTTTCCTGGACAAGACACAGTCCTTAAACCACGTTTATGTTATGTTTTAATTTGTAAGGTTGTTGAACAAGGTTATGGTTGCATGTTAAAACAATGGTACTGTATTTGATTTTCAAAACTTAATGGATGACTTGCATGGTTTTTAAATTCATATAGCTTGTTATGGTTAAGCTATGGTATTAAGAAGTCACACCAAAAATTAACCACGCTTCCGCAAAGCCAGGGTGTGACAACTTTCGAGCTTGAGTACACGACATGAGTTTAAGACTATTAGCAGGTTTCTCACCATGAACCTCTAAGATCTCACCAGTCGAAAGCGGAATACGGACAATCTTCTCAAATCAAATCACCTCTGCATGGAACTTGGCTAACCAATCCATACCTACTATAACATCAAAGCTTCCAAGTTGCATTGGCGTGAGGTCGATAGGAAAAGGATGGTTATTAAGGTTCAACTGGCAATTTCGAAGAACAGAATCAAGAACAACGGGTTCACCACTAGCAACTTCTACTGTCAAAGGCTTTCGTAGTTTTGTTCTAGTCATGCGAAGCAAAGGTTCAAAAGATAATGACACAAAACTCTTATCGGCACCCGAATCAAAAAAGACAGAAGCAGGCTAATTATTAACAAAGAACATACCATTTACCACCTCGTTGTCTGCTCACGCCTCGTTTGCATTCTTGTTAAAGACTCGTCCACGAGCCTGAGCCTGATACGCGTTAGCTAACCTCAGACACTGATTTCGATAGTGGGTCAGATCCCCACAATTGTAGCATGAACCAGGTGGATAGTGAGGTCGTGCAGCCTATGCTGGTTGTTGAGCATGTTGTTAGGCAGGTTGCTGAGCAGGGTTTTGGGCTGCTTAATTCTGGTTTGGGGGAAGACAACATGTGGCGGTAAGATGACCAGATCTCCCACAATTGGTACTATAACGACACTGAATGTTCGGTTGATGATAGCTGTTACACCTGTTGCACAAAGGTGCATTGCCAATGTACGGTTTCTTGGCAGGTGGTTGCGCGGGCTGATTTGGAGCTGCTTGGTTTGCCTGCGCTGTAACAGCAAAGTTCTTGGAAGCCTTGCGCTTCCTAGACCTTCTTGAAGACTCAGATTTCTTACCCTCCTTACTCTCACTCTTATCAGACGATTGTTTCTGATTCTTGTCACCCTTCCTATGAAGTTTACCTTTTCTGATTTGCGATTCGGTCAAGGTCACAACCAACTCGATGGCCTGACGAACGGTGGTAGGGTTGCTACCAGTAACGATATCTTGTACAGGGTCAGGCAAACCATCAATATACCTCTCGATAGCCTTATCAAGTGGGGTAACCATTATGGGACATAACAAACTCGGTTCCTCATATCTATCAGTATAAGCCCGATGTTCACCACTGTCCTGTTTCAGGTCATCAAATTCCCTTTCTAATGCCCTTTATTCGTGATGAGGACAGAATTCCCTCATCATAAGAGTTCTAAGCTCTTCCCAGGTTTGACCCAAAGCAATCTCAGCACTACGATCTCTGATTAACCCATTCCACCAAGTAAGAGCCCTCTTTTGAAACACGCTAGATGCAAACTCAACTTTGCGATTATCAGGACACTAAACATGAGGAAAAGTACTCTCAATGCTCTCGAACCACTGTAGGAGCCCATTTGCTCCTTTAGAACCACTAAACTTGAGCGGTTTAGCGGAATTAAAACTTTTAAAGTTGCATGGAGGAGGTGCATTATTGTTATTGTTGGCTTGGTTGATTTGAGCGATGAGATTTGGGAGTGCAGCAGCCATTTGATGCGAAATAATAGCTGCCAGTTCGGCATTAGGTGGGTGAGCATCACGTCGAGGAGGCATTCTAAAAGAGGAAACACGAGAGAAAACTAGTGAGATGGCATTGGATAAGAATAGAATAGAATGTTACAAATATAGACAAAAAGCAAGGATGGTGGTCATTCGTTCGTTACCACAAAGCAAACAAACGACACACAATGACTAATCAAAGTAAATGGGTCACAATAATGTATCGGGAAGACATGCTTTAGCCTATAAGTGGACACTCACCCCAAGAGTTCCCAGGTAAGAGTGACTGGTCCGATTTTGTGGATTTGTACGAACACTCTAGCCTAGACAGAAAACTCGAGGTATAGGCATCCACCCTTCCAGATTGCACGTGTTCACATTATCTAGACCCAAACTTTGACGAGATTTTGAAAATTTGGAAGGCATTAAGCCAAAAACGAATCGTCCAAAGGGTGGGTGATTATTTTCAAAATCGTTTTGGAATTAGAGGGTTCAAAACCTTATAACAAATCATCTACGAATAGATGATTGATTTTCAAAATCGTTTTGGAAAATCGTGTTCTTGTTTTGGTAATCACCTAAAGATAGGTGACGTGTATGTTTTAAGATCTAAACACAAGACAACTTGTGTTAGGGTCCTAGAAAAGTTATAGTCTAGGTCAAAGCATTACTAATAACGTAATTCCCTATAACCATTGGCTCTGATACCAACTCTTTTGTCACACCCCGACCGCGTAAAACAACAAACAGCGGCGGAAACGTCGGGGAGTGGAGCAACAGAATTATTGTTTCACAACCAAGGTATTTAAAGTTTCGTCTTATTTATATAAAAGAGATTACATTGTCTTAAAACAAAGGAAACATAACATAAGTTAAACTAGTCTTGCATCTTTTATTGTCACTAAGGCCAGAGTCCGCCTAAGTGTGTCACGATCAACCCTATGCATCAGCTCCTGAAAACACATGTGAAAATAGGTACGTCAGCATAAAAATGCATGTGAGATACATAGGTTTTGTTGAAGCAGGATTCATGACTTGTAAGTTAAAAGAAGTGTTTTACAAAAGGTTAGTCATGAATCTTGTAAAAGTTTTTCTTTTATAAATCACACGAAAAAAATCGATATGAAATTCAAATGATATTAAAGAAAGTGTACGGTTAACTGAATAACCAAGTAAAATGAGTTTGTATAGGATATGTTATTTGTAAACCATTATTTTGTGAAAGTCTATCGTTTGTGTAAAATGTATCATGTCTTTGTTGAATTGATTTAGATAACGCTACGATATGTAATATCATAAAACCACTTATATATAGGAAGTACCAGCGGTGTATCCACCATGATTTTATCATATTACACACGCCTTGTTATTTAAATCACTTTTCAAATAACCACCAAAATGTCTTGTTTAGACAAATGTCAAAATGTTTATGTGTAAACAGAGTCTAATGTCAAATGTAAATCATGTATGGTATAATCAAACAGTATGTATGGCAAGCGAAAAGTATCAACTTAAACCATATGTATAATGCTAATGTGTAAATTAAATTTTATGTATGGTGAATAAAAAGTATTTACTCAACCCCATAGCAAAATGTACAAAACAATGTAATTGAAATAAATCATAGTTTAAGTCAAAAGTTATGTTTTGCAAAATCAATGCTTTACTGATACAAACATTTATGTGGTAATGTTAAATGCATACATTCAAGCCTTGAGACTGTAGAATAAAGCTTTAAACAAATCAAAGGTTTATTAAATTGTTTTCGGATTCTGTCATTCCTTACGTCCAAACAAACCTAGGATTCCAGGAATGGGAGTTGTCAAGTCCTATGGTACCACTACATACTACCGAGCGGCGTGATCAATGTTAATGAACGTATTTTAGTTTCGTTATACAAACCAAATGTCATACCAAATATAAGCATGTTATGTGAAAACAATGTACTAAGTATGCTAAGTAAACACACAAAGCAGAAATGTCATGTAAATCAATGTGCTAGCATGCTCAGTAAACATACATAGCAGAAATGTAATGTAAATCAATGTGTCCATATGCTGAGTAAATATATGAAACAAAATTGTTTATAAAATCAATGTGTTAGCATGCTAAGTAAACATACATAGTAAAGCATAATGGAAATCATGTACTATATGCGTACTAATGAACATAGCAAGTATATGTCATAAAAGCACGAAAAGCAACAAGTAGGCACATGTGTTTCACCCCAAAATATTTGAAAACGGTAAAAGAGGGGACTATGTACTCACTTGATATTGCTTAGAAGACTTGAGATAACAATCAGATAACGCTAGAAGGATCACGGAATCAATCGGCACCGAATATAGGTAACTACGTTAATAACCGGTCCTAAATCCGAAGATCGGATAAAATGAGGTCTCGTAAACCAAATGAGTGTTGTAACTCATGTGATATGGTTTAACAATCCTATATTCTAAACGGAACCTATCCTAAGTGCTTATGACCCGATATGACCCGTTTAGGTAGCTTACACTACTTTAACGCGTCATTTGCGCAAAAGCGCAAGCGAATAGCCTAACTAGTCCTATGACAAGTATTATATGTCCTAACATGTTTAATAATCAGTTTATGTGACAAAATTGAAGTTACATATGCTTAAAATGAAATTATGCGCAAAAAAGAGTATTTTGGTCATTTTCCTAAGGCATATAAACTACCTATCATACAACTAAGTAAACTAAGTGAAAATAAGGTATAACCTCGGAAGGTTATTCCCTATGCAACTATGGTCACAAAATATGTTTGGTCGGATCCTAATGATCGACCAAACGGGTCGGGTTCGAAAGTCTAAGCGGTTGTTTAGACCGCTTGACTTACGACCCTAAACAAGCACTAAACTAAGAGTGACGAGTCAAACATGTTAAAACATGTTTAACTAAGTTAGAAAACAAGTTTGATATCAAAACAAAGTATTTTGATACCCAAGAATAGTTTCGTTGCAAAATACACATAAATACGTATTTTGACGGAAACTTGACTCGTCACTACGCCTAATCAACGTGGTAATCAGTAGGTATAGTCACAAGGGACTATAACCATCGTGATTACGCTCACGTTGCAAAGTTCAAACGAACTTTTGGACACCCATAAACTAGTCAAAGAAGAAAGTCAAACACTGTTTGACTTTCATGCTTGAAATGCATAAAAATCATGAAAGAAGCTTACAAGAGGTCCAAGCTTGATCATGAACAAAGAAAACTAAAAGATTGGAGCCTTCAACCAGTCAAGGGATAGCTCCAAAGCAGAATTGAGAAGGAAATGAAGGAATGAGCATGTTTGAATGAAAATTGATGGGTTTATATAGGAAATCAAAAACCATTGAGATCATTCCATGTGTTTTGAGCTTTGATCCTAGCCATACATTTGTGGCACATAGTTTAGGATACCATGGGAGCTCTAAAACAAGTTCATTGTATTGAAAAAGTTGCATAAAAGACCCTGAAATTCAAGCTGGTTGCTGAAAATGGAGTTTCTGTCAATATAGGGGTGTCGCGTGCCGCGACGGCAACACCCCTTTGCCGTGGCACGACGCTACGGCCTACCTGAGCCAGAAACTTTCAAAAATTGGTAAGAATGGTCCCTGCAGCATGTTTAAGCCATTTTTGACGCATTTAAGCCTCGTTAACCCATTTTAAAGGCTCAATAATGAAGTTTAAGTATAGGGGGCATGAAAAATGCTTGAAAACATCTCGGATGTCGGTTCGTTTGGTCGTACGACCTCGTTGTTCGGTTAATTACGACGAAACACGAACGGACGCGAAAAACGATCCAAATTACATGACGAATGGAATTTTAGCATTCCAAACACTAAAATAAAATATTTTAATGATTACAAAAATTTTTGGATCTCCGGATATGTTCAGAACGTAAAATATGCGCGTAAATGCAAACTTATGCACTTTTTGACGTTTTTAGTCCCTGTTTGATCAAATAAGCATATTTTCGCATACCGAACCCCTCAAAGCCTATTTCTAAACTATGTAAAGGATTTTTAGGGTATGTTTAACTTATGATCATGTTCCGAAGTGTTCGTTACTATACGAGTCGGCATACTTTTGCAGTTTTTCGCAATTAGTCCCTGCGATCGAATAAACTTGTTTTTGCCATACCAAACCCTTCAAAACTTATTTCTAAGTTATGTAAAGGTTATTTAAGGTATGTTAAGCATATGTTGATGTTCCAGAGTGTTTTTTGCGTTAAAATGATTATGTTTATGCATCAGTTTGCGTATAACTTTCCAGAAAGCGATATAGAGTTTGAAATCGAACAAAAATCAAAATGTGAAAAATGTCAAACATAAATAAACAAATAATGGGATCAAATAACATTGTTTTATTGATAATTGAACTATTCAGAGTTTGTACAATGATTACAAGCACATATGTCATATAAACGCGTCGAAAAACAAGTTTATAGCATGTAGGGGCCTGTTTTGCCAAAGTTTGAAAGTCTGACCTGTAGTCTCTCCCCTGGGGCGAAGACTGTTTCCTATATCTTCACGGACCGCAAGAGTTGGAGCTGGCAGATTCATTGAATTAAGCCAAACAGCATGTTCCCATTGATTTTTACCATAGAATTAGCATACCATGGGCTCGTTTTTGTGCTCCCCTAGTATTTAAATCTATGGGCAACAAGTGTAAGGCAAAGATCAAGTCTCAAAACACATGGAATGATCTTAATGGATCAAGATTTTCTATATATAGTCTTGGGTTTTCATTCTTGTTCCTTGCTCATTGATCTAATATGCTCTAAGTTGAAGCTCTCACATGTTGAAGGCTTCATACCTGAGTATTTTTAGTTCAATTCTTCCTTGCTTAGACCCTTTGTAAGCTTCTTTCATGCTTGTTCATGTATTTTAAGCATGAAAGTCAAACAGTGTTTGACTTTCTGCTTTGACCATGATTTGGTCAAGTCAAAGTCATTTGAACTTTGAAACGTGAGCGTAATCACGATAGTTACAGTCCCTTGTGACTATACCTACTGATTACCATGTTTATTAGGTGTAGTAACGAGTCATAGTTTCGGTCAAAATGCCGATTATGCACATTTTGCGACGAAACTATTTTCGGGTATCAAAACACTTTGTTTTGATATCAAACTTGTTTTCTAACTTAGTTAAACATGTTTTAACATGTTTAACTCGTCACTATTAGTTTAGTGCTTGATTAGGGTCGTAAGTCAAGCGGTCTAAACAACCGCTTAGACTTTCGAACCCGACCCGTTTGGTCGTTCATTAGGATCCGACCAAACATATTTTGTGGCCGTAGTTGCATAGGGAATAACCTTTCGAGGTTATACCTTATGGTCACTTAGTTTAATTAGTTGTATGATAGGTAATTTATATGCCTTAGGAAAATGACCAAAATGCCATTTTTGCGCATAATTTCATTTTAAGCATATGTAACCTAAATTTTGTCACTTAAACTGATTATGCAACATATTTAAACATGTTAGGGCATATAATACTTGTCATAGGACTAGTTAGGCTACTCGTTTGCGCTTTTGCGCAAATGACACGTTAAAGTAGTGTAAGCTACCTAAACGGGTCATAACGGGTCATAAGCACTTAGGATAGGTTCCGATTTAGAATGCAGGCTTTGTTAAACCATATCATATGAGTTCCAATACTCATTTGGTTACGAGACCTCATTCTATCCGATCTTCCGATTTAGGTCCGGTTTATTAACATAGTTACTTATATTAGGTGCCGTTTGATTCCGTGATCCATCGAGCGTTACTTGGCTGTTATTTCAAGACTATTAAGCAATATCAAGTGAGTACATAGTCCCATCTTTTACTGTTTTCAAATATTTTGGGGTGATACACATGTGCCTACTTGTTACTTTCGTGCTTTTCATGTTTTCGTGACATATACTTGCTATGTTTAATTAGTATAGTACATGATTTCATTTATGCTTTGCTATGTATGTTGACTGAGCATGCTAGCACATTGATTTCATAAACACTTTTGTTGCATATGTTTACTCAGCATATGTACACGTTGATTTACATTACATTCCTACTTCGTATGATTACTTAGCATACTTAGTACATGGTTTTCACATGATATTTGATTCTACATTGACATTTTACCTATGGGGTTGAGTAAATACTCTTTATTCACCATACAAGACTTTGGTTGTTATCTGACATTTGATTATACAAGGCATGGTTTATACCTAACATTGTGACACTATACATTGTTTGTGCATAACATTTGACATTGGTTTGACAAGACATTTTTGGTGGTTTACTTGGTAGGTGATTTAAATAACGAGACGTATGTAATATGATAAAAGCATGGTGGATACGCCGCTGGTACTTCCTATATATAAGTTATTTTATGATATTACATATCGCAGCGTTATCTAAACCACTTTGACAGGAACAAAGACATGATACATCTTATACAAAGACTCGACATATTGTTTACAACACACTGTTCTTTTTTTTCAAATAACTTATTTTGTACAAACTCATTTTTTCTTGGTTATTTATTTAACCATACATCATTCTTTTATATCATCTGATTTTCATATCGATTTTCACATGATTTTATAAAAGAAAACATTTTACAAGATTCATGACTACTTTTTGTTAAACACTTCTTTTAACTAACAAGTCATGAATCCTGCTTTAACAAAACCTATGTAACTCAAAGGCATTTTTATGCTGACGTACCTATTTTCACATGTGTTTCAGGAGCTAATGTATGATGATGATCGTGCTACACTTAGGCGGACTTGGGCCTTAGTGACTTAAAATGAAGCAAGACAATTTAATTTATATTACGTTTTCAGTTAAATTCCAAGACATTGTAAACAATTATTCTAATAAAACCAAACTTTAAATACCATGTGTTGTGAAACAATTATTTTGTTACTCCACTCCCCGACGTTTCCACCGCGGTTTGTTGTTTTACGCGGTCGGGGTGTGACAAACATTGTACAAATGAGAATAAAGAAATACGGAAGAAAGAATCATTTCATGAGCGGTGTTATTACTGTCATGAACCCGGTCATCAAATCATCTAGTGCAAGACGAAAGAAAATGATGAAGCAACCCAGTTAATACGTCAAGCCATCAACACTGGAATCCAGAGACAAGAGGCCGATGATGATTTTAGACAAGAATTAGCCGTTACTGGTACGGAAGGCGGTTTATGGTCAGAAATATGGTATGTAAGTACTAACTTTAAACATCATTATGCGGGAAATCTGGATGTTTTTAAACGAATAAAACATATGTTTGGAGTAGAAACCAAAACCAGTGAAAATAATTTCTTGTTCATAAGGGGCATTGGGGCCGTAGACGTTATGTCTGGGAATGAAACATTTCAAATTCAAAGTGTGTTTTACACCCCTGAAGTGGATCGAAATGTTCTAAGTATGGATCAACTTGTGACACAAGGTTATACCGTAAAGATTGGTGGAGAAAGATGTAGGATTTATCTGACGTTCAGTTTTCCCATTTCGAATACAAAGAATGAGAACACTGGTTTAACTAAAGAAGATGAATTAGGAATAAAAGAAAGGCAAATGATAATCAATCTCGGTTCAGATTATGATGAGTACAAAACAGATTATTTAAACTCTTATTTTGAAAATCTAAATTTGTCTTCTCAAGAACCAAATTAGAATGTTATGATCCTACAAGCAATGGAATTTTATGAGTTTCAAGATTGTAAAGCCTTGCTAGACATGTTAGAAGATGTAGAATATGTTTGTAAATATAAGTATGATCTGGAGATTAAATTTGAAGAGATGTTAGAGTGGTTCATAAAAACTAAATTCCGGCATACTCTGGTGATAAAGGAAGATAAATATGCTCGAGTTATATGTGGTGGTGAAACGAGAAAGAGGGCACAAGAATATTACGTCTAACAGCCTATGGGCAGTAGTAGCAAAGGACATGGGGTATAATTACAATGACGGTGAATTAATGAGAATAATGTATGCTATGTACCTGGATGTTCTAGTGTACTACAATAAATTTAAATCAACACAACAGAAAGTTTGTGGAAAAGAAATAGTGAAAGGTAATGAATCTGTTAGCCGAAGCCGGTGCTACTCCGATAATCAAGATTCAGTTGCAGGCCGAAGAACCATGAGTGAAGGTTGCATCCCGGAAGAAGAAGGTGACCATTAAGCATTATTTGCAGGAAATGATTGGCATGGGATAAAGAAGATGCAAAAAAGGCGTCGGTTCGATTTCAAGCAAGTGGAGAAGGCTGTGCATGAAGCTAATCGAAGTGTTCTAATGAATTCTCGGAAATATAATCAAGTTTAGGGGAGTGTATTAGATTATAAACTTAATTATGTATGTGTATTATGTATTGTTAGGATAATAATTAAACTTATATTATGTATTTATGTAACAAATAAGAGAAGGGGCATGACGGTTGATTCCTACCATTTCAAATGGCGGATATTCCCGCCAAAAGGAGAACCACCGCATCAATCGTCACTTCCAGTGTATATATATACATTTGCCGGCAAACTATTCCGGCACCAAGATATTGTATAATATCCTCTTCAATTTCATATACATTCTGTTCTCTGTGTGTGTATTTGTTATCATTCACTTGATCAAGGTTTAACATGGAATCTACTTCCAAGCCTTGTGAATCCAATTCTGATGTTCATACGAGAAGTGTTAATCTTCCTGTAACACATGGAAAAAAAATTCTTTTCTAAATCATAATAATAATAACAATAACAGTAATAATGATAGTTATGATTGATGTTGGTGTATTTTAATTTGGTACTTAAAATAAAGAGTTGAACCAATTAACTGTGCTTTCTATAAACTAAATTTGTATGTTGAATATATAATTATAATTATATTTGTTTAAATTTAAATGTGACTTATTTTGGAATTTTGAAAATTTTATATGATTATACAACAGTTTATGCAATTTCATTTCAACCAAAATATATAAGTGATAAATTAGAAATTGTCTAGTAACTAGACTAACTATATAGTTACAAGTATCCTAACAAGTTCCAACAAAATAATTATTTCTTGACTCTAATATGGTTGTACGAGACTTTTTTTTATAAAAGAAATGACAACTCCATGCTTTTCCCCGTTTTCCTTCCTGATGTAATCATCCATGTCATACTTCTATCAAATAAATAATACACCATACACAATTTCGTGCAACTCTGATGATATGATCAATAGAAGAATACACAACCCATAACATTTTTCTTGTTTGACTCTATATAAAAAATCATCATGACTATGTATGGGTTAACCTAATTATATAAACCAACTATATAAGAGATCCATATCACATCCACATACATTACCCATCAACCTTCTTCCTCTTCTAGACCCATCATCGCAAGAACCAGAACCAAGGTGAACCTACCTAGACCGCACTTTGTTGCCCATGTTTCGAGTTCGCTGCAAACCCACTTGAATCCGCCATCTTGTACCACCGTCCGTGGGTTACAACATCACCCGTCTTTGTATCCGTCATTTTCAGTCGCCGCACCAGCCACGATCATTGCCGTACCATCCTGTCGTTCCGGATGTGCAAGGTAGACAAACCAATCAACTTTATTTGTTTGATTTTACGGTTAAAGTTTCTGATTTAGTTTGGGTTTGTTGAACATTTCAGGCGATCGAGTAGGGTTTTTCAGTTTGGGTTCGTTCACCGGCCACTCATTAGAATTCTGGTTAGCTTCTGCCGCCGAGTAAGGTTATAGAGAGAGAGAGAGAGAGAGAGAGCTCTCTAAGTTGTGTGCTATGTGTGTGTATGTGTGCGTTTGAATATGTGGGTGTGGGTTGTAGTGTGTATTACGTCTGATAGTGTGTGTGTTTTTCTTTTTGTGTCTCGGGTGTGTGTATGTATAGATCCTGGTGTGTGGTTAAAAAGAAATTAAAAGAAAATCAATTAATTGTTTTCATTAGTTAATACACATTTTAAACTAAAGGGTAGCCAGTTAAGTATTTCATAAAAACAAAAGTGATTCGATAAAAAATCAAAAGTGATTGCTATTGGTTTTATACTAATTAATCTCACATATGCATTTATATATGAACATATAAACTGATCAATAGATATTAAAATTTTAAAAGCTTACAAGCATGATTTTTATTTTCCTTGCAAAAATGAAAACTAGTTGTATCATTTATTCTCTTTAAAAACCTATTTTAGGAGCAAATTTTAATGGTTAAAAATTCATTTTGTGTGGTTATATTAAACCATGCTTAGTAATTTCAAATAGAAAATTTATAATTTAAGATATAAATCATTTTCTTAATATATATACACACACCTTATATTTTTAGGCAATGACCATATCTAGTTTGAGACATATATTCTCTTCAAATATCTTTTTTTTTTTTTTATGTTTGACTTGAACTTTGAAATGGTCTACAGATTCAATGATTTTTCGATAAGTATGGCATTCAAATCTATGTATTTTATGACTTAGAAAGCTTTTTGTTTACGTATCTACCTTTGTGCAACTTATCCTCCTAAAAATGCAACAAAATCACATAAGTTAGAATATTGGCAAGCTTTTACGAAGCATGTGATGTGTACACCATAAAAGAAATAGTTTTGACCACTTTTCCCTTGCATAAAGAAATACTTTTTGTAAGTGTTAACCGAGAGTGTGGGCCTTGATAAATTTTTACAGGTAAGTTGGTTCTTGGTCGCTGGGAAAATTTAACAAAAGCTTTAAATCTAAATAAATTATATAATACTAATCTCGTAAATACGGGATTTAGGTTTGTATAATTTTGGAGGATGACTGATTTGTGGATTATTGCTTTTGCCCGCTAAGCTAAGGTATAGATCCTAGTCCTTGACATCGTAGCATTATTATTTGCATCCATTACCTTGTGGTATGGATCCGTGATTTTTTTTATTTTTTATCATAGTATAACTTTATTTATCTATATATCTTCGTTACTCTTTGGTACGGATTCATTGGTCCTACCATCTTAGTATAAATCTGTATCCGTTACTTTGCAGTACGGATCCTGTTCCTTTTTCATCATAGTATATATTTCGGTTCCTCATACGGGTATGGATTCTTTGGTGTTCTCATCATTGTATTATTTTTATTTAATCATATCTGTCACTTCGCAGTACGGATTTTTGTTTATTCATGTTATCCGTTATGTGATGTGTTATTAGAATCATAATCAGTATGGTATTGTTTATATGATTATTAGTGTGTTGTAGCATGCCATACCTCTGACTTGTACTCATGGTCGCATGTTCCTGTCAGTTGCCTGTAAGTTATTTACATGGCCTTAGCTTTTGTACTCTGTCACCCGAGCGTCTGGCTTGTCGTTGGGCGTAAACAGCATGGCACTTGTCGTGATAGTGCGTAATAAAAGTTCACGACGTCTCTAGCATGTGCTTGTGTAGCGCTTGGCCCCTAGAGGCGTATAGATCGATCTTAGCTCTGATATGGTAATTTCTAAAATCTACGAAATGCTTGCTTGACCGTAAAAGACCTTAATTAACTAAAAATTAAGTCAAATGACACATTTATTATTATAAACTTGTTTTACAATAGTACTGAAATTAATCGAAAAATGTCAAATGTGACAATGTCCCAAACCTAGAATGAGATTCATGAAATTTCTCAAACTATTTCTACAACTTTTAAATTAGGGTAAATTACACTTTTCATCCTTTATGTTTGTAGCGGGTTGTAATGGATGACCTTTAACTTTAATAATTACAGTCACAATCCTTTATTTGGAAAACTCATTACACCTTTCGTCCTTTACCCCTAACCAGGTTAAAATTTTCAGTTAAATGTGGCATGTGCCTTGCACATGAGGGTAGGTTAGTAATTTTACCTATTATATTAACAATATATATATATACAAAACATAAACCTACAGTCCACACCCTCTCTCAGCTCACTTTCCCTCTCTAAAAAGTTGTATAGATCTGTGCTCTGTTGATCCCTACTAATCATCGCATAAACTCCATACTTCATCATCCACCATTTCCATTGTTGCATGAAAGTAAATCACCTCAACTTTAGTCTTGATTTATTTCTGGAATTGCATTGGTTCAAAATGTGTGTTCTTTAGTTTTCACCCATTGAGATTTGAATAAACCATATCTCAACCTCTGTTTCCATAAGTGTGTAAATGGGAGTGTGACAGCAAGCTATAAACTTTAAATCTTATCCACTATAAAAGCATTAAAACTGTAAACCACACATAGGCAAATTAAAATGTCTTAAATTAATCATGTAATCACCTAAAATCTCCATAATTTTCACTGCCACCATACTCCAATAGGCACCAAAAAATCCCTAATTCCACTTCCCATTTCCAACACTCATCCCCAATCATATTCCCCCATTTTTTCTTCCAACAAACTCTAATTTCACGCAATTAGGGATTCAAATTCAAAACCATGGAAGAATACCTCAAATCAATTTGATTACAACCAGATTCGGCCGCAGTCATTGTCGCAACCCCCGATCCCTGGTTCCCAGGGAACGGGCAGCCGCAAGCCAGATTCGGTGGTATCGTGTATTGTCTAATTTGGCAGCGGAATTTTTCATCAGGACCGTAGTTAGGAAATGTTTATCAGAGTAAAATACCACATTTTCATAGCATTAAACAAATGGGATAAACCCAAGTTCATAGTACATGCTTTTTCATAGGAATAAATTCTATTTATTTAATAAAAAACATCTATTTTATTTTTGGGAACTTTATTGCCACTTTTCCAAGCCTTCAGTGCTGTCCAGCTGGCTTCTATCTGCCTTTCACAGTTTGTTACCTGAAATGCGATTTAAAAACATTTGTCAGTGGGAAATACTGGTGAGTGAATCCCAGTTTAATCAAGTTTAAATAAAAAGTCCCAGTGTACAGTATTGAGGGCGATCCCGCAATTATATTTGTTTACAAGACATCACAATTAACATCCATGGTACTGTCGAACCCGACTTGTGGACATGTTACTCCTTGACTAGGTGGTAACAAATTTTGTATACAAAACCCCAACATACTCATCATAATTGTATTCTTACAAATACTCAATAACTGTTATTCGCATGGAAAAGTATTTAAGGTTTTGTAAAAACATTTAACAAAAGATTTACAAAAAGTGGATCAACTCACATTGCTGTCTTAGGTTTTCCGTAAGGGTTTCCGGGTGATAATCTAAAATTTACACAAATGTACACGCGTTAGTATTAATAACCCATTTTAACATTAGCAATACCCTCCCCGAGACGGCATTCCAATGACTACGTCGGGCAGAACCACGACAGCCATTACGGAACCCTAGATCAATCGGGCAGCGTATCTAATACGTATCCAGGGGTTATAATACTTACAACGGAGCAGAACTTCGCTAATTAGGGGGGTATAATACCCGAGTATTATGCCTTCTATTCAGAATTTAGAGAAAAGAAATCGTTGTGAGCGAATTCCAAATGAAATCCGATGGCTTGCTTAAATAGTTGCTGAACTTGACTCTCTCGCGGCCCGCGTAAGCGTAGGCAAGGGCCTACGTGGCCCGCGTCAACCCTGGTCAACAGGGTAGCTTGTCCGGGTCATCTACTAGGCTCGACACGATGATGACACGTGTCATCACCGGGCTGCGCCACATTTTGGGACTATCGCGGCCCGCGTAAACTAATGGGGGTCTTACGCGGCCCGCCTGAACCTAAAGAAATCAGCGAAATCAGGTTCTAACCTTCATACCGCCCGCATAAGGTTGGGGTGGGGTCCTACGCGGCCCGCCTCGACTCAAAATTTCAATTTTCATTTATTTTTAATACTATTTAATATATTTGAGGCCCGTATTCGCGTATGGGGTGTATTTAAAGACATTTTGGGATATTTTAAAATAGATTAGGGTGTCGGAAAAATTATGAGGGTGTCAGTTTATTGAGGATTGTTACATCCTCCCCACCTTGTTTTAGAGCTCGTCCTCGAGATCTACTGGAACAAGTGTGGATATTTCCTTTGCATTTCAGATTCAAGCTCCCATGTATACTCAGGTCCTCTTTTGGAGTCCCACTTCACTTTGACCAGAACTAATCTCTTATGCTTGAGGTTCTTGACTTTCCTGTCTTCGATCTGTAGAGGCCTCTCTACAAACTTGAGTTGTTCATTTACCTCTATATTCTTAAGAGGTACCATTAGCGATTCATCAGCTAAACACTTCTTGAGATTAGATACATGAAATACATCATGTATTCCTGCCATTTCCTCTTGCAGTTGTAGCTGATAGGCTACAGGTCCTATTCTTCTAATAATCTCAAATGGTCCAATATACCTGGGACTTAGTTTTCCTCGTTTGATGAATCTTACCACCCCCTTCCAAGGAGAGACTTTCAACAATACTTTGTCTCCTACTTGAAATTCTAATGGTTTACGTCGGTTATCGGCATAGCTTTTCTGTCGATCACGTGCTGCTTTCAGTCGTTCCTTGACTTGAATGATCTTATCGGTTGTTTCTTGCACTATCTCAGGTCCAGATAGTTGTTTTTCCCCAATTTCTGCCCAATAGACCGGGGTTCGGCACTTTCGTCCATAAAGTGCTTCGAATGGTGCAGCATTAATACTTGTGTGATAACTATTATTATAAGAAAATTCTATTAAAGGTAAGTGATCGTCCCAATTACCTCCAAAATCAATTACACAAGCTCTAAGCATGTCCTCCATTGTCTGAATTGTTCTTTCGCTTTGTCCGTCCGTTTGAGGATGATAGGCTGTGCTTAACTTTAACTTGGTTCCCATGGCTTTTTGGAAACTTGACCAAAAATGATAGGTAAAGCGGCTATCTCTATCAGAAACAATTGACAAAGGTATTCCATGTAATGAAACAATTTCATTTACATACAATTTGGCTAATTGTTCCATACTGAAAGTTTCCTTCATTGGTAGGAAATGAGCTGACTTGGTTAGTCTATCTACAATCACCCAGATTGTATCACTACCTGTCTTTGTTTTGGGTAATTTGGTAACAAAATCCATTGTTATCAATTCCCATTTCCATATTGGCATTTCTAATTGATGTAATAAACCTGAGGGTTTCTGGTGTTCAGCTTTAACTTGTGAACAAGTTAAACATTTAGAAACATAGGCTGCTATGTCTTTCTTCATTCCTATCCACCAGAAATTCTTCTTTAAATCTTGATACATCTTATCATTTCCTGGATGCATCGTATACTTAGACTTATGGGCTTCTTCTAATATATGATGACGTAGGTTTCCTAATTTAGGTATCCACATTCTCTTTTTATGGAATCTCCAAATTCCATCTGTACCCTGTTCTAATTCTTTTAGCATACCTTTTAGTTTTTCAGTATCATCATTGATTACTGATTCTTGTGTTTCTCTTATCTGATCATTTAAATCTACTTGTAGATTTAATTTAAGAGAACGTACCCTTTTTGGCTTTTCATGATACTTTCGACTTAAAGCATCTGCCACTACATTTGCTTTTCCTTCCTGATATTGGATATCACAGTCATAATCACTTAGCATCTCCATCCAGCGTCTTTGTCTCATATTCAACTCCTTTTGCCCAAAAACATACCTTAAACTCTTATGATATGTGAATATGGTAAACTTACTACCATAAAGGTAATGTCTCCAAATCTTAAGAGCAAAAATTATAGCTCCTAACTCTAGATCATGGGTTGAATAATTCTCTTCATGATTCTTAAGTTTTCTAGATGCGTAAGCTATAACCTTTTGACGTTGCAATAATACACATCCATAACCTAACTTAGAAGCGTCACAATAGACTACAAAGGCTTCAGTTCCTTCTGGTAACACTAGTATGGGTGCATGGGTTAATCTTTGCTTAAGAATTCTAAAAACTTCTTCTTGTTTTGGTCCCCATTCAAACTTAATGGATTTACAGGTTAACTTAGTTAAAGGAATGACTATTCTAGAAAAATCTTGAATAAATCTATCACACCCCCAAAATCCACCATGTGGAGCGTCACCGCTTGGAGGCGTGACATAACCAGGATCGAGCCACCAATCATATATATTGAACAACATAATTAAGTAAATAAAACCAACCACAATACAATTGGTGACCAAAAGAGAGTAACCGATTTTAAGTTAACAGCGGAAGCATAAAACGTGAGTCCAAAACATAAGTTCCATAGTTCATAAATTTAAAGTCCAAAACGTAGGTTTTAATAAGTTCATAGGGATTTGAATATTAAGCACGGAACATAACAGTCCGTATCCCACAACGACCTCCTCCTCGTGCAAGCTCCATAAGCATCTAGCGACCTGTAAGGCATGTAACAACGAGTCAACAACAAAGTTGAGTGCGTTCACGATTGGTTGATTAGTTTTAAGTTGTTTCTGAAAACGTGGTTTAACTTTCGTTGGCATATTTGCCGTGGGGGTTACCCCATAGTTGAAAGTATGTTTAAGCAGATCCTTTTTATTACCCAAACCATATCCATAATTAGTGGGGGGCTTCCCCATGAAAACTACTAGACCGTATGATATCGACTACTAACGAATTTTGTTGTGCCCTACATCAGTGTCTATCATCACTGACAGTTTGCCATAGTCCATTAGTACAGGCCCGTTCGGACGACACGGTGTGAGGTTTGTTAAACCTAATAGCGCTATTAACTAATGACCCGCTCGCCATCGGCCTCGGCGATTAAGTCGATATAAAATGAGGGACTTAATGATAGAGTTTTGTCTAGTAAGTTTTAAGGTTGTTGTCCTACCCAAGGAGGACGAACATACGTATTCTACCCAAAGAGAATACGCAGGATTAATATTGGCATCCTACCCAAGGAGGATGGCCGTACATATCCTACCTAAGTAGGATATATAGATTCCGTTTTAATTTCTTTAACCCATTCCCAAACCACCGGGAATCCCATGCCTTAGAAAGTGTGTGAACTCACCTTGGTTTGCTCGGTTAGATTCTCAAATATAGATAACAGTCAAGGTTGGTCAATCACATCCTAATATGATTACCAGTTAGTCATTTAGTGGTTTCAAATAGAGCACAAAGTTCCTACACGTATCTACTACATAACATGCATTCACTTTAATAGTTCACGCTCATATAAACATTCCACCTATAGCTACTCTAGAACAAGCATACGATATTGCACATATTACTTTCATTGACATATAACATGTTAGATCATCCTCAGATAACATACTCGACATTTAGACACGCAAATTACTACTTATGTCGTTTCAGCTTTAATATTCAAAACCGGGCTGTTTTCGGACATTTTAATAAAATAGTTAACTTATTCCAAAAATTCCCAAATTTTTACAGAATGTCTTAAACGATCCAAATATTATTGTGTAAAAATATAGGGGTCCATTTTATTACCAATATTTTATAAAAAAATCATTTTCCGGACTGAAATCAGATTTATCTTTTTCTGACTGCAGTCCATGGAATAATTTATTTAAAATTCATCGAGATTCCGATTTACGAAATTCCAGTGAGAGAATTACAAATACATCGGTGGTCATCTACAGTACAAATTTCATGATCTAACTCTACACAGAATTCAAGTTATTACGGAAAGCAGAACGCATATTTTCAGCAGTAAAAATGCAGCTCTAGCTGCTGTTACAAAACGACACTTTAAAAATAGTAAACGAAGTCCAAAACTTACGATTCCAGTGCCATTAGAACCGTATTTCATAATACATAAATCTAGACTTCAGAAAATACATTTTTCATTTTATTAAGGTCCTGTTACAGCCAACTGAAGTTGGCTGTAATCACCAATCAGACTCCAGTTTTCAGCTTTTAGCTTTCTAACTCGCGTTCGATTGATTCCGTTAACATGTTTAGTGATCACAACAACATCAAACATCAATATTAACAAGCAAATCATCAGATAATCAACAAGAATCAAAACAACTTCATATTAACATTATTTCTTCATGCTTAAAGCTTATGTTTAAGTTTTAACTTTATGTTCTTTAGTGTTCTTGAAGTTCTTCACATTTACCATCATGTTTCATACTTTAACCACCTTCATAGGATGTAAAATGAGTAGATCTAAGAGGCTTACCACTAGCTTAGAGCTAGGAGAGTTCAAGTGAAGAAAAGTGGTGGATAAAAGAAGATAAGCGAGGTCCTTCAACTTCCGAACACACCGAGCTTCGTTGTATGCACTATAACACCTTTGTATGCTCTTAAATTAGTGGAAGATGATTGAATGATGATGATGGCGAGGGTGGTTGAGTTCAGCCGAAGCCAAGGAAGGAAGGAGAGGGTAAGTTTTGTTGAGTTGAAGAATGGAATGAAAGTTAGAAAGGTCTAAGGGTTAAATAAGAAGGCTTCCAACATTTTATTACCCTTTAGTCCTTATGCCTTCTATAGTACATACATATCTAATAAACTACTAAATAAAATCATAGGGATGTCCCCTACTTCCATAACCGTAAGGTGGGGGGATGTTTAGTTGTGATGCAATGGATAGTTAAAGGTTATGGTTAGATCTTGAGTATTTAGTTAGTGTTATAAGTGTGTTAAGTAATATATAGTGTGTTAGGGTGTTCGGGGACCCTAACTAGCTTAGAATGTGACACCTGTGTCACTTCAATCGTCAAACAAATACCAAACTAATGAAATATTGTATTTCATACTTGGGACTTGTATAAATATGTGTATCATTTGCACATATCAATGCTTGTTCGATTTCAAGCTTTATATCGCTTTCTGGAAGGTTATATGCGCACTGATGCGTAAATATAACCAGTTCAATGCAACAAATACTCCGGAACATCAACATATGCTTAACATACTTTAAATAACCTTTACATAACTTGGAAATAAGTTTTGAAGGCTTTGGTATGGCAAAATCAAGTTAACTCGCTTACAGGGACTAAATTTGACAAACTGCGAAAGTGTGCTAATTTGAACTGTAACAAACATTCCGGAACATGACCATAAGTTAAACACACCCAAAATATCCTATACATGGCTTAGAAATAGGCTTTGAGGGGTTCGATGTGCTTAAATAAACTTTTTGGTCATTCAGGAACTAAAGCGTCAAAAAGTGCATAAGTTTGCATTTTCGCGCATAACTTACATTCTGTATACATCCGAACATCCAAAAATTTTTGTAAGCACTAAAATATTTGTCAAAAATGTTTTCTAAACTTAGTTAAGCATGTCAAAAATGCATCGAAAACCAAGTTTGGAGCTGCGGGGACCAAAACTGTCATTTCAGCAAAGTTACTGGCTTACGGACCGTAAGTCCTCACCCTTACGGTCCGTAAGGACCTCCCAGAACCTCATAATGTGGTTAACAGCTGGTTACAGCTGTTAAGCACTCATAAACCCAATGCCACATGTTAATCCCTGATGTTGGGGGGCCAATTTGGGTACCAAGGTGTTGCAACAAATGTAGGGATGAGATTGAAGCACGTTATTCGATAAACGATCTTAACGGTTCTAACATTCCTATAAATACCCAACCCATTCACTTACAAAACCCACAAATCTGATCTAAGAATGCTCTAAGTTGAAGCCATTGCTTCATACCTGAGCTACTTGGATCAAGATTAGCTTGCGGGGACCCTTTGTAAGTGTTCCTTCGTTCTTTTATCGCTTTTCGAGTCTGAAATTCAAACTATGTTTGACTTTCTGCATTGACCAGTTTATGGTCAACGCGAAGTTCGTTTGAACTTCCTAACGTGAGCGTAATCATGATGGTTATAGTCCCTAGTGGCTATACCTACTGATTACCACGTTATCTAGGCTCAGTGACGAGTCGTAGTTTCGGCCAAAATGCGTATTCTTGCGTATTTTGTAACCAAACTACTCTTAGGTATCAAAACCGTTTGTTTTGATACCAAACCTGTTTTCTAAACTTAGTTAAGCATGTTTTAACATGCTTAGCTTGTCACTTTTAGTTTAGTGCTTATATAGGGTCGTAAGGTAAGCGATCTAAACAATCGCTTATACTTTCGAACCCGACCCGTTTGGTCGATCATTAGGATCCGACCAAACACATTAGGTGACCATAGTATATAGGGAATAACCTTCCGAGGTTATACCTTATGGTCGCTTCGTTAAGTAGTTGTATGATAGGTGGTTTATATGCCTTAGGTAAATTACCAAAATACCCTTTTCATGTGTAATTGGTAATTAAGCATATGTAACCTAAACTTTCGTCACTTAACTGATTATGTAGCATAATTAAACATGTTAGGCATATAATACTTGTCATAGGACTAGTTAGGCGAACGCGTTTTACGCGAACGACACGTTAAAGTAGCATAAGCTACCTAGACGGGTCGTAATGGGTCGTAAGCACTTAGGTTAGGTTTCATTGTAGTATGTAGGCTTTGTTAAACCATATTACATGAGTTCCCATACTCATTTGGTTTACGAGCCCTCATTCTATCCGATCCTCCGATTTAGGTCCGGTTTATTAATGTAGTTACCTATATTAGGTACCGTTTGATTCCGTGATCTTCTAGCATTGCTTGGTGGTTATCCTAGGACTATTGAGCAATCTCAAGTGAGTACATAGACCCCTATTTTACTGTTTTACAAACTGTTTTGGGGTGAAACACATGTGCCTACTTGTTATTTTCATGCTTTCCATGTCTTCATATCATATGCTTGTTATGTTCAATAGTACACTTATAGTACATGATTTCATTGTGTTTTTGCTATGTATGTCCTTTGTTGCATACTTAGTACATCGTTTTACATTATATTTTATGCTATGTATGTCCATTGAGTTCATACTTAGTACATTGTTTTACATTACATTTTATGCTATGTATGTCCATTGTGTGCATACTTAGTACATTTGTTATTCTTCACGTGTTTACATTTTGGTATGACATTTGGTTTGTTCAAATGGGATAATATACATTCATTAACATTGATTACGCCATTCGTTAGTAGGTAGTGGTACCATAGGAATTGACAACTCCCGTTCCTAACATCCTAGGTATGTTTGGATGGAAGGAATGACCGAATTTGATAAACATAACACAGATCAACCTTTAATTTGTTTAAAGGTGTATCACCACAGTCACAAGGCTTGAATGTATGCATTATAACATTACCGCATAGATGTTTATATCAGTATAGCATGCATTTGTTCCACAAAACATAACTTTGATTTAAACCATGTTTTACTTCAATACCTTGTTTTTGTGCATTTTACATATGGTTTAGTTGATATATTTCACTTACCATACATGATATTTTGGATACACATTACATGATTTGCATTAGACATAAACATTTTGATATTGATATACACAATTCATGATTTACATTAGACATAAACATTTTGACATTGATATACACAATTCATGATTTACATTAGACATAAACATTTTGACATTGATATACACAATTCATGATTTACATTAGACATGGTTTTCACACAAACATTTTGACATTTGATTATACATAAACATTTTACTTTGGTGGTTTGGTTTGAGTAAGTGATTTAAGTAACGAGGCGTGTGTAATATGATACAAGCATGGTGGATACGCCGCTGGTACTTCCTATATATAAGTGCTTGTATGGTATTACATATCGTAGTGTTATTTGAATCATTTCAATTTAGACATATAACATTTTATACAAATAACATACTTTTTACAATACATTGTTTTACAAATAACTTATCTGATACAAACTCATTTTACTTGGTTATTTACTTAACCATGCATTATTCTTTTATACATATATATCATTTGGTTTATTTATCACTTTTCAAATGATTTACAAGACGAAGCAAATTACAAGGTTCATGACTAAACATTTTCTTAAACATAAGTCATGAATTCTATTTTCACAAAACCTATGTATCTCACAGGCATTTTTATGCTGACGTACCTATTTTCACATGTGTTTCAGGATATGATGCTTAGGATTTATCAAGATACACTTAGGCGGACTTGGGCCTTAGCGACAATAAAAGATGCAAGACTAGTTATTTGTGTTATGTTTCTTTGATTGTCAAGACATTGTAACTCTTTTAATCAATAAAACAATATTTCAATTTCCATGTGTTATGAAACAATGATTATGTTACAACACTCCCCGACGTTTCCGCCACGTTTTGTTGTTTTACGTGGTCGGGGTGTGACAGAAAAGTTGGTATCAGAGCCCATGGTTATAGGGAATTAGGTTATTAGTAATAATTTGACCTAGTCTATAACCTTCCTAGGACCCTAACACGAGTTTACTTTCGCTTAGTCATAAAACAATACCGTCACCTATCCTTAGGCGACAACCACAACAAGAACACAAACTTCAAAACCGCTTTGAAAAGCAATCATCTGTTCTAGGATGATTGATTACTAGGTTTTGAACCCTCGAAGTTTTCAAAATCTCGTCAAAGTTTGGGTCTTATAATGTGAACACGTGCAAACTGGAAGAGTGAATGCCTGTACCCTGAGTTTTCTGTCAAAGGCTAGAGTGTTCGTACAAATCCGCAGTATCGGACCAGTCACTCTTACCTGGGAACTCTTGGGGTGAGTGTTCACTTATAGGCGAGCACGTCTTCAGTGATACATTAATATGGCCCGCTTACTTTGATTTGTCACCGTCTCATTTGTTTGCCTAGGGTAACAAACAAATGAACGCAAATTCTTATGCATTGCCATTCTGTTTTGTTTTATTTTCCGATAACATTTCATTTGTTTCCTCCTGTATCCTTCATTTCCTCCAGAATGTCTCATCATCGCAACGATGCGCAGATATCCGAGCAGACTGCCAAATTTGCCCAACAAATAGGCAAAGTAATCCTGAAGACTGTTGAATTAGGCATTGCCATGTCTCGTCTCAACAATGAAGCCACTCAAGGGCCTCCAAAGGAAGCAGAAGTCAAGCCAGCACCACCAGCCAAGAAACCAATCGAGGAATCAAAGACCATGGATGAACAGACTGGATCCCCTAAGAAGTCAAAGAAGTGAAAGGCTTCTCAGAACTTCGCCGTGGTCGCTCACAATGGTCAAGCCATCCCCAACCAACCAGCTCAACCCCCTGCTAGGAAGCCATACAATGGAACTGCACCCTTGTGCAACCAATGTAACCTTCATCATCATGCTAGTGTGAAGTGCCGCAAATGCCAAATTTGTGGACTTATAGGTCATACAGCAAGGGTTTGCCCAACTACAGCTGCACCAAATCAAGCAGGACCTAGCCAGGTGTCAACACCACCTGCTAAGAAACAATACAAGGGAACGACACCGTCATGCAACAAATGTAAGGGGCATCACCAAGCTCACTTACAGTGTCGTCTGTGTGTATCATGTGGATGAGTTAGTCACCTGGCAAGTGCTTGTCGAATTAACCCAAACCAAAGTGGTCCAAATCAAGCTGGCGACAATCCTGCTCAAGCTCGTTTCTCACCAGGGTCCTGTTACAACTGTGGCGAGATGGGCCATTTCCTAAGGGATTGCCCAAAGCTTGCTAATGCAAATCTGACCCACAGATAAGCATTTAGCTGATTAGAAAATGCTGCTGCCTTGAATAATTTGAACCTTATGCTTTTGTATCTTTTGTTGAACCCTAAAACAATCTATTTTGTTTATAAATAAATCGTTGTTCACAATTCTGATGTACAAGTGTAGTATATGTGTGTATGACTTTTCCCTATAATACCTACATCAAGGAACTATGTTCCTTACAAACTGCTCTTGCGAATTTCCCATTCTTGCGTTTGCTCATGATTCCCTTGGAAAATTCTAAGTACTCGTTTCATTCTAAGACACGAAGTACACGAAATAAAGTGACATTATGAGTAATCGTGCTTTTCACACATCTGTGCCTTTGAATTCTTGGTTAGATAACTAAGGGTATTTTCAAATCTTAAACCCATTACGTTATGATTTTTTTCAACATGCATAACATATGTTTTCAAAAACAACCTCCATGATTTCAAGGACATTGTCTATGTTTTCAAAAACAACCTTCATGATTTCAAAAAAAAAAAAATATTTTCCTCATACATTGACTTAACCTTCAAATTTCGCTTCATATGTCACCTTGGCATATCGAGCATCTCAACTTCATAAGCATTTTACCTCATGTTTTGACTTAAGCACGTCTAGTGCAAGGTTTTGAAATGCCTCCCGCTCTCCAATTCCCAAAATCCACATGGGATCTTTTTATCTTCACAATTAGACCCTTGTGGATGATTTCCATTCAAATCCGAGTCCTTAATTGGATTCCTTGTATACCCTAATTCGAACATTTCGATTCCTTATAATCGAAATCGAATTTTCTTTTTAAAATCTTCCTTATCTTTATAGTTAGATCCTTGGAAATATTTAAAGTGCCAATCAAAATCCACGGATTGGATACCTAGTATGCTTTAAATGCATGTGCACAATTAACAAAATGATAACAAATTAAAGATCAAGATAAACAATTTTGTGGTTATGTGTTTTTGTGTTATGTTTTTCCTTTTGTGGTTTTATTTTCGTTATCCAAATCCTCGTAGAACCTTCCATATCTGCATATGAAGGATTCATAGTAGGATATCCAAAGGTACTACCTTAAATCCTTAATGGGCTTCTATGTAATAGTTAAGACCCTTGGATTATATAGTACCATTCCATGATTCATAAGAGGCCCTTTTAGTGGTCTAGTAAAAAAAGATTGATTCAAAAATCTGGTTAAGAATGACATGTGATGATATAAGCTGAAAAGACTCCTTGGTTGTCTATTAAAATCATTTATTGATTTAATAAAAGGGACCCTATGGTGGTCTAGTCACAATTATCACAGGCTCGTTCATTGTTTTCTTCCCCTACACATTTTAAGATGCACTACGTGACTATGCAAGGAATTACGTAATTATGGATGCATACATAATTACGAAGTTCAGTGCACGGAAACCACAGTAAGATTTATTATGTGTAAGAACCGATAGTGGCAACAATAACGAAATGTGAACAATGTACAGGAGGTATGGTGGACGCACCAATAACGCTTAATAGACTTATATATAAGTGTCCCTCCTACATTTCAAGCTTGATGTTATTTAAAGTTACTAGAAGTTCAAGAACTCTAACCAGTGTTGTTTGGTCTTTTCAACTTCATGTTTTAAACTCTCACAAGTTTCCTCTAAATAAAATTTCGGGACGAAATTTCCTAAAGTAGGGGAGACTGTGACACTGTGTCACTTCAATCGTCAAACAAATACCAAACTAATGAAATATTGTATTTCATACTTGGCACTTGTATAAATATGTGTATCATTTGCAGATATCAATGCTTGTTCGATTTCAAGCTTTATATCGCTTTCTGGAAGGTTATACGCGCACTGATGCGTAAATATAACCAGTTCAATGCAACAAATACTCCGGAACATCAACATATGCTTAACATACTTTAAATAACCTTTACATAACTTAGAAATAAGTTTTGAAGGCTTTGGTATGGCAAAATCAAGTTAACTCGCTTACAGGGACTAAATTTGATAAACTGCGAAAGTATGCCAATTTGAACTGTAACAAACATTCCGGAACATGACCATAAGTTAAACACACCCTAAATATCCTTTACATAGCTTAGAAATAGGTTTTGAGTGGTTCGGTGTGCTTAAATAAACTTTTTGGTCATTCAGGGACTAAAAGCGTCAAAAAGTGCATAAGTTTGCATTTTCGCGCATAACTTACATTCTGTATACATCCGAACATCCAAAAATTTTTGTAAGCACTAAAATTTTTTATTGTAAAGTTTGGCATAAGAAAAATCCTTTCGTCGTGTAATTTGGATCATCTTTGCGTCCGTTACGACTTCCGTCGTAATTAACCGAACAATGCAATCGTACGGCCAAACGAACCGACATCCAAGATATTTTTGAGCACATTTTAAGTTCCCTATACTTTAACTTCATTTTAGAGCTTTGAAATGGGGTTAACGGGGCTTAAACGTGTCAAAAATGCATCGAAAACCAAGTTTGGAGCTGCAGGGACCAAAACTGTCATTTCAGCAAAGTTACTGGCTTACGGACCGTAAGCCCTCACCCTTATGGTCCGTAAGGACCTCCCAGAACCTCATAATGTGGTTAACAGCTGGTTACAGCTGTTAAGCACTCATAAACCCAATGCCATATGTTAATCCCTGATGTTGGGGGGCCAATTTGGGTACCAAGGTGTTGCAACAAATGTAGGGATGAGATTGAAGCACGTTATTCGATAAACGATCTTAACGGTTCTAACATTCCTATAAATACCCAACCCATTCACTTACAAAACCCACAAATCTGATCTAATAATGCTCTAAGTTGAAGCCATTGCTTCATACCTGAGCTACTTGGATCAAGATTAGCTTGCGGGGACCCTTTGTAAGTGTTCCTTCGTTCTTTTATCGCTTTTCGAGTCTGAAAGTCAAACTATGTTTGACTTTCTGCATTGACCAGTTTATGGTCAACGTGAAGTTCGTTTGAACTTCCTAACGTGAGCGTAATCACGATGGTTATAGTCCCTAGTGGCTATACCTACTGATTACCACGTTATCTAGGCTCAGTGACGAGTCGTAGTTTCGGCCAAAATGCGTATTCTTGCGTATTTTGTAACCAAACTACTCTTAGGTATCAAAACCATTTGTTTTGATACCAAACCTGTTTTCTAAACTTAGTTAAGCATGTTTTAACATGCTTAGCTCGTCACTTTTAGTTTAGTGCTTATATAGGGTCGTAAGGTAAGCGATCTAAACAATCGCTTATACTTTCGAACCCGACTCGTTTGGTCGATCATTAGGATCCGACCAAACACATTAGGTGACCATAGTATATAGGGAATAACCTTCCGAAGTTATACCTTATGGTCGTTTCGTTAAGTAGTTGTATGATAGGTAGTTTATATGCCTTAGGTAAATTACCAAAATACCCTTTTCATGTGTAATTGGTAATTAAGCATATGTAACCTAAACTTTCGTCACTTAACTGATTATGTAACATAATTAAACATGTTAGGCATATAATACTTATCATAGGACTAGTTAGGCGAACGCGTTTTACGCGAACGACACTTTAAAGTAGCATAAGCTACCTAGACGGGTCGTAATGGGTCGTAAGCACTTAGGTTAGGTTTCATTGTAGTATGTAGGCTTTGTTAAACCATATTACATGAGTTCCCATACTCATTTGGTTTACGAGCCCTAATATTATCCGATCCTCCGATTTAGGTCCGGTTTATTAATGTAGTTACCTATATTAGGTACCGTTTGATTCCGTGATCTTCTAGCATTGCTTGGTGGTTATCCTAGGACTATTGAGCAATCTCAAGTGAGTACATAGACCCCTCTTTTACTGTTTTACAAACTGTTTTGGGGTGAAACACATGTGCCTACTTGTTATTTTCATGCTTTCCATGTCTTCATATCATATGCTTGTTATGTTCAATAGTACACTTATAGTACATGATTTCATTGTGTTTTTGCTATGTATGTCCTTTGTTGCATACTTACTACATCGTTTTACATTACATTTTATGCTATGTATGTCCATTGAGTTCATACTTAGTACATTGTTTTACATTACATTTTATGCTATGTATGTCCATTGTGTGCATACTTAGTACATTTGTTATTCATCACATGCTTACATTTTGGTATGACATTTGGTTTGTTCAAATGGGATAATATACATTCATTAACATTGATCACGCCATTCGTTAGTAGGTAGTGGTACCATAGGAATTGACAACTCCCGTTCCTAACATCCTAGGTATGTTTGGATGGAAGGAATGACCGAATTTGATAAACATAACACAGATCAACCTTTAATTTGTTTAAAGGTCTATCACCACAGTCACAAGGCTTGAATGTATGCATTATAACATTACCGCATAGATGTTTATATCAGTATAGCATGCATTTGTTCCACAAAACATAACTTTGATTTAAATCATGTTTTACTTCAATACCTTGTTTTTGTGCATTTTACATATGGTTTAGTTGATATATTTCACTTACCATACATGATATTTTGGATACACATTACATGATTTGCATTAGACATAAACATTTTGACATTGATATACACAATTCATGATTTACATTAGACATAAACATTTTGACATTGATATACACAATTCATGATTTACATTAGATATAAACATTTTGACATTGATATACACAATTCATGATTTACATTAGACATGGTTTTCACACAAACATTTTGACATTTGATTATACATAAACATTTTACTTTGGTGGTTTGGTTTGAGTAAGTGATTTAAGTAACGAGGCGTGTGTAATATGATACAAGCATGGTGGATACGCCGCTGGTACTTCCTATATATAAGTGCTTGTATGGTATTACATATCGTAGCGTTATTTGAATCATTTCAATTTAGACATATAACATTTTATACAACTAACATACTTTTTACAATACATTGTTTTACAAATAACTTATCTGATACAAACTCATTTTACTTGGTTATTTACTTAACCATGTATTATTCTTTTACACATATATATCATTTGGTTTATTTATCACTTTTCAAATGATTTACAAGACGAAGCAAATTACAAGGTTCATGACTAAACATTTTCTTAAACATAAGTCATGAATTCTATTTTCACAAAACCTATGTATCTCACAGGCATTTTTATGCTGACGTACCTATTTTCACATGTGTTTCAGGATATGATGCTTAGGATTTATCAAGATACACTTAGGCAGACTTGGGCCTTAGCGACAATAAAAGATGCAAGACTAGTTATTTATGTTATGTTTCTTTGATTGTCAAGACATTGTAACTCTTTTAATCAATAAAACAATATTTCAATTTCCATGTGTTATGAAACAATGATTCTGTTACAACACTCCCCGACGTTTCCGCCACGTTTTGTTGTTTTACGTGGTCGGGGTGTGATAGAAAAGTTGGTATCAGAGCCCATGGTTATAGGGAATTAGGTTATTAGTAATAATTTGACCTAGTCTATAACCTTCCTAGGACCCTAACGCGAGTTTACTTGCGCTTAGTCATAAAACAATACCGTCACCTATCCTTAGGCGACAACCACAACAAGAACACAAACTTCAAAACCGCTTTGAAAACCAATCATCTGTTCTAGGATGATTGATTACTAGGTTTTGAACCCTCGAAGTTTTCAAAATCTCGTCAAAGTTTGGGTCTTATAATGTGAACACGTGCAAACTGGAAGAGTGAATGCCTGTACCCTGAGTTTTCTGTCAAAGGCTAGAGTGTTCGTACAAATCCGCAGTATCGGACCAGTCACTCTTACCTGGGAACTCTTGGGGTGAGTGTTCACTTATAGGCGAGCACGTCTTCAGTGATACATTAATATGACCTGCTTACTTTGATTTGTCACCGTCTCATTTGTTTGCCTAGGGTAACAAACAAATGAACACAAATTCTTATGCATTGCCATTCTGTTTTGTTTTATTTTCTGATAACATTTCATTTGTTTCCTCCAGTATCCTTCATTTCCTCCAGAATGTCTCATCATCGCAACGATGCGCAGATATCCGAGCAGACTGCCAAATTTGCCCAGCGAATAGGCAAAGTAATCCTGAAGACTGTTGAATTAGGCATTGCCATGTCTCGTCTCAACAATGAAGCCACTCAAGGGCCACCAAAGGAAGCAGAAGTCAAGCCAGCACCACCAGCCAAGAAACCAATCGAGGAATCAAAGACCATGGATAAACAGACTGGATCCCCTAAGAAGTCAAAGATGCGAAAGGCTTCTCAGAACTTCACCGTGGTCGCTCACAATGGTCAAGCCATCCCCAACCAACCAGCTCAACCCCCTGCTAGGAAGCCATACAATGGAACTGCACCCTTGTGCAACCAATGTAACCTTCATCATCATGCTAGTGTGAAGTGCCGCAAATGCCAAATTTGTGGACTTATAGGTCATACAGCAAGGGTTTGCCCAACTACAGCTACACCAAATCAAGCAGGACCTAGCCTGGTGTCAACACCACCTGCTAAGAAACAATACAAGGGAACGACACCGTCATGCAACAAATGTAAGGGGCATCACCAAGCTCACTTACAGTGTCGTCTGTGTGTATCATGTGGACGAGTTAGTCACCTGGAAAGTGCTTGTCGAATTAACCCAAACCAAAGTGGTCCAAATCAAGCTGGCGACAATCCTGCTCAAGCTCGTTTCTCACCAGGGTCCTGTTACAACTATGGCGAGATGGGCCATTTCCTAAGGGATTGCCCAAAGCTTGCTAATGCAAATCTGACCCACAGATAAGCATTTAGCTGATTAGAAAATGCTGCTGCCTTGAATAATTTGAACCTTATGCTTTTGTATCTTTTGTTGAACCCTAAAACAATCTATTTTGTTTATAAATAAATCGTTGTTCACAATTCTGATGTACAAGTGTAGTATATGTGTGTATGACTTTTCCCTATAATACCTACATCAAGGAACTATGTTCCTTACAAACTGCTCTTGTTAATTTCCCATTCTTGCGTTTGCTCATGATTCCCTTGGAAAATTCTAAGTACTCGTTTCATTCTAAGAAACGAAGTACACGAAATAAAGTGACATTATGAGTAATCGTGCTTTTCACACATCTGTGCCTTTGAATTCTTGGTTAGATAACTAAGGGTATTTTCAAATCTTAAACCCATTACGTTATGATTTTTTTCAACATGCATAACATATGTTTTCAAAAACAACCTCCATGATTTCAAGGACATTGTCTATGTTTTCAAAAACAACCTTCATGATTTCAAAAAAAAAAAATATTTTCCTCATACATTGACTTAACCTTCAAATTTCGCTTCATATGTCACCTTGGCATATCGAGCATCTCAACTTCATAAGCATTTTACCTCATGTTTTGACTTAAGCACGTCTAGTGCAAGGTTTTGAAATGCCTCCCGCTCTCCAATTCCCAAAATCCACATGGGATCTTTTTATCTTCACAATTAGACCCTTGTGGATGATTTCCATTCAAATCCGAGTCCTTAATTGGATTCCTTGTATACCCTAATTCGAACATTTCGATTCCTTATAATCGAAATCGAATTTTCTTTTTAAAATCTTCCTTATCTTTATAGTTAGATCCTTGGAAATATTTAAAGTGCCAATCAAAATCAACGGATTGGATACCTGGTATGCTTTAAATGCATGTGCACAATTAACAAAATGATAACAAATTAAAGATCAAGATAAACAATTTTGTGGTTATGTGTTTTTGTGTTATGTTTTTCCTTTTGTGGTTTTATTTTCGTTATCCAAATCCTCGTAGAACCTTCCATATCTGCATATGAAGGATTCATAGTAGGATATCCAAAGGTACTACCTTAAATCCTTAATGGGCTTCTATGTAATAGTTAAGACCCTTGGATTATATAGTACCATTCCATGATTCATAAGAGGCCCTTTTAGTGGTCTAGTAAAAAAAGATTGATTCAAAAATCTGGTTAAGAATGACATGTGATGATATAAGCTGAAAAGACTCCTTGGTTGTCTATTAAAATCATTTATTGATTTAATAAAAGGGACCCTATGGTGGTCTAGTCACAATCATCACAGGCTCGTTCATTGTTTTCTTCCCCTACACATTTTATGATGCACTACGTGACTATGCAAGGAATTACGTAATAAGATTTATTATGTGTAAGAACCGATAGTGGCAACAATAACGAAATGTGAACAATGTACAGGAGGTATGGTGGACGCACCAATAACGCTTAATAGACTTATATACAAGTGTCCCTCCTACATTGCAAGCTTGATGTTATTTAAAGTTACTAGAAGTTCAAGAACTCTAACCAGTGTTGTTTGGTCTTTTCAACTTCATGTTTTAAACTCTCACAAGTTTCCTCTAAATAAAATTTCGGGACGAAATTTTCTAAAGTAGGGGAGACTGTGACACCTGTGTCACTTCAATCGTTAAACAAATACCAAACTAATGAAATATTTTATTTCATACTTGGGACTTGTATAAATATTTGTATCATTTGCACATATCAATGCTTGTTCGATTTCAAGCTTTATATCGCTTTCTGGAAGGTTATACGCGCACTGATGCGTAAATATAACCAGTTCAATGCAACAAATACTCCGGAACATCAACATATGCTTAACATACTTTAAATAACCTTTACATAACTTAGAAATAAGTTTTGAAGGCTTTGGTATGGCAAAATCAAGTTAACTCGCTTACAGGGACTAAATTTGACAAACTGCGAAAGTATGCCAATTTGAACTGTAACAAACATTCCGGAACATGACCATAAGTTAAACACACCCTAAATATCCTTTACATAGCTTAGAAATAGGCTTTGAGTGGTTCGGTGTGCTTAAATAAACTTTTTGGTCATTCAGGGACTAAAAGCGTCAAAAAGTGCATAAGTTTGCATTTTCGCGCATAACTTACATTCTGTATACATCCGAACATCCAAAAATTTTTGTAAGCACTAAAATTTTTTATTGTAAAGTTTGGCATAAGAAAAATCCTTTCGTCGTGTAATTTGGATCATTTTTGCGTCCATTACGACTTCCGTCGTAATTAACCGAACAACGCAATCGTACGGCCAAACGAACCGACATCCAAGATATTTTTTAGCACATTTTAAGTTCCCTATACTTTAACTTCATTTTAGAGCTTTGAAATGGGGTTAACGGGGCTTAAACGTGTCAAAAATGCATCGAAAACCAAGTTTGGAGCTGCAGGGACCAAAACTGTCATTTCAGCAAAGTTACTGGCTTACGGACCGTAAGCCCTCACCCTTACGGTCCGTAAGGACCTCCCAGAACCTCAGAATGTGGTTAACAGCTGGTTACAACTGTTAAGCACTCATAAACCCAATGCCACATGTTAATCCCTGATGTTGGGGGGCCAATTTGGGTACCAAGGTGTTGCAACAAATGTAGGGATGAGATTGAAGCACGTTATTCGATAAACGATCTTAACGGTTCTAACATTCCTATAAATACCCAACCCATTCACTTAAAAACCCACAAATCTGATCTAAGAATGCTCTAAGTTGAAGCCATTGCTTCATACCTGAGCTACTTGGATCAAGATTAGCTTGTGGGGACCCTTTGTAAGTGTTCCTTCGTTCTTTTATCGCTTTTCGAGTCTGAAAGTCAAACTATGTTTGACTTTCAACATTGACCAGTTTATGGTCAACGCGAAGTTCGTTTGAACTTCCTAACGTGAGCGTAATCACGATGGTTATAGTCCCTAGTGGCTATACCTACTGATTACCACGTTATCTAGGCTCAGTGACGAGTCGTAGTTTCGGCCAAAATGCGTATTCTTGCGTATTTTGTAACCAAACTACTCTTAGGTATCAAAACCATTTTTTTGATACCAAACATGTTTTCTAAACTTAGTTAAGCATGTTTTAACATGCTTAGCTTGTCACTTTTAGTTTAGTGCTTATATAGGGTCGTAAGGTAAGCGATCTAAACAATCGCTTATACTTTCGAACCCGACCCGTTTGGTCGATCATTAGGATCCGACCAAACACATTAGGTGACCAGAATGTATAGGGAATAACCTTCCGAGGTTATACCTTATGGTCGTTTCGTTAAGTAGTTGTATGATAGGTAGTTTATATGCCTTAGGTAAATTACCAAAATACCCTTTTCATGTGTAATTGGTAATTAAGCATATGTAACCTAAACTTTCGTCACTTAACTGATTATGTAACATAATTAAACATGTTAGGCATATAATACTTGTCATAGGACTAGTTAGGCGAACGCGTTTTACGCGAACGACGCGTTAAAGTAGCATAAGCTACCAAGACGGGTCGTAATGGGTCGTAAGCACTTAGGTTAGGTTTCATTGTAGTATGTAGGCTTTGTTAAACCATATTACATAAGTTCCTATACTCATTTGGTTTATGAGCCCTCATTCTATCCGATCCTCCGATTTAGGTCCGGTTTATTAATGTAGTTACCTATATTAGGTACCGTTTGATTCCGTGATCTTCTAGCATTGCTTGGTGGTTATCCTAGGACTATTGAGCAATCTCAAGTGAGTACATAGACCTCTCTTTTACTGTTTTACAAACTGTTTTGGGGTGAAACACATGTGCCTACTTGTTATTTTCATGCTTTCCATGTTTTCATATCATATGCTTGTTATGTTCAATAGTACACTTATAGTACATGATTTCATTGTGTTTTTGCTATGTATGTCATTTGTTGCATACTTAGTACATCATTTTACATTACATTTTATGCTATGTATGTCCATTGTGTGCATACTTAGTACATTTGTTATTCATCACATGCTTACATTTTGGTATGACATTTGGTTTGTTCAAATGGGACAATATACATTCATTAACATTGATCACGCCATTCATTAGTAGGTAGTGGTACCATAGGAATTGACAACTCCCGTTCCTAACATCCTAGGTATGTTTGGATGGAAGGAATGACCGAATTCGATAAACATAACACAGATCAACCTTTAATTTGTTTAAAGGTCTATCACCACAGTCACAAGGCTTGAATGTATGCATTATAACATTACTGCATAGATGTTTATATCAGTATAGCATGCATTTGTTCCACAAAACATAACTTTGATTTAAACCATGTTTTACTTCAATACTTTATTTTTGTGCATTTTACATATGGTTTAGTTGATATATTTCACTTACCATACATGATATTTTGGATACACATTACATGATTTGCATTAGACATAAACATTTTGACATTGATATACACAATTCATGATTTACATTAGACATAAACATTTTGACATTGATATACACAATTCATGATTTACATTAGACATAAACATTTTGACATTGATATACACAATTCATGATTTACATTAGACATAAACATTTTGACATTGATATACACAATTCATGATTTACATTAGACATAAACATTTTGACATTGATATACACAATTCATGATTCACATTAGACATAGACATTAGACATGGTTTTCACACAAACATTTTGATATTTGATTATACATAAACATTTTACTTTGGTGGTTTGGTTTGAGTAAGTGATTTAAGTAACGAGGCGTGTGTAATATGATACAAGCATGGTGGATACGCCGCTGGTACTTCCTATATATAAGTGCTTGTATGGAATTACATATCGTAGCGTTATTTGAATCATTTCAATTTAGACATATAACATTTTATACAAATAACATACTTTTTACAATACATTGTTTTACAAACAACTTATCTGATACAAACTCATTTTACTTGGTTATTTACTTAACCATGTATTATTCTTTTATACATATATATCATTTGGTTTATTTATCACTTTTCAAATGACTTACAAGACAAAACAAATTACAAGGTTCATGACTAAACATTTTCTTAAACATAAGTCATGAATTCTATTTTCACAAAACCTATGTATCTCACAGGCATTTTTATGCTGACGTACCTATTTTCACATGCGTTTCAGGATATGATGCTTAGGATTTATCAAGATACACTTAGGCGGACTTGGGCCTTAGTGACAATAAAAGATGCAAGACTAGTTATTTATGTTATGTTTCTTTGATTGTCAAGACATTGTAACTCTTTTAATCAATAAAACAATATTTCAATTTCCATGTGTGATGAAACAATGATTCTGTTACAACACTCCCCGACGTTTCCGCCACATTTTGTTGTTTTACGTGGTCGGGGTGTGACATAGAAAAATAGAAACAATGCTTCTAGCATTATTTTGGTGTTCCGGGTAATGTCCGGTTGTTTGGTTTGATACTGTTCCGTTAAAGTGCTTAATTAATCCGTAAAGTGTCCTATATATATATTTTTGTGATCATTTAAATTTTCAACACTCAGGAAAGCATAACGGACTATTTAGTAACTTTTATGTACACTTCTAGTATGTTAACAAGCACGTGTAAGTATAACACAGAATCAGAGAGCAGTTAAATGATTTAGCACAGTCATCAAGCACTTTAATTATTATTAATAAATTGTACGGATACATGGAATTATGAGGGTTGTCACATTCTCCCCCTGTTAAGAAAATTTCGTCCCGAAATTTAGCGCGTGGTTACTGAGGAAGCTAGTTAAGTTGTGTTGGTTTCCTGGTTTTCCTGGGGTGTCACATCATCCCCCCGTAGATTTGGAATTTCGTCCCGAAATTTTGCAGTAGCTTCAGCCTCAGTAGTGGTCGCGTTTTTCTTAAACAGCTGGGGGTATTTGAGTTTCATTTGGTCTTCTCGTTCCCAGGTATACTCTGGGCCACGACGGGAATCCCAACGAACCCGGACGAGAGGTATCCTGGTGCGCTTGAGAATTTTAACATCTCAGTCCGTAATCTTTACTGGTTTTTCGACGAATCGTAGCTGGTCATCGATAGTGAGTTCCTTTAAGGGAACTATGAGGGTCTCATCTGACAGACACTTCTTCAGATTCGACACATGGAAAACATTGTGAACTCCGCTGAGTTCTTCGGGTAGATTCAACCTGTAAGCGACTTTGCCAATTTTCTCAATAATTTCGAACGGTCCGACATAGCGCGGATTGAGTTTGCCTCGTTTTCCAAAACGAATTACACCTTTCCATGGTGAGACTTTGAGTAGCACTCGATCCCCAACCTGGAACTCGAGTGGTTTCCTTCGCTTATCAGCATAGCTTTTCTGACGGTCACGAGCTGCCGCCATTCGCTGTCGTATCTGAGCAATCCTCTCAGTCGTGTCTACCATGAGTTCTGGGCCTGTGATTTGGCTGTCACCAACTTCTGCCCAACAAAGAGGTGATCGGCACTTCCGTCCGTACAATGCCTCGAACGGAGCGGCCTGGATGCTGGTGTGGTAGCTGTTGTTATACGAAAACTCCACTAGCGGGAGGTGCTTTTCCCAGCCGTTACCAAAATCAATTACACATGCCCTAAGCATGTCTTCAATGGTTTGGATGGTGCGTTCAGATTGCCCATACGTCTGTGGATGATACGCTGTGCTCATGTCTAATCGAGAACCAAAGGACTTGTGCATAGCTTGCCACAATTCAGATGTAAAACGTGAGTCTCGATCAGAGATGATGGAGGTTGGCACTCCGTGCCTTGATACTACTTCCTTTAGGTAGATGTCTGCTAGAGTAGAAAACTTGTCGGTTTACTTGATAGCCAAGAAGTGCGCAGACTTAATCAATCGATCCATTATCACCCAGATAGTGTCATTTCCGCGTTGAGATCTCGGCAGGCCAGTAACAAAATCCATGGAAATTTGCTCCCATTTCCACTTCGGGATCTCTGGTTGTTGAAGTAGGCTTGAGGGTTTCTGATATTCGGTCTTGACTCTCGCACAAGTCAAACATTTGCTAACGTAGGTTGCTATGTCGGCTTTCATACCAGGCCACCATTACGTAGTCTTGAGATCGTGGTACATCTTATTCGAACCAGGATGTACCGAATAACGAGACTTATGTGCTTCATCCATCACAAGCTCGCGTAAGTTTCCATAAAGTGGAACCCAGATGCGTCCGTTTACATAGTAGGCGCCGTTTTCCTTTTGTTCTAGCCGTTGCCTCGATCCTCGTAAGGACTCAGCCCTGATGTTCTCTACTTTCAATGCTTCAACCTGAGCATCTCGTATTTGAGCGGGAAGGCTAGAGTGAATGGTAAGTTGTAACGTACGTACACGCTTAGGTATAGTATCCTTTCGACTGTGGGCGTCGGCCACAACATTGGCCTTGCCCGGATGATATTTGATAGCGCATTCATAATCGTTCAAGAGCTCAACCCATCGGTGTTGTCGCATGTTTAACTCCTTTTGCTTGAAGATATGATCGAGACTCCTGTGATCGGTGTAAATGGTGCACTTGGTACCGTACAGGTAATGTCTCCATATCTTAAGTGCGAAAATAACGGCTCCTAATTCCAAGTCGTGTGTAGTGTAGTTCCTTTCGTGAACCTTAAGTTGGCGCGATGCATAGGCAATGACCTTGTCACGTTGCATCAACACGCAACCAAGTCCTTGGATGGAAGCATCGCAATAAACCACAAAATCTTCTGTGCCTTCAGGCAATGAGAGGATAGACGCGCTACAAAGTCTATCTTTTAGGTGCTGAAAAGCAGATTCCTGTGCATCACCCCAACGATAGGTGATACCCTTCTGAGTCAGTGAAGTGAGAGGTTGTGCAATCTTTGAGAAATCCTTGATAAACCTTATGTAATACCCTGCCAATCCCAAGAATTGGCGGATTTCTGTTGGTGTACGGGGTGCAGGCCAGTTCTTAATCGAGTCAACCTTGGATGGATCTACATGAATCCCATCCTTGTTTACCACATGGCCTAGAAAGTGGACTTCGCGAAGCCAGAAGTCACATTTCGAAAACTTGGCATACAACTGCTCTTTTCGAAGAAGTTCCAGAATGAGCCTCAGATGTTGCTCGTGTTCCTCCTGACTCTTAGAATAGATCAGGATGTCGTCGATGAACACTATGACAAACTTATCCAGGTAAGGCTTGCACACTCAGTTCATGAGATCCATGAAGACCGCTGGTGCATTCGTCAACCCGAAAGGCATGACCAGAAACTCGTAATGGCCGTAGCGAGTTCTGAATGCTGTTTTGGAGAGGTCCTCATCTCGGACTCTTAGCTTATGGTATCCCGATCTCAAATCAATCTTAGAGTAATAGCTCGACCCTTGCAACTGGTCGAACAAGTCATCAATACGTGGAAGAGGATAACGATTCTTCACGGTCACCTTGTTGAGTTCGCGATAGTCAATACACATTCTAAAGGTACCGTCTTTCTTCTTCACAAACAAGACTAGAGCTCCCCAGGGCAAAGAGCTAGGACGTATGAAACCCTTTTCCAAGAGTTCTTGTAGTTGCGTAGACAGTTCTTCAAGTTCCGATGGAGCTAGACGATAAGGTGCATGAGCTATTGGTGCTGCTCCATGAGCTAGCTTGATTTGAAACTCGACTTGTCGATGAGGCGGAAGACCAGGTAATTCCTCAGGAAATACCTCAGGAAAATCGCGCACAATAGGAATGTCTTCAATTCTCTTCTCTTCCATTGATGCGTTAGTAATGAGTGCTAGAATGGCAGTGTGGCCCTTTCACAAACACTTCTGGGCCTTAAGAAAAGAGATAATGCCTACGACAGCACCACTCTTGTCACCATGAATCATGAGAGGTTCTTCACCAGAACGAGGAATGCGGACGATTTTCTCCTTGCAAACAATCTCCGCTTGATGATGAGATAGCCAAACCATCCCAATAACGACGTCGAAACTACCAAGTGTGACAGGAATAAGATCGATAGAGAAAGTCTGACCAGCTAAGACGAGGTTACAACCCTTAACTGTGTGTGTGCCCTTAAGACTTTCACCATTAGCTAGTTCTACAACATGTTTGGTGTTTTAAGGGTAATGGGGTACGCTTAAGCACCTGACTAACTTTTAGGAACACATATCTAACATCTGCACCCGAATAAACTAAAATAGAAACAAATAATTTGTCTGGTAGGAACTTACCCACCACAACGTTGGGGTTGTTTCTTTCTTCCTCTTGTCCATTCAAGAACTCATGCTCACCAGTCCTGCGGTTATCCTTATTGTCTCTGTTATTGTTCCCGTTGTCCTGGTTGCTGCTGTTATCACGATTCTGCCACATCAGCGGACAGTTCCTCTTGAAGTGGTTTTCAGCACCACATCGAAAACACCCCTTCTTGCTACCCTGCTGCTGCTGCTGCTGGTTCCGGTTTGTAGGATATGGGCTCCTGCAGTCTCTAGCCATATGTCCCATCTTCTTGCACCGATGACAACACGATCCCGCACATGACCTGCTGTGGTGACGTTGGCACTTGTGGCATCTCGGTTTATTCCCTAGGTATCCCCCTGATTTTGGTAGTTCAGCCCGGGTTTCCTGTGCGGTTCCTGTTGTATAGGGCTAGGACCCTCACCTTGGTGATCACCCCAAATATACTTGTTACTAATAAGAGCATTTGCATTGGAAGAGTTACGCTTGGGCAACTTGCCCTCTTCCACCGCCTGATCGGTGAGCTGGTGTGCCAAACGAACGACTTGCTGGATTGTGGGAAGGTTGGCCGCACTTACAGGCCCTTGGATTTCCAAGACTAAGCCTCTGAGGTATAGCTTGATTCGTCTAGATATGGGTTGTGACATGTTAGGACATGTCGAGACGTCCACTCATGATCTTCACATCGAAGGAACACACGTAAGAAAGGTGTCGTAAGGTGCGTAAGTGTGGAGTGACAGAAGAGAGTAAGCACACAAGGTTTAAATAGCAGTTATCACATTAAGTAATGCATGCCATGAACAATGTACCATGTAACTAACAAGTAGGTAATATAAACATAAACCATATCACCTAGGATGTTGAGTCTTGCACGTGGAGTGAAGCGTCGTTGTGGATCGTTGTGCACTGTACAGGTTATAATCTGGTTTTATCAAAAAGCTTTTCCCCTTTTTAAAACCAAGTTCGCTATAACCAATGGCTCTGATACCAATTTGTCACACCCCCAAAATCCACCATGCGGAGCGTCACCGCTTGGAGGCGTGACATGACCAGGATCGAGCCACCAATCATATTGAACAACATAATTAAGTAAATAAAACCAACCACAATACAATTGGTGACCAAAAGAGAGTAACCAATTTTAAGTTAACAACGGAAGCATAAAACGTGAGTCCAAAACATAAGTTCCATAGTTCATAAGTTTAAAGTCCAAAACGTAGGTTTTAATAAGTTCATAGGGATTTGAATATTAAGCACGGAACATAACAGTTCGTATCCCACAACGACCTCCTCCTCATGCAAGCTCCATAAGCATCTAGCGACCTGTAAGGCATGTAACAACGAGTCAACAACAAAGTTGAGTGAGTTCACGATTGGTTGATTAGTTTTAAGTTGTTTCTGAAAACGTGGTTTGACTTTCGTTGGCATATTTGTCGTGGGGGTTACCCCATAGTTGAAGGTATGTTTAACCAGATCCTTTTTATTACCCAAACCTTATCCATAATTAGTGGGGGGCTTCCCCATGTAAACTACTAGACCGTATGATATCGACTACTAACGAATTTTGTTGTGCCCTACATCAGTGTCTATCATCACTGACAGTTTGCCATAGTCCATTAGTACACGCCCGTTCGGACGACACGGTGTGAGGTTTGTTAAACCTAATAGCGCTATTAACTAATGACCCGCTCGCCATCGGCCTCGGCGATTAAGTCGATATAAAATGAGGGACTTAATGATAGAGTTTTGTCTAGTAAGTTTTAAGGTTGTTGTCCTACCCAAGGAGGAGGAACGTACGTATTCTACCCAAAGAGAATACGCAGGATTAATATTGGCATCCTACCCAAGGAGGATGGCCGTACATATCCTACCTAAGTAGGATATGTAGATTCCGTTTTAATTTCTTTAACCCATTCCCAAACCACCGGGAATCCCATGCCTTAGAAAGTGTGTGAACTCACCTTGGTTTGCTCGGTTAGATTCTCAAATATAGCTAACAGTCAAGGTTGGTCAATCACGTCCTAATATGATTACCAGTTAGTCATTTAGTGGTTTCAAATAGAGCACAAAGTTCCTACACGTATCTACTACATAACATGCATTCACTTTAATAGTTCACGCTCATATAAACATTCCACCTATAGCTACTCAAGAACAAGCATACGATATTGCACATATTACTTTCATTGACATATAACATGTTAGATCATCCTCAGATAACATACTCGACATTTAGACACGCAAATTACTACTTATGTCGTTTCAGCTTTAATATTCAAAACCGGGCTGTTTTCGGACATTTTAATAAAATAGTTAACAAGCAAATCATCAGATAATCAACAAGAATCAAAACAACTTCATATTAACATTATTTCTTCATGCTTAAAGCTTATGTTTAAGTTTTAACTTTATGTTCTTTAGTGTTCTTGAAGTTCTTCACATTTACCATCACGTTTCATACTTTAACCACCTTCATAGGATGTAAAATGAGTAGATCTAAGAGGCTTACCACTAGCTTAGAGCTAGGAGAGTTCAAGTGAAGAAAAGTGGTGGATAAAAGAAGATAAGCGAGGTTCTTCAACTTCCGAACACACCGAGCTTCGTTGTATGCACTATAACACCTTTGTATGCTCTTAAATTAGTGGAAGATGATTGAATGATGATGATGGTGAGGGTGGTTGAGTTCAGCCGAAGCCAAGGAAGGAAGGAGAGGGTAAGTTTTGTTGAGTTGAAGAATGGAATGAAAGTTAGAAAGGTCTAAGGGTTAAATAAGAAGGCTTCCAACATTTTATTACCCTTTAGTCGTTATGCCTTCTATAGTACATACATATCTAATAAACTACTAAATAAAATCATGGGGATGTCCCCTACTTCCATAACCGTAAGGTGGGGGGGTGTTTAGTTGTGATGCAATGGATAGTTAAAGGTTATGGTTAGATCTTGAGTATTTAGTTAGTGTTATAAGTTTGTTAAGTAATATATAGTGTGTTAGGGTGTTCGGGGACCCTAACTAGCTTAGAAAAATAGAAACAATGCTTCTAGCATTATTTTGGTGTTCCAGGTAATGTCCGGTTGTTTGGTTTGATACTGTTCCGTTAAAGTGCTTAATTAATCCGTAAAGTGTCCTATATATATATTTTTGTAATCATTTAAATTTTCAACACTCAGGAAAGCATAACGGACTATTTAGTAACTTTTCTGTACACTACTAGTATGTTAACAAGCACATGTAAGTATAACACAGAATCAGAGAGCAGTTAAATGATTTAGCACATTCATCAAGCACTTTAATTATCATTAATAAATTGTACGGATACATGGAATTATGAGGGTTGTCACAAAATCTTCTATAATAACCGGCCAATCCTAGGAAACTTCTAACCTCGGTTGGTGACTCAGGGGTTTTCCATTTAGTAATCGCCTCGATTTTTGTTGGATCCACATGAATTCCTTCATGGTTCACTAAATGTCCAAGAAACTGTACCTGTTCTAACCAAAACTCGCACTTTGAAAATTTAGCATAAAGCTTATCCCTTCTTAATAAACTTAAAAGTGCGTGCAAATGCTTTGCATGATCCTCTTTACTCTTAGAGTAAATTAGAATATCATCTATGAAGACAATTATGAATTTATCCAAATATGGCTTACATATTCGGTTTATCATGTCCATAAATGCGGCTGGGGCATTGGTTAAACCAAATGGCATGACAGTAAATTCATAATGACCATACCTTGTTCTAAATGCGGTCTTAGGAATGTCCTCTTCCTGTACCTTTAATTGATGATATCCTGACCTTAAATTGATTTTAGAGAAAAATCGAGCTCCTTGCAGTTGATCGAACAGATCATCGATTCTCGGTAATGGGTACTGGTTCTTAATCGTGACTTTGTTCAATTCACGGTAATCAATGCACATACGCATAGATCCGTCCTTCTTTTTAACGAACAGTATCGGCGCTCCCCATGGCGACGAACTTGGTTGTATAAATCCTTTTTCCAGCAATTCATCTAATTGTTTCTTTAGTTCCTGCATTTCTGCGGGTGCCAAACGGTAAGGTGCTTTGGCAATTGGTGTTGTTCCAGGCAGTAGGTGAATTCTGAATTCAACTTCTCTGTCCGGTGGTAGTCCTGGTAATTCTTCTGGAAAGACATCTGAAAACTGGGACACTACTGGAATATCTTTTAGTTCTTTTCCTTTTGTGTTAGTGATTATGGAAATCAAATACACTATAGAACCTTTTCTTATATAACTTGCAGTTTTCATCACAGAGATGAATTTTGTGGACCTAGAGGGCTTATCTCCTTTTATTGTGATCATTTTACCTTTTGGTGAATTTACTTGGATTGACTTTTGATCACATAAAATACTAGCTTTATTGGCTATTAACCAATCCATTCCTAATACAACATCAAATCCTGTCAGATTCATTGGATAAAGGTTTGCCATAAACTTTTGATTTAAAATTTCTATTCTTGCTTCCTGCAAGATTTCAGAAATCCTAACAGTTTCTCCATTAGCTGTCTCTACAAGATATTCTTGTGGTAGTTTAGTTAATGACTGATTTAGAAGTTTGCAAAACGAAGTATTAATAAAACTTTGGTTTGCACCAGAGTCAAATAATACCTTAGCAAAAACATCATTAACTAAAAACGTACCAGCTATCACGTCTGGAATCATCTTGGCTTCATCTGCAGTCAGAACAAATGCTCTAGCATTTTTAGTGTTCCTGTTGTTCACAGCTGGAGCCAATTTCGGACAGTTTGTCTTAATGTGGCCTTTTTCTCCACAGTTGTAGCATAATCCATTACTGGATTTTCTCCTGCAATCTTCTTCCTTGTGTCCTGGCATCTTGCAAAAATTGCAAAGAGTAGAGCATTTTCCCGAATGCTTTTTCTTGCATACCTTGCAGAAAGGTGCAGAGGTAGAACCCATATTCCTACGGTTGTAATTCCCAGAACGGAATTCTTGAGTAAGCCTTTGGGTTAGATTTCTCCTCTGTTCTTCTTCCCTAGTACGGATTAATTCATCTGTCAAGGTATTTGCTAGTTCTACAGCTTCTTCTATAGTTCGAGGTCTAGCTGCCTTGACTACGTGTCTAATCTCTCCGATTAATCCCCAGATATAACGGGAGATTAACACTGGTTCAGGTGATGCAAGGGTTGGTACTATTCTAGCATATTCAAAGAATGTGGTAGTATAACCCTTACTATCTACACCGGTCATTCTTAAGTTTAGGAACTTATTAGCTATCTGTTCCTTTTCATTGGGAGGGCAGAATTTCATTTCTACCATATTCTTAAATTCCTCCCATTCCATGTTGTATACCCTATCACTTCCTCTTAACTGGAGGATAGTGTTCCACCATTCTAATGCTGAGTTTTTAAACAGATTAGAAGCAAACATTATTTTGTCTTCTTCAGCACATATGCTTATTTTTAAAACCGCCTCAGTCTTCTCTATCCAGCTTAGAGCTGCAATGGGTCCTTCATTGCCCGAGAATTCTATTGGTTTGCAGGACCAGAATTCTTTGTAAGAATAACCATAAGGCATGGTTCTTCTTCTTTTGGGAATTGGCACTTGAAGTATAGGGCCATTGTTCACGTTGTGTTCTGGTTCAATTGGTCGCTTACTGCTATGTTTACTTTTATTATTCGCTTCTTGAATCGTTTGAATAATAAATGGCATTGCATCTATAATTCCTTGTGCCACTATGTGTTAAACGGCACTATTATCCATTTGGTTTCCATTGTTATTGATGCTCGGATTCTCATTAACCACGTTAATGTTACCCTGGTTATCGTTATTCAGATTTCCTTGATTTCGTTCGTCGGCCATCTGAATTTTAAACATTTACTCCCTATTAATATCACAAAATAATATTAATATAGTTAATCACATGACACGCATTTTTGCCAAAAGCGTCGATTATTGCGACTTTACTCTATTTATCTATTATCTATTACATACCAGTACTGAAATAAAAATTACAATACCAACATAAATAAATAATAGTAGGCATCCGTACATGTCACACCCCGACCACGTAAAACAACAAGACGTGGCGGAAACGTCGGGGAGTGTTGTAACAGAATCATTGTTTCACAACCATGGATAAAATAATTTTGTTTTATTGAATCATTGAAATCTTTGTTCTATTACAAATAAGATAAATACAAATATTATCTTTCAAGTTTTAAAGTCGCTAAGGCACGAGTCCATCCTAAGTGTAGCATGTATCAACAATCATCACAAAGCAGCACCTGAAACATGTGTAAAAATAGGTACGTCAGCATAAAAATGCCTGTGAGATACATAGGTTTTATTGATTTAGGATTCATGACTTATAAGTTTAAGGAAAAATGTTTAAGAAAAGTAGTCATGATCCTTGAAAAAAGTTTTCTTTTATAAATCATACTAAAATTTATAAGAAATCAGATGATATAAAATAATAATACATAGGTAATTAAATAATTAAGTAAAATGAGTTTGTATAAAATATATTGTTTGAAAAACAATATTTTGATAAAAAGGTTTATAGTATATGCAAAAATATACTTTGGTTTTAAGAAAAGTCGAATAAGTAATATATTAAAATATATTTCAGTTTCAAAATCGTTTACCCAAGTGTACTAAATAACGCCACGGTATGTAATGTGATGAAAACACTTATATATAAGAAGTACCAGCGGCGTATCTACCATGTTTTCATCACATTACACCCGTCCCGTTATCTAAACACTAACCAAAACCCAATTGTTAAACAAATAGTATATTAAATATACTTTAGTTGTTAAAAATAATAATTTTCAGTAGTACATTAAAAGTATACTTTGGATTTATAAATAACATATTAAACTATGCTTTGGTTTTATAAATAACATATTAAACTATGTTTTGGATTTTTAACAAAATATATGTTGGTTTTGTACAATATCACATATGAGAGCATATCAAACTATACTTTTGGGAGTATAACTTAATATACAAAAATAATGTGATTTAAGAATTCATTCAGACCTAGTGCATCAAAATACACCTTTGAGACTATAGAAATGCCACAGAGGCAATCCCTATTTGGATAGAGAAACAAATTGGTTTCAGACATTCCATGACAACAGGAATGGGGTGTCAAATCCTATAGCGCTATATCATACTACCAACCGGTCTGATGAACATAAAATAAGTACTATCCAATAATTAATTTTTATAATCTTTGAAAAATTAGAGTTTAAACCATAAATAATCATTCAGTTTGTAAAAAGATAATTACTAATATGTATAATCAATTATACTTTTGAAAACAAGAACATAACAAATAGGTACACATGCTTCACCCCAAAACATTGAAAACAGTAAAGAGGGGACTATGTACTCACTTAAGAGTGCTTAGGAGTCTTGAACAACTACCAAGCAAGCTAGAGGGAGCACGGAATCAAACGGCACCTAATATTGGTAACTACATAAATAAACCGGACCAAAATCGGGAGATCGGATAGTACGAGGTCTCGTGAACCAAATGAGCGTGGGAAATCATATGATATGGTTTAACAAGGCCTACATACTAAAATGAAACCTATCCTAAGTGCTTACGACCCATTATGACCCGTTTAGGTAGCTTGCGCTACTTCAACGCGTCGTTCGCGTAAAACGCGTTTGGACCGCCTAACTAGTCCTATGACAAGTATTATATGCCTAAACATGTTTAATTATGTTGCATAATCAGTTAAGTGATAAAAGTTTGGGTTACATATGCTTAAATATCAATTATGCATAAAAAGGGTATTTTGGTAATTTTCCTAAGGCATATAAACTACCTATCATACAACTACTTAAACGAAGTGACCATAAGGTATAACCTTGGAAGGTTATTCCCTATACAACTATGGTCACAAAACATATTTGGTCGGATCCTAATGATCGACCAAACGGGTCTAGTTCGAAAGTCTAAGCGGTTGTTTAGACCGCTTGACTTACGACTCTAAATAAGCACTAATCTAAAAGTGACGAGCTAAACATGCTAAAACATGTTTAGTTAAGTTAGAAAACAGGTTTGGTATCAAAACAAACGGTTTTGATACCTAAAAGTAGTTTGGTTACAAAATACGGGAGAATACGCATTTTGGCCGAAACTACGACTCGTCACTAACCTAGATAACGTGGTAATCAGTAGGTATAGTCACTAGGGACTATAACCATCGTGATTACGCTCACGTTATGAAGTTCAAACGAACTTCGCGTTGACCATAGACTGGTCAATGCAGAAAGTCAAACACAGTTTGACTTTTGGGCTCAAAAAGCGATAAAAGAAAGAAGGAATACTTACAAAGGGTCCCCGCAAGCAAATCTTGATCCAAATAGCTCAGGTATGAAGCAAAGGCTTCAAATTAGAGCACATTAGATCAGATTTGTGTGAGGAAGAAGTGAAACTATGGTGGGTATTTATAGATTTCATGGAACCGTTAAGATCGTTCGTCGAATAACGTGCTTTAATCTCAACCGTACACATGTGCCCATGGTTTTGTAAAACCATGGGAGCCCCTAGAATGGCCCATAGATTGATAAATACCATTGAATACCAGCCCATGGTTTTGCAAAACCATGGGTTAAAACCATTAACACTTCAAAATTTGACTAGGTTCATTGAATCTGGTCAGAAATTTCAAAAATGGTCCCTGCACTTGTAAAATTTGATTTTTTGCACTTTTAAGCCTCGTTAACCCAATTTCAAGGCTCTAAAATAAAGTTAAAGTATAGGTAACTTAAAATATGCTCAAAAACATCTCGGATGTCGGTTCGTTTGGTCGTACGGTTGCGTTGTTCGGTTAATTACGACGAAAATCGTAATGAACGCAAAAACGATCCAAATTACGCGACGAATAGAATTTTATCATACCAATCACTAAAATAAAATATTTTAATGATTACATAAATTTTTGGATGTCCGGATATATTCAGGACGTAAGATATGCGCGAAAATGCAAACTTATGCACTTTTGACGCTTTTAGTCTCTATTGATCAAATAAGTTCATTTTAGCATACCGAACCCCTCAAAGCCTATTTCTAAGCTATGAAAAGGATATTTAGGGAATGTTTAACTTATGGTCATGTTTCGGAATGTTCGTCACTATACAAATCGGTATAGTTTCGCAGTTTGACACAATTAGTCCCTGCGATCGAACAAACTTGATTTCAACACACCAAACCATCAAAAACTTATTTCTAAGTTATGTGGAGGTTATTTAAGGTATGTTAAGCCTATTTCATTATTCCGGAGTGTTCGTTGCATTAAACTGGTTATCAGTGCGCGTATAACCTTCCAGAAAGCGATTTAAAGCTTGAAATCGAACAAGAATTGATATGTGCAAACGATACACATATTTATACAAATCCCAAGTATGAAATACAATATTTCATTGGTTTGGCATTTGTTTAATGGTTGAAGTGACACAAGTGTCATAGTACACACATATTTTAATATTTTATTATTATTATTACTATTACCATCTCACCATCACATTCATGGATATTGATTCATCCAGAAATCCATATTGCGCTCATCATATTTCCATACGAGACGCTCTCCCACCTGTCTCATTCTCTCACTGCTTTCTAAAATTTCCTCACCAAATGTCCTAAGTTCTTGTACGTTTTCTGCACTCATTGGGGGTGCAGGTTCTAGGACTGGGTTCGGAATCTGGGGTGCGGGTTCCTGATATGGGGGTGAAAGTGCCTGAAATCGGTAAGGATCTTCTAAGATCTCCCTAATGTATTCATCATGGTAATAGGGATCTAAAGGGTCCATACCTGGATAGGCTCCTATGTTTTGCATGGGTGTGTCTTCATGTATTGGGTAACGTTGCACAAAGTCCCTATTGTCGTCCCACCAGGGGTCATAATTTGGGTCTAGGAGGTTTGGTGCTGGTACCCTAGGGATTTCTTCTGGATTGAAGTCATGCATCTCCACTTGGTTTTCAGGGTTTTCTATCTCCATGGGTTGGTCTGGGATTGGTGGTTGTGGTTGGGGTGCTATTATTTGTTCCAGATTTGGGTCAGCTGCAGTGGTTGCTAGTATGTGGATGTTGGCTATACCCCTATTTATCATATCCTGGGCATAGGCATCTGTCTCTCTCTTGGCTGCTGCTAGTACCCTCTGTTCCTGTAACTTTTTCATACGTTTTCTACGCTCGTGTGCCCCTCTACTGAACCATCCCCTCTTTTTCTGAGGAAATGGCTCTTCTGACTGAGCGTTAAACACAAAGATTCCTTCTTCCATATCAGCAGAGTACCCTGAGAGGGCAGGCTAAGAAGAGGATGTGCCTTCGCTTCTAGGCGAACCAGAAAATTGACGGTAAGCGTCAGATGGTCCTTGGTCGCTCATATTGTAAACTAACAGATAGTCAAATAACACATAACAATTAAATACAGTTATGCACGTATTCCCGTAATTTATTTCCTAACACTTTACATCTTGATGTCAGTAGAAAACCTCTGTGGCTGAATCAGTGGCTTAGCTCTGATACCACCTCCTGGCGCAACCCCCGATCCCTGGTTCCCAGACAATTGTTAGCTCTGAACCAGATAATTGACGGTAAGCGTCAGATGGTCCTTGGTCACTCATATTGTAAACTAACAGATAGTCAAATAACACATAACAATTAAATACAGTTATGCACGTATTCCCGTAATTTATTTCCTAACACTTTACATCTTGATGTCAGCAGAACACCTATGTGGCTGAATCAGTGGCTTAGCTCTGATACCACCTCCTGTCGCAACCCCCGATCCCTGGTTCCCAGGGAACGGGCGGCCGTGAGCCAGATTCGGTGGTATCGTGTATTGTCTAATTTGGCAGCGGAATTTTTCATCAGGACCGTAGTTAGGAAATGTATATCAGAGTAAAATACCACATTTTCATAGCATTAAACAAATGGGATAAACCCAAGTTCATAGTACATGCTTTTTCATAGGAATAAATTATATTTATTTAATAAAAACATCTATTTTATTTTTGGGTAACTTTATTGCCACTTTTCCAAGCCTTCAGTGCTGTCCAGCTGGCTTCTATTTGGCTTTCACCGTTTGTTACCTGAAACGCGTTTTAAAAACATTTGTCAGTGGAAAATACTGGTGAGTGAATCCCAGTTTAATCAAGTTTAAATAAAAAGTCCCAGTGTACAGTATTGAGGGCGATCCCGCAATTATATTTGTTTACAAGACATCACAATTAACATCCATGGTACTGTCGAACCCGACTTGTGGACATGTTACTCCTTGACCAGGTGGAAACAAATTTTGTATACAAAACCCCAACATACTCATCATAATTGTATTCTTACAAATACTCAATAACTGTTATTTACATGGAAAAGTATTTAAGGTTTTGTAACAACATTTAACAAAAGATTTACAAAAAGTGGATCAACTCACATTGCTGTCTTAGGTTTTCCGTAAGGGTTTCCGGGTGATAATCTAAAATTTACACAAATGTACACGCGTTAGTATTAATAACCCATTTTAACATTAGCAATACCCTCCCCGAGACGGCATTCCAATGACTACGTCGGCCAGAACCACGACAGCCATTACGGAACCCTATATCAATCGGGCAGCGTATCTAATACGTATCCAGGGGTTATAATACTTACAACAGAGCAGAACTTCGCTAATTAGGGGGGTATAATACCCGAGTATTATGCCTTCTATTCAGAATTTAGAGAAAAGAAATCGTTGTGAGCGAATTCCAAATGAAATCCGATGGCCTGCTTAAATAGTTGTTGAACTTGACTCTCTCGCGGCCCGCGTAAGCATAGGCAAGGGCCTACGCGGCCCGCGTCAACCCTGGTCAACAGGGTAGCTTGTCCGGGTTATCTACTTGGCTCGACACGATGATGACACGTGTCATCACCGGGCTGTGCCACATTTTGGGATTATCGCGGCCCGCGTAAACTAATGGGGGTCTTACGCGGCCCGCCTAAACTTAAAGAAATCAGCAAAATCAGGTTCTAACCTTCATACCGCCCGCGTAAGGTTGGGGTGGGGTCCTACGCGGCCCGCCTCGACTCAAAATTTCAATTTTTATTTATTTTTAATACTATTTAATATATTTGAGGCCCGTATTCGCGTATGGGGTGTATTTAAAGACATTTTGGGATATTTTTAAATAGATTAGGGTGTCGGAAAAATTATGAGGGTGTCGGTTTATTGAGGATTGTTACAGTCATGGCGTTCATCTGCCTGGTGCCGTACATCCACGACCACCCAAAACCGAAGCTCTTTCTTCCCCCGCCACTTAGAATCGGTTCACTGTGTGGGTGTAGATTGGGCCATGGTTTTCAAATCTAGGTTACAGAAAGGTGTCGAAATTGGTGGGGTTTGGTGGTGGTTATAGGCGGTGGTTGTCAGAATTGATGGTTTTTAATGGTGGTCAAAGGTTTGGTTTTCGTGATGGGAAGTTAGGCTTTGGAATCGGGGGTAAGGTGGATGTGGATGTGGTGCGGCGAAGGTCGGGGGTTGTTGATGGTGGTGAGGAGGTCGATGGTGATGATTGAGGCTTGTTGATGGCGGTGGTTTTGGGGGATGATGGTGCTGATTTGGAGAGTTTACAAGGAGAGTGTGTGTTCAAAGTGTGTTGTTTTTTTTTCCAGAATTTATTAGTTCAATATATTTGTTTTCATATCATAAATGAAGGGAAAAAGAAAAGGAAGGGAAAAGACAATATTGCCCTTATGTGACTTGACTTAACTTAAAATTTTAACCTGGTTAGGGTTAAAAAAAGAACATGTATATTTAATGATTAGGGAGGGAAATGATATAATAAAAAAATGTTAAAGGATTGTAAATCTTTTTTCTGGAAACTAAATAGCCGAAATAAATAGAAATCCTAATTGTATTATAGGGGCTCCCTTCGTCTTCCCCCGCTCGCCGAAGGCTCGACGAAGGCGGTTAGCCTGATTTAGCGTGCGAGGTCGCTTTCTTCCCTGGCTTGACTTTTCATTCTAAGTCGCCTACCTGCATCTTCCATTCGCTTATTGGGATCGGGGTTCGTTTGGTCTAGTTTTCTTTCCGTTTTTTGGTTTGATTTTTCTGTCTCCCTCGTTGAGGTCCTTCTCTAGTTTGCTTAGTGGGTCTGATATCGGTCGCGGCTATCTGGGTATAGTTCAGCTAGATCGGTTCGAATTCCATTAACCTTACTTTGAGTTGTGTTCTTGGCTGGGTGAGTGTTTCCGTGCTTTTGTGTGTGGTGGGTTCGAATGGCCGGTAACTTTACTAAACTCTTTGTCTCCAACCTACCGGAAGGTAGTACCCCCTGGGAGCTTAGGAAGTGCTTGGAGAGTTTCGGGGTGATTTCTGGTACGTACGTGGCGAAAAAAAGAGACAAGGTGGGTAGTAGGTTCGGGTTCGTTTCTTTCAAAGATATTGTTAATAGGCAGGAGTTGTTGAATAGTCTCAGGGGTGTTAAGATGGGTGAGTGCCGCTTGAAGATCAATAGAGCTAGATCGGTGGAAAACTATGGAGTGTATGCCCATAATTCGGAGAAGGCCCGAGTTCCCGGGGTGCAAGGTCAGTCTTATGTCAACGTGCCCGTCAATCTTAGGGATTCCAGGAGTTACAGTTTTGTGGTGGGGTCATCCAAAGATCAGGGCAATCATGTTAAGGGTGGTTCGGATTTCAAGGTGGAAGATCAGCAGTTGAACGTGAAATCTATAATAGTGCCGGACAGAACTGAGGCTTTCCACGAGCTGGCTGGTCTAGCTCTTGTCGGTAGGTGTCACACCCCCAAAATCCACCATGCGGAGTATCACCGCTTGGAGGTGTGACATGACCAGGATCGAGCCACCAATCATATTGAACAACGTAATTAAGTAAGTAAAACCAACCACAATACAATTGGTGACCAAAAGAAAGTTACCAACTTTTAGTTAACAGCGGAAGCATAAAACATACGGCCAAAACATAAGTTCCATAGTTCATAAGTTTAAATGTTTAACTTGGGACTCGACAGTCCATATCCCATAACGACCTCCTCCTCGTGCAAGCTCCATAAGCATCTAACGACCTACAAGGCATGTAACAAGGAGTCAACAACAAAGTTGAGTGAGTTCATTGTTGGGTGTTCGTTTTAGGTCGTTTCAAAAACATGGTTTTCGTTTAGTTGGCTTACTTGCCGTGGAGGTTACCCCATAGTTGAAAACATGATTAACCAATTCCTTCTTTCCCAAACCATGACCCGTGGGGGTTTCCCCATGTGAACCACTAGACCATTATCATATCGACAACTGACGAACAATAGTTGTGCCATACGTCAATGTTCTATCATCATTGATAGTTTGCCATAGTCCATTAGTACACGCCTATCCGAACGGCACGGTGTGAGGCTTGTCAACCCTAATAGCGCTATTAACTAATGACCCGCTCGCCATTGGCTCGGCGATTAAGTCGATATAAAAATGAGGGACTTCATGATAGAGTTTTGTCTAGTAAGTTTTAAGGTTGTTGTCCTACCCAAGGAGGACGAACGTACGTATTCTACCCGAGGAGAATACGCAGGATTTATATTGGCATCCTACCTATGGAGGATGGCGGTACATATCCTACCCATGGGGAGGATATGTAGGTTCCGTTTTAATTCATTAACCCATTCCCAACCACCGGGAATCCCATGCCTTAGAAAGTGTGTGAACTCACCTTTGGTTGCTCGGTTTGACTCTCAAAAATAGCTAACAGTCAAGGTCGGTCAATCACGTCCTAGTATGATTACCACTTAGTTTATTAGTGACTTCAAATAAGCACGAAATTCCTACACGCATCTACCACATAACATGCACTCACTTTAGCGGTTCATGCCCATATAAACTTCCCATCTATTCACGTTCATAAACAAACATACGACATTGAACATAACACTTTCATTGACATATAACATGTTAGATCATTCATAGATAACCTACCCGACATTTAGACACGCAAATTACTACTTATGTCGTTTCAGCTTTTACATTCAAAACTGGGCTGTTTTCGGGAATTTTATTAAAATAGTTAATCTGTTCCAAAAATTCTCAACTTTTTATAGAAGGTCTTAAACGATCCAAATATTATTGTGTAAAAATCTTGGGAGCCAATTCATTACCAATATTTTATAAAAATTCATTTACCAGACTGCAATCAGATTCATCACTTTCTGACTGCAGTCCACGGAATAATTTATTTAAAATTCATCGTAAGTCCCATTTATGAAATTCCAGTGGGAGAATTACTACGACATCAGTGTCCATCTACAGTACAAATTTCGTGACCTAATTCTATACAGATTTCAAGTTATGACGAAAAACATAACACATATTTTCAGCAGTAAAAATGCAGCTTTTGCTGCTGTGAAAAATGACCCCTTTAAAAATAGCAAACGAAGTCCAAAAATTATGATTCAAGTGCCATTAGAACCGTATTTCAAAAAAACACGTTATAGACTCAAGAAAATCAGTTTTTCGTTAAGTTATGATCTGGTTACAGCCAACTGAAGTTGGCTGTAAACACCAACCAGCTTCCTGTTTTCAGCTCTTAACTTTCTAACGCGTGTTCGATTGATTCCGTTAACATGTTTAGCGAACAACAACGACTCTCATACACACTTACAGCAGGTTATAAGTCATTCATACCATGTAACCCTAATCAGCACATAATCAGCATATTACATCTTTATGTAAACCTTATGTAATGCTTTATGTTCATGTTTTTAGTTCTTGTTCTTAGTGTTCTTGTAATATTCATCATACATCAACTTTTAACTACTCAAAATAGAAACAAACAAGAGTAAATCAAGACTTACTACTAGCTTAAAGCTAGGGAAGAATGTCACACCCCCAAATTCCACCATGCGGAGCATCACCGCTTGGAGGCGTGACATGACTAGGATCGAGCCACCAATCATTTTGAACAACGTATTTAAGTAAATGAGACCAACCACAATACAATTGGTGACCAAAAGTAAGTTAACCAAGTTCAATTTAATCAGCGGAAGCATAAGACGTTAAACCAAAACACAAATTCGTAGTTCATAAGTTTAAAGACCCAAACATAAGTTTCATAAGTTCATAAGGTTTATTTATTGAGTACGGGACATAAAAGTTCGCATCCCACAACAGCCTCCTCCTCGTGCAAGCTCCATAAGCATCTAGTGACCTGCAAAGCATGTAACAACGAGTCAACAACAAAGTTGAGTGAGTTCACGGTTGGTTGTCCATTTTAGAGTTGTTTCCAAAAACGTAGTTTAATCTCATTCAGCTATCCAGCCGTGGGGGTTACCCCATAGTTCGAAAACGTTTATTAGTTAACCATCCCATGTCCACCTTCCCTGGCCATCCAGCCCGACACTTCGGCCGTGGGGGCTACCCCATTATTTAAACTGCCGGACTCGTTTATCATATCGACTACTAACGAAAATTAATTGTGCCCTAGCGTCGGTGTCTATCATCACCGACGTGCCATAGTCCATTAGTACACACCCGTCCAACTGGCACGGTGTGAGGTTTGTTAAACCTAATATCGCTATTAACTAATGACCCGCTCGCCATAGCCTCGGCGATTAAGTCGATACAAAAAGGGAGGGACTTCGCTGATAGAGTTCTAGTCCAGTAAGTCTAATCCATCCCAACAGGACGAGGAATTTACATTCCTGAACACGTCCCAAAGGACGAGGAATCTCTATTCCTGAACCCATTCTCATTCCCACCGGGAATTACCATGCTTTGTAGAAAAGTGTGAACTCACCTCGGTTTGCTCGGTTAGGCTCTCATAAATAGCTAACAGTCAAGGTCGGTCAATCACGTCCTAATATGATTACCAGTTAGTCATTTAGTGGTTTCAAATAGAGCACAAGGTTCCTACACGTATCTATCACATAACATGCATCACTTTAACGGTTTATACCTATATAAGCTTCCCATCTATTCCCGTTCATAAGCAAACATACGACATTGCACATAACACTTTTATTGACATATAACATGTTAGATTATTCTCAGATAACCTACTCGACATTTAGACACGCAAATCACTACTTATGTCGTTTCAGCTTTAATCTTCAAAACTGGGCTGTTTTCGGGGATTTTAATAAAATAGTTAACTTATTCCAAAAATTCCATACTTTTTACAGAAGGTCTTAAACGATCCAAATATTATTGTGTAAAAATCTTGGGATCCAATTCATCACCAATATTTTATAAAAAATCATTTTCCGGACTGCAATCAGATTTATCACTTTCTGATTGCAGTCCACGGAATAATTTATTAAAAATTCATCGTAAGTCCGATTGATGAAATTCCAGTGGGGGAATTACACTGACATTAGTGGTTATCCACTGTACAAATTTCATGAGCTGATTCAACATAGATTTCAAGTTATGACTAAAAACATATCACCCATTTACTGCAGCAAAAACTCAGCTTTAGCTGCTGTTACAAAAAGGGTCTTTAAAAATAGTAAACGAAGTCCAAAAATTATGATTCTAGTGCCATTAGAACCGTATTTCATAATAACACGTTATAAACTCAAGAAAATCAAGTTTTTGTTAAGTTGTGATCTGGTTACAGCCAACTGAAGTTGGCTGTAAACACCAACCAGCTTTCTGTTTTTTTTAGTTCCCAACTTTCTAACGCATGTTCGATTGATTCCGTTAGTGTGTTTAGTGATTAGCAACAACCTTTAACATCAATATTAACAAGTAAATCATCAAGAAATCAACAACACATTCACCACAACATTCTACTACAACATTCCATCTTCATGTTACTTTTATATGTAAAGCCTCATGTTTCTATTTTTGAGTTCTTGTTCTTTTAGTGTTTTAAACATAAGTATCATACTACATCATTTAGCTATAAAAACAAGATGAACAAGGGTTTGTCAAGAGCTTACTACTAGCACAAGGCTAGGGTAGAATCTAGTGAAGAAGATGATGAGAAATGATGATGAACAAGCAAGAACAAAGCCCTTTTGAAGCTTCCACAAGTTGTAACCTCCTTAGATCACCTTAGATGCTTGAATGGGACTTGGATTTGATGAAGATGGTGGTGTGAAAGTGGTGGTGATGGGGGCGGTTAAGGGAGCTGAGAGAGGGAGAGAAGAGATGAGGGAGAAGGAGTGTGATCTTATGAAAGATATGAAATGATCTAAGAGATCATACTTATAAGATTTTTACAATATCTTGTTCATATGTGCAAGCAACAATCACTAAAAATATGGGAAAGAGATCTAGAAGAGATTATGAAGTATGGAGGTGGTGATTTGTGGGTCCCTTGGGGGACCGATTCGGTTCGGGGGGGGGGGGGGGGTTAAGGGTAACATTTGCAACTAATGTGTAATGGATAGTTAGTTTCCAAGTATGAACTTCCATATGGTATTTATTTGATATGCAGTGGGTGTTAGGGTGTTCGGGGATCACGACTAGCGAAGAATTAAATAAACAATATTCCTTGCAATATTTTGGTGTCCCTGGTTATGTCCGGTTGTTCGGTCGGATACTGTTCCATTAAAGTGTTTAATTATTTCGTAAAGTGTCTTATATATATATATATTTTTGTAACATTTTTAATTCTCAACACTCAGAAAAGCATACCGGACTATTTAGTAATTTTTCTATACACTACTAGCATGTTAACAAGCACATGTAAGTATAACACAGTAATCAGAAAGCAGTTAAGTGATTCAGTACAGTCATCAAGCGCTTTAATTGTCATTAATAAATTGTACGGATACATGGAATTATGAGGGTTGTCACATTCTCCCCCTGTTAAGAAAATTTCGTCCCGAAATTTAGCTCGTGGTTACTGAGGAAGCTAGTTAAGTTGCGTTGGTTTCCTGGTTTTCCCGGGGTGTCACATCATCCCCCCGTTGAATTGGAATTTCGTCCCGAAATTTCTACAGTAGCTTCAGCCTCAGTAGTGGTTGCATTTTTCTTAAACAGCTGGGGATACTTGAGTTTCATTTGGTCTTCTCGTACCCAGGTGTACTCTGGGCCACGACGGGAATCCCAACGAACTCGGACGAGAGGTATCCTGGTGCGCTTGAGAATCTTAACCTCTAGATCAGTAATCTCTACTGGTTCCTCGACGAATCGCAGCTGGTCGTCGATAGTGAGCTCCTTGAGAGGAACTATGAGGGTCTCGTCGGACAGACACTTCTTCAAATTCGACACATGGAAAACATTGTGAACTCCGCTGAGTTCTTCAGGTAGATTCAACCTGTAGGCAACCTTGCCAATTTTCTCAATGATTTCGAACGATCTGACATAACGCGGATTGAGCTTGCCTCGTTTGCCAAAACGAACTACACCTTTCCAAGGTGAGACTTTGAGTAGCACTCGATCCCCAACCTGGAACTCGAGTGGTTTCCTTCGCTGATCTGCATAGCTTTTCTGACGGTCCCGAGCTGCCGCCATTCGCTGTCGTATCTGAGCAATCCTTTCTGTTGTATCTACTACGAGTTCTGGGCCAGTGATTTGACTGTCACCAACTTCTGCCCAACAGAGAGGTGATCGGAATTTACATCCATACAATGCCTCAAACGGAGCGGCCTGGATGCTGGTGTGGTAGTTGTTGTTATATGAGAACTCCACTAGCGGGAGGTGCTTTTCCCAGCCATTACCAAAATCGATTACATACGCCCTAAGCATGTCTTCAAGGGTCTGGATGGTGCGTTCAGATTGCCCATCCGTCTGTGGGTGATAAGCGGTGCTCATATCTAAACGTGAGCTAAAAGACTTGTGCATGGCTTGCCACAGTTCAGAAGTAAAACGCGTGTCATGATCAGAAATGATGGAGGTTGGCTCTACGTGCCTTGATACTACTTCCTTTAGGTAGATGTCTGCTAGAGTAGAAAACTTGTCGTTTTCCTTGATAGCCAAGAAGTGTGCAGATTTAGTCAGTCGATCCACGATCACCCAAATGGTATCATTTCCGCATTGGGATCTAGGCAGGCTGGTAACGAAATCCATGGAAATTTGCTCCTATTTCCATTTCGGGATCTCTGGTTGTTGAAGTAGGCCTGATGGTTTCTGATATTCAGTCTTGACTCTCGCACAAGTCAAACATTTGCTAACATTGGTTGCTGTGTGGGCTTTCATACCAGGCCACCAATACGTAGTCTTGAGATCGTGGTACATCTTATCCGAACCAGGATGTACCGAATAAAGAGACTTGTGTGCTTCGTCCATCACAAGCTCGCGTAAGTTTCCGTAAAGCGGAACCCAGATGCGCCCTGTTACATAGTAAGCGCCGTCTTCCTTTTGTTCTAGCCGCTGCCTCGATCCTCGCAAGGACTCAGCCCTGATGTTCTCTGCTTTCAATGCTTCAACCTGAGCATCACGAATTTGAGCAGGAAGACTAGATTGGATGGTAAGCTGTAACGCACGTACACGCTTATGTATAGTATCCTTTCGACTGAGGGCGTCGGCCACAACATTGGCCTTGCCCGGATGGTACTTGATCGCGCATTCGTAATCATTCAAGAGCTCGACCCATCGACGTTGTCGCATATTTAACTCCTTTTGCTTGAAGATATGCTCGAGACTCTTGTGATCGGTGTAAATGGTGCACTTGGTACCGTACAGGTAATGTCTCCATATCTTAAGCGCGAAAACAACTGCTCCCAGTTCCAAGTCGTGCGTTGTGTAGTTCCTTTCGTGAACCTTAAGTTGGAGCGATTCGTAGGCAATGACCTTGTCACGTTGCATCAACACGCAACCCAGTCCTTGGATGGAAGCATCGCAATAAACCACAAAATCATCTGTGCCTTCAGGCAATGAGAGGATAGGTGCGCTACAAGGTCTGTCTTTTAAGTGCTGAAATGCAGATTCCTATGCATCACCCCAACGATAGGTGACACCCTTTTGTGTTAGTGAAGTGAGAGGTTGCGCAATCCTTGAGAAATCCTTGATAAACCTTCTATAATATCCTGCCAAACCCAAGAATTGGCGGATTTCTGTTGGTGTACGGGGTGCAGGCCAGTTCTTGATCGAGTCAACCTTGGTTGGATCAACATGAATCCCATCCTTGTTTACTACGTGGCCTAGAAAGTGGACTTCGCGAAGCCAGAAGTCACATTTCGAAAACTTGGCATACAGTTGCTCTGCTCGAAGAAGTTCCAGCATAAATCGTAGATGCTGCTCGTGTTCCTCCTAACTCTTAGAATAGATCAGGATGTCGTCCATGAAAACAATAACGAACTTATCCAGGTAAGGTTTGCATACTCGGTTCATGAGATCCATGAAGACCGCTGGTGCATTCGTCAATCCGAAAGGCATAACCAGAAACTCGTAATGGCCGTAACGAATTCTGAATGCTGTTTTGGAGACGTCCTCATCTCGGACTCTCAGCTGATGGTATCCCGATCTCAAATCAATCTTAGAGTAATAGCTCTACCCTTGCAATTGGTCGAACAAGTCGTCAATACGTGGAAGAGGATAACGATTCTTCACGGTCACCTTGTTAAGTTCGCGATAGTCAATACACATTCTGAAAGTACCGTCTTTCTTCTTCACAAACAAGACTGGAGCTCCCCATGGCGAAGAGCTAGGACGTATGAAACCCTTTTCCAAGAGTTCTTGTAGTTGCGTGGATAGTTCTTCAAGTTCTGACGGAGCTAGACGATATGGTGCTCGAGCTACTGGTGCTGCTCCAGGAGCTAGCTCGATTTGAAACTCAACTTGGCGATGAGGTGGAAGATCAGGTAATTCCTCAGGAAATACCTCAGGAAAATCACGTACAATAGGTATGTCTTCTACCATCCTTTCTTCCGCGGATAAATCAGAAACGAGGGCTAGGATAGCGGTGTGGCCCTTTCGCAAACACTTCTGGGCCTTAAGGAAAGAGATGATGCCTACAACAGCACCACTCTTGTCGCCACGAATCACGAGGGGTTCTTTACCAGAACGAGGGATACAGACGATTTTCTCCTTGTAAATAATCTCCGCTTGGTGTTGAGATAACCAATCCATCCCAATGACAACGTCAAAACTACCCAAAACGATAGGAATGAGGTCGATAGGGAAAGTCTGACCAGCTAAGACGAGGTTACAACCTTTAATTATGTGTGTGGCCTCGAGACTTTTACCGTTTGCTAGCTCTACCGTGTGTTTGGTGTTCAAAAGTGTTGGAGTGCGCTTAAGTATTTGACTAACTTTTAAGGACACATAACTAGTATCGGCACCCGAATCAAATAAAACAGTAACAAAGAAGTCATCCAGAAGAAACTTGCCCATCACAACGTTGGGATCATTCCTTGCATCACCCTGACCAATCACGAACGCACGTCCCCTGGCACCATTACCATTGTTGTCTCCCCCATTGCCGTTTCCATTCCCCTGATTGTTGTTGTTCTGGTTCTGATTTAGCTGGGGGCAGCCTTTCTTGAAATGGCCCTCAGCACCACATTGAAAGCACCCTTTGTTGTTACCTTGTTGTTGCTGCTGCTGGCGTTGATTTGGTGGGGCTTGCTGATGCTGCCGGTTCTGATTCGCCGGACGCTGACTCCTGCAATCTCTCGCAATGTGACCAGGCTTGTTGCATCGATGACAGTTGCCTTTACCACATGGCCCGCTGTGGTGCAAGTTACTGCGATTACATTTGGGGTGATTCCCCTTGTATCCACCCTTACCTTGATTCCCAGAAGACTGCTGACTGGGGCTCCTGTACTCATCTGTCTTTCGCTGCTGGGACTGAGCTGAAGTAGAACCTTTACTGGAATTCCCATCCCATTTTTGCTTGTTCTCATTGGGAGCGTCAGTAGTAGCAGTACCAATACGCTTGGGCAGTTTGTTTTGTTCAACTGCTTGATCGGTGAGACGGTGGGCCAACTTAATGATTTGCTGAATGGTACCCAGGTTAGCTAAAGTCAGGTGACTCTGAATCTCTAGTACAAGACCCTTGAGGTACAGCTCAATACGTTTGATGGGAGGGTCTACCGTTGTAGGACACAAGATGGCCAGCTCGTTTGACCTCTTTGTGTATGCCTCGATCTCAGACCCCGTCATCTTCAGATTGAAGAATTCCACCTCTAGCTTGTGGATGTCGTCACGACTGCAGTACTCTTCCTTGATCAGTTCCTTGAAGTCATTCCATGGGGTGGCATTAGCAACCGCCAACCCAAGCAGTTGAACCTGCGCTTTCCACCAGGTTAACGCAGCACCTTCAAGTGTTCCGATAGCATATTTCACCCTACGGTCTTCAGGGCATTCACACATCTCGAAGACAGACTCAAGCTTCTCAAACCAGTGAAGAAGGCCTACCACTCCTTCTGTGCCGCTGAAGGTACTGGGTCGGCAATCCATGAAGGTTTTGAACGTACATACGGGAGGCTGAGCATGTTGACCTGTTGCGCGAGAATAAAAGACAAGGTTAAGCACGAGGGTTGGTTTGCGAAGGTAGGATCTAAATGTCCTAAGATGGGTTGATATGGCAGGTTATACCTCCTGCCGGGATAGCTGCGAGTGCCTCGGCAACTCGTTCATTGATCAAAGCCGTCAACTGGGCCTGAGTTAGGTTGATACGTCCTCCGCGTCCGTTCATGATCTTCACAACAAAGCAATGTAAGTGAGAAAAGTGTCGCGATAGTGCGTAAATGTGGGACGATAGTAGAGAGTAAGCACACAAGGTTCAAATAGCAATTATCAAGTTAATTAATGCACAGTGTGAACTATCTAACCGTCAATATAACATAAATCATACCACCTATTGTGTCGAGTCTTGCACGTGGAGCGAAGCATCGTTGTGGATCGTTGAGCACTGTACAGGTTATAGTCTGGTTTTGTCAAAAAGCTTTTCCCTTTTTAAAACCAAGTTCACTATAACCAATGGCTCTGATACCAATCTGTCACACCCCCAAATTCCACCATGCGGAGCATCACCGCTTGGAGGCGTGACATGACCAGGATCGAGCCACCAATCATATTGAACAACGTATTTAAGTAAATGAGACCAACCACAATACAATTGGTGACCAAAAGTAAGTTAACCAAGTTCAATTTAATCAGCGGAAGCATAAGACGTTAAACCAAAACACAAATTCGTAGTTCATAAGTTTAAAGACCCAAACATAAGTTTCATAAGTTCATAAAGTTTATTTATTGAGTACGGGACATAACAGTTCGCATCCCACAACAGCCTCCTCCTCGTGCAAGCTCCATAAGCATCTAGTGACCTGCAAAGCATGTAACAACGAGTCAACAACAAAGTTGAGTGAGTTCACGGTTGGTTGTCCATTTTAGAGTTGTTTCCAAAAACGTAGTTTAATCTCATTCAGCTATCCAGCCGTGGGGGTTACCCCATAGTTCGAAAACGTTTATTAGTTAACCATCCCATGTCCACCTTCCCTGGCCATCCAGCCCAGCACTTCGGCCGTGGGGGCTACCCCATTATTTAAACTACCGGACTCGTTTATCATATCGACTACTAACGAAAATTAATTGTGCCCTAGCGTCGGTGTCTATCATCACCGACGTGCCATAGTCCATTAGTACACACCCATCCAACTGGCACGGTGTGAGGTTTGTTAAACCTAATAGCGCTATTAACTAATGACCCGCTCGCCATAGCCTCGGCGATTAAGTCGATACAAAAAGGGAGGGACTTCACTGATAGAGTTCTAGTCCAGTAAGTCTAATCCGTCCCAACAGGATGAGGAATTTACATTCCTGAACACGTCCCAAAGGACGAGGAACCCCTATTCCTGAACCCATTCCCATTCCCAACGGGAATTACCATGCTTTGTAGAAAAGTGTAAACTCACCTTGGTTTGCTCGGTTAGGCTCTCATAAATAGCTAACAGTCAAGGTCGGTCAATCACGTCCTAATATGATTACAAGTTAGTCATTTAGTGGTTTCAAATAGAGCACAAGGTTCCTACACGTATCTATCACATAACATGCATCACTTTAACGGTTTATACCCATATAAGCTTCCCATCTATTCCCGTTCATAAGCAAACATTTCTACATTGCACATAACACTTTTATTGACATATAACATGTTAGATTATTCTCAGATAACCTACTCGACATTTAGACACGCAAATCACTACTTATGTCATTTCAGCTTTAATCTTCAAAACTGGGCTGTTTTCGGGGATTTTAATAAAATAGTTAACTTATTCCAAAAATTCCCTACTTTTTACAGAAGGTCTTAAACGATCCAAATATTATTGTGTAAAAATCTCGGGATCCAATTGATCACCAATATTTTATAAAAAATCATTTTCCGGACTGCAATCAGATTTATCACTTTCTGATTGCAGTCCACGGAATAATTTATTAAAAATTCATCGTAAGTCTAATTGATAAAATTCTAGTGGGGGAATTACACCGACATCAGTGGTCATCCACTGTACAAATTTCATGAGCTGATTCAACATAGATTTCAAGTTATGACTAAAAACATATCACCCATTTACTGCAGCAAAAACTCAGCTTTAGCTGCTGTTACAAAAAGGGTCTTTAAAAATAGTAAACGAAGTCCAAAAATTATGATTCCAGTGCCATTAGAACCGTATTTCATAATAACACGTTATAGACTCAAGAAAATCAAGTTTTTGTTAATTTGTGATCTGGTTACAGCCAACTGAAGTTGGCTGTAAACACCAACCAGCTTTCTGTTTTTTTTAGTTCCCTACTTTCTAACACATGTTCGATTGATTCCGTTAGTGCGTTTAGTGATTAGCAACGACCTTTAACATCAATATTAACAAGTAAATCATCAAGAAATCAACAACACGTTCACCACAACATTCTACTACAACATTCCATCTTCATGTTACTTTTATATGTAAAGCCTCTTGTTTCTATTTTTGAGTTCTTGTTCTTTTAGTGTTTTAAACATAAGTATCATACTACATCATTTAGCCATAAAAACAAGATGAACAAGGGTTTGTCAAGAGCTTACTACTAGCACAAGGCTAGGGTAGAATCTAGTGAAGAAGATGATGAGAAATAATGATGATGAACAAGCAAGAACAAAGCCCTTTTGAAGCTTCCACAAGTTGCAACCTCCTTAGATCACCTTAGATGCTTGAATGGGACTTGGATTTGATGAAGATGGTGGTGTGAAAGTGGTGGTGATGGGGGCGGTTAAGGGAGCCGAGAGAGGGAGAGAAGAGATGAGGGAGAAGGAGTGTGATCTTATGAAAGATATGAAATGATCTAAGAGATCATACTTATAAGATTTTTCCAATATCTTGTTCATATGTGCAAGCAACAATCACTTAAAATATGGGAAAGAGATCTAGAAGAGATTATGAAGTATGGAGGTGGTGATTTGTGGGTCCCTTGGGGGACCGATTCGGTTAGGGGGGGGGGGTTAAGGGTAACATTTGCAACTAATGTGTAATGGATAGTTAGTTTCCAAGTATGAACTTCCATATGGTATTTATTTGATATGCAGTGGGTGTTAGGGTGTTCGGGGATCACGACTAGCCAAGAATTAAATAAACAATATTCCTTGCAATATATTGGTGTCCCGGGTTATGTCCGGTTTTTCGGTCGGATACTGTTCCGTTAAAGTGTTTAATTATTTCGTAAAGTGTCTTATATATATTTTTGTAACATTTTTAATTCTCAACACTCAGAAAAGCATACCGGACTATTTAGTAATTTTTCTGTACACTACTAGCATGTTAACAAGCACATGTAAGTATAACACAGTAATCAGAAAGCAGTTAAGTGATTCAATACAGTCATCAAGCGCTATAATTGTCATTAATAAATTGTACGGATACATGGAATTATGAGGGTTGTCACAAAGAACTCTAGTGAAAATGGTGGTGAAAATGAATGGTGGTGAAAATGGTGGTAAATATTAGTTCATATCCAAGTATTTAGTTACATATGTTAGTTAGTGGGTTTCTAGTGGGTGTTATGGTGTTCGGGGATCATGACTAGCCAAGAAATAATAAAACAATGTTTCTTGCAATATTTTGGTGTCCCGGGTAATGTCCGGTTGTTCGGTTAGATACCGGTTCGTTAATGTGCTAAGTTGTTCCGTATAGTGTCCTATATATATCTTTTTGTAACACTTTTAATTCCTAACACATAGGAGAACATACAGGACTATTTATTCAATTTTCTGCACAAGACTAGTATGTTAACAAGCACATGTAAGTATGACGCAATATTCAGAAAGCAGTTAAGTAATTCAGCACAGTCATCAAGCACTTTAATTAACATTAATCAATCGTACAGATACATGAAATTATGAGGGTTGTCACATTCTTCCCCTGTTAAGAAAATTTCATCCCGAAATTTAGCACGTGTTTACTGAGGAAGCTAGTTAAGTTGCGTAGTTTTCCTGGGGTGTCACATCATCCCCCCGTTGGTTTGGAATTTCGTCCTGAAATTCTGCAGTAGCTTCAGCCTCTGTAGTGGTTGCACTTTTCTTAAACAACTGGGGATACTTGAGTTTCATTTGGTCTTCTCGTTCCCAGGTATACTCTGGGCCATGACGGGAGTTCCAACGAACTCGAACAAGAGGTATTCTGGTACGCTTGAGAATCTTAACGTCTCGGTTTGTGATTTCAACTGGTTCCTCGACGAATCGCAACTGGTCGTCGATAGTGAGCTCCTTGAGAGGAACTATGAGGGTCTCATCTGACAGACACTTCTTCAGATTCGACACATGGAAGACATTGTGAACTCCGATGAGGTCTTCAGGTAGATTCAACTTGTAAGCGACTTTGCCAATTTTCTCAATGATTTCGAACGGTCCGATATAACGCGGATTGAGTTTGCCTCATTTGCCAAAACGAACTACACCTTTCCAAGGTGAGACTTTGAGTAGCACTCGATCCCTAACCTGGAACTCGAGTGGTTTACTGCGCTTATCAGCGTAGCTTTTCTGACGGTCACGAGCTGCCGCCATTCGCTGTCGTATCTGAGCAATCCTCTCAGTCGTGTCTACCACAAGTTCTGGGCATGTGATTTGGCTGTCACCAACTTCTACCCAAGAAAGAGGTGATCGGCATTTTCGTCCGTACAATGCCTCAAACGGAGCGGCCTGGATACTGGTGTGGTAACTGTTGTTGTACGAAAACTCCACTAACGGGAGGTATTTTTCCCAGTCATTACCAAAGTCAATTACACATGCCCTAAGCATGTCTTCAAGGGTTTGGATGGTGCGTTCGGATTGCCCATCCGTTTGTGGATGATATGCCGTGCTCATGTCTAATCGAGAACCAAAGGACTTGTGCATAGCTTGCCACAACTCAGATGTAAAACGTGAGTCACGATCAGAGATGATGGAGGTTGGCACTCCGTGCCTTGATACTACTTCCGATAGACGTCTGCTAGGGTAGAAAACTTATCTGTTTCCTTGATAGCCAGAAAATGTGCAGACTTGGTCAGTCGATCCACGATCACCCAAATGGTATCATTTCCGCGTTGAGATCTAGGCAGGCCAGTAACGAAATCCATGGAAATTTTCTCCCATTTCCATGTTGGGATCTCTGGTTGTTGGAGTAGGCCTGATGGTTTCTGATATTCGACCTTGACCCTAGCACAAGTCAAGCATTTACTGACGTAGGTTGCTATGTTGACTTTCATACCAGGCTACCAATACGTAGTCTTGAGATCGTGGTACATCTTATCCGAACCAGGATGTACCGAATAACGAGACTTGTGCGCTTCATCCATCACAAGCTCGCGTAAGTTCCCGTAGAGTGGGACCCAGATGCGCCCTGTTACGTGGTAAGCGCCGTCTTCCTTTTGTTCTAATCGCTTCCTCGATCCTCGTAAGGACTCAGCCCTGATGTTTTCTGCTTTCAATGCTTCGACCTGAGCATCTCGTATCTGAGTGGGAAGACTAGATTGGATGGTAAGTTGTAACGCTCGCACACGTTTAGGTATAGTATTCTTTCGACTGAGGGCATCGGCCACAACATTGGCCTTGCCCGGATGGTACTTGATCGCACATTCGTAATCATTCAAGAGCTCGACCCATCGACGTTGTCACATGTTTAATTCTTTTTGCTTGAAGATATGCTCGAGACTCCTGTGATCGGTGTAAATGGTGCACTTGGTACCGTACAGGTAATGTCTCCATATCTTAAGTGCGAAAACAACTGCTCCCAGCTCCAAGTCATGCGTAGTGTAGTTCCTTTCATAAACTTTAAGTTGGCGTGATGCGTAGGCAATGACCTTGTCACGTTGCATCAACACGCAACCAAGTCCTTGGATGGAAGCGTCGCAATAAACCACAAAATCATATGTGCCTTCAGGCAATGAGAGGATAGGCGCGCTACAAAGTCTATCTTTCAAGTACTGAAAAGCAGATTCCTGTGCATCACCCCAACGGTAGGTGACACCCTTCTGAGTCAGTGAAATGAGAGGTTGCGCAATCTTTGAGAAATCCTTGATAAACCTTCTGTAATATCCTGCCAGACCCAAGAATTGGCGGATTTCTGTTGGTGTACGGGGTGCAGGCCAGTTCTTGATCGAGTCAACCTTAGATGGATCAACATGAATCCCATCCTTGTTTACCATGTGGCCTAGAAAGTGGACTTCGCGAAGCAAGAAGTCACATTTCAAAAATTTAGCATACAGTTGCTCTGCTCGAAGAAGTTCCAGCATAAGTCGTAAATGCTGCTCGTGTTCCTCCTGACTCTTAGAATATATCAGGATGTCGTCGATGAAAACAATAACGAACTTATCCAGGTAAGGTTTGCATACTCGGTTCATGAGATCCATGAAGACCGCTGGTGCGTTCGTCAATCCGAAAGGCATAACCAGAAACTCGTAATGCCCATAACGAGTTCTAAATGCTGTTTTAGAGATATCCTCGTCTCAGACTCTCAGTTGATGGTAACCTGACCTCAGGTCAATCTTGGAATAGAAACTCGACCCTTGCAACTGGTCGAATAAGTCATCAATGCATGGAAGAGGATAACGATTCTTCACGGTCACCTTGTTGAGTTCGCGGTAGTCAATACACATTCTGAAGGTACCGTCTTTCTTCTTCACAAACAAGACTGGAGCTCCCCAGGGCAAAGAGCTAGGACGTATGAAACCCTTTTCCAAGAGTTCTTGTAATTGCGTGGACAGTTCTTCAAGTTCTGACGGAGCTAGTCGATAAGGTGCACGAGCTATTGGTGCTGCTCCAGGAGCTAGCTCGATTTGAAACTCGACTTGTCGATGAGGCGGAAGACCAGGTAATTCCTCAGGAAATACCTCAGGAAAATCATGCACAATAGGAATGTCTTCAATTCTCTTCTCTTCCATTGATGCGTCAGTAACGAGTGCTAGAATGGCAGTGTGGTCCTTTCGCAAACACTTCTGGGCCTTAAGGAAAGAGATAATGCCTACAACAGCACCACTCTTGTCGCCATGAATCACGAGGGGTTCTTCACCAGGATGAGGGATGCGGACAATCTTCTCATTGCAAAGAATTTCCGCTTGTTGATGAGATAACCAATCCATCCCAATAACAACGTCGAAACTACCCAGAACGATAGGAATAAGATTGATCGAGAAGGTCTGACCAGCTAAGACGAGGTTACAACCCTTAACTATGTGCGTGGCCTCAAGACTTTTACCGTTTGCTAGCTCTACCGTGTGTTTGGTGTTCAAAAGTGTTGGGGTGCGCTTAAGCATTTGACTAACTTTTAAGGACACATAACTAGTATCGGCACCCGAATCGAATAAAACAGTAACAAAGAAGTCATCCAGAAGAAACTTACCCATCACAACGTTGGGATCGTTCCTCGCGTCGCCCTGAGCCAGCACGAAAACACGTCCCCTGGCACCATTGCCATTGTTGTTACCCCCGTTGTTGCCTCCATTGTTGTTCCTGTTTCCTTTGTTGTTGTTGTTCTGATTCTGGTTCAGCTGAGGACAGTTCCTCTTAAAGTGGCCTTCAGCGCCACACTGAAAGCATCCTTTATTGCCCTGCTGATGCTGCTGCTGGTGGTTCTGTGGAGCTTGTTGTTATTGTTGGCGATTCTGATTTGTTGGTCGTGTGCCCCTGCAATCCTTTGCTTCATGACCAAACTTGTTACACCTCAGACAACGACCCTTGTTGCACTGCCCGCTATGATGCTTGTTGCACCGGTTGCACTTGGGGTGGTTCCCTCAGTATCCACCCTGTCCTTGACTACCAGAAGATTGCTAACCAGGACTCTGGTAGTCATCAGTCTTTCGCTACTGGGACTGAGACTGAGACTGAACTGAAGTAGAACCCTTGCCCGAATTTCCATCCCACTTGCGCTTGTTATCACTGGGAGCATCAGTAGTAGTAGCGCTAATACGCTTGGGCAGCTTGTTCTGCTTAACTGCCTGATCAGTAAGACGATGAGCCAACCGGATGATTTGCTGAATGGTGCCAAGATTAGCTGAGGTCACGTGGCTTTGAATTTCTGGCACCAAACCCTTAAGGTACAGCTCGATGCACTTGATAGGAGGATCCACCATAGTGGGACACAAGATGGCCAGCTCGTTTGACCTCTTCGTATACGCCTCAATTTCAGACCCTATCATTTTCAAATTGAAAAATTCCACCTCTAGCTTGTGGATGTCGTCACGACTACAGTACTCTTCCTTGATCAAATCTTTGAAGTCATTCCATGGGGTGGCATTAGCAGCAACCAACCCCAGCATCTGAACCTGAGCGTTCCACCACGTGAGCGCTACCCCTTCAAGAGTACCAGTAGCATACTTCACCCTACGATCCTCAGGGCATTCACACATCTCAAAAACAGACTCGAGCTTCTCAAACCAGTGGAGAAGACCTACAGCTCCTTCTGTGCCGCTGAAAGTACTAGGTCGGCAATCCATGAATGTTTTGAACGTACATACGGGAGGTTGAGCATGTTGACCTCCTGCAGGGACAGCTGCGAGTGCCTCAGCCACTTGTTCGTTGATTAGAGCCGTCAGCTGGGCTTGAGTTAGGTTCAGTCGTCCACTCATGATCTTCATATCAAAAGAAACATGAGTGAGAAAGGTGTCGCGAAAGTGCGATGACAGAAGAGAGTAAGCACACATGTGTTTTCAACAATAGTTGCTACATTTATCTAAGCATACCATGAACAATGTACCATGTAACTAGCAGGTAGGTAATATAAACATAACCCATATCACCTAGAATGTTGAGTCTTGCACGTGGAGCGAAGCGTCGTTGTGGATCGTTGAGCACTGTACATGTTATAGTCTGGTTTTGTCAAAAAGCTTTTCCCTTTTTAAAACCAAGTTCACTATAACCAATGGCTCTGATACCAATCTGTCACACCCCCAAATTCCACCATGCGGAGCATCACCGCTTGGAGGCGTGACATGACCAGGATCGAGCCACCAATCATATTGAACAACGTATTTAAGTAAATGAGACCAACCACAATACAATTGGTGACCAAAAGAAAGTAACCAACTTTTAGTTAACAGCGGAAGCATAAAACATACGGCCAAAACATAAGTTCCATAGTTCATAAGTTTAAATGTTTAACTTGGGACTCGACAGTCCATATCCCACAACGACCTCCTCCTCATGCAAGCTCCATAAGCATCTAACGACCTGCAAGGCATGTAACAAGGAGTCAACAACAAAGTTGAGTGAGTTCATCGTTGGGTGTTTGTTTTAGGTCGTTTCAAAAACATGGTTTTTGTTTAGTTGGCTTACTTGCCGTGGGGGTTAACCCATAGTTGAAAACATGATTAACCAATTCCTTCTTTCCCAAACCATGACCCGTGGGGGTTTCCCCATGTGAACCACTAGACCATTACCATATCGACAACTGACGAACAATAGTTATGCCCTACGTCAATGTTCTATCATCATTGACAGTTTGCCATAGTCCATTAGTACACGGCCGTCTGAACGGCACGGTGTGAGGCTTGTCAACCCTAATAGCGCTATTAACTAATGACCCGCTCGCCATTGGCCCGGGGATTAAGTCGATATAAAAATGAGGGACTTCATGATAGAGTTTTGTCTAGTAAGTTTTAAGGTTGTTGTCCTACCCAAAGAGGACGAACGTACGTATTCTACCCAAGGAGAATACGCATGATTTATATAGGCATCCTACCTATGGAGGATGGCAGTACATATCATACACAAGGAGGATATGTAGGTTCCGTTTTAATTCATTAACCCATTCCCAACCACCGGGAATCCCATGCCTTAGAAAGTGTGTGAACTCACCTTTGGTTGCTCAGTTTGACTCTAAAAAATAGCTAATAGTCAAGGTCGGTCAATCACGTCCTAGTATGATTACCACTTAGTTTATTAGTGACTTCAAATAAGCACGAAGTTCCTACACGCATCTACCACATAACATGCACTCACTTTAACGGTTCATGCCCATATAAACTTCCCATCTATCCCCGTTCATAAACAAACATACGACATTGCACATAACACTTTCATTGACATATAACATGTTAGATCATTCATAGATAACCTACCCGACATTTAGACACGCAAATTACTACTTATGTCGTTTCAGCTTTTACATTCAAAACTGGGCTGTTTTCGGGAATTTTAATAAAATAGTTAACCTGTTCCAAAAATTCCCAACTTTTTACAGAAGGTCTTAAACGATCCAGATATTATTTTGTAAAAATATCGGGATCCAATTCATTACCAATATTTTATAAAAATTCATTTACCGGACTGCAATCACATTCATCACTTTCTGACTGCAGTCCATGGAATAATTTATTTAAAATTCATCATAAGTCCAATTTATGAAATTCCAGTGGGAGAATTACTACGACATCAGTTTCCATATACAGTACAAATTTCGTGACCTAATTCTATACATATTTCAAGTTATGACGAAAAACATAACACATATTTTCAGCAGTAAAAATGCAGCTTTTGCTGGTGTGAAAAATGACCCCTTTAAAAATAGCAAACAATGTCCAAAAATTATGATTCCAGTGCCATTAGAACCGTATTTCAAAATAACACGTTATAGACTCAAGAAAATTAGTTTTTCGTTAAGTTATGATATGGTTACAGCCAACTAAAGTTGGCTGTAAACACCAACCAGCTTCCTGTTTTCAGCTCTTAACTTTCTAACGCGTGTTCGATTGATTCCGTTAACATGTTTAGCGAACAACAACGACTCTCATACACACTTACAGCAGGTTATAAGTCATTCATACCATGTAACCCTAATCAGCACATAATCATCATATTACATCTTTATGTAAACCTTATGTAATGCTTTATGTTCATGTTTTTAGTTCTTGTTCTTAGTGTTCTTGTAATATTCATCATACATCGACTTTTAACTACTCAAAATAGAAATAAACAAGAGTAAATCAAGACTTACTACTAGCTTAAAGCTAGGGAAGAACTCTAGTGAAAATACTGGTGAAAATGAATGATGAAAGTAATGTATGAAAGCTCTTGATGATCTACCACTTTAAGCACCATTGATCCTTCTTCTAACACTGGAATGAAGCTTAGAAATGGAAGAACATGGTGGTGATATGGTGGTGAAGGTGGCAGTTATGGTGAGGCCGAGAGGGAGAGAGAGAAGAGTGAAGGAGTGGGGTGAAGATTATGGAATGATATTGTAAGAACTCTCCATACTTATAACCTTCCTTTCTAATATTTTGTTCATTTCAACAAGCAACAATCACTTAAAATATGGGAATAAAATCTAGAAGATGTGTTGGTGATTTGGGTGGGTCCTATGGACCGTAAATATGTATGGGGGGGGGGGGGGTTAATTGTAAGTTTTCATGATAGTTGGTAAATATTAGTTCATATCCAAGTATTTAGTTACATATGTTAGTTAGTGGGTTTCTAGTGGGTGTTATGGTGTTCGGGGATCATGACTAGCCAAGAAATAATAAAACAATGTTTCTTGCAATATTTTGGTGTCCCGGGTAATGTCCGGTTGTTCGGTTAGATACCGGTTCGTTAAAGTGCTAAGTTGTTCCGTATAGTGTCCTATATATATCTTTTTGTAACACTTTTAATTCCTAACACATAGGAGAACATACAGGACTATTTAGTCAATTTTCTGCACACGACTAGTATGTTAACAAGCACATGTAAGTATGACGCAGTATTCAGAAAGCAGTTAAGTAATTCAGCACAGTCATCAAGCACTTTAATTAACATTAATCAGTCGTACAGATACATGAAATTATGAGGGTTGTCACATTCTTCCCCTGTTAAGAAAATTTTGTCCAGAAATTTAGCACGTGTTTACTGAGGAAGCTAGTTAAGTTGCGTGGTTTTCCTGGGGTGTCACAGTAGGACTGTTGATTTGGAGACTCTGGTTGACTTTGATAGGCTGCTTAGGATTGCGAAGGTGGTGGTGGCTAATATCCAGTACCTTGGTGGTCTGGCCTTACTTATTACCTTTCATGACAAGGACTCAGCTGATAGGTTTTTTGGAGTCTAAGGATTTATGGGACCCTTGGTTTTCTAGGCTGGATGGTTGGAGTGGTCAGTCATTACCGTTTGAGAGAGTCTCGTGGTTGAAATTGTGTGGTATTCCGCTTCACTTATTTTCTTCGGAGGTGATGTCTCAGGTCGGGGAGTTATTTGCAAAGTTCTTCATGTGCCTAAAGGTTTGGAGGAAGATCAGGACCTTTCGGTGTGTAGGGTCGGGGTGCTTGTTGGTGAAGCTGATAGGATTAATGAAGGTGTTTCGGTTAGATGGAAGAATAGGTCGTATAGGATTTGGGTGGAAGAGGACCCTAATGACTGGATTCCGGATAGTCTAGGGTCTGTCGTTTCGCCGGTATCAGTGGAAGGGCCGTCGCCAGTCTCGTCGCCGGTGGTTGACGTTTACGGTTCAGGTTCATGGGGGAATGAAGAGACGTTGCATGGGGATTGTGGTGTGGGAGTCGAAAAGCCTCTTAGAGGTGGTGGTACTGTTTCCCATGCTAACTTTTCTCCTGTGCATGCGGATAGAGAAAATGGATGCGTTAATAATGATGTGGGGACAGGTTCAGGACCGGTGGAAGTGGAAAATCCATGTTTAATTTCCAAGGTAGTGGGGCCTGAGGTGGTTGGGAGATTTTTGTGTGGGTCAGGTGAGAGAAATAACAGGCCCACTAGGAGGAGGCGTTCGGTCCCTTTATCTAAAAAAGCCCAATCTTGTTCCCAGCTTAATAAGGATGTTTCTCCAGTTGATGTGAGGCCCAAAAAAAGGCCTAGGGACTCAGCTTCTGAGGATGCGCCTGGTTTTGGGTTTGTGGGTTTTACTGATTGTGCGATGAATAACCAGCAGACAGAGGGTTCGGCTGAGGTAGGAGGGGAGGTCAGGATCGATCTTAATGTTAGGGCAAATACAGAGGGGTCTCCCAGCTGTCAATCGAAGGGTTCTACTGTTCAGGTGTCTGATTGCGATGATCATCAGGTGGACCAGATCGAGGTGGAGGTTGCTAATACAGTTTCTATGGGGGAGAAGCTTGGAGTTGATTTAGTCAACCATGCTAATCTAATCAGGAAATCAATCTGTTCTTCAGGTATTAATGTTGTGAATCTATGAATTTCTTATCTATTAATTTGCGAGGAATTGGGGGTGGATTGAAATCAGGTTGGATTAAGGATATTAAGCGGGAGCACGGGGTGAACTTCTTGGCTATTCAGGAGACCAAACAGAGTTCTATTTCTCGTGTTGAGTTAAGTAAATTATGGGGAAACGGGTCGTTTTGCTCGGAGTCTGTTGATTCGGTCGACCTATCTGGGGGCTTGGTATGTATCTGGGATGATAGTATGTTCAATCTGACCGAGTGTGCTAAGGATAGGAATTTCATTTATCTTAAAGGAACTGTGGTTGGGTGTGCGTCTATGTTTAATTTCATTAACGTCTATGCCCCTCAAGGGACCCAGGCGAAGAAGGAGCTTTGGGATTCGCTGAGTTCTTTGATTAGTAGTAAGGAAGGTATGTGGATGGTAGGGGGTGATTTCAATGCGGTTCGGAACAGGGACGAACGGAGAAATTGTTCGTTTAAACGTGCTTGTGCGAATAATTTTAATTCTTTTATCTACGAGTCTTCTTTATTGGAATATAATATGAGGGGATATGCCTATACTTGGCGGTCGGGTAACGGTAGGAAGATGAGTAAGATTGATAGGTTCCTTGTCAACTCAGATTTCTTCAATGCGTGGCCGGAAGCTAATCTTTTGGTTTTGCCGAAGTTGTGGTCGGACCATAGCCCGTTAATTTTGTCCTGTAAAGCCGTGCACTTTGGGGCTCGGTCGTTCAGGTTTTTTAATTCTTGGTTAAGCAAAGAAGGGTTTAAGGAAGTGGTGGTAGATGCTTGTGTGAATTTCTCGGATTCGGGGGGTCCTCGGGACATGTACTTGATCAAAAAACTTGGGGCTATTCGTTGTAAAATTAAAGATTGGCGCGATAAGATGATCAAAAAAGAAGGGGAGGCATATAGTCTTGCTAAAGAAGAAGTGGAGGCGTTAGAAGAAACTCTAGAGTCGAGGGACTTGTCTGAGGAGGAGGAATGGGTCCTTATGGAGAATAGAAAAGTCCTTGCGGATATGAGCTTGCTAAAAATATGGATTTGAAACAAAGATCTCGTATTAGGTGGGCCATGGAGGGCGATGAGAACTCCAAGTTTTTCCACTCTCAGATAAATTGGAGGAAGGCCAGTAACGTCATTTATGGGTTAAATATTGGTGGATCTTGGGTGTCTAAACCCTCGCTGGTTAAAAAGGAGTTGTTTTCGTTTTTTAGGTCGAGATTTGAGGAGGAGTGTATGGATCGGCCGAGTCTTGTTTGTCCTAACCTGAAGAAGATCTCGAGGTCAGAGGTGACGTGGCTGGAATCTTCTTTTTCGAGGGAAGAAATTAAGAATGCCGTGTTTGATTGTGGCGATGATTGGCCTCCTGGGCCGGATGGGTTCAATTTTCGGTTTTTTAAACATTTCTAGGAGCTTTTTGAGGGGGATTTCGTGAGTTTGTTGTCGGAGTTTCATGATACCGGTTTAATTAATATTGGTTGCGGCTCTTCCTTTATTACATTGGTCCCGAAGAAGAAAGATCCCATGAGTCTTGCTGACTATAGGCCTATTAGTCTTGTTGGTGTGATTAATAAGGTTGTATCGAAGATTCTCGCTAATAGGCTCAAGCAAGTTGGAGTGGCAGTAGCGGAAGTGGGTCAGATGGCTGGGGTTGTCGGTTGCAGAGCGGATTCGCTTCCGTTCAAATATCTCGGGCTCAAGGTGGGGGCTAATATGAGTCGTGTAGTCAATTGGAGACCGATCTACGAGATTTTCGAGTCGAGATTAGCTTTATGGAAGTCGGCTTTGCTGTCTTTTGGTGGTAGAGTTACCCTTGTTCGATCTGTCCTTGAGAGCCTCCATTCGTTCTATTTCTCTCTTTATAAGGCCCCAAAGCAGGTAATAGGGGATTTAGAAAGGCTCATTAAGAAATTTCCATGGGGTGGTTCGAGCGATGTTAGAAAAACTCACTGGGTGGCCTGGGATAGAATTACCTTGTCCAAGAAGAAATGAGGGGTTGGGCTTAGTAAACTTAAAGATATCAACGTCGCTTTGTTAAGTAAATGAGGATGGAGATACAAATGTCATAAGGATAGCATGTGGGTCAAGGTGGTGGATGCCTTACACTCGAATGGGATGAATTGGTCCTTTCTTCCTGTGAAGAAGTCGTGCAGTGGAGTGTGGAATAGTATTGTTTCCGTCATCTCGAAGCCCGTTGTCGGTAATTTAGTGCTTCGGAATTTTTTTAAAGGGATTGTGGGTAAAGGTGATCGAATTATGTTTTGGTTAGACCCGTGGTTAAAGGAGAAGTCCCTGTGTGAGTTGTTTCCGAACATCTATGCATTGGAAGTGGTGAAATCGTGTTCTGTTCGTGATCGTGTTTCGGGGATTTGGCTGTGGAAACATGATCCGGAGCCGGGTGTGGAGTCGGATGAGTTGTCTGCTTTGTTGGAGGAGGTAGCTTCGGTTTTGCTTAGCTCGAGAGAAGACGGTTGGAGATGGTTGGGTGATCCGAATGGTTCTTTTGCCGTTAATTCGGTCAAAAAGATTTTGGCGGAAGCTTCAACGGATAGGGTCAATTATGTTCTTGAATGGAATAAGTGGGTGCCGAGCAAGTGTAATCTGTTTGTGTGGAGAGCGGAGATGGGTAGGATCCCCATGGCGGATGCTTTAAGTAAAAGAGGGATAGTGGTGGGTGATGGTCTATGCCCTTTGTGTAAGACGAAGGCCGAGTCGGTTGATCACCTATTCACTTCGTGTATTGTTGCGGTGGTTCTCTGGCAAAAGGTTAGTCAATGGTGTCGTATCCCTCCTATTTTTGCGTTTTCTTTCAAAGATTTGTTGGAGGTGCACAAGTCTAGCCATGTTAAGGTCGCCGAGAAACCGGTCATTCAGGGCATTGTTTTTTCAGCTCTTTGGTGCATGTTGGGGGCTCGGAACAAGGCAATTTTCTCGAGTGTTGAGGCCAAAGTGGAGAGTATTTTTTGTGATGTAAAGTCCCTTGGGTTCTTATGGTTCAAGTATAGGTCTAGGAACAACCATATCTCGTGGTTGGATTGGTGTAATTTTTCTTTCATGTAGCTTCTTTTGTTTGTTGTAGTGTTGGTCCTGGCTCGGGTTTCGAGTCGGGTGTGTTTTAATGAAGTTCTCCTTTCAAAAAAAAAAAAAAAAAAAACCTGGTTAGGGGTAAAGGACGAAAGATGTAATAAATTTTCTAAATAAATGATTGTGACTGTAATTATTAAAGTTAAAGAAAATCCATTGTAACCCGCTACAAACATATATCAATCCAAGTCTAGGGTTTCACTAGTCTTCTTCCTCATCTTCATCGCAGGTGTCCGTTGAACCGAAAATGGTGAAAGGCCGCCAAGGAGAACGTGTCAGGTATTCTACCCTCTCTAAAATCTATAAATCTTTAATCATCATCATCATCATCCACAACCTAACATCTGTTGTATTCATTATTCATTTCAGACTTAAATTAATCGAATCTAATACATTTCATATTCATTACGTTGAAAAATAGAAACTATATTATTATTATTATTTGAACGATTTTAGGTAGGTCAAAATCGAACCAGTACCTGAACACATTGTTGATTTAGCTTTCTGATGCATTGCAAACATATCAATTGAATCAGTAGTTTTAGATTTTTTATGCCGTTGAAAAACTTGAAATTAAGATTTTTGTTAATTTGAACGAATTAATTAGGTCAAAGTCGAACCAACACATCGTTGATTCAGATCGAAGGTGTGAACACGAAGGAGGAGGTACATCTACAAAGCTAAGGTGAAGAAGAACGGATCGCATTATCGGTGCATTTGGGGGAAGGCCTCATGGTAACACCGGTGTTGTTCGCGCTAAGTTTAAATCCAACCTGCCTCCTAAATCAATGGTAATTGTACATGACAAAAACCCGTGGCATTGCTTTTAAGTGTTTGGTGGTTTGTTTTGCAGGGAGCTAGGGTTAGGGTGTTCATGTACCTCTAAGGTAATGCGGTTAGATGTTAATGTGCTTTGTGTTTGTTTTGTTTGTGCGTTATAATGTAGTTATTTGGTTTTTGATTGTAAATGTTGTTGTACTTGTTTAGCTTAAGATGTGGGTAAGAAGAGTTTTTTTAGGTGAATTTATTCGGTTAGTGGCAAGATATTGACTGTTAGGCTGTTAGTAAGATCGTAATTGTGATGCATTGGTTTTTATAGTTGTGAATTGTTCAGTTTGGGACATTTCATGTTGATTTTGGGCTAATGCTAACTTTAGTCTGAAGTGGCGAGGTGATGTGAGGTCTAGGCGTAGAGGAAAAAGAAAGTCGTCGGTTTCTGCTCTTCCTTTGTCGGTTGTTTTAGTTTTTGTAAAAGAATATAAATTTAGTAGAGAAAAAAGCCCTAAGTTTACTTATATGTGGGATTGGTTTTGAGGTGTACAAAATAAATGAAAGGGTAGAATTTACGTGGTATACTAGCAGACAACTGACATTTTTTAATTGTATGATTTGAACTTTTAAGAGGCTTTTAAAGTTTTGATTATCAGTTGACGATTTTAATTGCTAATTACATCAAGTTTTGTTTTATTTGCAGAGTAGTAATGAGTTGTTATATATTTAAGTTTACTTAACTTTTGTTCTTTTGGGATAAAGGATGGAAGTTCAATTTAACATTGTTTTATTTTATCCCTACAAGAACCAAAAACCATTCAGTTTGGAAACTAGAATCATGTCTGGAAATTTAACTAACGAATTTATGTTTATCGGAATAGAGTCAGCTCGTGTGATGTTCTAGTTCAATTACTTCCAGAAAGGCAGAAAGCCACTATGTTTAAGTTTAAAGTGATCTGGCTTATAGTTACTGATTTATGCTTGTTGAAATCTAGTGTTTCTAGGCCTGAACTTTTCTATAGTAATAACAATGTACGTTTTCTTTTAAAGTGACAGTTACACAAATAAAAAAGGTTCTATTTTGTTTTGAAATAGATTAATGTTACATGTTTAGAGTGATAATAATTCATTTTTTAAAATGGTCTTGGTAATCTGATATCAAATCTGGGTACATCTTAGATGCAATTTTGGTCTGTTTATTTTGATAGTTATCGAAAATTGTATGACGCATGATAAAATTTAATTCTGCATGGTTTGTATCCTAGATTCTTTGTGTGCCCTTAGCATATAGTAATCATAATGTTTTTTTTGCTGCAACAGATGATAGCTGAAATATGAAGAGATATCATTGCTGGTGTGGTTATAACAGTTTTGTGATATTTGCTTTCTTTAGCATGTGTGATTTTGCTCAAGTGAATTTGAATTTGAGTTTAGCTCATAGTTGTTAATAGCGGCTATAGCGACCGCTATGTAGTGAAGTGACCAAGTGTCGCTATATGGATCATAGCGACGAATAGCGATAGCGACGAATAGCGAAGTTAGCGACAATTAGTTTTTTATATTTTTTTCTGCATAATTTAAAAAAGCAGAAGGTTAAATTGTGCAAAAACTGGCCCACGCGGGCCTGGGGTTTTCGGAGCTGCATTCGTGTTCGCAGGACGTGCGGGCATGCACGAGTTCAATTAAATTCCAGTTCAGAAACTAATTTTTTGCAACCCCCCTGCGGTGGGTAGGACTTGTGGTAAAACATGTCATAAAGCTACAATGGAGTAGTAAAGACTTTACCTTATAAACAACCACTAACTTTGTTCACACACCAATGTGGGACAAAGTATTTACCACCTTTTGAGACTTTCATTCACACACCCAACATATAAGTGCTAAACTTTTGCTACTAACTATTAGTTTTTGTAAAATATACATGTAAAATAGCATATATACAAGGGTATTTTGATGTAATATACATATAAAAATTTTCAAAAATCTTTTTCTAGTGTAATCGCTATTTATAAAATAGCCGTCGCTATTCGCTATGTAGCCTATAGGTGCCTTGTCGCTACTCGCTATCGACAACTATGGTTTAGCTTAACTGAGCAGATATTCAAATGACTCGTCTGTTGGTTTCTATTCAATCTTTTATATTCTTACTAAACTTTGCTGATAGGATAGACATGTATACTTTAGAAACTAGGGCTACTACCACAAACTGCATCCACCAAACTTGCCACCGTAAAAAAAATTAGCGGGTAAACATACATTTTTTTTAAATCGACTCGTATCAACCCCAAGATCGTTTTGGTTAGTGATACGTGCTCGATTAACGGTGTGCGTTTATGTTTAAGTTTGAGTTTTTACTTAACTTTTAATCTTGAAAAGCCTATTTTTTATTAGATATGTGTTTTGCAGGGCTAGCAGAGTTTAAGGAGCTTTTTGGGAGCTTTACAGGTCACCGGGATGAAAAACGGACAACCGGGATGCGAAATAGGTCAATCGGGAGCAAGGAGATGGAACAACAGGAACTCCTATGCTTCTCACAACCATTAAAATTTGTTAGCTACCTAGTTCTACCACTTTTATGAAAGTATTACCAAGTCATACGTTAGTTTACCTTGATTTATGTGGAAAATTAATTTACAACAACAATCCTAACTCACTTTCGTAGGAATCACGGTTGCATTTAGCTTATGCAACAAGCCCTTATAAACCCCCCAATAGCTTGGGAGGACGAGTAGGTCTCGTGAGTGTTATATAGGGAACACACCCACAACGTTCATTTAACTAGGAAAAATGAAATACTAAAGAAATAAAAATAAACTAAAAATAAATATACAACAACAACAAAACACATACCTCACCATCACCGTTGGTATCGCTCGTTCGGGTCGACTGGTGGGTTCGGATGGTACGGGTATCCGGTAAGAGCTTCGAACATCTCCCGGTAGTTGTCAAGGGGACCCGGCTCTCCTTCTGCAGGCGATTGAAACTGGGGCGGGATGAAGCTAAACCCCACTGCCTCGGGCAAATAAGGTGATGGATCGGACGGGCCTCGGGGAACGAGAAGGTTGGAATAGTCGGTCCACCCCGAATGTTCTGCGTAAGGGAGGCCGACTTTCCAATCCCTTCGGTGCCGTTCTTGATCGTGGAGCACCTTGGCATTATTAATAGCCAATTCATTAGATATGTACATAGCACTCCATCGGAGCTCTTCCCTTGTGTTCTGCTCGATTCGGAGCCTCTCCTCGTTTTCTTCCCACGCTCGTCTCCGAGCCATTTCTTGTTCCTGCTGTTGTACTATGTGCTCTATTTAGGACCTTTGAAGAGCCTGGAACAACTGCTGCTCCTCCACAAACTTTTCCATCCTTGTCGGGTAAGCAGTATCAGCATCCCGTTAAGCTTGCAACTGGGCGTTGTGTTCCTGCTCTCAGTTTCTTCTTCTCGCTTCATATTCTCTACCTTCCCCCAGAATCGCCGACACATTATCAAACACCTCCTGCTGCCCGCGGCTGAAATTTCGATACGAATGTTCTCGTCTATAATTCACAAACCTTGCCACATCCTCATTTAATTTTCGATGTGGTCGCATGTACCTTTGTTTTGGTCCCCGTGGACCGGCGGGTTCATCTTTGTCCTCTTCATCTACCATCTCAACATCTTCTGCGGCCCCTTGAGGTGCATTCGGGTCAATGAATTCATACTTGTGACCCAATTTGTCGGTTGCCGAATACTTACTACCGAAAAATTGCACTTGCATTTTCCAATTTCTTTTCATTGTTGCCAAGTTGAACTCCTCTATGGGTTTAGACACCCAAAGCGACTCGGGAGGTAAACAATTTTGTTGGAGGATCATTGCACTGATTAAGTGTGCATATGGAATCATCCTCCTATGGCATGACTCCAGAGTAATCCAGGTGTTCATCATAATGATGTGCCTCCAAGACAACGTTGGTGTCCCATACACCAAGGCATGAATAACTCTGCAGTCAGATGCTCTCACTTTCCCTCCATCTCCAAACCAAACCATAATGTTTTCAAGGGAAATGCCTTGAAGAATTTTCCCTTCAACCATCAAGTGGCTCTTTGCAGCCACTCCCCCGTCATTGTGTGGCAATACCGACTCAATCATACCCTACGGATCATGGTCATTTGCTTTATTATCGAAGAAATGTTCCATCCTTGGGTAATCGTATGCTTGCACCCCAAGGGAATTGAATCGCGCGATACAATTTATTGTCTCGAACGACATTGTCATTTCCCCCTGCTTGTAGTACCAACTAATTTCCACTGTTCCGGGTAGTACGCTCCCGGTTATCATTGCATCCAACTTAACTGGAGCGTACTACCCACACCTTCATCAACTTCTCTTCTTGCTCCCCAGTTAAGTTGGATGCAATGATAACCGGGAGCGTACTACCCTCACCCACATAAGCGTACTCTTTTGATGTGTGAAGTCCGGACAATATAAACGGGTCTTGAGGGTGCAAGGTATGTTTTTAGACTTGTTTATGTGCATTGAGGACAATACACGGTTTTTCGGGGGTGGTAGGACCGTTAAACGGTTTTGTAATTTTAAATTCAAACTTACAAAAATCACAAAAAGATTTTTAATAATTTTTAGGAATTTAATTAACATAGGGTCCTTTTATAAAAAGTTCATAAATTAATTCATATTTTTAATAAAAAAATTCAAAAAATTAAAAATTGGTTTTATAAAGCCCGTCGGCGACTGGGTGTACTTGAGTCGGCGATGGGGTCTCGGAAGTTCGCGTCGGCAAAGAAGGCCCGTAGGCAGGCACTTAACGCGTTGGACAGGATGGTGAATTCTGGGTGGCTTCGGCGACGGGGTCCCAAGCCGTCGCCAACGGGCTCTTAATTGGGATCCGATGCTGATTTGTTCTAGGCCTTTCTAGTCGAACCCATAGCCACAAAAACTCAACTAAAAGCAATTTCAAACCCTTGTCAGCCACGTATTTAAACCAAAATCAACCATACATCATCCATTCATCCAAAAACTTAACAAAATCTGTGTTCTCTCTCTCTCTAAACCTCACTTTTCAACTTCATCTTCTCCATTAAACCTTCAAGAACTCTAACTCTTCTTCTTCTCATAATTTTCTCAATTCTTCACCAATTCAAGTGATTCTTGAGTCCATTGTGTGTAGATTTTCAAGAGCAACAAAACCCCCAAAACGGTTTTTACCAATTCTTGCTCGTTTGCAAGATTTCTGAACTTTAAAAATCGGGCTTTTGGAAAGAGTGTTCTTCAAAGCTTTGAGTTGCATCTTTTAACTAGTTCTTGAAATTCTACTACATAAAGGTATGAACTTTACTTGATTTTTAGCCTTATTATCCTATGGTATGTTGTAATCTTTCGAAATTTTTGAACTTTTGTTTGAAGAGTAGGTTGTTTATCATAATGTAGGATGTTATAGTTGAAAATTGTATGTAAATTCTTGATTTGGTTTAGATTGAGCATGCAATAACCATAGTGAAGTAATTACACTTGTTGTTTGCATGATTGAACATGAATATGATATTGAACTTTGTTGAAAGCATATGAATTGTGAGTAAACATGAAAGATTAATTGTTAGATGATAAAATATGCGACTTTGGAAGTTTAAAAAGGCGATTTTGCATCTAGTTGTTAAGTGAAATTCAACATCATATGTTATGTTCAAAGTTTGAGATTATTGTGAAGATTTGGGTTTATATTGATTGTTCCGTTGCCTTGTAATTGTAGTTATGGCTGGAGTTAGAAAGAAGGCCAAGACCACAGGTCAAGGATCATCATCTGGGTTGGGTCCTCTTCCAGATTGCTACCTAAAAAGTGGAAACAACTAATCTCATTGGAAGAAGGTGATGCGAGGTTGTATCGACAGGATTGGGCATGGGAAAAGTATTGGGATAGTCGAAGTGCTAATGTTTGGAATGAAGACAAGAACAAGGCACTTTCGACATTCAATGACAAGAAACTAGAAAAATAAGTTGTGGAAATGGAAGATGGTTACGAGTGTGTCAACTTCGGTACCGGATAGGGTTGTGGCAGAGAGGGCAGTTAATGTTGAAGAGTTGAGAGCAATTAGCATCACTTAAATGTTTGAACGCCTCGGTTGGGAAAGAGTTTTAAATTGGTGTGAAGATAACACCTCCGGGATTTACTTGTCGAAGGTGTGCGAGTGGCTTGTATCTTTGAGGTTTCGAAACAAAGATGGTCCCTCGGAACAATGGAAATTAGTTGGTACTACAAGCAGGGGGGAAATAACAATGTCGTTCGAGACAATAAATTGCATCGCGCGATTCAATTCCCTTGGGGTGCAAGCATACGATTACCCAAGGATGGAACATTTCTTCGATAATAAAGCAAATGACCATGATCCGGAGGGTATGATTGAGTCGGTATTGCCATACAATGACGGGGGAGTGGCTGCGAAGAGCCACTTGATGGTTGAAGGGAAAATTCTTCAAGACATTTCCCTTAAAAACATTATGGTTCGGTTTGGAGATAGGGGGAAACTGAGAGCATCTGACTGCAGAGTTATCCATGCCTTGGTGTATGGGACACCAACATTGTCTTGGAGGCCCATCATTATGATGAACACCTGGATTACTCGGGCATGCCACATGAGGATGATTCCATATGCACGCTTAATCAGTGCAATGATCCCCCAACAAAATTGTTTACCTCCCGAGTCGCTTTGGGTGTCTAAACCCATAGATGAGTTCAACCTGGCAACAATGAAAAGAAATTGAAAAATCAAGTGCAACTTTTCGGTAGTAAGTATTCGGTAACCGACGAATTGGGTCACAAGTATGAATTCATTGACCTGAATGCACCTCAAGGGGCCGCAGAAGATGGTGGATGAAGAGGATGAAGATGAACCCGCCGGTCCACAGGGACCAAAGCAGAGGTACATGCGGCCACATCGAGAATTAAATGAGGATGTGGCAAGGTTTGTGAATTGTAGACGCGAACCTTCGTATCGGAATTTCAACCGCGGGCAGCAGGAGGTGTTTGATAATGTGTCGGCGGTTCTGGGGGAATGTAGAAAATATGAAGCGAGAAGAAGAAACTGAGAGCAGGAACACAACGCCCAGTTGCAAGCTTAATGGGATGCTGATGCGGCTCACCGGGCAAGGATGGAAAAGTTTGTGGAGGAGCAGTTGTTGTTACAGGCTCTTCAAAGGTCTCAAATGGAGCATATGATACAACAGTAGCAACAAGAAATGGCTCAGAGACGAGCGTGGGAGGAAAACGAGGAGAGGCTCCGAATCGAGCAGAACACAAGGGAAGAGCGCCGATGGAGTGCTATGTACATATCTAATGAATTGGCTATTAGTAATGCCAAGGTGCTCCACGATCAGGAACGACACCGGAGGGATTGGGAAGCCGGCCTCCCTTACGCAGAACATTCGGGGTGGACCGACTATTCCAAACTTCTCGTTCCCCGAGGCCCCTTCGATCCATCACCTTATTGGCCCGAGGCAGTGGGGTTTAGCTTCATCCCACCCCAGTTTCAACCGCCAGCAGAAGGAGAGCCGGGTCCCCTTGAGAACTATCGGGAGATGTTCGAGGCTCTTACCGGATACCCGTACCATCCGAACCCACCAGTCGACCCGAACGAGCGATATCAGCGGTGATGGTGAGGTATGTGTTTTGTTGTAGTATATTTATTTTTATTTCTTTATTATTTCTTTTTTCCTAGTTAAATGAACGTTGTGGGTGTGTTCCCTATATAACCCTCACGAGACCTACTCGTCCTCCTAAGCTATTGGGGGGTTTAAAAGGGCTTGTTGGATAAGCTAAATGCAACCGTGATTCCTACAAAAGTGAGTTAGGATTGTTGTTGTTGTAAATTAATTTTCCACATAAATCAAGGTAAACTAACGTATGACTTGGTAATACTTTCATAAAAGTGGTAGAACTAGGTAGCTAACAAATTTTAATGGTTGTGAGAAGCATGTTTCTACACAAGGGTTAAGATTTGCAGGTATATTATGTTCGAGGGACGGCCATTTTATTGAAGAAGAAGAAGAACACATGAGTATCTAGCGAGAAAATTAGGTGCATACGTTTCCTTTTATCTTGATTTTTAGTTAGTAATAAGTGGATTGTAATTGTACTTTAGTTTCCGGGGTGAATTTTTTGGAAAATTAGCCTTGTCACATCACTTGTGCGATTTAAAAAACTCTAGTTCTTACACATTGAGGACAATGTTTACCTCAAGTGTGGGGATGGGGGAGTAGTAAAAGTTTTTCAATTTTTGACCCATTCGTTTAAACACTACACATTGAGGACAATGTTTACCTCAAGTGCGGGGATGGGGGAAAATTTTAAAAAAAAAATTCAAAAATGTCTTGGTTCAAAAGCGATCTTAAATGCACAAGTAACTAAGTCAACGAGGGATGACACAACCCATTTGGTCTTTTGTCATGGTCAAGTTCGAATTAATAGCATTACGGATATTTAGCGGGTGGTTATTTGGGAATAATTCGCCTATGGAACTAACATATTATGCATGTCACATATCATACCCGTTATATATGAGGTTTTGAGCCACTTTTATATCATAGAACCACATGTTTATGTTTCTTTGTTTGAGTGGACCATTAGTCACGTATTGTAGAACTTGCCTCTTTTGATGCGTTTGAGACCATAGACCGAATACAAGCACAAGAATGATTAAGGCATTAGGTAAACCTTTTCCTTTTACACCATTTATCTATCCTTACCCAAAATTTATCCCTTAGTAGCCAACTTTGACCCTAATCCTTTCGTTTGACAACCCATTTAGCCCATAACCTTAAGCCTTTTCCTTTAAACCCGTGTGATAAAAATTCGATTATAGGAGTTAAGCTTGTTTAGTTGTGAATTGTTTGTTTGCATTTAAAAAAATAATAATCAGAAAATGTTGTGAAAAAGAATAGAAAATCATTGAGAAAAGAACAAAAATATGTGTTTCTAGTTTGTGGAATAAAAGGTGAAGATTGTTGCCTTTTAGTTTGATGTTGGTAGTTAGTCATATTTAGAATAGTTGTTTTGCAATAAAAATCGAATTTTCATCACCTTAGCCACTTTAAATATCCTATTCCCTACCCTTAGCCTAGCCCCGTTACAACCCTTACAAAGACCTTTTGACTTGTTCTTAGTATTCGTGATCAGTGGTGGAGAATGATTGAGTTGTAAGCTTATGCGGGTACGTGTTCTAATCGGTTTGAGTGATTATTTCAAAAGCGCTAAGACATCAACTATTAGCCAATTTTAAACCGAGTGGAGAGAACATTGTGAGGGATGTGTATGATTTATTGGTTTCACGGGCGGGTTAATCTTGGATAACCATTTTTACATAATTAATCAATTATTGCTAAATATGTTGAAAATTGTAAAAAGTTTGAACTTGGGTATCACAATTGACCTTAACCTTCGTCTCGGGAATAGGGAGTGTATTTCTTGTTCGACCCACGTGAAAGTGAAAGACAGATTTGCTTGAGGGCGAACAAAAGACAAGTGTGGGGATGTGATACGTGGTCGAATAACGGTGTTCGTTTATGTTTAAGTTTGGGTTTTTACTTAACTTTTAATCTTGAAAAGCCTACTTATGATTAGATATGTATTTTGCAGGTCTAGCGGAGTTTAAGGAGCTTTTTGGGAGCTTTACAGGTCACCGGGACGAAAAACAAACAACCGGGATGCGAACAGGTCAATCGGGAGCAAGGAGATGGAAAAACAGGAACTCCAATATGCCAGCATCGTCGCCGACGGGGTCTTAGGCCGTCAGCGACGCGTCCTAGAAAGCCCCGTCGGCTGAAAGTGTCCGTATCCAGGAAACTAGAGCGTCGGAGGAAACTTGAAAATAGGGAGGGCGTCGCCGACGGGTCCCCAGGCCGTCGGCGACGGACCTTGGTTTCTTCAGACACGGAAATTACTTCTTGGGTTGTTGGAACGAGTTTAAACACCAATTTTGGTCATAATTCGGGGGTTACACTTAGTTTGAGTTTGAATAATCATTCTTGGAGCCTAAAACTTCATCTCTTCCAGTCTCAATCATCTATCATCACACACTATCAACCGAATCATTCCATCCATTATCCAATTCATCTTCATCACCAATCCACAAACCCTAGTTCATCCATCCATCATTCCTTTCACCAACATCACCCACCAAAACCCTAAGACTCATAATTCCATCATTCCACAAGTTCAAGATGATCTAATTCAAGTCTCCGTCATCCGTTGATCAAGTCCTGTTCACCATGAGCGGCTAATTTCTTAAAGGTTTCACCCCGGGCTAGGTTATTGTAAGTTTCTAGGGTTGAACATTGTTTGAACTTTGAATGTGACAAGTTGTATTTTGATTTTGAATTCTTAGATAATTGTTGTGCATTTGAATTGAATTTGTGAATTGTCGAACGATGATAAAATTATGACTTTACGAAATGAATTTGTGCACTTATGCCTTATCTAAGTTAGGAATTACATGTTCTTGGTAACAAAGTGCATTGCGGTCCGTTGTTTACGACGTCGATAACTCTTGGCACCTAAATCACGCGACACTAATTCCGTTAGTCACTTTTTCAATTGAATCAAATTTAAAACGTGTAGAAACCCTAGAACTTCAATTACCGAACCGGGTGTGAACGTTGTTTACATCTCTTGTTTTAAACTATAAATTAAGTTTTCTTGCAATCATTAATCTTTAGTCGTTAATTAATCTAATCAATCTCATTAGTTAATTCACAAACTCTTCATAAGTTGTGACACTCGTTAAAATTCAATCAAGTCCGTTCGCAAACCACATACTCTTCGTGGTTTGACCCCTTACTACCACTAGCTATTCGTTAAGGGTAATTAGGGTATATAAATATTATCTTTGACCGGAGCGCGACACTCCGATCAGTTAGTACTGTTTTCGTCCGAACTTATAGTTGGGGTTTGTTTTGCACAACTTCTATTCTCTACTATGACTTGAACCTGTTTTGGCCCGTCATGCCACGTTCCAACTCAACCCAACATATGTGTTCTACACCTTAACTTGTAGAAGCCTACTTCCGAAATTAAGGGTGAGAGGGGTGGTCACTCTCCACCCACCCAATGATTTCTTGCCATGTCAACTTTCCTCTCCAACTCTCCTCTTGCCCTTAATCACAAGGGGTGGTTCACCCAAACCATTTAAAAAAAAAAGGAAAAATGTATAATTGGTTGGAAGAGAGTGAGGCCCACTATAAACCCATCTCTCTCCTCGTCCCCTCCTCTCTCCTTGTGTAGTGAACACTCCCCGATTTCCATGTTGCCACGGGAAGGGTCGGCGACGGTGTTGTCGCGCGGTGAAAGGGCACACCACACCCACCCCGTTCACCCTAAGCCACAACTGCAAACCCATGTATCAGGTTTAAGTTATCAAACTAGTAGACAACTGATCGAACCAAATTACTAAAATTTGTTAAAACATAAACTGGAAACCCGACCTTATAATACATGTATGGCTATTTGGATCGGTTTAAGCTAAAACCAAACCGTCTTAAATTAATTGTAACCAAACATAATAGTTTGGTATAGAGTTGAGATCATGTACAAACAGTGCTAACTGTAAGAACTATAAGAATAGATCTGAGTCATTGATAGTTTAAATCAATGGTTGGTGTTGATTACAAATAAAACCCTTATAATTAAAAATTAGTACTAAAAAGTTAGGGGTAATTTGGTAAAATTTTTAGTCTTTGACCATTTTCCATTAAATACAAATTCCACCAAGGTTTTTTTAACCTAAAATAACTTTTATATAATTCATTATTTTTTTTTTAAAATTATACCATAAAATCAAGTATTTTCTTATCTTTAATATGAGTACCATATGACTATACCTTTTTTTATTTATAAAATTGACTTTTAAAAAAGTTACCAAAAGGTGTTTTATAATTGTGTTGATAATGTACTGATTATGTATTAATTACAAACAAACACCAAAAGTAGATATAATTAGCACATCTGTGTTAAATCTGAAAACCAAAAGTAGATATAATCAGAAATGTGCTGATAATGGATAACGATTGAGGATATTGTGTTATTGTCGTTTATGTTGATAATGGAGAACGGTTGAGGACGATGTGCTGATAAGGGAGAATGATTAAGGATGTTGTGCTAATTAAATAGTGTAGTGCTGAATATATTTTTTTGTGGTGGTTCTTGAAGGTTGGTTCGATCATGGAGAGTTACCAGATCATGAATATATTAAAAAAAATCAAACTTTGATTTGAATTAAACTTGCATGGATTTAGGGATATTTTAATAATTATTTTTAATTGGTTAAAAATAAATATGGTCAAAATGTCTAAATTACCCTTAAACTAATTTTTTATTGAGGGACAATTGTCAATTATGTGTTGGTTATTACTGTTCTTACAAACATAAATGTTTGTATTTGATCTCATTCCGTGTGTGTATATGATAGATAGATAGATAGATAGATAGAGATGGAGTTTAAATTATATCTAGCAGTTAAACCTCTATTCTGAACTTAAATCTATAATCATTGCATTATATTATAATAGAAAAAAGAATTCCTATAATTTCATTTGATACAAAAAGTGGGGCACCTTAAATTATTGTGTTGTTTCTTACACTGTTATTCCATGTGTCTCCTTATACCCTACATGAATGTCCTGTTTAACATATGGGTTCTATCAATGACAGTATTTCCTTAGTCCGTTAAAACTTATATAGTAAAATTTTGCAGACTGTCGATCGGTCTATTAAATTATTTTTCATCTTTTTGGTTTACTCACCATGTGATTTTTATGTCCTTAAAAAGACACACAAAGCATGGTAGGGTTTGTTAGGGAGTCGCTCAGCTTTTAGAAACATTGTATTTAATTTGAACTTATATTTTTGTATTTATACTCGTTGCATCAAAATCAAAATGTAATTATAATTTTTTTAACGACTACACATACAAAAAAAATGTGGGTGGGCCACATATTAAAAAAAAAATGAAACTATATTAAAACGGTTCACAATTATTTAATAACTTCAAAAGGTATGAACTTGCAACTTAAACATAGTAGATATCAATTAATAGTCATTGAATCAAGGGTAACTCACAACCAGGGTCCTCAACCGACCCGTCCCATGGCCAAGTAAACCGTAGATAATGGACATAATGTCCGGATATGAAACTGGGACCGCTTGATTTATGTTTTATGTCCCGACCATTAAGCTATCATCACCGAAACTAGTTGTCGAATCAAAAGCCACTTTGAACAAAAGTTTGATGTAATGTAGATGCTAACGAAAACTATTAAGATCTAAGAATCGTCGTGATGCTTTTTCCAGGAAACGAGCATGGTGATGCAACGCTTGAGAATGTAGAATCTTGACTTGTGCTCTTTGGTGAAGCTGCTGCATTTGCTGGTGAAGTTTGCAGATTTAGCTCTGGGAAGAGATTGAGATGATTTAGATGATGACTTTGAAGTGGTTTTGGTTGAGAATGATTTCAATGATGAGCTTCGATAGAGCGCTGATGACGATGATGAAGACGAAGATGACAGTGAGGAATGGCTGCATCCATCCGCCTTTGACATCTTCCATTTTTTCTCCATATTCACTCTTTAGAGACACAGAGAGTGCGATGTCATTATGTTTTTATATAACAAAATGATATATATATAGAAAGACTAACAAGATGCTACATGAGTGTACAATGTACAATGGAAGTGCTCCACACTTACAAGCTAAATTGATAGATGTCGGGAGATATATATATATATATATATATATATATATATATATATATATATATATATATATATATACAAACATATAAATATATATTCTAGATACCATACATGTGTGTATATATATTTCTTATTTCGTATGAAGTAAAACTCAAAATTAACAATAAACGTGTTATAACGACTTAAATCTTTAGGGCTCAAAAAAAAAAAAAAAAAAAAAAAAATCAAAAATCATTTCAGTTGAATTTAAATCAACGGATCACCATTCACAATCTTTATAATTGTGAATGGAGTAATATTAATAGTCTAATGATTATCCGTAATCAACTAAGGGGTTGAGGGTTTGGATCATGGATTGCCATATGGGACATAATTCGTGTGGTACACCACCCTCTCTCAATCAATGCATGGTAGGTAGTGGCGGATGGTGGATCGTGGTGAGGGTCATGGACCACACCATATAGGGTGGTGGATGAGGATGAAGTGACGTGACGCTGACGCAGAGGGTGGTGATGTTGGTGTTGGTGTTGGTGTGGGTGTGGGTGTGGGTGTTGGTAGAGATTAGGAGCGTAATCACCACACCACAAAACCTTATAATGAATATGTAACACCCCGATCGCGTAAAACAACAAACCGTGGCGGAAACATCGATGAGCCACGTTACAGGAATTTTTTGACAACACATGGTACTTAAAATTTTGTTTTATTTCATTAATAAAATTTACATTGTCTTGGAAATAGGAACAATTAAACACAACGATTGTATTTCAGTTTTTAAGTAATCTAAGACCCGCGTCTATCCTACGTGTAGCATGCATTCAAATCATCAAACATTGGCTCCTTAAACATATGTTAAAAGACAGTCAACATAAAAAGCTAGCGATTACATAGGTTTTGTGTGTGTCAAATTCATGGCTTTGTATTTGTTATTGCATTACCTCGTCCGACTACGAGAGTCGATAAATGAAAACCTTGTATCAAAAAGTGTTTGATATTGCAATATATTTAACCAACTAAAACAAGTTGGTTTAAGTTTATGAAAACCTTGTAGCCATGAATCTTGACAAAAGCATTTGTTTTGTAAAACCGAGTAATAAATCGATTTAAAAGAAAACATTATATGGTTTATATCTGTAAGTGAAAATCATTCGTGACATCGTTCAAAACCATTTGTCCTTGTTATAACCCAATCGTCCGTGTTATAAATCAATCGCCCTTGTTTTAATTGTGAAAATTGTGGTCGTTCTTTAATGAATACATTCAAACCTGTATTGACTAGACCACCAAAGGGTCTCTTTAACTAGACCACCAAAAGGGTCTCTTTAAATAGACCACCAAAGGGTCTCTTTAAATTGATTAACAAACCACCAAAGAGTTTATTAATCATAAACAATTTCTTTCGTTTCCCAAACTTCCCCACAATCCCCGGGAAATCTGGTAACGGGATTGTCAGTCCTATGGTACCATAACACACTACTGGTCAGCTCGGCCAAAGCTAAGGAATGTCATTCATGTTATGGATAACTCACCAACAAGTTGTTCACGTTATCGAAATCGTATTGTTTATATAAACCATAGACTTTGTTTTGAAAACTTGAAAATTGTAATAGGCACATATGAATAACCCCAAAACATTTGAAAACGTAAAAGAGGGGAACTATGTACTCACTTGGGATTGCATATATGTCTTGTTCAAATGACCAAACAAAGCTCAAAGGTTCAAGAGTTCAATTGTTTCCTAGTATCGAATAACTATGTTAGTGTGTCGGGACTTTAATCGGAGGATTGGATAGAATAAAGTCTTATAAACCAAACGAGTTATGGGACTCATTTGATATGGTTTAATAAGTTAGCATTCTGATTAGAAAAGGTTCTAAGTGCTTTTGACCCGTTATGACTCGTTAAAGTGGTTTACGCACTTTAACGGGTCGTAAGCGTAATTATAAGATCAGATGGTTAAATATGTCATATGATGAGTCTTATATGCCAAAACAAGTTTGATTATGTTATAACATCAGTTTAGATGTCAAAACTTTGGTCTTATTTGATTAAAATCAATTTATGCGCAAAAAGGGCGTTATGGTCAATTTAAAGTACATAAAAATCAACTCATCATATAACTAATCGAACCACTTAACCATAAGGCATAACCTCAGAGGGTTATGTCCTATATAACTATGGTCATAAAAATGTGTTTGGTCGAGTCCTAAGATTGACCAAACTGGTCAGATCCGAAAGTCAAAGCGGTAGTCAAACCGCTCAACTTACCACTAACTAAAAAGCACTAAACTATAAATGACGAGTTAGACATGTTGGAACATCTCTAATTATGTTATCAAAACTGATTTGGTGTCAAAACTTTAAGTTTTAAAACCCAAAAACATTTTCATCGTAAAATGCACTTTTGCGCATTCTTTACTTTTAATTAATAAAACTTTGACTCATCACTTCGCGTACTAAACGTGGTAATCAGAAGGTGCAATTGCAAGGGATTATTACATTCGTGATTACGATCAAGTTACAAAGTTCAATTGAACTTTGACTTGACTAATTAAGGTCAGAACCGAGCTCCAAGAGAGTGGGAGAAAGAAAATGGAAATGAGCAAGTTGAAGTGAAGAAATCCGTGGCTATTTATAGTTTTTTTGAGCTCCCAAGATCAACCTAAGTGTCCTTGAGGTGTCGTGATTTGAGGATCATCATTACACATGTCCAAAGATGGTGAAAAGATGGAAAATTCACGAACTTGGGGGCCAAGGCTTTGGACAAGAGACTTCCAAGTTTCTGCTGTGCTGGGCACCCCATATGAACCGTATGGGGTTTTCCTTTACGGTCCATAAGGCCCTGGCTGGGGTAGAACTTTTAGGTTTTGGCAGCTTTAGCCCCTGGACTTGTATTGTCGCATTTTGTCATTTTTAACCCCATTTAATCTAATATTTAGGTTATATAAAGGTGTTAAGGCATGTGTAACTTGGATTTTGTCAGGAAATGTCGTGGATATTGTTTTGTTCGATCGTACTGTCACACCCCGACCGCTTAAAACAACAAACCGCGGTGGAAACGTCGTGGAGTCGAGTAACATAATTATTGTTTCATAACACATGGTACTTAAAATTTGGTTTTATTAAAGTAAATGTTTACATTGTCTTAGTTTAAACGGAAACAGAACATAAATTAAACTTGTCTTGCTTGATTTTAAGTTACTAAGGCCCAAGTCCGCCTAAGTGTATCATGATCATCCTCATACATTAGGTCTTGAAACACATGTGAAAATAGGTACGTCAGCATAAAGATGCATGTGAGATACGTAGGTTTTGTTGATGAGGATTCATGACTTGTAAGTTAAAAGAAACATTTAACAAAAAGTAGTCGTGAATCTTGTAAAATGTTTTCTTTTATAAATCATGTGAAAATCAATATGAAAATCAGATGATATAAAAAAAGATGTATGGTTAAATAATTAACCAAATGAAAATGATTTGTATAAAATATATCATTTCTAAAACAATGTCTTGTGAACAATATGTCATGTTTTTGTATAAAATGTATCATGTCTTTGTCTTTGTCGAAGTGGTTTAGATAACGCTACGATATGTAATATCATAAAAGCACTTATATATAGGAAGTACCAGCGGCGTATCCACCATGCTTTTATCATATTACACACGCCTCGTTATTTAAATCACTTATAAATAAACCATCAAATAATTGTCTTGTCAAAACAATGTCAAATGTCATGTGTAAACAATGTCTAATGTCACAATGTCAGGTATAAACCATGTCTTGTATAACAAATGTCTTGTATGGCAAGTAAAAAGACTTTACTCAAACCACATGTGAATAATGTCAAATGTCTTGTGTAACCAACTGTCATGTACAAAACAATGTCTTTGAACAAACCAAAGTTTAAATCAAAAGTTATGTTTTGAAAACCAATGCTTTATTTGATATGAACATTTATGTGGTTGTGTTTATCGCATACATTCAAGCCTTGAGACTGTCGGATAAACCCTTAACAAGTCAAAGGTTTATCAAAAAATGTATTCAGATTCTGTCATTCGTTACTTCCAAACAAACCTAGGAAGTGAGGAACGGGATTTGTTAAGTCCTATGGTACCATTACATACTATCGAGCGGCGTGATCAATGTTAATGAATGCATTTTTGTCCTGTTAAACATACCAAATGTCATAACCAATGTAAGCATGTCATGTAAAAGCCATGTACTAAGTATGCTAAGTAAACATACGAAGTAGAAATGTCCATGAAATCAATGTGCTAGCATGCTCAGTCAACATACATAGCAAAAATGCAATGTAAATCAATGTGCTCATATGCTGAGTAAACATATGCCGCAAAAGTATATTTGAAATTAATGTGCTAGCATGCTCAGTCAACATAAATAGCAAAACATAATTGAAATCATGTACTATATGTGTACTAGATGAAGATAGCATGTATATGTCATGAAAAGCAATGAAAGCATGAAAGTAACATATAGGCACAAGTGTTTCACCCCAAAATATTTGCAAAAAGTAAAAGAGGGACTATGTACTCACATAGTTACCTCAAAACATTTAGGAAGTGTAAAAAGAAGGGTCTATGTACTCACTTGAGATTGCAAGTATCCTTGATCTAGTGAACTAACAAAGCTCGGGAAGTCAAGGAATCAAGTGGCACCTAGTATGGAATCACTATGTTAATAAATCGGAACCTAAATCGGGAGATCGGATAGAATGAGGTCTTGTAAACCAAATGAGTGTTGGAACTCATATGATATGGTTTAACAAAGCCTACATTCTAATTTGAAATCAATCCTAAGTGCCTATGACCCGTTACGACTCGTCAAGGTAGTTTACGCTACTTCAACGTGTCGTTTGCGCAAAAGCGCGTTCGGATGGTCTAACTAGTCCTATGATAAGTCTTATATGCCTAAACATGTTTAATAATGTTGCACAATCAGTTTAAGTGTCAAAATTTAGGTTACATATGCTTAATTGAATTCATGCGCAGAAAGGGCATTTTGGTCATTTTCCTATGGCATATAAACTACCTATCATACAACTAATTAAACGAAGTGACAATAAGGTATAACCCCGGGAGGTTATTCCCTATACAACTATGGTCATAATATATGTTTGGTCGGATCCTAATGATCTACTAAACGGGTCAGGTTCGAAAGTCTAAGCGGTTGTTAAGACTGCTTCACTTACGACCCTAAACAAGCACTAAACTAGAAGTGACGAGTTAAACATGTTAAAACATGTTTAACTAAGTTAGAAAACTGATTTGGTATCAAAACAAAGTGTTTTGATACCCGAAAATAGTTTCGTCACAAAATGCACATAATCGTGCATTTTGACCAAAACTTTGACTCGTCACTTCGACTAGTCAACGTAGTAATCAGTAGGTATAGTCGCAAGGGACTATAACCATCGTGATTACGATCACGTTGCAAAGTTCAATTGAACTTTGTCTTGACCAATTCATGGTCAAAGCCGAAAGTCAAACACTGTTTGACTTTTAGCTTGAAATAAATAAACAAGACTAGGAAGAACACTTACAAGTGTTCTAGAATGAAAAGATGACAAAGAAAACTCAGGTAAGAGGCCTCCAACAAATGTGGTAGCCTCTACTTAGAGCTTATAGAGAAGAAGATGGGAAATGAGCAAGTTTGAAGGTTGAAGAACATGGGTATTTATAGTGTTTCATGAACTTCCAAGATCATTACAAGTGTAAATGTGTTCTCCAAGGAATGATCCACACCATACAAGTGTTAGGAACTGATTAGGGGGCTTGTAGGACACTTTACTTGGTCCCCAAACAAGGAAACAAGCAGCTAAAACCATCAAACCAGCTGTTTTAAACAAAAAAACAGGTTCTGCCAGCTCCAGCTCTCTCTCCCCGTGACCCAGTAAGCCCAGTGGGTCGCTCCCAGCGAGCCAGTCTGTTGTCTAGAACTTTCAAACTTGGCAGAAATGGCCCCTACAGCTCTGAAACTTGTTTTTCGACGCGTTTAACCCCCATTAACCCAATTTCAAGGCTTTATAAGGATGTTAAAGCATAGGGGACTTGAAATATGCTTGGAAATATCATAGATGTTGGTTCGTTTGGTCGTATGATCATGTTTTATCGGTTAATTACGACGAAACTCGAACGGGCGCGAAACGATCCAAATTACGCGACGAATGGTATTTTTGCATTCCCATCACTAAAATACAATATTTTAATGATTACAAAAATTTTTGGATGTCCGGAAATGATTACAAAAAATTTAATGCATACTTTCACAATTTTGACGCTTTTAGTCCCTATGATCAAATAAGCACATTTTCACATACCGAACCCCTCAAAACTTATTTCTAAGCTATGTAAAGAGTATTTAGGGTATGTTTAGCTTATGACCTTGTTTTGGAGTGTACGTTGCTACGCGAATTGGCAGACTTTTGCAGTTTGTCGTAAATAGTCCCTTTGATTGATTAAACTTGTTTTTGCCATACGAAACCCTTCAAAACTTATTTCTAAGTTATGTAAAGGTTATTTAAGGTATGTTTAGCTTATGTCACTATTCCGGAGTGTATGTCGCGTTAAACTGATTACGTTTACGTAACAGTTTGCGTATAACTTTCCAGAAAGTGTTTAAAAGTTTGAAATCAAATAAAAATCAAAACGTGCAAATGTCAAACATAAATAAACAAATCTTGGGATCAAAACACATTGTTTTATTGATAATTTAATTGTTTGGAGTTATACAATGATTACACAAGCACAGATGTCACAGTCTCCCCTATTTAGGAAATTTCGTCCCGAAATTTATTCAGAGGAAACTTGTGAGAATAGATGTGGATATTTCGCCTTCATTTGATCTTCACGTTCCCAAGTAAATTCTGGGCCACGTTTAGATTCCCAGCGAACTTTGACAATAGGTATGCGCTTGTGTTTGAGCTTTTTAACCTCACGGTCCAATATTTCCACAGGCTTCTCGACAAAGTGCATCGTGTCATCAACACGAATTTCATCAAGTAGTATGTGGAGGTTTTCATCAGCTAAACACTTTTTAAGATTGGACACGTGGAAGGTTGGATGAACATTTCCAAGTTCAGGAGGTAGCTCAAGTCTGTAGGCTACCTTTCCGATCCTCTCAACGATCTTAAATGGTCCCACATATCGAGGTGCAAGTTTTCCTTTCTTTCAAAATCTAACCACACCTTTCCAAGGGGATACCTTGAGAAGGACATGATCACCGACATGAAATTCCAAGGCCTTGCGTCATTTGTCCGCATAACTCTTTTGACAGCTTCTAGCTGTCAAAAGATTATCGCGAATTTTCTTGACTTTGTGCGTTGTTTCTAGAATGTGTTTAGGTCCAGTGAGCTGCGCTTCATCGACTTCATTCCAACAGACAGGTGAATGAGATTTTCAACCGTATAGAGCTTTGAAAGGCGTTATGTTGATGCTGGATTGATAATTATTGTTGTAGGAGAATTCTATCAACGGTAGATGCGAATCCCAACTACCACCAAAGTCGATCACACAAGCTCTAAGCATATCCTCCAGTGTTTGAATCGTCCTTCGGATTGTCCATCCGTTTGAGGATGACAAGTAGTGCTCAGATTGAGTTTGCTTCCCATGGCAGATTGCATGGTCTTCCAAAAATGAGATGATCTTCTAGCATCACGGTCTGATATGATGTTCAAAGGAACACCATGATGAGATACTATCTCATCAATGTAGATCTTGGCGAGTTTGTCAGCAGATAGATCCTCACGAATCGGCATAAAGTGTGCTGACTTTGTTAGACGATCGATGACTACCCAAATGGCATCATGACCTCTAGATGTGCGGGATAGTTTAGTGATGAGATCCATTGCAATGTTCTCCCACTTCCATACCGGAATTTCTGGTTGTTCGAGAAAACCAGATGGGTGTTGATGTTCTGCATTAACTTTAAGACAAGTCATATGTCTTTCTTCATACCTGGCCACCAATACTGGGTACAAAGATCCTTGTACATTTTGTCCACACCAGGATTGATTGACTAATGAAACATATGAGCTTCGTCCATCAATAAGGGGCGGAGATTGTTGACCTGTAACCCACAAACGGTTCATGAAATAGAGTAACCCATTGTCTTTCGTTTCAAGTTGAAGTTCAAGACTATGTGGCAGCTCATTTTTCAACAAGCTTTGGGTTACACATGTACGTTGTGCTTCAAAAATGGGTGTCTGGATATCAGATCGAACTTGAATACAATGTAGCTTGACACCTTCCTTACGACTAAGAGCATCAGCTACGACATTCTCCTTACCAGGATGGTAGCGAATTTCGCAGTCATAATCGTTTAAAAGTTCGACACAGGGTCGTTGTCTCATGTTCAGTGCTTTATGATTGAAAATGTGTTGGAAACTTTTGTGGTCAGTGAAAACCAAACATTTAGTACCATAAAGGTAGTATCTCCAAATTTTGAGAGCAAAAACTACAACACCTAACTCAAGATCATGAGTTGTGTAGTTTTTCTCATGAATCTTCAATTGTCTTGATGCATAGGCTATGAATTTGTCTCTTTGCATCAGAACACAGCCAAGGCCTAGATTGGATGCATCACAATATACGAAAAAGTCATTGTTGCGGCCAGGTAAAGATAAAATAGGAGCATCACAGAGTTTTTGTTTTAAGGTTTGAAAAGCTTCCTCTTGTTTGGGTCCACACTCAAAATATTCTTTTGAGTCAAAGCAATGAGGGGAACCACGATCTTTGAGAACTTCACGATGATTCGATGATAATATCCAACAAGACTGAGAAATGAGTGAACTTCAGTGGGAGTAGTAGGTGTATTCCAATCCTTAATCGCAATGATTTTGGAAGGATCCACATGTATCCCTTTCTCCTTGACTATGTGACCCAAGAACTGAACTTCCTTAAGCCAAAATTAACACTTGGAGAACTTGACAAAAAGTTGTTCCTTCTTTAGGAGTTCCATCGTTAGACGGAAATGTTAATCGTGATCGGCTCTAGACTTCGAATAAATCAAGATGTCGTCGATGAAAACAATGATGAACTTGTCTAAATAAGGTTTACAAACCCTATTCATTAAGTCCATGAAGATGGCAGGAGCATTTGTCAAACCAAAAGGGATGACAGTGAACTCGTAGTGGCCATAACGAGTGCGGAAAGCAGTCTTGGGAATATCTTCTTCGAGTACACGAAGTTGATGATACCAAGAACGCAGATCGATCTTTGAGAAGCATGTAGCACCTTGTAGTTGATCGAAGATATCATCAATACGAGGTAGGGGATATCATTTTGATCGTGAATTTGTTGAGCTCATGATAATCGATACACATACGGAATGATCCATCCTTCTTTTTCACAAATAGGACAGGAGCGCCCCAAGGTGAAAAGCTTGGATGAATGAATCCTTTGTCGAATAGCTCCTAGAGTTGTTTCAATAACTCTTGCATCTCAGATGGTACAAGATGGTAAGGTAATTTGGCAATCGGGTTGGCACAATGTACAAGATCTATGCGAAACTCGACTTGACGTGCTGGAGGTAAACCAGGTAGTTTTCAGGAAACACCTCAGGATAATCTCGAACAATGGGGATGTCTTGAACAGTCTTACCCTTGCCTTTGTCCTCTACGATATGTGCCAAGAAGGCTACATAATTCTTTCGTAGGTATTTTTGGGATTGGGTACCTGTCATGATTTTTAGGCTACTAGAGGGTTTCTCTCCACGAACCTCTAAGATTTCACCAGTCGAAAGAGGCACATGAGCAATCTTGATGAAACAGATCACCTCATCATGGTGTTTAGTTAACCAATCCATTCCTATGATGACATCAAAACTCCTGAGTTGCATTGGCATGAGGTCCATGGAAAAAGGTGGTTATTGAGATTCAATTGGCAACTACGAATGGCAGAGTCGAGCACAAGAGGTTCACCACTAGCTATCTCTACCGTTAAGGGCTTTCCTAGTTTATTTCTAGGCATCAAAAGCAAAGGTTCAAAGGCTAGTAATACAAAGCTTCTATCGGCACCCGAATCCAAAAGAATAGAAGCATGATGATTGTTAGCAAGGAACGTACCATTAACTACTTCGTTATCAACATGAGCCTCGTTAGCATTGATGTTGAATGTGCGTCCACGAGGTGGATTCACATTTGCAAGTTTCGGGCAGTTGTTTCTAAAATGACCCATATCACCACAGTTGTAGCAAGAACCTGGTGGAAAGTGAGCTCGAGCAGGATTTGTTTGGGGATGAACAAGGTTCAGAACAACTTAGTTTGGAGCAGATCGACAAACATTCGCTAATTAACCAAGTCGCCCACATGAAGTGCATTAACAACACTGTAGGTGAGCTTGATGGTGACCATTGCACCGGTTGCACAACGATGCTATACCAGGATAAGGTTTCCTCGCAGGAGGTTGAGCTGGTTGGTTGTGGGTGTTCTGGTGGGGTTGAGCAACAACCGCGAAGCTTTGTGAAGCCTTACGCTTCCTCGACTTCTTGGAAGGTTCGGGCTTTGTTTTCCTTGGTTTTCTCCCGAGTGGTCTTAGCAGCTTGTTTCTTGTCACCCTTGGGGAACAATTTCCCCTTCCTAATTTGAGATTCAGTCATGGTAGCAGTTAATTTGATAGCCTGTCTAACAGTAGTAGGATTGCTACCAGTGACAATGTCCTGAACTGGGTCAGGCAGGCTATCAATGTATCTCTCGATTGCTTTTTCGAATGGTGTGACCATGGTGGGACATAGCAGGTGACGGGTGGTCCATAGGACAACCCTTAATGGTGTTAAAAGACGTGTTAATCCCTCATTTGATCATGTAATTGTCTTGAATTAGATGACTACAGTTGCTTATGTTTCAGGTGCGTTTGGATCTTAAAATGTGGGAAAACACTGCTTCGGATGGAATGGAGTGGATCGGGTCACATAAGGATGGAAAAAAGAAACAAAACAGGAAACCCAGGGGCCTACCATAAATTACGGTGGCTACCGTAATTTATACCGTAATTTATGGTAGCCCCTGAAAACTCCTAAATTCCACCGTAAGGCAGTAGTGAAGTGGCGTAACAACATCAAGGCTACCGTAATTTATGGTAGGTACCGTAAATTATGGTAGAGCCAGACGAGAAAAGCGTAACTGCCCTTTTAAAACCATTTTCAAGTGTCTTTTGAGGTCATTCATGATTGGAGACGTTTTTCTGGTATTCTTGGGCGAAAATTAGAGTTAGCAAGTGATTGGGAACATTTCTAAACAATTCGGTTTGTATTTTGATGCTTATGAACATTGATTTTGTTGGAATGATGATTCACCAAGCCATGTCCGGCTAAACTTTCGGTGATCATCTTAGGTGAAGGTTCCTATTAAGACTTTTGTGTGATTACTTTTATTTCTAGAATGATAAACTTGGTTTGTTTGCTATGCTTATCATGGTGTATGAATGTTTGATTGTAGCTTGTTAATTGATGTTTTGATTCTAGTCTAAATCGTACGTTCTTGGTGTTGTTGACAATCGAGATATCACGGGAAGGTTTAGGGTTGGATATTGATTAATTGATCATCAGGTAACAACCTCGCGTTTATATAATCCGAGTACTTTGTTCCCTTTTATCACAACAAATGTTTATGCATGAGTTATGTCTATGTAACTCTTTCTAGTTAGGATTATGCATAATTGTTGAAGGAAACCGGAACCTAAGATGGTCATTTTCTCGTAATCTGATTAACAATCCAATTTTGATTTGCAATTAGTTAATAATTTAGTTCTTAAATCAAACAATCCAACTCTTGAATTTTAATTTCTGCATATTAGTTTAATTGTAGTTAAAATTACAAAGCTATTGAATCAACACATTTTTCACAAACTCCCTGTGTTCGATACCCACTTACCGCTATCTATTTAGTAGTAATTGGATTAAATTTGCGTGTGACTACGACAACACATCAAATTTTAGCGCCGTTGCCGGGGAGTAGTGCGCAACGTGTGTTAATTTAATAGTTTTGTTTGTTATTTTCGGGTTTACGCTGGTTGTGTTTAGTGTGCAGGTACTACAGGTGTATGCATACTAGGGGCTCTCACAAGTCATCACCACTATCGTTTGATCCGGAAATTGAAAGAACGCTAAGGCAAAACCGAGTTTTGGTACGAGAAAACAAGATTATTGGTTCACCCACTTCACCCATTACACCAAGAAACATCATGCAAGAAACCCAAGTACCACCCACTACGGGTCAAACGACCTCATCATTCATTCCTACATCCACACAACCTTCACCAAATACCACCATGCCTACTTCCACTACCAATCCTACTCCACCACATGACGTCACACCAACCAACACCGCATCACCTATTACTACCCAAGTTGAACCTACTCTTACTTATAACCCCTCTACCACAATTCCACCACTTTCACATTTTTTCCCAACTACAGGTCAATCATCTTCTACCCACCCACTACCACAAAGCTCAACCGTCATTCATACTACATCTACATACCGACCATCGAACCAACCAGGTTTTCAATATTCATCCTTTCCATTTGGGCAATCCTCGGGTATTCAAGGGGATAGATATGATGATGGTTATGAAGAAGATTTAGATGGTATGAAGAAGAAGGATTTTATTATGGGGGTGATGGAGGCTATTTGGGACCTCAAAGAGGAGAGGGTCAACAAAGTCAACCGTTAAAACAAATTCAAGATATGGGTAGATTACCGGTTGGGGTACAACATATTAGACCACAAGGGCCACAATTGCAACGTCCTACGCCTCTACATCAAGTGCGTCCACAAAATACACAACCTCACTTTCAAAGGCTGATTCAACAACCGCCAATGCAACAATACCAATTTTAGCCACCATTTGCACCTCAAGGGCCTATGCAAGGGCAAATGGGTCAACCTAGAGCACCATTGGGTGCTCCACGAAGACATCACCGAGAGGTAGTTCAGGGAATCGAAGCTCATTTCTGACCTATTATCACTAACAATCCTTCTCCGGTAGTTATTCCTCATCACGCAGATGGAAGGACTTTTGAAGTTAGAACAACCGCCCTCCAAAGTTTAAGGGGTTAGCAACGGTAGAACATTACTTTCATTTGGAGACATACGACTCCATTTGCAACACCATTGGAGGTCAAGGGTTCTCTTCGGATGATGTCAAGTTGGTCCTTTTCTAATTATCTTTGGAAGATAAAGCGAAAAGATAGTTTCACACTTTGCCCTCCGCGTCGATTTTTACATGGGCCGACATGCAACAGATTTTCTTGGACGAGTTTTACACTTCTCAAAAGACTAACGATGCAAGGAGAGGTTTGAGAAGCTTTCAACAACAATCGGGGGAAATGTTTCATGAGGCTTTTGAAAGGTTCAATATGATGCTATGGAATTATCCTCATCATGGTATACAACTGTGGGAGTTGTTGAACGCGTTTCATGAAGGGTTGAGTTCGGAGGATGCTCGTGACTTGATGTCGATCACTAACGGTACATTCGGTACAAATTTTGAACATGATGATTGGGCATTTTTAGAACAAATGGCGGTTACTTCAAAAAGGAAGGATCAATCCTCACGACGGGCAAGACATGTGATAGCAAGGCCACAAGTGCATGGAGTAGAGAGTGGAGGTGTTCAAACCACAAGTCAAGTGTACAACGTGTGCACTAATTGCAATGAGATAGGCCACACGGCGGAGGTTTGTTTAGTAGGAGTGGTTGAAGATCAAGTGGAAGAAGTGAACGCTATTCAAGGGGGTGATCGAAACTTTAACATGAATTCGAACACATACCACCCCGGGTTACGAAATCTTCCTAAGTTCCGTTACGGGAACCCGGCGAACCAAGCTAACCCAAATTTTCAAGGAGCTCAAGGTAATTTTGCACCTCGCCAACAATTCAATCAAGGTAACTATCAGGGTGGAAATAATTATGGCTACCAAGGGCTATTTCAACAAATGGGTCAAAGTGGTTCGGGTCAAACTTCATCAAGCGGGAATGAGGTTATGGATATGCTTCGGGCAATGCAACAAGACATGCAAAAACGGAATCAACTTGATGAAGTCCGGATGCAAAAAGATGAAGTTCGCGACAAAAGCATTCAAACACTAACAACTCAAATGGGTCAATTAGCAACCGACGTGGCGGAATTGAAGAAGAACAAAGGTCAACTTCCTAGTGACACCAAGGTAAATCCTTCCCATAGTTCGTCACGAGGTAATAATGTTAATATTAATCATGTTAGTGTGTTACGAAGTGGTAAAGAATTTAAAGCTAATTTGTCACCGGGTTTGGTTGAAGGGGTGGTTGAGGATGTAACGGGTAATGAAAGTGAAAACGACGAAGTGTCGCTGGTTGTGTCTAAAGAATCAAATGTTAAAAAACCGGGGTTGGGTGAAAATGAAAAAGATAAAAAAGATGAAGGGTAGCCGAGTCAAGTCCCGTTTCCATCGGCTCTACTTGACCCGGGCAAGAAAAATTTTATTTCATCAAGGGGTCCCAAAAAGAGGAGTTGTGGGACATTTTCAAACAAGTTAAAGTAAACCTTCCACTACTTGATGCAATAAAACAAGTACCCGCCTATGCTAAATTTTTAAAAGAATTATGCACACACAAAAGGCAATAAAAGAAGAAAATGCCTAAGCGGGTCGATTTAACCGGGCAAGTGAGTGCAATTTTGAATGGGGAGCTTCCTCCTAAGCTCTAAGATCTGGGTACGCCATTAATAAATATTCAAGTTGGTAATTTTCAAATGTCAAAGGCGTTACTAGATCTTGGAGCCGAAGTTAGCATTTTACCGGGGGCTTATATGACCTATACGATTTTGGTCCATTAGCAAGGGTAGAGACAATGGTTGTGTTTGCCGATTTGTCTCATAAGCTACCTTGGGGGATGGTTCAAGATGTAATAGTGAAAATTGATGAGTTTTACTACCCGGTTGACTTTTTAGTCTTAGAATACTCATCCGCGGACCCGAAACAACAACAAAATGTTATTTTGGGTCGGCCATTTTTGAGCACCGCGCATGCTGTGATCGATTGTAGATTTGGTACAGTCGACATGACTTTTGGAAATTGAAAAATGAGATTGAATGTTTTTACTAACAATTCTAACTCTAATGGTGTTGATGAGTGTTTCATGGCAGATTTAGTCGACGGATGCAACCCGCATGAGTATGAGGAGGATAGTATGGAAATTTGTGTTTGTTATTTTTCTGAACAGGTACATGCTTGTGCACTAAGGGTTGAAGAGGAGAAACAGGATGCTATGGAATTGAAGGAGGGTCGACCACAATGGACCCACCAATTTGAAAGCTTGCCGTTGGAAATAAATTCCGGTACTAAACCATCATTGGAGGAAGCACCAAAGTTGGAGCTCAAAGACTTACCAAGCCATTTGAAGTACGCATTTTTAGGGGATAATGACACTCTACTGGTCATTATTGCCTCTAATTTAGAGATGGCACAAGAACAAGCTCTATTGGAAGTCTTGAAAGAAAATAAAGGAGCTATTGGATGGACGATTGCCGACTTAAACGGAATTAGTCCATCAATCGTCATGCACAAAATTATCACCACCGAAGAAGCACAACGAAGATTGAATCCGAACCTAAGGGAGGTAGTAAAGAAATAGGTAATTAAATGGTTGGATGCGAGAATTATCTATCCTATTTCGGATAGTGCTTGGGTAGGTCCTACCCAAGTTGTGCCTAAGAAGGCCGGCATTCAAGTAATCAAAGACAAAAATGGTGAACAAATAGCCACCCGACCGGTCACCGGGTGGCGTGTGTGTATTGATTACCGCAAATTGAATGCCGCCACTTCTAAGGACCATTTCCCGCTACCTTTTATTGACCAAATCATTGAAAAATTATCGGGTAAAAAATATTACTGCTTTTTGGATGGGTATTCGGGTTACAATCAAATCGTAATACACCCGGATGACCAACACAAGACCACCTTCACTTGTCCATATGGCACTTTTTCCTTTAGGCGAATGCCGTTTGGCTTGTGTAATGCACCGGCAACTTTCCAACAATGTATGATGAGTATTTTCTCAGACATGGTTGGAGAGTCGCTTGAAGTTTTTATAGATGACTTTTCAATTTTTGGCACTAGTTTTGAGTCGTGTCTCAATGAGTTACAAAAAGTTTTAAAAAGATGTGTTGAGAAAAATTTGGTGCTTAGTTGGGAGAAAAGTCATTTCATGGTGCAAGAGGGTATTGTGTTAGGCCATGTGATTTCGGAGAGGGGTATGGAGGTGGATAAGGAAAAAATACGGGTAATATCATCTTTGCCTCCACCAAAAAATGTGAAAGGGGTAAGGTCATTTTTGGGACACGCGGGATTTTATAGACGTTTCATAAAAGGTTTTAGTGTCATCACTAAACCTTTATGTAATTTGTTGTTAAAGGATGTTCCATTTGATTTCACTAATGAGTGTTTGCAAGCATTTAATGTTTTGAAGGAACACTTGGTGAAAGCTCCTATCTTGCAACCGCCGGATTGGTCAAAACCATTTGAAATCATGTGTGACGCAAGTGACAAAACAATTGGTGCAGTTTTGGGTCAAAGAATTGATAAAAAGCTGGTGGTGATTTACTATGCAAGCAAGACGTTGTCCGAAGCGCAATTGAATTACACCACAACCAAAAAGGAGTTATTAGCGGTGGTGTATGCTTTGGATAAGTTCCGTTCTTACATTTGGGGAAGCAAAGTGGTTGTGTACTCGGACCATAGTGCGGTCCGATATTTGATGGAGAAAAAGGATGCGAAGCCCCGTTTGATCCGTTGGGTGTTGTTGCTACAAGAATTCGATTTAGAAATTCGAGACAAGAAAGGAAGTGAAAACGTAGTGGCGGATCACTTGTCCTGAATTCCGGTGGAAGGGGTTGACGATTTGAGCGAGATAAACGAAAGGTTTCCTGATGAGCAACTACTAGCCGTGTCTACTTTTGTTGCACCGTGGTATGCTCATTATGTGAATTACTTAGCCACGGGTGCCATCCCAAATCATTGGACCAAGAAAAGAAGACAACAATTTATGGTCCAAGTGAAGCAATACATTTGTGATGAGCCGGACCTTTTCAAGATTGGGCCCGATCAAGTCATTCAGAGGTGTGTGCCCGAAACGGAGGTGTTAGAGATCTTGACTCATGCCCATTCATCCGCTTGTGGAGGCCATTTTAGCAGGCATAAAACGGGTTACCGGGTTCTCTCGTGTGGGTTTTATTGGCCCACAATTTTCAAAGATGCATGTGAGTTCACAAGAAATTGTGTCAATTGCCAAATAATGGGAAGTATTTCAAAGAGGGACGAAATGCCTTTGCAACCGATTTTGGTTGTTGAGATATTTGATGTGTGGGGCATTGATTTTATGGGTCCCTTCCTGAATTTTAATGGGTTCTTATACATTTTAGTGGAGGTGGATTATGTCTTAAAGTGGATTGAAGCTATTGCAACAAGAACAAATGATCATTCGATTGTTTGTAAATTTGTTCAATCCAACATTTTTGCCCGTTTTGGTATTCCGAGAGTTATCATTAGTGATGGCGGGTCGCATTTCAAGAATTTTAATTTCGGAAAACTGTTGAAGCGGTACAACGTGAACCACCGGATTGCTACACCATACCATCCGCAAACTAGTGGACAAGTCGAAGTGTCCAACCGTCAAATTAAAGAAATTCTTATGAAGACGGTTCGAACGGATAGGAAGGATTGGTCAAGTAAACTTGATGATGCGTTGTGGGCATACCGGATGGCCTACAAAACTCCAATTGGTACAACACCTTACCGGATGGTGTATGGAAAGGGTTGTCACTTACCAATGGAATTAGCTCATCGGGCGCATTGGGCAATCAAGATGGTGAATGCGGATTATGATGAAGCGGGGAAGATGCGGAAGTTGCAATTAAGTGAGATAGAAGAAATTCGAGACGAAGCTTACGAGTGTGCATCGGCTTACAAAGACAAACTTAAAAAGGTCCATGATGCAAAGCTGAGAAAGAAGACCTTTGAAGTGGTCAAAAGGTGTGGTTGTACAACTCGTGATTAAAGATGTTTGCGGGCAAATTAAAAAGCAAATGGATGGGCCCATATGTCATTCGGCGAGTCGGTAGATTTGGTGATGTGGATATTCAAGATGAGCAAACCAACAAGCAACAAACAGTGAATGGACATCGGTTAAAGCCATACTTGGAAGGAAAAGACATCAACAACTTGTAGCTTGACAAAGTGGGCTACATTCTATCCCCGGTAAATGAAGAACAACCATGAGAGGCCCAGGTTTGGTAGTGTACATAGTTAGTATTTTATTTTGTTTGTTTTATTTAGTTGCACATTTACCGTATTCGCTTGAAGCTCGTGTTTGAAACAAGTGTGGGGACGTTCGGGTTACGAATAGTTCTAGCATAGTGTTGAGGACAACACGGGATTTTTCAAGGGGGTAGGGTAATTTTCCATGTTTTTGAAAAATATTAAAAACATAAAAAAATTAAAAAACTAAAAAAAACACCTAAAAGTTGATTTTTTGGCGAAGTGTAAATGCCCATAACCTACCGTAAATTACGGTACATACCATAATTTACGGTAGGCCTGGGGAATGAAAGGACTTACGGCAGGAAGCTACTGCCTTACGCTGGGATTTTTTGCCAGAGGTCCACCGTAAATTACGGTGGCTACCGTAATTTACGGTAGTCTCTGGCGATTGAAGGGGCGCAGCAGGTTAGCGGTTTATAAAAAAAATAATAATAAAGTCACGTGAGAACTTCCCCAACCACACGAATTCTGCCCTTCTCTCCTCCACATATCCTCATCTATCACTTTCTTCAACCCCACAAAATCTCTAAGAAACCCCACAACCTTCAAACCTCAAAACCTCCATAACTTCTTCAAATCTTGGTCAAATCTAGTGAATTTTGGGTCTATCTTGACTGAATTTTCACGAACTTTCTGATTTTGAGGAGAGATTTGCAAGAAAAACTTGTTTGCATGGCCGATTGACAAACCTTAGGTGCCGAAATCTTTGGGGGTTTTTGAAGTTTTTGATTTTCTTGTGTTCTAGCATCTTCAATCCAAGGTATGTGATGTTTATGTTTTATTTTTGATGATGCATTGTGAAGATGAAGGTTATTGTTGTTACTTGTTCACACACACTTGCTTGTTCATAGTTTTCATCATGAAAAATTGTTACTTGAAACATTGTTATGGTTGTAGATGTAGGATTGATGTTAAAGTGTGAATTTTTGGGAACCTCTACATTGTAGAGGCACCATGCCCAAATTTTGTGAAAATAACATATGAAATTTTGTACTCTTTAGCATCTACAACCATAGCAACAAGCAAGTGTGGGGATTTTTGGAGAAAAGGGGACTGATTTTTGTGTCTTTGTTTGGTTGTTTTTATTTGTGATGTGTGTAGGAAATGGTGAGAACTAAAGAAAGAGCGGGAGCTAGTTCTTCAAAAGGCAAAGGCAAACAACCTGAACAACAACCGAAGAAGCGAAGATATTTGGGTAGAGATGAGGACAGTGATGATAGCGATGAGGAGGAAGTGATGGAGTTGGACGCGGCTGACAAGCCAAGGTGGGAAGCGGGTCCGTTAGACGATCAACCGGAAGAATGGCAGCCTACATTATTCAATGATCGAATGAACAAATTAAAGGACAAATGTGACAACTCGTATTTCCGAACTTATCTATGTGCTTAATGTAACGTATGTGAACTTAGTGTAATTATTTGATATGTTGATTTAATGAGATGTTATGTGTTATATGTTATGTGAGTGTATGTATTATGTGAACGCACAACACAACCCGATCGCACAAGCCCATTCGGGCTACACTCTTGCATTCGGATCAAATGGGCAGCCCAAGTGAGGGTTCGGCCCACTCTCTTTTATGCGCATAACACTTAGGAGATAGGGTTACTCCTCACAACTTGCAAAACACAACACACACACAAACCCTACGACATCTCTCTCTCCTCTTGAAGCCGACGCCAAACAACCATCCATCCCCATCGAAGACTTCTTGGATTCGGATCACCCTTTCTATTTGATCCTTCTAATCGGACGTGGTTGACCTCTAGCAACTCGATTGACCTTTCAATTACCTACCGAGCAATCTAAGGTGAGTTCACACATTCTACAAAGCATGGGATTCCCAGGGGTTGGGAATGGGGTTAAGGAACATGGATTCCTCGTCCTTTCTTGGGTAGGACAGTACTGGTTCAGGAATGTAATTCCTCGTCCTCATGGACAGTTAACTTTTACTAGACCAAAACTCTATCACGAAGTCCCTCCTTTTTATATCGACTTAATCGCCGGGCCAATGGCGAGCGGGTCATTAGTTAGATAGCGCTATTTAGGTCTGACAAGCCTCACACCGTGCCGCAGAGGACGGGCACGAACTAATGGATCTGGGCACGTCAATGATGATAGACATTGACAGTTCAGGGCACATAAACATGACTACAGTCAGCAGTCGATATGGTAACGAGTCTAGTGTATACATGGGGTAGCCCCCACGGCCGAAAAGCCAGATAACTAAACATGGGGTAACCCCCACGGCAGGGATGCCAGTTAAAGGAACTGTTTTTGGAACAACTTAAAACGAACACCCAACTGTGAACTCGCTCAACATTATTGTTGACTCGTTACTACATGCTTTGCAGGTCAATAGGTACTTAGCTGGAGCTTGCATGGGGAAGAGTCGTTGTGGGACATGGACAACTGTGTGCCATGTTAAACCTTGGGATATTTAAACTTATGTTTTGGTTTTAAACATTATGTTTCCGCTTACAACTTAAACTATGTTTGTTTTGGACACCAATTGTGTTGGTTGGACTTTTACAATTAATTACTTGCTTGTTCAATATGATTGGTTGTTTGATCCTGGTCAGTCACGCCACCAAGCGGTGATACTCCGCGTGTGGATTTTGGGGGTGTGACAGATTGGTATCAGAGCCATTGGTTATAGAGAACTTGGTTTTAATAAGGGAAAACAATTTTGTTAAAACCAGACTATAACCTGTACAGTGCTCTACGATCCACAACGACGCTTCGCTCCACGTGCAAGACTCGACATTCTAGGTGATATGGTATATGATTTATTGCCTACTTGCTAGATTACATAGAACTTTGCTGGTGGTATGCTTGGATAAATGTAGCAACTATAGTTTGAAAACGCATGTGTGCTTACTCTCTTCTGTCATCACACTTTCGCGAACCCTTCTTACTCATGTTTCCCTTGATATGAAGATCATGTTTGGACGCGTTAACACGACACAAGCCCAGTTGACGGCTTTGATTAACGAACAAGTTGCTGCGGCACTTGCAGCCGCATAAGCAGGAGGTATACCCTGCAGTTTAAAACTCATTCTAGGATCTTTAGGTCCTACTCTCGTGAACCTACCTTTGTGTTAAACTTTGTCCTTTCTTACACCCACAACAGGTCAACATGCTCAGCCACATGTATGCACCTTCAAAACCTTTATGGATTGCCGACCAACTACTTTTAGCGGCACTGAAGGAGCTGTAGGTCTCCTCCACTGGTTTGAAAAGCTCGAATCTGTGTTCGAGATGTGTGAATGCCCTGAGGCTCGCAGGGTGAAGTATGCTACCGGTACTCTAGAGGGTTTAGCGCTCACGTGGTGGAATGCTCAGGTTCAAATGCTGGGGTTGGTTGCTGCTAACGCCACCCCATGGAACAACTTTAAGGAAATGATCAAGGAGGAGTACTGCAATCGCGATGAAATTCACAAACTAGAAGTCGAGTTCTTCAACCTCAAGATGACGGGGTCAGAAATTGAGGCGTATACAAAGAGATCGAATGAGCTTGCCATATTGTGTCCTACCATGGTGGACCCTCCAATTAAGCGTATCGAACTTTATCTCAAGGGCTTAGTGCCAGAAATCCAAAGTCATGTGACTTCAGCAAACCTCGCCACCATCCAGCAGGTTGTTCAGTTGGCTCACCGTCTCACTGATCAGGGGGTGGAGCAGAACAGGTTACCAAAATGTATTAGTGCTACAGCTACTTCGGATGCTCCTACTGACAACAAACGGAAATGGGATGGAGCTTCAAGCAGAGGTTCAACTTCTGTTCAATCTCAGTCTCAGCAGAGAAGGACTGACGACTACAAGAGTCCTAGTCAGCAATCATCTGGTAGTCAAAGTCATGGTGGTTACAAGGGAAATCACCCCAAATGCAATCGCTGCAACCTACACCACAGCGGCCCATGCACCAGGGGTAACTGTCATCGGTGCAACAAGCCAGGTCACACCGCAAAGGATTGCAGGAGTTTATACCCTGTAAACCAGAATCGTCAACAACAACAAGCCTCGCAGAATCAACGCCAGCAACAGCAGCAGCAAGGTAACAACAAAGGGTGCTTTCAGTGTGGAGCTGAAGTCCACTTCAAAAGAGATTGTCCCCAACTGAACAGGAACCAGAACAACAACAACAATAACAACAATCAGGGGAATGGGAACAACGGGGGTAACAATGGCAATGGTGCAAGGGGTCGTGTGTTCGTTATTGGCCAGGGAGAAGCGAGGAATGATCCCAATGTTGTGACGGGTAAGTTCCTTCTCGACGACTTTTACGTTACCGTCTTATTTGATTCGGGTGCTGATACTAGTTATGTGTCCCTAAAAGTTAGTCAACTGCTTAAGCGTACCCCGACACCTTTGAACCCCAAGCACACTGTAGAGTTAGCTAATGGTAAAAGTCTAGAGGTCACACACGTAGTCAAGGGTTGTAATCTTGTTCTTGCTGATCACACTTTCTCGATCGGCCTCCTTCCTATCACTCTGGGTAGTTTCGACATTGTCATTGGGATGGACTGGTTATCCCAACACCAAGCAGAGATTCTTTGCAACGAAAAGATTGTCCGTATTCCCCGCCCAGGTGAGGAACCTCTTATGATTCGTGGCGACAAGAGTGGTGCTGTTGTGAGCATCATCTCTTTCCTTAAGGCCCAAAAGTGTTTGCGTAAGGGCCACACTGCCATTCTGGCTCTCGTTACTGACACCTCGAAGAAAGAGAAGAAGATAGAAGATTTTCCAATTGTACGCGACTATCCTGATGTATTTCCTGAGGAACTACCTGGTCTTCCGCCTCATCGCCAGGTCGAATTTCAGATCGAGCTAGCTCCTGGAGCAGCACCTATAGCTCGTGCACCTTATCGCCTAGCTCCATCAGAGTTGAAAGAACTCTCTACGCAACTACAAGAACTCTTGGATAAGGGTTTTATTCGTCCTAGCTCTTCGCCCTGGGGAGCTCCAGTGCTATTCGTGAAGAAGAAAGACGGTACCTTCCGTATGTGTATCGACTACCGTGAACTCAACAAGGTGACCATGAAGAATCGCTATCCTCTTCCACGCATTGACGACTTGTTCGACCAGCTACAAGGGTCGTGCTACTATTCAAAGATTGATTTGAGATCAGGATATCACCAGCTGAGAGTTCGAGAAGAGGACGTCTCTAAAACAGCCTTTAGAACCCGTTATGGACATTATGAGTTTTTGGTCATGCCTTTTGGGCTGACAAACGCACCTGCGGTCTTCATGGACTTGATGAATCGAGTGTGCAAACCGTACCTAGACAAGTTCGTTATTGTATTCATTGACGACATCCTGGTCTATTCTAAGAGTCAGGAGGAACACGAGCAACATTTGCGACTCATTTTGGAACTCCTTCGAGCAGAACAGCTATACGCCAAGTTTTCAAAATGCGACATCTGGCTTCGTGAAGTCCATTTCTTAGGTCATGTGGTGAACAAGGATGGGATTCACGTTGATCCATCCAAGGTAGACTCAATTAAGAACTGGCCTGCACCTCGTACACCAACAGAGATTCGCCAATTCTTGGGCTTGGCAGGTTACTACAGGAGGTTCATTAAGGATTTTTCCAAGATTGCACAGCCTCTCACCTCACTAATGCAGAAGGGCGTTGTTTATCGATGGGGAAATGCACAGGAATTAGCATTTCAGCATTTAAAGGATAGACTCTGTATTGCACCTATCCTTTCATTGCCAGAGGGCACAGACGACTTCGTGGTTTACTGCGATGCATCAATTCAGGGTCTTGGTTGTGTATTGATGCAACGGGATAAAGTTATAGCCTACGCCTCACGCCAACTGAAAGTTCATGAAAGGAACTACACTACACACGACTTAGAGCTGGGAGCTGTTGTTTTTGCACTTAAGATATGGCGACATTACCTGTACGGTACCAAGTGTGCCATCTACACCGACCACAGGAGTCTCGAACATATCTTCAAACAGAAGGAACTGAATATGCAACAACGACGATGGGTCGAGCTACTGAATGACTACGAATGCTGGATCAGGTACCACCCAGGCAAAGCCAATGTTGTGGCTGACGCCCTCAGTCGAAAGGACACTGCGCCCAAGCGCGTACGAGCTTTACAACTCACTATACAGTCTAGTCTTCCTTTTCAGATACGAGATGCTCAGGTAGAAGCATTGAAACCAGAAAACATCAGGGCTGAAGCCCTACGCAGCTCAAGGCAACGCTTAGAACAGAAGGAAGACGGTGCTTACTACGTAACATGACGCATTTGGGTCCCACTTTATGGCAACCTACGAGAGCTTGTGATGGATGAGGCACACAAGTCTCGCTATTCAGTACACCCAGGTTCGGATAAAATGTACCACGATATCAAAACTACGTATTGGTGGCCTAGCATGAAGGCCCACATAGCAACTTACGTTAGCAAGTGCTTGACTTGTGCGAGAGTCAAGACGGAATATCAGAAACCCTCAGGCCTACTTCAACAACCAGAGATACCACAATGGAAATGGGAGCAAATTTCCATGGATTTTGTTACTGGCCTGCCTAGATCTCAACGTGGTAACGATACTATTTGGGTGATCGTGGATCGACTCACAAAGTCTGCTCACTTCTTGGCTATCAAGGAAACATATAAGTTCTCCACACTAGCAGACGTATATCCTAAGGAAGTTGTCTCAAGGCACGGAGTGCTCACCTCTATTATCTCGGATCGAGATGCATGTTTTACTTCAGAACTGTGGCAAGTAATGCACAAGTCCTTTGGCTCACGTTTAGATATGAGCACAGCTTATCACCCGCAAACGGATGGGCAGTCTGAACGCACCATCCAGACCCTCGAAGACATGCTTAGGGCATGTGTGATTGACTTTGGCAACGGCTGGGAAAAGCATCTGCCACTTGTGGAATTTTCGTACAATAACAGCTACCACACCAGCATTAAAGCTGCTCCGTTCGAGGCATTGTACGGGCGTAAATTCCGGTCACCTCTTTGTTGGGCAGAGGTGGGGGATAGTCAGATTACTGGTCCAGAACTTGTGGTAGACACAACAGAACGAATTGCTCAGATACGACAACGAATAGCGGTAGCTCGTGACCGTCAGAAAATCTATGCCGATAAGGGCAGGAAACCACTCGAGCTCCAGGTTGGGGAGCGAGTGCTACTCAAAGTTTCACCCTGGAAGGGTGTGGTTCGTTTTGGTAAACGAGGCAAACTTAACCCACGATACGTTGGACCTTTCGAAGTCATTGAGAAAATAGGCAAGGTGGCCTACAAACTGAACTTACCAGCAGAACTCAGTGCAGTTCACAACGTTTTCCACGTGTCAAATCTGAAGAAGTGTCTGTCAGATGAGACACACATAGTTCCTTTGAAGGAGCTCACTATCGACGAGCAGTTACGATTCGTCGAGGAACCAGTTGAAATCACGGACCAGGATGTTAAGGTCCTCAAGCGTACTAGAATACCTCTCGTTCGAGTTCGTTGGAACTCACATCGCGGCCCAGAGTTCACCTGGGAACGCGAAGATCAAATGAAGCAAAAGTATCCCCAACTATTCGCAAACGGTACAACCACTACTGAGGCTGAAGCTATGGAATTTCGGGACGAAATTCCAGATCAACGGGGGGAGGATGTGACACCCCAGGAAAACCAGGAAAATCATGCAACTTAACTAGCTTCCTCAGTGAGTACGTGCTAAATTTTGGGATGAAATTTCTTTCAACTTGGGGATAATGTGACAACTCATATTTCCAAACTTATCTATGTGCTTAATGTAACGTATGTGAACTTAGTGTAATTATTTGATATGTTGATTTAATGAGATGTTATGTGTTATATGTTATGTGAGTGTATGTATTATGTGAACGCACAACACAACCCGATCGCACAAGCCCATTCGGGCTACACTCTTGCATTCGGATCAAATGGGCAGCCCAAGTGAGGGTTCGGCCCACTCTCTTTTATGCGCATAATACTTAGGAGATAGGGTTACTCCTCACAACTTGCAAAACACAACACACACACAAACCCTACGACATCTCTCTCTCCTCTTGAAGCCGACGCCAAACAACCATCCATCCCTATCGAAGACTTCTTGGATTCGGATCACCCTTTCTATTTGATCCTTCTAATCGGACGTGGTTGACCTCTAGCAACTTGATTGACCTTTCAATTACCTATCGAGCAATCTAAGGTGAGTTCACACATTCTACAAAGCATGGGATTCCCAGGGGTTGGGAATGGGGTTAAGGAACATGGATTCCTCGTCCTTTCTTGGGTAGGACAGTACTGGTTCAGGAATGTAATTCCTCGTCCTCATGGACAGTTAACTATTACTAGACCAAAACTCTATCACGAAGTCCCTCCTTTTTATATCGACTTAATCGCCGGGCCAATGGCGAGCGGGTCATTAGTTAGATATCGCTATTTAGGTCTGACAAGCCTCACACCATGCCGCAGAGGACGGGCGTGAACTAATGGATCTGGGCACGTCAATGATGATGGACATTGACAGTTCAGGGCACATAAACATGACTACAGTCAGCAGTCGATATGGTAACGAGTCTAGTGTATACATGGGGTAGCCCCCACGGCCGAAAATCCAGATAACTAAACATGGGGTAGCCCCCACGGCTGGATTGCCAGAGTTAATGGGTTAAACAAATCACGTTTTCAACTATGGGGTAACCCCCACGGCAGGGATGCCAGTTAAAGGAACTATTTTTGGAACAACTTAAAACGAACACCCAACTGTGAACTCGCTCAACATTATTGTTGACTCGTTACTACATGCTTTGCAGGTCAATAGGTACTTAGCTGGAGCTTGCATGGGGAAGAGTCGTTGTGGGACATGGACAGCTGTGTGCCATGTTAAACCTTGGGATATTTAAACTTATGTTTTGGTTTTAAACATTATACTTCCGCTTACAACTTAAACTATGTTTGTTTTGGACACCAATTGTGTTGGTTGGACTTTTACAATTAATTACTTGCTTGTTCAATATGATTGGTGGTTTGATCTTGGTCAGTCACGCCACCAAGCGGTGATACTCCGCGTGTGGATTTTGGGGGTGTGACAACAAAGCTGCTGCATTTATTTGTGAAAGAGAGGTTAGAGAAGTAGAGTTCGGGCCGTTCAATGTGTTTGCTTAGTTTCGTGCCTTGGGTTGGGAGGCAACGATTAGTTGCTATGACAAAGACAATAAGAATTTGTTCATGAACGAGATTCAGGAGTGGATGGCTACTTTGATATGCAACAAGTACGACAAGTCATCTCAAATGAAGTTAACGGGCACTGTAAATGGTATTAAGGTGGAGATGTCATTCGATACGTTGAGAAAGTTGGCGAGGTATGATAGCTTGTTCGCACATGATTATACAATACCGAGTCATGATGATTTGCTCATAAAACCGGAGGCCCACCTAAGGTGGAATGACATGTTGGCAGCCTTGTTCTTACCAGGTACTTTTAGTGGCATGTTGTATAGAAGGAATTTGAAGATTGAGGCAAAACTGTTGCTCACTATTTGTATCTTGAATGTGATTCCAAGGAGAGGTGACAAACAGGAGGTGAGGTTTCAAGAGGTGCCCGTTATTTACTCGTTGCTTCATGGGTCACCCCGTTTTCTGATGAGGTATTTGATAATGAATCATGTTTGGATATGCCGAAATAAAGTGGGGAGGAGCATCGTTCCGTATTGTCGGATCATCACGGGGTTATTGAAACAGTTCAAGGCTGTCACATCGGAAGACAAGGGAGCACCAAAAAGGCACAAGCCATTTGACATAAGGAGGATGGGTGTTGGATGGACTTATGATGAGTCGGAACGCTATCATAAGTTGAAGTAGGAAGGTCAAAGGTGGAGAGCTTTAAAGGTTGATGCAAGGGCACTATTACTGGGCGAAGCGGATGAGCCTGAGAGTGAAGATGAACCCCCCGAGTAGGGATGAAGATTACGCGGATGAGCCGCATGGTGAGCACATGGATGTAGGCCGAGGGGGCCCAAATCGGGGACATGGTGGTGGTTTCTTTGATTATACGGAGCGCTCGTATGAGCCGAATTGGGCATATAATGGAACAATGCAAGAAATTATCAAAAATCAACGTCCACCGGCATCGGTTTTTGACACATGGTCGGGGTCCGAGTGCATGTTTTTTTATCATCAAACATGGATGGGGGCTAGCATGGAGCGGGCATTGAAGCACAACTTTGACCGACAAGAGTCATGGAACCGCACACATGCCTATTCCTTTGAGCAGGAGATGAACAACAGGTACAATGATGATCAAGCCTGGCGGATGCATGTAGATTGGCATGCGGGGCAGCCGGTGGTTGTGGATCCACCTCCGGTGGATTATGCATCTCTACCACCTTATGATGGTAGTGTTTCGTATCCGACACCGCCGCTTCATCATTCGCAATGGGTTGACCCCCGTCAAGAGCAACAACATGGAGCCTCACAACAAGGAGGAAGTGGAAGTGGTAGCGGCTCGCTTGCATTTGGATAATGGTCGGAGATGATGTCTTCCATCTTTGGACCTCCTCAGCCGCGTTACTACTAGTCAGGTTGTGTTCCTTCCTTTTTGTATATGTTTGTGAATATTTGTTTGTTATGTTTATGGTTGGGTGGATGGGTGGTGTTTAGATGTTTGATGTGTTGGGTTGTGCGAGTTAGTGGTGTTTATGTTTAAAACAAAAATATAAAAAAAATTAGAAAATGAAAAGACCAAAAAGAAGTTTGGGGTTTGAGATTTGAAGCTTTTGTTGATGTAGAATGGTTTTAGCGATCAATTCCTCCCAAAACTATACATTGGGGTCAATGTATCCCAAGTGTGGGGATGGGGGGAAAACTTTGAGGTTTTTAAAAAATTTTAAACCAAGCGAAACATTGTGAGAATTTGAACACTTTGGACTACAGCCGAACGACACACCGGCAACCCTTAATTACCCTTGTTCTTGGTGAGAGTTGAAGCCACACTTGTATATAAATAATACTTGTCTTTGATGAGAGTGGCAACGGGTGGGGGTGCATTAGAACTTGTGCTTGAATACGGTTCGAGGCCTTCGTTGAACATGAATGTAGAAAGGATAAGGGCATTTAGGTAGCCTTGTCATAGTGTGTGTGAGTGTGGGATTTGGGGGGTTGGACCTCATAAATTATATATATGAGCTTGGTAGTGAGAGGGGTGGGGGTTTGGACATTTAGTTGCCCATTTTGTGCCTAAAGCTGATCATTTGTTTCCCCTTACCTAGTTCCCCAAAAATTTACCCGACTTGACCCGGTCTTATAGTGTTAGTAGTTGTTATAGTGTGTTAGATATGTTATGTTGATTGTTCTTTATGTTTGTTCTTTAAAAAAAAGAGAAAAAAAAGAAAAGAAAAAGAAAGAGAAAAAGAAATGGAAAAATGAAAAAAAAAGTGTTGTGTGAGTTGTCGTGTATATAAAAGTTGATGTCTTGTTTGTTTGTTTCATTGTGTAATAAAAGACCGGGTTAATTCCTTCGCTATTGCATATATATTCCATTTCCTACCCGTATGCCTAGCCACGTTACAACCTTAAAGCCCCTTTGATTTGCATTCATGTTTTGACATTTGTTGGGAAGAGGACCGATTTAGGTACAAGCATATAGTTGTGCAATCACCCGTTTGCCTTTTGTGTATCTAGCTTATCTTTGCTAGTGCTTACTTGTTGCCGAGAGGAGAGATATAGTGAGGGGTGTATTGTTTGGGGTGTTAGGAAAGGGTTAGTAAAAGGATAACATGTTTATGCTTGATTTATGTTGATCGCTTGTGTTTTGAAAATGGTTTTGATGGGTTGCTTGGGACAAGCAATGGTTAAGTGTGGGGATGTGACGGGTGGTCCATAGGACAACCCGTAATGGTGTTAAAAGACGTGTTAATCCCTCATTTAATCATGTAATTGTCTTGAATTAAATGACTACAGTTGCTTATGTTTCAGGTGCGTTTGGAGCTTAAAATGTAGGAAAACGCTGCTTCGGATTGAATGGAGTGGATCGGGTCACACGAGGATGGAAAAAAGAAACAAAGCAGGAAATCCAGGGGCCTACCGTAATTTACGGTAGCCCCTAAAAACTCCTAAATTCCACCATAAGGCAGTAGTGAAGTGGCGTAACAACATCAAGGCTACCGTAATTTATGGTAGGTACCGTAAATTACGGTAGAGCCAGACGAGAAAAGCGTAACTGCCCTTTTAAAACCGTTTTCAAGTGTCTTTTGAGGTCATTCATGATTGGAGACGTTTTTCTGGTGTTCTTGGGCGAAAGTTAGCGTTGGCAAGTGATTGGGAACATTTCTAAACAATTCGGTTTGTATTTTGATGCTTATGAACATTGATTTTGTTGGAATGATGATTCACCAAGCCATGTCCGGCTAAACTTTCGGTGATCATCTTAGGTAAAGGTTCCTATTAAGACTTTTGTGCATTTCCTTTTATTTCTAGAATGATAAACTTGGTTTGTTTGCTATGCTTATCATGGTGTATGAATGTTTGATTGTAGCTTGTTAATTGATGTTTTGATTCTAGTCTAAATCGTACGTTCTTGGTGTCGTTGACAATCGAGATATCACGGGAAGGTTTAGGGTTGGTTATTGATTAATTGATCATCAGGGTAACAACCTCGCGTTTATATAATCCGAGTACTTTGTTCCCTTTTATCAAAACAAATGTTTATGCATGAGTTATGTCTATGTAACGCTTTCTAGTTAGGATTATGCACAATTGTTGAAGCAAACCGGAACCTAAGATGGTCATTTTATCGTAATCTGATTAACAATCCAATTTTGATTTGCAATTAGTTAATAATTTAGTTCTTAAATCAAACAATCCAACTCTTGAATTTTAATTTCTGCATATTAGTTTAATTGTAGTTAAAATTACAAAGCTATAGAATCAACACATTTTCCACAAACTCCATGTGTTCGATACCCACTTACCGCTATCTATTTAGTAGTAATTGGATTAAATTTGCGTGTGACTACGACAACACGTCAGCAGGCTCAGTTCCTCGTATCGGTCGGAGTAGGCACGATGCTCTCCACTATCTTGTTTCAGATCGTGGAATTCATTCTCGAGTGCCCGTTGTTCGTGACGTGGGCAGAATTCCTTCATCATGAGAGCTATAAGCTCCTCCCACGTTTGAGCCATCGCCACATCGGCACCCCTATCTCTCATTACTCTGTTCCACCACATGAGTGCTCTCTTTTGAAATACACTCAATGCAAACTCAACTTTACTGTGAATGCATTTGTCTGTAGCTTTCGTCACGTATCGAGTCTTAGTTTATAGTTTATTGAATATGTTTGTATGTATTCCGTAACGAACTGAACGAGTTTTTGATGTAACAGTATATTCGTACGGATGGAGTCCATCTGCACGGATGAACATATTGATCGGTTCATAAGGATCAGGTTAATCCGCACCTACGGGTTCGCACGGACCAATGAGGTCTATATATAGAGGTGTAGGGGTCTTCATTTTGTATCTTTTGACACGAGAGGCGAAGCTCTGTCAAAATCTTTTCCTGGATTTGTAACTTAGTTTATATCAATGAAAAGATCATTCAACGATATCTCTGTGATTGTTCTCACCTACTACACGGATTCCGAAAGTGATACTTGGATATAGCAAGCCGATCGGAGCGTTCTTAGGGCCGAAACATCCTCACAAGTGGTATCAGAGCTTGGAGACCGGTTTCAAGGACAGAGATAACTTGATACCAGAAAGATTCAAGCTAATTTGAATCTGATTTCTACATTCTTCTTTTACATCTTTCTCAGACTTTAAACTCAAAATTAACGTCTAAGCCATGGACAAATTCGACTGAATTTTTGATATGTTGTGCGAAAACAGTTTTTAATCAATCCTTAGAAAAATCAAATCAAAATCCGACTTAATTCACATAAAAATCTGGAAGAAACCATGAAAAAAGCAACTTAGGTGTTTGCAGTGTGCGTCCGCACGGATTGACATTCTCAATCCGCACGAATCTACTGTTCAGTTGTGATTTTTGCAAGTTTTAAGTGCATACGCACGGATCAGCAATTCTGATTCGCTTGAATCAACTAAAACAGTTTTTTTTTCAGAAAATTCAAGTCTATCAGCACGGATTAGCAATCCTGATCCGCACGAATCAACAGGGAAGTTTAAGTCTGAAAGAAATTGGTAGATTCGCACGAATTGACATTCTCGATTCGCATGAACGGAGTTTGTTTGTATTTTCGATCTTGATTTGACCAAGTGTTGATTTTTGCAGGTATTTTTTGAAGATTTCAGTGTTGATAATCATGGAAAATGTGTTTTACAACGAGTTCTATGACGCGTTTACAACTTCGACAACACCAGCTTCAACTTCTACTCCAAAGAATATGACGAGTGTTATTTCTAAAATTTTAAATGTTGATAACGCATATGGCACTTACCAGAAACCACCGAAACTCATGAACATCGAAGACTATAATAGGTGGACTGGTAGATTCAAAAACTGGTTGAAAGCCTATGCCTACGAAAGTTTGAAAGCGTTAGAATTAGGGTATATAACTCCATTAACTCCTCAAGGTGAAAAAAATACCATTTACCGCTTTAGGAAAAACTGATCAACACAATTTCTCTTATGAACAAAAAGCGATTGCACTTATTCATCAATCTGTTACAGATGATATCATTTCGTTACTTCGATATGATAACACGTCGAAAGGATTGTTGGAAGCTTTAAAGAAAAAGTGTACTCGTGGGCAAGAGATAGTCAAAAACAAAAAATCATTGTTGAAAAAGGAATTCGATGACTTTAACCGCATGAAGGGAGAAAATGTTCGTGAGATGATTGAACGGTTTTGTCATCTGAAATTGGAATTGGAGAGGTTTGGTATTAAAAAAGACGATGAAGAAATCAATGACAAGCTGATTGATGCATTGCTAAAAGAGGATGATTGGCAATATTATGTCATGATTTTGAAAAATAGTTTGAATATGGATAAGGTAAGTTTAGACACGCTGATTGAGAAGTTGGAGGGTCACACGCTGGAGATTATAAAGCAAAACAAAACAAACAGCTCTAACTATCAACATAAGGTTAATTTGTATTACCGTGGAAGTATGATTTCGAATAACCCATCACCAAATATTGGAACCGCTTTTAGTGCTGATAAGTCCAATGAATCACCAAAAAGCACTTCGAGTGGTGGATCATCATCATACAATGGGTTTGGATACTCGTGTTCAAGTTCTAACACGCAATCGTCAGCTGCATCAAACACTCAACAAAGTCAGAATAAGTCAAACTCAAATGTAATCCAGTGCAATATCGGCGTAAACTTGAACAATGTACAAAGTCTGAATGCTGAATCGGTGAAACAACAGATGGTCTTCTGGGCGTCTATTCTTGAATCATATGAAAGTCTTATTGCGGGTAAAATCGGAAACCTAAATATGACAAAAGAATATTACGACCAGATTAACCCGGAGGAGATGGAATTAATTGACATTAGATGGTGTATGGCGAGCATGAAAAGAAGATCACAGCGGTTCATGGAAATCATTGGACGACAATGCGTGGGAGGTCCAAATACGAAGCTTGGATTCTATAAGTCTAAGGTCACGTGCTTTAAATGTAAGCAAAAAGGACATTTCAAGCGTGAATGTCAAAATCAAGACGTGAATGAAAGTGTAAACCCATTCCATGACGACTACTACAAGAAAGCTGTGTATCATCGCAACAAGGAACAGCCGCCCAAGATTAACCATCCACAGATCGAGGAAGGATCATCTTCTGAAGAGAAAACCAGGGCATTGGTTGTCACACCCCCAAAATCCATAGGCGGGGTATCACCGCACGGAGCGTGACATGACCAGGATCCAGCCACCAATCATATTGAACAATATAAGTAAATAAATAAAAACCCAAACCAAAAATATATAATTGGTGTCAAACAATTTAACAAAGTCTAAGTTATCAGCGGAAGCATTAAGTTCAAAACCAAAAGATAAGTTTAAGGTTCATATGTTTATCATGAACACACAACGGTCCATGTTTCATAACGACTTCTCCTATGCAAGCTCCTGCTAAGTACCTAACGACCTGCAAGACAAGTAACAACGAATCAACAACAAAGTTGAGTGAGTTCAAAGTTGGTTGTCCATTTTAATGTTGTTCCAAAAACCATAAGTTATTTCGAAAACCACGAGTTAACCAGTTCCTTGTTTCCCAAACCATAACCTGTGGGGGCTACCCCATGTTGTAAACCACTAGACCCGTTACCATATCGACTACTGACTGGAGTCATGTTTATGTGCCATGCGTCAATGTCTATCATCATTGACTAAGTGCCCAAGTACATTAGTCCACTCCCGTCCTCTGCGACACAGTGTGAGGCTTGTCAAACCTAATAGCGCTGTTTAACTAATGACCCGTTCGCCATTGGCCCGGCGATTAAGTCGATATAAAAAATTAGGGACTTCATGATAAAGTTTTGTCAAGTAACCCATTCCCAAACCACCGGGAATCGCATGCCTTGTAGAAAGTGTGAACTCACCTTAGATTAGCTCGGCAGATAATTAGAAGGTCACTTGAGCTAATTGGGGTCAACCACGTCCTAACATGGTTACCATACGAGTCAGGTCTAGGTTCAAGTAACACACAAACGTTTTACACATAAACCAGCAATTCACATACACAGAATGATCTTGGCAGGCACGTAGTATCATGGCAGTTGATTAAACGACACTCAGCATGTTAAACAATAACATTCAAGTTCACATATAAGGCCCAAATTATGTGATTCAAGTGATTGGGCTGATGAAAATGTGCGAGCCCATCACTGATGTGCGAGTCAACCTCGTGCGGCCCAATGGATGCCCGGCCCACAATCAAGGACTTGTGCGATTCGTCCTTGATTGTGCGACCCGGGTTGTGCGATCCAACCGTTACCTAGCCCAATAACATGTGCGGCCCAATAACATCAAATAATCCAATCACTTGTGCGGCCCAGCATGTTGTGCGATCAATACTGACTTGTGCGATCCACAACATGTTGCGCGATTATGCTTAAAATAGTTGTACTGTATGCTTTAATAGTGGCACTATATGTAATACTAGCTTGTGCGACTGACTTGTGCGATCAGGGACTTGTGCATTTTGGCTTGTGCGATCAGATCTTGTACGATCAGTTATATGTGGCCGTAATTTATGGATTCAGTTACACATTCCATGATTACACGATTTTCAACAATCAATTTTCAATCAATTAACTTGAACCTAAAGCATAATCAAATCATCAATTTACATATGATCAGATACAAATCAAACACCTATATTAATTTACTTAGAACTCTAACCTAATCATGAACAACCACTATCATTTAAATCAAATCGGATTAATCAGAATGTTCATTACATCAAATGTTCATCACCATTAGATCATTCATTCATTCCGTTTATACATGTTCTCAAACAACACCCAACATGCAAGCCGATTACTATCAATTCTACATCCTTGGCCGATATCAATCATGTTTCAATATTAGATCTAACTGTTAATTATCACAAGGTTTTTTATCAAGGATCCCTCTATCATACAGTCCTACTTATTAACATCAAGCAAAACGAGATCAAAGACTTAACCATACTATCATTCAATCAAGTTATAACAATAATCAATGTCAAGCAATAGTAACCATATACTAACCGAATGCGAGGTAGGAATCACAAAGACTTCGAGAGGATTAAGATAGCAGTCGGCTTCAAGGATGAAAGGTTGTTGCCATCGCACAAGAGGAAGGAGAAGAGAGAGAGCTAGGGTTTGGTGTATTTTCTTATGTTTGCTAAATTATGAGAAATAAACCCCACTAATGGGTGTTTGTATGTGTATAAAAGGAGTGGGCCGAACCCATGCTTGGGCTGCCCTTGGGTCACAAATTCAAAACAAGCTAACATGATTGGGCCGAGGTAGGTGTGCGACTAAGATCCATGTGTGCGGCCCAAAGGGTTTGTGCGATTGGACAAGTGTTGTGCGACTAACTTAGTTGTTATACATATATACTCACAATACATTCATATAACACATAACATTCATTCATAGCGTTCTATTACAAACAAACGCATCAATTAATCACGTAATCGTTCATACAGGTTACATCAAAGCATAAAGGAAGGTTCTAAAATACGAGTTGTCACATTGGTTGTTACACAAGAAGACGAAGGCTCCAACTGGAATAAGTATATTCCTCATGATGGTGTTGCGTTGGTTCCTAAGCACACATGGAATCGAGAAGAGCATATTGCTCGCAAGAAGCTGGATTTAATTGAAGAGATTTGGAAAGAAGCAAAAGAAGTAGAAAGGTGGGATGATGAAAGACAATGCTACTTGGATCCTGAGAGGAATATTGCCACAGATCTGAAGATGATTGATTTCGAAGCATTGATCAAAACCATCCCGACTGTTGAAGAAGAGTATAAAGATGTGATTGAAGCAATGAGGAGGGAAAAAGAGGCAAAGATGAATCATGTCAAACATGTCAAAGAAATCATCGATGTGAATCAGGAGATGACCGCTGAAAACCTGAAAAAGATAGCGGACAACGCATTGATGGCAAAACAAAATGAGGTAGAAACTCTAACCAAATCTACCGAGTCATCAAAACAGATCAGTTCTATGAATGAAAATTTTCAAAATGGTAAGAAAACTGATGAACTGTGCAGGAATTGCATGAAACCGTGCAAAGCCTGTACTGAAAAGGAGAAAGCTTTGAAATCCAGAGATGCTGAATTCACCCAAATGAATAATCTTTTAAAAGAAACAAGCAAGAAAGTTGATTTGTTGAAAGATGAAATCATTTTGAAAGACAAATTAATCAAGGGTTCAAAATATTAAATCGATCTTTTAGAAGATAACTTGATTAAGGGTGAATCGGAAGATGAAAAATTTCAAAAGATAAATGAAACGCTCACTTTTGAATACGGAAAAATGAAAGAAGCGTATGATTAATTAAAAAGCGTAATTTCTGGAGCAGAAGAACGTGATTATCAATGTCGAGATTTAAATAACAAACATCAAACTACTCTTGAAGAAAAACAAAAAATATTTAGTACGCTTCTGGATGATCTTGCAAAGCTTAAACTTCAACTCGAAGAAGTTAAAATCGAAAATGAGCTTATCAATTTGAAACTGAAAAGTTATTATTCTGCTAGCTTTGTTTTTGATAATATCATTCCTAAACCAATTGGGAAGAACAAAGATGGTGAAGATGTTTACAGCAATGGAGGCGGGGTTGGGTATAACCGTATTCCACCACCCGTGTGTGACAACTGTGTTCTGTAATCATCGTATAATGTAAAACAATGTTTATTATCAATAAAACAATGTGCTTTGGTGTTATTATATGTGTAATTGTGTTTAATGATTTTACAATTTGATTCGATTCCGATTTCGAGCTTTAAATCACTTTCTGGAAGGTTACACGCAAACTGGTGCATAAACGCAATCAGTTTAACGCGACATACACTCCGGATCTGTGACGTAAGCCAAAGATACCCTAAATATCCTTTACATAACTTAGAAATAAGTTTCGAAGGATTCGGTATGGCAAAAACATGTTTATTTGAACTAAAGAACTAATTACCACAAAACTGCGAAACGAACGTTGGTGACCGCCCGGATAATATTTAAATCCTAAAAATATTCTGTTATGATTAAAATTTTATTTTAATCAGGTTCGTGTTGAAAAATAAATTAAAACGCTTAAAAACGTTATTTTTCAAGTTTAAAGCGCGTACCGCGTGTTTCTGCGCAACACAGTGCTTCTACTTTAAACGCAGACAACACAGCCAGTCTCGGCAACTGAAATTTATTTCAGTAATATTTTGCCGAGTTTATTTTTATAGAATAATAAAAATAATTTAGAACGCCATAATCCGGGATTTAAACGCTAGATAAAATACCCGGTACCCAGTTAAACACCTGTTTTTATCTAATTTACCAAACAAACTTACACTTTACCCCCCCCCCCCCCCTTCCATTTTCACGGTTACAATATATGGGGACCCCACCAAATTTTTGCTAGATCTTGCAAATATTTCATTTGATCTTGTGTTGACAAGTGTTGTTGCATGCCAATTCCATATCTTCTCTATATCTTCTTACATATCTTCCATGATCATCATACTTCACTCAACCAATTTTCCTCCACCTTCTCTCCTCCCCCAAAACCGTAAACACGCTCCCATCACCATCTTCATATCCTTCAACTTTGTTCTTGAGAATCAAGCCCCTTTCCAAGCTAAATTCAAGTGGGTGTGAAGATCCAAAGGTGTTTCCAAGGTGCTTTCAAGTGATTTCAAGCTCCATATCATCAAAACCTCATCCAACAACTTACTTGAATCTTGAAGGTATAACATCTATGTTTAAATCATATTCTTGATTCTTGGTTGTTCTTGATGATTTGAAGTTTCTCTTGAATCTTGGAATTTCCACAAACTTGAAATCTAAAATGAAATGGGTACTGTACATATATATACATGTGTGTTTGAGTTTTGAGCTTTATTTTTGATAAGTACATGTTTAGGTTGTTGCTTGTTCTTGAATAATAGTTAAAATGCAAGTGGTTGATGATCTATGTATGATATGATAAATGTTCAAATACATCAGCAAATAAACATAAATAAGTTGCATTTTTGATGCATTTAGTTCATGTAAAATGATGATGCTATGATAGTGTGCTTTAGGCACTTGTACATGAGAATACATGTTGATTTAAAGCTCAAGAAATGATGAAAAATGGCTATATGACAAAAGTGTTTTAGATCAGGTTACAAACACTAAAAATAACATTATTTGGTATATTATAATGGCGTGAAACTTTGACATAGGTTTGATAGCTTTACATGTTGTACATATAGCTTAAAAAGTGGTAAATTATGTGAAATTTGCATGATTTATGTGCTTTATGTAACACCTGCACTATCATGAGTATAACCAATATTTTATTCAGTAAATAAAATGAGTTATGTTAAAATTTCAAGTGGTTTCGATTTGGGATGGTTCGGGTAACGTTTGATGCAAAACAATGCGGTAAAACGGTTAAAAATTGGCTTTTCGGATGATTTTTATTAAACTGTTTTAGATCAGTAAGTAAACTGATATTTTTGACATAAAAATAAGTATTTTAACTTATATTAAGTTTACTTGGTGTTTGGTTAGTCATACGTGACTTCCGACGCCCAAAAATGTTACCGAATCGCTAAAATAAGTGTTTTTCGACATACACTATAATGGGTTGTTCATGGGTAAATTTTAGGTGTTAAAATGTGCTATGTGTTTTACAATATGTGTATGATGATGTGTTAGTGTTGACAAGATTATGTGTATTAGGATATTTATATTATGTCATAAAAAGCATATATATACAAATACACCAATATAATAACAAATAATAACTTTTTTGAGAAAAATCTCAAGGTTATGTGAAAATTCTAAGTATCTGAGAAACTTATGTATTTTTGTGAGTTTTGATTATTAAATTGATCTTATTTAATTTAGGATGAATAAACAATTTGAGGGATTGTGTTAACATATAAAAAAGCACCCAAAGGTGAGTACATAGATCCCCTCTTTTACATGTTTTCGATTGTTTTGGGGTGATTCATATGTATCAAAACGATTTTTGATATTATAACGATGATTTCAAAAACAATTAAGATGGTTTATACTAAACTAATAACGATTTCGACAATGTGAACGAACTTGTTGGTTGTAGTTACATAACGAATGACATTCATTAATTTTGGCCGAACCGACCAGTATTAGGTTATGGTACCATAGGATCCGACAAATCCCGTTATCAGACTGCACCCATGGTTATGTGTGGGTTAAGTGGGTAACGACTAAATCTGTGATTGTTAACTTACCCTTTGGTGGTTTGTTAATACGAGTTGAACAAGTTGAACGATGAACGAGTCACGAAGGTTTGAATGTTATTAGCGAGACGACCAAAAAAAGTAGTTTTCACAATTAAAACGAGAACGATTTGAACAAGAACGATATTAAATGATTGTACGATTTTGAACGATTGAATGGTTATGAACGATTTAAACAAATGAACGATGATCTATAACGAGAACGAGTTAAACGATGTCACTCAACGATGTTTACAAAACTATATAAACCATACGAGTTTTTTTACGAGAACGATTTATGATTTGGTTTACATAAATAAATGTTTTGGGTTAGGATTCATGGCATCGAGGTTTTATAAACTATAACCAATCTGTTTTGACTTGGTTATTCATTTTACAATACAAAAGGGTTTACAAAACAAGGCTTTCTAATATCGATTAACGAGGTTGTACGAGTTATTTCAACGAATAAACGAGCCATGAATCTGACACTCACACAAAAACTATGTGCTCGCCAGCATTTCTTTGCTGACTTTGATTTTACATATGTTTCAGGTGATGTTGCTTAATGTTGATTGCTAGGATGCTTGAGTCACATAGGATCTGGACGAGACCTTAGTGATATAATAATAATGATAGTCGATATATAACTTGCTTGTTCAGTTTCTAAGATAATGTTGATGTTTAATATTTATTAAAACAAAACTCTTTGGTATCCATGGTTGAGAAACAATAATTCTGTTACAACACTCCCCGACGTTTCCGCAACGATTTGTTGTTTTACGTGGTCGGGGTGTGACAGAAGAGTTGGTATCAGAGCCAATGGTTATAGGGAATTAGGTTATTAGTAATGCTTTAACCTAGACTATTACTTTCTAGGACCCCAACGCAAGTTAATTTGCGTTTAGATTTTTAAAACAAAACCGTCACCTACCCTTAGGTGATAACCACAACGAGGACACAAAATCCGAATCTGCTTCGAAAATTAATCATTCGTTCTAGGATGATTGATTACTAGGTTTTGAACCCTCTGTTGTAAGGTTTTGAACCCTTCCAGTTTGACTCATTTTTGGCTTAGTGCCTTCTGAGTTTTCAAAATCTCGTCAAAGTTTGGGTCTAAATAATGTGAACACGTGCAAACTGGAAGAGTGAATGCCTGTACCCTGAGTTTTCTGTCTAAGGCTAGAGTGTTCGTACAAATCCATATAATCGGACCAGTCACTCTTACCTGGGAACTCTTGGGGTGAGTGTTCACTTATAGGCGAGCATGTCTTCGCGATACATTATTTTGATTCATTACTTTGATTAGTTACTGCGTGTCGTTTGTTTGTTCGAGGTAACGAACAAATGATCTCCTTCCTTATGTTTCGTCGATATTTTCAATATCTCTTTTGTTTTTCCTAATTGTCAACCTCACTCGTTTCTCATATTTCCTTGTTAGACAATGCCTCCTCGACGTGATGCACAATCTTTTACTGCTGAAGAAGTCGCAGCCCTTGTCTCTCAGCAAATGGCTGCTGTGCTTCCAGGCGTTGTGACCCAAATCCACGAGTTATACAACAACAATAATGCACAATGTAATTTCAATAATTTCAATTCTGCTAAGCCGCTAAAGTTTTCTGGGTCGCAAGGAGCAACTGCACTCCTTCAATGGTTCGAAAGTATCGAGAGCACATTCAGACATGTGCAATGTCCGAATGGGCGTAAGGTTGAATTTGCATCAAGTGTGTTTAAGAAGCGTGCTCTTACCTGGTGGAACGGAGTGATGAAAGATAGGGGTGCCGAAGTGGCATTGGTACAAACATGGGAAGAGCTTCGAGCTCTCATGATGAAAGAATTTTGTCCCCGTCACGAAATTCGAGCTTTGGAACGAGAGTTTGACGATCTAAAACAAGATGGGGGAGAACACCATGCGTATACGGATCGATTTGAGGAACTTAGTCTTTTGTGTCCTACTATGGTTACCCCGTTGGAGAAAGCGATAGAGAGGTATATCGATGGTTTACCCGATTCCATACAGGATATTGTGACTGGCGTTAATCCTACTACTGTTCGTCATGCGATCGAGTTATCTGCTACCCTGACTGAGTCGCAAGTCAGGAAGGGTAAACTTACCTGCAAGGGTGATAAGAAGAAGTCGACCGAATCTGTCAAGGAAAAGGGTAAGGGTAAGAAAGGTGAGTCATCGAAGAAGTCGAGAAAGCGAAAGGGTGCTCAGAACTTTGCAGTTACTGCTCAGAACCCACCAGCTTAACCGCCTGCGAAGAAAGCGTATGCTGGTACCGCACCTCATTGTGCTCGCTGCAACGGTCATCATGTTACACAACAAGCTTGTAGGCAATGCACAACGTGTGGTAAGCTTGGGCATCTGGCCAACATCTGTCGTTCGGGTCAGAATCAGATTGTTCAGAATCAAGCTCCAGTTAAGGGGAATGCTGCTAGATTCCCACCAGGTTCATGCTTCAATTGTGGAGAGTTTGGTCACTTCCGCAACAATTGTCCGAGGTTGGCGAATGCAAATGCGAACCCGAATGCGAATGTCAACGCGAATGCGAATCCCGCTCGTAGACGAGCGTACAATCTGAATGCTAACGAAGCGAGGGCTGACAACGAGGTGGTTAATGGTACATTTCTTGTTAACAATCGACCTGAATCTATTCTTTTTTATTCTGGTGCCGATAGAAGTTTTGTTTCATTATCTTTTGAACCTTTGCTTGCGTTACCTAGAACTAAATTGAGGAAACCCTTATCTGTCGAAGTTGCTTCTGGTAAACCTCTTGTTCTCGATTCTGTTATTCGTGATTGTCAGTTAAACCTTGATAACCATCTTTTTCCCATTGACCTCACACCGATGCAACTTGGGAGTTTCGATATTATCGTGGGGATGGATTGGCTAACCAAACATCATGCTGAGGTGGTCTGTTTCGATAAGATTGTTCGTATTCCTCTTCCGTCTGGCGATGTTCTGGAAGTTCGTGGCGAGATACCATCTGGTGATTTGAAGCTTATGTCGTGTACAAAGGCCCAAAGTTATTTGCGAAAAGGATATGTTGCTTTCCTGGCACATGTCACCGAGGAGAAAGTCAAGAGCAAGAGTATTCGGGATATTCCGATTGTTCGGGATTATCCATAGTTGTTTCCCGATGAACTTCCTGGTTTGCCTCCAGTTCGTCAAGTCGAGTTTCATATTGACCTTGTACCCAATGCCAACCCGATTGCGAAAGCACCTTATCGTCTTGCACCATCAGAGATGCAAGAGTTATCGAAACAGCTTCAAGAGTTGTCTGATAAAGGATTCATCCATCCAAGCTTTTCGCATTGGGGAGCTCCTGTCCTCTTTGTGAAAAAGAAAGATGGATCTTTTCGAATGTGTATCAATTATCGTGAGCTTAATAAGCTTACCATCAAGAATCGATATCCCCTACCTAAAATTGATGATCTCTTCGACCAGCTGCAAGGTGCTTCATGCTTTTCCAAGATCGATCTGCGATCTGGGTATCATCAACTTCGTGTACTCGAGGAAGATATTCCCAAAACTGCTTTTCGTACAAGATATGGGCATTACGAGTTCACTGTCATGCCTTTTGGTTTGACGAATGCCCCAGCTATCTTCATGGACTTAATGAATAGGGTTTGTAAACCTTATCTAGATAAGTTCATCATTGTGTTCATCGACGATATTCTCATTTATTCAAAGTCTCAAGCCGATCACGAGCAACACCTTCGTTTGACATTGGAACTCCTAAAGAAGGAATAACTTTTTGCTAAATTCTCCAAGTGTGGATTCTGGCTTAAAGAAGTTCAATTTTTGGGACATATAGTCAACAAGCAGGGTATCCATGTGGATCCTTGCAAAATAGCAGCTATTAAGGATTGGAATACGCCGACGGCACCTACAGAGATTCGACCATTTCTTGGTCTTGCTGGTTATTATCGTCGATTCATTTCTAATTTCTCAAAGATCGCGGTTCCACTCACTGCTTTGACTCAGAAAAATAAGTCTTTTGAGTGGGGACCTAAGCAAGAAGAAGCGTTCCAAACGCTGAAATGGAAGCACTGTGATGCTCCTGTTTTATCTCTACCTGAGGGAAACGACGATTTTGTTGTCTATTGTGACGCGTCGAATCTAGGACTTGGTTGCTTTCTTATGCAACGAGGTAAAGTCATAGCTAATGCGTCTAGACAACTGAAAATTCACGAGAAGAACTATACGACTCATGATCTTGAATTAGGAGCTGTGGTTTTCGCACTTAAAATATGGAGACACTACCTCTATGGAACGAAGTGTGTGGTTTTCACAGACCACAAAAGTCTCCAGCATATTCTCAATCAGAAGGAGCTGAACATGAGGCAACGAGGTTGGGTTGAACTCTTAAACGATTATGATTGCGAGATCCGCTACCATCCTGGTAAGGCGAATGTCGTAGCCGATGCGCTTAGTCGAAAGGAACGAGTCAAGCTTCATTCTATTCGAACTCTATCTGATATTCAATCTCGTGTCCTTCAAGCTCAACGATCTTGTGTGATCAAAGACTTATTGAAATATGATCTACCGCTTCAACTCGAACTTAAACTCAAAACAAAGGACGATGGGTTGCTATATTTCAAGGATCATTTGTGGATTCCGAAACAAGACGATCTTCGCACCTTGGTAATGGACGAATCTCACAAGTCTCGATATTCTATCCATCCTGGTGCTGATAAAATGTACAAGGATCTTCGTACTCAGTTCTGGTGGCCTGGTATGAAGAAGGATGTTTCCTTGTATGTATCGAAATGCCTAACTTGTCTCAGAGTCAAGGCCGAACATCAACGACCTTCTGGTTTGCTTGTACAACGAGAGATACCGGTTTGGAAGTGGGAGAACATTGCAATGGATCTCATCACTAAGTTACCGCGTACGTCTAAAGGTCACGATGCTATTTGGGTTGTTATCGATCGATTAACGAAATCGGCTCATTTTATACCGATTCGCGAGGATCTATCTGCTGATAAACTTGCAAAGATTTATGTTGATGAGATTGTTTCACGGCATGGTGTTCCTTTGGATATCATTTCCGATCGTGATGCTCGGTTTTCATCTCATTTTTGGAAGGCCATGCAATCTGCTTTGGGAACCCAACTAAATCTAAGCACTGGTTATCATCCCCAAACATATGGACAATCTGAGAGAACGATTCAAACTTTGGAGGATATGCTTAGGGCATGTGTGATAGACTTTGGTGGTAATTAGGATTCTCATCTTCCACTGATCGAGTTCTCTTACAACAACAGTTATCATGCTAGTATTAATATGGCACCATTCGAAGCTCTCTACGGTCGAAAATGTCATTCACCTGTTTGTTGGAATGAGATCGGTGAAGCTTAGCTTACTGGACCTGAGCTCATTCTAGAAACAACAGACAAAATCAAGAAAATCCGCAATAATCTTGTGACAGCTAGAAGCCATCAAAAGAGTTATGCGGATATGCGACGCAAGCCCTTAGAATTTCAAATAGGAGAGCGTGTCCTACTCAAGGTGTCACCTTGGAAGGGAGTGGTGATATTTGGAAAGAAAGGAAAACTTGCACCACGATATGTTGGACCATTTAAGATTGTTGAAAGAATTGGAAAGGTTGCCTATCGACTAGAGTTACCTCCAGAGCTTGGAAGTATTCATCCGACTTTTCACGTGTCCAATTTGCGAAAGTGTTTAGCTGATGCTGATCTTCACATTCCTCTCGACGAGATTCAAATCGATGAAACAATGCACTTTGTCGAGAAACCTGTGGAGATAGTGGACCGTACATTCAAACAGTTGAAGAACAAACGGATTCGATTGGTCAAAGTTCGATGGGAATCCAAACGTGGCCCCGAGTTTACTTGGGAACGTGAGGACCAGATGAAGACGAAATATTCGTATTTGTTTTCACAAGTTTCCTCTAAGTAAAATTTCGGGACGAAATTTCCTAAAGTAGGGGAGACTGTGACAACTGTGTTCTGTAATCATCGTATAATGTAAAACAATGTTGATTATCAATAAAACAATGTACTTTGGTGTTATTATACGTGTAATTGTGTTTAATGATTTTACAATTTGATTCGATTCCGATTTCGAGCTTTAAATCACTTTCTGGAAGGTTATACGCAAACTGGTGTGTAAACGCAATCAGTTTAATGCGACATACACTCTGGATCTGTGATGTAAGCCAAAGATACCCTAAATATCCTTTACATAACTTAGAAATAAGTTTCGAAGGATTCGGTATGGCAAAAACATGTTTATTTGAACTAAAGAACTAATTACCACAAAACTGCGAAACGAACGTTGGTGACCTCCCAGATAATATTTAAATCCCAAAAATATTCTGTTATGATTAAAATTTTATTTTAATCAGGTTCGTGTTGAAAAATAAATTAAAACGCTTAAAAACGTTATTTTTCAAGTTTAAAGCGCGTACCGCGTGTTTCTGCGCAACACAATGCTTCTACTGTAAAACGCAGACAACACAGCCAGTCTCGGCAACTGAGATTTATTTCAGTAATATTTTGGCGAGTTTATTTTTATAGAATAATAAAAATAATTTAGAACGCCATAAACTGGGATTTAAACGCTAGATAAAATACCCGGTACCCAGTTAAACACCTGTTTTTATCTAATTTACCAAACAAACTTACACTTTACCCCCCCCCCTTCCATTTTCACGGTTACAATATATGGGGACCCCACCAAATTTTTGCTAGATCTTGCAAATATTTCATTTGATCTTGTGTTGACAAGTGTTGTTGCATGCCAATTCCATATCTTCTCTATATCTTCTTACATATCTTCCAAGATCATCATACTTCACTCAACCAATTTTCCTCCTCCTTCTCTCCTTCCCTAAAACCGTAAACACGCTCCCATCACCATCTTCATCTCCTTCAACTTTGTTCTTGAGAATCAAGCCCCTTTCCAAGCTAAATTCAAGTTGGTGTGAAGATCCAAAGGTGTTTCCAAGGTGCTTTCAAGTGATTTCAAGCTCCATATCATCAAAACCTCATCCAACAACTTACTTGAATCTTGAAGGTATAACATTTATGTTTAAATCATATTCTTGATTCTTGGTTGTTCTTGATGATTTGAAGTTTCTCTTGAATCTTGGAATTTTCACAAACTTGAAATCTAAAATGAAATGGGTCTTGATACAAATAAAAATGGTGATGTTTATGTGTGTGTGTATGACCGTACATATATATACATGTGTGTATGAGTTTTGAGCTTTATTTTTTATAAGTACATGTTTAGGTTGTTGCTTGTTCTTGAATAACAGTTAAAATGCAAGTGGTTGATGATCTATGTATGATATGATAAATGTTCAAATACATCAGCAAATAAACATATATAAGTTGCATTTTGGATGCATTTAGTTCTTGTAAAATGATGATGCTATGATAGTGTGCTTTAGGCACTTGTACATGATAATACATGTTGATTTAAAGCTCAAGAAATGATGAAAAATGGCTATATGACAAAAATGTTTTAGATCAGGTTACAAACACTAAAAATAACATTATTTGGTATATTATAATGGCATGAAACTTTGACATAGGTTTGATAGCTTTACATGTTGTACATATAGCTTAAAAAGTGGTAAATTATGTGAAATTTGCATGATTTATGTGCTTTATGTAAGACCTGCACTATCATGAGTATAACCACTATTTTTTTCAGTAAATAACATGAGTTATGTTAAAATTTAAAGTCGTTTCGATTTGGGATGGTTCGGGTAACGTTTGATGCAAAACTATGCGGTAAAACGGTTAAAAATCGGCTTTTCGGAGGATTTTTATTAAACTGTTTTAGATCAGTAAGTAAACTGATATTTTTGACATAAAAATAAGTATTTTAACTTATATTAAGTTTACTTGGTGTTTGGTTAGTCATACGTGACTTCCGACGCCCAAAAGTGTTACCGAATCGCTAAAATAAGTATTTTTCGACATACACTATAATGGGTTGTTCATGGGTAAATTTTAGGTGTTACAATGTGCTATGTGTTTTACAATATGTGTATGATGATGTGTTAGTGTTGAAAATATTATGTGTATTATGATATTTATATTATGTCACAAAAAGCATATATATACAAATACACCAATATAATAAAAAATAATAACTTTTTTGAGAAAAATCTCAAGGTTATGTGAAAATTCTAAGTATCGGAGAAACTTATGTATTTTTGTGAGTTTTGATTATTAAATCGATCTTATTTAATTTAGGATGAATAAACAATTTGAGAGATTGTGTTAACATATAAAAACGCACCCAAAGGTGAGTACATAGATCCCTTCTTTTACATGTTTTCGATTGTTTTGGGGTGATTCATATGTATCAAAACGATTTTTGATATTATAACAATGATTTCAAAAACGATTAAGATGGTTTATACTAAACTAATAACGATTTCGACAATGTGAACGAACTTGTTGGTTGTAGTTACATAACGAATGACATTCATTAATTTTGGCCGAACCGACCAGTATTAGGTTATGGTACCATAGGATCCGACAAATCCCGTTATCAGACTGCACCCATGGTTATGTGTGGGTTAAGTGGGTAACGACTGAATCTGTGATTGTTAACTTACCCTTTGGTGGTTTGTTAATACGAGTTGAACAAGTTGAATGATGAACGAGTCACGAAGGTTTGAATGTTATTAGCGAGACGACCAAAAAAAGTAGTTTTCACAATTAAAACGAGAACGATTGGAACAAGAACGATATTAAACGATTGTACGATTTTGAACGATTGAACGATTATGAACGATTTAAACAAATGAACGATGATCTATAACGAGAACGAGTTAAACGATGTCACACAATGATGTTTACAAAACTATATAAACCATACGAGTTTCATTACGAGAACGATTTATGATTTGGTTTACATAAATAAATGTTTTGGGTTAGGATTCATGGCATCGAGGTTTTATAAACTATAACCAATCTGTTTTGACTTGGTTATTCATTTTACAATACAAAAGGGTTTACAAAACAAGGCTTTCTAATATCGATTAACGAGGTTGTACGAGTTATTTCAACGAATAAACGAGCCATGAATCTGACACTTACACAAAAACTATGTGCTCGCCAGCATTTCTTTGCTGACTTTGTTTTTACATATGTTTCAGGTGATGTTGCTTAATGTTGATTGCTAGGATGCTTGAGTCACATAGGATCTGGACGAGACCTTAGTGATATAATAATAATGATAGTCGATATATAACTTGCTTGTTCAGTTTCAAAGACAATGTTAATGTTTAATATTTAATAAAACGAAACTCTTTGGTATCCATGGTTGAGAAACAATAATACTGTTACAACACTCCCCGACGTTTCCGCCACGATTTGTTGTTTTACGTGTTCGGGGTGTGACACCGTGAATGGTGATTTTTCAAGGAAAAACTTAGGGGTGGATAAGGCTTTAAACATCAAGTTGGAAACTGAAGTTGACAAATTACCAGAAAATATTAATGTCACATTTGAAAAGTCTTCTGATGATGGAAAAATTGATTCTGAAGTTGTTGAAAATGTGGTAAACAATGTTTTGAAAAGTGATAGTGACTCCACGAAAACTAAAAGTCCAGAAGAATGTTTTGAAGATGAAGAGTGTTTCATGAACAACTACATGAAAAAAATCCAAAAACAACTTAAGTGATGAACGTACTCTGGTTATGTACAAGATGTGTGGATCAGATAAGTTGTATTCGGATGAGGAATTTCCGATTCAAAACGTCAACATGGACAAAATTGAAAAAGTGTTCAAACTCGTGGAAGTTGATGTTTCTGAGGTTGAGAATTTGTCAAGTTCGAAACGTTTTTTGAATTATCAAAAAGATAAAGCTTATTACACCTAGCCGAGAAACCCACAATTTCATAATAAAAATCAAAACAATGGGAAGTACGGGCAAGGGGGTAAGCAAAATCAGAAGAGAAATTTTCAAAAATTGATGTATGTAAAGAAAACAAACTTTGTAAAAAATTTAAGTTCAAGTGTTGATCAAGAATCTGAGATTTTCACGCAAACAAATGAAGAATTCTTTGTTCAACAAGCAAAACAAAAATAGATTGAGGGCACGAGTCAGGTTCCTGATAACCAGAGTTGTTTCAAGTGCAACGAAGTTGGGCACATCACGAGAAAGTGTACCAAAAACATGCCTCAGTCTGTTATTGTCAAAAACAAACAAAAACCGATAGATATTAAAGGAAAAGCTCCAATGTTTGTTGAGAAAAAGATTTCAAAGAAAGAAAATGATTCTAAAATCAAATATCAGTTGTAAGAAAAGGAAACAAACAAGAAAGTCGCACCTGAGGAAACTTCTAAATTCGATCAAGATGCCACTAGAGTGGTTGCACATGGATCTCTTTGGTCCCGTAAATGTCAAAAGCATTTCAGGAGATTTATATTGCCCAGTTATGACAGATGATTACCCGAGATTTTCTTGGGTATTGTTTCTGGAATCGAAAGACGAGGTATTTAAGAGTTTGATGATGCTGTTCAGAAAGTTGGAGAACCTGTACAAGGTACCAGTCAGAAAAATTCGCAGTTACAACGGCTGAGTTCAAAAACAGCAGAATGGCAGAATTTTGTGAAGAAAAAGGGATTTTGCATAAATTCGGTGCTCCTTACACACCGCAACAGAACAAGTCGGCAGAAAGGAAGAATAGGATGCTGATTGAGGCCCGCATACAATGTTAGCAGATTCAAAACTCCATGTGAGTTTTTGGAGCGAAGATGTAGCCTCAGCATGCTATACTCTCAATAGAGTGTTGACGGTCAAGCCACACAAAAAAACATGCTTTGAGTTGCTGAACAACCGAAAGCCGAATTTGGAATTTCTTGAACCTTTTGGTTCACCATGCACGGTAATCGATCCAGATGGCAAATATGGTGAAAAATCATTGGAAGGATACTTTGTCGGATATGCTAGTCCATTAAGACGTGTATATCTACCAAGTCTTAACAGAGTAGTTCAGGCTCAACATGTTGATTGGCAAAGGTACATGATACCTACTCAAAAGCCTGGTGATGCGTGGTTATTTGACTACGAGGGGTTATGGAATTCGTTTGAGCTCCCTAAGGAACTGACTGAAGAAGATTTATTAAAGTTGTTTCAGAAACATTAGTCATCCTCACATGAATAAGTACCAAGACCTATTGTGGTTACTAATGAACAAACTAGTACTCATGATGCGTAAGCTAGCCCCAGTCACACTCAAGCCGATGTTCAAACTCAGACCACAGAAACAGTTGATCCTATAGAGAATGCTCCAGCCATGTTGTTTGACAAATCCGATGGTTCAGATTCTGAAAGTCCTACATACGATCAAGGTGATTCAGATTCTGAGGGGGAGCAAATCCAGATTGATGATCAGATAGGCGAAGTGGATCAAAATGTGGAGCATAACATCTTGAATCTGGAGGACGAGGTGATAGTTCCTAGTGAGGTGATGCCTAGAACACTTTCATATCTCCCCGAAGAGTACATAATCGGTGAATTGGAAACTGGAGTCCGAACACACCATCAAATTGATCAGGGCTTTTCATGTTTTTATACTAAAGTTGCTCCTTTGCAAAATGACTTTTCACTTAATTGCTTCATTTCGCAGGTAGAACCCAAAACGTATAAAGAAGCATGGACTGAAGAATCGTGGGTTAACGCGATGCAGGAGGAGCTGAATTAGTTTGAGAAGCTGGGTGTTTGGAAGTTGGTGGATTTACCCAAAGGCCAGAAAATGATAAAAACAAAATGGGTTTTCAAATGCAAAAGAAATGATCATGGCGTAGTGGTAAGAAATAAAGCTCGCCTGGTTATACAAGGTTTTAGCCAGCAGGAGGGTGTTGACTTCACTGGGGTTTATGCTCCTGTTGCTCGGCTAGAAGTGATCAGAATATTCCTTGCTTTTGCATCTTGGAAGGGTTTTAAAGTTTATCAGTTGGATGTTAAGTCAGCATTTCTGTACGGGAAAGTCAAAGAAGAGGTGTATGTTGGTCAGCCACCGGGCTTCACAGATCCTATCCACAAGGATAAGGTCTACATACTCGATAAAGCCTTATACGGGTTGCATCAGGCCCCGAGAGCCTGGTACGAGTTTGTCTCAGCACCTGTTGTCGAACGGTTTTATTCGTGGTAAGGTAGATGCAACTCTCTTCACACGAGAAGCTGATGGACATCTGTTGATTGTCTAAATCTATGTGGATGAAATTATATTGGGTTCCATAAACGACGCACTCTACAAAGACTTCGAACGGGTCATGAAGCTGAAATTTGAAATGAGCTCAATTGGAGAAATGAAGTTCTTCTTAAGCCTATAAGTTGATCAACTGCTGGGAGGAATTTTCATTCACCAAACAAAGTACATTCACGACGTGTTGGAGAAATTCAGCATGACGAGAACTTCTACTATGTCTACCCCATTGGCGCTTAATCATGGCATTTATCCAGAACCCACGAGGAATAGAGTCAATGAGACTTTATACTGATCGGTGATAGGCTCGCTCATGTACCTGATAGCGTCAAGGCCAGATATCATGTATCCGACATGCCTTGCGACTCGCTATCAATCAAATCCGAGGCTTCTCATCTGATGATCATCAAGCGAATTCTGAGATATCTGAAAGGAACTCCAAGTCTAGGCTTGTGGTATCCTAAGAATGACGGTTTCAAAATGGAGGGCTATTCTGATTCTAATTATGGTTGCTGCAAGTTAAATGCAAAGTCTACCACAGTCGGCTGCCAGTTCTTCGGAACTTGACTGGGTACATGGCAGTGTAAGAAACAGACTACGGTCGCTCTCTCTACTTGCGAAGCCGAGTAAGTCCCGGCTAGCAGCTGTTGTTCACAGATCTTGTGGATCCAACAGCAGAAGAGAGACTATGGTCTCCAGTTTCTTAACACATCTATATTTGTAGACAATGAGGCTGCTATTAACATAACCAAAAACCCTGTTCATCACGTTAAGACAAAACACATTGAAATTTGACATCACTTCATTCGTGATTGCTATGAAAATAAGTTGATTAGAATTGAAAAAATTCACACCGACGAAGAAAAAGCTAACTTGCATACAAAACCGTTTCATAACTCTCGATTTAAATATCTTTTGAAACTTAAAGGTATGAGGCTTTTGTCGTCAGGGGGAGAAATTGTCGAAGGTGATGGTGATTCAAAGATAGAGGACGTTGAGATGTGATCTGCATCAGTTTGTCATTTTTCTTCTTTTTAAATTGTTTTTAATTTTAGGGGGGGATGTAGTGAAAAATATAAAAACATTTAAAAATGAAAAAATGTAAAAAAACATAGAAAACGGCAAAAAGAGTTGGTGTAAAAAGAGGAAATGATAGTACATCAGTTAGACAGTCACATCATGCTAAAGAAATGGAATATTAAAAGTGATAAATGGTCTCACTGATGATATGCAAGTAGGTTTTTGCACATTTAGTAGATTGATTTTGAGATATAAACATAAAATCAATAACTTTCTTATCTCGTGGGGAACATCTCTTGGATATATGGACTTAGTACTCCGAAATTTCGTTTGAGAGATTGCCTGATTCTGAGATACTAGGTCTTTATACTTATTGATATCTGGGGTATTATACTTGGTCTTCTAATTTTGTGTCAGCAATGGCCTAGACCTCGTATAATGATTTTGCGCTTAAAGATTTCCCTCTGCATAAAAATTGAGAAAATATCGAAAGATATAAATCAATTGCAGTTTTAAAGAAGATTCCTAAGTGGAACACACCTCAAAGTCGAGCCTTCATCTCTTTGACTGAACGGAAGTTCTAACCTGAGCTCTCAAGGCCTCGCACTACCCAGAGATAGATATCATTTAGGTATATTCACCTATAAGAGTGAATCTAGGGAATCTTGATACGGAGTATATTCTGAGGTGGGACACGCGAGTAAGTTAAGTTCTTAAGACATTAATCTTGTATCTTGAATCAGTTGAACTTTGTGTGAGAATTTAAGTGGAATAGTATACTGACAATCTATGTGAATCGTTTAAAACTTAAAGTTTGTGTAGATCAACGGTGCTAGTGATTCGTCAAAAGCTGATATGATCCTCTAACATAATTCACAAAAATATGTATGTAAATACATTGTTGTTATTTCTTTTCAAGATAAAACCCAAAAATATTTTAGTGTGTTTTAGCATAAAGTTTGTAAAAAACCAAAAAGATTTTACTTCTGCTTTATTTTTGACAACCGATGTTGGAGAGCAGATCTTCTGAATCTGGATGCTAAGCAAATATAGTATGTTCTGGGTGGGAGCTAATCTTGAAGTGTTGGGAACCTAAAAAGTTTAACAAGTTCATTAAGTAGAAACTTGAAATTTTTGGAAAACTTGAAAGAAAATGTCAGATGGTTCGTGAATCGGTTCAACCAAGGTCATTAACTTGGACTTGGTCGACAAATCGAGTAACCAGGGTCGTTAACTTGGACCTGGATATTCAAGTGGATATTAAAATCTGATTAAAATTAAAATGTTTGAAAAATTGAAAATGTTTGAAAGTCACATGTGGGTTCGTACGAATCTACTATAGTCGATTCGTCCGAATCAACAAACCTCTCTTAAAGGCCTAATTGTGGATCCGCACGAACCTACTACATTGTCATATATATATATATATGTCGATCCACAACTAAGTCTCCATTCATAACATTTGTGCTTCAGAGAGTTAGAACTTTTCTCTCAAATTTTCAAAGTTTTTGTCACACCCGCTCATAGCGGAAGCGCGAGGTGTGATCTGTATGGTCCTCATTGCATAAATATCGATGTACATGAACAAACTATATGAATAAAACATACTCCATTGCCATTACATAAGTGTTTCCAAAGATTACATCACGAGTTTAGTGTTTCGGTTACAAACCATTAACATAAAAGTAAAGTAAAGTGTTATTGTTTCATACATCAAAATGGAAATAAACTACTAAGGTTTAAACCATCATATTGCCGCAAAGAGGCGAAATATAACAGTTAAACCCTCCAAAAGATGGCATGGAGTTCCGATACTTGTTATATTGACTGTGAATCCCGACATGGTCCATTAATTCCCTGAAATACATGTTAAGTTTGGAAACATCAACAAAAGTTGGCGAATTCATGCAGTTTAGTTGTAAAAGATGTATTTAAAATGTAAGTTGTAGTATGTAAAGCGTCAATGAAATCGTTGATCATTAATGTTTTGCAAGGACATTAATATGTGTGACGAAAAAGGAAGCAATCCAAACCTAGACGATTTTGTATCGACTACTATCAACTGGGACACAAAAGCACTCTTCTGTATGGGTCCACGACCAAGAGTGGGGCTCGCCAAAACCCATTAGATCTAACCACTTGTACCTAGGTCCAAACTGGATTAATGGTGCTTAGATGTATAACCCTAATTCGCACATGATCTAAGGTGTTTCATTCCCTAACTTTAACATACGTTGAACATGTATTTTCCCCGATAGTTGTAAAGTTGTAAAACATTTAAATGAATAGGGGACATGAACTCACAGTATTACGTCCGTGAATGATACGTGATTGTGATCTTACGCGTGGTCGTCTTTGTGACAACCCTCATAATTCCATGTATCCGTACAATTTATTAATGATAATTAAAGTGCTTGATGATTGTGCTGAAATCACTTAACTGCTTTATGATTACTGTGTTATACTTACATGTGCTTGTTAACATAATTGTAGTGTACAGAAAAGTTACTAAATAGTCCGGTATGCTTTCCAGAGTGTTGAAAATTAAAAACGCTACAAAAATATATATATATAGGACACATTACGGATTAATTAGCACTTTAACGGAACGGTACCTAACCGAACAACCGGACATTACCCGGAACACCAAAATATTGTAAGAAGCATTGTTTTTATTTTGCTGAGCTAGTTATGGTCCCCGAGCACTATAACACACTACACAATACATATAACACATAACACTAGGCTTTTACCACATAACCTCCCACTAACAAGTTACTTACCATTTATTTTACAATCTACCCCCCCCCCCCTATGGTAACCACCCCCATCGGACCCCACAACACAAAATCATTTCAAATCTTCCATAATCTTCATAGAGATCCTGATTTGATGTTGTATGGTACTTTGGGGGACATCATACCCAACGGCTAAAAGATCTTGGAGGGTTATAAACCACCTACACTTCTTATCATCTTCATCACCAACAAACTTCCTCTCTCCCTCTCTACAAGCTTACGGCCCAACACCCCCATATTATCTCCACCATTTTCATTCCTCCATCAAGAAATCTAGGGTGATATCAAGGTGCTAGAAGGTCAATAACGGAAGGTGGAACTCACGGATCATCAAGGACCTCTCTAGTGTGCTTTTATCCACTCATTTTCTCTAGTGTTTCTTCCCTAGCTTCAAAGCTAGTAGTAAGCTTCTTTGATCTTCATTTGCTTCATATTTATGATGGTTAAAAGTTAGATTATGATGAAAACATATGAACACCATAAGATCTTACACTTAAAACTTGAACATAAGCTTAAACAAGATGATACATGAAGAAATGATGTTAGAATAATGTTGTTTGGTATATGATGATTATGTGCTGATATTAAGGACTTATAACCTGCTTTAAGTATCGTTGTTGATCGCTAAACATGTTAACGGAATCAATCGAGCACGCTTTAGAATGTTAAAAGCTGAAAAAAAAGAGGCTGTTTGGTGATTACAGCCAACTTCAGTTGGCTGTAACAGGACCTTAATAAAACGAAAAATGTATTTTCTGAAGTCTAGATTTATGTATTTCGAAATACGGTTCTAATGGCACTGGAATCATAATTTTTGGACTTCGTTTACTATTTTTAAAGGGTCGTTTTGTAACAGCAGCTAAAGATGCATTTTTGCTGCTGAAAATATGTGTTATATTCTTCATCATAACTTGAAACCTAAGTAGAACTAGGTCATGAAATTTGTACTGTAAATGACCACGGATGTATTTGTAATCCTCCCACTGGAATTTCGTAAATCGGACTTACGATAAATTTTAAATAAATTATTCCGTGGATGGCAGTCAGAAAAAGATGAATCTGATTGCAGTCCGGAAAATGATTTTTTATAAAATATTGGTGATGAATTGGATCCCGATATTTTTACACAATAATATTTGGATCGTTTAAGACATTCTGTAAAAAGTTGGGAATTTTTGGAACAAGTTAACTATTTTATTAAAATCCCCGAAAACAGCCCAGTTTTGAATATAAAAGCTGAAACGACATAAGTAGTAAATTGCGTGTCTAAATGTCTGGTAGGTTATCTGAGAATGATCTAACATGTCATACGTCAATAAAAGTGTTATGTGCAATATCGTGTGCTTGCTCTTGAGTAGCTATAGGCGGAATGTTTATATGGGCGTGAACTGTTAAAGTATATACATGTTATATGGTAGATACGTGTAGGAACTTTGTGCTCTATTTGAAACCACTAAATGAGTAACTGGTAATCATATTAGGACGTGATTGACCGACCTTGACTGTTAGCTATTTTATAGAGTCAAACCGAGCAAACCAAGGTGAGTTCACACTTTTCTACAAAGCATGGTAATTCCCGGTGGGAATGGGAATGGGTTCAGGAATAGGGATTCCTCGTCCTTTGGGACGTGTTCAGGAATGTAAATTCTTCGTCCTGTTGGGATGAATTAGACTTACTGGACTAGAACTCTATCAGCAAAGTCCCTCCCTTTTTGTATCGACTTAATCGCCGAGGCTATGGCGAGCGGGTCATTAGTTAATAGCGCTATTAGGTTTAACAAACCTCACACCGTGCCAGTCGGACGGGCGTGTACTAATGGACTATGGCACGTGTCACACCCCGACCGCGTATAACAACGGACCGCGGCGGAAACGCCGGGGAGTGATCGCGACAGAATTAATTGTTTCATAACCATGGCATACAAAGTTTTATTTATTTATTTAACAAGGATGTTACATTGTTTCAAACAGGAAATACAGAGTTTACAACATAATTAAACATAGTCTAGCTCCATTTTATGTCTCTAAGGCACAGGTCCGCCCTAGTATTGTGATCAACATCCTACGGAAAAGCACCTGAAAACACATGTGAAAATAGGTACGTCAGCATAAAAATGCCTGTGAGATACATAGGTTTGTGAAAAATAGGATTCATGACTTGTATTTGAGAAAATGTTTAGCCATGAACCTTGTAATTTGCTTTGTCTTGTAAATCATTTGAAAAACAATAATATCGGTTGATATGTATAAGTAAATGTAAGGTTAAATGAATAACCATGTAAAATGAGTTTGTATAAGATAAGTGGATTGTAAAACAATGTCTTATGAAAAGTATGTTATTTGTATAAAATGTTATATGTATCAAACTGAAATGATTCAAACAACGTTACGCTATGTAATATTATACAAACACTTATATATAGGAAGTACCAGCGGCGTATCCACCATGTTTGTATCATATTACACACGTATCGTTACTTAATCACTTAATCAAACCAAACCATTCAAGATGTAAAATGTTCATGTACAAACCAATTGTCAAGTGTTATTGTGTAAACCATATCAAAATGTCTATGTCCAATGTAAACCACCAAATGTGTATATAAATGTCAAAATGTTTATGTTCAATGTATATCATGTAATGTGTAATCAAAATGTCATGTATGGTAAGTGAAATGTATCAACTAAACCATATGTAAAATGCACAACAACAAGGTATTGAAGAAAAACACAGTTTAAATCAAAGTCATGTTGTGTGTAACAAATGCATGCTATACTGATACAAACATTTATGCGGTATTGTTAATATGCATACATCCAAGCCTTGAGACTGAGGCGATAAACCTTTAAACAAATTAAAGATTTATCTAAGTTATGTATATCGAATTCGGTCATTCCTTTCTGTCCCCTTACCCTGGGATGTCCGGAACGGGAGTTGTCAATTCCTATGGTACCACTACCTACTAACGAATGGCATGATCAATGTTAATGAATGTATTGTCCCATGTTAAACAAACCAAATGTTATACCAAAAATGGAAGCATGTGATGCACTAAGTATGTAATCAAATGAACATACATAGCGTGAAAATGTAATGTAAAACGATGTACTAAGTAATGCACACAATGGGCACACCTAGCATGAAATGTAATGTAAAACAATGTACTAAGTAATGCACACAATGGGCACACCTAGCATGAAATGTCATGTAAAACGATGTACTAAGTAATGCACACAATGGGCACACCTAGCATGAAATGTAATGTAAAACAATGTACTAAGTAATGCACACAATGGGCACACCTAGCATGAAATGTCATGTAAAACGATGTACTAAGTAATGCACACAATGGGCACACCTAGCATTAAAAACAATGAAATCATGTACTATAATGTACTAACGAACATAGCATGTATATAATGTGAAAACGGAAAGCATTAAAGTAACAAGTAGGCACATATGTTCCACCCCAAAACAGTTTGGAAAACAGTAAAAGAGGGGTCTATGTACTCACTTGAGATTGCTCAGTTGTCTAAAGATAACCACCGAGTAATGCTATAGATCACGGAATCAAACGGCACCTAATATAGGTAACTATGTTAATAAACCGGACCTATATCGGAAGACTGGGTAGCATTAGGGTTTGTAAACCAAATGAATGTAGGAACTCATGTGATATGGTTTAACAAAGCCTAAATGCTAAATGAAACTTGACCTAAGTCTTATCGACCCATTACGATCCGTTTAGGTAGCTTATGCTACTTTAACGCATCGTGTGCGTAAAACGCGTTTGGACCGCCTAACTAGTCTTATGACAAGTATTATATGCCTAAACATGTTACATAATCAGTTACGTGACAAAGGTTTAGGTTACATATGCTAAATTACCAATTATGTATGAAAAGGGTATTTTGGTAATTTACCTAAGGCATATAAACTACCTATCATACAACTACTTAAACGATGTGACCATAGGGTATAACCTCGGAAGGTTATTCCCTACCTACTATGGTCACCTAATGTATTTGGTCGGATCCTAATGATCGACCAAATGGGTCGAGTTCGAAGGTATAGGCGATTTATTAGATCGCCTACCCTACGACCCTAGACAACGTGGTAATCAGTGGGCATAGTCCCAAAGGACTATGACCAACGTGATTACACTCACGTTGCGAAGTTCAAACGAACTTCGCATTGACCATTACTGGTCAACGCTGAAAGTCAAACAAAGTTTGACTTTCTGACTCGAAAAGCAGTAAAATAAGGAAAAGAACGAAAGAATACTTACGAAGGGTCCCCGAATGCTAAACTCAATTCGAAAATCTCAGGTATGAAACAAATGTTTCAACTTAGAGTTTCTCAAAATGAATTTCTAGTGATTTTGAACAAAGGGGTGTTGGGGTATTTATAGTAAAAGCACTACCGCTAGGATCGTTTCTTGGAAAAGGGGAAACGATCAAGGCCGTACACTTGTCCAATTGTTGTGGTAACTAAAAATGGGTCCAAATGAGCTTAATGTGCGGATTGGGAGCTTGTGGGTGAGGTTAAAACAGCTGGATCATGCTGACTGTTAAGTCTGATCTGTTCTGCAGAACCCATACGCATCGTAGGGGAAAAACCCCTGCGCATCGTAAGACCCCTTACGCATCGTAGGGGAAAAGTGGCTGCGCATCGTATGACACAATTTAGGCAGATTTACACTCTTGGTCCCTGTTATGCAATAAGGTCATTTTTGACACGTTTAAGGCCCGTTAACCCCATTTCAAAGCTCTAAAATGAAGTTAAAGTATAGGGAACTTAAAACATGTTCAAAAATATCTCCGATGTCGGTTCGTTTGGCCGTACGAACGCGATGTTCGCTTAATTACGACGGAATGCGCACAAGCGCGAAAAACGATCCAAATGACGCGACGAATGGATTTTTCTTAAGGCGAACACTAAAATATAATGTAGTCATGCTCACATAAATTTTTGGATGTCCAGATGTATTCAGAACGTAAGTTATGCGCGAAAATGCAAACTTGTGCACTTTTTGATACTTTTAGTCCCTGAATGTCCCAAAAGTTTATTTTAGCACACCGAACCCCTCAAAGCCTATTTCTAAGCTATGTAAAGGATATTTATGGTATGTTTAACTTATGGTTATGTTCCGGAATGTTCGTTACAGTTCAAATTGACATACTTTCGCAGTTTGTCATATTTAGTCCCTGTAAGCGAATTAACTTGTTTTTGCCATACCAAAGCCTTCAAAACTTATTTCTAAGTTATGTAAAGGTTATTTAAGGTATGTTGAGCATATGTTGATGTTCCGGAGTATTTCTCGCATTAAACTGAGTACGTTTTCGCACTAGTTTGCGTATAACTCTCCAGAAAGTGATGTAGAGTTTGAAATTACATAAAAGTCAAAACATGAAAAATGTATAACATAACAAAACAAACATTGGGATCAAATAACATTGTTTTATTGATAACAGAACTGTTCATAGTGATTACAAGCACAGTTGTTACAGTCTCCCCTACTTGTGGAAATTTCGTCCCGAAATTTATTTAGAGGAAACTTGTGGAAAAAGATGTGGATATTTCGCCTTCATTTGATCTTCGCGTTCCCAAGTAAACTCAGGTCCACGTTTAGCTTCCCAGCGAACTTTGACCAAAGGAATGCGCTTGCGTTTAAGCCACTTGACTTCACGCTCCATGATTTCCACTGGCTTCTCAACAAATTTCAGTGTTTTGCCAATACGAATTTCGTCAAGCGGTATGGAGAAATTCTCATCAGCTGTACACTTCTTGAGATTGGACACGTGAAAAGTTGGATGAACATTTCCCAGTTCAGGAGGTAACTCAAGTCTGTAGGCTACCTTTCCGATTCTTTCGACGATCTTGAATGGTCCAACGTATCTAGGTGCAAGTTTTCCTTTCTTTCCAAATCTGATCACACCTTTCCAAGGTGAGACCTTAAGTAATACTCGATCACTGACTTGAAATTCCAAGGATTTGCGTTTTGGATCCGCGTAAATCTTCTGACGGCTTCTAGCTGCCTGAAGGTTATCACGAACTTTCTTGACCTTGTCAGTTGTCTCTAAAATGAGGGCAGGTCCAGTAAGTTGAGCCTCGCCAATCTCATTCCAGCAGACTGGTGAACGACATTTTCGACCATAGAGAGCTTCGAAAGGAGCCATTTTGATGCTAGTGTGATAACTGTTGTTGTAGGAGAATTCAATCAATTTAAGATGTGAATCCCAACTACCACCAAAATCGATCACACAAGCTCTAAGCATATCCTCCAGAGTCTGGATTGTTCTCTCAGATTGACCATCCGTTTGCGGATGATAAGCTGTGCTCAGATTAAGTTGGGTCCCCATAGCAGATTGCATGGTTCTCCAAAAATGAGAAGTGAAACGAGCATCTCTGTCAGAAATGATGTTCAACGGAACACCATGTCGAGCTACAATTTCATCCACATAGATTTGTGCAAGTCTGTCAGCAGGAAAATCCTCACGGATTGGCAAGAAATGTGCTGACTTTGTAAGACGATCAACGACTACCCAGATGGCATCATGACCTTTCTTAGTGCGTGGAAGTTTGGTAACGAGATCCATAGTAATGTTTTCCCATTTCCAAACTGGGATCTCTGGTTGCTCCAATAAACCAGATGGACGCTGATGTTCAGCCTTAACCTTAAGACAAGTAAGGCATTTGGATACGTATAAGGCAATGTCTTTCTTCATACCAGGCCACCAATAGTGAATACGAAGGTCCTTATACATCTTATCTGAGCCCGGATGAATGGAATAACGAGACTTATGGGCTTCATCCATAAGCAAGGTACGAAGATCATCCTGGCTTGGGACCCACAAACGGTCCATGAAGTAATATGATCCATTGTCCTTCAGTTCCAGAGCAGGCGTTATGTGATAAGGAAACTCCTTGTCCATCAATCCTTGTGAAATACAAGATTGCTGAGCTTGAGAAATGCGTGCTTGAATATCAGATCGAGCTTGAATAAAAGATTGATCACGTACACAATGAAGCTTAGTACGTTCCTTACGACTCAATGCATCAGCTACGACATTCGCCTTACCAGGATGGTAGCGAATTTCGCAGTCATAGTCGTTTAAAAGCTCAACCCAACGTCGTTGTCTCATGTTGAGTTCTTTCTGATTGAAGATATGCTGAAGACTTTTGTGGTCAGTGAAAACCACACATTTTGTACCGTACAAATAGTGTCTCCAGATCTTGAGAGCAAAGACAACTGCACCCAACTCAAGATCATGAGTGGTGTAGTTCTTCTCATGTATCTTCAACTGCCTCGATGCATAGGCTATGACTTTGTTCCTTTGCATAAGAACACAGCCAAGACCCAATTTCGATGCATCACAATATACAACAAAATCATCATCACCCTCAGGTAATGATAGAACAGGCGCATCGCAAAGCTTCTGCTTCAAGTGTTGAAAAGCTTCCTCTTGTTTGTTTCCCCAATAAAAGGGCATTTTCTTTTGAGTTAGAGCAGTTAGAGGAACTGCAATCTTCGAGAAGTTTTCTATGAAGCGGCGATAATAACCCGCTAGACCAAGAAATGAACGAACTTCAGTAGGAGTAGAAGGTGTATCCCAATCCTTAATCGCACTGATCTTGGAGGGATCTACATGAATACCCCGTTCGTTGATAACATGCCCCAAAAATTGAACTTCTTTAAGCCAAAATTCGCACTTGGAGAATTTGGCGAAAAGTTGCTCTTTCTTTAGGAGTTCAAGGGTAAGACGAAGATGTTGCTCGTGATCAGCTCGCGTCTTAGAGTAAATCAAGATGTCATCAATAAAAACAATGACGAACTGATCCAAATAAGGTTTGCAGACCCTATTCATTAAGTCCATGAAAACAGCAGGAGCATTAGTCACACCGAATGGCATGACTGTGAACTCATAATGCCCATATCGAGTACGGAACGCTGTTTTCGGAATGTCTTCTTCTTGCACCCGAAGTTGATGATATCCGGAACGTAGATCAATCTTCGAAAAATAAGAAGCACCTTGTAACTGATCAAAGAGATCATCGATGCGAGGTAGAGGATATCGATTCTTGATGGTAAGCTTGTTAAGCTCACGATAATCGATACACATCCTAAAGGATCCATCCTTCTTCTTGACAAAAAGAACGGGAGCACCCCACGGTGAAAAACTAGGACGTATAAAACCTTTGTCGGAGAGCTCCTGAAGCTGTTTAGACAACTCTTGCATCTCCGACGGTGCAAGACGATATGGAGCTCTGGCAATGGGGTTTGCACCAGGTACGAGATCAATGCGGAACTCGACTTGGCGTGCTGGAGGTAGACCAGGTAAATCCTCAGGGAATACCTCAGAATAATCCCGAACGACAGGAATATCTGAAATAGACTTACCCTTGCCTTTATCTTCTGTAATATGTGCTAAGAAAGCCACATAGTTCTTCTGCAGATACTTCCGAGCTTTAAAACAAGACATGAGTTTGAGACCACCGGTAGGCTTCTCACCTTGAACTTGCAGGATCTCGCATGTCGAAAGTGGCACACGAACAATCTTTTTAGAACAAACTATCTCTGCGTGATGCTTGGATAACCAATCCATTCCCATAATAACGTCGAAGCTTCCAAGTTGCATAGGCACGAGGTCAATAGGAAAAAGATGGTCGTTAAGATTCAACTGGCAGTTGCGAAGAACAGAATCAAGAATAATGGGTTCACCACTAGCAACTTCTACTGTCAAAGATTTGCCTAGTTTCGTTCTAGACACTCGAAGCATTGATTCAAAGGACAAAGACACGAAACTCTTATCGGCACCAGAATCGAAAAGAACAGATGCAGGCTGATTATTAATAAAGAACGTACCGTTCACCACATTATCATCCGCCTGCGCCTCTTGGGCATTCATGTTAAAGACTCGGCCTCGAGCCGGAGCCTGATTCTGGTTCTGGTTCTGGTTCGCCAGTCTTGGGCACCGATTCCTATAGTGGGTCAGATCCCCACAATTGTAACAAGCACCCGGTGGGTATTGTGGTCGTGCAGCTTGACCCTGTTGCTGAGCAGGAGGCTGTGCAACTTGTTGAGCCGGGTTTTGAACTGCGCGATTCTGAGCAAACCGACAAACCTCGACAGAATGACCTGACTTCCCACAGCTAGTACAGAAACGGCACTGATGTTGCGGCTGATGGTGACTGTTGCATCTATTGCACAAAGGTGCATTCCCTGTATAGGGTTTCTTTGCTGGAAGCTGTGCGGGTTGATTGGGAGCTGCCTGGTTAGCTTGGGCAGTGATAGCAAAATTTTGGGAAGCCTTACGCTTCCTTGACCTCTTCGAAGGACCAGAGTTCTTTCCATTCAAGTTTTGACCTTTCTTGCTATCTTCCTTGTCAACCGACTGTTTCTTGCCCTTATCACCCTTCCTGTGTAATTTGTTCTTTCTGATCTGCGACTCAGTCAGCGTCGCTGATAACTCGATTGCCTGACGGAGTGTGGCAGGGTTACTACCAGTAAGAATATCTTGTACCGAGTCAGGTAGGCCGTCGATGTATCTCTCGATAGCCTTGTCGAGTGGGGTAACCATAGTCGGGCAAAGAAGACTCAACTCTTCAAACCGATCCGTATAAGCCCTATGCTCACCACTATCTTGCTTCAGATCATCAAACTCCTTCTCCAACGCTCGCTGCTCATGACGAGGACAGAATTCCCTCATCATAAGGGCTCTAAGTTCAGCCCATGTCTGTGCGAGAGCAACTTCAGCACCCTGGTCTCTCATAACTCCGTTCCACCATGTCAAAGCCCTCTTCTGAAATACACTCGAGGAGAACTCGACCTTGCGATTATCCGGACACTGCACATGGCGAAAAGTATTCTCTATGCTCTCGAACCACTGAAGAAGCCCAGTCGCTCCCTCAGAACCACTAAACTTGAGTGGTTTAGCCTGGTTAAAATCCTTGTATTTGCATGGAACATTGTTGTTGTTGTTGGCTTGGTTCCACTGAGCAAAGAGATTTGGAAACTGAGCAGCCATCTGCTGCGCAATAATTTCTGCCAGCTCGGCAGTTGCTATCTGATTTTCGCGTCGAGGAGGCATTCTAAAAGAGGAAACATGAAAAGAAACGAGTGAGATGATTGGATGAAAAGAATGAGATGATAAAAACAAGAATTGCAAACAGCAAAGATGGTGATCATTCGTCCGTATCACAAAGCAAACAAACGACACACAGTGACTAATCAAAGTAAATGGATCAAAAATAATGTATAATGAAGACATGCTCGCCTATAAGTGAACACTCATCCCAAGAATTCCCAGGTAAGCACAACTGGTCTCTGCGTCTGGTTGAGATGTATACGAAGTGCTTGCCTAGACAGAAAACTCAGAATACAGGCATTCACCCTTCCAGTTTGCACACGTTCACATTATTTAAAACCCAAAACGTTTGACGGGATTTTTGAAATTTAGAAGGCACAAGGCCAAAAACCAAACTTGAAAAGGGTTCAAAACCCTAAAACAGAGGGTTCAAAACCTTACAATTGAGGGTTCAAAACCTTGTAAAAATTTATTCAAAAACAGATGATTGTTTTTCAAAAATCGTTTCGGAAAATTTTTGGTTCTTGTTTTGTTAATCACCTAAGGATAGGTGATGTAAATGTTTTAAGATCTAAACACAAGATAACTTGTGTTAGGTTCCTAGAAAAGTTATAGTCTAGGTCAAAGCATTACTAATAACCTAATTCCCTATAACCATTGGCTCTGATACCAACTCTTCTGTCACACCCCGACCGCGTATAACAACGGACCGCGGCGGAAACGCCGGGGAGTGATCGCGACAGAATTAATTGTTTCATAACCATGGCATACAAAGTTTTATTTATTTATTTAACAAGGATGTTACATTGTTTCAAACAGGAAATACAGAGTTTACAACATAATTAAACATAGTCTAGCTCCATTTTATGTCTCTAAGGCACAGGTCCGCCCTAGTATTGTGATCAACATCCTACGGAAAAGCACCTGAAAACACATGTGAAAATAGGTACGTCAGCATAAAAATGCCTGTGAGATACATAGGTTTGTGAAAAATAGGATTCATGACTTGTATTTGAGAAAATGTTTAGCCATGAACCTTGTAATTTGCTTTGTCTTGTAAATCATTTGAAAAACAATAATATCGGTTGATATGTATAAGTAAATGTAAGGTTAAATGAATAACCATGTAAAATGAGTTTGTATAAGATAAGTGGATTGTAAAACAATGTCTTATGAAAAGTATGTTATTTGTATAAAATGTTATATGTATCAAACTGAAATGATTCAAACAACGTTACGCTATGTAATATTATACAAACACTTATATATAGGAAGTACCAGCGGCGTATCCACCATGTTTGTATCATATTACACACGTATCGTTACTTAATCACTTAATCAAACCAAACCATTCAAGATGTAAAATGTTCATGTACAAACCAATTGTCAAGTGTTATTGTGTAAACCATATCAAAATGTCTATGTCCAATGTAAACCACCAAATGTGTATATAAATGTCAAAATGTTTATGTTCAATGTATATCATGTAATGTGTAATCAAAATGTCATGTATGGTAAGTGAAATGTATCAACTAAACCATATGTAAAATGCACAACAACAAGGTATTGAAGAAAAACACAGTTTAAATCAAAGTCATGTTGTGTGTAACAAATGCATGCTATACTGATACAAACATTTATGCGGTATTGTTAATATGCATACATCCAAGCCTTGAGACTGAGGCGATAAACCTTTAAACAAATTAAAGATTTATCTAAGTTATGTATATCGAATTCGGTCATTCCTTTCTGTCCCCTTACCCTGGGATGTCCGGAACGGGAGTTGTCAATTCCTATGGTACCACTACCTACTAACGAATGGCATGATCAATGTTAATGAATGTATTGTCCCATGTTAAACAAACCAAATGTTATACCAAAAATGGAAGCATGTGATGCACTAAGTATGTAATCAAATGAACATACATAGCGTGAAAATGTAATGTAAAACGATGTACTAAGTAATGCACACAATGGGCACACCTAGCATGAAATGTAATGTAAAACAATGTACTAAGTAATGCACACAATGGGCACACCTAGCATGAAATGTCATGTAAAACGATGTACTAAGTAATGCACACAATGGGCACACCTAGCATGAAATGTAATGTAAAACAATGTACTAAGTAATGCACACAATGGGCACACCTAGCATGAAATGTCATGTAAAACGATGTACTAAGTAATGCACACAATGGGCACACCTAGCATTAAAAACAATGAAATCATGTACTATAATGTACTAACGAACATAGCATGTATATAATGTGAAAACGGAAAGCATTAAAGTAACAAGTAGGCACATATGTTCCACCCCAAAACAGTTTGGAAAACAGTAAAAGAGGGGTCTATGTACTCACTTGAGATTGCTCAGTTGTCTAAAGATAACCACCGAGTAATGCTATAGATCACGGAATCAAACGGCACCTAATATAGGTAACTATGTTAATAAACCGGACCTATATCGGAAGACTGGGTAGCATTAGGGTTTGTAAACCAAATGAATGTAGGAACTCATGTGATATGGTTTAACAAAGCCTAAATGCTAAATGAAACTTGACCTAAGTCTTATCGACCCATTACGATCCGTTTAGGTAGCTTATGCTACTTTAACGCATCGTGTGCGTAAAACGCGTTTGGACCGCCTAACTAGTCTTATGACAAGTATTATATGCCTAAACATGTTACATAATCAGTTACGTGACAAAGGTTTAGGTTACATATGCTAAATTACCAATTATGTATGAAAAGGGTATTTTGGTAATTTACCTAAGGCATATAAACTACCTATCATACAACTACTTAAACGATGTGACCATAGGGTATAACCTCGGAAGGTTATTCCCTACCTACTATGGTCACCTAATGTATTTGGTCGGATCCTAATGATCGACCAAATGGGTCGAGTTCGAAGGTATAGGCGATTTATTAGATCGCCTACCCTACGACCCTAGACAACGTGGTAATCAGTGGGCATAGTCCCAAAGGACTATGACCAACGTGATTACACTCACGTTGCGAAGTTCAAACGAACTTCGCATTGACCATTACTGGTCAACGCTGAAAGTCAAACAAAGTTTGACTTTCTGACTCGAAAAGCAGTAAAATAAGGAAAAGAACGAAAGAATACTTACGAAGGGTCCCCGAATGCTAAACTCAATTCGAAAATCTCAGGTATGAAACAAATGTTTCAACTTAGAGTTTCTCAAAATGAATTTCTAGTGATTTTGAACAAAGGGGTGTTGGGGTATTTATAGTAAAAGCACTACCGCTAGGATCGTTTCTTGGAAAAGGGGAAACGATCAAGGCCGTACACTTGTCCAATTGTTGTGGTAACTAAAAATGGGTCCAAATGAGCTTAATGTGCGGATTGGGAGCTTGTGGGTGAGGTTAAAACAGCTGGATCATGCTGACTGTTAAGTCTGATCTGTTCTGCAGAACCCATACGCATCGTAGGGGAAAAACCCCTGCGCATCGTAAGACCCCTTACGCATCGTAGGGGAAAAGTGGCTGCGCATCGTATGACACAATTTAGGCAGATTTACACTCTTGGTCCCTGTTATGCAATAAGGTCATTTTTGACACGTTTAAGGCCCGTTAACCCCATTTCAAAGCTCTAAAATGAAGTTAAAGTATAGGGAACTTAAAACATGTTCAAAAATATCTCCGATGTCGGTTCGTTTGGCCGTACGAACGCGATGTTCGCTTAATTACGACGGAATGCGCACAAGCGCGAAAAACGATCCAAATGACGCGACGAATGGATTTTTCTTAAGGCGAACACTAAAATATAATGTAGTCATGCTCACATAAATTTTTGGATGTCCAGATGTATTCAGAACGTAAGTTATGCGCGAAAATGCAAACTTGTGCACTTTTTGATACTTTTAGTCCCTGAATGTCCCAAAAGTTTATTTTAGCACACCGAACCCCTCAAAGCCTATTTCTAAGCTATGTAAAGGATATTTATGGTATGTTTAACTTATGGTTATGTTCCGGAATGTTCGTTACAGTTCAAATTGACATACTTTCGCAGTTTGTCATATTTAGTCCCTGTAAGCGAATTAACTTGTTTTTGCCATACCAAAGCCTTCAAAACTTATTTCTAAGTTATGTAAAGGTTATTTAAGGTATGTTGAGCATATGTTGATGTTCCGGAGTATTTCTCGCATTAAACTGAGTACGTTTTCGCACTAGTTTGCGTACAACTCTCCAGAAAGTGATGTAGAGTTTGAAATTACATAAAAGTCAAAACATGAAAAATGTATAACATAACAAAACAAACATTGGGATCAAATAACATTGTTTTATTGATAACAGAACTGTTCATAGTGATTACAAGCACAGTTGTTACAGCACGTCGGTGATGATAGACACCAACGCTAGGGCACAATTAATTTTCGTAGTAGTCGATATGATAAACGAGTCTGGTAGTTTAAATAATGGGGTAGCCCCCACGGCCGAAGTGCCGGGCTGGATAGCCAGGGAAGGGGACAAGGGATGGTTAACAAATAAACGTTTTCGAACTATGGGGTAACCCCCACGGCTGGATAGCTGATTAAGATTAAACTACGTTTTTTGGAAGTAACTCTAAAATGGACAACCAACCGTGAACTCACTCAACTTTGTTGTTGACTCGTTATTACATGCTTTGCAGGTCGTTAGATGCTATGAGGCTTGTACATGGAGGTGGTCGTTGTGGGATGCGAACTGTTATGTCCCGTACTTAATAAATAAACTTTATAAACTTATAAAACTTATGTTTTGGGTCTTTAGACTTATGAACTACGAACTTATGTTTTGGTTTAACGTCTTATGCTTCCGCTGTTTAAATTGAACTTGGTTAACTTCCTTTTGGTCACCAATTGTATTGCGGTTGGTTTGATTTACTTAATTATGTTGTTCAATATGATTGGTGGCTCGATCCTGGTCATGTCACGCCTCCAAACGGTGATACTCCGCATGATGGAATTTGGGGGGTGTGACTTATTGGTATCAGAGCCATTGGTTATAGTGAACTTGGTTTTAAAGAGAGAAAAGCTTTTTGATAAAACCAAACTATAACCTGTACAGTGCTCAACGATCCACAACGATGCTTCACTCCACGTGCAAGACTCGACACAATAGGTGGTATGATTTATGTTATATTGTCGATTAGATAGTTCACACTGTGCATTAGTTAACGTGATAATTGCTATTTGAACCTTGTGTGCTTACTCTCTCCTGTCGTCCCACACTTACGCACTTTCGCGACACTTTTCTCACTTACGTTGCTTCATTGTGAAGATCATGAGCGGACGCAGAGGACATATCAACCTCACTTAAGCCCAGTTGAGTTGCTGAGGCACTCGCAGCTATTCCTGCAGGAGGTATGACCTGCCATACCAACCCATCTTAGGACGTTTAGATCCTACCTTCGCAAACCAACCCTCGTGCTTAACCTTGTCTTTTATTCTCGCGCAACAGGTCAACATGCTCAGCCTCCTGTGTGCACGTTCAAAATCTTCATGGATTGCCGACCCAGTACCTTCAGCGGCACAGAAGGAGCGGTAGGCCTTCTTCACTGGTTCGAAAAGCTTGAGTCTATTTTCGAGATGTGTGAATGCCCTGAAGATCGTAAGGTGAAATTTGCTACTGGAACGCTGGAAGGTGCTGCGTTGACCTGGTGGAAAGCACAGGTTCAACTGCTTGGGTTGGAGGTTGCTAATGCCACCCCATGGAATGACTTCAAGGAACTGATCAAGTAAGAGTACTGCAGTCGTGACGACATCCACAAGCTGGAAGTGGAATTTTTCAACTTGAAGATGACGGGGTCAGAGATCGAGGCATACACGAAGAGGTCAAACGAGCTGGCCATCTTGTGTCCTACAATGGTGGACCCTCCCATCAAACGTATTGAGCTGTACCTCAAGGGTCTTGTACCAGAGATTCAGAGTCACGTAACCTCAGCTAATCTGGGCACCATTTAGTAAGTCATCAGGTTGGCTCATCGCCTCACCGATCAGGCAGTTGAGCAGAACAGGCTGCCCAAGCGTATTAGCGCTGCTGCTACTGATACTCCTGGCGACAACAAGCGAAAATGGGATGGAAATTCGAGCAAAGGCTCTACCTCCGTTCAGTCTCAGTCTCAGCAACGAAGGACTGAGGACCATAAGAGCCCCAGTCAGCAGCCTTCTGGAAATCTAGGGCAAGGTGGATACAAGGGGAATTACCCAAAATGTAATCGCTGTAACTTGCACCACAGCGGGCCATGTGGTAAAGGCAACTGTCATCGATGCAACAAGCCTGGTCACATTGCAAGGGATTGCAGGAGTCAGCGTCCGGCGAATCAGAACCGACAGCAACAGCAAGCCCCACCAAATCAACGCCAGCAGCAGCAACAAAAAGGTAACAACAAAGGGTGCTTTCAATGTGGTGCTGAGGGCCATTTCAAGAAAGACTGCCCCCAGCTAAATCAGAACCAGAACAACAACAATCAGGGGAATGGAAACGGCAATGGGGGAAACAACAATGGTAATGGTGCCAGGGGACGTGTGTTCGTGCTGGGTCAGGGTGATGCAAGGAACGACCCCAATGTTATGATGGGTAAGTTTCTTCTGGATGATTTCTTTGTTACTATTTTATTTGATTCGGGTGCCGATACTAGCTATGTGTCCTTAAAAGCTAGCCAAATGCTTAAGCGCACTCCAACACTTTTGAACACCAAACACATAGTAGAACTAGCAAACGGTAAAAGCCTTGAAGCCACACACATAGTTAAAGGTTGTAACCTCGTCTTAGCTGGTTAGACTTTCTCTATCGATCTTATCCCTATCACACTTGGTAGTTTCGACGTCGTTATTGGGATGGATTGGCTATCTCATCATCAAGCGGAGATTATTTGCAAGGAGAAAATCGTCCGCATTCCTCGTTCTGGTGAGGAACCCCTCATGATTCATGGCGACAAGAGTGGTGCTGTCATAGGCATTATCTCTTTCCTTAAGGCCCAGAAGTGTTTGCAAAATGGCCACACTGCCATTCTGGAACTCGTTACTGACACATCAACGGAAGAGAAGAGAATTGAAGACATTCCTATTGTGCGTGATTTTCCTGAGGTATTTCCCGAGGAATTACCTGGTCTTCCGCCTCATCGCCAAGTTGAGTTTCAAATCGAGCTAGCTCCTGGAGCAGCGCCCATAGCTCGAGCACCTTATTGTCTAGCTCCATTAGAGCTGGAAGAACTGTCCACGCAACTACAAGAACTCTTGGAAAAGGGTTTCATACGTCCTAGCTCTTCGCCTTGGGGAGCTCCAGTGTTATTCGTAAAGAAGAAAGACGGTACCTTCAGAATGTGTATAGACTACCGCGAACTCAACAAGGTGACCGTGAAGAATCGATATCCTCTTCCACGTATTGACGACTTGTTCGACCAGCTGCAAGGATCGAGCTTTTACTCTAAGATTGATTTGAGATCGGGATACCATCAGCTGAGAGTCTGAGAGGAGGACGTCTCCAAAACAGCATTCAAAACCCGTTACGGCCATTACGAGTTTCTGGTTATACCTTTCGGATTGACGAATGCACCGGCGGTCTTCATGGATCTCATGAACCAAGTGTGCAAGCCTTACCTGGATAAGTTTGTCATAGTGTTCATCGACGACATCCTGATCTATTCTAAGAGTCAGGAGGAACACGAGCAGCATCTACGACTTATGCTGGAACTTCTTCGAGCAGAGCAACTGTATGCCAAGTTTTCGAAATGTGACTTCTGGCTTCGCGAAGTCCACTTTCTAGGCCATGTGGTAAACAAGGATGGGATTCATGTTGATCCATCCAAGGTTGACTCGATCAAGAACTGGCCTGCACCCTGTACACCAACAGAAATCCGCCAATTCTTGGGTTTGCAGGATACTACAGAAGATTTATCAAAGATTTCTCAAAGATTGCGCAACCTCTCACTTCACTGACTCAGAAGGGTGTCACCTATCGCTGGGGTGATGTACAGGAATCTGCGTTTCAGCATTTGAAGGATAGGCTTTGTAGCGCGCCCATCCTCTCATTGCCTGAAGGCACAGAAGATTTTGTGGTTTATTGCGACGCTTCCATCCAAGGACTTGGTTGCGTGTTGATGCAACGTGACAAGGTCATTGCCTACTCATCGCGCCAACTTAAAGTTCACGAAAGGAACTACACTACGCACGACCTGGAACTGGGAGCAGTTGTTTTCACGCTTAAGATATGGAGACATTACCTGTACGGTACCAAGTGCACCATTTACACCGATCACAGGAGTCTCGAGCATATCTTCAAGAAAAAGGATTTAACATGCGACAATGCCGATGGGTCGAGCTCTTGAATGATTACGAATGCGCGATCAAGTACCATCCGGGCAAGGCCAATGTGGTGGCCGACGCCCTCAGTCGAAAGGATACTATACCTAAGCGTGTACGTGCATTACAGCTTACCATTCACTCTAACCTTCCCGCTCAAATTCGTGATGCTCAGGTCGAAGCATTGAAAACAGAAAACATCAAGGCTGAGTCCTTACGAGGATCGAGGCAACGGCAAGAACAAAAGGAAAACGGCGCCTACTATGTTAACGGACGCATCTGGGTCCCACTGTGTGGAGACCTACGCGAGCTTGTGATGGATGAAGCACATAAGTCTCATTATTCAGTACATCCTGGTTCAGATAAGATGTACCACGATCTAAAGACTACATACTGGTGGCCTGGTATGAAAGCCAGCATAGCAGCCTACGTCAGTAAATGTTTGACTTGCGCTAGGGTCAAGGTCCAATATCAGAAACCATCAGGCCCACTTCAACAACCAGAGATACCTAAATGGAAATGGGAGCAAATTTCCATGGATTTCGTTACTGGCCTGCCCAGATCTCAACGCGGAAACGATACCATTTGGGTGATCGTGGATCGACTAACCAAGTCTGCACATTTTCTGGCTATCAAGGAAACGGATAAGTTTTCTACTCTAGCAGATATTTACCTAAAGGAAGTAGTATCAAGGCACGGAGTGCCAACCTCCATCATTTCTGATCGTGACGCGCATTTTACTTCTGAACTGTGGCAAGCCATGCACAAGTCTTTTGGCTCACGTTTAGATATGAGCACCGCCTATCACCCACAGACGGATGGGCAATCTGAACGCACCATCCAGACCCTTGAAGACATACTTAGGGCATGTGTAATCGATTTTGGTAATGGCTGGGAAAAGCACCTCCTGCTAGTGGAGTTTTCGTATAACAACAGCTACCACACCAGCATCCAGGCCCCTCCATTCGAGGCATTGTACGGACGAAAGTGCCGATCACCTCTCTATTGGGCAGAAGTTGGTGACAGTCAAATCACTGGCCCATAACTTGTAGTGGATACAACCGAGAAGATTGCACAGATACGACAACGAATGGCGGCAGCCCGTGACCGTCAGAAAAGCTATGCGGATAAGCGAAGGAAACCACTCGAGTTCCAGGTTGGGGATCAAGTGCTACTCAAAGTCTCACCTTGGAAAGGTGTAGTTCGTTTTGGCAAACGAGGCAAGCTCAATCCGCGTTATGTCGGACCATTCGAAATCATTGAGAAAATTGGCAAGGTCGCCTACAGGTTGAATCTACCTGAAGAACTCAGTGGAGTTCACAATGTTTTCCATGTTTCGAATCTGAAGAAGTGTCTGTCAGATGAGACCCTCAAAGTTCCCTTAAAGGAGCTCACTATCGATGACCAGCTGCGATTCGTCGAGGAACCAGTAGAGATTACTGATCGAGATGTTAGGATTCTCAAGCGTACCAGAATACCTCTCGTTCGAGTTCGTTGGAATTCCTGTCATGGCCCAGAGTATACCTGGGAACGAGAAGACCAAATGAAACTCAAGTATCCCCAACTGTTTAAGAAAAGTGCAACCACTACTGAGGCTGAAGCTACTGCAGAATTTCGGGACGAAATTCCAAATCAACGGGGGGATGATGTGACACCCCAGGAAAACCAGGAAACCAACGCAACTTAACTAGCTTCCTCAGTAACCACGCGCTAAATTTCGGGACGAAATTCTCTTAACAGGGGGAGAATGTGACAACCCTCATAATTCCATGTATCCGTACAATTTATTAATGATAATTAAAGTGCTTGATGATTGTGCTGAAATCACTTAACTGCTTTTTGATTACTGTGTTATACTTACATGTGCTTGTTAACATACTTGTAGTGTACAGAAAAGTTACTAAATAGTCCGGTATGCTTTCCAGAGTGTTGAAAATTTAAAACGTTACAAAAATATATGTATAGGACACTTTACGGATTAATTAGCACTTTAACGGAACAGTACCTAACCGAACAACCGGACATTACCCGGAACACCAAAATATTGTAAGAAGCATTGTTTTTATTTTGTTGAGCTAGTTATGGTCCCCGAGCACTATAACACACTACACAATACATATAACACATAACACTAGGCTTTTACCACATAACCTACCACTAACAAGTTACTTACAATTTAATTTACAATCTACCCCCCCCCCCCTATGGTAACCGCCCCCATGGGACCCCACAACACAAAATCATTTTAAATCTTCCATAATCTTCATAGAGATCTTGACTTGATGTTGTATGGTACTTTGGGGGACATCATACCCAATCGCTAAAAGATCTTGGAGGGTTATAAACCACCTACACTTCTTATCATCTTCATCACCAACAAACTTCCTCTCTCCCTCTCTACAAGCTTACGGCCCAACACCCCCATATTATCTCTACCATTTTCATTCCTCCATCAAGCAATCTAGGGTGATATCAAGGTGCTAGAAGGTCAATAACGGAAGGTGGAACTCACAGATCATCAAGGACCTCTCTAGTGTGCTTTTATCCACTCATTTTCTCTAGTGTTTCTTCCCTAGCTTCAAAGCTAGTAGTAAGCTTCTTTGATCTTCATTTGCTTCATATTTATGATGGTTAAAAGTTAGATTATGATGAAAACATATGAACATCATAAGATCTTACACTTAAAACTTGAACATAAGCTTAAACAAGATGATACATGAAGAAATGATGTTAGAATAATGTTGTTTGGTATATGATGATTATGTGCTGATATGAAGGACTTATAACCTGCTTTAAGTATCGTTGTTGATCGCTAAACATGTTAACGGAATCAATCGAGCACGCTTTAGAATGTTAAAAGCTGAAAAAAAAAGAGGCTGTTTGGTGATTACAGCCAACTTCAGTTGGCTGTAACAGGACCTTAATAAAATGAAAAATGTATTTTCTGAACTCTAGATTTATGTATTTCGAAATACGGTTCTAATGGCACTGGAATCATAATTTTTGGACTTCGTTTACTATTTTTAAAGGGTCGTTTTGTAACAGCAGCTAAAGATGCATTTTTGCTGCTGAAAATATGTGTTATATTCTTCATCATAACTTGAAACCTAAGTAGAACTAGGTCATGAAATTTGTACTGTAAATGACCACGGATGTATTTGTAATCCTCCCACTGGAATTTCGTAAATCGGACTTACGATAAATTTTAAATAAATTATTCCGTGGATGGCAGTTAGAAAAAGATGAATCTGATTGCAGTCCGGAAAATGATTTTTTATAAAATATTGGTGATGAATTGGATCCCGATATTTTTACACAATAATATTTGGATCGTTTAAGACATTCTGTAAAAAGTTGGGAATTTTTGGAACAAGTTAACTATTTTATTAAAATCCCCGAAAACAGCCCAGTTTTGAATATAAAAGCTGAAACGACATAAGTAGTAAATTGCGTGTCTAAATGTCTGGTAGGTTATCTGAGAATGATCTAACATGTTATACGTCAATAAAAGTGTTATGTGCAATATCGTGTGCTTGCTCTTGAGTAACTATAGGCGGAATGTTTATATGGGCGTGAACTGTTAAAGTATATACATGTTATATGGTAGATACGTGTAGGAACTTTGTGCTCTATTTGAAACCACTAAATGAGTAACTGGTAATCATATTAGGACGTGATTGACCGACCTTGACTGTTAGCTATTTTATAGAGTCAAACCGAGCAAACCAAGGTGAGTTCACACTTTTCTACAAAGCATGGTAATTCCCGGTGGGAATGGGAATGGGTTCAGGAATAGGGATTCCTCGTCCTTTGGGACGTGTTCAGGAATGTAAATTCCTCGTCCTGTTGGGATGAATTAGACTTACTGGACTAGAACGCTATCAGCAAAGTCCCTCCCTTTTTGTATCGACTTAATCGCCGAGGCTATGGCGAGCGGGTCATTAGTTAATAGCGCTATTAGGTTTAACAAACCTCACACCGTGCCAGTCGGACGGGCGTGTACTAATGGACTATGGCACGTCGGTGATGATAGACACCGACGCTAGGGCACAATTAATTTTCGTAGTAGTCGATATGATAAACGAGTCTGGTAGTTTAAATAATGGGGTAGCCCCCACGGCCGAAGTGCCGGGCTGGATAGCCAGGGAAGGGGACATGGGATGGTTAACAAATAAACGTTTTCGAACTATGGGGTAACCCCCACGGCTGGATAGCTGATTAAGATTAAACTACGTTTTTTGGAAGCAACTCTAAAATGGACAACCAACCATGAACTCACTCAACTTTGTTGTTGACTCGTTATTACATGCTTTGCAGGTCGTTAGATGCTATGGGGCTTGCACATGGAGGTGGTCGTTGTGGGATGCGAACTGTTATGACCCGTACTCAATAAATAAACTTTATGAACTTATGAAACTTATGTTTTGGGTCTTTAGACTTATGAACTACGAACTTATGTTTTGGTTTAACGTCTTATGCTTCCGCTGTTTAAATTGAACTTGGTTAACTTCCTTTTGGTCACCAATTGTATTGCGGTTGGTTTGATTTACTTAATTATGTTGTTCAATATGATTGGTGGCTCGATCCTGGTCATGTCACGCCTCCAAGCGGTGATACTCCGCATGATGGAATTTGGGGGTGTGACAGTCTTGAACAATGTTGCGACCTACAAATGTTCTTATATTTGTTAGACACTTCGGTCTTTGTAAATGAATTGAGTACAAGTCTTGTGTCTTAAATATGTGTAAGAATTGTATGTCTTTGTTGTTCGTTGAACTGTGTATTAGATGTATGAATTGTTAAACTGTTATATATATATTTCACCAAATATATATATGTAATTTTGTATCTTGTGAGTTGTATCATCGGGTCTTGTCTTCTTGATTTCGTGTCTTGTATAAGTAAATTGTATAATTGTATTTTTATCAATTATATGTCATTGGGCCGAGCCCATGCCTTAATGTTATTGGGCCTAGCCCATGAGTTTATGTTATTGGGCCATAATATTATTGGGCCTAAATAGTATTGGGCCCAAATGTTATTGGGCTTGATGTTATTGGGCCATAATATTATTGGGCCTAAATAGTATTGGGCCCAAATGTTATTGGGCTTAATGTTATTGGGCCTTGGCCCATATGTTTGGTATTGGGCTTAGCCCATGAGTCTTGATATTGGGCTTAGCCCATGTATTTATGTTAAGCTCAATTAGGATGATAAGCCCATTTGTATAAAATAAGCCCATATGTAAAATAAGCCCATGTGTTAAAAATAAGCCCATTTGTATAAAATAAGCCCATATGTAAAATAAGCCCATGTGTTAAAAATAAGCCCATTTGTGAAAATATATTCTTTCATTTTTATAAAAGTTACTAAATATATGCTTTTTAATCAAAAGAATACATAATAGTTTTTATAAGTTTTAAAACATCCGGATATTGTTGTCGGTGATTTGTATGTATTCGCGTCGAAAGATCGCCTAAGCGTCGTAGTAACTCCTCGGAATGGCGATATGTTTATAGATTCGGCCGTCGTCTGTTTTGACCATAAGTTGTGTCCGAAGGCTCGGAATGTCCGTAAGTTGTTTATAAGGCGTATTTAAATGTAGTCTTGTAAGACTTTAGTCGAAATGTACATTGTGTTCATTTGTACCGTTGTATTCAAGTTCCTAGTTATCATACATATAACTAATACAAACAAATAACACATAGCACATAAGTTGTTAAGTTAACTAAATATATATTTTCTCAAAAATATATATTTATATCAAACTTTGCTTTTAGAAAAACTATTCTTTAAAATCTTTTTAATCTAATAAAGATTTTGTCAAAAATAATAGTTTTTATAACGTATGATTTTTAAGAAAAATGGTCATATTTTCTTTGAAATATATACTTTGCCATGCTTATATAAAATATATCTTTTTCTTATAAAATCACCAATAATCTTCTCATATTTTTCTTAATAAAAACATATGAGATTTATATCAAAATCTTAACAAGATGAAATCAATAACATGTAGGGTTTTGGTATGATCATAACATAAGTTAACTAGTTCAAAATCTATGCTTTACTTCTAGTTTTAACAAGCTTTTTATAAAAACCCATATTGTATGTTTCTTTTTATAACTTTGTAAAAGTATTATTTTTAGTTAAAAACCTTACATACTTTAACAAAATCAAAGATTATGATCATCCATCTAAACTTTTATGTTTAATAAAACCCTTAAACATTTTCGTGTACACTTGTTAGATTATGTTTTTAAGCATTATCTAACAAGTTATTTGTATGCTAATCATCAAAACTAGATCAAATATGCAAGTAATCCACTTTAAATCACAACATAAACACACTTTTTATATCATGATTATTACTTTGCTTCTTTGTATTTTCATATTATCTTGTATGATTATTTAGTTTATTACATGTTCTTTAAACAAACAATGCATAAATAAGTATGTAAAAGAGATTTTAGAAGCTTACTTCTAGCACTAATGGCTAGGGATGATCTTGATGATGATTAAGAAAAAGAAAAAGTGTGGATCTTGGTGTTTGGAAGCTATGGAATGGATGGAATGGCTTGCTTCTTCTTGTTGTTGCTTTAGATCACCTTAAGTAACTTCAAGCTCCATCTTGATCATCAAAAAGTGTTAAAATGGTGAATGATTTTGGTGGGTGTTCTTGGCTAGGATATGAAGTTTGAGAGTGTTTCTTATCTATGTGAAAAACTAAGGTGAAAAGTGAGATGACAAGCTTTGTTGATTATGAACCAAAGTGTTTAAAGTCTTTCACCAACATTTACCACTTGCCCACTTGGTTAATCCACTAGTAACCAAAGGTAAATATCTAGATATTTAAGGTGACAAGGTAAAAAGGGGGTCCCACACAAGTGGTGTGAGCCGAGAACAAGGGGGGGGGGGGGGTACCCTTGCTTGGTGAACTTGATTCTTTTGATTAAGTGTTAGATTTTGAGGTGTTATGTTAGGAAACTTGTTTGTGTGAGTGTTTAAGTGATAAGAGGGTGTTAAGTGACCATTACTAGACTATAATGATCCAAATAACACTAGATGATCATTAAAAAAAAGATTTGATATTGTTCGGATATTCGTTTCGAATTGTTTCGGTTAGACGTTATTTGAACGCTAAGTTGCGTAACTTGTGTGAATTGATGTAGTTATTTGTTCGGATGATACCCGAATGTATCCTCACATGAATTCTATGTTAAATAGCATTTTTACATGTTGTAAAAATATTAGAAAGCTGATTTCTGCAGAATTTCTTCGGAAAAGTGTTGAAATCGTCGCTTTTAGTGGTTTTAGGGTAATTTTTAGTGTTATCGGACTTCGGAAAGGTTTTAAATCAAACCCTTGCATTCCTAGTTAGGGTTTAATATATATTAGATGTTGGACTTTCATCTGAGTCCTAAAGATGTCGTTTAGATGATTTATGCGGATCCTGCGTTTTCGTCAGAATACTAGTTTACTAGGTGCTTTTCTAGTAGTTTCGATGCATTGTTTAAAATGTTTCAAATGTACTTAATAAAAATGAATCATATGCATCCTAAGTAAGTATTCCATGAGTATTCTAATGTGACAACTGTGTTCTGTAATCGTCGTATAATGTAAAACAATGTCAATTATCAATAAAACAATGTGCTTTGGTGTTATTATATGTGTTTTGGTGTTATTATGTGTGTATTTGTGTTTGATGATTTTACGATTTGATTCGATTCCGATTTCAAGCTTTAAATCGCTTTCTGGAAGGTTATACGCAAACTGGTGCGTAAACGTAGTCAGTTTAATACGACAAACACTCCGGAATAGTGACATAAGCTTAACATACCTTAAATAACCTCCACATAACTTAGAAATGAGTTTTGGATGGTCTGGTGTGTTGAAATCAAGTTTGTTCGATCACAGGGACTAATTGTGTCAAACTGTGAAACTATATTGATTTGTATAGTAACGAACATTCCGGAACTTGACCATAAGTTAAACATACCCTAAATATCCTTTACATAGCATAGAAATAGGCTTTGAGGGGTTCGGTATGCTAAAATAAACTTTATTGATCAATAGGGACTAAAAGCGTCAAAAAGTGCACAAGTTTGCATTTTCACGCATATCTTACGTTCTGAATATATCCGGACATCCAAAAATTTATGTAATCATTAAAATATTTTATTTTAGTGATTGGCTTGATAAAATTCCATTCGTCGCGTAATTTAGATCGTTTTTGCGTTTGTTACGACTTCCGTCGTAATTAACCGAATAACGCAATCGTACGACCAAACGAACCGACATCCGAGATATTTTTGAGCATGTTTTGAGTTCCCTATACTTTAACATCATTTTAGAGCCTTGAAATGGGGTTAACGGGGTTTAAACGCATCAAAAAAGGCCTTAAACATGTGCAGGGACCATTTCTGCCATTTTGGCAAAATTTCTGGAACTGGCACCTGGTGGCGCTGCGCCACCACCATATGTCTCTGCCGTGGCGCGACGCCACGGCCTGATCTGGATAGAAATCTGATTTTCAGCATTTTTCAGCAACGGGGTTGAACTTGGGGGTCTTTTTTGTAACTTTTACAATACCTGGAGCTGGTTTTCGACCCCCATTGTATTCTAATACCATGTACCCACATGTATAGCCAAGATTACACCCTCTAAACACATGGAAAGATCCTATTGATCTCAACTTCCTATAAATAGCAAGCTTCCTCATTTGGTTTTTTCACACCTTGATTCAACTTCTGCTCTAAGTTGAGGTTTTAACACCTCATACCTGAGTAACTTTGAATCAAAACACTTCTTGGACCTTTTGTAAGTCCTCTTCTTGCTTGTTCTTGTATTTCAAGCATGAAAGTCAAACAGAGTTTGACTTTCAGCTTTGACCAGTCAATGGTCAACACAAAGTTCATTTGAACTTTGCAACGTGAGCGTAATCACGACGGTTATAGTCCCTTGTGACTATACCTACTGATTACCACGTTGACTTGGCGTAGTGACGAGTCGTAGTTTCGGCCAAAATGTGTATTTGTGCGTATTTTGTAACCAAACTACTCTTGGGTATCAAAACCGTTTGTTTTGATACCAAAACCATTTTTCTAACTTAACTAAACATGTCTTAACATGTTTAGCTCATCACTTTTAGTTTAGTGCTTGTGTAGAGTCGTAAGTCAAGCGGACTAAACACCCGCTTAGACTTTCGAACTCGACCCGTTCGGTCGATCATTAGGATCCGACCAAAAATGCTTAGTAACCATAGTTGCATAGGGAATAACCTTCCGAGGTTATACCTTATGGTCACTTAGGTTTAATTAGTTGTATGATAAGTAGTTTATATGCCTTAGGTAAATGACCAAAATACCCTTTTTATGCATAATTGGTAATTAAGCATATGTAACATAAATTTTTGTCACTTAATTGATTATGCAACATGTTTAGGCATATAATACTTGTCATAGGACTAGTTAGACGTCTCGAACGCGCATTTGCGCGAACGATGCGTTAAAAAAGCATAAGCTACCTTAATGGGTCGCAATGGGTCGAAAGCACTTAGGTTAGGTTCCGATCTAGAATGTAGAATTTGTTAAACCATATCACATGAGTTCCAACACTCATTTGGTTTACAAGACCTCATTCTATCCGATCTTTCGATTGAGGTGTCAATTTATTTACTACTGATTCGATTACTAGGTGCTGCTTGATTTCTCTGGTTTACTTGAGTTTGTTGAAGTTCTATTGATTGAGGATACTTTGCACTTCATGTGAGTACATAGTTCCCCTATTTTACTGTTTTCAATTGTTTTGGGGTGGTTCACATGTTAAACGATTTTCGAGGTTTAAATGATGGTTTCAAAAGCGATTAAAATGGTTTATACTAAATTAATAACGATTTCGATAAAGTGAATAAACTCGTTGGTTGTAGTTACATAACGAATGACATTCATTAGCATTGATCAAGCCGACCAGTATTAGGTTATGGTACCATAGAATCTGACAAATCCTGTTATCGTACTGCACCCATGGTTATGTGTGGGTTAGGTGGGTAATGACTGAATCTGATTGTTAACTTACCCTTTGGTGGTTTGTTAATGCGAGAAGCAAGATAGTCGAGTCACGAAGGTTTGAATGTTATTAGCGAGACGACCAAAAGTAGTTTTCACAATTAAAACAAGTTAAACGATTTTGGGGCGAATTAAACGATTTGAAACGAATTAAACGAGATAAACGATTTGATTAAACGATTGGTTTTGGGTTGTGATTAGATAATGGGACGGGTGTAGCATGATAAAAGCATGGTAGATACGCCACTGGTACATCTTATATATAAGTGATCTTATCATACTACATTTTGTGTCATTATTTAGTTCACTGGGGAAACGATTTTGAAACGATGTCACATAACGATGTTTTCGAGAAGTTATAAACCATACGAGTTTTATTCACGAGTTTTTACGAAATGTTTTACGAGTTGGTTTACTAAAACAAATGTTTTGGGGTTAAGAATCATGGCTATGAGATTTTATAAGTTATAACCAACTTGATTTGAGTTGGTTAATTATGTTGCAATACACTTTTCAAAACAAGGTGTGTATTTTTGACTCTGATAGTCTAATAAAGTATTGCAGCATGTAAACGAGCCATGAGTCCGATACTCTCATAAAACCTATGTACTCACCAACATTTCTTTGCTGACTTTGTTTTTACATATGTTTCAGGTGATGTTGCTTGATGTTGATTGCTAGGATGCATGAGTCACATAGGATCTGGACGAGGCCTTAGTGACATAATAACAATATTAGTCGATATGTAACTTGTTGGTTTGGTTTTAAAACAATGTTAATGTAAATATTCTAATAAAACGAAACTTTATGTATCCATGGTTGTGAAACAATAATTCTGCCACGACACTCCCCGACGTTTCCGCCACGGTTTGTTGTTTTAACGTGGTCGGGGTGTGACAGAAGAGTTGGTATCAGAGCCAATGGTTATAGGGAATTAGGTTATTAGTAATGCTTTGACCTAGACTATAACTTTCTAGGACCCCAACGCAAGTTTTCTGCGTTTAGATTTTTAAAAACAAAACCGTCACCTACCCTTAGGTGATAACCACAACGAGAACACAAATTTCGAATCTGCTTTGAAAATTAATCATCCGTTCTAGGATGATTGATTACTAGGTTTTGAACCCTTCCAGTTTGACTCATATTTGGCTTGGTGCCTTTTGAGTTTTCAAAATCTCGTTAAAGTTTGGGTCTAAATAATGTGAACACGTGCAAATTGGAAGAGTGAATGCCTGTACCCTGAGTTTTCTGTCTAAGGCTAGAGTGTTCGTACAAATCCACATAATCGGACCAATCACTCTTACCTGGGAACTCCTGGGGTGAGTGTTCACTTATAGGCGAGCATGTCTTCGCGATACGTTATTTTGAACCATTTACTTTGATTAGTCACTGCGTGTCGTTTGTTTGTTTGAGGTAACGGACAAATGATCGCCTTCCTTGTGTTTTCTCGATATTTTCAATACCGCGTTTGTTTTTCCTAATTGTCGACCTCACTCGTTTCTCATATTTCCTTTTAGACAATGCCTCCTCGACGTGATGCACAATCTTTTACTGCTAAAGAAGTCGCAGCCCTTGTCTCTCAGCAAATGGCTGCTGTGCTTCCAGGCGTTGTGACCCAGATCCACGTGTTATACAACAAAAATAATAATAACAACAATAATGCTCCATGTAATTTCAAGAATTTCAATTCTGCTAAACCGCTAAAGTTTTCTGGGTCGCAAGGAGCAACTGCGCTCCTGCAGTGGTTCGAGAGTATCGAGAGCACATTCAGACATGAGCAGTGTCTGAATGAGCGTAAGGTTGAATTTGCATCAAGTGTGTTTGAGAAGCGTGCTCTTACATGGTGGAACGGAGTGATGCATGATAGGGGTGCCGAAGTGGCATTGGCACAGACATGGGAAGAGCTTCGAGCTCTCATGATGAAAGAGTTTTGTCCCTGTCACGAAATTCGAGCTTTGGAACGAGAGTTTGACGATCTAAAGCAAGATGGGGGAGAACACGTGCATATACGGATCGTTTTGAAGAACTCAATCTTTTGTGTCCTACTATGGTTACCCCGTTGGAGAAAGCGATAGAGAGGTATATCGATGGTTTACCCGATTCCATACAGGATATTATGACTGGCATTAATCCAACTACTGTTTGTCACGCGATCGAGTTGTCTGCTACCCTGACTGAGTCTCAGGTCAGGAACGGTAAACTTACCCGCATGGGTGATAAGAAAAAGTCGACCGATTCTGTTAAAGGCAATGATAAGGGTAAGAATAAGAAAGGTTAGTCATTGAAGAAGTCAAGGAAGCGCAAGGCTTCCCAAAATTTTGCAGTAACTGTACAAAATGCTCAGAACCCTCAGAACCAACAGCCGCGAAGAAAGTATATGCTGGTACCGCACCTCATTGTGCTCGCTGCAACGGTCATCATGTTGCACAACAAGCTTGCAAGCAATGCACTACGTGTGGTAAACTTGGGCATCTGGCCAACATCTGTCGTTTGGGTCAGAATCAGGTTGCTCAGGTTCCAACACAGGTTCAGGGGAATGCTGCGAGATTCCCACCGGGTTCATGTTTCAATTGTGGAGAGTTTGGTCACTTCCGCAACAACTGCCCGAGGTTGGTGAATGCAAATGCGAATCCGAACGTGAATGTCAACGCGAATGTGAATCCCGCTAGTGGGCGAGCGTACAATCTGAATGCAAACGAGGCGAGGGCTGACAACGAGGTTGTCAATGGTACGTTTCTTGTTAACAATCGACCTGCATCTATTCTTTTTTATTCTGGTGCCGATAGAAGTTTTGTTTCATTATCATTTGAGCCTTTTCTTGCAATACCTAGAACTAAACTGAGGAAACCCTTATCTGTCGAAGTTGCTACTGGTAAACCTCTTGTTCTCGATTCTGTTATTCGTAATTGTCAGTTGAACCTTGATCACCATCTTTTTTCTATTGACCTCACACCGATGCAACTTGGGAGTTTCGATATTATCGTGGGGATGGATTGGTTAACCAAACATCATGCTGAGGTAGTTTGTTTTGATAAGATCGTTCATATTCCTCTTTTGTCTGGCGATGTTCTTGAAGTTCATGGCGAGAAACCTTCTGGTGGTTTGAAACTCATGTCGCGTATGGAAGTCCAAAGGTATTTACGAAAAGGATATGTTGCTTTTCTAGCACATGTCACCGAGGAGAAAGACAAGAGCAAGAGTATTCGGGATATTCCGATTGTTCGGGATTATCCAGAGGTGTTTCCTGATGAACTGCCTGGTTTGCCTCCAGTTCGTAAAGTCGAGTTTCATATTGACCTTGTACCCAATGCCAACCCGATTGCGAAAGCACCTTATCGTCTTGCACCGTCGGAGATGCAAGAGTTATCGAAACAGCTTCAAGAGTTATCTGATAAAGGATTCATCCGTCCGAGCTTTTCGCCTTGGGGTGCTTCTGTCCTCTTCGTGAAAAAGAAAGATGGATCTTTTCGAATGTGTATCGATTATCCTGAGCTTAACAAGCTTACCATTAAGAATCAATATCCCCTACCTCGAATCGATGATCTCTTTCATCAGCTACAAGGTGCTACCTGTTTCTCCAAGATCGATCTGCGTTCTGGGTATCATCAACTTCGTGTTCTCGAATGTCACACCCCCAAAAATCCACACGCGGAGTATCACCGCCTGGAGACGTGACTGACTAGGATCAAGCCACCAATCATATTGAACATTGTAAGTAATAAATAAAATTCTATCCAACAATACGAAAGGTGTTCAAAACAAAACATAGTTAAGTGTTTAGCGGAAACATAAATATGAAAACCCAACATAAGTATTAAGTTCGAAATGTTATAATGTTTTTAACATGGCACCCATTGTCCATGTCCCACAACGACCGCGCCTCCCTGTGCAAGCTCCATGAATACCTATCGACTTGCAAGGCATGTAACAACGAGTCAACAACAAAGTTGAGCGAGTTCACAGTTGATTGTTCAGTTATTGAGTTCGTATAAAAAATCGTAAGTTTGTTTCAGAATCATGTATTACCCAGTATCCTTGTTTCCCAAACCTTTACGATATTTAGTGGGGGCTTCCCATGCTGTATATTACTAGACTAGTGGTATCTATAGGTGTCCTTCCCAATCCGAGGACAGTGATAAGTATGAGATTACGTAAGTTTTACGTAAGTGCCCTTCCCAATCCGAGGACATTGGTACGTAGCGAGTACGTAGATTTAGCGCTGGCGTCCTTCCCAATCCGAGGACGGTGGTACGTAGCGAGTTCGTAGGTTTAGCACTGGCGTCCTTCCCAATCCGAGGATGGTGGTACATAGCGAGTACGTAGGTTTAGCGCTGGCGTCCTTCCCAATCCGAGGACGGTGGTAAGTAGTCTAGTAGTGGTATATGTACAAGTTCTGTCGTAGTTATTCAATCCCATTCCCAACCCACCGGGAATCCAATGCCTTAGAAGTGTGAACTCACCTCGGTTTGCTCGGTAAGATTATTACTCGCTCACAAATAATTCAATCCAAGCCTATAGTATTTACACATGCGTAATCAGTTGATAAGAACATAGTTCAAGTAACAGTCATGATCATCACATGTATTCGAGCAATAACTAACACATAGCATTTAACAGTTATACAAGCTCATGCAAGTCACGCTTATCATTAACAACAGCTAACTAACCCAGTTAACCCTTAACAGACCTAACCGAGTTACTAAGCATGTTTAATAGCTTGACGAAACATACTTGTTTCGTCGTGAACCCCTTCGGCGAAACCCCCATGTTTCGTCGTAATCCCCATCGATGAAACTCTCCAGTTTCGTCGACAAGCAACTGTTAAGTGGCGTAACAGTTTCAAATACCGAAAAACCCTAATCACTAACAGCCGTATCACCACCGTCATCAATCATACAGTCATCATTCGAACATAATATGCATTATACTACTAATCATTAATCCATATGCATCACAACACAACCTCTAGCAAGAACCCTGAATCATCAAGTAACCATACATGACTTCGATTGAAATCTGGAATGTAGTAAATGATCAGATCTACTCAATCGCAAGAACTCTACCAAACAGTAACATGGTCCAAATCAGCGAACATAAACGAATACAAATCTCAAACATCTGATTTAGTCTCATGGATTAACAACCGAATATCAAACCCTACTATTTATCATTCTATCCTCTAATCATCTCATAATGGGTAATCAGATTCACCATTTCAAATATCATTAACAATGGAATCTCGATATGCATAATCATCGTGACAATCATCATAAATCAGACAGAGAAATCAAGTTATGACAACAAGCATTTACCCAAACAATCTAAACAGTATAACAAGCAATCAATTCTGATTATTACACACTAACCGATTACGGAATGAACTAGCAAGGATCCGGGAGGGTGAGTAATTGCCGTCGCACAAAGGATGAACTCTAGGGTTTGCAAGAATGACGACTCACGTACCCTACTTACTCTAAATACGTAAACTGTAACTGTTGGGCCTTAACTGGGCCTCGGCGTAACATTGGGCCGGCGAAACACCCCGTTTTGTCGAGGTGATTGTGATGAAACTCCCCCGTTTCGTCGAGACAGTTAGCGGCGAAACTGTGGGTTTCGTCGAGGTTGTTTGGGGTACAACATTTTAAGATTTTAACTTCTACACAGGTTAACAGGTTACTAGCTAAAATCATCAAACATTTAACACAATAATCACAATACAATCTAACATATCACAAACGGGTACGGTTACAAAGCAACAAGTCGTGTAAACAACAATTTAAACAATTAACGTGCAATTAATGCGAAGATAGAATCTTTGAAACTCGAGTTGTCACATTATCACCAACTTGAAAGAAATTTCTTCCCGAAATTTAGCATGCGGTTACTGAGGAAGCTAGTTAAGTTTGCGTGGTTTACTGGTTTTCCTGGGGTGTCACATCATCCCCCCGTTGATTTGGAATTTCATCCCGAAATTCCACAGTAGCTTCAGCCTCAGTAGTGGTTGCACTGTTCTCGAACAACTTGGGATACTTGAGTTTCATTTGGTCTTCTCGTTCCCATGTGAACTCTGGGCCACGACGGGAGTTCCAACGAACTCGAACAAGAGGTATTCTGGTGTGCTTGAGGACCTTAACGTCTCGGTCCGTGATTTCAACTGGTTCTTCGACGAATCGCAACTGGTCGTCTATAGTGAGCTCCTTAAAAGGAACTATGAGAGTCTCATCTGACAGACATTTCTTCAGATTTGACACGTGAAATACGTTATGAACTCCACTAAGTTCTGCGGGTAGGTTTAGTTTGTAGGCCACTTTGCCTATTTTCTCGATGATTTCGAACGGTCCGACATAACGCGGATTGAGTTTGCCTCGTTTGCCAAAACGAACTACACCTTTCCATGGTGAGACTTTGAGTAGCACTCGATCCCCAACCTGGAACTCGAGTGGTTTCCTGCGCTTATCAGCGTAGCTTTTCGGACGGTCACGAGCTGCCGCCATTCGTTGTCGTATTTGTGCAATCCTTTTCGTTGTGTCTACTACAAGTTCTGGACCTATGATTTAGCTGTCACCAACTTCTGCCCAGCAAAGAGGTGATCGGCATTTATGTCCGTACAATGCCTCAAACGGAGCGGCTTGAATGCTGGTGTGGTAACTGTTATTATACGAAAATTCCACTAACGGCAGATGTTTTTCCCAACCATTGCCAAAATCGATCACACATGCCCTAAGCATGTCTTCAAGGGTTTGGATGGTGCGTTCAGACTGCCCATCTGTTTGTGGATGATATGCTGTGCTCATGTCTAAACGTGAGCCAAAGGATTTGTGCATAGCCTGCCACAATTCAGAAGTAAAACGTGCATCACGATCGGAAATAATGGAGGTTGGCACCCCGTGCCTCGAAACCACTTCTTTTAAGTAAACATCTGCTAAATAGTAGAGAACTTGTCTGTTTCTTTGATGGCCAAAAAGTTGGGGATAAAACGTGCATCACGATCGGAAATAAAGTAGAGAACTTGTATGTTTCTTTGATGGCCAAAAAGTGTGCAGACTTAGTCAATCGATCCACTATCACCCAAATAGTATCATTTCCACGTTGAGATCTAGGCAGGCCAGTAACAAAATCCATGGAAATTTGTTCCCATTTCCATTGTGGTATCTCTGGTTGTTGGAGTAGGCCCGATGGTTTCTGATATTCGGTCTTGACTCTCGCACAAGTCAAACATTTGCTGACGTAGGTTGCTATGTGGGCTTTCATGCTAGGCCACCAGTACGTAGTCTTCAAGTCGTGGTACATCTTATCCGAAGCAGAATGTACTGAGTAGCGAGACTTATGTGCTTCATCCATCACCAGCTCGCGTAAGTTTCCATAGTGTGGGACCCAAATGCGCCCTGTAACATAGTAAGCGCCATCTCCCTTTTGTTCTAATCGTTTCCTTGACCCACGTAGGGACTCCGCCCTGACGTTCTCTGCTTTCAATGCTTCAACCTGAGCATCCCGTATCTGAGTAGGAAGACTAGATTGGATGGTAAGTTGTAATGCACGCACGCGTTTAGGTGTAGTATCCTTTCGACTAAGGGCGTCGGCCACCACATTGGCTTTGCCCGGAGGTACTTGATCATGCATTCGTAGTCATTTAAGAGCTCGACCCATCGATGTTGTCGCATGTTCAACTCTTTCTGTTTGAAGATATGCTCGAGACTCCTGTGATCGGTGTAAATGGTGCACTTGGTACCGTACAGGTAATGTCTCCATATCTTGAGTGCGAAAACAACAGCTCCCAGCTCCAGATCGTATGTAGTGTAATTCTTTTCGTGAACTTTAAGTTGGCGCGATGCATAAGCAATGACTTTATCCCGTTGCATCAACACGCAACCAAGACCCTGAATTGACGCGTCGCAATAAACCACAAAATCGTCTGTGCCTTCAGGCAATGAAAGAATCGGTGTGCTACAAAATATGTCTTTCAAGTGCTGAAATGCAGATTCTTGTGTATTACCCCAACAATAGGTGACACCTTTCTGAGTTAGTGAAGTGAGAGGTTGTGCAATCTTGGAGAAATCCTTGATGAACCTTCTGTAATAGCCTCCAAACCCAAGAATTGGCGGATTTTTGTTGGCGTACGGGGTGCAGGCCAGTTCTTGATCGAGTCTACCTTGGATGGATCAACATGATTCCCATCCTTGTTTACCACATGGCCTAGGAAATGGACTTCACGAAGCCAGAAGTCGCATTTCAAAAACTTAGCATAAAGTTGCTCTGTTCGAAGCAGTTCCAAGATAATCTGCAGATGTTGCTCGTGCTCCTCCCGACTCTTAGAGTAGATCAGAATGTCGTCGAAGAATACTATAACAAACTTATCCAGGTAAGGCTTGCACACTCTATTCATAAGATCCATGAAGACTGCGGTTGCGTTTGTCAATCCAAAAGGCATAACCAGGAACTCATAATGCCCATAATGAGTCCTGAACGCTGTCTTAGAGATATCCTCGTCTCGGACTCTCAGTTGATGATAGCCTGACCTCAAGTCAATCTTCGAATAATAGCTCGAACCTTGCAGCTGATCGAACAAGTCATCAATGCATGGAAGTGGATAGCGATTCTTTACGGTCACCTTGTTGAGTTCGCGGTAGTCAATACACATTCGGAAGGTACCGTCTTTCTTCTTCACAAATAATACTGTAGCTCCCCAAGGCGAAGAGCTAGGACGAATAAAACCCTTATCCAAGAGCTCTTGTAGTTGCGTGGATAGTTCTTCAAGTTCTGAGGGAGCTAGACGATAAGGTGCACGAGCTATGGGCGCTGCTCCAGGAGCTAGCTCGATCTGAAATTCAACCTGACGGTGAGGCGGAAGACCAGGTAATTCCTCAGGGAATACCTCGGGAAGGTCACGTACGATCGGAATATCTTCAATCTTCTTTTCTTTCGAGGATGCATCAGAAACGAGGGCTAGGATAGCAGTGTGGCCCTTTCGCAAACACTTCTGGGCCTTAAGAAAATAAATGATACCCACCACGGTACCACTCTTGTCGCCATGAATCACTAATGGTTCCCCATCTGGACGAGGAATGCGGACGATCTTCTCCTTGCAAAGGATCTCTGCTCGATGTTGCGATAACCAATCCATACCAATAACAATGTCGAAACTACCCAAAACAATAGGAATGAGGTCGATAGAGAAGGTCTGGCCAGCTAAGATGAGATTACAACCCTTAACTATGTGTGTGGCCTCTAAACTTTTACCATTTGCTAGCTCTACCATGTGCTTGGTGTTCAAAAGTATTGGGACACGCTTAAGCATTTGACTAACTTTTAGAGACACATAACTGGTATCGGCACCCGAATCAAATAAAACTTTAACATAAAAGTCATCCAGAATGAACTTACCTATTACGACGTTGGGGTCATTCCTTGCATCACCCAGACCAATCACGAACGCACGGCCCCGGGCGCCATTGTTTCCATTGTTTCCCCCATTGCTGCCCCCATTATTGTTCCCGTTTCCTTGGTTGTGGTTCTGATTCTGATTCTGATTTAACTGTGGGCAGTGTCTCTTGAAGTGACCTTCACCGCCACACTAAAAGCATCCCCTGTTGCCCTGTTGCTGTTGCTGATTCTGTGGTGCTTGCTGTTGCTGCTGACGATTCTGATTTGCAGGCCATGAGCTCCTGCATTCCTTGGCTTCATGACCCATCCTGAGACACCTCTGACAACGAACCTTGTTGCACTGACCACTGTGGTGTTTGTTGCATCTATTGCACTTTGGGTGATTTCCCCTGTATCCACCCTGACCCTGATCTTGACCCCCTGAAGATTGCTGACTGGGACTCTTGAAATCGTCTGTCTTTCGTTATTGAGCCTGTGACTGAACAGAGGTTGAACCCTTGCTTGAGATCCCATCCCATTTACGCTTGTTGTCGTTGGGGGCATCAGATGTAGTGGTAGTAGCACTAGTACGCTTTGGTAACCTGTTCTGCTCCACCGCCTGATCAGTGAGACGATGACCCAACTTGATGATTTGCTGAATAGTGCCAAGATTAGCTGAGGTCACGTGACTTTGAATTTCTGGCACCAAACCTTTAAGGTACAGCTCGATGCGCTTGATAGGAGGATCTACCATAGTAGGACACAATATTGCCAGCTCATTCGACCTTTTTGTATACGCTTCGATTTCTGACCCTGTCATCTTTAGGTTGAAGAACTCGACCTCCAACTTGTGGATGTCATCACGACTGCAGTATTCTTCCTTGATCAGTTCCTTGAAATCGTTCCATGGGGTGGCGTTAGCAACTCCCAACCCTAACATTTGAACTTGCGCTTTCCACCAAGTTAACGCAATGCCCTCAAATGTTCCAGTAGCATACTTCACCCTACGATCTTCAGGGAATTCACACATCTCGAAGACCGATTCGAGCTTCTCAAACCAGTGGAGGAGGCCTACCGCTCCTTCAGTGCCACTGAAAGTAGTATGTCGACAGTCCATAAAAGTTTTGAAGGTACATGCAGGAGGCTGAGCATGTTGACCTCCTGGCTGAGCGGCTGTAAGTGCTGCAGTAACTTGTTCGTTGATTAAAGCCGTCAGCTGGGCCTGAGTCATGTTGATACGTCCACTCATGATCTTCATATCAAAGGAAACATGAGTGAGAGGGGTTCGCAAAAGTGCGAATGACAGAAGAGAGTAAGCACACAAGTGTTTTCAATCAATAGTTTCTACGTTTATCTCAGTATATCATGAGCAAAGTTCTATGTAACTAGCAAGTAGGCAATATAAACACAAATCATATCACCTATAGTGTTGAGTCTTGCACGTGGAGCGAAGCGTCGTTGTGGATCATTGAGCACTGTTCTGGTTATAGTCTGGTTTTATCCAAAAGTTTTCCCCTTTTAAAACCAAGTTCACTATAACTAATGGCTCTGATACCAATCTGTCACACCCCAAAAAATCCACACGCGGAGTATCACCGCCTGGAGGCGTGACTGACCAGGATCAAGCCACCAATCATATTGAACATTGTAAGTAATAAATAAAATTCTATCCAACAATACGAAAGGTGTTCAAAACAAAACATAGTTAAGTGTTTAGCGGAAGCATAAATGTGAAAACCCAACATAAGTATTAAGTTCGAAATGTTATAATGTTTTTAACATGGCACCCATTGTCCATGTCCCACAACGACCGCGCCTCCCTGTGCAAGCTCCATGAATACCTATCGACCTGCAAGGCATGTAACAACGAGTCAACAACAAAGTTGAGCGAGTTCACAGTTTAATGTTCAGTTATTGAGTTCGTATCAGAAATCGTAAGTTTGTTTCAGAATCATGTATTACCCAGTATCCTTGTTTCCCAAACCTTTACGATATTTAGTGGGGGCTTCCCATGTTGTATATTACTAGACTAGTGGTATCTATAGGTGTCCTTCCCAATCCAAGGACAGTGATAAGTATGAGATTACGTAGGTTTTACGTAAGTTTCCTTCCCAATCCGAGGACAGTGGTACGTAGCGAGTACGAAGATTTAGCGCTGGCGTCCTTCCCAATCTGAGGACGGTGGTACGTAGCGAGTACGTAGGTTTAGCCCTGGCGTCCTTCCCAATCCGAGGACAGTGGTAAGTAGTCTAGTAGTGGTATATGTACAAGTTCTGTCGTAGTTATTCAATCCCATTCCCAACCCACCGGGAATCCCATGCCTTAGAAGTGTGAACTCACCTCGGTTTGCTCGGTAAGATTAATACTCGCTCACAAATAATTCAATCCAAGCCTATAGTATTTACACATGCGTAATCAGTTGATAAGCACATAGTTCAAGTAACAGTCATGATCATCACATGTATTCGAGCAATAACTAACACATAGCATTTAACAGTTATACAAGCTCATGCAAGTCACGCTTATCATTAACAACAGCTAACTAACCCAGTTAACCCTTAACAGACCTAACCGAGTTACTGTGCATGTTTAATAGCTTGACGAAACATACTTGTTTCGTCGTGAACCCCTTCGGCGAAACCCCCATGTTTCGTCGTAATCCCCATCGACGAAACTCTCCGGTTTCGTCGACATGTGTTTTGTCGACAAGCAACTGTTATGTCGCGTACAACCGAATACAAATCTCAAACATCTGATTTAGTCTCATGGATTAACAACCGAATATCAAACCCTACTGTTTATCATTCTATCCTCTAATCATCTCATAACGGGTAATCAGATTCACCATTTCAAATATCATTAACAATGGAATCTCGATATGCATAATCATCGTGACAATCATCATAAATCAGACAGAGAAATCAAGTTATGACAACAAGCATTTACCCAAACAATCTAAACAGTATAACAAGCAATCAATTCTGATTATTACACACTAACCGATTACGGAATGAACTAGCAAGGATCCGGGAGGGTGAGTAATTGCCGTCGCACAAAGGATGAACTCTAGGGTTTGCAAGAATGACGACTCACGTACCCTACTTCCTCTAAATATGTAAACTGTAACTGTTGGGCCTTAACTGGGCCTCGGCGTAACATTGGGCCGGCGAAACTCCCCGTTTCGTCGAGGTGATTGTGACGAAACTCCCCTGTTTCGTCGAGACGGTTAGCGGAGAAACTCTGGGTTTCGTCGAGGTTGTTTGGGGTACAACATTTTAAGATTTTAACTTCTACATAGGTTAACAGGTTACCAGCTTAAATCACCAAACATATAACATAATAATCACAATACAATCTAACATATCACAAACGGGTATGGTTACAAAGCAACAAGTCATGTAAACAACAATTTAAACAATTAACGTGCAATTAATGCGAAGATAGAATCTTGGAAACTCGAGTTTTCACATCGAAGAAGATATTCCCAAAACTGCATTTCGCATAAGATATGGGCACTATGAGTTCACAATCATGCCTTTTGGTCTGACGAATGCTCCAGCTATCTTCATGGACTTAATGAATAGGGTCTGTAAGCCTTATTTAGACAAGTTCATCATTGTATTCATCAACGACATTCTTGTTTATTCGAAGTCTCGAGCCGATCATGAGCAACACCTTCGTTTGACTCTGGAACTCCTAAAGAAGGAACAACTTTTTGCTAAATTCTCCAAGTGTGAATTCTGGCTTAAAGAAGTTCAATTTTGGGTCATATAGTCAACGAGCAGGGTATTCATGTAGATCCATCCAAAATAGCTGCTATTAAGGATTTGAATACACCAACGACACCTACAGAGATTCGATCTTATCTTGGTCTTGCTGGATATTATCGATGGTTTATTTCAAACTTCTCAAAGATTGCGGTTCCACTCACTGCTTTGACACAGAAGAATAAGCCTTTTGAGTGGGGACCTAAGCAAGAAGAAGCATTTCAAACGATAAAACAAAATCCTTGTGATGCTCCTGTTCTATCTTTGCCTGAGGGAAATGATGATTTCGTTGTCTATTGTGACGCGTCGAATCTATGACTTGGTTGCGTTCTTATGCAACGAGGTAAAGTCATAGCTTATGCGTCTAGACAGCTGAAAATTCATGAGAAGAACTACACAACTCATGATCTTAAGTTAGGTGCTGTGGTTTTCGCTCTTAAAATTTGGAGACACTATCTTTATGGCACGAAGTGTGTGGTTTTCACAGACCACAAAAGTCTCCAGCATATTCTAAATCAGAAGGAGCTGAACATGAGGCAACGGCGTTGGGTTGAGCTCTTAAGTGATTATGATTGCGAGATTCGCTACCATCCTGGTAAGGCGAATGTCGTAGCTAATGCGCTTAGTTGAAAAGAGCGAGTCAAGCTTCATTCTGTTCACACTCTATCTGATCTTCAAACTCGTGTCCATCAAGCTCAACAATTTTGTGTTTCACAAATTTTGATAGGTAAGGAATTACCACATCAGCTTGAGCTTAAGCTCGAAAGGAAAGACGATGGTTTGCTTTATTTCAAGGATCATTTGTGGATTCCGAAAAAAGACGATCTTCGCACCTTGGTAATGGACGAATCTCATAAGTCTCGATATTCTATCCATCCTGGTGCTGATAAAATGTACAAGGATCTTCGTACTCAGTACTGGTGGCCTGGTATGAAGAAGGATGTTGCCTTGTATGTATCGAAATGCCTAACTTGTCTCAAAGTTAAGGCTGAACATCAACGACCTTCTGGTTTGCTTGTACAACCAGAGATACCGGTTTGGAAGTGGGAGAACATTGCGATGGATCTCATCACTAAATTACCACGTACATCTAAGGGTCACAACGCGATTTGGGTTGTTATCGATCGTTTAACGAAATCAGGTCATTTTATTCCGATTCGCGAGGATCTATCTGCTGATAAACTTGCAAAGATTTATCTTGATGAGATAGTATCTCGACATGGTGTTCCTTTGGATACCATTTCTGATCGTGATGCTCAATTTTCATCTCATTTTTGGAAGACCATGCAATCTGCTTTGGGGACCCAACTAAATCTAAGCACTGCTTATCATCCCCAAGCAGATGGTCAATCTGAGAGAACGATTCAAACTTTGGAGGATATGCTTAGAGCATGCGTGATAGACTTTGGTGGTAATTGGGATTCTCATCTTCCATTGATCGACTTCTCTTACAACAATAGTCATCATGCTAGTATTAATATGGCACCATTCGAAGCTCTCTACGGTCAAAAATGTCGTTCACCTGTCTGTTGGAATGAGATCAGTGAAGCTCAGCTTATTGGACCTGAGCTCATTCTAGAAACAACAGACAAAATCAAGAAAATTCGTGATAATCTTGTGACAGCTCGAAGCCGTCAAAAGAGTTACGCGGATATGCGACGCAAGCCCTTAGAATTTCAAGTCGGAGACCATGTCCTACTCAAGGTGTCACCTTGGAAGGGAGTGGTGAGATTTGTAAAGAAAGTAAAACTTACACCTCGATATGTGGGACCATTTAAGATTGTGGAAATAATTGGAAAGGTTGCCTATCGGCTAGAGCTACCTCCAGAACTTGGAAATATTCATCCGACTTTTCACGTGTCCAATTTGCGAAAGTGTTTAGCTGTAGTTGATCTTCACATTCCACTAGACGAAATCCAAATCGATGAAACGATGGACTTTGTCGAGAAACCTGTGGAGATAATGGACCGTACATTCAAACAGTTGAAGAACAAACGGATTCGATTGGTCAAAGTTCGCTGGGAGTCCAAACGTGGCCCAGAGTTTACTTGGGAATGTGAAGACTAAATGAAGGCGAAATATCCGCATTTGTTTTCACAAGCTTCCTCTAGTTAAAATTTCGGGACGAAATTTCCTAAAGTAGGGGAGACTGTGACAACTGTGTTCTGTAATCGTCGTATAATGTAAAACAATGTCAATTATCAATACAACAATGTGCTTTGGTGTTATTATATGTGTTTTGGTGTTATTATGTGTGTATTTGTGTTTGATGATTTTACGATTTGATTCGATTCCGATTTCAAGCTTTAAATCGCTTTCTGGAAGGTTATACGCAAACTGGTGCGTAAACGTAGTCAGTTTAATACGACAAACACTCTGGAATAGTGACATAGGCTTAACATACCTTAAATAACCTCCACATAACTTAGAAATAAGTTTTGGATGGTCTGGTGTGTTGAAATCAAGTTTGTTCGATCACAGGGACTAATTGTGTCAAACTGTGAAACTATATCGATTTGTATAGTAACGATCATTCCGGAACTTGATCATAAGTTAAACATACCCTAAATATCCTTTATGTAGGATCGTGTACGGACCCAAAACGAGTCGATCAGAGGTGTTCTACACAATATGAAAGGTGGAAACAGACATATTGTGTGTGATTCAGCAAGATATACACTTTAACTGTTTGGTTTATTGATCTAGAAACGATTTACAGCACGCAAACACTTCGACGGAGCTTCGCCGTCAGAAAACCCCTTCTCTAATTCCGTTTCAAATGAAACGGACCTATCCTCTATTTATAGACATCTAATTCCGTTTGAAACTTGCTTAAACGATATTACAGTTCATGCGAAATTAAGACTCAAACGGAATTACATGCTAATTCCGTACGAAATTACATGTGACATCTTCAAGCGGAATTAAGCAGTTCAAGCAGAATTAACCTCAGTCTTGATTTCTCGATCTTCGTACCCTGAGCAATGCAAGACTCGATACAAGACGAAGTCGACAGACGCATGCACCAACAGACTCCCCCTCGAATGTTGACGAGTCTTAAGTGTCGAGTCTTCAATGTCTTCAGTCTTTATCAGTCTGATCGTTTTCTGAAGTATCTGACAGGGTAAACATCTTTAATCTTCTTCTTACTTTCCTCTTCAACATCAACACACTCCCCCTCTCGACATGCTTTTACAGGATCAGGATAATGACCTGGCTCTATTCTTAGTTTCAGAATCCAGACTATCCTGCACATCCTCTACCGCACAATAAATTTCACAAATTTAACATTTAATAAATTTATGCTCTTGATTATAAATTGTATACACAAATCAATAAATGATTTTACAATGTTAATCTCTGATGAATCACTTGTATGAAAAACATTTTTCTTTTTAAAATCTTTTTCTTGTTTCAAACATACTCCCCCTCACAAGTTGTCATCATGTTTAGCACTTGGAATTTTGAAAATCAGCTCTCCAACATCAGTTTTTGAAAATCTTTTTGCATTTTTCAAAATTTATGCTAAAACACACTGAAAATCTTTTTGGATTTTTGAATAGAAAGAAATGCAGTAAAGAAATATTTACATACAATATTATTTTTGTGAGTTTGTGTAAGAGGATCATATCAGTTTATGAGACAAATCACCAACACCGTTAAGCTTTAAACATTTTAGTTCTAAACGATTCACTTAGATTGTCAGTATACTGATCCACTTAAATTCTCACACAAAGTTCAACTGTTTCGAGATATGAGATTAATATTTTAGAGACTTAAACTTATTCGCGTATCCCACATCAGAATATACTCCTGTATCCAGATCCCAATATTCAGTCTTACAGGTGAGTATACCACAGATGATATCTGTAAAGGGTTAAATGCGAGGGCCGTGAGAGCTCAGGTCAGAACTTCCGTTCAACAGAGAGATGACGGCTTCGACTTTTGGTATGTCCCCTTTAGAGGATCTTTTTTTTTCAACAGCACATGATTAGCATTTTGCAATGTTTCATCATTTTTTATGCTGAGGGTGATGCTATATTTCAAGCAAGCAGAAAGTATTCTCCGGGGACTAGGCCATTGCTTCCGCAAAATCAGAAGTCCCGGGATAATACCACAGATATCACTGAGCATAAAGACCTAGTATCTCAGAAAGAGGGACCTTTCAAACAAGATTTCGGGGGTTACCCATATATTCAAGAGATGTTCCCCACGATATAAGCAAGTTTGAAATTTTGGTTTATATCTCGTCACAATCTACTAAATGTGCAAAAACCTACTGGCATATCATCAGTGAGATCATTTATCACATTTTGATTTTCCAATTCTTTAGCATGCCGTGAATGTCCACTGATGTACTATCATTTCCTCTTTTCGACACCAAAACTCATTTTTGATTTTATCATGTTTTTGTCTTTTTCAAATTTTCAAATGTTTTTGGATTTTCAGAAATACTTACTCCCCCTAAAATTCAAACACATTTAAGGAAATTTGAAAACAAACTGTACAATTAAAATGACAACTGATATCAAATCACTTCAATTCGCCATCCACTTGGCATAAACAATCAGAACTTCCCCTTGCAACAAACTATTTTCTCATTATGATTTCAAAACACTTAAGTTTGTTTTAACCAGAATGATTTTTCCGAAAAATAAGTTTTGTTGATTTTACGAACCATTTGTAGGTATGGGGATCACTTCATCACATTGTCTTCTCAAACACTTGTAAGAATGATCAAATCAAGTTCAATCTAATGACCTTGATTAATCATTTGAAAGTGAAAACCTTCTTCAACCATATATAGATTCACTTCACCAATCATACCATTTGTAATACAAAATATAACAAATTAAAGATATCACCTGCAAATTTACCAATCAAACAATTCAAGAATGATGCCGATTCCTGCTCCACTCTTACCAACCTGGGAGCTCCGGCAAGTCATATTACTCACTTATTAAAAACAGACATCCAAGCTTCACCAAACTTGGATGTTTCCTCCTCAACTTCACCTGGGTAATAAGTTGCTTTCTTTGTGGCATAAAAATCTTTTACCCCTTGGCCTTTCCCTCGACCATTTTCCCAAAAATCTTTTTGACATTTCCATTAAACGCTTTCTCAACATCAAATTCTTTCTTCTCAGAATAGAATTGATTCGAGATCTCAACCTTCCCAACTTTTGATTTAAAATTCTCAGCCCTCAATGGTGGAAAATGAACATCATTCATTGGAGGCACTGAGTTTTCTTCTTTTACCTCAACCTGTGGCTCATCTGACTTTGTGGAATCAGATTCATCGCCAGATTTCACATCAAGCTTTTTAACATCTTCATAAAACTTCTTAACAAGCCACATTTGGTTGTTATTCTTAGCTCTCTTTTTATAAAAATGTGTCTTTGAACACTCACCAACTTCATATGTTGAATTTTAAAAAATTTTAAATTTTTTAGTTGGTGGTTCATTTTTCTCAACAACTTTTTCTTTCAGTTTACAAGAAACTCCCTGTTTTGTTTGTGTTGCTTTTGTACAGTTCCATGCAATGTGACCCACTTCATTGCATTTGTAACAGGTTCTAGTCTCTTTTTTCTGATTAGCTTCATTCTTCATGACCTCTTGCTTCTTGACAAGAAATTCTCAGTTTGATTGCTTCCAGAATGAGCTTTTTGATTCCTCTTCACAGCTTGTCCCTGAAACAAATTTTGTATTTGTTTTAGAAGTTTTTTCATGTTTATAATTTTCTGGTGGAATAAATCCAAGACCTTTCTTTTTGAAATTACCGTTATGGTTAGATTTCTTTTGAAAACCAGAACCAAAACCGTAACCTTTTTTCTTGTTTAAACGTTGTTGAACTCTTGAAGTGTATTTTTTAGGTTTTTCAGTAAGATTTACATCTTTTATTTCAAAAATATTGATTTCTGTTAGTTTGAAAACCTTTTTGATCTTTTTAACTTGAACACTTCTTATTAGAAATTCTTTATCAGAATATAATTTGTCTGAATCATTCAAAGTATATGCAACTTCAAATGTTTCATCCTTCAAATTAGATTTTGATAAAAGAAATTCTTTATTGTAAACCCGTTTAACCGACGACTTTGAACTGTTGACCGACGAACTCGAACTTTTGACAGACGAACTCGAACTTTTTACAGACGAACTCGAATTTCCAAACTCAGACTTTGACTCCGACTCCTCATCTGTATCCAACACCTGATCGACCACCTTTTTTATTAACTCAGACTCATGATCAATATCAGACGATGTAAAAACGACGTCAATGTTTTCTGGTAATTCATCGGTTATATCGGACTTTAACTTTATATTGACTGCCTTTTCTACTTGCTCCTCATTCGGTTTTCTAGGCGAATACCCTTCCCAAATTGGAGGCGGACACTTGTTATAACTGACACTCTGTTTCTTACCAGTATCCTTCTTCTCTTTTGGCTTCTCATCTTGAAAAACTTCTAAACCTGCAACAGTTGGATAAATTTGATCAATCAAATAATCAAAACTAGAATAACTTTGCAACAGTCTTCTAATTCTTTCATTTTCAATTTTCTCAGTCTCCAACTCTTGTTTTAGCTTGGCACATTCCTCAATGTAATGATTTATGGCTTTTTGCTTCGACATCATCACAGCATTCATCATGGTCAATGCATCTTCTCTTTCAGAATTAGTCTTTTGTAGACCAGTTACTGTTCTGTTTAGCACATCATATGACTCTTTCACATAATTGAGATTGAACAATAATTGTTCTTTCATCTTTTCTTGCTCACTCAGTTTCTCATCTTTTTATGCACATTGCTTGCAAGATTCTAAACACTTTAAGCAAGGCTTGATGACTTCCACAATATTTTCTACTTTGATGACCTTCTCAACCTCAATCACTGTTTCAGCTTCAATCACCTTCTCAGCTTCACCATTCCTCTCAGCAACATTAACTTCCTTCATCTTTTTCAACTCTTTTGCTGCTTGTTTCTTCTTCAATTTCTCCAAGCGATCTGCAAAAAAAAATTGAAAACTTTCAGGAGATAAATGAGTTTTTGCAACATTAATATGTCTTTCTTCCTCATCATCACCACTGTCATCAGTTTGTGATTGATCAAAATCTATTGTCTTTTCAGAACTATCATCTGAAGAACCAGAATCAGATGGTGTTTGATCAAAAACAGTTGCTCTTTCTGAACTTTCATCGGATGAAACAGACTCTTCTTCTTGATTCGAATCATCACTATCAAATTTTTTCATCCATTCCGTAAACAAATAAGGTTTTTGAACTATTTCTGCAATCATAGCTACAAATTTTGAATCAGATGGAATATATTTATCCCAGCTGAAGCCTTCTGCCACTTTTTCATCATCTTGATCAATGATACCATAATAAGCTTTCTTGTTTGCATCTTCGATCATTTTCCCATGAGTAGTTTGTGAATCCTTTTGTTGATACGGTTGATGAGCAACTTGTTGATATATGGCTTTTTGATAATAATCATCTTTTCCAAAAGGATTCTTTGCTCCACTCGCTTCCTGATTTTTGCATTCTCTTTTGAAATGACCTTTCTCCCTGCATCGAAAACAAGTAACTTTAGATTTATCAAAACCCAAAGTAGACACATGTGCATCCAAAAAATCATTTCTTCCTGTAATCATTTTGAACTTTTCAGCTCTTCTCAAGACACTAGCTAAACACCATTTGATGTCCATGAGCTCCATCTCTTCAGCGTCTATCTGATCATAATCCTCTTTCGTCAACATAGGATTTCCGATCCTCCCTGCAACCAAACCTTCATAGGATTGTAACACAGTTTCAAGTAACGCCATGTGATCTTTTGCAATTTCTTCAGAAAAACTTTGACCATCTGGAAGATTCAATGCAATGTTGCACTGTATCACACAACCATTCCCACTTTTTGAACTTTGAGAATGAAAACTTGAAGTTGAACTCTTCGGATTAACACTTGGATATGAAGAAACTCCACTACTGCTGTTTGAACTTTGATCAACATTTCCAGATGAGTTCCCAGCACTAAAAGCAATTTGAATTTTCGGACTCATTTCAACCTCTTGAACACTGCCTTTGTAATACATCTTCACATCTTGTTGATTACTCGGATTATTCATCCTTGCAATCTTTTGCTATTCAAGGTCTTGACCTTCAATCTTTTTAATGAACTGAGAAATCGTCAATCCATCATATTCTCCGGTGTTCTTTAAGATCATCAAAAATGTACCCCATTCTTTTTGAGGTAAAGCATCAGCTAATTTGTCAACCCATTCCTCTCGTTCTTTGGTTATGCTTAACAATGACATAGAACGCACTAAGTGACAATATCTTTCAATCAATTTCTTTGTATCTTCCCCTGGCACACTTGTGAATAGATCAAATTCTTTCTTAAGCAATGCCTTTTTACTCTTAATCATCTTCTCACTACCCTCAAATTTGATTTTAAGAGCATCCCAAATTGATTTTGAAGTTTTGTCATGTTGAAACAATACAAAGATGTCTTCTTTAATAGCTTGCTGAAGTAGACTAATCATCATCTTTTCAGCTTTGTACATGTCTCGTTCTTTATCAGTGAATTCAGAAATTGTTTTCTCAACTTGCAGATCAGTACGTGGTAGTACATATTTTTTTTTAAAAATACACTCCCAAGATCTCAAATGATTTGCTTGAACCCAGTTTTCAAACCGATCTTTCCAACCGTAATACTCCTCAATGCTCATTAGCTTCAGGGGTTTTTGCATAGTTCCAGTCTCATTTTCCAAGTTCATGTTTTGAGCAATGACAGCCGGAGTAGTCGGAGATGTGGCAAATGCATTATAAAAATCTTCACTCATGATTCAGTAAAAAAAAATTTCACAACAGTCACTTTCAAACGAAATTATATCCTTTAAACGAAATCACCTCTTCAAACGAGATTAACCTGCACACAAACTTCAAACGGAATCAAGATTCAAGCAGGATAAGAATTTCAAACGAAATTACCTATTTCAAACGAAATCACTGATTTCGTTTGAAATTTCAAGCGAAATAGCACACTGAAGCGGAATCACTAATTTCGTTTCAAACTTTCAAACTAAATATCAACTTTCAAGCGAAATTAGGTGCAAATTCAAACGGAATTACGCTGATGTCATCATTTCCCTTCAACTTTTCAAATGGAAATACAATTTTTATCAGTTTTAGATTGAATTAAAGTCCAATTTTCTCAAGGGTTTATTAAAACACTGTTTCGCTTGTGTTGTGAAAAAATTAGGCCATTTTAACCGTTAAAACTTGTTCAATTGATAAAAGAAGGTGTAGAAGTAAGAAAATGAGATGAAGTCAAGCTGAAATCTGCAGAACTCCTCCTCCTGTGCTCTGATACCACTTGTAGGATCGTGTACGGACCCGAAACGAGTCGATCAGAGGTGTTCTACACAATATGAAAGGCGGAAACAGACATATTGTGTGTGATTCAGCAAGATATACACTTTAACTGTTTGGTTTATTGATCTAGAAACGATTTACAGCATGCAAACACTTCGACAGAGCTTCGCCGTCGGAAAACCCCTTCTCTAATTCCGTTTCAAATGAAACGGACCTATCCTCTATTTAAAGACATCTAATTCCGTTTGAAACATGCTCAAACGATATTACAGTTCATGCGAAATTAAGACTCAAACGGAATTACATGCTAATTCCGTACGGAATTACATGTGACATCTTCAAGCAGAATTAAGCAGTTCAAGCGGAATTAACCTCAGTCTTGATTTCTCGATCTTTGTGCGCTGAGCAATGCAAGACTCGATACAAGACGAAGTCGACAGACGCATGCACCAACACTTTACATAGCTTAGAAATAGGCTTTGAGGGGTTCGGTATGCTAAAATAAACTTTATTGATCAATAGGGACTAAAAGCGTCAAAAAGTGCACAAGTTTGCATTTTCGCGCATATCTTACGTTCTGAATATATCCGGACATCCAAAAATTTATGTAATCATTAAAATATTTTATTTTAGTGATTGGCTTGATAAAATTCCATTCGTCGCGTAATTTGGATCGTTTTTGCGTTCGTTACGACTTCCGTCGTAATTAACCGAATAACGCAACCGTACGACCAAACGAACCGACATCCGATAATTTTTTGAGAATGTTTTGAGTTCCCTATACTTTAACATCATTTTAGAGCCTTGAAATGGGGTTAACGGGGTTTAAACGCATCAAAAAAGGCCTTAAACATGTGCAGGGACCATTTCTGCCATTTTGGCAAAATTTCTGGAACTGGCACCTGGTGGCGCTGCGCCACCACAATATGTCTCTGCCATGGCGTGGCGTGATGCCACGGCCTGATCTGGACAGAAATTTGATTTTCAGCATTTTTCAGCAACGGGGTTGAACTTGGGGGACTTTTTTGTAACTTTTACAATACCTGGAGCTGGTTTTCGACCCCCATTGTATTCTAATACCATGTACCCACATGTATGGCCAAGATTACACCCTCTAAACACATGGAATGATCCTATTGATCTCAACTTCCTATAAATAGCAAGCTTCCTCATTTGGGTTTTTTCACACCTTGATTCAACTTCTGCTCTAAGTTGAGGTTTTAACACCTCATACCTGAGTGACTTTGAATCAAAACACCTTCTTGGACCCTTTGTAAGTCCTCTTCTAGCTTGTTCTTGTATTTTAAGCATGAAAGTCAAACAGAGTTTGACTTTCAGCTTTAACCAGTCAATGGTCAACACAAAGTTCATTTGAACTTTGCAACGTGAGCGTAATCACGATGGTTATAGTCCCTTGTGACTATACCTACTGATTACCACGTTGACTAGGCGTAGTGACGAGTCATAGTTTCGGCCAAAATGCGTATTTGTGCGTATTTTGATACCAAAACCTTTTTTCTAACTTAACTAAACATGTCTTAACATGTTTAGCTCGTCACTTTTAGTTTAGTGCTTGTGTAGAGTCGTAAGTCAAGCGGACTAAACACCCGCTTAGACTTTCGAACTTGACCCGTTCGGTCGATCATTAGGATCCGACCAAAAATGCTTAGTAACCATAGTTGCATAGGGAATAACCTTCCGAGGTTATACCTTATGGTCACTTAGGGTTAATTAGTTGTATGATAAGTAGTTTATATGCCTTAGGTAAATGACCAAAATACCCTTTTTATGCATAATTGGTAATTAAGCATATGTAACATAAACTTTTGTCACTTAATTGATTATGCAACATGTTTAGGCATATAATACTTGTCATAGGACTAGTTAGACGTCTCGAACGCGCATTTGCGCGAACGATGCGTTAAAAAAGCATAAGCTACCTTAATGGGTCGCAATGGGTCGAAAGCACTTAGGTTAGGTTCCGATCTAGAATGTAGACTTTGTTAAACCATATCACATGAGTTCCAACACTCATTTGGTTTACAAGACCTCATTCTATCCGATCTTCCGATTGAGGTGTCAATTTATTTACTAGTGATTTGATTACTAGGTGCTGCTTGATTTCTCTGGTTTACTTGAGTTTGTTGACGTTCTATTGATTGAGGATACTTTGCACTTCATGTGAGTACATAGTTCCCCTATTTTACTGTTTTCAATTGTTTTGGGGTGATTCATATGTTAAACGATTTTCGAGGTTTAAATGATGGTTACAAAAGCGAATAAAATGGTTTATACTAAATTAATAACGATTTTGATAAAGTGAATAAACTTGTTGGTTGTAGTTACATAACAAATGACATTCATTAGAATTGATCAAGCCGACCAGTATTAGGTTATGGTACCATAGGATCTGACAAATCCCGTTATCGTACTGCACCCATGGTTATGTGTGGGTTAGGTGGGTAATGACTGAATCTGATTGTTAACTTACCCTTTGGTTGTTTGTTAATGCGAGAAGCAAGATAGTCGAGTCACGAAGGTTTGACTGTTATTAGCGAGACGACCAAAAGTAGTTTTCACAATTAAAACGAGTTAAATGATTTTGGGGCAAATTAAACGATTTGAAACGACTTAAACGAGATAAACGATTTGATTAAACGATTGGTTTTGGGTTGTGATTAGATAATGGGACGGGTGTAGCATGATAAAAGCATGGTAGATGTCACACCCTGGCTTTGCGGAAGCGTGGGTTTATTTGGTGTGACTTCTTAATACCATAGCAACAATCATAACAATGCTATATGATAAAAACATGAGATATTCATCCATTAATAAAGTTTAGAAAAATCTCATTTTCAACAATCACAAAATAAGTTACAAACCTTAACTTGATTTAATTGAGTTTATAAAGACTTAGCAAAAGACTTTAAACAATACTAGGTTTAGAGATATGTAACCCGTCCAGGAAGAGGTTACACCTTCTAAACCCTGGATGACTTCTTTATTCAAACGCAGCTTGAAAATACGTGCATACCGTGCCAGGTCCGTTAGTTTCCTGAAATACATGTAGTTTGAAAAGTCAACATAAAGTTGAGCGAGTTCATGTGTAAGTGAGTATGTACAAACATTTGAAAATGTTGTAAGTATGTATAAAAGTCCCTGGTATGTAGCAATTAAGGAAAAAGAGATCACCATTGGGTTGCAAAGCCAATGATATGTGTTAAGTGCTGTAGGAAGACTCAAACCTAGCAGATTTTACGTCAGGCTCAAAGTCACCACCTGGTCCACTAAGCGGGCTCAGGGGTTGGGCTCGCTACACCCAGATAGATCTACCGCTTACGACCCTCGGTCCTACAATGAGGATTAATGGCCTCCAGTTCCCGCCTACCCACTCACATGATCTAAGTAGTAACCCTCCTTAAGCTAACCATACCATGTAAAAAGTATTCGTAATCATAGTAACATGTATTTCACCCCCGAAGTATAAAAACTGAAAAACAGTTAAGAGAAAAGGGGGACATGAACTCACTGTATTGCGTCTTCGGTACTTGTAACTCGTAACCCAAATCTCCTCAGCAAACATGACTACCTACAATGGTCTAACGTCTATTAGACAGACGGGTCGTGCCTTGTCTTAGTATTTAGGTTTTTGAGTTACGTTTCTGGTATTATTCCAAGTTATAATGATTATGTTTGGTTTTGGAATAATTGTTTATACAATATTTATGTATTAAGACTTCTCAAGTATTTGTATTCGTATCTCCCTCCCAAGGATGGGAGTATCTCGTACTTGTGTATTCGTATTTCTTGTATTGGTACATCTTGCCATGTATCGGCGTTGTATTCCGGTGTGTTATAAAAATACGTCAATATGTTTCCCAATATATATATTTCCAAGTAATATTATTTTTACCCCAAAAATAATATATCTCTAGTTTGTAAAATAATCACGTAAGCACACAAGCGCCTTATTACGAAATATATATTCTCAATATTTATTTAACAAGTTTTATTTACGAAAATCCACCTCCGACACATGGTTATTTTGTAATAAAAATCATGGAGAAATTTATATTTTGAAAACAAGTTGAAAATATATTTATAAACACTTGTCACCAAATATATTTCTAAGTGTTGTATTTCTAGAAAAATTTCGCCAGAGTTTCCCTTGTAAACGGAGACGTCCACGCTTACTACCGTATCATTTTCTTTTGTAAAATCATTCAATCAGTTCTCAATTAACCAATCCGACATTTAGGCATGCAAAATACTACTTATATCGTTTCAGTTTTAATATACAAAACTGGGCAGTTTTCGGGTATTTTAATAAAATAGTTATCTTATTCCAAAAATTACCAAATTTTTACAAAATGTCTTAAACGATCCAGATATTATTGTGTAAAAATATCGGGGTCCAAATCATTGCCCATATTTTATAGAAAATCATTTTCAGGGCTGAACTCAGATTGATCTTTTTCTAACTGCAGTCCACGGAATAATTTATTTAAAATTCATCGTAAGTCCGATTTACGAAATTCCAGTGGGATAATTACAAATACATCGGTGGTCATCTACAGTAAAAGTTTCATGATCTAACTCTACACAGGTTACAAGTTATGACCAAAAATGTAACACCCATTTTCTTCTGTAAAAATGCAGCTCTAGCTGCTGTTACGAAACGACACTTTAAAAATAGTAAACGAAGTCCAAAAATTATGATTCCGGTGCCATTAGAACCTTATTTCATAGTACATATATCTAGACTTCATAAAATACATTTTTCGTTTAGTTAAGGACCTATTACAGCCAGTTAAAGTCGGCTGAAAGTGCAGATCAGCTTGCTGTTTGAAGGTTAAATGTTACTAAAACGCACCCATACGTTCGCCAACCTTTCTAATATGATTAAAATCAGATCATGAGTCTGTTACAGCAGATTATGGTTTGTTTATTTCAGATTTATCATGATTCATACCACTAGTTTCTTTTTAACCAACTAGTTCATCATACTTTCAAGTCTTTTAGTTTTGATCTTTAGTGTTCTCGATTTTTATCCGTTAAACCTCTTATTAACCACTTTAAATAAGAACAAGAGAGTGTTTAGAAGCACTTACGACTAGCACAAGGCTAGGGAAGATCAAAGGCGTAAAAGTGGTGGATAAAAGAATACAAGAGCGGTCCTTGAACTTCCGAGAGCACCGGGCTTGTTTGTATGATCCCTTGCACCTTTGTATGTATGTGAAATACTTGTAGGGGGCTTGAAGGTGGATGTATAGTGGTGTGGTGGTGGAGCCGTAAGTGGTGGTGGTTATGGAGGAAAAAGAGAAGCAAGTTTGAGTTGGGTGTTTAGTGAAATGAAGTCTTGAACCCTTAGGTTTATTTATAATCCACTTTCCTTATTATCCATCATATATTATGTTCACTGGATACTAAGCATCAACAATTAAAATAATCAAACAAATGGTGGGGTGTTCCCCACACCACAAACCATAATAGGGGGGGGGGGTATTAGGGGGGTTGAGATGTAATGACAAGGTTAGGATCTAGTTGAAATCAAATGATATTAGTTAGTATGTTTAGTGTGTTAATTAATATAGGGGGGTGTTAGGGTGTTCGGGGACCCTAACTAGTTCAGAAAAGTGAAAAACAATGCCATTGTCAATATTTTATGTTCCGGGTAAAGTCTGGTTGTTCGGTTGGATACTGATCTGTTAAAGTGCTAAATAAGCATTTAAAGTGTCGTTAATATTATTTTTAGTGACACAATGAATTCCCGACACTTTGGAAAGTGTCTAGTATTATTTTCCCGTGTTTTTACACTTTACTAGTTAGCTTAAATGCTGAATTTTGTATTAAAGTGCAGGATTTTGTAGTTAAAGCATGTTTTAGGCACATCCGGTCACTATAACTATCACCTAGTGACGCAGTTTTACAATCCTCACCTCCCTACACTCCCTACTGGTGTAGTAATCTATTCCCGGCTCATACTGGCCTCAGAGACAGTGCCTGTTTGATGCTGGCTATATCAGCATATTTACTGGGTTATCCGTTCATTGTGCTACTGTGCTTTTGTGCATCAAGTTTGTCACTATAGTTCTGTGTAAATAATGGAGTGACAGCAATAAAGTATGATGCATGTATGTGTATGTATCATAATTCAAGTAGCAGTTTAATCACAACTGTAAGCAAGCACAGTAATTAAGCATTAATTAAATATTAATTAATTCGTACGGATACCTAGTTTGGTGCGGGTTGTCAAAGTAGATACGCCGCTGGTACATCTTATATATAAGTGCTCTTATCATACTACATTTTGTGTCATTATTTAGTTCACTGGGGAAACGATTTTGAAACGATGTCACATAACGATGTTTTCGAGAAGTTATAAACCATACGAGTTTTATTAACGAGTTTTTACGAAATGTTTTACGAGTTGGTTTACTAAAACAAATGTTTTGGGGTTAAGAATCATGGCTATGAGATTTTATAAGTTATAACCAACTTGATTTGAGTTGGTTAATTATGTTGCAATACACTTTTCAAAACAAGGTGTGTATTTTTGACACTTGTAGTCTAATAAAGTATTGCCGCATGTAAACGAGCCATAAGTCCGATACTCTCATAAAACCTATGTACTCGCCAGCATTTCTTTGCTGACTTTGTTTTTACATATGTTTCAGGTGATGTTGCTTGATGTTGATTGCTAGGATGCATGAGTCACATAGGATCTGGACGAGGCCTTAGTGACATAATAACAATATTAGTCGATATGTAACTTGTTGGTTTGGTTTTAAAACAATGTTAATGTAAATATTCTAATAAAACGAAACTTTATGTATCCATGGTTGTGAAACAATAATTCTGCCACGACACTCCCCGACGTTTCCGCCACGGTTTGTTGTTTTAACGTGGTCGGGGTGTGACATCTAAGTGTATGTCACAAAATACACAGTTCGGGTGTTCAAAATGCATAAAAATGTAGCTAAAAATGAGTATTTTAAGTGTAAGAAAGTTACCGTAAAGTGGCAGTTGTCACATTCTGCCCCTGTTATTAAGAATTTCGTCCCGAAATTCTAGCTGAGTCATCCTTTGCAGGAGTCTTCGCGAACAGGTGAGGATATTTTGCCTTTAATTGATCTTCACGTTCCCAAGTATACCCGGGTCCGTGTCGAGAGTTCCAACGAACTTTTACCAATTTGATACGACTTCTCCGTGTTTTCTGGATCTTCCAATCCATGACTTCAACATGTTCTTCAGTGTATTGGAGTTTGTCGTCTATGTGAACTTCATCCGCCAGGATGATAACTGTTTCTTGTGTTGGACTCTTTTTAAGGTTCGATACATGAAATGTGTCGTGTACGCTACTTAGTTCTTCTGGTAACTTCAGCTTGTAGGCAACAGTGCCAATCTTTTCCAAGATTTCAAATGATCCTACATATCGGGGGTTAAGCTTTCCACACTTACCGAATCTTGCTACGCCCTTCCAAGGAGAGACTTTCAATAAGACCTTGTCTCCGACATCGAAAGATAACGGCTTCCGTCTCTTGTCTGCGTAGCTCTTTTGTCGATCGCGAGCCGCCTTGATACGGTCTCTGATCTGGAAGATTTTATCTGTAGTCTCTTGGACTAACTCCGGACCGATGAGTTGTTTATCGCCCGCTTCCGCCCAACATAGCGGAGAGCGACACTTTCGACCGTAAAGAGCTTCAAACGGTGAAGCTTGTATACTTGTGTGGTAGCTGTTGTTGTAGGAAAACTCAACCAATGGTAAGTGAGTATCCCAGTTGCCGCCCAAATCCATAACACACCCACGAAGCATGTCTTCGAGTGTTTGGATTGTCCGTTCACTCTGGCCGTCAGTTTGTGGTTGAAAGGTCGTGCTTAGATTCAAACGTGATCCAAAGGCCTCCTGAAAAGACTTCTAAATTCTTGAAATGAAGCGACCATCTCGGTCTAAAATGATTGAAATAGGCACTCCATGACGAGCCACTATTTCCTTGAGATAGAATTCCACCAGTTTCTCTGTACTATCCTTCTCCCGAATCGGCAAGAAGTGTGCGGACTTTGTCAACCTATCGACGATTACCCATATCATGTCGTGGCCTTTTGAGGTCCTGGGTAACTTCGTAATGAAGTCCATCGATATTTGTTCCCATTTCCAAACGGGAATCTCAGGTTGTTGTAGCAAACCCGACGGTTTCTGATACTCTGCCTTGACCTTTGCGCAGGTCAAGCATTTTCCGACATAGATAGCGATATCCTTTTTTGAGGTTAGGCCACCAATAGTTCTCCTTTAAGTCTTGGTACATCTTATCTGATCCATGATGGATCGAGTACTTTGACCTATGTGCTTCCTCAAAAATAAGATCTCGAAGTCCTCCAAAGAATGGAACCCAAATTCTTCCTGCAACGTACAAAGTTCCATCCTCCTTTGGCACTAACCGTTTTTTCCATGCCTCGAAGTGACTCTGCTTTAAGATGTTCTTCCTTAAGTTCTTCCTTAAGTGCTTCTTGTTGTGAATCATGGATTCATGTGGTAAGATCCGTGTGAATTGTCATCTCCAAGGCTCGAACTCTCAAAGTTCTAACCCGTTCCTTGCGGCTCAAGGCGTCTGCTACAACGTTTTCCTTGCCCGGATGGTACTTAATTTCACAATCATAGTCGTTTAGCAATTCAATCCAGCGTCGCTGACGCATATTAAGTTCCTTTTGATTGAATATGTGCTGAAGACTCTTATGATCCATGAAAATTGTACACTGAGTACCATATAAGTAATGTCGTCATATCTTTAAAGTGAATACCACTGCGCCTAACTCGAGGTCGTGAGTGGTATAGTTCTTCTCATGAACTTTTAGCTGTCGTGATGCGTACGCGATAACTTTATCCCGTTGCATAAGAACGCAACCCAATCCTTGATGCGATGCATCACAATATACTACGAAGTCATCGGTACCATCGGGTAGTGATAAGATTGGTGCCTCGCTGTAACATGTTATTATTTTAAGGTTTTCGTATAGTTTACGGAAATGAACATGAAATTATAATTACATGTACTTTGAATAATACGGTTAATTTAAAACTTTTACAAATGAAGGTTTATATACATCGTAATGAATTTGAGTTTGTCGTTTAAAAGTTACGATGAAATATCATGCGGAAGCTTTTAACTTTATCGTGTTCGGTTCCTCATCGAGCTTGATCTTCATCCGGGCACTCTTGACATTCACCTATGATCAAAACCAACTTAAAAGTTAGTTTTGATAGTTAAATAATAAGTTTAAACAAGTTACATGGATCAAAAAAACAAAATTTAACAATTTTCGGATTCAGGGGGGCTAGACGCCCCGCCTAGCCCCCTTTTTTACAGCAAGTTCTTATTATGTTGCTGCATATTCCCAGCATAACCCGATTTCACGGAAACGAGCATAACTCTCTCGTTTTTAATGCGTTTTACCCGATTCTTTTTCCTACGCGTTCGTAATTCAATTCTCCATCTTATGGAGTTAAAATCCAATATCCGGATTAATAAAATTTCAGACTTTTAAGTCTTCGACTTATTACCCTTTTTACCAATTTTTGACCCGTTCGTGATATTATCAAACAAACATGTTTATTTGATCTTTAAACTCATGAAATTTATAATTTTGATGTCCTCTATCATATTAATCTTAAATCACGGGTTTCTTACATAATAAAAACCCGTTTACGCTCAATTGCTTTTTTTGACCCGTTAGGGGTATTTGCGCATTTTTAAGACTTTGACTCATGAAGATCAACTCTCCGCTTACTTGCTTGACCAAAGTAATCATTTAATCTAATAACTCGTTTCTATCAACCTTTTAAAGTTGTTTGCTCGATATGCCTATCAAGGGCATTTCTATCAACTAAGCTCCGTCCTTTACCATAAAGGACTTCATTGCACTTTCAGCCAATCCAATCACTTAGCCTACATTTTAAACACACATACCTGACTCGGATCAATATATTGACCCGTTTCGATACCTTGCCTTAGTAGCCGCTAAGAAATAGCGATGTACATATCCATTTGATATTCATTCCTATAATCATATAACTCAACAAACCATTAGTCGATATTGTCAAAGGGTGATAATTTCACCTTTTGACCCGTTTGGTTTTAAATGACCGTAAAACTCTATAAGATGATATTTATTACCGTCTTAACCATATGACTAACTCCGGTTTACACCGTATAGTCGTTTTACTTCCAAACTCTATTTGTAACACATGTTTTGACTCATTTTATTTGTCTAAGCACTTCGTCACTTCCGTGACTTAACGGGTTTTTCTTGTTTGGTTAATTTCCAAAACAACTAACTATGATAAATAAATAACATATTGTAACAAAACCATAGGTCGCGTACCTTCATAATTCATCAACATTGTTTTCTAACCGTAATTACCCATTCCCGGGGCTTGTCAACCTTCGCGTGTCACGTCCATTCCATGGGTTATGCTTTTACAACTCAATTTTTAATGAGTGACGTTTAAGTCATTTCGACACTACAATTTCAACCATTGTTCGACCCGTTTATCTACTTAGTGATCTTCGTCACTTTAACTAAATACCAATTTCATCTATTATGCTAATTTAAAGTCTACTAGCGAAAATACGTAATCGAGCATAACGTAACGAAACCGTAGTTACGTACCTTTTAAGCATCCTTTTCAAACGCGTATTTCCACCGACTTGTCCATTTGACGATCCAGATTCCTCGCCTAAAGAGTTCAATTCGCAATCCGTTTAGAACCCTTTTTAAATCATGTATCGCATAATTTGCTAAATCATCACAATCATGCGTTTTAACTTTAAATTTCAATTTCGAGTCTTCTTTGGGGCATTTTTACAAACACCTTAAGGGCAGAATTTTAAATAATTCATTAACAAGCTCATAACTTGTCATATAACCCGAATTTTCATCATTCAAACTATTTAACACAAATATTTGCCTTTAAAATTCTGAAACAACTTCACATATGTCAAATTACACTAGAACAACCCCAAATTTCCTAGTGTTTATCAAGTTCTACATAACCCACTAGTCACCTACAATGGTGACCATGGATTTCACTAGAATTTAGCATAATTTCAATATGCACTTGTCTAGGGTTTACTCCTAGACATTTTAATGTTCCTAATTCATCTACAATTCATACATGCATCATCAGATTTCAAGTTCTCTAAATTCATGAGAATTTCAAGTAGAGATTTTTTGTCAAATTTTACATACCTTATGATCTCCTTGCAATGGGGATCATTAATCTATGCTCGATTTTCGTTTTGGACTTGGTTTGATCCTTCAATTTGTGAGATTAGTGAATGTTAGGGTTTTGAGAGTGGGGGTCGCCCTTCTCCTGCCTGTGATAGAACCAGACCCTCAAATGGGGTGTTTGGTTTTTATTTTGTTAAACTTAATAATATAAGTTTCGATTTTAACAACATAGGCCCCTCCACTTTTATTTAGTTTATAACTTGATATTTAGTTCTTTTATTTAATTACAAGACTTGTACTAGGTTATTTATTTCCTAGTTACTTTATCTTGTTCACAACCCGTTTTATTTTAAGTCCCGTTAAATCTCGGGCCTTTTATATACTTTGCTTTCTCAAAGTATTTCTCATCCTTTTAATAAATATTAGATTTATTTATTTAAATCCTAAAATTTACCGGGTAAGTTTTACCACTAACTGTATTTTACCCGTCCTGTAGTATTAACGTGGTTTGATTATCAAACCCGTTTTTGGGGTGTTACAAGTCTACCCCCCTTAAAGAGGTTTCGTCCCCGAAACCTTTCTTACGTACTTTACTAGTTTAGATCATCCGAACCTTAGCTTTGGTGTTCACTTAAGCATTGCTCGCACATAATACTCCTACCAGGAAAGTATGATAATGTGCTTTTGGTTTCAAAGCGTATACGCCTTTTATGTGTATGGTCTCACAGGCCGATACTTTCATTTTGTATTTCTTATTCTTGTCATTTAATTAACCGAGTTGCCATCTGATCGCTCGGTTATATTTATTTTCATTATGTTTACTTCAAGTTAGTCTTATTTCAACAGGCGCTTTTTATAAGTGATAAGTCGTAACACTACTCCGACTTTGAAGGGTTTTACCGGCCAGACTGATTAGTCACCGTCATTATACTTCCCGTCATTAGGGTATATCTTATTGCCAACCCGGCCTTTTATGATCTCTTCGCTTTTAACCCATTTACTTAACTTAGCGAAACCCATCGCCTTTATACGAACTTTATCTCCCGTTATTATTTTACACCGGTAGTTACAACCAGTTTCCTCGTCTTATACTATTCACCCGTAGGTTCTTTCACTTAGCCTCGTAGGCTATTTCTTTAGATTTTCACCTTTTTACCTTTTTAAGGTGAAACCCCAACAATTCTTTTCTTTCTATCTGTGACCCAAAGGTCTTCTTGGTCCCGTAGACCTTATCACTACGTTTAATCCCGTAGGTTATGATGATCCCGTAGATCATCTTTTATTCGAGTCTTTATTCAAATGTGTATACGTTTATATACGCATATGGCGTTAAGGCACCCCTTTTTATGTTTAAAATTATTCACCTTTACTTTTTGGATTTCGTTTGACCTTGACCGTAGTCTAAGGCTACATTGTTTTTTTTTCGAATTATCTTTCCGACTTCTTGACTTCTAACGTCAATTACACGTCGGTTTGCCCTACACTTACCGTTACCCGGTTCTTACCTATACTTCTTTACGTCCCATTACCCGGGTTCTTTTATTTTAATGTTTTTAACGCCTATAACTCCTTTACATAGGTTTATTAATATTTCGCACTTTTATTTATTCGATTCACGCTTACTTACTTTAGCAAGTGTCATCCTTTATTAAATTTGTTTGACTTGTTCGTGTGAAAATTCATCACTTATAAATGTCAAACTTCAGTCTTTGTTCGACCCGTTCAGCTTTGAAATAGTTGAACGTAATTTATCAAAATTTCTATTTGCAGTATCTTATCGTCCTTTAGTCATGACCCAAAACCCGAGTCTTTTTGACTTTCCATACGCGTTCCTGTTTCTCAGTCTACGCATGCGTTTAATTCCTTACCCATCAACCGGGTGTTTTACCGAAATCGTTATCATTGCACCCCTTCCGGTATGCATTAAGACTTCATTTCGATTTACTTGGTCATCTTAGCGAAATCCGTCGCTTTTATTCGACCATGCCTTTTATTCTTTACGTGACCACCATTGGCGGCCTTATTAATTATGAGTGACGATTATCATCATTATCCTTGCTTTACTACGACTAAAGTTAACAACCTTGACTATCTTTTTCGTGTGGGCAACACCTTTGTTTTTATGACCCGACGGATCATCTATACTTTGGTTTTACATGCCCATTTTGTTCACCATGGCCCTTTCGTCCAAGATGACTTATTTTCATGAATTTTCTTTTGATCATTCATTTACATTAATCCTTGTCCCTTCTCTCGGGCTCATTATCCTAATGTAATACGCTTCCGTCACCCGGCTGTGCGTTTACATTATTATCAACTATTTTGTTCATTTGTTTCATTTGGGTACTTTTTAATTTGTCCCATTCACCCCGTCCTTACTACATCGGATGTAAATGTGTCCGCTATAAGAAGTTCATGGTATCATATGCCACTACTTACTTGGCCAGAGTAAGCGATTAACACATGACACGCATGACCTTTTTATAGTTTTCACATCACGCCCTATGTAAGTAATGCCTCTATTTGTTTCTCTTGGAAACAATATCCCGAATACATTTTCTATTCGGTTTTCCAAGTTTCTAATTTACATATGCAACAATCATTCTCTACATGTTTGTTGCATATTGCTATTTGTGCGTTTACATTTAAAAGCGTGCACCTGGTAATGTTTGCCCCGACGGGCGTTCCTTGCCATTAACCTTGTTCGCGATCGTTACGCGATTTAGTCCTTGGTGAGCATGCTCCTCTTGTCATACTTCGGACCGTTCCTCTATCATATCCGTAATTTGTTCAACCCTCGTCATCTTCAAATGCGAGTTTCCTCCAATTAAAACATTCATAAAAGTTAGTAATGTCAACTTTACTAAATGCCTGTATCATAATACAAGGCTTTTCTACTATACGTGTTAACGCACGTAATTTTGTTAACTATATCTATTATTTAATTGAGGTATCGTATATTACACGATAACCCTATGTGTTGTTTACAACACTTTAACATGCTAAACCATTAAAATACACGTACTTACCGGATTTGCGATCAAGCCTCGAACCGAACACACTTTACTTTTTAACCATGAGCTCTGATTACCAACTTGTAACACCCTTGTTATTATTTTAAGGTTTTCGTATAGTTTACGAAAATGAACATGTAATTATAATTACATGTACTTTGAATAATACGGTTAATTGAAAACTTTTACAAATGAAGGTTTATATACATCATAATGAATTTGAGTTCGTCGTTTAAAAGTTACGATGAAATATCATGCGGAAGCTTTTAACTTTATCGTGTTCGGTTCCTCATCGAGCTTGATCTTCATCCGGGCACTCTTGACATTCACCTATGATCAAAACCAACTTAAAAGTTAGTTTTGATAGTTAAATAATAAGTTTAAACAAGTTACATGGATCAAACAAACAAAATTTAACAATTTTCGGATTCAGGGGGGGCTAGACGCTCCACCTAGCCCCCTTTTTGACAGCAAGTTCTTATTATGTTGCTGCATATTCCCAGCATAACCCGATTTCACGGAAACGAGCATAACTCTCTCGTTTTTAATCCGTTTTACCCGATTCTTTTTCCTACGCGTCCGTAATTCAATTCTCCATCTTATGGAGTTAAAATCCAATATCCGGATTAATAAAATTTCAGACTTTTAAGTCTTCGACTTATTACCCTTTTTACCAATTTTTGACCCGTTCGTGATATTATCAAACAAACATGTTTATTTGATCTTTAAACTCATGAAATTTATAATTTTGATGTCCTCTATCATATTAATCTTAAATCACGGGTTTCTTACATAATAAAAACCCGTTTACGCTCAATTGCTTATTTTGACCCGTTAGGGGTATTTGCGCATTTTTAAGACTTTGACTCATGAAGATCAACTCTCCGCTTACTTGCTTGACCAACGTAATCATTTAATCTAATAACTCGTTTCTATCAACCTTTTAAAGTTGTTTGCTCGATATGCCTATCAAGGGCATTTCTGTCAACTAAGCTCTGTCCTTTACCATAAAGGACTTCATTGCACTTTCAGCCAATCCAATCACTTAGCCTACATTTTAAACACACATACCTGACTCGGATCAATATATTGACCCGTTTCGATACCTTGCCTTAGTAGCCGCTAAGAAATAGCGATGTACATATCCATTTGATATTCATTCCTATAATCATATAACTCAACAAACCATTAGTCGATATTGTCAAAGGGTGATAATTTCACCTTTTGACCCGTTTGGTCTTAAATGACCGTAAAACTCTATAAGATGATATTTATTACCATCTTAACCATATGACTAACTCCGGTTTACACCGTATAGTCGTTTTACTTCCAAACTCTATTTCTAACACATGTTTTGACTCATTTTATTTGTCTAAACACTTCGTCACTTCCGTGACTTAACGGGTTTTTCTTGTTTGGTTAATTTCCAAAACAACTAACTAGGATAAATAAATAACATAGTGTAACAAAACCATAGGTCGCGTACCTTCATAATTCATCAACATTGTTTTCTAACCGTAATTACCCATTCCCGGGGCTTGTCAACCTTCGCGTGTCACGTCCATTCCATTGGTTATGATTTTACAACTCAATTTTTAATGAGTGACGTTTAAGTCATTTCGACACTACAATTTCAACCATTGTTCGACCCGTTTATCTACTTAGTGATCTTCGTCACTTTAACTAAATACCAATTTCAACTATTATGCTAATTTAAAGTCTACTAGCGAAAATACGTAATCGAGCATAACGTAACGAAACCGTAGTTACGTACCTTTTAAGCATCCTTTTCAAACGCGTATTTCCACCGACTTGTCCATTTGACGATCTGGATTCCTCGCCTAAAGAGTTCAATTCGCAATCCGTTTAGAACCCTTTTTAAATCATGTATCGCATAATTTGCTAAATCATCACAATCATGCGTTTTAACTTTAAATTTCAATTTTGAGCCTTCTTTGGGGCATTTTTACAAACACCTTAAGGGCAGAATTTTAAATAATTCATTAACAAGCTCATAACTTGTCATATAACCCGAATTTTCATCATTCAAACTATTTAACACAAATATTTGCCTTTAAAATTCTGAAATAACTTCACATATGTCAAATTACACTAGAACAACCCCAAATTTCCTAGTGTTTATCAAGTTCTACATAACCCACTAGTCACCTACAATGGTGACCATGGATTTCACTAGAATTTAGCATAATTTCAACATGCACTTGTCTAGGGTTTACTCCTAGACATTTTAATGTTCCTAATTCATCTACAATTCATACATGCATCATCAGATTTCAAGTTCTCTAAATTCATGAGAATTTCAAGTAGTGATTTTTTGTCAAATTTTACATACCTTATGATCTCCTTGCAATGGGGATCATTAATGTATGCTCGATTTTTGTTTTGGACTTGGTTTGATCCTTCAATTTGTGAGATTAGTGAATGTTAGGGTTTTGAGAGTGGGGGTCGCCCTTCTCCTGCCTGTGATCGAACCAGACCCTCAAATGGGGTGTTTGGTTTTTATTTTGTTAAACTTAATAATATAAGTTTCGATTTTAACAACATAGGCCCCTCCATTTTTATTTAGTTTATAACTTGATATTTAGTTATTTCATTTAATTACAAGACTTGTACTAGGTTATTTATTTCCTAGTTACTTTATCTTGTTCACAACCCGTTTTATTTTAAGTCCCGTTAAATCTCGGGCCTTTTATATACTTTGCTTTCTCAAAGTATTTCTCATCCTTTTAATAAATATTAGATTTATTTATTTAAATCCTAAAATTTACCGGGTAAGTTTTACCACTAACTGTATTTTACCCGTCCTGTAGTATTAACGTGGTTTGATTATCAAACCCGTTTTCGGGGTGTTACACTCGCACAACTTTTCCTTGAGTAGTTGAAACGACTCTTCTTGTTTCTCACCCCAATCGAACTTCTTGTCTTTTTGGGTAAGGGAGGTTAGTGGTTGAGCAATTTTTGAAAAATTCTCGATAAACCTCCGATAATACCCCGCTAATCCCAAGAACTGTCCAACTTCAGTTGGAGTCTTGGGTGCTTCCCAGTTTTTAATCGCTTCGATTTTTTAGGGGTCTACTTGAATGCCTTTCTCGTTCACTATATATCCGAGAAATTGTACTTCACAAATCCAAAACTCACATTTGGAAAACTTCGCGTATAGTTTCTCCTTCTTGAGTAGTTCTAAGATGGTTCTCAAATGTTGTTCATGCTCGTCTGCCGATCGTGAGTATATCAAGATGTCGTCAATGAACACTATGACGAATTCGTCGAGATACGGCTTGCACACGCGGTTCATTAAATCCATGAAGACCGCCGGTGCATTCGTTAAACCAAAAGGCATAACGAGAAACTCGTAATGACCATAACGAGTTTGGAAAGCCATTTTTGGTATGCTTTCTTCTTGTATCCGTAGCTGGTGATACCCCGATCGTAAGTCTATCTTGGAGTAGAAGCTCGAACCTTGAAGTTGGTCGAATAAGTCATCAATCCTCGGTAGTGGATACCGATTCTTGATGGTGAGTTTATTCAACTCTCTGTAGTCGATACACATTCTGAATGTCCCGTCCTTCTTCTTCACAAAAAGAACTGGAGCTCCCTAAGGCGAGAAGCTTGGTCTAATGAATCCCTTAACCAACAACTCTTGAAGTTGTGTGGACAATTCCTGCATCTCAGAAGGTGCTAATCGATATGGAGATCTGGCTATAGGTGCTGCTCCCGGTACTAAATCGATGTGAAACTCGACATGTCGGATTGGTGGTAGTCCCAGCAAGTCGTCAGGAAAGACTTCAGGAAAGTTTCTTATCACAGGAATGTCTTTCAGCTGCGGCCCCTCGGCCTTCTTGTCGACAACATGCGCAAGGAATGCAATACCACCCTTCCGTAAGCACTTCTGTGCCTTCATACAATTGATAATCCGCATTGGCGTGTCGCGCTTCTCTCCATGTATAACAAGTGTCTCTTCGTTCGCTAGTGGTAGGCGTATGGTCTTCTCATGGCACACGACTTCGGCTCAGTTATCGGATACCCAATCCATGCCAACCACTACGTCGAAACTACCCAACTCCACGGGTAAGAGATCGATGTTGAATGTTCGTTCGCCAAGTTCTAAGGAACATCCCTTAGCAACTTCCCCGGACTCGACTAGTTTACCGTTTGCCAATTCTATTGAGTAAGGCACATCTAACTTACTTGTTTCTATGCCCAGAATATTTTTAAAGTCCATAGAAATAAAACTAAAATCGGCTCCGGTATCAAATAATATGGATGCGAAATGATTGTTGATGAGAAACGTACCAGTGACCACGTTAGGGTCTTGGCGCGCATCCCTTGCTTCGATCACAAATGCTCTACCCTGAGCTGGGTTTTCCTTAGGATAGTCCTTCTTGAAGTGATCTTTACATCCGCATCCAAAGCATCCTTGACCACGTCCATTTCCGTTCCCATTCTTGTTACCAATTCCACTTCCCGATCCAGTATTATTTCCTTTCCCCAACATTTCCAGCACGGTGGCCATTCTTGCCACACTTGTCACACTTGACAACCCGACAATCGCCCAAGTGATGATATTTGCATCGCTCACACTTGGGTAAAGTACCAGCGTACTTCTTAGGACTAGTGTCGTTTGTGGCTACAAACGCTCTTGCATCCTTTTGCTAGTTATTCTGTCTCCTGTTGTTGTTATTGTTGTTGGGGTTATTGTTGTTGTTACCGCTGTTATTGTTGTTGTTACCACGAGTTCCCTTCTTGAAGTTCGAGTACTTCTTCTTCCCACTGTTGGAAGACTTGACATGTGTTTCCTTCTTCTCATTACCTTTCTCTGAGAATACATTCATCCTGACCCCGTCTTCAGTGAGACTCACGGCTATAGTCACAGCCTGAGTAATAGTCGTGGGCTTAGCTGCAGTAACTAAACTCCGAATCTTGGGAGAAAGTCCCCAAATATAGCGCTCGATACGCTTGTATTCAGGTGATACAAGATAAGGAATCACGCGAGACAGATCGTGAAACCTTTGCGTATATCCAGTGATATCAGCTCCAATCATGGTATGATGCCAAAACTCGTTCTCCAACTTCTGGAGTTCAGCACGAGAACAGTACTTATCCCTCATACGTTCCTTCAGTTCATCCCATGTCAACGCATATGCAGCGTTATCACCCAAAGTTTGCACTTGTAAGTTCCACCATGTAAGGGCCTTGTTGAGAAATAGGCCAGTAACGAAAGTGACATGCTGATTAGCGAAACATCTGCTCATTCTGATGGTGGAATCCGTTTTCTCAGTCCATCGCACGAAAGTCACAGCACCGCCTGTGCCATCGTAGTTAAGTGGCTTGCAGTCCAGAAACTGCTTGAATGTGCACCCTGAAATTGGACAAACGGATTATGAATGGGCAAACAGTGAATCGCACGAATAGATCACAAAAGGAATTGAATGAGTTGTCACAAAAAATGACTAAACATTACCATTAGCATTGTTTCCGTTTGAAGTACCGCCTGTTCCACCAGTGCCGCAACTGGTTTCGACGCGCGATGCTTCATACAGTGCTATGGCTTGTGTTATCCTTTCTTCAATTAGTGCGTTCAGTTCTGCCTCAGTCGTAGGCATTGGTGGGGGTGGGGGTGGATTAACTGTCCGTGAACGTAAAGCTCTCCTTGGTGGCATGATTCTTCCAAAGGAGAAATAGGATAAAGATTAGATGTTGATTGGGTTACTAAATATTTCTTTTATTAGGAAAAAAAATTTAAATAAATATATATTTGTAACATTAAATAGCAATATCACCAAGGAATACATTATACGAGTAAATAAGTTGACATAAGCAATAAGATATGCCCAACCAGACCTTTCAGATGCATACAAAAGATAACACCAAGTTTTTCATATATATTAGTCAACCGGTTACATAATCGTTTGAAAGGAAACAAAATGGACTCGGGCTACATAACCCGGTCATACTAGTCTTGTACAACAAAAGAGATAACAAAATCTTCCTTCAAACTATGTGATCCGTTGTCTGTCGGTTGTCTTCAAAACTCGGTGGAGCGTCAATATGTACACAAAACAGGTAACTATATCCCGTCACAAAAGATAACCTGTAAGTGAACATCTATGGTGGAGGGGGGATAGGTGGTGGAGTCAAAAGTACCAAACCATGAAGGTGAGTAAGCTCCTCCTCGAGTTCATGAACTCGACGGATAAGGAAGTTTATCTGCTGCTCGAGTGTCAGCACACGAGCACGTAAGTCAGGTGGAAAAGCAGGTGGTGGTGGTAGAGCATGTGGTGGTGCATGAACTGGTGGTGGTGGAGGTCTAGCGTCATCAAGCTGCTGAAGCTCATGAACTCTGCGAAAAAGTATGTCGACCTGAAGTTGTAGAGACAGTAGTAGATCTTCGGTAGTAACAGCTGGGAAATGCGATGGATGGTATGGATCTGACGTGGGCATAACATGAGGTGGAGAGTGTGGTGTAATAAGAGGCTCGACAGGGACCTGTGGGAGTGAGCGAAACTGCTGATAGTATAGGTCCATATCACTGGGTGGTATGTGGGCATGTCCGGATGGTCCGCCCTCATCGGTATGATCATGTGACAACCCTCATAATTACATGTATCCGTATGATTTATTAATGTTAATTAAAGTTCTTGATGACTGTGTTGAATTACTTAACTGCTTTCTGATTACTGCGTCATACTTACATGTGCTTGTTAACATACTAGTCTTGTGCAGAAAATTGACTAAATAGTCCTGTATGCTTTCCTAAGTGCTGGGAATTAAAAGTGTTACAAAAAGATATATAAAAGACACTTTACGGTATAACTTAACACTTTAACGGGACGGTATCTAACCGAACAACCGGACATTACCCGGAACACCAAAATTTTGTCAAATACATTGTTTAATTAATTCTTGGCTAGTTATGATCCCCGTTCACCATAACACCCACTAAAATACCCACTAACTAACATATGAAATCATATACTTGGATTTGAACTTCATTTACCAACTAGTTACAAAATTACATCTAGACCCCCTCCCCCTAACCTAGGCCGCCACCATTACCACCATACTTCACACCATGCCTTCCAAGATTTTATCTAATATTTTACTTGATCTTACTTGATATGGTGAACATAATATTTGGAGGTGAGATTATAAGCATGGTCCATGATTTTCCAAGATCACATCATTTCACCTTCCTAACTTCACCCCACTCCTTCACATCTCTCCCTCTCCCTCTCGGCTCACTATAACCGCCACCACCACCACCTTAACTCAACCATATCCATCCATTCTCAAGCTTATTCAAGTACTAGAAGGTGCCTTGTGAAGGTGGAAGCTTGAAGAACTTGAAGGAACTCCATTACTTGCTTTCTCACACCCTTTTCATCATCTTTTTCACTAGAGATATCCCCTAGCCTTTGTGCTAGTTGTAACTTCTTGATTTACTCTTGTGTACTTTTATTTTTATGGTTATAAGATGTAGTATGATGAAATACTAGAACACTAAAGAACATGAACTAAATACTTGAACATAAAGTTACATAAAGATGTAATGTGATGAAATAATGCTAGTATGATTTTGTTATGTTAATGATGGTACTTGACATGATAAATCTGAGTGAAATAAATGATAACCTGCTGCAAGTGATGTTAAATGGCGTTGTTGGTCACTAAACATGTTAACGGAACGAATAGAACTTGCGTTAGAGCGCTATAAGCTAAAAACAGGAAGCTGTCACACTGTTACAGCCGTCTTCAGTCGGCTGTAACCAGGTCATAACTTAACGAAAAATTGATTTTCTTGAGTCTATAACGTGTTATTTTGAAATACGGTTCTAATGGCACTGGAATCATAATTTTTGGACTTCGTTTGCTATTTTTAAAGGGTCGTTTTGTATGGCAGCAAAAGCTGCGTTTTTACTGCAGAAAATGTGTGTTATGTTTTTCGTCATAACTTGAAATCTGTGTAGAATTAGCTCACGAAATATGTACTGTAGATGACCACTGATGTCGGTGTAATGCTCCAACTAGAATTTCATCAATCGGACTTACGATGAATTTTAAATGAATTATTCCGTGGACTGCAGTCAGAAAGCGACGAATCTGATTGCAGTCCGGTAAATGAATTTTTATAAAATATTGGTAATGAATTGGATCCCGATATTTTTACACAGTAATATTTGGATTGTTTAAAACATTATGTAAAAGTTTAGGAATTTTTGGAGTAAGTTAACTATTTTATTAAAATGCCCGAAAACAGCCCAGTTTTGGATGTTAAAGCTGAAATGACATAAGTAGTAATTTGCGTGTCTAAATGTCGGGTATGTTATCTGAGGATGATCTAACATGTTATATGTCAATGAAAGTGTTATGTGAAATATCTTATGCTTACTCTTGAGTAGCTATAAGTGGAATGTTTATATGGGCGTGAACTATTAAAGTGAGTACATGTTATGTGGTAGATGTGTGTAGGAACTTCGTGCTTATTTGAAGTCACTAATAAACTAAGTGGTAATCATACTAGGACGTGATTGACCAACACCGATTGTTAGCTATTTTATAGAGTCAAACTGAGCAACCAAAGGTGAGTTCACACTCTTAAGGCATGGGATTCCCGGTGGGTTGGGAATAGGATTAAATAGCTAAGACGGAACTTGCACTTTCACCACTACTAGACTACTTACCTCTGTCCTCGGATTGGGAAGGACGCCAACGCTAAACCTACGTATTTACTACGTACCTCCGTCCTCGGATTGGGAAGGACGCCAGCGCTAAACCTACGTATTCACTACGTACCACTGTCCTCGGATTGGGAAGGAAACCTATATATACATCTAGTCTAGTGGTTTTACAACATGGGGTAGCCCCCACCGTTCATGTTTTGGAAAACAAGGAAAGCTGATTTAACTTGTAGTTGCAAACAAACTCATAGTTCTTGAAAAACTACTTTGTAAGGAACACCTACTGTGAACTCGCTCAACTTTGTTGTTGACTTGTTGTTACATGCCTTGCAGGTCGTTAGATGCTTATGGAGCTTGCACGAGGAGGAGGTCGTTGTGGGATATGGACTGTCGAGTCCCATGTTAAACATTTAAACTTATGAACTTTTTAAACTTATGTTTTGGTTTCACGTCTTATGCTTCCGCTGTTTAATTTGAACTTGGTTAACTAGTTGTTTGAACACCAATTATATTGTGGTTGGTTTTATTTACTTAATTACGTTGTTCAATATGATTGGTGGCTTGATCCTGGTCATGTCACGCCTCCAAGCGGTGATACTCCGCGTGTGGATTTTGGGGGTGTGACAGATCAGTAGGTGGTATGATAGGTGCGAAGCGCATGAGGCGAATGTGCTCGAGAGATGTATCTGGAGCAGGGACCTGAACAGGTGCAGGGATGACTGGATCTGCTGGAATGATGTCATCCCCAAAGTCTGTGTTTCACTGTAGGCCAATGGCCTGCAGTGCAGACGAAGTAACGGATGCATAAGAGGAAGCATCTGAGTCGGTATCTGAATCAGAAGAAATATCGATCATCGAGACCATTGGTGATACAATGTCTAAAATGACTACATCGTGAACTTCCCCGTCTCCCAAATCAGCATCCATGTGATCCACTGGAATCACTGGAACGACGACGTCGTCATCATCGAGGTCGACGATAAAAGGCATAACATCAAGAGGAGCGACGTCTAAGGGTATAACCTCGACTATATGTTCACCCTCCGGGTGACCCAAGATAACTATCTCGTTGAGTAGAGGGGGAATAGCTAACACATCATCATCGATGATGTCGCCTAGAAGTGCGAACGGCTGAAAGTCGTCCATGTCGCTGTCAGACGTAGAGTCGGTATCTGATGAGATGACCTGAACCTCCGGCATGTAATCGTCGTCAGATACAATCTCCATGGGGTCTACATCGTCGAATACGTTGCTACCTTCAGATGAAGACATGGTGACCTAAGAAATAAGTTGTTCGACATGTATGATTAATTGTTACTTTACATATATACACAAAATGTATTTTTCACATAATGTTCATTTTAAGTTATCCTAATTGAGTTGTGTGGATTAACTTAAAGTTGCATGTCTACCACTTCGATGACTAAGACACTAATGTCCTTGCTTGATTTGTATGAGATGAATTCTTGTTGAAAATGGACCACGAAAAATGTTTATGCAAATGAAAACATTTGTTTGTGTTTAAATGGTTTTCGTGAGAGATCCCTAGTGATTGTAGACTTAGACTCAAAAAAAGAATCCTGGTTCACTACAACCGATGCTCTGATACCAAACTGTCACACCCTTCTCATAGCGGAAGCGCGAGGTGTGATCTGTATGGTTTTCATTGCATAAATATCGATGTACATGAACAAACTATATGAATAAAACATACTCCATTGCCATTACATAAGTGTTTCCAAAGATTACATCACGAGTTTAGTGTTTCGGTTACAAACCATTAACATAAAAGTAAAGTGTTATTGTTTCATACATCAAAATGAAAATAAACTACTAAGGTTTAAACCATCATATTGCCACAAAGAGGCGGAATATAACAGTTAAACCCTCCAAAAGATGGCATGGAGTTTCGATACTTGTTATCTTGACTGTGAATCCCGACATGGTCCATTAATTCCCTGAAATACATGTTAAGTTTGGAAAACATCAACAAAAGTTGGCGAATTCATGCAGTTTAGTTGTAAAAGATGTATTTAAAATGTAAGTTGTAGTATGTAAAGCGTCAATGAAATCGTTGATCATTAATGTTTTGCAAAGACATTAATATGTGTGACGAAAAAGGAAGCAATCCAAACCTAGACGATTTTGTGTCGACTACCATCGACTGGGACACAAAATCACTCTTCTGTATGGGTCCACGACCAAGAGTAGGGCTCGCCAAAACCCATTAGATCTAACCACTTGTACCTAGGTCCAAACTGGATTAATGGTGCTTAGATGTATAACCCTAATTCGCACATGATCTAAGGTGTTTCATTCCCTAACTTTAACATACGTTGAACATGTATTTTCCCCGATAGTTGTAAAGTTGTAAAACATTTAAATGAATAGAGGACATGAACTCATAGTATTGCGTCCGTGAATGATACGTGTTTGTGATCTTACGCGTGGTCGTCTTGAACAATGTTGCGACCTACAAATATTCTTATATTTGTTAGACACTTCGGTCTTTGTAAATGACTTGAGTACAAGTCTTGTGTCTTAAATATGTGTAAGGCTTGTATGTCTTTGTTGTTCGTTGAACTGTGTATTAGATGTATGAATTGTTAAACTGTTATATATATATTTCACCAAATATATATATATATGTAATCTTGTATCTTGTGAGTTGTATCATCGGGTCTTGTCTTCTTGATTTCGTGTCTTGTATAAGTAAATTGTATAATTGTATTTTTATCAATTATATGTCATTGGTCCGAGCCCATGCCTTAATGTTATTGGGCCTAGCCCATGAGTTTATTTTATTGGGCTATAATATTATTGGGCCTAAATAGTATTGGGCCCAAATGTTATTGGGCTTAATGTTATTGGGCCATAATATTATTGGGCCTAAATAGTATCGGACCCAAATGTTATTGGGCTTAATGTTATTGGGCCTTGGCCCATATGTTTGGTATTGGGCTTAGCCCATGCGTCTTGATATTGGGCTTAGCCCATGTATTTATGTTAAGCCCAATTAGGATGATAAACCCATTTGTATAAAATAAGCCCATATGTAAAATAAGCCCATGTGTTAAAAATAAGCCCATTTGTGAAAATATATTCTTTCATTTTTATAAAAGTTACTAAATATAGGCTTTTTAATCAAAAGAATACATAATAGTTTTTATAAGTTTTAAAACATCCGGATAAGGTTGTCGGTGATTTGTATGTATTCGCGTCGAAAGATCGCCTAAGCGTCGTAGTAACTCTTCGGAATGGCGATATGTTTATAGATTCGCCCGTCGTCCGTTTTGACCATAAGTTGTGTCCGAAGGCTCGGAATGTCCGTAAGTTGTTTATAAGGCGTATTTAAATGTAGTCTTGTAAGACTTTAGTCGAAATGTACATTGTGTTAATTTGTACCGTTGTATTCAAGTTCCTAGTTATCATACATATAACTAATACAAACAAATAACACATAGCACATAAGTTGTTAAGTTAACTAAATATATATTTTCTCAAAAATATATATTTATATCAAACTTTGCTTTTATAAAAACTATTCTTTAAAATCTTTTTAATCTAATAAATATTTTGTCAAAAATAATAGTTTTTATAACTTATGATTTTTAAGAAAAATGGTCATATTTCCTTTGAAATATATACTTTGCCATGTTTATATAAAACATAACTTTTTCTTATAAAATCACCAATAATCTTCTCATATTTTTCTTAATAAAAACATATGAGATTTATATCAAAATCTTAACAAGATGAAATCAATAACATGTAGGGTTTTGGTATGATCATAACATAAGTTAACTAGTTCAAAATCTATGCTTTACTTCTAGTTTTAACAAGCTTTTTATAAAAACCCATATTGTATGTTTCTTTTTATAACTTTGTCAACGTATTATTTTTAGTTAAAAACCTTACATACTTTAACAAAATCAAAGATTATGATCATCCATCTAAACTTTTATGTTTAGCAAAACCCTTAAACATTTTCATGTACACTTGTTAGATTATGTTTTTAAGCATCATCTAACAAGTTATTTGTATGCTAATCATCAAAACTAGATCAAATATGCAAGTAATCAACTTTAAATCACAACATAAACACACTTTTTATATCATGATTATTACTTTGCTTCTTTGTATTTTCATATTATCTTGTATGATTATTTAGTTTATTGCATGTTCTTTAAACAAACAATGCATAAATAAGTATGTAAAAGAGATTTTAGAAGCTTACTTCTAGCACTAATGGCTAGGGATGATCTTGATGATGATTAAGAAAAAGAAAAAGTGTGGATCTTGGTGTTTGGAAGCTATGGAATGGATGGAATGGCTTGCTTCTTCTTGTTGTTGCTTTAGATCACCTTAAGTAACTTCAAGCTCCATCTTGATCATCAAAAAGTGTTAAAATGGTGAATGATTTTGGTGGGTTTTCTTGGCTAGGATATGAAGTTTGAGAGTGTTTCTTATCTATGTGAAAAACTAAGGTGAAAAGTGAGATGACAAGCTTTGTTGATTATGAACCAAAGTGTTTAAAGTCTTTCACCAACATTTACCACTTGCCCACTTGGTTAATCCACTAGTAACCAAAGGTAAATATCTAGATATTTAAGGAGACAAGGTAAAAAGGGGGTCCCACACAAGTGGTGTGAGCCGAGAACAAGGGGGGGGTACCCTTGCTTAGTGAACTTGATTCTTTTGATTAAGTGTTAGATTTTGAGGTGTCATGTTAGGAAACTTGTTTGTGTAAGTGTTTAAGTGATAAGAGGGTGTTAAGTGATCATTACTAGACTATAATGATCCAAATAACACTAGATGATCATTAGAAAAAAGATTTGATATTGTTCGGATATTCATTTCGAATTGTTTCGGTTAGACGTTATTTGAACGCTAAGTTGCGTAACTTGTGTGAATTGATGTAGTTATTTGTTCGGATGATACCCGAATGTATCCTCACATGAATTCTATGTTAAATAGCATTTTTACATGTTGTAAAAATATTAGAAAGCTGATTTCTGCGGAAAAGTGTTGAAATCGTCGCTTTTAGTGCTTTTCGGGCAATTTTTAGTGTTATCGGACTTCGGAAAGGTTTTAAATCAAACCCTTGCATTCCTAGTTAGGGTTTAATATATATTAGATGTTGGACTTTCATCTGAGTCCTAAAGATGTCGTTTAGATGATTTGTGCGGATCCTGCGTTTTCGTCAGAATACTAGTTTACTAGGTGCTTTTCTAGTAGTTTCGATGCATTGTTTAAACTGTTTCAAATGTACTTAATAAAAATGAATCATATGCATCCTAAGTAAGTATTCCATGAGTATTCTAAGTGTATGTCACGAAATACGCAGTTCGGGTGTTCAAAATGCATAAAAATGTAGCTAAAATGAGTATTTTAAGAGTAAGAAAGTTACCGTAAAGTGGCAGTTGTCACAGTTTTTCATGTCGAAAATCTGCCCAAATTTCTAAAATTGTGGTGTTGGCTAGCACAACATCTACAATGGTGAAGGTACGAGTTTATATAACATCGATTTAATCAGTCAATTGTTGATCCGCGTACATTCGGCCTAAAAACTGTTGATCTAGACTTTTTGGGTGGATAATGTTGAAGTTGATCATTGAAATCATCAAATCAGCACTTATTTGAAGTTAATCAACCATCAATTTGATGATTTTCAACCAAATTTGGAACTTTGATCTTTGACATTCAAAACTGATGAACTGTGATGTAATTATGGATGCACTTGATTCGAACGAATGCACTCGATCCGTAATTAAAGTCCATCCGCAACTATCTGTTGATTCATTATTGTTGATCCGTTATTGTCCACCCGTAGATATACTTGATTCGTTTGAAAGTTATACTTTTCAAGTGTTAGAAATTTCAGTGTAGAATTTTCTTGATATTCATGCTATACTTTATGAATGTTTATTGTGTTTATGCTGGAAAAAGTACAAACTTTGATGGTAAGCACAATATCTGCTGCACACTGGATAAAACACTTCCTAAAATGAAACCGTATGAGGATGTGCTAGAGTTTATTGTAAAGAGTCGAATAAGAAAGGCGTTGACCAATACCCATAAATGCTACAGATCACACGTCGAGTCTTTCTGGAATGCATCATGATATGACGAAGATGAAAAGACGATCTATTATGCAGTAAAGATGAAGGACGAAGTTGGAAAAGATATTGATGTTGAAGTGAAATTCAAAGTTGAAGATGCTCATAGAGTTTTAGACTTAAAGGATAAAGATGATGATCCCATTCAAGTTTCTGAATGATTGTGTAAAGGCTTATGGTTCAGAATGGGATATGATGGCACTGCGAATGATTCTCCCTACAAAAAATCAAACTTGTCAATGTTGTATAAATTTCTTGTGCACTTCACGATTCATGCATTGTGCCACAGAAAAGGAGGATATGATGTTTCTATTGACTATATTATGTTCATATTAACGTGTTTGATTCTTAACAGGTCGTATAATATTTCACAAGTTATATTCAATTACATGGTGGATAACGTCAAAGGTGAAAAGTTTCTACAATATCCACATTTCATTCAGATGCTACTTGATGATCAGATTGAGAATTTACCGAAAGTAGCAGATGATGAATTAGTACTTGAACATATGGATATCGATACATTGAAGAGGCTTCAAGTATATAAAGGAAAAGGCACAGGTCCTCCAGCAAGAGAGAAGTTTGCTGCTATTGCTAAACCTGACTACGTGCCTCCTCCAAACGATAAGAGGAGACATGATGATAGTGGTTTGGATAATGAAGATAAGAAGATGGAGTTGTTTATAAACAAAAGGTCAAAGTGGTGGATTAAAGATGATGAAAAACAAAAGAAAAAGAAAGCCATTATTCAGAAAACTCCAAAGTCTACTTCTAAAAGAACAACAAAGAAAGCAACAACCACACCACACCTAGTAGATAAACCTTCAGAGGATGAAGTTCAACCTGGTGGTGACAACGTTGAAGGTCGTGAGGTTGGTGCATCTCAGCAGGGTATTTCTGTTGAAGAGTTAGAAATTATTATCGCTACTGAGGAAACAGGGAATGTTGAAAAGGCTGGTGATGAGACTAGAGTTGAAGGTGTTGTTCGTACTGACAATAGTGAAACTGAAAGCGATATTGATCTAACTCAGATAGCACCAACAATCGGTCATAATGGTAAAAAAAGGGAGGAAAGATAAGCCGTCGAAGAAGCAAAAGAATAGTGATGAAGAAGATGCTTCGTATGAACCAACGACTGCTGAGAAAGAAAAGTTAAAGAAAGGTAAAGGTAGATTGAAACAGATGTCTCAGCCTACAGATGACTCTCCAATGAAACAAAAGCCTCGCAAGACTACAACGAAAGCTATTATGGTTAGATTCGGTGGCAAGCCTATTCAAAGAGCTGTAGAACGAGTTGAAACCTCTGCGGTGGAGACTCCGGTTGTTCAACCAGCTGAGATTCGTGTTCAAACACCTCCAAGGTCACCTATTCATGAAACAATTCATATTCAGACCGAAGAGGTTGTTGTTACTCCTCCTCAACAACATCAGAGTGTTCCTGAACCAAGTTCTACTACGAAAAAGACTGCAACACCAAGGGAAGTTGAACATGTAGATGATTTTGATGCAGATTTTGGTGATCTTAACTTGGGTTCTGGACCAGCACCTAATGTAGAAGATCTTTCTGATATTCCATCATTCGAGGAGAGTGCAAGGTTTGAAGCAAGGATTGAAAGAATTAAACAAGGTAAAGCTACTTCAGATGAGAAGTTAAAGGCCTCTGGAGAAAAGATAAAGATTGTGGAAGCTGAGAATGCAGTTCTCAAGAATGAAGTTCAGGTTTTGAATGAAAAAGTTGAAGAACTTCAAGCGGGGAACATGGCACTAAATGAAGTTGTTAATGGGCTGTTATCGACTAACGGACAATTATTATCTACTAACGCTTCTTTGAGTGAAGAAAATGAGCTTGTGAAGAAAGTGATGGAAGATCTTCAAGCAGATAAAGAAATAAAGTCCAAGCAACTTGAAAAGTTGTATGCTGTGATTGAAGACAGGCTTGGTTTGAACATTAATGCAAAATTCGATTAGATCGAAATCCGAAGAGTTGAGGCTCGGAGGATTGAATGAGAAAGAAGAGATACTGAAGATGCTGCCGAAGCTACCAAAGACAAAGGAAAGGGCAAAGCGGTTGAAGATGTTGTGGAATCCTCAAGAGATAAAAAAAGAGGGCATAGCTGATGATAATGTTCTGGATATCTCTCAATTCAACTTGGTTGGTACGCCGATGAATGTGCTGTATATTAAAGAAGAAACTTCAAGGCGTGTGGAAGTTGAATGTAGCCGTCTAAACGCAAAGAAAGAGAAGAAAGACGACGAAGAGGATGATGATGAAGAGGATTCAGATGATGTGTTTCATGATATTTATGCTTATCATTATAGTGATGATAAAGGTGATGACGATGATGATGATGATGATCAAGGTGGTAATAGTGGAGCATTGATTGTAAAGCAAGCTGGTGATCATCAAGTTCATGATTATTTGATGATTAACGCAATGAAGAGCATGAGGATGTTCATCCTCAGGGGGAATCTTCTTCAGGCGCTGCACACGATGAACCTGTCAACTTGTTCTCAAACACTCCCAAGGTTATTTACTTGAATCATGATGTCAAAGAAGGGGAGTTAGTTAAAAATTGGACGAGAGAGACTATGATGGAAGCATTGGGGATTAATGATGAAAAATTCAAGTTTGATATTGAAGATGATATTGCAACGGCAACTCCAGATAGTGGGTACGTCTTTAAAATGGTAGATGAAGTTGATAATTTCAACGAGGTTGTCATGGAAGATGATTCAGAGTATGATCAAGAAGTGTTGTTTCATTATTCAAGCAAAGACTTTAAGGATTTCCCAACATTTGCTGAGTTATTCAAAACTCACAATGAAGATGAGTTGAAAAGAAAAGTTACGGGAAGATAAGTGAAGATGGTGTCCCGAGAACGTTATCTAAAGAAGAACTCTGAGAAGAAAGAAAGAAGTGGTTCAAGCCGAGGGTTGAAGAAAGAAAGTTTAAGCGACCACTGAAATTCTTTACAAGAAATCCAGACCAATCATTAGGAGACATTCTTTCTTGAGGATACCTTGAAGATTTAAAAGTTTATGCGATTAAGAGGGAGTACAAGATACAATACTTCGAGTTTATCAGTGACCTGAAGACATTGTCATGGTAGGACGTAGAAGAGTTGGTGAAAACTAAGAATCTTCAGCAATGTTATTGGGACCTAATGTGCGATTTCATGAACAAAAGCTTTGGAGATACATTCGTGATCAAGCTGAGGAAAATTTCCTGTTAGTGCATTTATGTCTATCGCCTTCGTCAATCCGATTCGTAGCTGAAACTGAAGAAATCTTAGACTTTATATTGTAATATTTAGATAGAAAAGGCAAGGTGGTATTATTGTAAATAAGGAAACATTCCTTATCCCCTTGGCCTATAAATAGGACACTTAGGTGTTATGTTTAGAACTTTTGCCATTTTGGAGACTTGGAGCTTTGAAGGTTAGAGAGAGAGTCTAGAGAGAGAAAGTGGCAAGGTGATTCAAGTTTCTTTGTACTTTTCAGAACTATCAATAGAATCACGTTTATAGTACAGTTCTTGTGTTCGGTCCACGCACGTGTACGGATTCCGCACGTCACACATGTCGATACGCAATCGTTACGGAGTCGAAAACCGGTCCTAACAAGTGGTATCAGAGCAGGAGCTCGATTGCATGGATCTCACACACAAAATCGAACAAGAATTCATCAGATTCAGATCAAGAATTCATCCAGATTTGTCAAATTTCTTCATTTTTCTATCTTCTTCTCTTTTAGTCTGAAAATCACAAAATTAACATGGCTTTTACGGTTAAAATTGGCTGTTTTTGGATATGATGTGCGAAAGTCATTGATCTATAAGCCTACAAAATTTCAGATCAAAATTCCAAGTAATTTGAGAGAAATCTAGAATTTTCTGTCCAAATTCGCTAACATGTTCGCTGTTGTTCTTGGTGATGTTCACCGATCGGATGGCAATCCAATCGGATGACCATCCGATCCTTAGAACATTTGTTTGTTAAGTACATAGTGTCAAGTGTCGGATTGCAATCCGAACGGATCACCGTCCGATCCATTGCAAGTCATTAAGAGTTGACTTTGTTGACTCTGACTCGATCGGATTGACATCCGATCCACAACACATTGTTCATTCTGTTTTAAGGTTCAAGTGTCCAGTGGCAATCCGAATGGATTGCCATCCGATCCTAATCACTTTATTTGCTTGTGTCACAGGTTCAAGTGTCGGATCACCACTCGATCGGATCACCACTCGATCGGATCACCATCCGATCCAAAGCATATTGTCCAAGGGTCGGATCACCACTCGATCGGATCACCATCCGATCCATTGTCATCCGATCATTGTTATTCTGTTAACCCTCGTTGACCACACTCGATCGGATACCCATCCGATCCAGCTGTTTGATAGTTTTTAAATTGATCGTTTTTTGTTTGATCGTTTGAAGGTCATTCGAGGTGATAAACGAGAAACGTCATGGCTGAAGAGTTTTACAACACGTTCTACAAAGCTTTCACATCAGAATATTTAGAAACTTCAACCGTTGCACCAAAAACAATAACAAAAGCAATCAATGATAATATTAAACATGATAACTTCTATGGGACTTATTCAAAACCACCGAAACTCGAAAGTATTGAAGATTACACATGGTGGAAAGAACGATTCATCAACTGGGCCAAAGCTTATGCACATGAAAGTTGGTTTTGCATGGAGTTTGGATATGATAGACCTGTCAATGACAAAGGCGAAGAAATCCCACTCAAAAGCTTATCCGTTGAAGACAAAATGTGACAACTGGCACCAAACCGGTAATTTCTGTACACTTTAATTATTATTTAATGACTGAAATTACATGCTTAAATGTCAACATTATCTGATTATATACAATACAAGTGAATTCATGCACGTTTTATACTACAAAATATTGCTTTATGCATAAACGAGAGCGTTGCGTCAGAAATACTAGTAAACTCACCGGTAAGACACTTTGTGTCAACAAAGCTGCAGAAAGCAGTCAGACATTAGAATTGAGGCCTAGGTGTAGGTCCAACAACAAGAATACAATAAAACCCAAGAGTCCATACAAGGGTTTACATATAGACATTTCCGAAAGCTAAAATAAGCACTAGAAAGCACCCGAAACGCACTTTAAGTGCAGAATTTTATATAATTCAACAATAAATCAGCTTTTAACAACATAAATATTATGCAGAATTCATGTTTTAACATCCAGAATATTTCCCTAAGTGTCGGGAATCGAAAGTATTACAAAAGGGTACTTAAAAGACACTAAAAGGTGCAATTTAGCACTTTAACGAACCGGTATATAACCGAACAACCGGATATTACCCGGAACACCAAAATAATGCTTAAAGCATTGTTTTTATTTTTCTAAGCTAGTTATGATGCCCGAACATCATATTACACCTCCTAAACACTAAATACACAAATAACCTAACTAATACCATTACATTTCAACTAAAACATGTAACTAGTAGTTAGAAATGTTACACTTACCCCCCCCCCTATGGTTGGACGGTTGGGAGACCAAAATCCCACATGGGATTTCTTTCTTATATTTTATAAGATTATGTTGGAAGGATTAAGAACATAATACCCATGGTGTAAAGAAGTGTTGGAAAATTTTTATAAATAACCAAGAGTTCTCCATTCTCTTACTTCACAACCACCATCACCTCTATTCTTTCTCTTCTAGTCCCTTCAAGCTACGGCCCAAGCACCCCCTCTCCATACATTCATTTTCAATCCACATCCATCCATTCTAAGGTGATATTAAGGTGTAAGGAGGTCACTAACGAAGCTCGGTGCAAGCGGATCTTGAAGGACCTTCTTCATTTGCTTTTACCCACTTCATTTACCCTCTTGATCATCCCTAGCCTTGTGCTAGTGGTAAGAACTTTGATCTTGCTATTTTACATCTATTCTAAGTGGTTAATGATGAATCATGTTCAAAAACATCAAGAACACTAATGAATCATAAGAAGTAAACTTGTGCATAAGCTTTAAAAGTAAAGAAAACCTGATATACATAAGTTGTTATGATTGTTGGTTATTGTTTGTTGGTAGAAATGATGTAGACCATCATACAATCTTGCTAGTTCATGATTAAAAACATAATCTAGCAAGATAAGGGGATGAACATGTTAAAGATTATGAATCATCCACAAAAAGATCATGAACTTGAACGAACACTATGTTTTCCTAAAAATAAAGATCAAAGTAAGATGGTAAACATGTAGATCTAAATATCCATGAGTGGTTTTTCAAAAGAACCAAGTTAAAAATACAAGTCTTACTTAATCTTGGTTCTTAAACAAATAAACCTTATTTTTGGTGGTTAATAAAGTAAAGATACACATGTGTAACAAGAAAAAAATACAAGAAGAAGTATTTTTAGAAAACATGAACATAAGTTGTAAAGAATCATATTCTTTAAAAATGAAGTTTTTAAAGAAGCAATCACACTTTAAAGGGTAACAAGACTTACTAAATACCCTAGTAAGTTACTACACATTTTTATAAATTTTCAAATTCATGAAATAGAGAAATTAGTATATGTTGTTGATGATTGTTGTTGAAATTGATGGATGATAATTTTAAAAGAAAATAAACACATGTTTTGAAAACATGGGAAACCTCCATTTTTAGGGGAAACTCTGTCAAAATTTTTATAAATTTTGACACTTAGAAAAATATATAAGTTTTTGAGAAACTTATCCCATAAAAATGTATCTAAAAATATTACCAAGGTTTCCCTAATTTTTGGTGATAAGAAATGATGATTTCTTCAAGATTAAAATTTATATTAAGTATGTATATTTTTTGAGAAAAATATATATATTATTTGATCACCAAACTTTGTGCTAAGTGTATGTAGTATGTGTTATACGTGCTAGTGTATTAGGACTTGAAAATACACTAAATACTCTTGAGAAGTAAAAACACAAAAATACACATACAACATACAAGATACATAATTCGGGTGCAAAACACGAGATACTTATATTAATTTTTGAGAAAATAATATAAGTAAGATACTTAGTTAAAAATATAAAATATTTTTAACACCACAATACAAATACAAAAGATAGTGACTTGTGCTTGTACGAATCAAGTCTAGTGACTAACTATAAGAAAACACGTATAGGTCACGACATTAATTAAGCAAATCCGGTGAAGTTTACGACGCAAGGAACGCAAAGTTGTGAGTTCATACTCCCCCTTTTCTTTTAACTGTTTTCAGTTTTATAACTTCGGGGGTGAAATAGATGTTATAAATACTTAAATGTTTACAAGATGGTATGATGTGTACTAAAACAAGAAACACTCTTGGTGAAAACTAGTGCCAAGAATTGATACGAGCAATCGTGTCACGAATAGGGTACCATAAGCACCATTAATCGTGTACATACTTAGACCACAGAACAAAAGGTTAGATCTAATGGGTTCCAGGGCAGCCCCACTCTTGGTGACAACTAGTACCGAGTAGTGTTTTTGTGTCTCAGTCGTGAATCGACTACTAGAAAAATGCCTATGGTTTGGTGACTTCCTATGTCGTGTCACATGTTAATGGCTTTGCAAACCATTAACACTTGATACATACAAAAATACATGATTTATACAAGAATACGTGATTTATACAAGATACATACTATGTTTTTCATACAATGTATACAAACATACATTACAAAAACTGCATGAATTCACACCAACATTATGTTGACGTTTTACCAAAACTCACATGTATTTCAGGTAACTAGAAGTGGATGTGCGCGCGGCCTTACTCATGCTTGTGGATATCGCTTATGTCTATCTTTAAATAAAGTTGTAAACTTTTTAAGACAATGTTTTATGCTATCTCGAGATGTAAACGCTAACTTATGTTTTCAAATTATGAAATGTTTGGTATTTGAAGATATTTTTACGAGCATGTAGTATGTTTACCTTTCGTATGCAATGAGAACCTTTCATGGTCACACCTCGTGCTTCCGCCGCCGAAAGGGGTGTGACAGATTGGTATCAGAGCTGCGATTGTAGTGAACTAGGATTCCTTCTCGAGTCTAGTCTACAATCTCTAGGATCCTTTCACGAAAACGATTTTTCAAAGAGTTTTCATTGCATAAAACGTCCCGCGACATCCACTACCTGAAACTGTTTACATGAGTCAAGAAAAGACACTATGAGACTTAGAGTGCACAGAAGTAGCACTTGTCTTTAACTGAGAAATTACTTGCAATTATGTGTGATAATTAGCATATACTAGAAGTAGAATGTCACAAGTATACGTGACTTTACCTGAAAGCAATGGTCTATCTGAAGGAAGAAATACGCGGATGAAACGAACTATGCGGACTGTGCAAGGAGTTAGGTATTTATGGATGCATACATAATTATGGAATTCAGTGCACAGAAACCACAGCAAGTCTTGTCCCGTGTAGATTCCCTCAGTGCAAGCCTACTAAGTACTCTGCTAGAGTAATAATTGTTTGATGTCACTTATGTTGTATATACCTATGAATATATATACTACTACTGTCTAGTATGACGATATCAAACAAATGTCTAACCCTGTTGTGTTATGTTCTGTCAGAACATGGCACCCAGGAAAGCTGTGAACGCTCGTGATCAACCTCCTCCTCCCCCACTGCCAAGAACTGCTGAAGAGCTGAACGCTCTACTGGAAGAAAGGATCTCCGCTGCTATCGCCCAATACGAGGCAAACCGAACTCAAGACAGTGGCGGCCCAAGCAATGCTAGACGTAATGGGAACGGAGATTCATCTGGAGGCAACGCAGCTCAAGGTAACCTTAAGACAATGTACTAAGCATGGAGAAATTTATGAACGATCTTTGTTTCATTATTTCTTCGGTTGCTCACATGTGAATTAGTTGAATCAATTCCAGGCTGCACTTTCAAGCAGTTCCTCGACTGCAAACCAATGAACTACGATGGTACAAGAGGTGCAGTAGCGTTTGTGCGCTGGACAGAGAAGACTGAGGCTACTATCCGCATGAGCAAGTGTACCACGGATCAGCAAGTCACTTTTGCTACTGGGTTGTTTGTTGATGAAGCTCTGACTTGGTGGAACTTGCAAGTCCAAACCTTGGGCGATGACGTTGCTTATGGCCTAACTTGGGATGAACTGAAGGAAAGAATGAGAGAGAAGTAATGCTCTCGTGCTGAACTCCAAAGACTGGAGACGGAGTTCTGGCACTTGACCATGGAAGGTGCTGACATTAATGGGTATACTCGAAGGTTCCACGATCTGTCTAGAGTGCTTCCCTACATGGTGACCATTGAATTTAAGCGCGTTGAACGCTACATTTGGGGACTGGCCCCAGAGTTTCGCGGCATGGTAACTTCAGCCAAACCCCAAACTATCACTAAGGCTGTAACTCTGGTTGTCAGCCTTACTGAAGATTGTGTTCGTATGAAGAAGCTATCCCTGAACCCAACAGAAAAGTCTGAAATGCATGCTGAGTCGTCTGGGGACAAGAAAAGGAAGCATGCAAACCTGAATCAAGCAATACGTAACAACAAGGGTTCCAACAAGAAGCGTAACCCCAACCCGCCTCAGGAGGCGAAAACTCTTGCTGTCATGAATGACGCTCCAGCTAAGGGATACCTGAGCACCTTGCCCAAATGCAATCGATGCAAGCGTCATCACGCGGGAGTTTGTCGCGTTTCAAAGTGTGACAAGTGTGGAAAATTGGGTCACCGCACTGAAGACTGTTGGAGTAAGGGAAACAAGAACGGGAGTGGAAACCGCAACGGTGCTGGAAACAATGGGGGAAATGGAAATGGAAATGGTAACCGAGTTGGAAATGAAGCTGGGCGAAACCAAGGATGCTTCAGTTGTGGAAGCAATGAACATTTCATGAAAGACTGCCCAAAAGGAAACAATGCTCAGGCTCGAGCATTTGTAATTGGAGCAAGGGACGCACGCGAGGACCCTAATGTGGTTAACAGTACGTTCCTCCTTAACAATCACTTTGCATCCATATTATTTGACACTGGCGCCGATTATAGCTTCATGTCTGTGGAATTTAAACGCATGCTTGGAATAGAATCTAGTAGATTAGAAATTCCTTACTCCATAGAACTAGCCAATGGTAAACTCGTTGAATCGGGCGAAGTTGTTAGAGACTGCACATTAGAGCTTGGTGAACAAAGATTTAGCATCGACCTCTTACCTATCCAATTGGGTAGCTTTGACGTAGTGGTCGGAATGGACTGGTTGTCCAAGAACAAAGCTGAAGTTATTTGTCACAAGAAAATCATTCGCATCCCTCTGGCTAGTGATGAGACTCTCATTGTGCATGGAGAAAAACGAGATGCGCCCCTGCGAATCATCAGTTGCATGAAGGCGCAGAAGTGCTTAAGGAAAGGATGTGTTGCTTTCCTAGTGCACGTTGTAGACAAGAAGGCTGAGGAGCCGAAACTCGAAGACATTCCTGTGGTGAAAGAATTCCCTGATGTTTTTCCCGAAGATCTGCCAGGACTACCTCCGCAACGACAAGTCGAATTCCGCAAAGACTTGGTTCCAGTAGCCGCTCCTGTAGCCAAGGCTCCCTATCGACTTGTACCATCCAAGATGCAAGAATTATCTAGACAACTCCAGGAGTTGTTGGATAAAGGATTCATAAGGCCAAGCTTCTCACCCTGGGGAGCTCAAGTATTATTCGTAAAGAAGAAGGATGGAACACTGCGGATGTGTATCGATTACAGAGAACTGAACAAGCTCACGATCAAGAATCGGTATCCACTACCGAGGATTGATGACTTATTTGATCAGTTGCAAGGATCAAGCTACTATTCCAAGATCGATCTTCGATCTGGATACCATCAGCTAAGAATACAAGAAGAAAGCATACAAAAGAACGCATTCCGAACGCGTTATGGGCACTACGAGTTTCTTGTGATGCCATTCGGACTGAAAAATGCGCCAAGGGTATTTATGGATCTGATGAACCGCATATGCAAACCATATCTCGATAAATTCGTGATTGTATTTATCGATGATATCCTGATTTACTCGCAAACGAAAGAAGAACATGAGCAACATCTCAGAACTATTCTGGAACTACTGAAGAAAGAGAAGCTCTATGCAAAGTTCTCGAAATGCGAATTCTGGATTCGCGAAGTACAATTTCTTGGTCACGTTGTGAACGAAAAGGGCATTCATGTGGACCCATTCAAAATCGAAGCAATAAAGAATTGGGAAGCCCCCAAAACCCCAACTGAAGTTCGACAATTTTTGGGCCTAGCGGGCTATTGTCGGCGATTCATCAAGAATTTCTCCAAGATAGCTCAACCGCTAACCACCCTTACGCAGAAAGACAAGAAATATGACTGGGGTCACAAACAAGAAGAAGCCTTCCAGTAACTTAAAAACAAGCTATGCGATGCACCGATACTATCATTACCCGAAGGCACTAAAGACTTTGTGGTATACTGTGATGCTTCACGACAAGGTTTGGGTTGCGTGCTCATGCAACGCCAAAAAGTCATCGCTTACGCTTCAAGACAATTGAAAGTACATGAAAGGAACTACACCACGCACGACTTGGAACTGGGTGCGGTAGTATTCGCCTTGAAGATTTGGCGACACTATCTGTATGGTACTCGATGTACAATCTTCACAGATCACAAAAGTCTACAACACATATTTGACCAGAAGGAGCTAAACATGCGCCAACGACGATGGGTCGAACTGCTAAATGATTATGACTGTGAGATTAAGTACCATCCTGGAAAGGCAAACGTTGTAGCAGATGCGTTAAGCCGGAAAGAAAGGGTTAAGACCCTAAGGGTTCGAGCGTTGGGAATGACTATTCGAACGAACCTCACCGCACGCATTCGTGATGCACAACAAGAAGCCCTTAAGATGGAAAATCGAAGAACTGAATACCTCCGGGGTGCATTGAAATATATGGTGCCAAATGAAGAGGGAGATTTATACTTTGAGAAGCGTATTTGGGTTCCGCTCTATGGTGGCCTACGAGAAGTCATCCTTGATGAAGCGCATAAATCGAGATACTCAATCCATCCAGGATCGGACAAAATGTATCAAGACTTAAAAGAATACTATTGGTGGCCGAGACTCAAAAGCGACGTTGCTGTTTATGTTGGAAAATGCCTAACCTGTGCTAAGGTTAAGGCTAAATATCAGAAACCGTCCGGCCTACTACAACAACCAGAGATTCCCATGTGGAAATGGGAGCAAATCTCGATGGACTTCATAACAAAATTACCCAGGACCCCGAGAGGGCACGATATGATATGGGTGATCGTTTATCGATTGACAAAATATGCGCATTTCCTACCGATACGAGAAAAAGACAGCACTGGAAAGCTTGCTGAGATATACTTAAAAGAAATCGTGGCACGACATGGAGTGCCAATCTCAATTATTTCAGACAGAGATGGACGCTTTGTCTCAAGAATCTGGCAATCATTTCAGGAAGCCTTTGGATCTCAATTAGATCTAAGCACGGCCTTCCATCCATAAACAGACGACCAGAGCGAACAGACTATACAAACGTTAGAAGATATGCTTCGCGAATGTGTCATGGATCTAGGCGGCAGCTGGGATACTCATCTACCTTTAGTTGAGTTTTCCTACAATAACAGTTATCATACAAGCATAAAAGCCGCACCGTTCGAAGCTCTGTATGGCCGCAAGTGCCGATCGCCCTTATGTTGGGCAGACGCTGGAGATAAACGTATGGTTAGTCCTGAACTTGTACAAGAGACAACCGACAAGATTACGCAGATCCGAGAGCGCATTAAGGCGGCTCGAGATCGACAAAAGAGCTACGCTGATCAAAGGCGAAAACCATTAGAGTTCGAGGTGGGAGACAAAGCTTTGCTAAAAGTCTCACCTTGGAAGGGCGTAGTGCGATTCGGAAAATGTGGGAAGCTGAATCCACGATACATCGGACCATTCAGAATCTTGGAAAGAATTGGTACCGTGGCATACAAGTTGGAATCACCGGAAGAACTTAATGGAGTACATGATACGTTCCATGTATCCAACCTCAAAAAGAGTCCAACACATGAAAACGTGATCATCCCTGCAGATGAAGTGCATATTGACGACACCCTCCGATTTACAGAACGACCCGTTGAGGTTACCGACTAGAAAGTCAACAAGACCAGGAGGAGCACTGTTAAACTTGTCAAAGTACGTTGGAACTCTAAGCACGGACCCGAGTACACGTGGGAACGTGAATACCAGTTCAAAGAAAAGTATCCCCACCTGTTCAAGAAGACTCCTGCGAGAGTTAGCTGTGACAACTGGCACCAAACCGGTAATTTCCGTACACTTTAATTATTATTTACTGACTGAAATTACATGCTTAAATGTCAAAATTACCTGATTATATACAATACAAGTGAATTCATGCACGTTTTATACTACAAAATATTGGTTTATGCATAAACGAGAGCGTTGCGTCAGAAATACTAGTAAACTCACCGGTAAGACACTTTGTGTCAACAAAGCTGTAGAAAGCAGTCAGACATTAGAATTGAGGCCTAGGTGTAGGTCCAACAACAAGAATACAATAAAACCCAAGAGTCCATACAAGGGTTTACATATAGACATTTCTGAAAGCTAAAATAAGCAATAGAAAGCACCCGAAACGCACTTTAAGTGCAGAATTTTATATAATTCAGCAATAAATCAGCTTTTAACAACATAATATTATGCATAATTCATGTTTTACCATCCAGAATATTTCCCTAAGTGTCGGGAATCGAAAGTATTACAAAAGGGTACTTAAAAGACACTAAAAGGTGCAATTTAGCACTTTAACGAACCGGTATATAACCGAACAATCGGATATTACCCGGAACACCAAAATAATGCTAGAAGCATTGTTTTTATTTTTCTAAGCTAGTTATGATGCCCGGACATCATATTACACCTCCTAAACACTAAATACACAAATTACCTAACTAATACCATTACATTTCAACTAAAACATGTAACTAGTAGTTAGAAATGTTACACTTACCCCCCCCCCCTATGGTTGGATGGTTGGGAGACCAAAATCCCACATGGGATTTCTTTCTTATATTTTATAAGATTATGTTGGAAGGATTAAGAACATAATACCCATGGTGTAAAGAAGTGTTGGAAATAAATAACCAAGAGTTCTCCATTCTCTTACTTCACAACCACCATCACCTCCATTCTTTCTCTTCTCCTCCCTTCAAGCTACGGCCCAAGCACCCCCTCTCCATACATTCATTTTCAATCCAGATCCATCCATTCTAAGGTGATATTAAGGTGTAAGGAGGTCACTAACGAAGCTCGGTGCAAGCGGATCTTGAAGGACCTTCTTCATTTGCTTTTACCCACTTCATTTACCCTCTTGATCATCCCTAGCCTTGTGCTAGTGGTAAGAACTTTGATCTTGCTATTTTACATCTATTCTAAGTGGTTAATGATGAATCATGTTCAAAAACATCAAGAACACTAATTAATCATAAGAAGTAAACTTGTGCATAAGCTTTAAAAGTAAAGAAAACTTGATATACATAAGTTGTTATGATTGTTGGTTATTGTTTGTTGGTAGAAATGATGTAGACCATCATACAATCTTGCAAGATCATGATTAAAAACATAATCTAGCAAGATAAGGGGATGAACATGTTAAAGATTATGAATCGTCCACAAAAAGATCATGAACTTGAAAGAACACTATGTTTTCCTAAAAATAAAGATCAAAGTAAGATGGTAAACATGTAGATCTAAATATCCATGAGTGGTTTTTCAAAAGAACCAAGTTAAAAATACAAGTCTTACTTAATCTTGGTTCTTAAACAAATAAACCTTATTTTTGGTGGTTAATAAAGTAAAGATACACATGTGTAACAAGAAAAAAATACAAGAAGAGTATTTTTAGAAAACATGAACATAAGTTGTAAAGAATCATATTATTTAAAAATGAAGTTTTTAAAGAAGCAATCACACTTTAAAGGGTAACAAGACTTACTAAATACCCTAGTAAGTTACTACACATTTTTATAAATATTCAAATTCATGAAATAGAGAAATTAGTATATGTTGTTGATGATTGTTGTTGAAATTGATGGATGATAATTTTAAAAGAAAATAAACACATGTTTTGAAAACATGGGAAACCTCCATTTTTAGGGGAAACTCTGTCAAAATTTTTATAAATTTTGACACTTAGAAAAATAAATAAGTTTTTGAGAAACTTATCCCCTAAAAATGTATCTAAAAATATTACCAAGGTTTCCCTAATTTTTGGTGATAAGAAATGATGATTTCTTCAAGATTAAAATTTATATTAAGTATGTATATTTTTGAGAAAAATATGTATATTATTTGATCACCAAACTTTGTGCTAAGTGTATGCAGTATGTGTTATACGTGCTAGTGTATTAGGACTTGAAAATACACTAAATACTCTTGAGAAGTAAAAACACAAAAATACACATACAACATACAAGATACATAATTCGGGTGCAAAACACGAGATACTTATATTAATTTTTGAGAAAATAATATAAGTAAGATACTTAGTTAAAAATATAATATATTTTTAACACCACAATACAAATACAAAAGATAGTGACTTGTGCTTGTACGAAACAAGTCTAGTGACTGACGATAAGAAAACACGTATAGGTCACCACGTTAATTAAGCAAATCCGGTGAAGTTTACGACTCAAGGAACGCAAAGTTGTGAGTTCATGCTCCCCCTTTTCTTTTAACTGTTTTCAGTTTTATAACTTCGGGGGTGAAATACATGTTATAAATACTTAAATGTTTACAAGATGGTATGATGTGTACTTAAACAAGAAGCACTCTTGGTGAAAACTAGTGCCAAGAATTGATACGAACAATCGTGTCACGAATAGGGTACCATAAGCACCATTAATCGTGTACATACTTAGACCGCAGAACAAAAGGTTAGATCTAATGGGTTCCAGGGCAGCCCCACTCTTGGTGACAACTAGTACCGAGTAGTGTTTTTGTGTCTCAGTCATGAATCGACTACTAGAAAAATGCCTATGGTTTGGTGACTTCCTATGTCGTGTCACATGTTAATGGCTTTGCAACCCATTAACACTTGATACATACAGAAATACATGATTTATACAAGAATACGTGATTTATACAAGATACATACTATGTTTTTCATACAAAGTATACAAACGTACATTACAAAAACTGCATGAATTCACACCAACATTATGTTGACGTTTTACCAAAACTCACATGTATTTCAGGTAACTAGAAGTGGATGTGCGCGCGGCCTTACTCATGCTTGTGGATGTCGCTTATGTCTATCTTTAAATAAAGTTGTAAACTTTTTAAGACAATGTTTTATGCTATCTCGCGATGTAAACGCTAAGTTATGTTTTCAAATTATGAAATGTTTGGTATTTGAAGATATTTTTACAAGCATGTAGTATTTTTACCTTTCGTATGCAATGAGAACCTTTCATGATCACACCTCGTGCTTCCGCTGCAGAAAGGGGTGTGACACAAAAAGAACTTTTCATATGAACAAAGAATGATTGGTCGAATCCAACAGTCGATTAGAGATGATATATTTGCATTGCTTGTTCATGATGGTTCTTCAAAATCGGTTTGGGAAGCTATAATGATTAAAGCTGAGGGTGGTAAATAGATTAAAAAGAATAAAATTGCTTTACTAAAAAAGGAATTTGATATGTTTGATAGTCTAAAAGGAGAGTCGGTGAGACAAATGATTGAGAGATTTTGTCATTCAAAAATTGAGCTTGATAGATTTGGAATCGTAAAAACACGTGAGGAAATTATTGATAAAATCATAGAAGCGTTACCACGAGCTAATCAGTGGCAAACGTTCATGTTTATCTTGAAAAATGATGTTTTATATGATTCAATTACTCTTGATGTGTTGATTGAAAAAATTGAAACTCATGAGCTTGAATTGCAGAAACAGAACAAGATGAGTAGCTCTTCGCATCAACAGAATGTCGGTCTTTACTACAAGGGCAGTGTACCTCCGGTGACTGTAAATGAATCACCAAAGACGGCATTCAGTGTTGAAAAGTCAAAAGAACCACAAACAAGCTCATCAAGTTATGATCCAGGATATCATTCATCATCAACAACATCTAATTCTGAAGAACCAGAAGAGATTCTCTGCAACATTGCTTTAAAGCTAAAGAAGTCTTCAACAATGAACATCAACGCTGCTAAACAATAAACGAGTCTTCTAGGATCAATTCTGGAATCATACGAAGATCTGGTAGCTGGAAAAATTGGAAATTCCGAACTGACAAAGGAAGATTACGACCAGATCGATCCAAACAAGATGGAACTCATTGATCTGAGATGGTTTTTGGCAAGCTGCATTCGAAGAGCTCAGCGGTTCATGGATATTACTGGCAGACAATCAATCTGTGGACCACCAACAAAGCCGGGATTCGACAAATCAAAAGTGACCTGCTTCAAATGCAAGCAAAAGGGTCATTTCAAAAGAGAATGCAGAAATTCTGTTGTTGAAGAAACCGCTAATCCGTTTAAAGAAGATTATTATCAAAAGGCGATATATCACAAGAATAGAGAGGAATCTCCAAGGTTGAAACAAATTGAAGATAATCCTGAAAAGGAGAAATCAAGAGCTTGTGTTGTGATACAAGACGATGAAGGGTTTGACTGGAGCAAATTTCTTCCAGAAGATGATCTTGTTGATGATAGGTTCACAGCACATGGCAGAACTGTATCGAAGAACAAACATCGTGCATTTGTTGATGAGATAAAAGAGAAAACGAGAGAAGAAATTCTGAAAGAAAAAACATACAGAGAAAGGTGTATTGCAGGATATCGAATCGAAGAAATGGAGATAGAATACGAAGAAGCAAAGAATTATAGAAGATATGACAAGAAGCGAGAGTGTTATGTCAATAGCAAAGGTGAACCAGTTGTTCATCCAAAAGAAGTGGTTTATGAAGACGTTCTTGCAGTAATCACTCTATCCGGAGAGTATTACTCAAATGTTGAAAAAGATAAACACTATAAGAAAAAGCTGGATAAAATCATTCGAGATATCATGACAGCAAGTCTGAAGAAGAGGAATAAAGAAAGAATGAAGAAGAATGTTGAAAGCTTGGTGGATGAATTGAAGAAGGTAGCTGAGGAAGAGAAAGAAAAGGAAAGTGTTACTGAAGAACAGCAGAAAGACGATGATCTGAAGAAGAAAGGAGAAGATGATGTGAAGGTGGAAAGTTTGGTTGAAGTGAATGATGGTGCTGGTGTTGGTGAGGAACAGAAGAAGAGCAAAGCAGGTCAGAAGCAGATAGAAGAGAAAACTGAAGTGCCAATCACTGAGGTAAAAACCGATACTGAAGTCTTAAATGAAACTGTTGAACAGTGCAAGAAATGCATGGAAACGCGCAGTGCTTGGACTGAAAAAGATGCAAAATTCAGAACAAGAGATATTGAATTCACTAAAATCGAAGAAGTTTTAAAAAATAAATGCAAAGAGATGTTAGAAAACGAAAAAGTTTTGAAAAATAATGATGAGAAGCTAACACAAAAATGCAAGAACTTAGAAAAAGAAAATGAGATTTTGAAAGAAAAAGTATCAAAAATGACTGAAGAGTGTTTACAAAAAGAAAATGCTTTTCAAGAAATGAAAAAGGAATATGATTCAATAAAACTCGCATATCACATAACAAAAAAAATCATATGAAGACGTAAAGAGTCAAATGAAACTTGTTCAATCGAGATTGAAATATTGTTCTGAAACATCTGATACCCTTAAGCGACAATATGAAATAAAGCAACAAGTTGTAAACTCTTACATTGAGGATGTTACTAAGCTAAAGCGTAAAATAGCTGATTTAGAACAAGATAACAACAAGTTACACAATTATCACGCTTCATCATTGAACGCATTTTCAACCTAAAACCGGATGGTACAGATTCTGAGCAAAACAAGAAAGGTATTGGCTCAGAGTATCATCAGGTTCCACCACCATTTGAGGAAAAGTTCACATTCTATGATGACGAGAAGGTGGAAAAAGCTTTCAACATGGTTGATCAATTGCCAGATAACATTGACGTAACCTATTCCAAATCTGATGATTCTAGTGATTCAGAGGTGGTAGGTAAGGTCGTTGAAAGTGTTTTGAAAGAAGAGTCGGTTGAAACCGGTAAATCTGGATCACAGGATGAAAATGAAGGTAGTTTTCATGAAGGTTATCTGAAAAACTCAAAGTCTGAGAAAAATGCGATTGATGATTCAAAAGGATTGGTTTATACCATGATTGGATCGGACAAATTATTCTCAGATCTTGAATTCCCGATTCAGAATGTGATTTCAGAAAAGATTGACAAAGTTCTCAAGATGGTTAAGATTGAAAATTCTGAGATTCCAAAGTTTGCTGGAAAGAGTTACAAAACTTTTTAAAACAAACTTGTTTACAAAAAGAAAAACATGAAGGCTGGGTTGGGTTATAAAAAGAAACAAAATTGGAAAAGAAATGAAACGCCAAATTATCAACAAAAGATGAATTTTGTTCACGGAACAAGTTCCGAAGAAGAGAAAGAACTCCAATTTAGACGGCAATTTAATGAAGAGTTCTATGCTCAAAAGAAAAAGCAACAACAACAGGTGAAAGATGTTTCAAAGAGAACATGTTTCAAATGTGATCAAACAGGACATCTTGCTCGCAAGTGTCCAAATCTAAAACCTGTTGATGTTGAAAAGACAAAGAAGTCTGATGTTGTAAATCAGAAGTCAACCAAGTTTGATTCAAAGCAAACTTGGAAGCCGAAAATGTCAAAGGCTGACTCACAACAAACATGGAAACCAGTGACACCCAGATTTAGAACAACACAAAGTTGGAAAACAAATGTTGATGCAACAAAACCAAACGAGTTTTGGAAACCAAAAGTTGTTGTTCAAAATCAAAATGTTCAAAATGAATCTCATTTTTACAAAAGAAGTGCGTGTAAAGGAAAAACTTGGGTGGAAAAGAAACAAAAGGTTTCTGTGAGTGATAATCGGAATGAAAATACATTTGTGAAAAATGATAAAGATTTTCCGAAGTTGAATGAAACATATTGTGTTGAAATGCCTAAGGTCAAACAGACCTGGGCTAACTTGTTCAAGTAATTGAATAGTGTGAATGTGCAGGTGCTTCAGAAAGAAGATGAAAGTCAAATCAATGAAGGAAGCAGCCTGGCATGAGAGGAAGAGGCTGCTGGTCCCTGAAACTGAAACAGGGAGTTTGTTTGATTTCTGTACATAAATAAACCATATTTTAAAACCCTAAAAAACCAAAAATATGTTTTTATTTTGTCAAAAATTTGAAAAATCAAAAATATGTTTGTTTTTTAAATTTTGTCACAATTCAAAAATACAAAAATTTATTACTTGAATATGCCGAAACCCTCACGGCGGAACAAACATGATTAATTTCACAAGATTGAAAAACGGTTTTCAAACTGTAAAATAACAATGTGTTGTAAATCATGGGGGTATAGTTTCTGCAAAACAGAGCATGTGAAGCAGAAAATGGATGGCAAGTCAAAGCTATCAGTATCAGTTTGTCAAATTTTCTTTAAATGTTTTGAATTTTAGGGGGAGTAAGAAAATGTCTGAAAATACAAAAACATTAGAAAATTTGAAAAAGCCAAAAACATGATAAAATTCAAAAAGAGTTTTGTGTAGAAAGAGGAAATGACAGTACATCAGTAGACAATCATAGTACGCTAAAGAAATGGAATGTTAAAATCTGATAAACGGTCTCACTGATGATATGCCAGTAGGTTTTTACACGCTTAGGAGATTGATTTCGAGATATAAACCTAAATATCAATACTTATCTCGTGGGGAACATCTCTTGGATATATGGGTAACCCCCGAAATCTTGTTTGAGAGATTGCCTGGTTCTGAGATACTAGGTCTTTATACTGTTTGATATCTGGGGTATTATACCTGGTCTTCGGATATTGCGGAAGCAATGGCCTAGACCTCGTATAATACTTTTTACGCTTTAAAAGCTTACCCTCTGCATAAAAAATTGAGTAAATATCGAAAGATATGAATCAATTGCAGTTGAAGAAAAGATTCCCTAAAGGGAACACACCTAAAGTCGAGCCTTCATCTCTTTGGCTGGACGTAAGTTCATACCTGAGCTCTCAAGGTCTCGCACTAACCCAGAGAACAGATATCAAATTGGTATACTCACCTGTAAGACTGAATCTAGAGAATCTTGATACGGGAGTATATTCTGAGGTGGGACACGCAATTTAATTTTTGTAATTAAAACACTAATCTCGAATCAATTGAACTTTGTGTAAAAATTTAAGTGGATCAGTATACTGACAATCTAAGTGAATCGTTTAGAACATAAAGTGTTTAAAGCTCAACGGTGCTAGTGATTTGTCAAAAACTGATATGATCCTCTAACACAAACTCAAACAAAAATGTTGTCTGTAAATATGTTTGTAAATATTTCTTTACTGCTTTATGTTTCAGAAAAATACAAAAAGATTTTGATTTCTACTTTATTTTTCGACAACCGATGTCCGAGAGCTGAGTTTCAAAATCTGAGTATGCTGAACGTGTTTCTGAAAATAAACAAGTTCATTAATTTGAAACTTGAAGTTTTTAATCAAAAATAAAAAAAAAGTTTGTGAGATCTCCAAGGTCATTAATTTGGACTTGGATGATTAACTGTGAGGGATTTGGATTCTTAAATTGTGAAAATCTGTTGTAAAGAGCTATTTTTCGAATTTGGATTCTTAATACTGCCAAATCTATAAAGCATTTTGATAGGAGGAGTGAAGTCAAGTTAATCCTGGATATATTCATATTATTATATTTTAAAGCCAGGTTCTTGATTAAAAGTTTTTGAGAGCCAGGTCACGATTCCTGGACAACCAAAAACGCTTTCACTGTCGAAATATTTAAGCTTATGCTAAGAGAACCAGGTTTTCAATCCTGGATTTTCAAAATGTTTTTACTTATAAATGGTTAAGATTTGCAGATATTGTACCAGACTACGATCCCGATAGCCGAGTCTAAGGGGGAGTCTGAAGACGAGCTCGACGCAAGGGGGAGCTTGTATCCGGAAAGCCAGGTGTCGATCCCAAAAGCATGGAAGCTTGACGAATGGGGGAGTCCGAAGAAAGAGTCTACTGAGAGGGGGAGCAGCTGAAGCTGAAGACGGATCCACGGGGATTCTGTTCGGGCAAGAGGGAGTCTATGTTACTGAAGATGTGATAAAGCTTCAAGAAGACTCAGAGAGAGAGAAAGACAAGACGCTACGAGATTGACTGCGGCAATATCCAAGGGGGAGTCTGATAGTGCATTTATGTCTATCGCCTTCGTCAATCCAATTCATAGCTGAAATTGAAGAAATCTTAGACTTTATATTGTAATATTTAGATAGAAAAGGCAAGGTGGTATTATTGTAAATAAGGAAACCTTCCTTATCCCCTTGGCCTATAAATAGGACACTTAGGTGTTATGTTTAGAACTTTTGCCATTTTAGAGACTTGGAGCTTTGAAGGTTAGAGAGAGAGTCTAGAGAGAGAAAGTGGCAAGGTGATTCAAGTTTCTTTGTACTTTTCAGAACTATCAATAGAATCATGTTTATAGTACGGTTCTTGTGTTCGGTCCACGCACGTGTACGGATTCCGCACATCACACGTGTCGATACGCAATCGTTACGGAGTCGAAAACCTTCCCGGTGTGGAAACCTCAATATCCAAAGCTTATCGTGAAGATTGATCCTATTACTGGAGAGAAACATATCACGCTACATGTCAAGAGGCCTAGATGTATGAAGAACATGCCTTTGAAGGAAATGGAACATGATTTCTACACAGATTTCAAAGGGTGGGTCTACAATCCGAGTACATGTGAAGCGGTGATTACACTACAAGATAAAGAGGGTATTTGGAGATATATACGCATGCTCGACCCTATGTGGCTCGTCAACTGTTCAAAGAAAGATATAGAATGTCTGTTTTTCAACAAGATCATGTATTATGCAGCAGAAAAAGAGCAGGCGATGTAGTATCAAAAGCTTATTAGTATATGCTTTGAAAAAAGATATTAACTTTGGTGACTTCTGGAAGACTAATTAGAGAGATCTGGAACATGAAGAGTTTTTGAAGAAGGAACGACATGAGGCGTTGATGAACAAAAGGATGAAGAAAGCAGCATGCATGGCAAAGTAGAAATTTTCTAACTACGAGTCGATTCCTACTGATCAAACTCCGATTGAAAAAGAAGAGAAGAAAAAGATCAGACTCACCAAGTTCTTCAATTACACTGATGTTGGAAGAGAATGGTGGTTGACCAAGGGTAGATTTGATTATCGAGCACAGCGGGTAGAACAAGAAGAGTTGAGACGCTGGAAAAGGAAGTTTGGCAGGAGAGCTTAAAGAAGACTATACGTGAAGATTATAGCTACATCCAAGGAGTAGTCTGTGCATGCATATGTCTGAAGCTTTCGTCATGTATAGCTACATCCCAGTAGCTCCTTCAGACCCAGTAAACTTGAGTGGTTTAGCTAAATTGAATTGTTTATAGTTGCACGGAGCTGGTGCAGTGTTGTTGTTATTGTTGTTGTTGGCTTGGTTTAATTGGGTTATGAGATTTGGGAGTAGAGCAGCTATCTGCTGAGCAATCATTGCCGCCATATCAGCGTCTTGTGTAGCGTTTCGACGAGGGGGCATTCTAAAAGAGAAGGAAATATGAGAGAAAAAGTGTGAGATTGACATTGGATAATCAAAAGAGATGTTAAAAATATTGACAAAACATAAGGATTGTGATCATTTGTGTAACACCCCAATCGCGTAATACAACAACATGCGGCGAAAACATCGGGGAGTCACGTTACAAATTGCTCACAACCACTGGTACTAAATTGTTTTATTATTGTTAACATTGTTTTACAATACCAAGAATACATGAAATTGTCTTTTGTTTGAAGAAGTCTAAGGCCCGAATGCTGTCACACCCCGACCGCGTTAAAACAACAAACCACGGCGGAAACATCGGGGAGTGTCGTAGCAGAATCATTGTTTCACAACACATGGATTTAAGTTTCGTTTTATTGAATTAAGTTTATTACATTGTATTGAAATTAGAAACAAAACATGAACAAATTGACTTTTATTGTTATTAAGTCACTAAGGCCTCGTCCATTCCTATGTGAGCATGCACCAATATCATCATCAAACATCATCAACTATGGTACCTGAAACATATGTGAAAATACGTCAGCATAAAAATGCCGGTGAGTACATAGGTTTTGTGTGAGTGTCAGATTCAAGGCTCGTTTACATTTTGAAATAACTCGAACAACTTCGTTAATTGATATTAGAAAAACCTAGTTTTGTAAAATGTTTGTAATGTAAATTGAAATAACCAAGTCAAAATTGATTAGTTATAGTTTATAAAACCTCGATGCCATGAATCTTAACTCAAAACATTTATTTATGTAAACCCAGATCGTAAATCGTTTTTGTAATAAAACTCGAATGGTTTATATTGTTAGAAAAACATTGTAATGTAACTTCGTTTTGACAACATTTGCCCAAGTGATCTAGATAACGCAACGATATGTAATGTGTTAAAAGCACTTATATATAGGAAGTACCAGTGGCGTATCCACCATGCTTTTATCACATTACACTCGCCCCGTTACCTAATCACTTCCCTAACCCAATGGTTCAAACAGTTCAAATAGTCCATATAGATCAAATAATTCCAAATGGTTCAAACAATTCAAATAGTTCACATAAATCAAGTAGTTCCAAGTGGTTCAAACAATTCAAATAGTCCACATAGATCAATTAGTTCCAAATGGTTCAAAAAGTTCAAATAGTTCAAATAGTTTAATATAAACCATAGTATTTGTTTAGAAAACTCGAAATCGTTTAGCACATATGAATCACCCAAAACAGTTGAAAACAGTAAAAGAGGGGAACTATGTACTCACTTGAGATAGCTTAGAAGTCTTTGAATAATCAACCAAGCAACGCTAGAAGGATCACGGAAATCAATCGACACCTAATATAGGTAACTATGTTAATAAACCGTACCTAAGTCGGAAGATCGGATAGGATGAGGTTTCGTAAACCAAATTAGTATTGGAACTCATATGATATGGTTTAACAAAGCCTACATACTAAATCGGAACCTATCCTAAGTGCTTACGACCCATTATGACTCGTTTAGGTAGCTTACGCTACTTTAACGCGTCGTTCGCGTAAAACGCGTTCGGACCGCCTAACTAGTCATATGACAAGTATTATATGCCTTAACAAGTCTAATAATGTTTCCTAATCAGTTTAGATGTCAAAATTTAAGATACATATGTTTAGAATGAATTTATGCGCAAAAAGGGCATTTTGGTCATTTTCCTAAGGCATATAAACTACCTATCATACAACTAACTAAACGAAGTGACCATAAGGTATAACCTCGGAAGGTTATTCCCTATACAACTATGGTCACAAAATATGTTTGGTCGGATCCTAAAGATCGACCAAACGGGTCGGGTTTGAAAGTCTAAACGGTTGTTTAGACAGCTTATCTTATGACCCTATAAGCACTAAACTAAAAGTGACGAGTTAAACATGTTAAAACATGTTTAACTAAGTTAGAAAACAAGTTTGATATCAAAACAAAGGGTTTTGATACCCAAGAATAGTTTGGTTGCAAAATACGCATAAACGCGTATTTTGACCGAAACTATGACTCGCCACTAAGCCTAAATAACGTGGTAATCAGTAGGTGTAGTCACAAAGGACTATGACCATCGTGATTACGCTCACGTTGCGAAGTTCAAACGAACTTTGTGTTGACCAAAGACTGGTCAAAGCAGAAAGTCAAACTCCGTTTGACTTTCACGCATAAAAGCATGAAAGAAACTTACAAAAGGTCCAAGCAAGGAAGAAATTGATCTAAAATACTCAGGTATAAAGCTAAGGCTTCAACTTGACCCTCCAGATCAATTCAGATCAATTGTGTGGATTACAAATGAAACATGGTGGGTATATATAGATTTCAGAGAACCGTTAGGATCGTTTCTCAAAATTCGTGCCTTGATCTTGACCCTCCATGTGTAGCCCATGGTTTATAATATAATGGGACACTCAAAACCATCAAATGGTATTGCAAAACAAGGATCAAAACCATCAAAATGGCTGAATTAGACCAGATTCAATGTTTCTGTCTGATGTGTTGTCGCGGGCCGCATAGGAAATGCCCATGGCTTACTCGCCCCTCCTAGCCATCTTTGACAAATTGTCAAAAATGGTCCCTGCAAGCTTGAAACTTGGTTTTCGATGCATTTTTGGCACGTTTAAGCCCCGTTAACCCTATTTCAAGGCTCTATATTGAAGTTAAAGTATAGGGAACATGAAATATGCTCTAACACATCTCGAATGTCGGTTTGTTTGGTCGTACGGTTACGTTGTTCGGTTAATTACGACGAAACACGAATGGACGCGAAAAACGATCCAAATTACTTGACGAATGGAATTTTAGCATGCCAATCACTAAAATAAAATATTTCAATGATTACAAAAATTTTTGGATGTCCAGATATATTTAGAACGTAAGATATGCGCGAAAATGCAAACTTATGCACTTTTTGACGCTTTTAGTCCCTATTGATCAAAAAGTTTATTTTTGCTCACCAAACACCTCAAAGCCTATTTCTAAACTATGTAAAGGATATTTAGGGAATATTTAACTTATGATCAAGTTCCGGAATGTTCATTACCATATAAATCGGCATACTTTCGCAGTTTGACATAAATAGTCCCTGCGATCGAATAAACTTGATTTCGACACACCAAACCCTCCAAATCTTATTTCTAAGTTATGTAAAGGTTATTTAAGGTATGTTAAGCCTATGTCGCTGTTCCGGAGTGTTTGTTGCATTAAACTGATTATGTTTACGCATCAGTTTGCGTATAACCTTCTAGAAAGCGATTTAAAGCTCGAAATCGAGCAAGAATTGATATGTGCAAATGATACACATATTTATACAAATCCCAAGTATGAAACACAATATTTCATTAATTTGGTATTTGTTTGATGGTCAAAGAGACACAGATGTCACAGATGCGTTCCTATGTGTAGCATGCTTGAATAATCAAAACATGAAACATATCTGAAAATGAGAATCAGCAAAAAAGCAGGCGAGTACATAGGTTTTGTTAGTCAAATTAATGGAAAAAAGTTTGTTATTGTAATGCTTTGATAAATACGAGAGTCATCAATTGAAAATGGACTCTTTGAAGCCAATGAATGGCAAAAAGGTTTAGCATTGCAATACATTATCTTGATTGTGAAACTTGTGACAAAAGAGTTTTGCACATGGCAATATGATTATTACTAGGTAATTTTTATGCCATTGAAAATTGTGCTTTGATCTTGTTACCACATTGAAATCGATCATAAAACTTGTGAAAGTATCATTAGAAATCCAATCATAGATTAATAATAACAACATTGAAATCATTCATAACTTGTGTGAGTATTATTAGAAATCCTATCAAGAATTAATAATACCAACATTGAAATCGGTCATAACTTGTGTGAGTATTAGTAGAAATCCAATCAAAGATTAATATTACTTGGATATCCTTCTAAAAATCTAACATATGAAAATATGGAAGATTTACAAGGATATGGATAGTGAACATTTGAATCAACTAAACACAAAAATCCTAAAGTGATTCGGACAAAGCTACATGGGTAATACAATAAGAACACTTATATATAGGAAGTACCAGCGGCATATCCACCATGTTCTTATGGTATTACACTCATTTCGTTATCTAAATCACTACTAATTACATAAACACATAATCATCAATTTGGTTATCAACTTGTACACATGCATTAAAGTACACAAATAATCTAATCAAAGACATCAATTTAGTACTTTAAACATCCCACAAGAATCTAACTATGAAGATAGATAGTTACTATAAGGATCCAGTTTGGTCACAGTGAATCATAACATACACATTAAAGTACATAAAGAATCCAGACAAGGACTTCAATTTAGCACTTTAAACATCCCACAAGAATCTAACTATGAAGATAGATAGAAGCTATAAAGATTTGGTTCGGTCTCATTGAATCATTAAATCACAAAATCCTAAATCCTAATGGTGATTCGGATAACGCCACGAAGGGTAATACAATAGGCACACTTATATTTAGGAAGTACCAGTGGCGTATCCACCATGTCCTTATTGTAGTACTCTAGTTTCGTTATCTAAATCACCAATATTCTCTACACATAAACAATAACCATCGGCGTGTAAAGCACTTCTTAGAAATCTTACTATGAAGATAGAAAGATTTAAGACTGTACCTCAAGTATCCTACAAGAATCTAACTATGAAGATAGATAGATCCTATAAGGATTTGGTTCGTGTTCTCAATCATCGTGTCTTGCATAATAGGAATAATACACAAAAAGCACTTAGTAAAAACATATATGCCATACATTTGAGAAAATTTGATTACACATAAGCCCAAAACATTTGAAAAACGTAAAATAGGGGAACTATGTACTCACTTGGGATTGCGTATAGGTCTTGTTCTGTCACACCCCGACCGCATAATACAACAAACCGCAGCGGAAACATCGAGGAGTGTCGTAATAGAATCATTGTTTTACAACACATGGTAATTGAAGTTTTGTTTTATTTCATTATTAGACACATTGATTTGATACAAACCAAATAAGTACAATGATTGTCTTTCAGGTTTTAAGTCACTAAAGCCCGCGTCCATCCTATGTGAAGCAAACAATCAACAATTGCCACATAATAGAACCTGAAACATATGTGAAAACAGTCAGCATAAAAATGCCGGTGAGTAGATAGGTTTTGTATATCAAATTCATGGCTTCAAATTCATATTGCAATACCTCGACCAACTACGAGAGTTGTCGAGTATGTACCTTGAAATCAAAAGTGTATAATATTGCAATATGTCTTATCAACTTAACAAGTCGATATAAGTAAAACAAAACATTTGTAGCCATGAATCTTGACTGAAAACATTTTTCTTTGTAAAACCAAGTAGTAAATCGTCTTGTATGAAAAACTTGTATAGTTTATATCATTTAGTAAACACCATTGCGTGACATTGTTTGAAATCATTCGTCCAAAATCGTTCAAGTTGTTCAAATCGTCCGTGTTATAAACCATCATTCAATCATTCAAATCGTTCAAATCATCCGTGTTATAAATCATTGTTCAATCGTCCGTGTTTTAATTGTGAAATACAACTTTTGGTCGTTCTTTATTGAATACATTCAAACCTGTGTGACTCGACTATACCACCCATGGGGTATCTTTAATAGGCCCTGAAAGACCTCTTTAACAAGACTAACAAACCAACACATGGTTTGTTAATCAGATAACAGTTTTTGTCGTTCCCCAAACAATCCACCAAATCCAGTGAATAGCCTAGTAATGGGATTTGTCAGATCCTATGGTACCATAACATACTACTGGTCGGCTTGATCAAAGTTAATGAATGTCATTCGTCTTTTGACTAATGCCCCAACAAGTTCATTCACATTATTGAAATCGTCGTGTTTTATATAAACCATAGCATTTGTTTATGAGAACTTGAAAAACATTTAGCACATATGAGTCACCCCAAAAAAATTGAAAGCATAAAAGAGGGGAGCTATGTACTCACTTGGGATTGCTAAGTATCCTTGAATCAAGTGAAGTATCAAGCTTCGTACGTCTCCTAACATCGATAACTACGTTATAGCATCGGTACAATATCAGAGGAATCAGATAAAATGAGGTCTTGTAAACCAAATGAGTGTTGGGACTCATATGAAATGGTTTAACAAAGCCTACATTCTAATTTGAAACCTATCCTAAGTGCTTTTGACCCGTTATAACCCGTTAAGGTAGTTTACGCTACGTTAACGTGTCATTTGCGCAAATGTGCGTTCGGATGGTCTAACTAGCCCTATGATAAGTCTTATATGCCTAAACATGTTTAATATTGTTGCATAATTAGTTTAAGTGTCAAAATTTTGGTTACATATGCTTAAATTGAAATTATGCGCAAAAAGGGCATTTTGGTCATTTTCCTAAGGCATATAAACTAACTATCATACGACTAACTAAACGAAGTGACCATAAGGTATAAACTTGGAGGGTTATTCCCTATAAAACTATGGTCACAAAATATTCATGGTCGGATCCTAATGAACGACCAAACGGGTCGGGTTCGAAAGTCTAAGCGGTTGTCGAGACCGCTTGACTTACGACCCTAAACAAGCACTAAACTAGAAGTGACGAGTTAAACATGTTAAAACATGTTTAACTAAGTTAGAAAACTAATTTGATATCAAAACAAAGTCTTTTGATACCCGAAAATAGTTTCGTCGCAAAATGCACATAATCGTGCATTTTGACCAAAACTTTGACTCGTCACTTCGACTAGTCAACGTGGTAATCAGTGGGTATAATCGCAAGGGATTATAACCATCGTGATTACGCTCATGTTGTAAAATTCGATTAAACTTTGACTTGACCAATTCATGGTCAAAACCGAAAGTCAAACGGTAGTCAAACTGTTTGCCTTTTAGCTTGTAATTGCTGAAATGAATGAACAAGCCATGAAAGAACACTTACAAGTGCTCTAAGGCTGGAAAAATGACTAGAAGAACTCAGGTAAGAGGCCTCCAACAATGTGGTAGCCTCTACTTAGAGTTGTAGAGAAGAAGAATGAGGAATGAGCAAGAAATGAAGCAATGGAACTTGATATTTATAGTTGTAGGAATGCCACAAGATCTTGCCAAGTGGATTGTGTGGCCTTCAAGGAAAGATCTGTCACACCCTGACCACGTAAAACAACAAACCATGGAGGAAACATCAGAAAGTGTCGTAACAGAATCATTGTTTCACAACACATGGCGATTGAAGTTTTGTTTTATTCCATTAATGAACTCATTGTTTTAATACAGACCAGATAAATACAAATAATTGTCTTTTAAGTTTTAAAGTCGCTAAGGCACGAGTCCATCCTATGTGTAGCATGCGTCAACAATCATCACATAGTAGAACCTGAAACATATGTGAAAATAAAACGTCAGCATAAAAATGCATGTGAGTAACATAGGTTTTGTGAATTAGATTCACGGCTTTGGATAACATATGAAAAAGATTTTATGTTTACAAAAATAGCCATGAATCCTTGTAAAAAGTTTGGTTTCTAAAACGCTTTGTTTGATAAAAGGTTTATAGTATATACAAAAATATACTTTGGTTTTGAGATAATCGGATAAGTAGTATATCAAAATATACTTTAGTTTTGAAATAGTTAAATAGATAGTATATCAAAATTATGACATTTGTGCCTCTACGATCATCATACAATTACGAATCCAATGAAATCTTGTATTTCATTCTCGGGATTTGTACAATTACTAGGGACAAGTACACATATCAAATTTCGTATGATTCCGAACTCTCGAGAAGCTTTTCTAGAAGTTATACGCAAACTGTTACATAAACGTAATCAGTTTAACACGAAATACACTCTGGAATAGTGACATAAGCTTAACATACCTTAAATAACCTTTACATAACTTAGAAATAAGTTTTTAAGGGTTTGGTATGGCAAAAACAAGTTTATTCGATCACAGGGACTATTTGTGACAAACTGCAAAAGTCTGCCAATTTGTATAGCAACGAACACTCCGGAACAAGATCATAAGCTAAACATACCCAAAATACCCTTAACATAGCTTAGAAATAAGCTTTGAGGGGTTCAGTGCGAGAAAATATGCTTATTTGATCAACAGGGACTAAAAGCGTCAAAAACTGTGAAAGTTTGCATAAACGTGCATATCTCGTGTTCTGACCATATCCGGACATCCAAAAATTTTTGTGATCACTAAAATATTTTATTTTAGTGATAAGAAGGAAAAAATACCATTCGTTGCGCAATTTGGATCGTTTTCGCGTCCGTTCGAGTTTCGTCATAATTAACCGAATAACGCGATCGTACGACCAAACGAACAGACATCCGTGATATTTCCAAGCATATTTCAAGTCCCCTATGCTTTAACATCCTTGTAGAGCCTTGAAATGGGGTTAACGGGGGTTAAATGCATCAAAAACACATAAATTCATGTGTAGGGGCATGTTTTGCCAAAACTTGAAACCTGATGTAAGTCTCTGGCGGGGGGCGAGAGACAAGCCTAAGTCTCTCGCGGGGTGCGAGAAACGATGCTGGGCAGATTCAATGTATTGTTAAAATCAGCTGCAGAACTTGTTTCTAAACCTAGTTTTTGCATACTATGAGCCGGTTTAAGTGTTCCCCAAGCCCCCAAATCAGTAGCTAACATGTGTATGGTGTTGATCATGCTTTGATCAACTCAAAAACACTTGGCATTGATCCAATGATTCATGATTTCCTATAAATAGCAAGAGATTTCAACATTCCAACTTGCTCATTTCATTCTCTTCTCTTCTCTCTATTGCTCTAATTTGAGGCTACCACATTAAGTTGGAGGCCTCATACTTGAGCATTCTAGTTCATTTTTCCAAGCATAGGACTCTTGTAAGTGTTCTTTCATGCTTGTTCTTTTATTTCAAGCAAGAAAGTCAAACAGTGTTTGACTTTCTACTTTGACCACGATTTGGTCAACTCAAAGTTCAATTGAACTTTGCAACATGATCATAATCATGATGGTTATAATCCCTTGCGATTATACCTACTGATTACCACATTTACTAGTCGAAGTAACGAGTCAAAGTTTCGATCAAAATGCACGTTTATGTGCATTTTACGATGAAACTATTTTCGGGTATCAAAACACTTTGTTTTGATACCAAATCAGTTTTCTAACTTAGTTAAACATGTTTTAACATGTTTAACTCGTCACTTCTAGTATAGTGCTTGTTTAGGGTCGCAAGTCAAGCGGTCTCGACAACCGCTTAGACTTTCGAACCTGACCCGTTTGGTCGATCATTAAGATCCGACCAAACATATTTTGTGACCATATTTGTATAGGGAATACCTTCCGAGGTTGTACCTTATGGTCACTTAGTTTAATTAGTTGTATGATAGGTAGTTTATATGCCTTAGGAAATGACCAAAATGTCCTTTTTGCGCATAATTTCAATTTAAGCATATGTAACCAAAATTTTGACACTTAAACTGATTATGCAACATAATTAAACATGTTTAGGCATATAATACTTGTCATAGGACTAGTTAGGCCATCCAAATGCGCATTTGCGCAAATGGCGCGTTAAAGTAGCGTAAACTGGTGTTTAACCCTAATTCTCTCTCTAGCATGGCGATCTCTGTTATTCTTACAATCTTAGATTTTCTTCGTGATCCTTTGTATAACAATCTGTTATTGGATTTTTGATTCATCAATACATCTAATACCAAATAGTTAGCAATAGTGATCGAGTTGAATCTAGGGTTTCTGTCTTTTTTGTTTCATCGCCAATCTTTACTCGTGTGTGTCGATTCTTTTGGAATAGTGATTAGGGTTTATCGGTCCTACCAGTTAGGCAGTAACCTTGATTCACCTGAGTCCCTATTTCGATTAGATTAGATCCATTCGGTAAAGTGCTAATTTAGGGTTTTGCATTTTTTTTCGTTTAGGCTTCTGGTTCTGTTGTGTTTCACGTAGTTTCTGCTGCATGCTTTGTGATTCGTTGCACTAATGGAGAGAGTTTTAGATGCTGGTGGGGAGGACTACCCTCCGCTGCCAAATGAGGATGCTGAATCAACTCCGAGAACGGCTCTGGTGCGCGGAATTGGTCTACGAGTAACGAATATTGAAGGTAATTCATTGTTTCCGAGAAGGGGGATGTATGCTACGAATAACGTGTCGGTCATCGATGGCTTGGCTACTATTTCCAAACCGGTTGATTATAATAAAGAGGGTGGATTTAATGATATTCCCAATGCTATGGCTGAATCGGTTCTGTGTCCTGAAGGGGAAACTTTTGCTGATAAGATTTTGCACTCTAAACCTAAGGATGCGGGCATGTCATATGCAGCAAAGCTGAAATCAAGTAAGCCTGTTAAACCTGTTAATTTCAGAGTTCTTAATTCTGATGTGGTGTTGGAGGATGTTGATATTGTCCTCCCTAAGGAGGCTGTTAGAACTATTCAGGATAAATATGCAAACACGTTGTATGGTTATTTCTTGGGGAAGAGACTTGCGTTCCCGGTGGTCGAGTATTTTGATAGAAAAAACTGGGTCAAATATGGATTACAAAAATCAATGATGTATGCGAATGGTTTTTTTCGTCTTCAAGTTCTCCGATGAGAAATGGATGAAGGATGTTTTGGAGGGTGGCCCATGGCTGATTAGGAATACTCCTTTCTTGTTAAATGCTTGGACTCCAACTACAATTTTAAAGAAAGATGATATAAGGAAGGTGGCAGTTTGGATTAAAATCCATAATGTTCCGTTGGCAGCTTATTCGGATGATGGTTTGAGTATACTAGCAACTAAGTTGGGAACCTCGAAGATGCTTGATTCCTATACATCTCAAATGTGTTCAGACTCGTGGGGTAGGAGCAATTTTGCTCGGGCTTTAATAGAACTTTCAGCTGAACAGGAGGTAAAGGAAGAACTAAAAATTGCTATCCCGGTGGTGGATGGGGAAGGTTATGTGAAGGAAATGATGAAAGTGGAATATGAATGGCGACCTCCCAGATGTGATACATGTAAAGTCTTTGGTCATCAAGGATCTAATTGTCCTAAGAATGTTAAGCTGGCACAGAATAATATGGAAGAAAAAGATGCTGATGGTTTTATCATAAATAAAGGCAAGTTTAATAAAAAGAAGGGTGTTATGATTAACAAAGGTAAACCGACTTTGGTTTATAAACCCGTGGAGTGGAAACTTGGCAATATTGGGGGAGGAGCATCGACCAGCAAAGTGGTGCCTACCTCTAACCTGTTTTCTATTTTGGATAAGGAAGGTGATGGTTCTAGAAAATCTATGCACTCGAATTCTAGTACAAAGGATAATCCATGTAATTCTCAAAGTACTCATAATGTGGTAGACCTGGATGATGATGAGGATATTGAAACGGTATATGACAAGACTGCTAAATTCATGGAAGCAGCTGTTAAACCAAATTCTGAGAGGGTAAGCACTCCCGGTTCAGCAAGTTTTAATGGGTAGCATTACTTCTTGGAACATTAGGGGATTGAATCTCTCCCTTAAACAGAAAGAGGTTCAGGAAGTTGTGAATGAAAATCATCTCAATGTTTGTGCTATTTTGGAATCTCATATGGATGTGTCAAAGTTTATGATGTTTGACGCAATATTTGTAGAAGGTGGAGCTGGACTTCTAATGGGGCGATCTGTGATAAAGGCACTAGGATAATAGTTGGATGGAATGCGGATATAGTTGACCTCATGGTCATATCTCAAACTAATCAGGTTATGCACACCCAAGTGATTTATAAAGCTGATAATAAAGTGTTATTTTGCTCCTTCATCTATGCGGATAATGACTATGTTAAGAGGAAGGATTTGTGGCAGAATTTAAAGGTTCATAAGGGTTTTGTTAACAATAAACCATGGGTTTTGTTGGGTGATTTTAACTCATCGTTGAACCTGGAGGACAACCTTTATGGTTCATCAAGAGTTATTACGGCTATGAGGGACTTCAAGGAGTGTGTGGAACTAATTGAGGTGTTGGATATAAACCATTCGGGGTTACATTATACGTGGAATCAAAAGCCGAAAAGGGGAGTAGGTATACTGAAGAAAATTGATAGAGTCATGGGTAATGCGCAGTTTCTGGTAGAATATCCATCGGCTCATGCTGTTTTCCAACCATATCGTGTGTCGGACCATAGTCCGTGTATCCTGAAGCTTCCCAATGTCGCTAAATTGGGTCCGAAGCCATTTAAATTTGCTAATTTTCTAGTTCACAAGGCAGAATTTAAGGAGGCGGTCTCTAAAGTTTGGGTATTGCCGTTTGTTGGAAATCGTATGTATTGTGTAGTTAAGAGATTGAAGTTACTGAAATCTCCTAGGCGCAAGCTGCTGTATAAGCAAGGAAATCTGCATGAGAAGGTCGTTAAATTACGAGCGGAGCTGGATTCGGTACAAATGGCCATTGATAGGGACCCGTCTAATATTTCTTTGCGTGAAAAAGGAGGCGGATGTAGTCAAGGGTTTTAATGAAGCTAAATTTGATGAGGAACGTTTTTTGAAACAAAAGTCCAAGGTGGAATGGTTCCAGGTAGGCGATTCAAACTCAGCCTATTTTCATAACTCCCTTAAATGCAGGAATCACACTACCCGTATAGACTACATTAAAGATTGGATTGGTACCGTTTTTGAAGGGATGGAAGTGCCAAAGGCTCTTGTGGATCATTATTCTCAATTTTTAGGCGTTGAGGGTAGTACCTCAGAGTTCATGGATCCTGAGTTGTTCCATCAGAAGTTGTGCCCATTGAAGGCTCAGAATATGGTTCGGGATGTCTCGTTAGAGGAAATAAAGGAAGCCATGTTCTCAATTGGCAATGATAAAGCACCTGGCCCTGATGGTTTTTCAGCTGCCTTCTTTAAATATTATTGGGATGTGGTGGGCAATGATATCTCTTGTGCTATCCAAGAGTTTTTTACTAATGGGAAGTTGCTTAAGGAGATTAATCATACTATTTTGGCGCTTATTCCTAAAGTGCATACCCCTAATTCGGTTCTGGATTATCGTCCCATTTCTTGTTGCAATGTCCTTTATAAGTGCATCAGAAAAATCATCACAAATCGAATAAAGGTTGGTTTAGATGATGTTGTGGATATTAATCAATCAGCCTTTGTTCCTGGGAGACGGATCTCTGATAATATTCTGTTGACTCAAGAGTTAATGCATAATTACCACCGCAAGATTGGTCCTCCTAAATGTGCGTTCAAAGTTGATATACAGAAGGCTTATGATACGGTAGAATGGTCATTCTTAAAGTCCTTGTTAGTGGGTTTTGGTTTCCATCCTAAAATGGTGAGCTGGATTATGGTTTGTGTTACTACTGTCTCCTTCTCGATTGGAGTTAATGGTAATATCCATGGTTATTTTAGAGGTAAAAGGGGATTGCGACAAGGGGACCCAATGTCTCCATACTTATTTACTATGGTTATGGAAGCTCTAACGCTGATTTTGAAGGATCTGGTGATTAAATCCCCCAATTTCAAGTTTCATAATCTGTGTAAAAAACGAAGAATTGTGAATATTTGTTTTGCGGATGACTTGTTTATGTTTACTAGAGGTGATGTGTCCTCGGCTTGGGTTATCATGGAAGGGTTGGAAAGATTTAAGAATATGTCGGGCCTTGTGCCTAGCATGGCAAAGAGTACTGTGTTTTTTGGAAACGTTTCTAGGGAGGATAAGCAAAGTATTTTACAGCTGATGCCCTTTGAGGAAGGAGCTCTTCCAGTTCACTACCTGGGTGTGCCTCTTATTTCTTCACGATTAGTATACAAGGATTGCAAGATATTGGTTGAAAAGTTGGAATCTAGAATTGATAGTTGGAAAAATAAAACATTGTCCTTTGTTGGGTGTCTTCAGATTATTATTTATGTTCTATCATCCATGCATATTTATTGGGCTTCTGTTTTTATTCTTCCGGCTCAAATCATTGCTGATTTTGAAAAAAAGATGAGGTCGTTTCTTTGGTGTCAAGGTCCGATGAAGAAAGGTAGAGCGAAAGTTAGATGGTCTGATGTTTGTCTGCCTAAATTTGAAGGTGGCTTGGGTATTCAGAGGATTCGTGACATGAACTTGGCGTTAATGACTACTCATATTTGGAGTCTTCTTACTAGGAGGGATTCGATATGGGTTAATTGGATTCATGAGCACAAAATAAAAGGTCAATCTTTTTGGAAAATTCGGTTAAGGGGTAACAGTGCGACAGGTTGGAGAAATATTATGAACATTCGTGATCGGGTTCGTCCTTTTATTCTCTCTAAGATTGGAAATGGTTTATCTACTTCTGCTTGGTTTGATAATTGGGCTCATATAGGACCATTATGTGCTCCTATCTCATCCTGTCAGCTGCATGGTGCGGCGTTTAATCTTATGTCTAAGGTTAGCGATATTCTGAATAATGGAGAGTAGAGGTGGCCGAGAGCTTGGCTGGACTTATTTCCTGTTCTAATCAATGTTCAGCCGCCAGTTATTAGTCCTCAAACACCTGATTCATTAGCTTGGCGTGATGCCAGTGAATTCGAACATGAATATGCAGCTTCTGTAGTGTGGGATACAATCAGAACTCATAGCGATAAAGTCCCTTGGGTGGAGATAGTTTGGTCTGCGAACTGTATTCCAAGAAATGCTTTTCTTGCCTGGCTCATTTGTAAGAAGAAGTTAAAGACGCAGGATAAATTAAAGCAATGGGATGTTGGTGGTGCTACCAACTTAAACTTGCTTTGCTGCCCGTTGTGTTACTCGAAGCCGGACTCGCATGATCATCTGTTTTTTGAATGTCCGTTTTCAATGCAGGTTTGGTCGTCTTTGAAGTCTTTGGCTGGTCTTCAGTTACAATCCAACAAATGGGAGGATATTGTGGATTGGTTGCTATCAGTTCCTTATAAGAAGTCGATGCGGAGTGTTATTGGTCGTTTAATTCTTGCTGCGACAGCATACTTCATATGGCAGGAGCGAAATCAGAGGTTGTTTGGAACAAAGAAGAGATCGGTCCCGGTGATTTGTGAAGCTATTGATTCTACGGTTCGATTAAGGCTAGCTTCGGTGAAGATCAAGAGCTCGATGACTGGGATGAGTTTGCTGGAGAAATGGAATGTGCCAAACATGTAGTGTTATAGCTGAGTTGTCTCTAGTTTTTATCTAGAGTTTGTGTTGGTTGGTTTTTTGTTTGTTTGTTTGCGGGTTTGCTTGTTTACATTTCCTGGCATGTCAGGAAGTGAATTAGTGAGGATCCACCTTACTACTTGTATTTATTTGCTTTTGTGATAAATGAAATTGAACCGGGGTATCCCTTTACCAAAAAAAAGTAGCATAAACTGCCTTAACGGGTCATAACGGGTCAAAAGCACTTAGGATAGGTTTCAAATCAGAATGTAGGCTTTGTTAAACCATATCATATGAGTTCCAACACTGATATGGTTTACAAGACCTCATTCTACCCGATCTCCCGATTTAGGTCCCGTTTATTAATATAGTGATCCGATACTAGGTGCCACTTGATTCCTTGATTTCCCGAGCTTTGTTAGGACACTTAATCAAGGATACTTGCAATCTCAAGTCAATACATAGATCCCCTCTTTTATGCTTTCAATTGTTTTGGGGTGACTCATATGTGCTAAATGCTTTTCGAGTTTTCATAAACAAATGATATGGTTTATATAAAACACGATGATTTCAATAATGTGAACGAACTTGTTGGGGAATTAGTTGAAAGACATTTGAATAACATTCATTAACTATGATCAAGCCGACCAGTAGTATGTTATGGTACCATAGGATCTGACAAATCCCGTTATCGGACTATCCCTTTGGTGGGTAATGTGGGTAACGACAGAACCTGTTATTCTAACAAACCCTTTGGTGGTTTGTTAGTCGATGTTAAAGAGGTCTTTCAGGGCCTATTAAAGATACCCCATGGGTGGTATAGTCGACTCAGAACACAGGTTTAAATGTATTCATTAAAGAACGACCAAAAGTTGTATTTTACAATTAAAACACGGACGAATGAACGATGGTTTATGACACAGAAGATTTGAACGATTGGAACGATTGGAATGATTTGAATGATTTGGAAGATTTGGACGATTTGTTTATGGTAAGTGATTAGGTAACGAGGCGTGTGTAATGTGATAAAAGCATGGTGGATACGCCGCTGGTACTTCATATATATAAGTGCTTTTATCACATTACATGTCGTAGCATTATCTAGATCACTTGGACGAATGTTTTCATACGATGTCACACAACGATGTTTACTTAAAGATATAAACCATACAATGCTTATTTTCAAAGATGATTTGCTACATGGTTTTACAAAGACAAATTTTTTCAGTCAAGATTCATGGCTATAATGGTTTTGGTTTACTTATATCATCTGTAAAGATGATAAAATATATTGCAATATCAAACACTTTTTGATTTCAAGGTACATACTCGACAACTCCTGTAGTTGGACGAGGTATTGCAATATGAATTTAAAGCCATGAATTTGACATACAAAACCTATGTACTCGCCGACATTTTTATGCTGACTGTTTTCATATATGTTTCAGCTTCTACTATGTGATGATTGTTGATTGCTTGCTACACATAGGATGGACGCGGGCTTTAGTGACTTAAAACTTGAAAGACAATTGTTGTAATTATTTGGTTTGTATCAAAACAATGAGTCAATTAATGAAATAAAACAAAACTTCAATTACCATGTGTTGTGAAACAATGATTCTGTTACGACACTCCCCGACGTTTCTGCCGCGGTTTGTTGTATTACGCGGTCGGGGTGTGACAAAAAGATACTTTGGTTAATGAAATAATAGATTTGGTAGTATATCACAAGTATACTATGGTTTAAGAATGAAAGCATCGGTGTTATATCAAATTATACTTTGGTTTGAAAATAGCATATTAAACTATGATTTGCTTTTAGAAATAGCATAATCGGTAGTATATCAAACTATACTTTGGATTTGAAAGTAGCATATCAAACTATGCTTTAGTTTGAAAATAGCATATCAACTATGCTTTGATAGTATATCAAAATATACTTTAGTTTGTGAAATAACAAAGTCGGTAGTATATCAAACTATACTTGGTTTTGTAAATAACATATCAACTAAGCTTTGGTAAACAATATCACACTGGGAGCATATCAACTATGCTTTGGATGTATATCAAAATATACTTAAATTGTGATTTGGTAGTATATCAAACTATACTTTAGTAAAACAGTATCAGGTTGGTAGCATATCAAAATATGCTTTGGCAGTATATCGAAATATACCTAAATCGTGATTTGAAGTATATCAAACTATACTTTAGTAAACAATAGCATATCAAACTATGCTTTGGTTTTGGAAATAACATAAGATAAGTTTTTATGGCTTAATTGGAAAACATTTGTAGTCTATACATTGGTTAACATAATATCACATTGGCAATATATCGAAATATGCCTTAGAAGTATACCGAAATATACCAAACTACAGGAATGGGGTGTCAACCTATAGCGCTATATCGTACTACCAATCAGCTTGATCATAGTTAATGAATGTATACGTAACAATACCATCAAACAAATAGTCTTACAAACTTTGAAAATCAGTATTTAAGCCATAGATAATCATTCAATTCATCAAAGGATATGTACTACGCATGTAAAACCATATAGCTTTAAATCATGAAAATAGTGAATAGGCACATATGAATCACCCCAAAATATTTAAAAGCAGTAAAAGAGGGAACTATGTACTCACTTGAGATTGCAAGTATCCTTGATTAAGTGACCTAACAAAGCTTGGGAAATCAAGGAATCAAGTGGCACCTAGTATGGAATCACTATGTTAATAATCGGGACCTAAATCGGGAGATCAGGTAGAATGAGGTCTTGTAAACCAAATGAGTGTTAGAACTCATATGATATGGTTTAACAAAGCCTACATTCTGATTTGGAACCTATCCTAAGTGCTTATGACCCGTTAAGGTAGTTTACGTTACTTTAACGCGTCATTTGTGCAAAAGCACGTTCGGAGGGTCTAACTAGTCCTGTGATAAGTCTTATATGCCTAAACATGTTTAATAATGTTGCATAATCAGTTTAAGTGTCAAAAACATGGTTACATATTCTTAAATTCAAATTATGCACAAAAAGGGCATTTTGGTCATTTTCCTAAGGCATATATACTACCTATCATACCACTAACTAAATGAAGTGACCATAAGGTATAACCTCGGAAGGTTATTCCCTATACAACTATAGTCACCTAAAGTATTTGGTCGGATCCTATTGATCGACTAAACAGTTCGGGTTCTAAAGTCTAAGCGGTTGTTTAGACCGCTTGACTTACGACCCTAAATAAGCACTAATCTAAAAGTGACGGGTTAAACATGTTAAAACATGTTTAACTAATTTAGAAAACTGTTTTGATATCAAAACAAAGTGTTTTGATACCCGAAAATAGTTCCGTTGCAACATGCACATAATCGTACATTTTGACCGAAATTTTGACTTGTCACTTCGACTAGTCAACGTGGTAATCAGTAGGTATAGTCGCAAGGGACTATAACCATCGTGATCACGTTCACGTTGCAAAGTTCAAACGAACTTTGTCTTGACCAAATCATGGTCAAAGTTGAAAGTCAAACACTGTTTGACTTTCTTGCTTGAAATAAATAACAAGACATGAAAGAACACTTACAAGTGTCCTAAGCTTGGAAAGATGACTAAGAAAATTCAGATTTGAAGCCTCAAACCAAGTGTGGTAGCCTCAATAGAGCAGAAGTGAGAGTGGAAACATCGGGGAGTGGAGTAACAGAATCATTGTTTCACAACACATGGATATTGAAGTTATGTTTTATTAAATTATTAAGTGTTTAACATTGTCTTATAGTAAAACAAACGAGTTTAAACATATTCTCTTTCTTGTTTTATGTCACTAAGGCCTCGTCCGTTCCTACATGAGCATGCATCATAATCGTCAAATAACTGCACCTAAAACATATGTGAAAATAAAGTCAGCATAAAAATGCCGGCGAGTACATAGGTTTTGTGAGTGTTTCAAATTCATGGCTTGTGTACATATTACAATACCTCGTATGACTACTAGAGTTGATAACTGAAAACCTTGTATCAAAAAGTGTTTGGTATTGTAATATGATTAACCAACTAAAACAAGTTGGTTATATGCTTGCAAAAACCTCGTTGCCATGAATCTTGACCCAAAACATTTGCTTTTGCAAACCAAGTAGTAAATCATCTCGTGAGAAAACTTGTATGGTTTATATCATTTAGTAAACATCGTTGCATGACATCATTCTGAAATCATTGGTCCAAGTGAACTAAATAACACCACGGTATGTAATATGATAAAAGCACTTATATATAAGAAGTACCATCGACGTATCTACCATGCTTTTATCACATTACACCAATCCCATTATCTAATCACTTACCATAAACCAATCGTTCAAAATTGTATGTGTTATCAATCGTCCGTGTTTTAAATCATTCAAATTGTTCAATCTTTCGTGTTATAAACCATCGTTCAATCGTTCATGTTATAAACCATCGTTCAATCGTCTGTGTCATAAAACCATTCATTCAATCGTCCGTGTTTTAATTGTGAAAAATAACTTTTGCTCGTTCTAATTGAACACATTAAAAACTGTGTGACTCATCTATACCCCCAAAGGGTATCTTTAATCAACTAACAAACCACCATAGGGTTTGTTAAAATAACAGGTTCTGTCGATACCCACATTACCCCCATAACCATGGTGATAGTCCGATAACGGGATTTGTCAGATCCTATGGTACCAAAACATACTACTGGTCAGCTTGGCCAAAGCTAATGAATGTCATTCGTGTTATGTATCAACGCACAAACAAGTTCGTCCACATTATTGAAATCATTGTGTTTAATATAAACCATAGTATTTGTTTTTGAAAACTCGAAATTGTTTAGCACATATGAATCACCCCAAAACAATTGAAAGCAGTAAAAGAGGGGAGTCTATGTACTCACTTGAGATTGCAAGGTATCCTTGATTAAGTGAACTAACAAAGCTTAGGAATCAAGGAATCAAGTGGCACCTAGTATCGGAATCACTTGTTAATAATCGGGACCTAAATCGGGAGATCGGGTAGAATGAGGTCTTGTAAACCAAATAAGTGTTTGGAACTCATATAATATGGTTTAACAAAGCCTACATTCTGAATTGAAACCTATCCTAAGTGTTTTTGACCCGTTATGACCCGTTAAGGTAGTTTACGCTACTTTAACGTGTCATTTGCGCAAATACGCGTTTGAATGGTCTAACTAGTCCTATGATAAGTCTTATATGCCTAAACATGTTTAATAATGTTACATAATCAGTTTAAGTGTCAAACTTTTGGTTAAATATGCATCAATTAAAATTATGCGCAAAAAGGGCATCTTGGTCATTTTCCTATGGCATATTAACTACCTATCATACAACCAATCAAACAAAGTGACCATAAGGTATAACCTCATAAGGTTATTCCCTATACAACTATGGTCACAAAATATGTTTGGTCGGATCCTAACGATCGACCAAACAGGTCGGATTCGAAAGTCTAAGCGGTTGTCGAGACCGCTTGACTTACGACCCTAAATAAGCACTAAACTAAAAGTGACATGTTAAACATGTTAAAATGTTTAACTAAGTTAGAAAACTGATTTCATATCAAAACAAAGTGTTTTGATACCTAAAAATAGTTTTGTCGCAAAATGCACATAATCGTGCATTTTGACCGAAACTTTGACTCGTCACTTCGACTAGTCAACGTGGTAATCAGTAGGTATAGTCGCAAGGGACTATAACCATCGTGATTATGCTCACGTTGCAAAGTTCGAACAAACTTTGTCTTGGCCAATTCATGGTGAAAGCTAAAAGTCAAACACTGTTTGACTTTTTAGCTTGAAATATATAAACAAGACATGAAAGAACACTTACAAGTGCTCTAGGCTGGAAAATAAGACTAAGAAAGCTCAGGTATGAGGCCTCCAACAAGTGCGGTAGCCTCAATTCAGAGCTAGAGTGAAAGAGAAAGGAGATGAGCAAGTTGAAGTGTTGAAGTTCTTGGGTATTTATAGGAATCAAGGATGAATATGATCTTACCAAGTGTTTTGTGTGTTGATCAAGGAATGTTCTACACCATACACTTGTTAGGCCAGTAGTTTAAGCCTTGTTGATCACATAAACCAGCCCACAATATCCAAAAACTATGATTAAAATCAAGTGCAGCAGGCTGTTTGCAAGAATTCTGGTTTCTACCTAGCACCCTCTCTCGCGGCCCGCGACCAATAAGGTCTCAGTCTTCGCGGCCCGTGACCTAGTTGTAACAACCCGACTTTCTAAGTCAAAGTAGAAGCAAAGTCAAAGTCAAGACATGTCATTATTCAGATTTGTCATTCTTACTTAATTATTGCCTTGTACTCTCGAGATTCTGATTATTACTATGGGTCGACTATTTTAAACGACATTTTAAACTATGTTTTACAACACATTTTACAACGCTTATTCAAAATACAATTATCGCATACTATTTAACGCATTTTATCGCATATTACATCGGATGTTAGAGTAAACGCTATCACATCGCAATCGCATCGTAACCTCATCGCAACTCGAAGCGCAGATTTATGTATTTATGTGTTAAGTGTGTAGTGGTTACGTTATTTGTGTAACTACCTGTTTAAATATTGCTTGGTTTATCTCATCGCAACGCTCACTCACAACTCACTTAAACGCAACGCTCAACACACGAAACGAAAGTCGAAAAACCAACTCGCACCGGCCGTCGGATCGAATGACCACTCGATCGAATGGGCATCCGACCGGATGACCATCCGATCGGATGGCCATCCGATCGATTGGCCACCCAACCCACTTAACTCTCCACCGCCTTTCTCCCTCTCACCTATAAATACTCACCTGCCACATCTGTTCACTGATGTGACAGCCCTATCCGACCCAGACGCTCCAAGTCTCTTTCAAGCACTATTTCACTCGATTCAAGGCTGTTTTCGTAAGTTTTCTTCCTAAATCTTGTACTTCCACCGAAGAGATGATTGACCCACGGGTTGAACATGAAAATCCGTCAAGAACAGTTAAGTCTGATCGAATGGGGTGGTTTCCATCAGATCGACTGAGCTGGGCTTGGTGTGGTTTCCGCTGTTTGACACGTCGTCATACCGTCTTCGTCAAAACTCAAAACTTTTAACTTAGAAAATTTTACAAAGATCTTCAAAACATCAGATCGACGATCGCATAGCCATCCGATCGGATGACTATTCGACCAGGTGATCTGTAAGTTCAACATTTAAACAATTTTACAAAACTTCAAAGAATATCACTTTCAGTTGAATGACTTGATCTATACTACAACGAAAACTTCAAAAGTTGAAACGATTCACAAAACACACACTCAATCGAATGACCAGCCGACCGAATGGTCATCCGTCCGGATGTCCATCTGTCCGGATGATCATCCGACCGACTCACCATTCGACACAGATCTCATTCAACACACTGTTTACGCACTGTTCAACACTTACGCTATCGTTCTATGATCAGGCTAATCTCCCACGCGCTCCCTTCAATCCAAGACTGTGTTTATTTACTAAACACATACTGTGAGTATACTCGAACCCATTTTCATTTAACGCACTTTGGTATTACATACGTTCTATATCAAATCACATCGAACACACAACACAAACACTTTTAACGCTAACTGCTCTCGCATGTTATACGTGACTCGATGAATGCTTGTATGTTATGTTTACACAGTGATTGTTTGCCTGACACCTTAGCAACGATAGTACTATAGTTTGGACTCAGCACCTGTCGTGGACAGGGGTTGTTAAGGGTATTACTTCACATGGTCAGAGTGGTGATAACATGTTACGCATTCTACAACTCGCAGTCATGTCGGTTGCATACGTCATTGTCGATAGCTTACTTGATTCACATTTCTACGTGTTACATGCTGGTTATGCGTAAACGCTTTCGCTATACTATATATTATCAAACTTGCATGCTCACCTTTACACTCTGGGTATTGACTTTATTTTAACGTATGTGACAGGTTGATTAGGATGCTATGCTTCGCTGTAATGAATCAAGTTAGGTGGTCTAGAAACCTACGAATAAAATCTGAGTTGTCTGAACAGTCTATTTGTCTTTGAGAACAATATCTGTAATAATTGTTTTTACTTTATATGTTGATGGTATGGGATGTTAACGATTAATATATTGTCATTAATAGTTGTTATGGATTCTCCTAGATAATCTGTTTTGCTCGGTGCCACGCCCCGATGTTTCCGCCATCAGTTGGGGTGTGATAGATTGGTATCAGAGTCATAACTATAGGGAATTAGGAAACACACGACCTAGTCTAGGTCGATGTCTTGGAATTGACCTAGTCTATAGTCAAAGTACCAACAGACCGCCTTGTGTGAACCTAGTAGGGGTTTCATACAAGCTACTTGATACTCTCGCTCGAACTCGCTGAAACTATAACTTTGCGCGAACATCGCATACTACAGCTTCACGCAAGGTAGCCTTTCCTAAGGCTGAAATACTACTTCGCATTTTCCTAAGGCCGACACAACACACACGATTTTCGAAAACAATCGCATAACACAAACGAGTGATTTAGTCGAGATTAGGTGTGAAAACCGGGAACTCTCAATAAGATCACCCACTCCACGCGAAATTTTTACTATTAGCACGAGAATTTTCATTGAGTCAGTAGTGAAATCCATATCTCGACGAGAATCTCCATCGCTACTCCGTGGTTATACCGCACTTTCAGGAACAGGGTTGATAAGTTAGGGGTGAAACCCATATCTTAAGGACTAGTTCCACTCTCTATTTGGATTCTTACGAAACTCTCACTAAAGTCTCGATGGATTACAATGACCCGATTCACGTAGTAACCAAAAGGATGAGTGTCGTTCGCCATATTTCGGTGGAAGCACAGTCTATTAGGCCAAAGCATGTACTTGGAGTCGTTGTGGATAGTCGAATCACTTTGGGTAGCCGCTGTCTCAACACCCAGAAATTTTGTTTCGATTCTGAGCTCGCAGCCGCTGATTCTTCGATTTTATGTGCTTTTATGTGTTTATATGTTTATATGTTTTGATTTTGGAGACTTATTCGCTTTTTCGCTCATCGCTTTACTAAAACGTGCACAACTCGCACTGCACTTTAATCTCAAAATGCTAACAAATCGCGGAACTCTCGCACGCCATACTACTCGCTATGCTACTCGCACACGTTACTCTCAATTGCAATCGCAGCCTTGAAAGATAGGTGAATACGTGCAAAATATAGGTGGATACGTGCAAAATATGTTCTTACATGGACTACGTGCTTCTGTGCTTACGTGCTTATGTGTTTATATGCCTATGTGGATTATGTGCCTACGTGATTGTGTGCCTATGTGTTGGACGTGTTCCTGTGCTTTAAAACAAAGGAGTTTTACGACATGCTAAACTTTTTCGAAGACCCAATATAACCGAATCTCGACTAAATCATACGACGATGTCTGCTGCAGACAATGTCTTTCCTTGGTTCTCACTCTTGCCGAAACGCTCAGAGAAGCAGAGATAACAAGCGCATCGCTTCTCTCGTCGCCAAGGAAATGGCTAAAGTCATACCTCAGATCATCAGTGAGATTAACGAGGTGAAGAGCAGCTCCTCTATCGAATCTAAGAGAGACTCCCCGAAAGCTCCTTTCAGCTTTAAGCAATTCAAGCCATGCGGTCCCAAAGACTTCACTGGTGAAGATGGGCCCAGTGCCATGTTTCAGTGGTTTGACTCGATTGAAGTCACTCTTCGTCAAAGCGGATGCCCAGACAATATCCGCACTGTTAATGCTACTGGATTCTTCCAGTCTAGGGCACTGGATTGGTGGACTGCTGAGCGCAACAGGCGCGGTAACGATGCAACCTATGGACTCTCCTGGGAGGAACTGAAGGAAGTCATGATGAAAGAATTAAGTCCCCCACATGAACTCCAGAAGCAGGAAAACGAGTTCTGGGGTATCAAGCAAGAAGGAGGTGATAATGCTGGTCTCACTGCTCGCTTTAAACAGCTCAGTATTATCTGTCCTGGTCAAGTGTCAACACCAGACATCACGATCAAGAAATACATTCGCGCTCTACCCGATTGTGTTGCCGATTTTGTTCAAGCAGCCAAGCCTGATACCATTGAGGAAACCTTCCAGCTCGCCACTGAGATCAATGACAAGTGAGTTTTGTCTGGTTATTTCAAGACCTCAACCAAGAATCTCCATCAAGCAACCGCTACTCCCGCTACTGAAACAACCGCACCTCAAGCTCCGAAGTCTTCACGCCATAATCGCAAACGCAAGGGTAACAACAACAAGAACTGTGCTGCTACCGCCACTCCTCTCAACGTTGTTCCTGTCCAATCTCATAATCAGAACTGTCAAGTCGCAGCACTTGTGACCAACGCACCGCCTGCTAAGCGTGCGTACACTGGTCGTCACCCTCTGTACCCTACTTGTACCTATCATCACGCAGCTGGGATAGCTTGCCATTTCTGTGTCTACTGCAATCTCTTTGGACACTTCACAGCGAACAGTCGCACTGGCCTTCGTCAACAAGATCAAGCTCAAACTCCTCCTGCACTGCCAGCTCCACTCCCCGCTCCTCAGGGCAACCAAGCAGCTACTACTCCAGCTGCTCATGTACAAGCCTGCTTCTCTTGTGGTGACCCTAACCACTTCGCTAATGTCATCCCAAATCGTGTGGTGAAACAAGAGCCGCAGCAACAACCACAACAAGCAGCCCGCGAAAGAGCATTCAACATCAATGTCTGCCAGGCTCAAACTGACAATAATGTTGTCAATGGTACGTTTCTCGTTAACGTATTTATGCTCCGTGTTTATATGATACTAGAGCCGATAACTGTTTTGTGTCATTTGAATTCGAAAAGCTCCTAAACCGTAAACGCGCTAACCTCCCAACAACGTTCGACGTAGAAATTGCAACCAGAAGAACTGTCA